>CM031234.1:470786655-472259780 GCA_018340775.1 Taxus wallichiana var. yunnanensis
CATACGGTTATTCCCATGACAACACGTAAACACAAAGATCGTAGTGGTCTTAGGTTTTTTGAACCACCTACATGGAAGAAACCTTGTGTCAATTGTATCCAGGAAGACGACGAAGTCACCCACTTTGAACAATCATCGCCCATTTTACCATCTTCACCCACGGAGTCGATAGACCCTGAATCTATCCCTCCTAACTTTTTTTTCGTGAATGTTATCTTCCTAGGTCCTCTCACTTATCAACACGATGGTGAGGACCCATATTCTCTCCCCCTTTTACATCCAGACATGATTGAAGAAGACTCGCCTTTGATTAATGTTGTGGAGTGCCAGGATGATGACTCCATCCTCACCTACCTTGGTGTGGATGACTCTTATATTCAACGCGCCTTACCATCTGAAACCCAAACCATGTTGAATGAGTCGACTATAGAAATCAACATCCACATGGAGGATGATCCTCACATTGTAAAGATCGGACAATCTCTCGACGCATCAGAACAAGCCGCCTTCACTACCTTTCTCCATGCCCGCAATCAAGCTTTCGCTTGGTCCTACGCCGACATGCCAGGAATCAATCTTGACATTGCTATCCATAACATCACTCTAAAACCAGACTCCAAACCAGTTAAACAGAAGCTGAGAAAAATGCATCCATGCATTGCTCTCTTGGTTAAAGAAGAGCTTCAATGACTCCTTTCTGTCTCTTTCATCTTACCTATTGACTATCCGTAATGGATTTCTAATGTTGTACCTGTCACTAAAGTGACGGGGGACTTCAGATATGTATGGATTTCTAGGATCTTAACCTCGCTTGCCCAAAGGATGACTTCCCCCTACCTAGTATTGATCAACTTGTCGATCTCACTGCAGGCCATGAGATGCTTTCTCTCATGGATGGTTTCTCGGGATATAATCAAATTTTAGTAGCCCCGGCCGATCAACATAAAACCACCTTCATTACCCCCTGGGGGACCTTCTACTATCGTGTCATGCCATTTGGCCTTAAGAATGCTGGTGCAACCTATCAACGGGCTATGAATTACATTTTTCATGACATTATGCACACTATCCTTGAGGATTATGTTGATGATCTTCTTGGAAAATCCAAACATCGTAGTGAACATCTCGATGTTTTAACCATTATTTTCGACCACCTGTTACAATACTGTGTTCGTCTTCAGCCAAAGAAATGTGTCTTTGGCATCCTTTTGGGAAAACTCCTTGGCTTTATCGTCTCTTTGCGTGGCATTGAGGTTGACCCCGCTAAAGTCAAATCTATTTTAGAAATGCCCCCACCCACTAACCTAAAACAATTGCGTAGTTTGCAGGGAAAACTCCAATCTATCCGTCATTTCATCTCACAACTCTCGGATCGATGTCAACCTTTCCATCATCTCCTTAAAAAGAACATTGTCTTTCAATGGAGCGAGGAGTGCCACAAAGCCTTTGAGGCTCTTAAAACTTATCTCTTGTAGCCACCCGTGCTTATCCCACCTCAGGACGATTGCCCTTTCTACCTTTACCTTTCTGCCACCGACCATGCTATAGGAGCCATGCTTGCACATCGTGACTCCGAGCATCGAGAACAAGCAGTTTATTACATAAGCCATACTCTTGTGGATTACGAAACTAGGTATACACATGTCGAAAAGTTGTGCCTAGCCCTATCATTCGTGGCCACCAAACTCCGACATTACCTCCTGAATCACAAAACTTTTGTCATCACCAACGCTAACCCCATACATTACATGTATGCCAAACCTCATCTCAACCAACACATCACTCGATGGCTTATGCTCCTCACCGACCTCGACCTTGAGTTCGTACACCAGAAATCAGTCAAAGGACAAACTATCGTAGACCAACTCACGGAAGCCCCTTTACCTGGGGAACAATTTACCAATTTTACTTTCCCTGATGAACTCATCGCAACTCTTTCGCTCAATGATGCATCTTATCCGATGACTCTCTTCTTCAATGGATCTAAATGCCAACGCGGCGGAGGGGTGGGTGTTGTTCTCATTCCTCCTAAAGGTGAACCTATGCCTCTTTCATTCAGGCTCGATTTCCCTTGCACTAACAATACAGTGGAATATGAGGCCCTTGTTTTGGGTCTCCATGTTGCGTTACACTTAGGTGTGAAGTCTATTAACATTTTGGTGACTCTCAATTGGTAGTAAATCAAGTCACTGGTATCTACCAATGTAAAAATGAGGAACTTCAAAAGTACAAACGTTACGTAGATTCACTTTTGACCTTATTTACCCATTATACTATCCAAACCGTTCCACGCTCAACTAATAAATTTACGGATACTATGGCTTGCTTGGCCTTGCAAATTCCTACATCACCAACTGATTCTGACATATTTGTCTTGGTCCAACAACTCTTTGCCCCATCTTACTTAGTCCCAGATGTTTGTATGGTAAATAATGCATCTGCTGACTCGCAAGATACCTGGTATCACCAATTTCATGACTACCTTACAAACTCTGTTCTCCCACCTGACCTTAATAGTAATGGCAAACGTGCTTTTCTTAAAGGTGTTTCTTGTTATGTCATCATGGGGGGACTCCTCTATAAATGTGGCTTCGATGGTATCCTCCTTCGATGTCTAACCAGCGCTGAAGTCACTCATACCATCCAACAAGTCCATGACGGAATTTGTGGTGGGCACTTTAGTGGCTTTGCCATGGCCAAGCGGATCCTTCGCCTAGGATATTATTGGCCTACTCTTAATAAAGACTGCTATGAATATGTTAAGCATTGTGTTATGTGTCAATAGCATGCCAACCTTCAACATACTCCCAGCCATCCGCTACAGGTCACACGAGATCTTTGGCCTTTCTCACAATGGGGTTTGGACCTTATTGGTGAGATTCATCCACCTTCTTCGCAACGTCACCGTTGGATCATCATGGCAACTGAATATTACACTAAATGGGTGGAGGCCGTTCCACTCATTTCAACCAAAAAGGAGAAAATTGTTGAATTCATCAATCATCACATTATTTTCCGTTTCGGTGTTCCTCATCGCTTGATAACCGATAATGGAAAATATTTCAAAAATAAGTTGTTACGAGCCCTTTGTGACAACTTTGGTATCAAACTTAGCTTCTCGTCACCCTACTATCCACAAGAAAATGGTCAAGCTGAATCTTCTAACAAAACCTTAACCAAAATTCTCATGAAAGTTGTTAACGATTCTGGTCAAAATTGGCATGATCACATCCCCTTTGCCCTTTGGGCTTATCATACCAACATTCGTACTTCCACTAATGCCACACCATTCTCTTTGGTGTATGGTACCGAGGCTGTCTTGCCTCTCGAAATACAAATCCCTTCCCTCAGAATATCTCTCCAGGATATTCTCACCAATGATGACTTCCGCCAAGAGCGGTTAGCCCAATTAGAGCTTCTTGACGAGCGTTGTCTTACCGCTCTTGACCACCTTCAAATTTATCAAAAGCGCATCAAGCATGCTTATGATAAGTGAATTCATGAGCGTACCTTTAAAATTGGTGATCTTGTCGTCAAAGAGAATCAACATGTAACCAAACTAGAAAAGAGAAAACATGGAAAATTTTCTCCTAATTGGATTGGGCCTTACATTATCACTCACACTTATGGATCATGTACTTATCGTTTAGCTTTGCTTAATGGTAAACCGAGCTTGAACCCCTTAATGCCTTGCATCTCCAACCATTCTTCTGTTGAATTTAGTGTTACATCACTCCTTATCCACCTTGCGCTTGTCCCTTGAGCTCTTTTACCACCTCATACACCTTTTTTTCATGCATCTCAAAGTAAAATCAAACCCACGTGGTTTGATCATCACCTCCTCGTAAAGAGGCCTTCTCCTTTTTAGTCTGGTCCATGACTTAAAAGTATCAAAATAACAAGTTCTCAATTATACAATTCTGGGATATTCTTGAGTCAAACTTCCTACAAATTTAGATGCTTCATGCCAAACAGACATCTAGACCTCTCGTAACACCCCGAATCTGTTGTTACCTTCTCCCGAGCATTCAAGTGTTGATATATGATTTCTTTTGTATAAGGACATGTTCCTTTGGTTTCACGAAGTCATGCTTGATATGGATTGTATCTTCTTTGCTCTTGAAGATCTTTGAAGCATTGGATCGTTACATTGATCCAAGGAATTTTTTAAGCTTATTCAAGATGAACAAAATTTATGGACCTTACGAAAGTTACAAGGTTTGAATGAGATTGAATGAGCTATCCCAGAGTTTAACTCAGGCTGAACATGTTAAATGAAATTTGGTTCCCGATATCGTAACATCAAGAAGGCCTAGACCTTAAGCCAGGTAAGATGTTCTTGTGAATACCGTAAGCTTAATTAGCAATGCCAGATAGGATCCTTTACAGGAATGTTTTACCCTGTTTGGCTCTAATACTGATTGGTCCTACTTGGGAGACCTAGACTGGATTTGTTAAGGTTAATAATCTTAACCTAAACTATAACCTATTGGTTAAAATAATTGCTAATCTAACCTAGCCCTAAACTATAAGCTTAATGCTCCTAAGAGTTAACTTCTTCTAGCACTATGGATGTAAGACTAATGTCTTACCCTATGATCTAACCTATGTTTCTTACCTATCCTAACTAATGACAAGAATGGAGGGGGACCTATGAAGGGGCGAGTCATGGGCGGTGGTTTCCATGGCATTTATGAGGGGGATAAGGTTGAAGGACTTGGGATGTCAGATTTGGCGGAGGTTGCAAATGGCTAGTATAATCTGACGTGGCAGTATCACCAAGTATGGGAAAGGTTGTTTGTTTTCTTTTGGCTATCACCAATTTTGGCAGTCGGTGGCAATGGAAAATAGGCGGGAGGATGGAAGTTAATGCAATTAATGAACTTTGGTTCCCGAGCGTGGATTGCTTGGGAAGGCATGCAAATGGAATATTGTTTGGTTGTTTGGTTTTCCATGCATTCCATTTTTCGCTCTGCTTGAGCACTGGTTCTTCGAACCAGTCATCTACTCTGTGTTGCATGGCAACTGTGAGAATTTCTAGCTTCCTTCTCTATTGGGGAAAGTATATAAGGCAAGGAGGTAACAATTTATTGTTGTTTAATCTATCGTGGAAGAAGAAGAGAAGGTGCGAGCACATTCAGAGGTCTTCTTCGAATTTTTAAGTGACACTATCAGGCATGATAGGCCCTAACTTTTAAAAATCTTGCTTTCCTTTAAATGCTTTCATTAGAACAACTCTGTTCAGATGATTTTTAGTTCAGTTGGTTTAAATGGTAGCAATGTATTGGGTTTCTCTATTTCTTGATGATTTGGGAATCCATGGTTTTACGTAGACTCTGTTGAAGAGTTTGTTGTGTTCATTTTATGGATTCAACTTCTATCGAAGTGTTTGCCATGATTTCTTTGTGAATTCAACTTCTGTTGGAATGCTTGCTGTGTTTTCATGCTGGTTCGACTTCTGTTGAATCCTTGCTGAGTATACATATGGATTCATTTTCTGTTGAATATTTGTTGTGTATTCAAATGGATTCGATCTCTATTGGAATGCCTGCTGTGTTTTCATGTTGGTTTGACTTTTGTTGAATTCTTTGCTATGAATACTTGTGGATACGACTTCTGTTGAAGTCCTGGAAGTGTTTTCTTTTGAACTCGACTGTTGAAGTCCTTACTATGTTTGCATGTTGGTTCATCTTTTGTTGAAGTCTTTGTTGTGTATACAGATGGTTCGATTTTTGTTGGAATGCTTGTTGTATTTTCATGTTGGTTCGACTTCATTTAGTTAAGTGTAGTTGTGATTACCTTGTGGATACGACTTCTTTGAAGTCCTTGCAATGTTTCATATGAATCCAACTTCTGTTGAAGTGCTAGCTGTGATTGCTTATGGGTTCGACTTCTGTTGTGTTGTTTCCTTGCTTCTTGAGGAACTGAGGTAATAAGTTCCCAACTGTACCATGTTAGACGTTGCGTTGGATGATTTCTTGGTTGAGGAATGACATAAAAGAAAATTGTTGTGTCTTATTTAGTTGGTTTATTGTTTATCGCTGGTCGTATGAGTTCTTTTTGTTGCTTGATAGCTTCAGGTGAGTACATGGTTGATTTGAGATGAAACTGTAATCCCTTTCTTGGAACTCGACTGGTTTAGTAACAGGTGTATGAAAATGTATGAATACAAGCCTGTACCTCTGTTGAAAAGGGGTCGGGATGGTCAATAATTATGGGTTCTGTAAGTGATGAAATATCTAGTGTAGCTGTGTTTTCCTTACGATTTAACTTGGTTAATGGGAACATAGTCTGACTGAGAGAAATCTTGCTTTGAGGAACTCTGAATCCTAATAACGTGTGGGTAATCCTAGATCTGCATGATGGAAATTAGGTTTTGTACTTGGAAGGGATGGGATTGTGTTGATTTTCTTGCTTTCTTTTCTTCCCTAAATGAATTCAAGATTGATTGTATATGCTTTGCTCCTGGAAAGTTGGTACTGTCCTGAACTTGTTTGGAATGGAGATCTGAACGCCTCTGTTCTTTCTCTTCAGTTGTAAAGCACATGTGGATATAGGAGTTTTGGAATACGAAAGTATACTCTCCCTTTCTGGAAAATTATTAGTACTCCCTTCTTTTGTATTTCCATAAGAACTCTGCTATAGGGGTATAAGATGATTAAACTGTTAAATTTATGAGGAAAGAATGGTAAATGCTTAGTCTTGGCCTAAGTTCTTTTCTTATTTATAGTTATAATAATACCTTGTTTGAGTTATTCAGTTATCTACTTTGATAAAAGTAGAATTGTAATAGAAGTTGGTAAATCTATCGAAGTCTTGGAAATAATGCAATGAGTATAAAGGAAATCCATCAGTTGAACTTGCTAGAGGCTATAATCTATCTTTGCTTGAATTATTAAATGCACAGTTGTTGGATACACGTACTGGTAAGAATTCATTTTTGAATGGAGTAATTTTATTAGGATTGATACTGTCCCTGGTTTTCGGATGGATGGATATATTAGATTCATTTTGTTCTTCTTAGTCTCTAACATAAGATGAATTATCCGAGAAGAGTCAATATGATAGTTATATTATGAATTTATGTTAAAAAGTCTTGTATGGTAGAAAGATAATTAGAGTGATTCATGTTTATAGGTTTGATGAAATGATTTCATTTAAACAGGTTGTCTAATGGAAACAATTGGTGGAATGCAATTGTTTTAAGAATTAGAGCTTATCATGCTCAGTTCATTGAACTGACTTGTGTTAGCAATTTTTGCAGATGGTCATCATAAGTGGTAAAGACACGCAGATCTGATATGATGCTCAGATTGTTTAATCTGGTTTTATGATGAATTCCAATTTGATTTCTCTATTTGTACTATATGAAGATAGTTGTTCTTTTGCTGTTGAGTATTGTATCAAATATGCTGAAGTGCATAAATTGTAATTGTATGGCTTGGAAATAAATGAAATGGGGAGATTGTTATTTATGTGGCTACATTTTTATTTGATGGATTGAACTTCTTAAGTTCGATTGATTTTAAGTGCATTTTTATTATTGTATACCTTGGAGTTATTTGGTTTCTCCAAGTAGGCCTTGTAAAGATTATGTGACTGAATACTTCGTGAATGATTAGTAGTTCTGTTATGTTCTAAATAAGGCTAAATTGGAAATTAGTCCACTGCCTTTCGAGAAGTTAAGATTAAACTAAACCTTAATAGGTAGCTGAAACGGGAAGAGTAATCTATTACTCACTATCCATGATCTAAGTCAAGACAACGTAACTGATGATCTTAAATCACTATGTCTTAATAACAATAAGCATGATATACTTTAGACTTCGGAGTTGATATAAACCCTTACGGGTTTAGTTATCTTCCTTATGAGAGAACTTAGGGCTATTGCCCAATTATGTAGAATAAGATTATTGGGAACCAATGAACTCCTAGATGTGATCTCAAATCTTATTAAACTTCTCTCTGTGAAATTGAACTTAATTATGTAAGGCAACTCAAAGGTGTGGAACCCAGGGGTTGGGAAAAGACTACCTAGTTAGAGGGTCTGTAATTCAATTTCAACTAAACATAAGTAACTCTTTGAAGTTATGTAAATCTTTCCGAGGTGGTTTGTAGGATGTCGACACATGTCAACTGCAAGGTTGTACCTTCGAGAAGATTAGGATCTTCTCGAGGATACAACAATGCAGTGACCTATGGCGACACACCTTTGCATTGATAATTAAGATTTACACCTTAAACTAGAAAAGTTTTTACCTGGGACCTGGTTAGGACCATGGTCATGTTTGAGGCTGCCTTAGAGACTCGGGGTACCTTAACACACAGGTTAATCGTGGTTGACCCAAAGATGTCAGCTTACCCTAGTCCTCAAGAGCATCCTTACAACGTGTGTCATGATATTAATCCATTCCTGAGTGAATGACTTGGGACAGGGAGGCTGACAGAAGTCAGTATAAGACATTCTATTTAACATCGGAGTGGGGTGAAGGACGTATTCTAGATTGACGAGTATGCCATCAAGGAATACGAGACATGAACAGTATGTTTCAAATCTTTGGCCAAAGTATCGCAAGCTGCTGATTGCGTTGTCCTATGTCACCTAGTCTGAGGGACGTGATGCCGATGAATAATGGTAACAATTATTCAGATAGGTTCCTTGGATAGAGCATTCTGAAATCCCAGATTAGGGAAGAGAACCGCAAGAGTGAAGTGTTAAGATAAAAACGCCAACTCTATGATACTCATGAATAGATCGGTAGATCACCGAGTCATGGAATGAATAGATCGGTGGTACACCGAGTCATTACAACTGCATATGGTTATCTATTATAAGAATGATTGTTTGATCTGTGAGTTCTAAATTATGTATTTAGAACTAGGAAGCACTTATCAAAAAAAAATCTCTTGTTCTAATGTATTAAAATGGGAATGTTACATCTTGGTATCAGAGCTGAAGGTTGCAGCTCTTGGACCTATTGTGTCCATAATCTGATAAAAACCTGAATTTTCTTGTAACAGAAAATGGTTAGAACAAGGGGAACATTGCGGATAATGCTCCACCTGAGGAAGGGGCAGCAACAACCCAAAAACTTGATGAGATCCTTGCTGCCCTATTGGACACAAGAGATCGTTTGGCTGTACTTGAACAACAAGTAATGGGAAATGAGGAGGATGAAGAAGCTGGTAACGACAATCAGCTACCTCCTGAGGACAACCCCAATATGGGTGTTGGTAATAACACTGAAAATGTACCTGTCCAACCAGAAAACAAAAAGGCCAGGTTGGCAGCGGAACTCACTAATGATATAAAAAGGATAAGTCCACCTAAATATGATGGCACCACATTAGGAGATGGAGCTGAGAACTGGCTCAGCGAGATGGAGAAGTACTTTGCAATAAGAAACTTCTCTGAGGAAACCAAAGCTATTTGGGGAGCCTATCAGCTTTCCCACGAAGCATCTTCGTGGTGGGACAGCCGTAAAGCTGAGCTAAATATTGATGAGACCAATATCACTTGGGATCAATTTAAAGGCTATTTTAGGCAACGTTGGCTACCACAACTTTTCTATGATCAGAAAATGATAGAATTCCAGAACTTAGCTCAAGGAAAGCTAACTGTAACTGAATACTGGGAGCGGTTTACGAAACTCCTCAAGTACGTACCGCAGTATCAAACTGACGAGAAGTTCAGAATATGGAAATTCATCATGGGACTGAATCCCGTGATAGGAGGAGAGGTTGATGTTCACAGCCCAACCACTATGGAAGGGGTTGTTGAAAAAGCCATAAGGCAAGAACAAAAATTAAAGGCTATTTCTGCTCATAAAGAAGAAGTGGAAGAAGATTGCAAACCCTTCTTCAACTTCACTTGCACCCAAGAAGGGGCCATGGAAAAAGTTTGGAAACAGAAGTAAGTTTCCAGTGGATAATAGTAAGAAAACGATAGCGAATAAGCCTGCTGGAAATGTAAGGGATAGTTTTGCCAAAAATTATAACAATGGGCAGAAGCCCTATGGAGGACAACGTGATAATTTTAAGGCTGGAAGTAATTTTGAGCCTAAAAAGGGACCTGTAGGAGGTTGCTATAATTGTGGCAAAGACCACTACGCAAATCAGTGCCCTTTGAAGAAGGATGATCGTAATCAGCAGCATAAGATATATGCTGCAGTAGCAGACAAGCAAGCTGAAAAGCAAGTGACACCTATAGAAGTTCGGGTAAGTTATTTGGCATACCTGTCACTATTCTTTTTGATACAGGAGCTACTAAATGTTTTATTTCTAGTAAACTTGCTTCTAAACTTAAAAGAAAGGCTGGAAAAATGGATAAATCTTGGGACTATACAGTATGGTAATAACTCTGTTCATACAGTGAGTATGTGTCTTTTTGGGGCAGTCCTTGACTTACCTAACTTTTCCATGGAAGTTGACCTCTATGTTGCACCTTTGGGATCCTATGACGTTGTCATCGGCGTCAATTGGTTAGCTGACCATAAAGAAAAAGTAGACTACTTTGAAAAGAATATAAGATGTTTAGATGATCGGCTGAAAACAACAGAGATTCAAGGTGTGAAACGGGAAATTTCAGTTAGGAAACTGTCAGCTATGCAACTTAAAAAGGCTAAAAACAAAGGATGTACCTTATATGCCGTAAAGATATCTGAATTTTCAGAAGAAGATGGTGATTCCATGAAACGATACCCACTGTTGCAAAGTTTCAAGGATGTATTTCGGAGGAATTACCAGGTTTACCACCCAAAAGGGAATTTGACTTCACCATTGAAATCAAACCAGGGACGGAACCTATTTCTAAGGCACCTTATCGGATGACTACTACAGAGTTAGTCGAGCTTAAGGCACAATTGCAAGAAATTTTGTCTAAGAGTTTAATTAGACCAAGTGTTTCACCTTGGGGAGCGCCAATAATATTTGTAAAAAAGAAAGATGGAACACTTAGACTATGTATTGATTATCGGATGTTGAACAAAGCAACAATTAAGAACAGATACCCACTTCCAAGGATTGATGATCTATTTGATCAGATGCATGGAGCAGCGGTTTATTCCAAGATAGATCTTCGATCTGGTTATCATCAATTAAGGATTAAAGATGAAGATATTCATAAAACAACTTTCCGAACCATGTACGGACATTATGAATTCACGGTTCTACCCTTTGGATTAACTAATGCACCCACAAATTTTATGAACTTAATGAATAATATCTTTCAAGAATATTTGGACAAGTTTGTGCTTGTATTCTTGGATGATATTCTCATATATTCTAAAAGTGTTGAAGAGCACAATGAGCAATTGAAGATAGTTTTGGAAATTTTGAGAAAAAGAAAGTTATACGGTAAGTTATCCAAATGTTCTTTCTTTGATACTGAAGTTCACTATTTGGGTCATGTCATTAGTAAAGAAGGAATTGCAGTGGATCCTTCAAAAATAGTGGCAATAACCGAGTGGCCTGCACCAAAGAATGTACATGAAGTAAGAAGCTTCATGGGCCTTGCTGGTTATTATAGAAAATTTGTTAAGGATTTTTCTAAAGTGGCTGCACCAATAACTTCATTGCAGAAGAAGGATAAGAAATTTATTTGGAATGATAAGTGTGAAACTGCTTTTAAAAGTTTGAAAAGCCAGTTGACTTCAAGCACCTATATTAGTTGTACCAGACCCTAATGGGAACTTTACTGTTGTAACGGATGCTTCTGGGGAAGGCCTTGGAGGTGTTTTGTTACAAAATGATCATGTCATAGCATATGAAAGTAGAAAGCTTAAGTTACATGAGCTGAATTATGCCCCTCATGATTTAGAGCTTGCTGCAATTGTTCATGCGCTTCAAGTATGGAGACACTATTTACTTGGGAAACCTTTTGAGTTGAAAACTGATCATTTAGGGCTGAAGTATATTTTCACTCAGCCTAATCTAAATGCAAGACAACGAAGGTGGTTAGAGTTTTTATCTCAATATGATTTTGATATTAGCTACATCAAAGGGAAAGAGAATAGAGTAGTGGATGCTCTAAGTCGTAGGAAGCACATTTCTGCTCTTATAACATTAAGAACTCAGTTTAAAGATGAGGTAAAAAGTGCCTCAGAATCTGATATATACTTTCAGCAAGTAAAAGTAGCACTTGCTGCAGAACCAAAAGATGAAAGGTATAAAGGTTTTCATTTTGATAATGAAGGAATCTTACGTTATGAAAACAGGGTATATGTACCTTTGCTAAACGATTTGAGAAAGAAATTGTTAGTTGAATTTCATAATTCACCCTTCTCTGGACACCCGGGTATCACAAAAATGCTTGCTGATCTAAAATAGCAATACTTTTGGAAAGGTATGAAAAAGGATGTTATTGATTTTGTGACACATTGTCTGGAATGTCAGCGGGTTAAGGCAGAACACATGCACCCTGCTGGACTATTATATCCCCATAGCATACCACAGTATAAATGGCAAGTAATAAGCATGGAATTTGTACAAGGGTTGCCTATGTCGAGAAATAAACATGATGTTATCTTGGTAGTTGTAGACAAACTAACAAAGGTAGCTCATTTCATCGCTGGAAATCTGAAGGATGATTCTCCAGTGTTAGCAAAAAGATTCGTGCATGAAATTTTCAGGTTACATGGAGTACCAGAATTGATTATATCTGACAGGGATCCTAGAATGACATCAAGATTTTGGCAAACGCTTAATGCAGCTCTTGGAACGAAACTAAACTTCAGTTCTGCATATCATCCGGAAATGGATGGACAAACTGAGAGAGTAAATCAAGTGTTGGAAGATATGTTATGAATGTATTGCATGGATCAATAGTATAAATGGGAAGAGTATCTTCCATTAGTTGAGTTCGCATACAACAACACTTATCACTCATCTCTTAAAATGGCACCTTTTGAGGCACTTTATGGAAGAAAGTGCAGAACCCCTGTTAGTTGGGATAGTATTGAGGATAGAGTGGTAATTGGACTAGAAATCCTCACTGAAATGGAACAACAAGTAAAGATGATTCATGAATGATTGAAGGAAGCAACAGATAGGCAGAAGAGCTATGCTGACCTTAAGTGGGTTGATCGAAGGTTTGAACTTGGTGAAAAGGTTTTTCTTCGTGTTAAACCTAGAAAGAGTTCTATAACTTTTGGCAAGGCTGCCAAGTTGTCACCTCGTTATGTGGGACCTTTCGAAATTGTCGAAATAATCAATCCTGTAGCTTACCGATTAGCATTACCACCTGCTTTGTCTCACATGCATGATGTTTTCCATATTTATTTGCTTAAGAAATACGTTTCAGACTTGTCACATGTTTTAAATTAGAATTCCTTGCAGGTCCAAGACCCAGGAATAATCGTGGTTAAACCCACACGAGTGTTGGAAACTCGCCAATTGCATTTGAGAAATCGTGAAATACAGCAATGTAAGGTCCAGTGGGACCAGTTTAACGAAGAGAGTGCAACTTGGGAAAATCTGGAAGAGATGAAAATTTCTTTTCCCTTTCTTTTTGAACAGAATGGAATCTGTTGACAAAAAAAATTTAATTATTATGAAATTATCTTTTTCATGTCTTTATGTAAGCCAACTTTGAGGCAAACATTATTCAGGTTGAATAAATTGTATCATGACATTGATTTATGAAATAATTCATGTTGGAATTGGTCTTTTGTATTGTGAACTAATAAATTGATTGACCTGAAGGTAAATCAAAAGATGTAATCATCGGGACGATGAATCTTTTAGGAGGGAAGCATGTAACACCCTGAACTGTTGTTACCTTCTCCTGAGCATTCAAGTGTTGATATATGATTTCTTCTGTATAAGGACATGTTCCTTTGGTTTCGGGAAGTCATGCTTGATATGGATTGTATCTTCTTTGCTCTTGAAGATCTTTGACTCAGCCTTGGATCAGTTACATTGATCCAAGGAATGTTTTAAGCTTATTCAGGATGAACAAAATTTATGGACCTTACGAAAGTTACAAGGTCTGAATGAGATTGAATGAGCTATCCCGGAGTTTAACTCAGGCTGAACATGTTAAATGAAATTTGGTTCCAGATATCATAACATCAGGAAGGCCTAGACCTTAAGCCAGGTAAGATGTTCTTGTGTATACCGTAAGCTTAATTAGCAATGCCAGATAGGATCCTTTACAGGAATGTTTTACCCTGTTTGGCTCTAATACTGATTGGTCCTACTTGGGAGACCTAGACTAGATTTTTAAGGTTAATAATCTTAACCTAAACTTTAACCTATTGGTTAAAATAACTGCTAATCTAACCTAGCCCTAAACTATAAGCTTAATGCTCCTAAGAGTTAACTTCTTCTAGCACTATGGATGTAAGACTAATGTCTTACCCTATGATCTAACCTATGTTTCTTACCTATCCTAACTAATGACAAGAATGGAGGGGGACCTATGAAGGGGCACGAGTCATGGGCGGTGGTTTCCATGGCATTTATGAGGGGGATAAGGTTGAAGGACTTGGGATGCTGTCAGATTTGGCGGAGGTTGCAAACGGCTAGTATAATCTGACGTGGCAGTATCACCAAGTATGGGAAAGGTTGTTTGTTTTCTTTTGGCTATCACCAATTTTGGCGGTCGGTGGCAATGGAAAATAGGTGGGAGGATGGAAGTTAATGCAATTAATGAACTTCGGTTCCCGAGTGCGGATTGCTTGGGAAGGCATGCAAATGGAATATTGTTTGGTTGTTTGGTTTTCATGCATTCCGTTTTTCGCTCTGCTTGAGCACTGGTTCTTCAAACTAGTCGTCTACTCTGTGTTGCATGGCAACTGTGAGAATTTCTAGCTTCCTTCTCTGTCAGGGAAAGTATATAAGGCAAGGAGGTAACAATTTATTGTTGTTTAATCTATCGTGGAAGAATAAGAGAAGGTGCGAGCACATTCAGAGGTCTTCTTCAATTTTTAAGCGACACTATCAGGCATGATAGGCCCTAACTTTTAAAAATCTTTCTTTCCTTTAAATGCTTTCATTAGAACAACTCTGTTCAGATGATTTTTAGTTCAGTTGGTTTAAATGGTAGCAATGTATTGGGTTTCTCTATTTCTTGATGATTTGGGAATCCATGGTTTTACGTAGACTCTGTTGAAGAGTTTGTTGTGTTCATTTTATGGATTAAACTTCTGTCAAAGTGTTTGCCATGATTTCTTTGTGAATTCAACTTCTGTTGGAATACTTCTTTGTGTTTTCATGTTGGTTCGACTTCTGTTGAATCCTTGCTGAGTATACATATGGATTCATTTTCTGTTGAAATATTTGTTGTGTATTCAAATGGATTCGATCTCTGTTGGAATGCCTGTTGTGTTTTCATGTTGGTTCGACTTCTGTTGAAGTCTTTTCTGTGAATACTTGTGGATACAACTTCTGTTGAAGTCCTGGTAGTGTTTTCTTTTGAACTCAACTTCTGTTGAAGTCCTTACTGCGTTTGCATGTTGGTTCGACTTTTGTTGAAGTCTTTGTTGTGTATACACATGGTTCGATTTCTGTTGGAATGCTTGCTGTGTTTTCATGTTGGTTCGACTTCTGTTGAAGTGTAGCTGTGATTACCTTGTGGATACGACTTCTTTGAAGTCCTTGCAATGTTTCATATGAATCCAACTTCTGTTGAAGTGCTAGTTGTGATTGCTTATGGGTTCGACTTCTGTTGTGTTGTTTCCTTGCTTCTTAAGGAACGAGGTAATAAGTTCCCAACTGTACCATGTTAGACGTTGCGTTGGATGATTTCTTGGTTGAGGAATGACATAAAAGAAAATTGTTGTGTCTTATTTAGTTGGTTTATTGTTTATCGCTGGTCGTATGAGTTCTTTTTTGTTGCTTGATAGCTTCAGGTGAATACATGGTTGATTTGAGATGAAACTGTAATTCCTTCTTTGGAGCTCGACTGGTTTAGTGGAAAGTGTATGAAAAATGTATGAATACAAGCCTGTACCTCTGTTGAAAAGGGGACGGGATGGTCATTAATTATGGGTTCTGTAAGTGATGAAATATCTAGTGTAGCTATGTTTTCCTTATGATTTAACTTGGTTAATGGGAACAAAGTCTGACTGAGAGAAATCTTGCTTTGTGGAACTCTGAATCCTAATAGAGTGTGGGTAATCCTAGATCTGCATGATGGAAATTAGATTTTGTACTTGGAAGGGATGGGATTGTGTTGATTTTCTTACTTTCTTTTCTTCCCTAAAGGAATTCAAGATTATTTGTATATGCTTTGCTCTTGGAAAGTTGGTACTGTCCTGAACTTGTTTGGAATGGAGATCTAAACGCCTCTGTTCTTTCTCTTCAGTTGTAAAGCACATGTTGTTATAGGAATTTTGGAATGTGAAAGTATTCTCTCCCTTTCTAGAAATTATGATTGCTCCCTTCTTTTGTATTTCCATAAGAACTCTGCTATAGGGGTATAAGATGTTTAAACTGTTAAATTTATGAGGAAAGAATGGTAAATGCTTAGTCTTGGCCTAAGTTCTTTTCTTATTTACAGTTATAATAATACCTTGTTTGAGTTATTCAGTTATCTACTTTAATAAAAGTAGAATTGTAATAGAAGTTGGTATATCTATCGAAGTCTTGGAAATAATGCAATGAGTATAAAGGAAATCCATCAGTTGAACTTGCTAGAGGCTATAATCTGTCTTTGCTTGAATTATTAAATGCACAGCTATTGGATACACGTATTGGTAAGAATTCATTCTTGAATGGAGTAATTTTATTAGGATTGTTACTGTCCTTGGATTTTAGAGGGATGGATATATTAGATTCATTTTGTTCTTCTTAGTCTCTAACATAAGATGAATTATCCGAGAAGAGTCAATATGGTAGTTATATTATGAAATTATGTTAAAAAGTCATGTATGGTAGAAAGATAATTAGTGTGATTCATGTTTATAGGTTTGATGAAATGATTTCATTTAAACAGGTTGTCTAATGGAAACAATTGGTGGAATGCAATTGTTTTAAGAATTAGAGCTTATCATGCTCAGTTCATTGAACTGACCCGTGTTAGCAATTTTTGCAGATGGTCATCATAAGTGGTAAAGACACGCAGATCTGATATGATGCTCAGATTGTTTAATCTGGTTTTATGATGAATTCCAATTTGATTTCTCTATTTGTACTATATGAAGATAGTTGTTCTTTTGCTGTTGAGTATTGCATCAAATATGCTGAAGAGCATAAATTGTAATTGTATGGCTTGGAAATAAATGAAATGGGGAGATTGTTATTTATGTGGCTGCATTTTTATTTGATGGATTGAACTTCTTAAGTTCGATTGATTTTAAGTGCATTTTTATTATTGTATACCTTGGAGTTATTTGGTTTCTCCAAGTAGGCCTTGTAAAGATTATGTGACTGAATACTTCGTGAATGATTAGTAGTTCTGTTATGTTCTAAATAAGGCTAAATTGGAAATTAGTCCACTGCCTTTCGAGAAGTTAAGATTAAACTAAACCTTAATAGGTAGCTGAAATGGGAAGAGTAATCTATTACTCACTATCCATGATCTAAGTCAAGACAACGTAACTAATGATCTTAAATCACTATGTCTTAATAACAATAAGCATGATATACTTTAGACTTCGGAGTTGATATAAACCCTTACGGGTTTAGTTATCTTCCTTATGAGAGAACTTAGGGCTATTGCCCAATTATGTAGAATAAGATTATTGGGAACCAATGAACTCCTAGACGTGATCTCAAATCTTATTAAACTTCTCTCTGTGAAATTGAACTTAATTATGTAAGGCAACTCAAAGGTGTGGAACTCAGGGTTGGGAAAAGACTACCTAGTTAGGAGGGTCTGTAATTCAATTTCAACTAAACATAAGTAACTCTTTGAAGTTATGTAAATCTTTTCGAGGTGGTTTGTAGGATGTCGACACATGTCAACTGCAAGGTTGTACCTTCGAGAAGATTAGGATCTTCTCGAGGATACAACAATGTAGGTGACCTTTGGCGACACCCTTTGCATTGATCGTTAAGATTTACACCTTAAACTAGAACAAGTTTTTACTCTGGGACTGGTTAGGACCATGGTCATGTTATGAGGCTGCCCTTGGAGACTCGGGGTACCTTGACACATAGGGTTAACTGTGGTTGACCCAGTATGTCAGCTTACCCTAGTCCTCAAGAGCATCCTTACAACGTGTGTCATGATATTAATCCATTCCTGAGTGAATGAATTGGGACATGGAGGCTGACAGAAGTCAGTATAAGACATTCTATTTAACATCAGAGTGGGGTGAAGGATGTATTCCAGATTGACGAGTATGTCGTCAAGGAATACGAGACATGAACAATATGTTTCAAATCTTTGGCCAAAGTATCGCAAGCTGCTGATTGCGTTGTCCTATGTCACCTAGTCTGAGGGACGTGATGCCGATGAATAATGGTAACAATTATTCAGATAGGTTCCTTGGACAGAGCATTATAAAATCCTAGATTAGGGAAGAGAACCGCAAGAGTGAAGTGTTAAGATAAAAACACCAACTCTATGATACTCATGAATAGATCGGTAGATCACCGAGTCATGGAATGAATAGATCGGTGGTACACCGAGTCATTACAGCTGCATATGGTTATCTGTTATAAGAATGATTGTTTGATCTATGAGTTCTAAATTATGTATTTAGAACTAGGAAGCACTTATCAAAAAAAAAAATCTCTTGTTGTAATGTATTAAAATGGGTATTTACCTCCATGCTATAAACTAACTTGCTCCTCGAAGGAGGATATGTGTAAAAGCCGCATCTGTTCTTATAACTAGACTGCTCCCTCGAAGGATAGCTATGTGCAATGCCACGTCTGCTACTATAAGTAGATTGTTCCCTCAAAGGACAGCTATACAAAGTTAGCCTCTATCAGAAGCTTCTTGCATTGATCAGCTTTGTGAAGACCTCAAGAACAACAAAATGCATATCCCATGTAGACTTCCTGCATCGATCAGTCTATATCCAGAAACATCAAAGCAGTATTCAAAAGTACTTTTGAGTCATGGACTTGTCTATTTTGGTTTGGTTCTCTTCCGTCAGCATAATCACCTTATAACAAGTTCTCTACGCCTCAGCTATCCCATCCACCTCTCCTCACCATTCTTCACAATAACAAAACTCAAGGGACATGCGTATATCTGATATATTATGATTATACAACTCTTTTCACCTATCGAATTCTCACCTATGCAAGGTATCTAGGGATTCAAGCTCATCCTATGATAATACGTGGTTTGTTTAGCTCTTTCCAACTATGGGATAGTTTTGCCTCTTTTACCCGAATCTAGGATTGTGTGTTGATCTCAATTAGGACACGATTTCCTATGCTTAGGTAAATTAACCCTCACTTCACCTATACCCACACCAACACCAACAACATTACTCTACCAACATCAAAATTTTACCAACCAACAAATTGCCTAACCACAACTAAATTACCTGAATTCACCTCTCCCTGGTCCTAAGGGAGAACTACATCGGTCTAAGGCCCCTCCTTGCTTTATGCAATGGGCTATGTAGGCAGCACTTAGGAGACATGGGGTCTCCCAAGGTTAGCTCGACCATCCCCTACCATCACCTATCATGTGTTGTGTTTTACTTAAAAATATAAATATTTTCACATATTTATATTGATAACACTCACCTTTGTCCTTTTTCAATCCAAACATTCAAAACACAAACATTCTTATTATTATCATAAACTCAAATCAACATACATATTCAGTTTTATTTAGATGTTAAACAAATACATCTTCTCTATCATCGACGCGCAGGTCGGTATCCTTATTTATTCTTCTACCCCTATGAAATTCACTTAGGCCCCGAACCTCATCCCAAACTAGGTAGCGATGGTGATCGTCGACGCCGCTCACCTGGCCTCTCCATCCTCAAAGGTGCCACTACTATTGGTTCCTCCCACTGATCTGCCAATCTCTCCTGTAACATATGAATACACCCTCTCGCATGGAGGAATCTTGCCTCTAGTCTCCCCACTCGTGACTGCGAAGCCTCTAACAATCTCGTAGTCTCGTTCACCTATGTTTGAAGCTGGTGAACTAAACCCTGCAGGTGGTCTCTCTCCACTGTAACCACAGCTATGTCAGGATGATCGGCCCTCTCATGTATATCTCATAGCTCTTCTACCCACCATAATCTATAAGACTCTGTCACTCCTGCATCCATTACCCTACGATCGGCTGCTATCTCTTCTGGTCCTTCTGGGAGTGTCGAATGTGGATGTGAGAATGGTGCCTCGACATCGATCCTCCTGTATGTTCTATGAGCCATGGGTATATCCTGAACAAATCTAAATTTTCACCGCACGCGATCTAGAAGAATCCTCTCATACTCACCTGGCCTGTGTCCCGTGATCCACCTCAATCACTCTACACCCCTCAAATCCTCGGCTATGTTTGCCATCACCATATAGTTCCCGTAAGGCCTCCAACGGATATCCACAATCGTCACCATTTCCCACATCTGCCTATAATACTCAGCATCATCTGTCACGGTCTTGGATCTCACCTCTTGCTCTATCTAGACCCATCACTTGAATCCCAACCTTTGCACTCCTGTCTCTCCCGCTGGATGGGTCGGCCTATTGGTCACACACACACAATGTGCTCATAGGCCCAACAATGTAATAAGTATGCACAATCCAGTGTAGTCCTATGATTTCGCTTGCATGCCCATAAACCCTTGTATAGCTCCGCCAGATATGCGGGTGCCCATGCAAAAGTAACGCTCCCTTCTATCATTTCCTGAATAATACACATCAATGATTTTGGAAATCTTCCCCCGTCCGCTCTAGGTAATGCATAATACCCCACCGCTATCATTAATACCACGGCCAACCTTGTTGCCTCAGGGTGTGCTGCAAACATTATACCATAAGTGAATGTCAAACCTTGTTGTGTCAAATCTCATGCAGCTAGACCAAATACTGCCGTTATCACTGCACGCGCCACATTAGGCCCTGCCTGATACACTGGTCTTCCTGTAATTGGAAGTCTCAAAATTTGAAACACATCTTCTAACGTCACTGTCATCTCCCCTGTTGGCAGATAGAAGGTATTCTTTTCAGGATTCCATCTCTCAATCAAGCACTGCAACATAGCATGATTGCGTGCGATTCGTGAATAATAGTGGATTCCGCTTAACCCCACACGGTTTATTAATGCCCACTCAGCTGGTGTTACATCTACTCGGACTCGTGACAACAAAGTTGGCACCCTATCATTCATCCTCAACCCTGCCTATGCCTACACACATCAAACCAACAAACAACAAATCAACAAATAAATTCCCATGTGTTTTTTATCACAATCCGTAACTTTACACAGTAACCGATATCGGTTATAGATAACCGATACCGGTTACCTAACCGATACCGGTTATTCCTAAACGATATCGGTCACTGTCAATTCCATCTACCCTACTCAAAAACACCACCTATGATAACTTATTCGCTTGTTTGCGCCTCTCTATACCTAAAAACATATCCGAAACCCCTGATTACCTACCCCATAACACTCACCCCATCCCAAACCTTTGCCTATCACCTTTCTTTTTCATCTCTACCCACTTACCTTCCCACATCCTATTCATACGCATGCAAAAATTTAATTCCAACCAAAAATTATACCTCCTGGGATGCAGCAGTTTGAGGTGGAACCTGTCTTCCCTCTCCTCTCTGCCCGCTGGATGCTTCTCCTTGTTCAGCCATGTTCACCACCCTCTTCACTATTACTTACCTTTACACCTTCTTAATCCAAGCCCACAATCACTTTACTGCTCTTTCCTCCTTATCACTCAATTCTCCCATGCAATTACCTGTATCAACGTCAACAACCTCGCATCCTCGTATTTAACATGTTGCATGACTCTAAAAATAAGATTTTAGTTGCCTCCCAAGCTTTTCTATTTTTAGAAAAGCTCATTTAAGAGTAACCGATATTGGTTAGCTAACCGGTATCGGTCAGGTTGTGACCGACATCGGTTATCTAACCGATATCGGTCATCTGTCTCCTCTTTCTTAAACCTAATCCTTTTCTTTGTTTTTTTGAATTTTTTTGGCAAAGCCTACCTCTTTTCCCTACATAACGACATCACTATCAACATCCATCATCATAATAAACATCAACATTTCAAAACATATCCATATCATCAAAACATCATCAACATCATCTATATATACATCAAATTCCAATACCATCGACAAAACACATACAACATTATAATATCTGCATCAAATCGAAAATTCTACACACCATGTGGATCAAATTCCTCATCTATATATCATCAAATCAATGTTAAAATATACAACTTGCTCTGCATGGGGCCTTTGTAATCCAAAATATAAATTCAGCATGCAGGTCGTTGTCTCTGTCAAAATCTTGACTCAGTCGCAGGCCGGTCTCTCAAGTCAAAAATATACTCGGCTCATAGACCGGTATCAACTATACAAAATGTACTCAGCTCGCAGGCCGGTATATATAACAAAAATGCATACATAAATCCTATGAGGGCACGCAGGCCTCTATATACACACTTGGTTCGCAGACTGGTGTCTCTATCAACAAATCCTCTATCAAATCAACAAAACCCATCTCTGCTCCTGGGGTGACTCAGCTCTCTCCCCTCCCTCGGCTCATCCCTCGGTGGCCCTCGTGGCTGGATCTCATCTCCCGCCTATAACCGACCTAAGGTTGTGCTCGTGCTGTACATGTGCTTGGGCCAACCGCCTCGTAGCACCCCAATTTGTGCATGTGTAGCCGTAAGCTTCTTCCGTAGTAATGCTTTGCACTGACCTGGAGACGGTCCCTCTCCACTGTAACAGCTGCTAAACTGGGCATTTGTGCATTTGTGCTCTCACGGCCACCCTCTGCCCTGCCCACCAAACCAAAAATGAGCCTGTCACCCCGGCGTCATCCACTGTCTCATCTACTAGTCTCTCTGCTACCCAGATTGGGTCCAATGGCTACGGTAGAGGTAGTGGTGCCTCTACATCCTCCCTCCAATACTGTGGGAAGGGAGGTGGCTCATCCTGTTGTAGGCCTAACTGTCGTCATACCCTCTCTAGGGGAATCCACTCATACTCCCTAGGTCTCCGTCCAGCTATCCAGAAGATGTACTGAATCCATCGCACTGTTCTCTCTCGCATCCTCCACGGGGATGATGGCCTCTGTATGGCCTCCATATAATATCTAATGTCGTCAGGCCCTCTAACATATGCCTGTAATAAGTGACATCTCGCCCTGCGATAACTACTCGTGGCTGGCCCATGACCCCCAACCACCTCTGAAACCCATATCTATAGACTGCTTGTGGCCCTGGCTTTGGGGCAACCCTACTGGTTGTATACACATGATATGCTCGTAGGCCCAACATTATAACAAGAATGTTAAGCATATACCGAATCACCTCATACGGCAATAGCCCCAGAGCTCTCTGTATAGCTGCACCAGATACATTGGTGCCCATGCATAGCAGGTGTGCTCCTCCACCATCTCATGTAACACTCCCATCAGAGCCCGTGGGAAGTAGCCTCCCTTTGAGTCAGGGAGGGCGAAGCAGGTGATACCGATCATCATCAGCACGGTAAGCCGTGTCTCCTGTCGATGCGCGTGATACATATCGCCATAGTAGATGCTCGCACTATGATATGTAATCAATGGGGCTGCATCCCCGAATACCTGTAAGATGTTATCCATCGCTATCTCAGCATCCACCTAGAACACCTCCTCACCGATGATTGACAGTCTCAGGATGCGATACACATCCTCTAAGGTGACTATCATCTCTCCAGTAGGGAGATGAAAGGCATTGGTTTCGGATCCCATCTCTTGATGAGGGAAACCATTAGGCTGTGGTCCCTATCCACAGCCCTATACCTCTGGACTCCACCGAGTCCAACCTCCTGCATAACTGCCCACTGCGCTGCGGTCACATGTGGCCGCATCCGCCCCAGTAGAGGTGGCATCGATCTTGCATCGTCATCTATTGGCGTGCTGTAAAACAACCCACTCCATCAGGCCTACCCTTTACAAAACAACTACCTTAACCCTCTATACTCACTCACCCACCCAATCACAACCCGACTCTATAAGCACATCTACACCCACCTATCTTACCCTATACATCTATAAATTCCTCTCACTCTTATGGTCCTTCTTTAAATATCCTACCCACTCCAATCAAACCTAAAACACCTCATCTCCCTCAACATCAATAACCCCACCCAACAAAAATCTACAATATCCCCTTTACCTATCCCACACCCTACCAACCACCCCACTTATACTCCACCCGCTATACTCTCGCCCTATAACCATACCTCAACCAATTTAACCCCTCCTAATTCATACACAATCCATAACCTATCCTACCCAAACCAGCCCCCAACCACCTGATTACCCCCACCCCAATAACCTTTCCTAGCAACTCTACCTTCTCCCCCTTCACCCCAAAAATCTATCCTACCCACCTACAACAAACCAACACAACAAATTTCACAACCTTACCTCCTACCCATGGTGACCGGTACCAGTCACCCTCGACCACCATCAGTCCCCCACCAACTGTCTATATCTGAATTTTATGCACCAACGTCGGTTGACACATGACCGACACCGGTCTCTATAACCACCAATCTACACAACTTTCACTGTGACCGATGCCGGTCGCCTAGTGACCGACATCGGTCACTGTGGGATTTCGGGGCCGGACCAAAAACGGCCCCCAAATCCCCTTTTTTCCTATTTCTACCCATCTACCTAGCACAATTACCTAAAAACTTACCCACCCTGCCATTTTGGCCTACCTAACATATCTACCCACTCCATTTTACGATTTACCTTCATTTATTCATTATTTTATCAAATTTTGGATTCCTACCCCAAAACCCACATCCTAGCTAAATTCATCAACTTCACACAAATAGGGATTTAGAGCCTACCGGTATGACTACATGTCATCATGGTGGGATAGGTGGTGGTGGTCTAGCTCCTCCAAAGCACCTCCTGCTCCTCCAAGCTGTGCCATAGCTCCAAATCTCCTCAGCAGGGTCCTCAACCAATCAAACTCTACCTCCTGATCTCTGGGGCCTACCAATAATTCACTCCCCCACTCAACTAGTGCCAACTCAGCCCAAACACACAACCCACTCACTTCAAAAACTCAAACAAGAAAAAGTTGGCATTCAATTTCACAAAGTGAAAATGACATGCCATATTTTTTCTTTTTATAGGTTTTCAGCCCTCTAACCGATATCGGTTATAGCGCGCTAGGTGACCGATATCGGTCATCTGACCGATATCGATCACCCATAACCGATATCGGTTATAGGCTTAGTTTAACCTAATTCCTGCCCTTATCCACCAATCTCCATTTCTCACCACATCACCTACCCCCGGCTTTGCTAAATAGCCTTATTTTGAATTCATCGGCCCAACCCAAGGCCGTAACCAATCAATTGGCCCACCCAAGGCCGCAACCAACCAATCGGCCCGACCCAAGGCCGCAACAAACCAATCGGCCCGACCCAAGGCCGCAACAAACCAATCGGCCCGACCAAGGCCGTAACAACCAATCGACGACCAAAGGCGCAACAAACCAATCGGCCCGACCTAAGGCGCAACAAACCAATCAGCCCGACCCAAGGCCATAACAAACCAATCGGCCGACCCAAGGCCGCAACAAACCAATCGGCCTGACCCAAGGCCGCAACAAACCAATTGGCCCGACCCAAGGCCGTAACAAACCAATCGGCCCGACCCACGGCCGCAACCAACCAATCGGCTGACCCAAGGCGTAACCAACCAATCGGCCCGACCCAAGGCCACAACAAACCAATCGGCCCGACCCAAGGCCGCAACAAACCAACCGGCCCGACCCAAGGCCACAACCAATCACTTGGCCCGACCCAAGGCCGCAACCACCCAATCGGCCCGACCCACGGCCGCACCAATTAAGTACCTCGACCGAGGCCCGCAAATCAAAAATTCTCTCCACCCATCATGTACCTATTTGTTCAATCGAGCTCACCTATTCGTGTTTTAGCACATCTAGGATACTTGACTTGTTCAGCCGACTAGCTTTGCCTAGACCAAGACCGTGACATTTATTTCAACCAAATCAACCATTTGGTACTGCCGAACATGCCTAAACGTTCCAATACCTTACCCGTTATATCCCCTGGAGCTACTTCCTATGCCTTGGATACCAGGATTATATCAGCCTTGTTTGGATAAACTATCGACCTTTGCCTATGAATTGCTTGTTTGCTCTTCAAAACATGTACCCTAGTCGCACTACTACATTTTAACGTGCGTCGGCTTCCTTGAACTTACCCCACCATCTTACCAGCATCTCATCATCATTTACCCTTTATCAATCCCTGATTTCATGTCACCTCAATCTGTGATAGATTTGAGGGGGATTACCTATACCCTTAACTGGGGCAGCCACTTTTTATTATTGTCAGTGCAACTTTACAAGACAAGCTACATGACAACAAGGGGCAAATGTAGACACCAAATTTGGGTCTTACGACACCCTGTACCTCGTATCTCGTCCCGTAACCTAACCCTACCACAGCACCTAAAACCTTACACATTGAATTATTTATTAATTACCTTATAATTAATAAATCCACATCTCCAACCCTGCCACCTCACCTCGCCACCTCACTATGACCTAGCCCTAACCCTAAACTAACCTAATTAAGACTTATGACTTGGTCCAGACCCACACCCATGACTCATCACCCCTCATCCACATCAAAATGAACCTAATAATGACTTGACCAAGCCCACAACTGACCCCTCGGGAGAAAAGGAGGGAAAGTTGGCTATTTTACTAAAAATAGCCAACTTTGACCTAACCGACATCGGTCCCTATGCGGCCGGCGTCGGTTAGGCAACCGCCATCGGTTCCCTGTAAATGACCTCCCCAACCAAAACCAAAGGATATCGAAATTCATTTGCAAGGCAGGAGACAAGGGAGAGAGAGAGGAGGTTGCAGAGAAGATTATTGAGTCCAAGACTGTAACTGATCAACGAGATCACTGTCACACTCATCCAAGCATTGGGAGAGTCAGAGGATAGCTTCATCAGCTCACTTTCGATTGTCGGATCATCCCACCTGAGCTTTTCCTTCGTCACCACATTCCTCGGACCTGTATCCTCGTCAGAAAGTAGTAAGTAGTATCTTGTATGCTTCTAGGCTCCACTTCGTGAACTTTTGATTGATAGTAATTATAAGCTCACCCTGGATCTAACACCTAGCAGCACCCTACACCTAACCTTCATTCATCCATCCCTATATTGCCCAGAAGACAGATTTCTCACTCTCTGAGTCTTCTCCATTGCCTTACTATTCCCCCCAACCATCTACCAACCTTAAAAACCCCATAACCACCCTACAATCAACCTCTACCCAGAAGCCCCTGAATCACTACCCCTACCGATATCGGTTATCCCCTACCGGTAGCGGTTTTATAACCGTGGTCGGTTATCCAGTGACCGGCATCGGTCACTGTGACTTATACCAAAACCAACCTTTCACCTATTTATCTCCTAACAACCTCAGATTCAGCCTGGTCTATCCCTGTAACTTGATCTGAACGTATCAATAACCAGTGACCAAACAAATAGAATGACATTTTATTATGGGTAGTTTAGTCTCTATTGATTTTAGTAACGAGGTACCTAAATCGTGATTTCGCAATAGCTTCTTTATTATCATTTGCAATAATTTATATTAAAAGGGAACTGACCACCTTCGAAAGGAAGTTTAGTATTTCCTGGGCCCAAGGCAGTTCCCTTACTTATTGTCTAACTAAAATCTGGTGGTCTTGCATTCTTATTTACAGGTAGTCCTTCCCAGACAAAAATGAGTTCTTCACAATCGGTCTGATCTCTCTACGGTATGCGCACACCTTCCCAACACTCAATAGGTATTCCTCCTAACCCTAACCCCTTATCTGTTTCTCAAGAGAATGAAAGGATAGAAGCAACTCTATTCTGGAACTAAAATTCTATGTGAAACAGGGATCAAGGTCATCGACCATTTGGAGAGGTACAATATCCTCATCGAGAGACACCGAGGGTGGCGACTCAATGAGTGGGCATGGGGGTAGAAGAAGGAGATGATTTGGTAAGGGAGGCCATGTGGTGAGGGGTCATAATTGAGGCCACTAGTGTGGGGTCATTGGGTAAAACTTCAATGGATTGCAAAACCTCCATAAGGGATTGTCTATGTGATTCGGAATTTTGGGACGAGATCGCATAAAGACATATTTACATGGGATTGATGTAATTGTTTTATCATTGTACGATGGGTGACCACCTGTCAGAGATAGGGTATGTGTGTAACACCCTTAACTGTTGTTATTTTCCTCCTTTGCATTCAAGTGTTGATATGTGATTTTCCTTATATGGATATGTTCTTTTGATTATGGGAAATCATGCTTGATATGGTTAAAGTATTTTCTACTCTTAAAGAACTTAGATAGAACTGGAATGTTTCCTGGATTCATTTTTTTATCTCTCATAGATGAGTGCAATCTGATTTCGAAAAATTGTAACTTATCTATTTTTATGACTCATCCTTGGATCAATTACAGTGATCCAAGGAATGTTTTAAATCTATTCACGATGAACAATCGATAAATTGGCATTCCATGAATTATTAAGTTTTGGACTGAACTTAGAAGATATAAGTTCTTTAATTCTCCTCAATGAAAATATTTCCATTCTGTGGAAAGTTTCGTTGGATTTCTGGGAATCGACCCTGGCAGGTCATTACAGTCGTAATTGGGTTTTCAGCCATTTATGGCATTAGAGAGAACCGGGACCCTAAGCCAGGTAAGATATATAGGTATTCCTATCTAAGCTATGGTACTTGATACAATTTCTGAACCTAACCTAGCTCGGTGCAAACAAAATCTGGAAAGGTTGCTAGATAATAATCTAACCTAGAACCTAATACTACAAGGTTATGGGTGATCTAACCTAGTTCCTAAACTATGTATTTTTGATTTACCTTTCATGGAGAAGAGGAGAAGAAAGGAGCTTGATCAGAGGTCTTCTTTGATTTCACAGTGGCACTATCAGGCATGATAGGCTCTAACTATTAAAATCTCTTACATCCTCTAAATGTTTTCATTAAAACAACTTGCTCTGTTGTGTTTGTGCATTTCATGCTTATCTGGTTATTTAATTTGTTGGGTTTTGTAAAATCTTGTATTCTAGGTTCGAAACTGTGAAGTAAGTAATTCTGTTGGAAGCTTTTGTGTATTGTCTTTTGTTAAAAATAACTTGGCAAGCTCGAGCAAGCTGGTAACTCTATTAATTTGTTTTGGTTGATGGAATTTGTAGTTTGGTTTCGACCACTCTGTTGGCCATGATTTATTAGTTGAGTTTTAAGAATAACGTTGAGTTCTATCTGTATGGTTGAGATTATTGTTTTGAAAACTCACTACGTTTGGTGATCTCGAACTAGTAAGGAACTTAGTCATATAATCTTGCATGCAATTCGAGCCTTCTGTTGGAAATTTTCTTCGGTGAATAGATAGAGTTTCTCAGTACTTTGGTGATAGTGTTTTATTTAATGAATAATGGGTTGTGAATAAAACCTGTATAGGGCTAGACCTTTGTATTCTCCATGCAAAAACGTGACTATCTTCTTGGTACCCGCATGCATTTGGAACCTATGTTTTATATGTTAGATAAACATGACTGTTGTTTTATGTCCGCTTAAGGCATGATGTTCGTGAACTATTGTCTTTTTGAATATTTAATTGTTATATTAGATTGATATGAACTCGGCCTTCATGCTTTGTTGCTGACGGGTTTTAGTTTCTGTTGAGAATCTTCAATAAGTATGAAATGAAGGTGTTCACTGAAAATGGAAAAGAAAGTCATTTCTTATTCTGAACCATTTGCAAGTATTTCCTTTGTTTTGTCTATTATCATTATGATGCTTGAGTATTTGTGCATTCGTGGTTTGAATTTGAGATACAATACTGAGCAAACAAGTTTGTTACTTGGTGTTCAATTACAATGGTAACTAGAACGTTGTGTTGGTTCAGATATTATCTTATATTGATTATTTTATAACTACGAAGGGATAAGTTGTTACCCTAACTTGGTTTTAAACTATGAATAATTCAGTCTTTTGAGGGAGTTATGTTCATTTCATTGTGCTCGGGTTTGGAATCTGAGTCTTGCACAGAATGAAATTATTTATATATTATTGTTGATCTTGTCAGTTGTTGGGAAACCCAGTTTATAGTTCTTGAAGTGATGTATTGATATAGGATTGAGATAGATCTACCATGCCTGGACTAACGGGAAGTCTTCAGGGTTGATATCAATTTAGACTTCTTAACTCATGTTGGGTTCAATAAATGAATGTTAGGTCTTGAAAAAAAAATAATAAATTGTGGTTTTAAAATTTGATTGTGGACTGTGTTTTAACATCACTATTTTATTATCAAGATTAAAAAGGAAAGGTGTATGGTAAGGTAGATGGGACTTTATTTTTGCTAGAAAAAGAGTTCAAATAAAAATGTTGCATGTTTTCTACTTTCTGAAGGTTGTTTGGGACAGTGAAAGAATGATAAGTTTTGAAGGATATATTGTAAATCCTTACTGTTGCGGGATGTGTATGAGTTTCATTGATATAATGTTTTAAATGGAAAGTGGAAATCATGTATTATATTGGAAAAGAAAGAAAATATGTTAGCAGTTAGTTATCTCTTTTCGGATTTAGTTCTTGTCCTCTTTTCTTGGAACTCCTGCTTAAACATGAACTGTATGTTTAAAAGGAGGTAAAACTGTTTAACTAAAGTTGTAAGATTTGATTATAAATTGGGATCATATTATGATAGGTATCCTTTTCTAATGTGGTTGGATAAGTTCATTGGTTGGAACTTCCTGATTTTATTCTGATTGGAAAAGAGATTCAATACTTAGCTTAGTCTTTTTACACTTTTTAAATTGACTGAAATTAAACAGGAAAAGTTGGTTGAATGGTTGGCTAAGAGAAGTTGTAAACTTATAATTGACTGATAATCTATCCTGTTTTCTAGGATTACCTTTATATGAATCTGTTTGATGAATACTTTAAAAATGTTGGATTTTAAAGTAGTAAACCTTTAAGAGGAATAGTTAAATTATGATATGCATATTTTGTCTTTTTGGATGTTAAGTGCTTGGGCATAACGGAGATGTTTTCTCTTCTGCTTTACTTGACAAATTGGATGAAACATCTTAATGTGAATATGTTGAAAACATCTCCTGTATCTTTTAGTAAGGATAAGTGTTGTGATATAATCTGGCAAGATTAGAAATAATGATATGTTATGTTTGTTGTTTTATAAAGATAATTGATGAGGTCAATTATACTTTGATTTGAAGGCCAGAATTTATGGAGTATATTTTGTTCTTCTATTTTGTTAAATCTGCCTTAGTATTACTCTTCTTTTATTAATTTTACATATGCTTATGGGCATGAAATTCTAGTGGTTCATTTAAGCAGGGTTGTCTTATTGGGACATTTAGTGGATTGCACTTCATTTAAGACTTAGTGCTTATCATGCTCAGTTCATTGAACTGACCCGTGCTAGAAATTTTTGTAGATGGACCTCGTAAGTGATAAAAGAAGGAAAAAAATTATATGATGCATTGGCTGATCTAAGTTGATTCTTGTGAATGAAATCCGATTTGTTCTCAAAGTTGTATTGTGAAAAGAAAAGTTTATCTCTTTTTGAATATAGGTTGTTGTCACACAGTATGCCTAAAATGCATAAGTTGTAAATGTATAAGTTTGAAAATGAATTGAAAGATGGAAATTTACTTGCATAGATTGTGTAAATTATCTTGTTTGAGGATAATCTTCTTATTATCTATATGATTGGATGTGTATTCTTGTTGGTATTATAAAAAGGAATTTAGATGAATTTCCTAAGTAAGCTACAGATTAAATAAGTGGCTGAATACAACATTCTTATTTAAGTATTTCATTATATCATGTGATGTGAAATAAAACTATAATAAAAATCATTGTAATTATAAAGGACATTATAGGGTGTGTTAAGCCCTAGAATGTAACTATGAAGAGGAAGACCCTTCCTCTCTAGTAATGAACTAAATAAAAGAGGAAGGTATGATGGTTAATCATTAAGACTTAAGAATAATAAGTCTGATATGTTTTAGCCTAGTAGGCTATTACACTTCCTTAATTGGTTAAGTTATTTAAAATAATGGAACATAAGTTGTTGCTGTCCTATTTTTGAATAATGGGTTGTTAGGATAAAACTAACAAATCTAGAAGCAATCTTAAGTTAATTAAAGTTCTTAGGATTAATTGAATCTGAAATATAAAAAGAACTTAAGGAGTGTTGAACTCGGGTTTGTTGGGCTGCCGAAATATGTCATCTAATAACCCAAATTTAACTTAACATATGTAAACTCTTAGAGGTATGTACATCTTTACGAGGTTGTTTCGAGGATGTTGACACACATCAACTGCAAGGTTATACCTTCGAGAAGATTAGGATCTTCTCGAGGATAAAACAATGCAGTTAACATGTGGTAACACCCTTCTGCATTGATCATCAAGATCTACACACCTTTGAACTTGATCAAGATTTCCCTCTAGGACTGGTTAGTATCATAACTAGGATATGAAGTAGCCCTCTAGGACTCAGGGTACCTTGGCACTTGGGGTTAACTTAGGTTGACCCAGAATGCCAAATTACCCTAAGTCTTTACGAGCCTCTTCATATCATGACCTATGATTGTTAACTTGAACTAGAGTTAAACCTTGGACAAGGGACTGACAGAAGTCAGTATAAGACATTCTAGATAACAATGGAGTGGGGTGAAGGACGTATTCCAGATTGATGAGTATGCCATCAAGGAATAAGTAATACAAATAGTATGTTATAAATCTTTGGCCAAAGTATCGCAAGCTATTGATTGCGTTGTCCTATGTCACCTAGTCTAAGGATCGTGATGCCGATGAATATTGGTAACAAGTATTCAGTAGGTTCCTTAGACAGATCACTTAGAACCCAAAATAGGGTAAGAGAACCAAGAATATGAAGTATTCAGTAGAATACTCAAAACTCAATGTTACACATGAATGGATTGGTAGTTCACCGAGTCATGGAATGAATAGATCGAGTTGCTCACCGAGTCATTACAACTGCATATGGTTATCTATTATAAGAATGATTGTTATGAAATGTGTGTTCTAAATTATGTATTTAGAACAGAGAACATTAATCATGCAAAAAAAAAAAATTCCTTGTTTCTAAAGTCTTAAAATGGGAATGTTACATCTTGGTATCGTAGTGAAGGTTACTGACTCTTGGACCTATTATGTCCATAATCGATAAAAACTTGGATTTTCTTGTAACAAAAATGGTTAGAACAAGGGAAACATTGTGAATAATGCTCCACCGATGAAGGGGTAGTAACATCCAAAAAACTTGATGAGATCCTTGCTTCCTTATTGGACACAAGAGATCGTTTATTTACAGCATCTTGAATAGTAAGTGATGGGAAATGAGGAGGAAGAAGTAGCTAGTAATAACAATCAGCCACCTCCTAAGGACAACCCCAATTTGGGTGTTGATAATAACAATGTTAATGTACCTAAACAAAAAGGAAAGGTTGGCAGTTGAACTCACTAATGATATAAAAAGGATAAGTCCACCTAAGTTTGATGGCACCACGTTAGGAGATGGAGCTGAGAATTGGCTCAATGAAATGGAGAAATGTTTTGTAATAAGAAACTTCTCGGAGAAACCAAAGCCATTTGGGGATCATATCAGCTTTCCCATAAAGCATCTTCATGGTGGGATAGCCATAAGGCTGAGTTAAATATAGATGAAACTAACATCACTTGGGATCAATTTAAAAGTCATTTTAGGCAACGTTGGCTGCCACAACTTTACTATGATAAGAAAATGATAGAATTTCAGAACTTAGCACAAGGAAAGCTAACTGTAACAGAGTATTGGGAGTGGTTTACAAAACTCCTCAAGTATGTACATCAGTATCAAACTGATGAGAAGTTCATGATATGAAAATTTATCATGGGATTGAATCCCATTATTGGGGGAGAGGTTGATGTTCATAACCTAACCACTATGGAAGGGGTTGTTGAGAAAGCCATAAGGCAAGAACAAAAATTAAAAGCTATTTCTACTCATAAAGAGGAAGTGCGGAAGAAAATTCCAAACTCTTCTTCAGCTTCTCTTGCACCCAAGAAGGGACCATGGAAAAATTTTGGTAACAAAAGTAAGTTTTCAGCTGAAAATAATAAGAAAACAACAATGAATAAGCCTACTAGAAATGCAAGGAATAATTTTGCCAAGAATAACAATAATGGGCAGAAGTCCTATGGAGGTCAACATGACAACTTTAAGGCTAGAAATAATTCTGAGTCTAAAAAGGGACCTGTAGGAGGTGTTATAATTGTGGCAAAGATCATTACACAAATCAATGTCCTTTGAAGAAGGATGATCATAATCAGCAGCACAAGATACATGCTTTGCAAGATGGTGACAATCAAGTGAAAAGCAAGCTACACCCATTGAAGTTCTGATAAGTTATTTGGCATACTTGTAATCGTTCATTCTTTTTTATACGAGAGCTACTCTTGAATGTTTTATTTCTAGTAAACTTACTTTGAAACTTAAAAGAAAAGATAGAAAAATGGATAAATCATGGGGTTTGTACATTATGGTAATAACTCTATTCATACGGTTAGTATGTGTCTTTTTAGGGCGAGTCCTTGATTTACCCAGTTTTCCATTGAAGTTGATCTCTATGTTCCACCTTTGGGATCTTATGATCTTTGTCATTGGTGTTAATTGGTTAATGAACATAAAGCAAAAGTGGGGTGTTTTGAAAAACATATTAGTTGTTTGGATGATCTGTAGAAAACAATAGAGATTCAAGGTGTAAAACAAGAAATTTCAGTTAGGAAATTATCAGCTATGCAACTTAAAAAGGCCAAAAATAAAGGTTGTACCTTGTACGCAGTAAAAATATTAGAATCTGCGAGAAGAAAACGGTGATTTCATGGAACATTACCCACTTTTGCAGGATTTCGGATGACGTATTTCGGAAGAATTACTCGGTTTGCCACCCAAAAGGGATTTTGACTTCACCATTGAAATCAAACCAGGTACTAAACCTATTTCTAAGGCACCTTATCGGATGACTACCAAAAATTAGTTGAGCTTAAGGCTTAGTTGCAAGAACTTTTGTATAAGGGTTTGATTAGACCAAGTGTTTCACCTTGGGGAGCACCGATGATATTTATGAAAAAAAGATGGAACACTTATATTGTGTATTGATTACGAATGTTAAACAAAGCAACAATCAAAAATCGATATCCACTTACTAGAATTGATGATCTATTTGATCAGATGTGTGGAGCATTGGTATATTCTAAGATATATCTTCGATCTGGATATCATCAATTAAGAATTAAGGATGAAGATATTCATAAAACAACTTTTAGGACAAGGTATGGACATTATGAATTCACTGTTTTACCATTTGGATTAACTAATGCACTGCAGCTTTTATGAACTTAATGAATAATATCTTTCAAGAATACTTGGACAAGTTTGTGCTTGTATTCTTGGATGACATTCTCATATATTCTAAAAGTGTTGAGGAGCATCAAGAACACTTGAAAATAGTGTTGGAAATTTTGAGAAAGAGATGGCTATATGGTAAGTTGTCCAAATGTTCTTTCTTTGAAACCAAAGTTCACTATTTGGGTCATGTTATAAGTAAGAATGGGATTGTTGTAGATCCTTCTAAAATAGTAGCTATAACCGAGTGGCCTACACCAAAGAATGTACATGAAGTAAGAAGCTTCATGGGCCTTGCTGGTTATTATAGAAAATTTGTTAAGGATTTTTCTAAGGTGGTTGCACCAATAACTTCATTACAGAAAAAGGATAAGAAATTTTTTTGGAGTGATAAATGTGAATTTGATTTTAAAGTTTTGAAAAGTCATTTGACTTCAGCACCTATTTTAGCTATACTTGATCCTAATGGATATTTTACTGTTGTAACGGATGCATCCGGGAAGGCCTTGGAGGTATTTTGTTACAAAATGATCATGTCATAGCTTACGAAAGTAGAAAAATTAAGTTACATGAGTTGAATTATGCTCCACATTATTTAGAGCTTGTTGTCATGGTTCATGCACTTCAAGTTTGGAGGCATTATTTGCTTGGTAAACCATTTGAGTTGAAAACTGATCATCTTGGGCTGAAGTACATATTCACTTAGCCAAATCTGAATGCAAGACAACGAAGGTGGTTAGAGTTTTTGTCTCAATATGATTTTGATATAAGTTACATTAAAGGAAAAGAGAATAGAGTAGTTGATGCTCTAAGTCGTAGGAAGCACATTTCTGCTCTTATAACATTAAGAACTCAGTTCAAGGATGAAGTAAAAAGTGCTATGGAATTTGATTCATACTTTCAACAAGTAAAAGCAGTGCTTGCTGCAGATCCAAAAGATGAAAGGTATAAAGGTTTTCACTTTGATAATGAAGGAATCTTATGTTATGAAAATAGAGTATACATACCTTTGCTTAATGATTTGTGAAAGAAATTGTTAGCGGAATTTCACAATTCACCCTTTTCTAGGCACCTAGATATTACAAAAATGCTTACTGATATAAAACAACAATATTTCTGGAAAGGAATGAAAAAGGATGTTGTTAATTTTGTGACTCATTATCTTGAATGTCAAAGCATGTGAAAGCGGAACATATGCACCCAACTGGTTTATTATATCCCCATAGCATACTGCAGTACAAATGGAAAGTAATAAGCATGGATTTTGTGCAAGGGCTGCCTATGTTAAGAAATAAACATGATGTTATTTTGGTAGTTGTTGATAAACTAACAAAAGTAGCTCATTTTATTGTTGGAAATCTAAAGGATGATTCTCCTATTTTAGCTAAAATATTTGTACATGAAATTTTCAGATTGCATGGAGTACCTAAATTGATTATATCTGATAGAGACCCAAGAATGACGTCAAGGTTTTGGCAAACACTTAATACAGCTCTTAGAACTAAACTAAACTTCAGTTCTACATATCATCTGGAAACAGATGGATAGACTGAAAGAGTAAATCAAGTTTTAGAAGATATGTTACGAATGTATTGTATGGATCAGTAGTATAAGTGGGAGGAGTATCTCCCATTAGTTGATTTTGCATACAATAATACATATCATGCTTCTCTTAAGATGGCACCTTTTGAGGCACTTTATGGGAGAAAATGCGAACCCTTGTTAGTTGGGATAGCATTGAGGATAGAGAAGTAATTGGACTTGAAATCCTTATAGAAATGGAACAAGTAGTTAAAATGATTCGTGAACACTTGAAAGAAGCAGCGAGATAGGCATGGGAGTACATGATGCGAAGGGAAAGAAGACAATGGAAGAGGATGGGTTACCCATGGGGGCAATAGAGTTGCGGTGGAAGTGGTTGGTAGAGGCTAGGTGGATGGTATGGGTTGAAATCGTATAGGAAAATTTGGGTTTATAGTAACTGGTGGAGGTATAGGTGGTAAGAAATGTATGGGTGAGGGCGAGCATGTTTTTCGTGTAGGTAAATAAGGTGTAACAAAGGTTCATGATGAAGAAGTAGGTTTTTAGCTTTTTACTTTCCTTGGGTAGGAGACTGTGTGGCTAGGGTTGATGGGTGAGTCCCTAGGATGGATGGAAGGGGTGAAGGTGACAAAGGTGTGGTAGGTAAACAGTGTATATGGACTAGAAGTTTGGGTCTTCCTTTTAGGTGTAGGAATAACTTTGGTGTGGGTTTTGGAAGATGTGCCTGCGTCTAATTTGTGGTGGATGGGTAAGGCTTGACGTCGGCATGACACACAAGCTAGTGATCATTCTTGATACTGAGATGAAGATATAGGTGTGGGTAGGTTCTTAGGTATTAGAATTTTTGTAGCCATGGGTAAGGGTTTGGATGTAGGTAGATGGGATTAGGAAGAAGCCATTTTGATAGGCATGATCGGGGTTGATCTAGTTATTGGAAATATATTTTGGTAGGTCATAGAAGTATCTTCAAGAAAAATTTCATTTGATTCATAAAGGGGAGCCGAATAAATCCCCCAGTATGGAACTATCAATGTAATCCAAGAAATCATCCGGTCATGACAATGAGATTGTTGTAGGAGGGGATGTAGTTGGTTTGGTAGTAATCTCTATTAAATATGTCTCGTATGATAGGGAATTGGCTAGCCTTAGACTATGTGGGCAAAAGAGTTGAGATCATGTCAATGGGGTCCCGAGACACTTTGGTGGAGAAATGCCCCAATAGGTAGTGGCATGTCGAAGAAGAATCACCCATGGGTAGGAGAGATGATAGGTGGGGTGAAGTAGACTTCTCCCTTGGTGGAGGAAAAGGCGATGATGATTCTCTTATGAATGGGAGAGTTAATACTAATGACTATTTGGTAGGTTGCAAGGTAGACGGTGTGATGGTACTAGTAGAAAATGTGGGTTCCTCCGTAAGAGTAGGGGGAGATGAAGGGGAATCCTCTATGGGTACGAGGAGCTCATGTTAGAATTTTTGCAATAGATGAAATATGTTAAGTTTAAGGAACAAATGGTACGATATCAAAAAATGCATGGACTTCACAGACATTGTTGTCACTGGATGAAGGTTCACTATTTTTATTAGATGATGGTTTATGGTTAGGGAAATACTTCTTAAATATGTATAAATTTTTATTTTTCGGCATGTTTGGGTTGTCCATGACGAGGTCTCCATTATCTATCATCTCCTAAACAATGTTCTTAAAAGTTATGCAATTACCGTCACTATGGCCTTTGACACAATGATAATTATAGTAGTCGTGTTCCTTATACCATGCAGGCATAGGATGAGTGGGATTGAAACCAAGTATGAGGTTTTATGGGAGGAAGTGTAATGGCTCCATCTTTAAGAATATTTTCCAAGATTGAAGAATAGGGTTCTCTAATTGAAGTGTACTTCCATTGTTCCAACCGGCGAAAGGTGTGGATAGGGGAAAGATCAAAAGAAGGTTGGGCTTGATTATAGGGATGAGATGGACCCACTTTGAGAACTACCACGTTGGCAGATCCTTTGGCTTTTGAATAATTATTTTGGGGTTTTGAAGATGAAGAATAATTGTTTGATTTGAACGGGTGTTCTTGTTTCATAATTGGATTTTCTTTTCTTCAATGACATGAATTTCTAGCTTTTGTGTCATGGTGAATGCTTCATCAAAGGTTTAGAAGGTTTGTACCTACAGAGTTGGTGAGATGTGTCTAGAAAAATCTCTAGTGAAAAACTCAATAAGTTCAACTTGAGGTAACTAGAACGTTAATTGGTTGGTAAGACTTCACCAACGAGGAATGAAATCTGTGATAGATTCATCGTCATATTGTCGTGTTGAATATAAGTTGGTCATGGTGACCTTTCTAACTACATTGATCTAGAAGTGGTCCAGGAATGCTTGAGCCACTTGGTTGAAAGAGTAGATGGAATATCTAGGTAAAGTGTTGTACCAATCTAAGGGGTCCCCTTAGGAACATGGAAAATGTTCGTAAGAGCAAAGCATCATCATGGGTAATTAGGTAGCATCCATGTTTGAATGACCACAAGTGATGTTGTAGGTCCTCTTTACCGTTGAAATAGTTGAACTTGGGAATTTCGAATGCACAAGGTATGGGAAAATAGGAATGGATGGATGAATAGGCTCATTACATATTTCATCATAGGTTAAGGAGTCACGAGAGCCAGAAACTGATGCTTCTAATGTCTACATCTTTTCCATCATCATCCTAATGAGGTCATTGGTGGGTTGTGAAGAATGGGTACCTCTTGTAATAAAGGTAGGTTGGTGATGGGTGTGTTATGTGGATGGCATCCTAGTACATGAGGGTGCCAAATATTAAAAGCGTGAGGGGGAATAGATACAGTGGAATGTACTTGAATAAGTGATAAACGAGATTGGGGGTTTTTGGTGATGCATGTAAATATGTGGGGTGGTTGCAACAAATCTAATGGAAATGGGTTGTAGAGATCAAGGGATGGAAAGAACCAGGTTTTGGAATGGGGTGTGGGTTACCGACACTAGAGGTGGTTGTGATGTAACTGGTATATACGAGGAAAAGGGGGCATATGGGGCCATGTTCAAAGTAGTTGGTGAAGGAATAGTTGACACCATGGGTGTAATAGATGTTGTTGAGGCAGTAGTTATGGTAGAGGTGGGACCTAAGCTGTAAGACCACAGGGGGTAATGTAGATGAGGGAAGCACCGAGCTAGTGGTAGCTGACTTGGAATTGGGTACAAGGGTAGGAGGAATAGATACAGGCATACCATACAGTAGTTGTCCTAAGGAGTCTCGGGTAGATGAGTGGGCAAGATATTAATATAAGGCCACGAGATTCGATCGAGGAGTCTTTTAAAATCCTTGTCATCGGTAGAAATGGTGATAGGCTGAGTTGGATCCATAGGTGACTGGATGGATGGCGGCGATGGACTAGGTGGGAGTGGCTGACGGTGACTTGAAATACAAGGACATTATTTTGGATGCGAGTCAACACCATGTGAATTAGTGCTGACCTAATAAAACTATATTCTATAAATGGCACATAAAACAATAGAAGCAGAGAAGGATGAAGTCCCAGGGAAAATCAGTCGAGTGTTTTCATTAAAAGTCAAATACAAAGAATCGACGATGATTAGTATGACTGATGATGGTTAAAGGGGAATCAATGATGGTTATGATAACCAATACCGATCAACGTGGGGAAAAACTAGTTTGAGAAAAAGGAGAAGAACTGATGAAAAATGAAATGGGGAAATTGTTCTTTTTCAAAGATACTAGAATGTTGGGAATATGATGATGTCATGAGAACCAAAAATAGAAAAGAATAGGTGTTGAAGAATGTTTTAGGTAAAGTAACCAAAAGAGCGAGGAAGATGACACTTTGGTTAGGTAAACCAATGATGGTTAGATGTAAACCGATGTGATCGTTGGACCGATGTCGATTACTTATGAAATTAGAAGAAATGAAAAAAATGAATTTTTGTGAATTAAACTAGATGAAGAATCAACCCAGAAATCTAAGAATGATAATATGAGGTCTTGAAACACTTAAAAAAAGTCAGAATACTCCAACTATGATGGAAGAGTTTGAAAGGAATAAGAAAAATGAAGAATCATAACCTCACACCTCAAAATGTAAGTTAAGAACAAAGCTAAGAGAAACACACAATCCTAAAAGTGAATTTTACATTTGTTTTATCTTATGTTATTTAAGACTGAATTGTGAATTTAGAAAATATTTTTTTGGTTGGGAAGGCATTCTACAAAGAAATAAATTCTAAAAGGGTGGTTTCAGGTTATGTTATGGCAGGGGCGGTCCTTTCTTTGAGTTATGACTGGATAGAAACCAACTAGGTGCCCACTTTCAATCCTTTGACCAGGTGATTGTTGACAACTTCTTCTAGGTGGGATGTTGTTTAAGAAGATGTGCAAATTCAAATTTTGTGTAGTTTGGCAAATAGAGAGAGAGAGAGAAGGAAGTGCTTTCTACGATTCAATTATGTCAACCATTAGTGGGATTGAGCTAATAATGCATCATACAAGGATGAAATGTAACAAATTTTATAACCCAAATAAAAATTATATTTGATGAAACAAATGATGAATAGGTTAGTAATGTGTTCTTTACTGCTATGCGAATGTAAGAAGAAATAATTGCTTCATTTTAAACACCAAATGACAAATGTTGTTTAGACAATTAGAAGAAAAGAATATTACTAGGGAGAAGATTAAATGTGTATTTTCAAAAGGAAAGAAACACACAAAAAGTTTCCCTATATGAAGAAAATTCAATGAACCCAAGAGAGGGTCTGTTGGGTGTGCCAAAATGTTTCATCGATAAATTATGTACATATGAGAAAAATAGATAGGGTAAGGGTGAGAAGGAATACATGTGAATGAAGGTGGAAGGTAGAGTGTGTGTGTTTTGATTTCCCAATCTAGTGTTGATTGTGTTGATCAAAGAAAACTTGACATAAAAAGTACACAAGAAGTCCACACGAGAAAGTAGGTCATATTTAAAGGCACGAATGGATAGGGAGAATGTGCACGTGAAATAGAAGTTTAGTTTTCAGGACTTAGCCATTTTCACTCATACAGATCTATTTTTAGAGATGACGTGCAGAGAACAAAAATGAGGTAGAGACCTATGCGCCATGCATTGGCTATTTTTGGAGGATTGGATATAAAGCACTTTGCATGGACATAGGCCGGAAATAGATTTACTACTATCAATTAGCTAGTAGTAGTCTATTGTTAGCACACTTGCATGTGTGGCTAGTTTTTTAAAGGCGCGTGGCTAAGAATAGCATGTGACCTATTTTTGGAATGGATAAGTGGTGAAGGGAAAGTCCCCACCCTTATATATATGTAGTAAACTATGTAGTAGATATATAAAGACATACAGAGAGGAGGTATATATAGAGTTATGCTACTACGTGCATACTACTGATATTGTAAAGAAGCTTCTGTAAACTTATTGCATTGAATATAATGAAGGACATTGGTGAATCTAAGTGTTAGTTCTATGTGTATCTAAATCTAGTATGCTTTTGATCTCATCATGGTTAGTACTTAATTCTACTTTTCCTTAGGTATAGATTTGGTATGCTTTGTAGAATGATGTGTTAGTAATGGAACTATATATGTTAATTCTTCATCATGCTAACATCCTACAACAACAACCCTAAAGAGGGACTTGGTACCTTTGTGCGCTTTAGGTGAGCGCTCAGTTTAGGCTGAGTGATGTGCCAGTGTGTATAGGGTTTTATTGGGTTTGTATCATTGAATTCTAGGCTGCATCATTGGTTCCATTTCCAGGACCTCTTTTTCAGTTGTTTTTAGGATGGTTTGCAATGAAGATGTACCGGTTAACCTTAGCAAGTATTAAAGAATAGATACGTGATCTAGAAGAAGAATGCACACAAGCTGTTCAACACTAGATATGAGTTTAATGCACGCACTTAGCTGGAACATAATTTGTATGACAACTTATATGAGAGTTTTTTCACTATCTTTCCATTAGAATTGTACGAGTGGCTGGTTTCTTATGCATCTAAGAAGAATTGGAGGTACCCTACACTTTTCGGATGCGGGAGTAATTCTGAGCCCTTTATGATGTTGATATGATTTGGAATCAAGCTATGGATACGTGGTTTCGTGGTGTCTTGAATGGTTATATCTTGGAATACTCAATTTCCACTTATTTGTGTCTAAAGGTAGCTAAATTCCAGTTCTTACAACATCCATAGGGAGCTTACCTACAAGGAATTCCATTGGCAATCAAGATCCTGATGGTAACTTTGAATCTTAAGGGTAAACCGATAGCTAACTAAACCCCACCATGCGGGAGTAGGAACAAGATTGGTGAAAGATGATAGACCTAGTGGCAAAAAGGAAAAGAGGGGAAAGGAAACTTAAGTATAATGAGGTGCATGAGAGGAAGATAGAGAAGTAGCATAAAATTGTAGAAAGTATTGCATTGAGGAGAGAGAGGGATCGTGAAGGATTTGAATGTCATATAGAAGACATGGAGCGAGCATCAAGAACTTCCCCATCTTGGAAAGTATGACAAGGATTTCCCCTTGGCCTCACAACAAAGCACGCTTGAAGATATGACTTGGGCCACGGATGCGCATCGAATCCACACAGTAACCTAGCCCTTGTGCTTGGTTTTCCAGTATCTAGTATGACAAGTAATAAGAAACCAAGTTTGGGAAGTAAGAGAGCACGCACATCAATGGCAGGGAAGATGACTTTATTGTTATTTGGAGGTGTGTTTTCAGTCGCATTGTCCACAGAATATGAGCGCACTAAATATTGGATTGACTTACGGAAGTGGAACTACTTCACATTATAAGGGTTCAATATAGTACTCTTTGTCATAAAGAAAGGGGAGTACATCTATAGGACCTATTCCATCTACAATTTTGGGATCAGGAGGCATGGGAAGTTCTGGTTTAGGTGGATCTAGAGGTTCTAGAGGTAGGGGAAACACTGGAGGTTCTGAATCAGGTGGGCAAGGTCCGCACCAACCCTAAAATATTTATATGAAAATGTCTCTTCGTCTTCAGTATAGGGGCATAGAAGATGTTGCTAAACATGTGCATATGTGTGAAATATTCTGATGCACAAAAGGAATCACAAATTGTGAGTGTAAGGAAAGCCAATTTACTACTACGTTACAAGGGCATGCGTACAATTGGTAAAAAAAGTTTGACCCTAATCAGGCTTGCGTGGATTATGCAACATTGAAGGATGCGTTCTTAAAAGAGTTTTATATTCCTAAATTTGAGTAGAAGAGTATAAGTGCACTCATGGATATCAAGCAAGGCACTACTGAGAGTGTGTGCAAGTACGATGCCCATTTTAAAATGCTTTTATCTAAACTTTCTTATGATATTCAAGCAAGACAACATGCACAATGGTTTTTGGGGGATTGATTACACCATTGAGGAGGAAGCTGTCACATAAGACATATATTAATCCACACGAGGCATTGGAATCATCCCTACATGCTTTGAGGCGGTTGGGAGTATTGACAACGGCATTAGCTCATTCTTAAGAGGCATAGATTGTAGCAATGGAAAACTAGCTAGAGAAGTTATTGGTGAATTTAGCCCATGAAATGCACTCGGGAATTTGGTGTACAAATTGTGAAGTAGAGGGTCACACAAAGGATAGTTTTCTTCACGAGTAACAAGTATGCTCATTCTTTGATGGATTGTGAGTATGCCACTTAAACCATGATGCTAGTTGCTTCTCATTATTACAACGTGCGATAAGGAAGAACGTTTCAAGATACTATAAAATCTGTAGGTCCATGACTCATGACATGGAGGACTACCACTAATTTGACATATCCATGATGCTATAGATCATGGTGTACGACAAACATGAGTTTCGATAACTCTAGGGGAAATAAAGAGCATCAAGATTGGGAGCACAATCAGGTGCGTTATCATTGGAATGAGGGGTGTTTTGAAGGCAATCATGGTAGAGGTCAAGGATACCATAGTGGATTCAGAGGATGAGGTTGTGGTGGTAGAAGAAGTGAGTTCCCTCACGGAACGTGTTATACATGTGGATCTCTTGACCACTATAGGTGCGAGTGCGCTCATAATATTGCATGTTCTTTACGTGGAAAGAACAACAGCTATGAAGAGTTCCCAAACACTGTATGAGCATCGAGTAAGAAACATAAACAAGAAAAAAGGCATCGGGATTGTTAGGATACTGACCCATTGTGGACAATCAATGGATGCCAAAAATAGAAGAAGAGTCTAAGGCACTGCAAGTGAAGATGATGACCGAGATGAGGCAAAGCATGTGTCGGGAGGCATGATAGTAGAAACCTACCATCACTAAAGATGAGGTTCTTTATGCACGGTATCCATATCTTTCCTATCGAGAAAGAGTTTTATCATGATACTATGGAAGTTTTAAGGAATCTTGTGGTGAGATACAATATTTAAAGGAGAAGAAGAAATCACCGAGAGATAGTGTAAATGGATATAGATGTCTTGATGAAGTGTATAAAATGTTGTGCGGGAGAACATCATTCCACTACTCGAGATTTGGTTAAAAGGAAACACTCCACGTGCAAGTATTGAGACCAGAAGACAAATCTGTAACATTCCCATTTTAAGACTTTAGAAACAAGGGAAATTTTTTATTTTTTTATAATGTTCACATGTTATAAATAAAACATTATTTAGAACAAACATTACATGCCAATCAAATTCAATGGATAAACATATGCATTGTAATGACTCGATGATTCACCGATATATTCATTTCATAACTTGGTAAGCTACGATCTAATTATGTTATCTTATGTATTGAATACATATTGTATACTTCGTATACTTTGTCATCCTACCCTACAATGGGTACTGAGTGATCTATTTAAAGAACATATCTGAATATCTGCTACCAATATTCATTTTATATCACGTTGTTTTAAACTTGGTGACATAGGACAACACAACCAGCAGTTTGCATTACTTTGGACAAATATTTATAACATACTTGGTATGTCACTATTCCTAGACGACATACTCGTCATATTGGAATACGTCCTTCACCTCACTCCTCATTTATCATGATTGGTCTTAATCGACTCATCAGTCCACTTGTTCTAGGTTTAACCCTAGACCTAGGTAGGAACATAACCTATTATAAGAAGATGCTCATAATGGCTTAGGGTATATGGGCATACTCGGTTGACCTAAGTCGATCAGATGTGCAAACTTACCCTGAGCCATTAGAAACTAATTCATATCCTAAATATGCTCCTATCTAGATCTAGAGGGAAACTAAGTTCAATTCCAAGTTCTTATTGTGTGTAGATCTAGATGATTAATGCAGAAGGGTGATGCCACATGTCAACTACAACATTGTATTCTCGAGAAGACTCAAGCCTTCTCGAAATTAAAGCCCTGCAGTTGGCATGTGCCAACATCCTATAGAAATTACCTCATCGAGATGTACATACCCCGAGGGGATTGTTAATACATTGTTAGTCTGAATTAATTCTTGATTACAACAACCCTGCCAAACCCTAATCCAACGCTCAATAAGTTATTTCCTAAATTTGCTTCATTTAGTCCATTAAGAACTTCGTTATATTCATGGTCGCTTTTAATGTTTGATCACATAGTTAAACTGCCAATTAACCATAACTGTACAACATTATAATATGTCTTATTTAAAAAGTACAATAACTTTTTAGAAAATTTCAATGCCAGAATATATCCAATATAAAGTAGACTTCATACAAAATGAATTCTAATAAATTGTAGTCATATTTTCAAACCTTTTTGGTTTATATTCAATTAAGAAAGAGAAAGAGTCTTTCTCTACATGTTAAGTGTTAGGGTATATCCTACCCAATATCCATATTTCTTAATGTATGTTCATCACACATTTCATTATTATGTTTAATAGTTTAGATAAAGAACATCATATTCTACAACTTAACAAATTGCATCTTAATTAGGAAATTGAACTAAACCCCTTTATCCTACATATCAAAGGATAACCAATTAAGCATAAAAATAATATGAAGAATGTCAACAAGATAGAAATCCATCTTTTTCATGCAAATACAAGATAATTTACACAAACAATACAAGTAAATTATTAGATTTCAATTAATCTTTATAACTTATACATTTACAAGCTTTATGCATTTTAGGCATCTTGCATAACAACCGCCTTCATTAAAAAAGAATACTAATTTTATTTTTCAATACAATCTCAAGAACGAATCAGAATTCTTCACAAGGAATCAGATTTAAATCAGCCAATGCATCTCATAAGTTTAGCCTTCTTTTATCACTTACGAAGTCCATCTGCAAAAATTATTAGCACGGGTCAGTTCAATGAACTGAGCATGATAAGCACTAAGCCTTAAAATGAATTGCATTCCACTAATTGTTCCATTAAAACAACTCTACTTTAATGAAACAATTAATATATCATACTAATAATCATAAGTAATAAGAATCGGGAAGAAGTACATTAATAAATCAAAATTCACTTCTAAGAGAAGAGCGAATATAATCCACAACATCTACCTTACAAATTAAAGTTTAATTGATCCTATCAATTACCTTTAAACAAACAACGAGATCGAGATCATCTCATTGTTCCCAATTCTATCATAATATAATAAAACATTTATCTTTACTATAAGACAAAATATGTTTACAGCATGGTTCCCATTAGGATGATTCATCTAACTCTTAAGCAAAAGGAGAAGAGGAACCAGACAAACTATGCCCAAACACAAAACATCCGAAAAATAGAAACAGGTTCATAACATGAATTTAACTATTTCATTTAAAGGACAACTACCTTAACATTCAACATTTAAGATATTCATCAGAATAGAATCCCATGTCCATCCCTGAAGGAATATAGAATCAAACAATCTATCAACAAGTTTACATTTTTTTCAACAAGACCGAAACATCTAATCTCTTTTTACATCATTTTAGTCAAATGATATGTACAAGAAGACTAATCAACATAATAAATCTCCATTCCCTAAGAGAATCAATAACAGAAGGTTTCAATCAAATGAACTTAACCCAATAGCATAGAAAAGGAATCTTATCAGAATGTGATTCCATCCTTAAATCATTTCACTACACTTAACAAAAAATTCCCTTTCTAATCCAAACAATAAGCTCATACACTAGTTCCCAGAAGAGAGAACAAAACCAACTCAAGGTAAGAAGAAAACATACTGCAAGTCTCCCTTACAATTTTTACCTTCAATAAAGCATGAGTTCCCATTTCAATTCAGAACAAATACACAGTAAAGTTCAAAAACAACATACTGATCCCAAATGAATCGAAATTTCTTTTCTCTTTAAAAAAAGAATAAGGATTCATTTACTAAATCCAATCAAGAAATAGAAAATCCCTAACAGAAAACTAACAATTCTTAATTACCCACGAGCTCAACAAAGACTGAAACTTCATTACAAGATTTCAACATTTTATTACAAAGAGCAAGCGGTTCATGGTTTCAAGAGAGCAATAATCCAAAAAAACTATCTCAACTTCATGTTTCCAACAGAGGAGACATTGTTTTAAACAAAACAATCAACCCAAGATGCGGGTTTCCTCAAAACAGAGGGGAAAAGGCTTTCCCTACTTAAATTCCATTGCTAGTTCAAAGAAGACGAACAATCCACAAAAGAAGTTCCAATTCCATTATCTAACAAAAATGTTTCTAGTTTAATTTTCCAAAAGATATTCAAACAGCTCGGTTAAACTACTCTACTAGATTTCCTTTGAGTAAGTAGTTCGAATTGATAGAGTTATAAGATTTTAACTTAAATGAAATTAAAACCAACTCAAAATTATTAGAACAGTAATCGACACCTCGTTCTCCAGCTATAAATTCCAACACTAAGTACCAAATTAGGTTAGGAATTGTTTAATATTGTGAACATTATTATTGTGCAAATAATGAGTTGGTGACAACTCGTAGATATCTCTTAGAGAGATTCTAGGTTTGTTGAGTGAGAATAGGGATTAGGAGATATAAGTGAGAGTTTGTTGAAGATTAGAGTTGACTCCTCTTTCATAGGAGAACTCCACTCTATATATGTAACTTTGTCTTATTGAATAATATCCCGAATGAATTTCAGTTTTTATATTTTTATCATTCGGTATTTTTTATTATAGTTCAGTTTTTATCATTGGTATCAGAGCTATATTCATTCCTTGCATAGTATGGAGTTCTAATGATTTTCTAGGGGTAGATATATTCCTCCATTGCCCCTGCAGATGGTGGCATTCTTTTGCAGATGTGTTTTCTATATTTCATTTTCTATTCATTGTACAAACATATATTAGACAAAGTATTCATGTGCTAAACCATTTAGAATTAATCGACTATGCCCATGTGATCAGGTTGAAGTTACACCTCCCTCTCTAGCTCGGTGTTGATCAACCTTGTCTGTAGATCAAGATTTCTAATCGGATCCTCCTCTGATCATATCCACATTCGATCTTTAACTTAGGTGTTTATCTAGTACTTCGGGTGCTAGTTCAAACTACAGTTTTGATTGAAGAGTGAATTGGATCCATTATTACATTGTGTGGATTGATTATTGCATGAAGGACTTGTTTTCTACAAATGGATTGACCACATTGATATTTTCCATTGGAGACACAACTAAAAATATGCAAGGTTCTGAAGGATGATTAAAGTATAGGAAACGTGTCAGATTTCCTTCATTCCACTTGCATCGACCATTTCAGCCTTCCACATTTTCTTAGTATTATTCCAAGTTTTGTTTTGGTCTATGTTCAGTTTGTATCATGGCTAATGGTCTGCGTATTAGCCCTTATTCCTTTGGATCCCCAAGCTCGGATTTGTATTGGCGTTTTGATCACCATCGGTGGCAACATTCTCGAGTTACATCAGAAACAAATGTCAGCTTTGCATTGGATTCAGTGAAACCAAAATACTTGTAAGGTGTGTTTTAAACCCGTGGATTTGAAAAATTCTCTAGCAATTAGTGCAGTATTAATAGCTTGACCGTGGGGGCACATAAGTTATCAAAAAAAAAGTTTTAGTTTAAGAATAATTATCCTATTAGAGTATAAAAGAAGTTTTGTTTAGCCTTATATGGGTCAATCTCTTTATAGACTATATTTTTTTAATAATAGGTTGTCCAAGTATTGTTATTTAAAGATCATCATTGTTCTTTGTCATCTTGTCTAGTTGAAGTCAAGTATTGTTATTGTAAAAGTCGTGTTGTTTGTTAAAAAAAAAACAAATGAGTGCATTTTCGGTGTAATCCGACACTCAATTTTTAAGAGAAAACACAAATGAAAACCATTCCTGGCTTTTGGGGCTCGCCCCCTCCCCCTGTATCATGATAGGAAATGCGTATCGTCCTCGACTTTACTTTTTCTTTGAGTAAGTAGCGACACCATGGAGGAAGGAGGCAAGAGGAATGAGGTCAATCGGTGACTCTCTCGTCCCGAAAGTGACGGGGCTGCACAATGTTTTTGTTGCATTTTATTTTCAGTTGTGTGTTTACTTTTTGCAAATAAACAGATGAATCATACCTGTTCAACTATTGTAATAAGTGAGATCTTGCGTGAGTGATATTTCCTATATTTTATCTTGATGTCGAACATTGCGAGAAGATTAGAAGCACCAATGTAAGTCGGTTCGTGGATCTTGAAAAAATTTGTGGAAGATCCAGAAAACCACATGAGGTGGAAAATTGATGGTTCCTATTACGTCAAGGTTTGTGGTAAACCTATTTAAAACCATGGAATGAGAGAGCCTTCATTATTATCAAGGTCATGAGTCACATAGTTTGACATGCTCCATAGAGGTGAGCATACTGCAGATGAGAGTGTGTATGTTTTTCCCATGTTCACACTAAGGGGGTGAATGTTAGGAATAGTTTAATATTGTGAACATTATTATTGTGCAAATAATGAGTTGGTGACAACTCGTAGAGATCTCTTAGAGAGATTCTAGGTTTGTTGAGTGAGAATAGGGATTGGGAGAGATAAGTGAGAGTTTGTTGAAGATTAGAGTTGACTCCTCTTTCATAGGAGAAATCCACTCTATATATGTAACCTTGTCTTATTGAATAATATCCCGAATGAATTTTAGTTTTTATATTTTTATTATTTGGTATTTTTATTATAGTTTAGTTTTTATCAAATTACATGTACAGTGTCAAATCACAAAGTCTCAAACATGAGCTCGGATATACACAAGTGTCTTAATATGAGGCAGTATATATTACAAATATACATTAACAGTTCAAAACAATAGGGAGCCTCCATTACCAATTTATATCTTATCAAGAAGCCCTATTTCCAACTCAAAATGAAACATGAGTTTCCAACAAGAGTTTAGAACCATACAAGTAACAAAATACGAGTGCGGTGAAAACATGAACTTCCATTAACAGTCCAGAATATCACAAGAATAAAACATGAGTACAGAGCTACATATAGACTTCAAACAATAGTCTCGAGTTACCCAAGGTTCCAAACATGGTTTTAGAGCATCAAGAATTATCCAAGTACTAGTTCTTATCCAAATACGAACCCAATACAAGTTCCAAACCAAACACTAGCTCGAATACAAGCTCAAGCTTTAAAAAACACGAGTTCCAATGCAATATCATATGGGACTCAAGGTTCCCAAAAACTCAGAACCATATAAATAGCAACGAAGGTCAGTTAAAACACAACACTTTGAATCTTGGTTCCGAATGACAAGAAGAGCTACGAAATGAGTTTCCCGTGAATGATTCAAAATTTAACCCGCACAAAGAAAGTTTCCAAACTTAATGTTATTTTGCTAAGGATTTCATATCCATCTTTCTATATATTTATAAAACCCATCAAACAAATAACCAGATAAAACATGAAGAACTAGAATCTCATAAGATTAGAGTCATTTTAATGAAACGTTTAGAAGAAAGCAAGAGATCTTAATGGTTAGAGCCTATCATGCACGATATCATGCTTTACGCCAAATTGAAGGAGACTTCCATCTGATCTTTCAACTCCTTTTCTTCTCCACGAAAGATCAAAAAACAAACAACTTTCCTCAAAATGCCTCATATACCTTCCCATGATCAAAAATAGACCAGGTGAGATAAAAATAGCAATGTAGTGAAAGTCGAACTTCTGGTTCGAAGAACCAGTTCACTCCATGCAAAGCAAAATCTAGAAAGCATGCAAAAACCAACAACCTCCCACAAACCTGCCTTCCAAGTTTCTTAGATGGTTTGTGAACAAAACCTGAGGCCAATAAATTTCATTAATTCCAATTTTCTCGCTCATCTCTCCTTGCCACCACCTACGAAATCGGTAAATGTCAATTCACATTTAACATGCAATTCCATTTTTAGTGAAACTTCCACATAAGCCTCTGCCAAGTCAACTATCCCTTGCCAAAACTAGCAGTACTTTATGCTTTAAAACCTTATCAACAACTTAAATGCCATTGGAATTATCACCTTTGATGTATGTGACCCCCTTTAGGTTCCCTTTTAAATAGCTTAGGATAGATCCCTTAGAACTTAGGTTAGTTTAGAATTAATCACCTTAGGCCTTACACATTACCTTAGGTAGTTTCCACATAGGTTAGATTAATTCACAACATAATAGTTTTAGGCATTAGGTTAGATCATCACATAATCTTATAGCATTAGGTTTTAGGTTAAATTAAATAGCCTAGTAACCTCTCCATAATCCTTTAGCACAAAGCTTAGGTTAGGATAAAAATTCAATTAAGTAACATAGCTAGGTAGTAAATATTCTTACCTAGCTTAGGATTCCGTAGGATAATCCTTTAGTTTTAGGATTCTGAATCCTTCCTATGTCATGAACAAGCTATATTTCATTTACGTCAGCAATGTCTTGCCATGATTGATCTCCAAAGACCCAAGAAAAACATACAACTGAATGGAAATGCGTTCACACAAAATCTAAGAACTTGTAACAACAAATTTTAGTCTGATATGTCCCTCAATTTTATTGAATGTCAATTTACCCTTCATTCAACTGAGCAGATTTAAAACATTCCTTAGATCACTGAAATTGATCCAAGGATGAGTCAGATAAGGAGATAAGTTTACAACTCTTAAACCAGATTGCAATTCACCTACAAGAAGTGAAAAATGGGTTCAAGGAAGCCATTCCATTTCAGTCTAGTGATCTTAAGAACATAAAAGATTTATCCATATCAAGCATGATCTCCAACAACCAAAAGAACACATCTTTAGAAGAAGATCACATGTCAACACTTGAAATGCAAAAGAGGAATATAACAATTGTTGAGGGTGTTACATGCTTCCCTCCTAAAAAGAATCATCGTCCCGATGATTACCTCATTTTAAAAATTTATATCAATGACAATCAATTCATTCACTTCTCTTATCATAAGTCAAATATATCATAACTTATAGTTCCAGAAATCAACATTAAATAGCTGTTTGTTCAATTCTTATAAATATCTTCCCAAAATCGGCATACTTATAGTATTATACTTTAGAAAAATCACAAAAATTTCTAACAATCCACATAATCAATTCGTTTAAATAGATATGTGAAATAATTTTTCATATCCTATAGATTTTCCCAAGTTACACCATCTTCATTAAACTGTTCCCCTTTGGACTTTACATTGACTTATTTCTTGATTTCTCAAATGCAACTAGTGAGTTTCAAGCACTCATATGGGTTTAACCATGATTATTCTTGGGTCCTGGACTGCAAGGAATTCTAATTTAACATGTGTGATAAATCTGAAACATATTTCTTAAGCAAAGAAATATGGAAAACATCATGCATTCATGACAAAGCAGGAGGTAATGCTAAATGATAAGCTACAGGGTTGATTCCTTCAACTATCTCAAAAAGTCCCACATAACTAGGTGATAACTTGGTAACCTTGCCAAAAGTTATAGAACTATTTTTCGGTTTAACCCGAAGAAAGACTTTCTCACCAAGTTCAAATTTCCTATCAACCCTCTTCAAGTCAGCATAACTATTTTTCCTATCTACTACTTCTTTCAATCTTTCACAAATCAATTTAACTTTTTATTCCATTTTAGTAAGAATTTTAGGTCCAATTACTCTCTCTCTTCTATGCTATCCCAACTAACAAGGGTTACGTATTTTCTTTCGTATAATGCCTCGAAAGGTGCCATCTTAAGAGAAGCATGATATGTATTATTGTATGTGAATTCAACCGATGGAAGATACTCTTCCCACTTATCTTTGTTGATCCATGTAATACATTCGTAACATATCTTCTAAAACTTGATTTACTCTTTCAATTTTCCCATCTATTTCTGGATGATACGCAGAATTGAAATTTAGCTTAGTTCTTATAGCTACATTAAGCGTTTGCCAAAATATTGACGTCATTCTAGGATCTCTATCGAAATGATTAACTCAGGTACTCCATGTAATCTGAAAATTTCATGTACAAATCTTCTTTCCAAAATAGGAGAATCATCCTTTAGATTTCCAACAATAAAATGTGCTACCTTTGTTAGTTTATCCACAACTACTAAAATAACATCATGCTTATTTCTTGACATAGGTAACCCTTGTACAAAATCCATGCTTGTTACTTACCATTTTATCTTGTGTTATGCTATGAGGATATAATAAACCAGCTGGGTGCATATGTTCTGCTTTAACACATTGACATTCAAGGTATTGTGTCACAAAATCAATAACATCCTTTTTCATTCCTTTCCAGAAATATTGTTGTTTTATATCAGCAAGCATCTTAGTAATGTCAAGGTGTCTAGAAAAAGGTGAATTGTGAAATTCAGCTAACAATTTCTTTCTCAAATCATTAAGCAAAGGTACATAGACTCTATTTTCAAATCATAAGATTCCTTCTTTATCAAAGCAAAAACTTGTATACCTCGAATCATTAGAATCTGCAGCAAGTGTTGTTTTAACTTGTTAAAATTAAGAATTAGATCCCATAACACTTTTTACATCATCCTTAAACTGAGTTTTAAGTGTTATAAGAGAAGAAATGTGCTTCCTACGACTTAGAGCATCAACCACTCTATTTTCTTTTCCTTTAATGTAACTTATGTCAAAATCATATTGAGACAAAAAATCTAACCACCTTTGTTGTCTTGCATTTAGATTTGGCTGAGTGAAAATGTACTTCAGCCCAAGATGATCAGTTTTCAACTCAAATGGTTTACCAAGCAGATAATGCCTCCAAACTTGAAGTGCATGAACAATGGCAACAAGCTCTAAATCATGTGGAGCATAATTCAACTCATGTAACTTAAGTTTTCTACTTTCGTATGCTATAACATGACCACTTTGTAACAAAATACCTCCTAGACCTTCACCGGATGCATCAGTTACCACCATAAAATCTCCATTAGGATTTGGTACTACAAGAATAGGTGTTGAAGTTAACTATTCCTTCAAGGTTTTAAATGTAATTTCACATTTCTCACTCCAAACAAACTTTTTATCTTTCTTCTGTAAGGAATTTATTGGTGCAACTATCTTAGAAAAGTATTTTACAAATTTCCTATAGTAGCTAGCAAGTCCCATGAAGCTTCTAACTTCATGTACATTCTTTAGTGTAGGTCATTCCGTTATAGCTGTAATTTTTGAAGGATCTACAATAATTCCATCTTTACTTATTACATGTCCCAAATAGTGGACTTTTGTGTCATAGAAAGAACATTTGGACAACTTACCAAACAACCGTCTCTTTCTCATAATTTCCAAAACTATTTTCAAATACTCATGATGCTCCTCAATGCTTTTAGAATGTATGAGAATGTTGTCCAAGAATACGAGCACAAATTTGTCTAAGTATTCTTGAAAGATATTATTCATTAAATTCATAAATGTCGTAGGTGCATTAGTTAATCCAAAAGGTAAAACCGTAAACTCATAATGTCCATACCTTGTTCTGAAAGTTGTTTTATGAATATCCTCATCCTTAATTCATAGTTGATGATATCCAAATCAAAGATATATCTTGGAATATACCAATGCTCCATGCATCTGATCAAATATATCATCAATCCTAGGGAGTGGATATTTGTTCTTGATTTTACCTTGTTTAAAATTTCGTAATCAATGCACAATCTAAGTGTTCCATCTTTCTTTTTCACAAAAATTATGGGTGCTCCCCAAGGTTAAACACTTGGTCTAATCAAACCTTGAGACAAAATTTCATGCAACTGATCCTTAAGCTCTACTAATTCTGTAGTAGTCATTCGATACGGTGCTTTAGAAATAGGTTCAATTCCAGACTTGTTCTCAATCATGAAATCAAATTCCCTTTTGGGTGGAAGACCTGAAAATTCTTCCAGAAATACATCACTGAAGTCTCATAACAGTGGATATCATTCCATAATATTGCTGATATCTTCTGTTGATTCATTAATTTTTACTATATATAGGGTACATCCTTTATTTTTGGCCTTTTTAAGTTGTATAGTTTGACGTTTTCTAACATAAATCTCACGTTTCACACCCGAATCGTATTGTTTTTTACAGTCATCTAAACAACTAATGTGTTTTTCAAAAAGCAGTCCACTTTAGCCTTATGTTCTACTAGCCAATTAACACCTATGATTACATCATAATACCCTAAAGGTGCAACATAAAGATCAACCTCCATGGAAAAATTAGGTAAATCAAGGCTGCTCCAAAAAGACACATACTAACCGTATGAACAAAATTATCACCATCTTATGAGTCCATGTTTTATCCATGTTTCCATATTTTCTTTTTAATTTTGATGCTAATTTACTAGAAATAAAACATTCAAGTAGCTTCGGTATCAAAAAGAATAGTTATTGGTAAACCAAATAACTTACCCGAAGCTTCTATGGGTGTGGTCATTTTCACCGCTTATTAGCTACTACATAAGCGTGTATCTTGTGCTATTGATTTTTATCATCCTTCTTTAAAGGACATTGATTTGTGTAATGATCTTTGCCACAATTATAATAACAGCGTCCTACAGTCCCTTCCTAGCCTCGAGTTTATTTCCACCTTAGAGTTATCATTTCGACCCCCATAGGACTTATTTCCATTATTATTTTTCTTGGCAAAGTTGTTCCGTGCATTACCAAAAAACTTGTTTGTTGTTGCTTTCCTATTTTTATCAGATGAAAAATTACTTTTCATTCTGAATTTCTTCCATGGTCCTTTCTTGGGTGCAAGAGAGGATGAAGAGGAGTTGGGATTCTTCTTCCTTACTTCCTCCTTATGAGAACAGAAATTTCCTTTAATTTTTGTTCCTGCCTTATGGCTTTTTCAACAACCCCTTCCATCGTGGTTAGGTTGTGAACATCCACCTCTCCTCCTATAATGTGATTCAATCCCATGATGAATTTCTGTATCCTAAACTTCTCATCAGTTTGGTACTGGGAACATACTTAAGGAGTTTTGTAAATCACTCCCAATACTTAGTTACTGATGAAGCTTTCCTTGAGCTAAGTTCTAAAATTTAGTCATTTTTCGATCATAGTAGGTTGTGGCAGCAATCGTTGCCTAAAGTAACCTTTAAATTAGTCTCATGTGATATTAGATTCATCAATGTTCAACTCAGCCTTGTGGCTATCCCACCATGAAGATGCTTTGTGACAAAGTTTATATGCTCCCCATATCGCCTTTGTTTCTTCTGAGAAATTTCTTATTGCAAAGTATTTCTCCATCTCATTGAGCCAGTTCTCAGCCCCATCTCCTAATGTGGTGCCATCAAACTTGGGTGGACTTATCCTTTTTATGTCATTAGTGAGTTTTGCTGCTAGCCTAGCCTTTTTGTTCTTAAGCTAAACAGGTATGTTAACATTGTTATTATCAACACCCACATTGGCATGTCCCTCGGAGGTGGCTGATTATTGTTATCACTTCTTCTTCCTCATCATTACCCATTACTTGTTGTTAAAGCACACCAAATGATCTCTTGTGTCCAACACGGCAAAGCAAGGATCTCATCAAGATTTTGGGATGTTGTTGCTCCTTCCTCAAGTGAAGGGTAATTTAAAGTGTTTCCTCTTGTTCTCACCATTATCTCATTACAAGAAAATTTAAGTTTCATTAGATTATGGACACAATAGGTTTAAGAGTTGTAACCTTACACTCTGATACCAAGATGTAACATTCCCATTTTAAGAATTTAGAAACAAGGGATTTTTTTATATAATGTTCACTATTCTAAATAAATCATTATTTAGAACAAACATTCCATGCCAATCAAATTCAATGGATAAACATATGCAGTTGTAATGACTCAGTGATTCACCAATCTATTCATTCCATAACTCGGTAAGCTACCGATCTATTTATGTTATCTTATGTATTGAATACATATTGTATACTTTGTATACTTTGTCATCCTACCCTACACCGGGTACTGAGTGATCTATTTAAAGAACATATCTGAATATCTGCTACCAATATTCATCTAATATCACATTGTTTTAAACTTGGTGACATAGGACAATGCAACCAGTAGTTTGTGATACTTTGGCCAAAGATTTATAACATATTGTGTATGTCACTATTCCTAGACGGCATACTCGTCATATTGGAATACATCCTTCACCTCATTCCTCATTTATCATAATTGGTCTTAACAAACTACTATCAGTCCACTTGTTCTAGGTTTAACCCTAGACCTAGGTAGGAACATAACCTATTATAAGAAGATGATCACAATGGCTTAGGGTAAATGGGCATACTCGGTTGACCTAAGTCAAATGGATGTGCCAACTTACCCTAAGCCATTAGAAGCTAATTCAAATCCTAAATATGCTCCTATCCAGACCTAGAGGGAAACTAAGTTCAAGTCGAGTTCTTATTGGGTGTAGATCTAGATGATCAATGCGGAAGGTTGATGCCACATGTCAACTACAATGTTGTATTCTTGCAAGACTCAAGCCTTCTCGAAATTATAGCCTTCTGCGGTTGGCATGTGCCAACATCCTACAAAAACTACCTCATCAAGATGTACATACCCCAGGGGATTGTTAATACATTGTTATTCTAAATTAATTCTTGATTACAGCAACCCTACCAAACCCTAATCCAATGCTCAATAATTTCTTTCCTAAATTTGCTTCATTTAGTCCATTAAGAACTTCATTATATTCATGGTCACTTTTAATGTTTGATCACATAGTTAAACTGCCAATTAACCGTAACTGTACATCGTTATAATATGTCTTATTTAAAAAGTACAATAACTTTTTAGAAAATTTCAATGCTAGAATATATCCAATATAAAGTAGACTTCATACAAAATGAAGTCTAATAAATTGTAGTCATATTTTCAAACCTTTTTGGTTTATATTCAATTAAGAAAGAGAAAGAGTATTTCTCTACATGTTAAGTGTTAGGGTATATCCTACCCAATATCCATATTTCTTAATGTATGTTCATCACACATTTCATTATTATGTTTAATAGTTTAGATAAAGAACATCATATTCTGCAACTTAACAAGTTGCATCTTAATTAGGGAAATTGAACTAAATCCCTTTATCCTACCTATCAAAGGATAACCAATTAAGCATAAAAATAATATGAAGAATATCAACAAGATAGAAATCCATCTTTTTCATACAAATACAAGATAATTTACACAACCAATACAAGTAAATTCTTAGCTTTCAATTAATCTTTATAACTTATACATTTACAAGCCTTATGCATTTTAGGCATACTGCATAACAACCACCTTCATTAAAAAAGAATACTACTTTTCTTTTTCAATACAATCTCAAGAATGAATCAGAATTCTTCACAAGGAATCATATTTAAATCAGCCAATGCATCTCATAAGTTTAGCCTTCTTTTATCACTTACGAAGTCCATCTGCAAAAATTGTTAGCACAAGTAAATTCAATGAACTGAGCATGATAAGCACTAAGCCTTAAAATGAATTGCATTCCACTAATTGTTCCATTAAAACAACTCTACTTTAATGAAACAATTAATATATCATACTAATAATCATAAGTAATAACAATCGGAAAGAAGTACATTAATAAATCTAAATTCACTTCTAAGAGAAGAACAAAATATAATCCACAACATCTACCTTACAAATTAAAGTTTAATTGATCCTATCAATTACCTTTAAACAAACAACAGATCATATCATCTCATTGTTCCCAATTCTATCATAATAGAATAAAACATTTATCTTTACTATAAGACAAAAGAAGTGTTTATAGCATGGTTCCCATTAGGATGATTCATCTAACTCTTAAGCAAAAGAAGAAGAAGAACCATTACAAACTATGCCCAAACACAAAACATCCGAAAAACATAAACATGTTCATAACATGAATTTAACTGTTTCATTTAAAGGACAACTACCTTAACATTCAACATTTAAGATATTCATCAGAACAAAATCCCATGTCCATCCTTGAAGGAATATAGAATCAAATAGTTTGTCAACAAGTTTACATTTTCTGTTCAACAAGACCAAAACATCTAATCTCTTTTTACATCATTTCAGTCAAATGATATGAACAAGAAGACTAATCAACATAATAAATCTCCATTCCCTAAGAGAATCAATAATAGAAGGTTTCAATTAAATGAACTTAACCCAACAAAGCATAGAAAATGAATCTTATCGAATTTGATTCCATCCTTAAATCATTTCACTACACTTAACAACAAATACCCTTTCTAATCCAAACAATAAGCTCATACACTAGTTCCCATAAGAGAGAACAAAACCAACTCAAGGCAAGAAGAAAACATACGGCAAGTCTCCCTTACAAATTTTACCTTCAATAAAGCATGAGTTCCCATTTCAATTCAAAACAAATACGAGTAAAGCTAAAAAAGCATACTATCCCAAATGAATCAAAATTTCTTTTCTCTTTTTTAAAAAAGAATAAGGATTCATTTACTAAATCCAATCAAGAAATAGAAAATCCCTAATAGAAAACTAACAATTCTTAATTACCCATGAGCTCAACAAAGACTGAAACTTCATTACAAGATTTCAACATTTTATTACAAAGAGCAAGCGGTTCGTGGTTTCAAGAGAGCAATAATCCAAAACAAAACTATCTCAACTTCATGTTTCCAACATAGGAGACATTGTTTTAAACAAAACAATCAACCCAAGATGTGGGTTTCCTCAAAACAGAGGGGAAAAGGCTTTCCCTACTTAAATGCCATTGCTAGTTCAAAGAAGATGAACAATCCACAAAAGAAGTTCCAATTCCATTATCTAACGAAAATGTTTCCAGTTTAATTTTCCAAAAGATATTCAAACAACTTGGTTAAACTACTCTACCAGATTTCCTTTGAGTAAGTAGTTCAAATTGATAGAGTTATAATATTTTAACTTAAATGAAATTAAAACCAACTCAAAATTACCAGAACAGAACCGACACATTGTTCTAGCTATAAATTCCAACACTAAGTACCAAATTACACGTACAGTGTCAAATCACAAAGTCTCAAACATGAGCTCGGATATACACAAGTGTCTTAATACGAGGCAGTATATATTACAAATATACATTAACAGTTCAAAACAATAGGGAGCCTCCATTACCAATTTATATCTTATCAAGAATCCCTATTTCCAACTCAAAATGAAACACGAGTTTCCAACAAGAGTTCGAGAACTATACAAGTAACAAAATACAAGTCCAGTGAAAACATGAAATTCCATTAACAATCCTGAATATCACAAGAATAAAACATCGTACATAGCTACATACAGACTTTAAATAATAGTCCCGAGTTACCCAAGGTTCCAAACATGGTTTTAGAGCATTAATAATTTTCCAATACCAGTTCTTATCCAAATACGAACCCAATACAAGTTCCAAACCAAACACTAGCTTGAATACAAGCTCAAGCTTAAACAAAACATGAGTTCCAATGCAAGATCAAACGGGACTCAAGGTTCCCAAAAACTCAGAACCATATAAATAGCAACGAAGGTCAGTTAAAACACAACACTTCGAATACCGGTTCCAGAAATGACAAGCAGAGCTATAGAAACAAGTTTCCCATGAATGATTCAAAATTTAACCCACACAAAGAAAGTTTCCAAACTTAATGTTATTTTGCTAAGGATTTCATATCCAAATTTCTAGAGATTTATAAAACCCATCAAGCAAATAACCAGATAAAACATGAAGAACAAGAATCTCATAAGAGTAGAGTCATTTTAATGAAATGTTTAGAAGAAAGCAAGAGATCTTAATGGTTAGAGCCTATCATGCCTGATAGTGCTTCTGCCAAATCAAAGGAGACTTCTAGCCGAGCTTTCAACTCCTTTTCTTCTCCACGAAAGATCAACAAACAAACAAATTTCCTCAGAATGCCTCATATACCTTCCCATGATCGAAAATAGACTAGGTGAGCTAAAAATAGCAATGTAGTGAAAGTCAAACTGCTAGTTTGAAGAACCAGTTTGCTCCATGCAGAGAAAAATCCAGAAAGCATGCAAAAACCAACAAACTCCCACAAACCCACCTTCCAAGTTTCCTAGACAGTTTTTTAACAAAACCCGAGGCCAATAAATTTCATTAATTCCAATTTTCCCACTCAAATCTTCTTTCCACCACCTCCCAAATCTGGCAAATTCCAATTCCCATTCAACATGCAATTCCATCTTTAGTGAAACTTCCACATAAGCCTCTCGCTAAGTCAACTAGCCCCTACCAAAACTGACAGTACTTTATGCCTTAAAAACCTTATCAACAACTTAAATTCCATTGGAATCCTCACCTTTGATGCATGTGATCCCCTTTAGGTTCCCTTTTAAATAGCTTAGGATAGATCCCTTAGAACTTAGGTTAGTATAGAATTAATCACCTTAGGCCTTACACATTACCCTGTAGGTAGTTTCCACATAGGTTAGATTAATTCACAACATAAAAGTTTTAGGCATTAGGTTAGATCATCACATAATCTTATAGCATTAGGTTTTAGGTTAAATTAAATAGCCTAGTAACCTCTCCATAATCCTTTAGCAAAAATCTTAGGTTAGGATAAAAATTCAATTAAGTAACATAGCTAGGTAGTAAATATTCTTACCTATCTTAGGATTCCAAATCCTTCCTATGTTGTGAATAGGTTGTATTTCATTTACGTCAGTAATGTCCTACCATGATCGATCTCCAAAGACCCAAGCACAACATACAACTGAATGGAAACACGTTCACACAAAATCTAAGAACTTGTAACAACAAATTTTAGTCCGATATGTCCCTCAATTTTATTGAATGTCAATTTACCCTTCATTCAACTGAGCAGATTTAAAACATTCCTTGGATCACTAAAATTGATCCAAGGATGAGTCAGATAAGGAGATAAGTTTGCAACTCTTAAACCAGATTGTAATTCACCTACAAGAAGTGAAAAATGGGTTCAAGGAAGCCATTCCATTTCAATCTAGTGATCTTAAGAATAGAAAAGATTTATCCATATCAAGCATGATATCCAAAAAAAAAAAGAACACATCTTTAGAAGAAGATCACATGTCAACACTTGAAATGCAAAAGAGGAATATAACAATTGTCGAGGGTGTTACAGATCTGCATGCAAATATCCCTCCTCGTAGCCTGGATTATGACAAGGAAATCACTTTGAATGTTTTTTAGTAGTATATTGATTGATACATGCATGGAAGTCAATTTTCTTACCTTTGATGTATGGTTACAAATGTGGAGACCCCCATTGTAGCCATCCTATAATGTATTATTCATGGCTAATCGGACTAAGGACACTCCCATAGGCATTTTAAAATATGTATCCATTACCATACAACGATCCAAGTTCACTAGAGACTTTGAAGTTTTAGCGCCGACGAGTCGATAACTTCCCAAATCTATTAGGGCATCCTTGGTGTTATGAAAATAATGTTGATCTTTGGTTCAACAAGGGCTATATCAATTTTTAAAATAAAGAGGAAAGGGTTATTATCCCTTTAATAGATGGAAATTCTACACCCTATGTTGATCCCTTAAGTGAAGAAGATCTGAATAGGATTTATGTATGTGTCATGCGCGAGATCCAGAGATTATTAAACCAACCAAAGAAGGACTAATTCATTAGGAAGATGCATAGTGTATTAGCGATACTACAAGTGTTGCTTGTGATAATTGGGATCACAACCCTTATGATTTGGTAGGCGTGAAGTGAAGAGCATATTCCCTTAGGGTACAAAACCGTGTTATGTCGGGAGGATAGGTAATAACTCATTACCTTATTACGGGAGAAGGGGATCTCATGGTATTCTCTGCGCTCCATGGAAGAAAAATGGATAGACCCACTAGAAAGAAGAAATATGCTAGCATATACACTACATGGGACAACAACATGCATTGGTGGGTGGTACACGGGGATAGTCTTGTCGATTGGAATGAAATTGGGATTAATCTTACTACTAGGTTCTTTAGGGAGCAATGCACCTACTCAAATATGTATTTATCACGGTGATCAACCTATTCAAAGCACCACATTTAGAATTGTGAGAGATTCTAGACATGGAAGGCAGGAAACTTTACCACCTTCACTATGGGTGCACAAGTTTTATTCCCTTTACAAGGCTACATGCGTGCTTGGTATGTATATCCGTAACTCCATAGAGAAACTAGAAATTGGAAAACTTTAGTTATAGGAATGATCTAGACATTTGACTTCTTCTCTACAAAACCTTTGGTAGAAGAAGCATTGAATGCTATCAAGCTCTTAACTATGGGGGATAGTGCAAGGATGAAGAACTCATTTAGGAATTATTAGATAAAAAGACTCGGAGCACGTCTTGATAATGAACCAGAGGATGATGCAACATTACTTCAATGTGCTTGCCTTGAGAAAGAGAAAGGAAAAATGGTCTACCTAGTAGATGATGAAGAAGTAGATAACCTAGATGTAAAAGATTCAACAAGAAGGCATGAGGTATCGACGTACGATGATAAGACCAAACGCACCTATCATGAACCTATGAAGACAAAGTGGGTGAATATTGGAATAGATATAGATCTTGTTAGTGGATATTTTATCGTGCCAAAATATAAAGCTCAACCACAATATACAAGATTAAATCCCTCCTCAAAGATGGGTGAGGCAGCTATTTTATTGCGATCTAAAACACAATAGAAATAATATGTACAATATTCACACTATTCTAACCATTGGGGTTGGGATACAATCCTGAAATCTATATCAACATGAGATGGAGATATTACAGTTTTAGAAATATAATGGATTAGAAAGGAAACTTATTATAGATGAAATAGAGTGGGAAGGGAATGAGAGGAACGTATTTTCTTTCAAGCAAACTCAGATCAAGAAATAATTATATGAGTTTTAGATAATGAGTGTAATATTTGAAACGATTAAAATAATCAAGAACACTAAACAAAGAATAGCTTAAGATCTTGGATGTAAGAACAATCTCTCAAGATAGATGAATCCCACAACACAAAGTTTACAAAATAACACCTGTTTCTATTCCTTAATGATTAAAAAGAAAATACAAAGTTTTTCTTCTTCTTCACAATAGCTCTTAATATTCTAAAAATCTCCCCCTTGAATGCACAAGCATCCCTTATTTATAATAGAAAGAGTAGAGAGAAAATAGGATAAATCCTAGAAAATAGTCATTTTAACAAGAATCCTATTTTGCTTGACTCTCACGCAGAAGAACAAGTCAAAATTTGCTTCCTACGTGACGAAAAGAAAATGAAAAGACATGTCAATCTCTAGATGGAAATGACATGTAACATTATGCTTATTTTGTTTTGTCATCCTTGTCTCCCTCTAGTGAAGCCTGCTTGTCTCAAAATTCTTGGAACTTCCAAATTATGTCCTGCATCTCACTTCATCATCTGCATTTTGGAATAATCGATTAGAACCTCACAAGTTTCCTAGGTGTCACTTGCGTTACCAGGAAGTTTCTTCAATCTCTTATTAAGTTTCCTTAGTGATTCCAAAAAATTCTCAATCCTTATGAAATTATCAATGATTGTCAGATCGAAGATGGAAGCTGGTTCGTGCTGGATTGATTCTTGGATTTGTTTATAGAGATCATCAACAAGTAGAATATTCGAGCTTTCATCCAACACCTTGGCGAAGATCCTGGATAGCTCCTCTTCTATGTCATTGGTGGCATCAACCAACTAATCTCTAGATTCCCTCAACTTGCTGCAAGCTTCACTAAGAATATTTATCCTAAATTTGATGGCTTTGGTTAGTTGGAAATGCTTATCCCCATGCGGAATGATTCCTTCTTCCATTAAGATATGGGATGGAACCTATTTCAGCACATTGAGAGCCTCAAAATTTAACTCAAGGTTCCTAATTTCCTATGAAAATTCATCATCCATTTTATCGCCATCTTTCTTTATTTCCTCCATAGATTTATAAACCTCCATTGTGTCATCAATGACCTCTCTTCCTTGTAGGAGTAGCCTCTTGAATCCATTCATTAACCGTTCTTCCTTCTCGTTGATCTTTTCAATCATAGGTACCGATGAGAAATTGAACCTAATAGGAGTAGGAGTAGAAGATGATAGTATTGACTGAGAAGGCTTTGAGAGCTTGAGCAATACCTCCATCAACTATTCAAATTTCTCCTTTAGCTCATCTCTGCTCACCTTTGTTTCCTTCAACTTCTGACACAACACATTCATGGCATCCTAGGCATCTGTTGTGCTCCTTCGGTTATTACCTTTCCCAAATCAACCCTTGTAATCTAATAATCAGTGACCATTATATCCTCCTTTGTTTTGTTGGTCATGCAGGAGTGGAAATATCTACAAAATTATGCCCGAGGCATCCATTGAAACCCTTGAAACCATTTTGGGTTTCTTGGTAGATTTGGTAGGAGAGGCCTTGAGTGAACTGAATTCAAAGGCTGGTAGAGGAACTACCACCTTCCTCTTCCTTGGGGTTTGATCAATTAACCATTGAGGTATAGTGGAAGAATTTTCCCCTATCGGAGGTGTTATGGTTACATCTGTAGGTGGAGGAAGGTTTACTTGTGGAGTAGTGATGACTATAAGTGTGGTGACTATGGGGATAGATTCAGTGAATGAAGGTGCAGAAGGAGGAGGCATATCTATGGCCATCTTAGGTCCAAGCAGAGAGAGGTGAGAGGTCGGAGAAGATTTTGGCCATGGCTGATGAAAGTGGCATAGAAATATGAGGTGAGGAAGATTGGGAGAGAGAAGGTAAAGATTCTAAATTCAAAGCTTGAGAAGCAAGAGAGAGACTTACTTCTAATGAGAAATCAACAAAAGGAGAAATGAGAGGTTGACCAACCTCATCTTCTCGAAGGAATTTTTACTTGTTACGTGTGGAAGAGATGAATCCGATTACCTCAACTATTTGTGAAGGAGTGATAGGTGATGTGTCTCCTTGCTTTTCTCCTCTTCCGACAAAATTAAATTTTATACGCCTCTTAGTAGGGATTTTACCCTCTTCCTCTCTCTCTCCTTGGAGGGTCCACTTCTAAAGTAGCTATCTTTGAAAATATCTTTTCCTTATAACTCATTCTCCAAGAAATGAACCATTCCTTGGTACATGACAAGAGTATGAGTAGCTCTTTGAGAGATATAAGCTTTTTCAGCCAATGACCAATCAATGGATGGGAACCCATGTTGGTCTCCATCGACTATTCATACCGGTGTCAGGACACTTTCATTTTCCACGGTGCCTTCGGGGTGTTAGTACCCAAATTTGTTCTCCTTTTCAGTCTGAGTAGCATCAAAGATATAGCATGAAGCTTGAAGACATATAGATCATGATGTATGTCATTTTATAGCTGGGGATGTGATCTAACTGGCACTCATATTTGTCGAGAGATGGATAACACTCAAATAGGACTTGATCTTGTCCTAACTATTTTAGGTTGTGCCTTTCAACCAAGGTAAGAGAACCTATTTGGTAACACTCAAATGGTGAAGGAGATGAAGATATCCCTCAATTTTTGTAAATCGTATGAAAAGGGTCTTGGGAGAATATGATCATCACTCCAAATATGACTTTCACAAGTTGTCACTTCCAAATTATGGAGATAATTTCAATACAAGGAAAGGGTTATTGAAGAAATTTTGAAATCGATTTATTCGCATGCTTTAGAAAATGGATTTTGATCTTACGTGGGTATACTGAGTCAAAATAGGGGTAGTATGGGTGGGATAAGTTGTTTAGAATGATTTTGGTGGGATATTGACAAGACAAACTTAACTATGCCAAATATTTGAAAACCTAGACAACATTTGAACAACTATCAGATAAAATGCTTCAAAATAGTTAGGATGTTCTTTCAACCAGAAGAGATACACAAATGGAGGCCCAGGTTTGCACTCTTCACACAATCTTTGAGACCTCAACACAAAATATTGAGTTAAAGGACTCAATTAAACATCAAAATCTCTGATCAAATCACGCCTAAGGTACCCCAAAGGCTTACAAGCAATCTTTGTCAAAAAAATGAAGGTGAAGTGATTTTAAACTACTTATTTTCAATGCCAGATGAAAGCTCTTCTGATAAATAAAATTGCAAATGCCACTAAACTATCAATAAGGATGAGATCTGTGTGATTCCTAAATATTTCAATGCAAGATTGCAACAAGAACAAGGAAAACTATTTACAGACATTTAAAAATGATAATAGACATCATATTGCCCAAAATAACATAGATTAATTCAAAAGCTTGTTAGATTCATCAGCAGGGGAGAGTTTCAGGAACAATCTCAGAGCTGTGTGATGGCTATACACTTGTAACCAACTCAACATGAATGAAGATCTAACACAGAAGACATTAACCAAGTTTTTTGGAGGGTTTCTTAGAAGATGAGCTTCTCTCAAAAATTTCTCGTGATTTTCAATTTCCCGACCTTTTACATGTAAAAACCATGCAATATATAACATTCCATTACAATTGATCCTTCTTTCCCAAGAAAATAATATCTTATGGCATCTTAGTTTGTTACAAATTCACTCATGACTTTTTGAAAGTGACACTTAACCAATTTTGCGAGGAGGAGATGCCAGGCATGCAAAAAAGAAAATTATTACAAATCTTCATCATTCCTTGTCATGGGAGCATGTATTCTTCCTTTGGCGCTCGTAGCATCTTCCTCTTCCATCATTTCACCTTTACACTTTCCAAATTCGCCTCTGTAACTTTTGGATCTAGTATTTTATGTTTTGCATGAACTAGAGAAAAATGCATTTGAAATGTGCCTTGGATCTGCAAATTGACCCTCCAAAATGATTGATTTGAATCATGCAGGCCAAAATGACATGAATCCACAAAAATTCGATCAAAAACGATGCAAAAATGCATTTCCACACTTCCTAGAGCCAAAATGGTGGTAAAAGTGAAAAAATGTACAGTTTTCGTCAATTTTCCTTTATCCTTTAAATCTGAGCCCTCCACGTGTCATAATGCGATTGGAAATGGGCTTGGGATTACTTTTTGACATTTTAACACTTTTGGAAAAAGTAAAAATTTGACAATTTTCTCCGCCCCTCCCCTTGAGATTTGGCACTGACACGTGGCACAATGTGGGTCCCATTGGAATCGCGACTTGATTCTACACATTTCCACCTTTTTGGAAAAAGGAAATTTTTCACTTTTCTTCCATGGACCCACACCTCCGCTTTTGTCCCGACACGTGGTGATTGCTGATTCACCGTGGGCTTGTGTTCCTCCTTTTGATTTCTTACCTAACTCCTCAAAAATTTCAAAAGTTTCAAAACTCACTAATGGCCCACACTCCCCTCTTGCATTTTCTTTTGACACATGTCTCCCTCTAATTCATTACGGGGCCATGCTTCAATTTACCGCTTTAGCTCATTTTTCCAAAAAGGCAATATTTCCCTTTTTCCTCCGGTGGCCCGCACTCCCCTCTGCCCCTGCCACATGTCTCTCTGTGATTCACTTGGTAGACCCATGACCCTTTTCACAACCTTTGTCCCTTTCGCCAAAAAAGAAAAAAAAATTCTAAGTCCTCTGCTAGCCTTCCATCCCGCTTTTGATGAAAACATGACACGTGTCCACCTCTAGGGGCCTACAGAGCTACGGGGGTAACTTGCACTTTTTCCAAAAACACAAAATGTTAAGTTCTTTCGAGCAGACCCGCCGGACCTTGTCCAATTACAAACGACCATGTAGGAGACGACTTTTGAGCTAGAATTTTCTAGGAAAATTATGCCCATATGACCATCAAACAATGTAGAAATTGCCAGTGATGCCCTAGAATGTCTTTGAAGATGAAATTTGTGAGTAAATGACGCCCGTATGACCGTCAAAAACATAGAATTTGCCAATGATACCTAAAAATCAATTTTTTCACTAAGGATGGAAAAACCTCGAAACAAATCCAGATGAATCATGATTCCAAGAATTTTTCGACCATGGGGATAGATTTTCAAAGGCAAACAAGCATAAATCGATCATTTTCAAGCATCCACGATCAGAAAAATGGAAAAATAGTAGAGCGGATTTGGAAAAAATTTAGGGCACGACCATGGAAAACTTGGAGATTTCTTCAAAATGGATGCAAAAATGGAGGGAAAACGAACAACTCAAAGCATTTAAACATAAGTACGAGTTGTTTTTCATAAAATTCAAAGGATGTGAAGATCCAAGGCCGCTTTTTTCTGGAAAGCAGGCAAAAATGAACTTCTCCTTAGCAAATTAGGGCAAGGTAATGAGTTTGCAAATAATCCAATGTACAAGAATGGAGTTACAACTTCACACCATTGATTTCATGAGGAAAAAATGTTTGAGCACAAAGAGCAAAAGGAAACATGAAAAAATTGCGGAGAGGATCAAAATGGGCACCAACATGGGGATATCAGCTAGATCTAACATCTAAATTTCTTCAAGTGACAATCTTTTGTTGTCTTTTCTTCGGATGGCAACTTCATCCCAAAGATCAACTCAGATATCTTCCACATTGGGCACATGCAGTACAAGGTTCCATATGACTTGAGGACTCCTCAAATGTCGAATCCCTCCCTGAGCTTCATATGTTTCTTCAATTTGTCCTAAAGCTCGTGCACCACATTCTTGGCCTTAACCAATGTAGAACATGTATACCTTCCAAAGGAAATGGGGAAGGGGACGGAAGCTTTGTGCCTGCTTTGTTGGAATTTGTGAAAATACAACAATTGTCTAACCAACTCCATAAGGATTAGTTTATCACCTGAGAACCTGGGAAAATGGAAAGGATTACCATAGAACATTACCACCTAAAGATAAGTAAACTTCTTGAATTACAAGAATATGCAAATCCATTTTGACACTTTGGCCCATGCTTCATCAGAAACCCTTCCCTTCCTCAGATCAGGGTCCAACCTGTAAATGTTTTCATAAAAGAAGGCATCATTCACTCTTCTATATTGGTCTTCAAACCCTTTTATTGTCAGTTGAGGGAAGTACCGATATATGTGTTTTGTTGCTTGGTTTCCCTTTACATCTAGCCATGGGTAATTTCTCATGCTTGTTGTTGCATAGGTGACGTATGACATCATATAGAACTTCTTCGATAGACAAGACTATTTTCATTTGGGAATCTATCTCATCACTTATTAGGCTACCCCAATCAATCCCTTGGTCATTCTTCTTTATGACGACCATGAACTAGTACATCCACCCTTGGAATTATTTTGACTCTGGGAGTCCAAATAATTGACTCAGCAAGGTGATAATATCACTGATTTCGAGAATGAAATCACTTCTAGGGACTAACTTGGGAAACCTAGAAATGTTGGCTTAGCCTTGATCAAGAACTTCTTGTTTACATGCTTGATGCAGTCTTCTTGATCTTTGTCCTAGGCCTTTTGTGCTTATTTAAGGTCTAAATCAACATACTCCACAAAGTCAGGAAACTTTAGGAGTTGATCAAAGTAACCTCCATCCAATTTCACTATAGACTCTCTGTTTGATTTCATCTTGAATGGGAGGCTGAGTCATAGTTGGAAACGTAGGAAATGATGAATTCAGGGCATTGAGCTGATATTGGAAATCCTGCTGCAAGAGGGAGACCGCTTGCTATCGACTTCATCCAGGAGTTCTGAGAAGAATCCTCAATTATCTTCCTGAAGTCATCCATATCTATATTGCTATGATCTATGTCCCAAATTTCATAATTGTAGCTTATGTAAGAAGAAGATTCCATCTTTTGATATTTATACTTCATCTTTCCTGACTTATCCTTAGATTATCTCGAGGTCCGACATGAGCAGATTGTCATCACCAATCGGCACTATGATAATTCTCCACCGGGAACTCCTCATGCTATGATTATTTACTAATGCACAACCTTTATTTTGGTGGATGTAATCTAGAAACACAACAACAAACATAACACAAGAATACCATAGACTATGATACGAAGGAATGATGACAAATCTGAAATATAAGTGTAAATTATAATATCAACATGAAATTGTTACAATCTCACCCATGAGGTACTTCAAGTGTTACTGACTTCACTTGCCTTCCAACAATAACTATAGGATAAACTTCACAATTACACCTCTTAATGGATTCTTTAACACACCTTCAAAATGATGGCTTCCTTTACACACTTACTCATACAATATTTCTCACTACTTCCTTATATGCTAAATGAGGGGGGTGGCCTCTTTATTTATAGGAATTTAGGATTACCTACCCTATCTCTAAGATAGGATAGGAAATATCTTCCAGCCAATCATATTCCATGCCTAAACTCTTGCCTTTACATGTAGGCTTATCTTCTAAGATAAGATAAACCTTATCATCTCACATGAGTTCCACCTTTTAGACTTTTCCAAAAATAAAATACACAAAATATTTATGACATCACTCTTTGTCCTTATTACAAATATAATATTTCTAATTCCTAATCATGTAGACCCTACTTCTCTACTTACCCCAACTTTGACATTTTAACATTACCGGACCACTTACGAAAAATATTTACTTTTTACCACAACATTCCTTTTGTACTTTGACTGTTACCATACTATAATTTATTGGTGGCACTGCATCGTCTAATGGCGCCGTTATCTTCTATTGGACGCCACTACTAATTATACTTAACAACATCCTATTCCTAATACATACATTAATAAAATAGAAATTACGGAGGAAAATTTTAATGTCGACATTTTCCCCCTTCCTAGCTTCTACTCCATCCTCGGAGTAGACTATTCTGGTGCTTGGAAAATCTTTAACTTGTCATGGTTGACCCATTTTGTAATGGGAGTGCCATCCAATTCCTCCAGTCAATATGTACCATTTTCATGCACAACTGCTATTTTGTAGGGCCCCATCCATTTGGGAAGAAATTTTCTCTGCCTTCTTTTTTTGTATTTGGAATCATATACTAGAACCAAGTCATTCACATGAAATGGAGACCAATGGATATTTTGATCAAAGTATTCCTTCTACTTCATTTTCTTCTTATAGCTTGTATCTTTCGCTATTTCCCTCATTTCATCTAGCAAATGAAGATACACCAACCTTTCTTTTACTGTATCACTTTCATCCATCCATTCCTTTTTCATAACTCTCACAAAGTGGGAATATCAAACTCAATAGGAAGAACTAGATCAATGTCGAAGCCAACTGAAATGGGGAGTATCCTGTTGCTGAATTTGATGTTACCCTATATGCCTACAATGCTGCATGAATCCTTTTATCCCACTTATGTACGTACAAGGCTACATCTTTTGCTAGAATTTGACACAACACAAAAAAATTTTGTTCCACATGTCCATTTGTGCTTGGCTTGTATGTTGTTTCCTTCTTAATAGAAAACTTGTTGACTAGGGCTTCTACCACCTCATTAATGAAGTGGCTTCCTTGATCTATTACAATTTCTAATGAGAAACTAAATCGTGACAATGTGTTCATATATGAACCTTGCCACTTCATCCATGGAAATTGTTTTCAATAGCCTAGTTTTAACCCACTTGGTTAAATAATCTATTGCAACTACAATATACTTATTTTGGCATGGGGTAGTTGGAAGTGGACCTATAATATCTATTCCCCACTTGTCAAAGGGACCAAGTGGAAGAATAGGGCATAATGGAGCTGATGAAGTCTTACGGTTACCATATGTTTGAAAAATATCACATGTCTTACAATAATTATAACAATCTCTAAAAAGAGTGGGCCAGTGACAACCTGCATCCAAGATCCTTCTTGTTGTAATTTGTCTAGAGAAGTGTCCTCCACATGTACCATTGTGGAATTCTTCTATCAGCTCCTTCCCTTGATCATGTCCAACTACCCTCTTGTACTATCCATCAGGTCCTATTTGAAATAATACTCCATGTAGAATAGAATATGGATGACTGGCTTGAGTAATCTTCCTCTTAGTCTTTGCATTGACACCATTAGGAAAATTGAATTCATTTAGATAATTCCAAATATATATGTATTCACTAGGGATTGTGTCAAGGGATAACAATGTTGCATCTGGGAAATCATCATCATCACAAGATGAACCTAAACCATCATAGGTTCAAGAGAGTGCATTTGCATTGACATGCTTCTTTCCTAGCCTATCTATAATATCAAATTCAAATTCTTGTAGAAAAATTATCTATCTTGCTATCCTCCTTGATGGGTTAGGCTTATTTACAATATATTTTAGAGCCTGATGATCTGTTACAACTATAAATTTCTTCCTAGCAAGTAATTTCTAAACTTCTTTACAACAAAAATGATAGCTAGAGCCTCTTTTTCAGTTATAGTATAATTTACCTCAACACTGCTCATTTGTTTGCTCCCAAAGTAAACTGGATGATCATTCCCATTTTCATCTTTTTGCTTAGAGTACTTCCTAGTGCTGTATCTGAGGCATCAGTATACACAATGAATGTCTTGCTCCAATTTGGATTCTTTAAAATAGGTGAAGACACCAAATCTTCCTTCAGTTGTTCAAAAGCTTCATGCACCTTATTTCCTGGTTCATAAGTAACATCCTTCTTCAAGAACTGGGTTAGTGGCTGTGCAATCTTTGAGAAATTCTTGATGAACCTTCTATAGTAACCCACATGGCCTAAAAATGATCTCAACTTACTTCTATTCATAGAAAATGGTAACTCTTTGATTTTTGAAACTTTATCAGATCGATTACTAATACCATCTCTGGATACAACATTCCCTAACAAAACACCTTTAGAACATCCAAAGATACATTTTGTAGGGTTTAGTGAGGCTTCCGCTTCATCTAACATTTGAAATGTTGTCTCCATCAGTGCAGTGGTCCATCTTGCTCCCATAGATGCAAAAATAATCTAGAAATACTCTGATGAAGTTCCTAATGTAGGGTTTAAACACCCTATTCATCAAGTGCTGGAACGTTTCCGAAGCATTACACAACCCAAAAGGCATAACTCTATAAGCAAACATTCCCTAAGGAGTGGTGAACGTGGTTTTGGTTGATCTTTCTCTACTATACGAACTTGGTTGTATCTATTATATCCATTAGCAAAACTATAACACTCGCCAGCCTACTTTGTCCAAGATCTAATATGAGAATGGAAGAGGGTAATGATCCTTCTTTGTTTCCTTGTTGAGCTTCCTATAATCAACAAAAATGTGTAGTTTCCCATTTTTTATTGAGATCACAATGGGAGAAACCCATTCTAAATTCTCCATAGCAAATATAAATCCTGTATCAAGTAACTTATCTATTTCTTCTTTTACAGTCTTGGAAAAATTAGGATTCATTCTATATAGCATTTACTTTAAGGGCTTAGCACCATCTACCAGCTCAATAGAATGTTCTACCCAACTTACTTGATGGAGTTCCTTGTAATCAAAAGTGAATAGGTGTATGTACCTTCGAAAGAGCTAGAGGTAGGATTCCTTCTCACTCTCCATCACAGCATCACCAATCTTTATTTGTTGGAGATGATCAACAATTTCTTCTTTAGATAATATTATGGGTTCATGAGTCGGTGTGACTGGAAGGATATCCATGACTGAAACATCAACCTCACTTTCTTCATCCTCTGTGTCCACTTCACTGGTACTAGAGTAATCAGAGGATGTCCAATCATCAGTTTCATCACTTGAATCCACAGGTTCTGCCTTATGATGCCAAGGGATCACGTTTATCTTCACCCTCTCTCAACCACGTCCAAGTTTCATAAAGCCTTCATTCCAAAGTAGTTTCTTGCATGAACTCTCCTCACCCGTGGCCTTCCCAACAACATTGGGTATGTAATAAGCATTACCATTTTTCATCACTTGAAAGTCTACCACACATACAACACCCATAACAATTATTGCCACATTTGAAACAACACCTTTTGGTTTAGTTTTTCCCTTATTTAATGACCTTAACATAAGTGTTGAGGGATGATTAATTTTTAAACCCAACATATTCATTACAGACTTAGTCATTACATTAACTGTAGCACCTCCATCAACTAAGACATCATGAATTGAAATACCATTACATAATACTTTAGCTTATGGAATGTAGGGATCCGCCCGCCTCCAAAATAGGTACCTCAACCTCCTTACTTCATCGAGCATTGAGTCCACTTCGCAGCTCCGCTTCTTCTCGAAGACAACCAAGAGTTGACCATATGTAATATTTTCTGTGCCTTTTCGACAGATCTTCTAAGATGGAGTATGGTCATTGTCCCTATGAAATCAGAAAATCCTACACACCCAACTTTCTTCTCCTATGTTTCTTGCTAGTTTCTCCTTTCATCTTCTTAGGATCATTTCCATCTTGGTTATCTTTTTCTTTCTTTCTTTTTGTTACAAACACATCTACTTCATTATTTATGCTCCTATCTATTACATAAAAATAATTCACAGGTGTTTTTCCTTTATCATTATCTCTTGTACTAGATGTAGAAGCTCTATCTGGACAATTATACTTATAATGACCCTTTTTATGACAACCATAACATACAACTTCAGTTATATTTATTTTGGACCTCTATCTCCTCCCTGAGAACTAAATTCCTTTCCTTGAAGAAGATTAATAGTTAACTGACCCATCTTCTTGAGTAGATCTTCATACTCAGTAGATGTACTAGGGAAAATATTTGTGCTCACCGAGAGTGGTTGTGGATTTTAGACCAAAGGTGTTGGTTTAGGCTCTACCTTAGCAGTAATTTCTTTGGGCTCCTCTTACATGCTTTCTTCTTACCTTCTTATAATCTCCTTTGCTTATTCAATGGTAGTTTGGGTGGTCATACTTCACTCGTTGTCGATCTCGGCTTCATCCCAAGAATGAAGTGCTTACAAAGGAGATTATCCACACTATTCATCAACCCATCCACTAATCCCTCCCCGGATCCGGGCATCAAGCTTCCTCCTTAGCTCTAGAACACAAGCATGATAATCCCTTATCTTATCCTTCTCTCCTTGGGATAGCTTTGTGATATTGATCATGAGATCTGTATATTTCTATTGTTCACCAAATTCTTCAAGAAAACTTTCAGTTAATAAATCCCATGAATTTTTCACATTATCACCTAGTGTTTCAAACCACCTAAGAGCTGAACCATCCAAAAAGGTAGGAAAAAATTCAGTCCATTGTTCCCTTCTTATGAGGCCATTACAAATGCAAGATCGTTTAAACTCTTGAATGAAAGAGGAAGCATATTCATTAGATTGGGCTGAAAAATAGGAATCTTCCCCATTTTTAAAAGTAACCATAGTGAAATACCAATTCACAAGTACAATCAGTAAGAATTGTGTGCACAAATAATTGGACTCACTACAATAGAAAGTGACTTTACACCTTTCTATAGTAAAATAGGAATGACCATGGTAAAACTTGACTTAATGTGGTAAAAATTGACTTTACTGTGGTAAACACTATTCACAGTAAAAAGTGAAGTTACTGTGGTAAATACTATTCACGGTAAAAAGTGACTTTACCATGGTAACTACTATGCACGGTAAAAAAAGGTTACCCTTCAAATGATTTTCGATTAAGGGGAATATTTCTCCAGAAAATCCACCAATGAGGAATGGTCCCAGCAATGGAACCAAAATGTCATCACCAATCCGGCACTATGATAATTCTCCACCAGGAATTCCTTGTGCTATGATTATTTACTAATGCACAACCTTTAGTTTGGTGGATGTAATCTGAAAACACAACAACAAACATAACACAAGAATACCATAGACTATGATATGAAGGAATGATGACAAATCTGAAATATAAGTGTAAATTATAATATCAACATGAAATTGTTACAATCTCACCCATGAGGTCCTTCAAGTGTTACGATTTCACTTGCCTTCCAAAAATAACTATGGGAGAAACTTCGAATTACACCTCTTAATGGCTTCTTTAACACACCTTCAAAATGATGGCTTCCTTTACACACTTACTCATACAATATTTCTTACTACTTCCTTCTATGCTAAATGAGGGGGGGTAGCCTCTTTATTTATAGGAATTCAGACTTATCCACCCTATCTCTAAGATAGGATAGGAAATCTCTTCTGGCCAATCATATTCCATGCCTAAACTCTTGCCTTTACATGTAGGCTTATCTTCTAAGATAAGATAAACCTTATCATCTCACATGGGTTCCACCTTTTTAGACTTTTCCACAAATAAAATACACAAAATATTTATGACATCACTCTTTGTCCTTATTACAAATATAATATTTCTAATTCCTAATCATGTAGACCCTACATCTCTACTTACCCCAACTTTGACATTTTAACATTATCGGATCACTTACGACAAATATTTATTTTTACCACAACATTCTTTTTGTATTTTGATTATTCTTGTAATCTACTTTATGGTGGCACTGCATCGATCTTGTGCAAGTCCGTTATCTTCTATTAGATGCCACTACAAATTATACTTAACAACATCCTATTCCTAATACACACATTAATAAAATAGAAATTACGGAGGAAAATTTTAATTTTCGACAGAGTCTTGAAGAAGAAATGCCTTGATGATTTCTAGAAGAGCAATCGGGCTTGAAAATTTGTTGGACAAGTGCATGCACCCACCACCCTATTTGGAAACCCAACACCTTCGGAAACCCAACACAATGGAGTGTATGTTGGAAGTCAGGACATGCTGAGCATCAATGCAAACCCGACACACTACGGAAGTGAGGAAGTGTCAGATAAGTAGGAAACCCCAACACAATGGAGGAAATTAGAGGATGTCGAGTAGGTAGAAATACATGACACATTGTGGATCTTGATGGATGTTGAGAACCTAGAAAAACCCGAAACAAGGTGGAAAGAGTGAGATGTTAAACACCCTGCAAAACCCGAAACAAGTATATTAGGTTTCTGATGTGTCAGAACATGAAAATTGTCGCCTCATGATCACTTAGGAATTTTTAGAATCATTTTGAAATCTACAAGTTACAACCTATGGAAAATAAATAAATAACCTAGGGGTAAATTTCAAACAAGAACCCTCATGGGAAAAATACAAGAAATAAGGAAAACAACCCAAAACCCTAAAATAGTAATGAAGAAGGAAAAGAAATGGAAACCCCAAGAAAACACTTCACAAATAACCCAAAAATCTTCTAAAAAGAAATAAGAGAAGAATACCTTCAACTAGCTTGAAAAATGATCAAAAATGGTTGGCAAAATCAATCGGGAAGCTCGATTGGGTTTGGAGGTAGAGGAAGCATCAATGAAAATCTAACACAGGAAAAATGAATGGTAATAAATGATGTGGAAAACTGACTATTTATAATAACCTAGCATTAATTACACCTCACTTGACATGTGTGCCAACTACCGATAAACTGGACATTAATGACATGTCATCATGCTTGGAGAATCTGAAAACCCGATACAAAGGATTTGATTCAATTTAGGTTTTGGGAAACAAGCAACATAAAACATGCTTTGGGAAAAGCATGTTCTGATGCTTGGAAGTTCTGAAAAGCTAACATAATGGACTTTGATAATCAGGTTTCGGGGAACATGAGGCATAAAACATGCTTTGGGCAAAGCATGTTCTGATGCTTGGAAGTTCAAAACTCGACATAATGGACTTAGATAATCGGGCTTCGGGTTTTGAGAAACAAGTGACATAAAACATGCAAGAAACATGTTTTCATGCAATGAAAACCCGAAAACCTGAAAATCTCTTTCAAAGGGAATTTTTAAGAGATTTGTCCAAAATTTTCCTATGGTTATCTCATTTTTAGCTAGAATCACTAAAACAAGATAACACTGGCTCCAGTTGGGGACTTTCTTTGAGACATCAAAGGAAGAGAACTCATGTATCAAAAAGATTTATCCATTGGGCTATGGAGTCAGAAGAAGAAAAACATGAAAACAAGAAAACAAACAAACAAAAAGAAATAAAGCAAACACACAACAGAAAATAAATTATAATACAATGTAAGAGAGCATCTTGCATTACTGATGGAACAACTTCAAATGTTGACCACTGAAAGGTAGAGGGAGCAACTCTCATCGTGGATATGATAGACAAAAGTAACTTTCACCATTCAACTGATGGATTTTGAAAGGACCTTTCCATAAAGAATCAAACTTGCCATGCATCCCTTTCTATTCCCTTCTCTTATCCCAAAGAAGTACTAGATCTCCAATATGGAAATCATGTTACTTTGATTTCTTATCAAATATCCTTTTGAATTTGCTCTGATGATCTGCAATGTGATCCACCACCTTGCTCCGCTCTTATTCTAGCCTGGCTAGGTACATTATCCTTTTCTCAATGGAACCTCAATTGCTTTAACCAACTGTAAGGATGGAAATTCTACAAAGATAGGAATCTCAACATCAATTACATACAACACTGGAATGGGGAAATTCCAATATCTCACTTAGGAGTAATCCGATCTGCCCATAATGCATCATACAATGCTTTGTGCCATGTCCTTTGATTCTCATCAACCATATTTTTGATCATGGTCACCAGGTTTTTATTACTTGATTCAGCCTGACCATTTCCTTCGGGGTAATAATCAGATGAATGATCCAATGTGATCCCAAATCCATATAAAAATTCTATCAACTCATGTGATGAGAAATTGGAAGCATTTTCAACAACAATCTTGTGAGGCACACTGAATCTAACAATTATATTCTCCTTGAGAAAGTTACACACCACTTCAGAGGTTGCTTTCTTGATTGACACAGCTTCCACCCACTTGGTGAAATAGTCTCGGCGGTGAGCACATAATTATGATCGGCACTAGAGGTAGGATTTAGTACTCTAATGAAGTCAATTCCCCATTGGAGAAAATGTTCATCAATTATCATAGGATCCAATGGAAAATCTGTCAGCTTAGGACGGCCAATGAAATGTTGACAAGCTTCACACTTGGCCACCCATTCAATGAATCTCAAAAGAGAGTAGGCCAATAGTACTTGGCCCGTAAGATATTGTAAGCTATCACAGAGGAAGATAAATTTCCTCCACATGCTAGGTTGTGGAAGGATTCTAGCAACCTTATTTTCTCGAGACTTATCAATACAACGCAGGAATACACCATCAATACCCCTCTTATATATACCATTATCCCATAGAATGTATCTTGCAGACCTTAATTTAACTTTCCTCTTTTCTTTTTGGCTTAAATGTAGGGCACATTCTATATATGTTAAAAAGAAAGTTATATCTCGCATACGATTCATCGGTTGTGCTTACAAAAGCGCCATGGGCAATTTCAAGAGGTACCTTCGGTTTCCTCGCATTCTCGCTCTCGTAATTGTTTTCTGCGATCAATTGGCACATGCATCTTCCTTGTACCAACTTGGTAGGTCTGATGTCCAAGTCATATTCTTGGACTTTGGCTATCTAGTTACCCTGTTGACTACCCAACTCTTGTTGAGTCAAAATGGACTTAACTGCAGTATCAAGAACAAGAACAAGAGTGTGAGAACTCAACACATAATACCTAAAATGCTTCACTGCTCTCACCACTACATAAGCATGCTTTTCAATTTGTAACATCTTCAATTCATGTTCCTTTAGTGGGAAGCTCATGAAATCAATGGGAGATTCATTCCTTCTTCGTTCTCCTGCATCAGGATGGCTGATACTATATGTGCAAAATCGTAGTTGACATGATGAAATCCTTCTTGAAGTCTGGAAATATGAGAATAGGAGCATGAGTGATTGATCTTTTGACTTATTTAAAAGAAAGCTTCCCTTTAGTGCTCCATCGAAATGGATTCTTACCTTTCATCATCCCAAGGATATCCTTGGTTTTATCGGCAAAGTCAGGTACAAATCTTCTTAGGAAATTGACCTTTCCGAAAAAGGAATGCACCCCAGTTTTTCTTGTAGGTAGGGTAAGGATTTGGATGGCCTTCACCCACTCTAGGTCGATCTTGGTTCCTTCTTTAGTCATGATATGACCCAACAACTTACCTTCTATTACTCTGAACATGGAATTTTTAGGATTTAATGAAATCCCATGACGCCTGCATCTTAAGAGTACCTACCTGTGTGATCATAATGATCACTTCGCTTCTTAGAGAAGACCATCAAGTCATCCAAATATACAACTATGAATTTTCCCATCAAATCTCTGAAAGCTAAGTCCATAGCTCTTTGAAACGTGGCTTCAGTGTTAATTAAACCAAAAGGCATCCTCCTGTAAGCAAAGGTCCCCCATGGGGTGGTGAATGTTGTTTTATGTTGATCCTTAGTGGCTACCTCAATCTGATTATACCCCAAAAATCTGTCAAGCATGGATAACATTTCTGATCCAGTGACAATCTGCAATACTTGATCCATGATAGGAAATGGGTAATTTTCTTTCAATGAATACGACATTAAGGTTTTGGAAGTCAACACAAATTCGAATCTCACCATTCATCTTTCTGATGGGGACGATGTTAGCAACCTAGGTAGAATGATGGATTGGGAAGATAATCCTTGCATCTAACATCTTTTGAATTTCTACAAGGATAGTCCCTGAGATATTTGGGTTATAATGTCTTTGCTTCTACCTATAGGGTTTGACATCAGACTTCAAAGGGATGCTATGTTACACATCCTTGGGCTTAAAGGACTTTAGATCCACATAGGACCATGCCAAGACGTCCATATACCTCTTGGAAGAATAGGATTTTCGATGTTTACCATCCGTGGTTGGTCAGAAGAGCCCAAATTAACTTGATCTACCTCTGACGAGGAAGCACCTTCAACTTACCTTTTATCCTAAATAAAATAGTCATGTTTGTCAAATGACCTTCCAGAGAAACCAATCCCTTCGGAATCTTATTGCCTTTGAGCTGGATGAATTCACCATCAATCTCTTGATATGAATTCGAGACAGACTCATGGAAAGCTGATTCTGATCCTTCAAAATAAATCTCACTAAAATTATCAGCTTTCTCAAGAAAAGACAATACATGTTGATCATCATTGAACACTTGCCAATGTGCTGAATTATCTGGAACACTTGGACGATACACAATCTCAATGGTATATGTGTCCTATTTGAAATTTGGGTGAGGAAGGAGAAGAGATGTAGACACGGCTAAAGAATCAACTTTATTGTTGTAATCTCTCAAAAATGCCTTAATGGAAAAATCATCAAAGCATTCTATGTTGTCCCACACCTTGTTCCTGTAATGCCTTAGGTGATCATTTTTTACCTAATAAATCCCCCTTGATTTACAATCAACTCAGCATCTCCCTATACTTTAAGATTTCAGATTCCCTTTTGCCTTGCCATTTCTAATCCCAATAACAAGGCTTCATATTTGGCCATGTTACTAGTATTGTCAAACTATAACTTGAAAGCAAAGGGAAATATCTCAAAGACTAGAGATATGAGAACCACACCAGTGCCTGATCCAGTAGTTGAACAGCTCCCATCGAACTCAAGGGTCCAAATAGCATTAGGATCTTCTTCCTTGATTTTTATAGAAGACACCTCCGATGTCATGAAATAATTTCCCAAACCTACATCTTCGAAGATAATTTGAGCTTTGGATCATCTAATTTAGTGACCAGGTACTTCACTTGTGCTTTAGGGTGGAGGACACGAGGAAATCCATTCACTGGAATTTTAGATTTGGTCCAGTCCATATTGATTTCTCCTCCAACATCTTTGCGAAACATCTTCCTAAGAGAATACCATAAGCAGCTAGGATATCAGCAACCAAGATAGTCATTTTTACTCTCTTTTCAGGGAATACAACAAATGCAAACTGTGCATCCTTGATTTGGCCAATCAAAGGGACTTGTTTGGTTTCCATGGAGTAACACTACCCATAAGATTTAGTCAAGGTAAGTCCAAGGGCATGGGCTACTTTTGTGGGCATCATGTTATCAGAGGCTCCTGAGCCAATTATACATTCCTAAGTTTAAACCCGTTTATAAGTAAGGACAAATAAAATGGTTTAATCTTTCCCAAAGAAGCAACATAGTTCATATTATTCTAAGGTAAAGCCTGAGTGGGATTAGGAAACATGCCTTTTGAGTATGAAGGGAAAACATCCTGCTTCTAATGAATTTGGTGAGTTTCTCAAATTTCTCAAGATTTGATCGAAGGTACTCAACTTTTGACATTTGCATCTTAGTTTTATTTGCGTGATAAATAATGTTAAAAGGGGCATATGAAGGAATGATGGTGGGCTCGGCCTCGGTTATACTAGTCCGAGCTAAGGAACTGGTCTTGGGGGTAGGAGAAAGAGAGTTAGAAGAAGAAGTTACCTTTTTAGTTGTCTCCTTTTCAGTTTGCATTGAGATAGGAGATCCTCTTTTAGCCATAACCATGAGAGCTTCTTTAACCTTCTCCTTAGAGCCTTCAACCGGCTTTCTATGTTTTGAGATTGAGCTCAAGTGAAGATTACAAATGACTGACCATCATGTTTGCACTGGTCTTCCTCATATTCCAAGTACCCAATGTTGGAGTCACCAGCTGAATCGTCAAAAGACTCATCAGCATATCCTAAAGCTTCAAAATCTTCATGAGAATCTTGATCTTTTGGTTCTTCATCTTCCTCAACTATTTCCATTGTTGTGTTGATAGGAGGAGCTTCAATGGCCAACCTTATGGGAGCAACAGTCAACCGATTCATATCTCTTGTGGGAGTGCCATTAGTATTGTTGAAATTCCATCTAGGAATGTCCCGATAAGGAACGTTGGTTATTTGTTGAGACATTTTCTTCTTCAAAGCGATCAATTTGTTAGCCATCTTCTGGATCATAGGGTTAGTAGTAATTTGAGAAGAACTCTGATTTTTAGGCTTAGATGACTCTCTTCTAATATTTCCTGCCAGAATGAGATCATCTTCTATTTCAGTGGCTGTAGCTTTAGCAGTAGCCAAATTAGGGATAACATACCTTATTAATAAGAAGCTCATATTAGGGGGCTGAGCATTAATGAAGAAACACTTTTGATTTTCAAGAGTGGGAATGGCTAGCACCGGAATCTTTCGAATCAGCTTGTTGAATTTTTCCATGAAGTCTCACATGGGCTCATGAGACTCCTTCTTCATATGTGTAAGTTGTGCTCACAATTCATGAGAATCTTCAGCTAGTTTGAATCTTGCTTCAAATATAGATCTCATGGTAGCCTTTTTGGTAATGCATGCATTCAGAAGATGGTAGAACCATTATCCTGCCACACCATGCAATGTTTCAACAAAAATTCAACAGAGACATCTTCATGAGCCACCCCAAGGATGCCGTATGTAATAAAGAATGAAGCAATGTTTTCATGGTGGTGCTGATTCCCATTGCCATTGAACTTAGGAATATTCTTATAAGATCCATGTGGTAGATCATGCAATGATGGAGTTAGGGAAAGAGGACCAATAGCCACACCCCAAGGCACAGGTTATGCTATCATCCTTCTGAATGAAGTGCAAACAGGAATATGAGTATCAAGAAAGAATAACGCATGGCAGATTACTGAAGCTTCTTGTTCATGAGGAACCTGAGTTCTTCAGATAGGAAAAGAACCTCTTTCTTGGCTAGATACAACACTATTGGGGGAAATTCTGAAATTGTGTTGTAGTAGCAGATCAAAGAATGGATTAGTTTCACCCCTAGCTCGGCTTAACTGAGTGAATATCTTTTTGGCCATCTTGAACTGGAAAATGGATCTACTGAAAATAAGGAAAATATGGAGTCGCCAAACACTAATAGGATATGCTTAGTCTTATCAATCCGTACTCCCCAACCGAGTCTCCAAAATGTTGGTTGGATATTTTTTCAGGCCAAAATATGAAGTTCAACCACAATATATGGGATTAAATCCTCCTCAAAGACAGTGAGGCAGCCTATTTATTATTGATCTAAAAACACAACAGAAATACTATGTACAATATTCACACTATTATAACCATTGGGGTTGGGATATAATCCCAAAATCCATGTCAACATGAGATGGAGATATTACAGTTTAAGAAATAGAATGGATTAGAAAGGAAACTTATTATAGATGAAATAGAGCAGAAGGGAATGAGAGGAGCGTATTTTCTTTCAAGCAAAATCAGATCAAGAAATACTTATACGAGTTTTCGATAATTAGTGTAATATTTGAAACCATTAAAATAATCAAGAACACTAAACAAAGAATATCTTAAGATCTTGGACGTAAGAACAATCTCTCAAGATAGATGAATCCCACAACACAAAGTTTACAAAATATCACTTGTTTCTATTCCTCGATGATTAAAAATAAAACACAAATTATTCTTCTTCTTCACAATAGCTCTTAATATTCTACAAATATCCCCCTTGAATGAAAAATCATCCCTTATTTATAATAGAAATAGTAGAGAGAAAATAGGATAAATTCTAGAAAATAGTCATTTTAACAAGAATCCTATTTTGTTTGACTCTCACATAGGAGAACAAGTCAAAATTTGCTTCGTATGTGATGAAACAAAAATGAAAAAGACATGTCAATCTCTAGATGGAAATGACATATAACATTATGCTTATTTTGTTTCGTCATCCTTGTCTTCCTCCAACAAAGCCTACTTGTCTCAAAATTCTTGGAACTTTTAGATTATATCCTACATCTCAGCTTCATCTGGTGCACTAGAATAATCACTTAGAACCTCACAATTTTCTTGAGTGTCACTTGCGTTGCCAGGAAGTTTCTTCAATCTCTTGTTGAGTTTCCTTAGTGATTCCAAAACATTATCAATCCTTATGAACTTATCAATGGTTAGATTGAAGATGGAAGTTGGTTCATGCTGGATTGATTCTTGGATTTGCTTATAGAGATCGCAGTAGGTAGAATATTCAAATTTTCATCCAACACCTTGGCAAAGAACCTAGACAGATCCTATTCTATGTCATTGGTGGCATCAACCAACTGATCTCTAGATTCCCTAAACTTGTTGCAAGCTTCACTGAGAATCTTTATCCACGAATCTGATGGATTTGGTTAGTTGGAAATGCTTGTCACCATATGGAATGATTCCTTCTTCCATTAATATATGAGATGGAACCTGTTTTAGTGCATTGAGAGCCTCAAAAGTTAACTCAAGGTTCCTGATTTTTCATCATCCATTTTATCACCATCTTTCTTTATTTCCTCCATAGATTTATAAACCTCCACTGTGTCATCAATGACCTCTCTTCCTGTAGGAGTAGCCTCTTGAATCCATTCATCAACCATTCTCCCCTTCTCGTTGATCTTTTCAATCATAGGTACCGATGAGAAATCAAACCTGATAGGAGTAGGGGTAGAAGATGATGGTATTGACTAAGAAGGATTTGAGAGCTTGAGAAATACCTCCATCAACTATTCAACTTTCTCCTTTAGCTCATCTCTACTCACCTTTGTTTCCTTCAGCTTCTGACACAACACGTTCATGGCATCCTGGGCATCCTATTGTGCTCCTTCTGTTGTTACCTTTCCTAGATCAACCCTTGTAATCTGATAATCAGTGACCATTATATCCTCCTTTGTTTTGTTGGCCGCAGGAGTGGCAATCTCTATAAACTTATGCCTTGAGGCATCCACTGAAACCCTTGAAACTATTTTGGGTTTCTTAGCAGATTTGGCAGGAGAGGCCTTGATTGAACTGAAGTCAAAGACTGGTATAGGAAATACCACCTTCCTCTTCCTTGGGGTTTGATCAATTAACCATTGAGGTATAGTGGAAGAAGTTGCCCCTATTGGAGGTGTTATGGTTACATCTGTAGGTGGAGGAAGGTTTACTTGTGGAGTAGTGATGACTGCAAGTGTGGTGACTGTGTGGGTATAGATTTGGTGAATGAAGGTGCGAAGGAGGAGGCATGTCTATGGCCATCTTAGGTCCAGTAGAGAGAGGAGAGAGGTCAAAGAAGATGTTGGCCATGGTTGATGAAAGTGGCATAGAAATATGAGGTGAGGAATATTGGGAGAGAGAAGGTAAAGATTCTAAAGTTAAAGCTTGAGAAGCAAGAGAAAGACTTACTTCTTATGAGTAATCAACAAAAGGAGAAATGAGAGGTTAACCAACCTCGTCTTCTGAAGGAATTTTTCCTTGTTCTGGTGGAGGAGGTGAATCCAATACCTCAACTATTTGTGAAGGAGTGGCAGATGATGTGGTTCCTTGCTTTTCTCCCCTTCTAACAAACTTAAATTTTATCTACCTCTTGGTAGGGATTTTATCCTCTTCCCTCTCTCCCTTGGAGGGTCCGTTTCTAAAGTAGCTATTTTTGAAAATCTCTTTTCCTTATAACTCATTCCCCAAGAAATGAGCCATGCCTTGGTATGGACAAGATTCTAAGCAGCTCTTTCAGCGATAGAAGATTTTTCAGCAACAAACCAATCAATGGCTGGGAATCCATGTTGGTCTCCATCTCGATTGTTTGTACCTAGTGTCCAGACACTTTCATTATCCATGTGCCTTCAGAGATATCAGCTAGATCTAACATCTAAATTTCTTCAAGCGTCAATCTATTGTTGTCTTTTCTTCGAATGACAACTTCATCCCGAAGATCAACCCAGATATCTTCCACATTGGGCACATGCGGTGTACAAGGTTACATATGACATGAGGACTCCTCGATGTTGAATCCTCCCTAAGCTTCATATATTTCTTTAATTTGTTGTGAAGCTTGTGCAGCACATTCTTGGCCTTAACCACTGTAGAACATGTATACCTTCCAATGGAAATGGGGAAGGAGACGGTGGCTTTGTGACTGCTTTGTTGGAATTTGTTAAAATCCAACAATTGTTTGACCAACTCCATAAGGATTAGTTTTTCAACTGGGAACCTAGGAAAATGGAAAGGATTACCATGGAACCTTACCACCTGAAGATAAGTAAAATTCTTGAATTACAAGAAGATGCAACCCCATTTTGACACTTCGGCCTATGCTTCATCGAAACCCTTCTCTTCCTCAGATCAGTTCCAACCTATAATTTTTTTCATAGAAGAAGGCATCATTCACTCTTCTATATTGGTGTGTGGACTTATCACCGAGGGAAGTACCGATATATGTGTTTTGTTGCTCATTTTCCCTTTGCATCTACCCATGGGTAATTTCTCATGCCTGCTGCTGCATGGGTGATGTATGACATCATATAGAACTTGCCGATAGACATGACTATTTTCATTTGGGAATCTATCCTGTCACTTATTAGGATACCCCAATCAATCCCTTGGTCGTTCTTCTTTATGATGACCATGAACTAGTACATCCACCCTTGGAATTATTTTAACTCGGGAGTCCAAATAATCGACTCAGGAAGGTGAAAATATCACTGATTTCGAGAATGAAATAATTTCTAGGGATCAAATTGTGAAACCTAGAAATGGTTAGCTTATCCTTGATCAAGAAATTCTTGTTTACATGTTTGGTGCAGTCTTCTTGATCTTTGTACCAGGCCTTTTGTGCTGATTTAAGGTCTGCATCAACATACTCCATACAGTAGGGCAACTTTAGGATTTTATCAAAGTAACCTCCATCCAACTTCACTATAGACTCTCTTGCTTGATTTCTTACTAAAAAGGAGGCTGAGTCATAGTTGGAAGTGCAGGCCAAGATGAATTCAGGGCATTGAGCTGATATTGGATATCCTACTGCAAGATGGAGACCACTACCTACTATCGAATTCATCCATGAGTGCCGAGAAGAATCCTCAATTATCTTCCGTAAGTCCTCCATGTCTATATTACCAAGTTATGTGTCCTGAATGTTATAATTATAGCTTATGTAAGAATAAGATTCCATCTTCTGATATTTATACTTCATCTTTCCTTACTTATCGTTAGATTGTCTAGGGTCTGACATGAGGATTCTTGAAACAGAAATGCCTTGAAGATTTCGGAAGAGCAACCAGAGCTTGAAAGTTTTTTGGACAAGTGCACAGACCCGCCACACTATTTGGATTTTGAAATTTTCAAAACACCTTCGGAAACCCAACACAATGGAGTGTATGTCGGAAGTCAGGACATGCTGAGCATCAATGCAAACCCGACACACTACGGAAGTGAGGAAGTGTCGGACAAGTAGGAAACCCCGACACAATGGCAGAAATTGGAGGATGTCGAGCGGTAGAAATACCCGACACACTATGGATCTTGATGGATGTTGAGCACTGGAAAAACCCGAAACAAGGTGGAAAGAGCGAGATGTTAAACACCCTGCAAAACCTCGAAACAAGTATATCGGGTTTCTGACGTGTCAGAACATGAAAAATTCTCACCTCATGATCACTTAGGAATTTTTAGAATCATTTTGAAATCTACAAGTTACAACCTATGGAAAATAAGTAAATAACTTAGGGGTAAATTTCAAACAAGAGCCTTCATGGAAAAAGACAAGAAATAAGGAAAACAACCCAAAACCCTAAAATAGTAATGAAGAAGGAAAAGAAATGGAAACCCCAAGCAAACACTTCACAAATAACCCAAAAAGCTTCTAAAAAGAAAGAAGAGAAGAATACCTTCAACTAGCTTGAAAAATGAAAAAAAAATGGTTTGAAATCAATCGAGAAGCTCGATTGGGTTTGGAGGTAGAGGAAGCATCAATGAAAATCCAACGCAAAGCAAAAATGAATGGTAACAAATGACATGGAAAAATCAACTATTTATAATAACCTAGCATTAATTACACCTCACTTGACACATGTGCCAACTACCAGACAACTGGACATTAATGACATGTCATCATGCTTGGAGCATCTGAAAACCTGATACAAAGGATTTGATTCAATTTGGGTTTTAGGAAACAAGTGACATAAAACATGCTTTTGGAAAAGCATGTTCCGATGCTTAGAAGTTCCAAAAATAGACATAATGGACTTCAATAATCAGTTTCAGTTCTGGGGAACATGAGGCATAAAACATGCTTTGGGCAAAGCATGTTACGATGCTTGGAAGTTCAAAACTCCGACATAATAGAATTTGATAATCAGGCTTTGGGTTTCGGGAAACAAGTGACATAAAACATGCAATAAACATGTTTTCATGTAATGAAAATCTGAAAACCCAAAAATCTCTTTCAAAGGGAATTTTTAAAGAGATTTGTCCAAAATTTTCCTATGGTTATATCATTTTGGAGAATATTGGTCGACTCAAGTGGCAAAATCATAGAGTTACTAAGGGACTACCAAGACCTATTTCCTAGGGGGTACCATGAACTTAAAGGCATGCATGAATTGTTAGGGGAGATGAAGATAAAGCTTAAAGAGGGTGCGTGCCCAGTTAGAAAGAGGCCTTATAGAATGAACCCCAATTTACGTGAAAAGGTCAAAGAAGAGATTGATAACATGTTAAAGTCTAGAATTATCAAGCCCCTTGATGAGTTAGAATGGGTTAGTCCAATGGTGATCAATATCAAGAAGGATGGATGGATTAGAATATGCATGGACTACATGGAGCTAAATGTTACATGTGTAATAGATCCATTCCCTACACCATTTACTGAGGAAATACTAGAAGGAGTTGTAGGGTGTGAAATATATTTTTTTACAAATGGGTTCTTTGGGTATCACCAAGTTAGGATTACCTAGGAGGATCCCAGAGAGGAATACATTTACTATCGAATGGGGTAGCTTCGCTTATATCTTGTAATGCCCTTCGGTCCGAAAAATACGCCCATCTGTATTTTCGTGCATAGTTGTCCAAGCAATCAAAGAATTTATTCACAACTTCTTACAAGTATATTTAGATGATTAGATAGTTTATGGGTTAGTTAAGGACCAATATAATAATCTGCACTTAATGTTTGAATGGTGTAGGTAGTTGAGTATCTCTTTGAACATCAAGAAGTGTATATTTGCTACACCATTTGGGATAATTTTAGGACACATAATCTACAAGGAGGGTTTTTTGGTTAATCCAACAAAGGTTGCAATCATTATAGGCCTAGGGAGCCTACCAATCAAAATTGAGGTGCACGGATTTTTGGGACATACAGATATTATAGAAAATTTATCAAAGGCTATGCCAAAGTTTTCACACCCTTAGAAGAGTTACTGAAAGGGAAAGGTATGTTCTACTAGGGAGAACAACAACAACGCACATTCGAGACATTAAAGGAGAAACTTACTACCGCGCCTATTTTGTGTTTTCCTTCGTGGGAAAAACCATTTCATGTACATGTTGATGCCTCTGGCATGGCCATTGGCACGGTGTTGGCTCAACCTAGAGAAGGTATTGTAGATCATCCTATCTATTTTGCTAGTAGAAATCGACTCTTGCAGAACAAAATTACACAACTACAGAGTGCAAAGCTTTGTCAATGATCTATGTGTTGCATAAATTTTTCCAGATGTACTATTAGTGCAAAATCACAACACCCCCAAATGATTTCTAAAAATCTACTTTTCTAAGGCAGACACATTTGGTGTGATTGCATAACATTGAACTTTCCCCAAGGTGTGGGACCTTACAAAATGGGAAATCTCTCCAGATTAAAGGTTGGTTCCTTATTCCTCTATTTAGATGCATATGTGAGAACTTGCAGAGGATCTATCTCTATACCTAATCTAAAACTTGCCAAGGAGATAGGGATAAGAAAGGTGTACAAGAAATAAACAATAACTAAACTACAAGGTGATGCATCGAAGGAATGATGAACACTAGTTTTGTTGATAGAAACAAACCAAAAAATACATGCAATAATGAAACAAAGATAACTAGATTTATAACAAAAGACTAGATGTGAGAAAAAGAGACAAAAAGGATCTAGAATCGATCACAAATATGTTTTATAGCTCTGTGCATTAATACAAAACATTACAAATAGCCGGAGGCAAGAAATCTATTGTAACTTTGATGGAAGGCCTGAAATTCTACAAATTCCTTTGCTAGAAGAAAAAGGGAGCCTGCAAAACAAGGAATGTCCAACCCTTTACAATGAATCCTACCCCCGTATTTATAGATTCAATTAGATAGAAGGAAGAGAGAGAGAAGTGGGAAAATTAGGTTGAAGTTCAACCACTACTATTAATGCTTTAGATAAAATCTACCCCCAAATCCATCTTTACTACATCAATCCTTGGTTCGACACCTTGAAGGAAGGGGAAACAATAGAACAAATTGAATCTAATATGGTTGTTTAGGTGAAGAGATACTTCAATAAAGGCCTAAAGATGTCTCTCCATTTTCACCTACTGTGGCCATGTAATAGCCTCGACGCTTGTTTGGGCTTCCCTTTTTGGATTCATATTTGGAGAAGCACCATTAGGAAACGTGGTTCTTTCTGCCGCCTCCCTACACTTAGTCGATTCTAGACTGTTTTAATGAATCCAAGCCTAGGGCTTCATATTTTTTCGTTTCTTCCCCTTCTTTTCAGCCTCTTGCTATTTCATAGTTGAATCCCTCTATGACCTATTTACATATTTGAATGAGTTTTCTCAGGTTCTTTCTATGCGGGGTCGTAGCTGATTCGATACTTGGCCCAAGGGGTAAAATATGGAAAAAATTTAGTGACTCACAGGGGTATCTTCCTGCTAGATGAAAAGACTGATTACCTTGTCATATTCATTGGGCATGGAGTCGAGAACGATGGTATGATACTGATTCTGCCTCTGATTCATGAGCCCGGCTATTTGCACTCTCAATTTTCATAAGAAATCTTGAAATGAAGGTTTCTAAGAGTAGAAAATTGTTTTGACCGGGGCTTCATCTGTTTCTCCGAATGGACTACACAAGAGAAACAAAATAGTACCACAACTATCTATAAAATTTGAAATCATACATGCTCCAAATAGAACATGCAGAGCGTGTAAAGCACTTAGGAGAAAAGAAACCTACACTACAAGTAATGTGATGTGCACCAACACTTAGAGGAAAGAGAAACTAAACTAATATATACATGTTGAGACTTCCCTTTTAGTAGCAGTGCTTAAGGTAGATCCCATTCACTGGAATCTACAACTCTTCACCATCCAACGTAGACAATTAGAAAGCATTTCTACTTTTGCATCTTGTGACCATATAGGGGCCACTCCAAATGGCATCAAACTTGGAATTCCTTCTTGGTTTTTCTCATTCTGCATCCCATTTCAAAACCAGGTCCCCTTCCTAGAAGGTCCTTACTTTTTCCCTTTTATCAAAGCATCTCGTTGATCAAGCCCGATTCTTCTCTATTTCTTGGAGAGAATGCTATCTAGTTTCTTCTAATTCTATCACTCCGCATACTGGCCTCCATTGGTTAAAATTCAAACATATCTAGTTGCTTTACGAGCTCCAATGCTAGTAACTTAAGTGATATAGGAAACATTGCTTCTTTCCCATAGACAAGTTTGAATGGAGAGCTTCATGTAGATCTCTTGGGTGTTATTCTGTCATCCTATAAGGCCGTTTTGAGCTTTGTGTACTGTGTCCTCTCGATTCTCATCAAGATTTCTTTTGATGATCTTTAGTAGGTTCTTGTTTGTGGACTCATCCCGCCATTACCTGGGGGTAATAGTTTGATGAAGTGCTCAAGTAAGTACCATTCTTAACAACCCATCTTGTGATCTTGGAACCTATGAATGCTAATGCATTGTCTCGATATGATGGTGGTGGTACTCCAAATATGGTTACTATCCCTTTGTAGAAATCTATAATACTAGACTCATTAGCTTCCTTGAGATCCATTGCCTTGGTCCACTTGGTGAAATAATTTATCGCTGTTAGAATCCATTTTGGCATTGGCTTGAACTTGGATTGATGACTCCAACGAAGTCCAATCCCCATTGCATGAAATGTTAGTCGATCGAGATTGGGTGCAATGAAAGTGTTTCTAGCCTTTCCTTTCCTTTGAAGAATGCATAATTCTTGCACCTCTTGATGCATGCATAACAGTCACTAAACACTCTGGGCCAATAATAACTCGCATTCATGATTTTGAGTGTTGTCACTCTTTGAGCAAAATGGCATCTAATTGATTCAACATGGAATTCTTGTAGCACTCTCTCCACTTGATCTATCTCAATGCATCAACAGAATGCCATTGATGTCTCTTTTGAACAAGACACCATCAATAAGAACATATGGGATGGCCTATAACCTGAAATTTCTCCTTTTTGTTTTACTCATCCCATGAGAACATAGGCTCATTTAAAGGAAGTGCACCATGTCTTGGGTCCAACAAGGAGTAGGTACATCATCTCTCCCTTCTTCTTGATCATCTTGTAGAACAAAAACAACCTCCTTTTCACTATTTGTTTCATCTTGTTGACTTGAGGCTAGTTGTTCACACAACCCCTTCCCATAGACCAGCTTAGTGACCTTGATCTCAATGTCATATTCCATGACACGAGTGATCCATCCTACACGTTTTTCATTCAGGTCCTTACTGAAAAGGAATTCTTTAACTCCCACATGGGAGACCAATAGTTGGATTTTGTTATTTGAAACCAAATTCTTAAACTTCTTCAATCCTCTGATCACTACCAGGACTTGCTTCTCAATGAAGGAGTACCTCACCTCATAATATTCTAGACTCTAGTTGAAGAAAGTAATTGGCTGTTATGTACCTTCTCTGTTCTATTGAACCAAGATTGCAAAAATCATGTCACTGCTACCAAAGGCATACAATATGAAGTCTTTGGAAAAATCTAGATTCACAAGAGTGGGGCTTGTGATATGGCTTCTTTGATAGCCTCAAAGATTACTTTTCCTTTAGCTATCCACTTGAACGCTAAACTCTTTTTCAGCATCAATGTTATTGTCTTAACAAGGGCAACAAAGTTTGGAAAAAATCTAAAGACAAAATTGATTTTTCCCAAGAAGCTTTGAAGAGCCTTCTTGTGACTTGGCAATGACAATGCTCTTATTACCTAAAATCTCTCTAGTTTAATTGTCAATCCTTCCTTTGATATAATATGGCCTAGCAGCTTGCCTTCATGGGCCATGAATATGTATTTCTTAGGGTTTAATGACACCCCAAAACTCCTGCATCTTTGGAATACTTGCCTTAGGTGGAAAAGATGATCTACTGCATTCTTGAAAAAATAGTGATTTCATCCAGATAGATTAGTACTATTTTGTTGATCAGCCCCTTGAATTCCATATCCATTGCCCTTTGAAAAGTGGCTCTAGCATTGGACAATCCAAATGGCATTTTTCTATAGGCATAGGTGCCCCATTTGGTGGTGAAATTTTTTTTGAACTGATCATCTTCTTTCACCATGATCTGTCGGTTGTACCTAAGTAGCCATCTAGGAGGGAGATCCTCTTTGATCTAGACACCACTTGCAAGATTTGTTCCATCAAGGGAGTGGGTAATGATCTTTGAGGGATGCTTTGTTCAAATCTCTCAAGTCAACACACAACCCTAATCTCTCTATTCTTCTTTTGACTAGGACCAAGTTTGCAACCCAACTTGAGTGTTTGATTGGAAATATGATACTCACCTCTATCAGCGTGTTCAACTCTTTTTTCATCAAAGACTCAATGTGTGGGTCTATTAGTCTCTACTTCTTCTTGATGGGTTAAGCAAATTGGATCTAGTTCAACTATGTGTTGAGATAGTTTTGGATTAAACCCTCTTAGGTCTTTATAACTCCAAGTAAACACATCTGGAAATTCTTGGCAAAGTTTTATGAATTCATATCTTTCTTACTCGGTTACCACTTTACCAATTTGAAGTTTTTTGTCTTCTCCAACTGGGATTCACTCTGAATCTTCTCCTTTGATCTATAAGTTAGCCTTCTCTCTTCTAAACTAATCATTAGGATTGAAAATAGATTCTAGTGTCACTAAGCCTTTGGGAAGCTTATTTGTATGCGGTGCATTTACTATCTCGATTCCCGTATCGCTGCTCTAGTTTTCTTTAGTTTATACCGAGAATTCAGCTTCTTCTTGCAAAAATTTAATGATTTGTTGATCATTCTCAAACACCTGCCAGCATGTATTATTATCCGGCACTACTGGCCTCATAACTACATGGATATATGGCTATTCTCTGTCCCTCTCGATGTTATCAACCACATTAAACGCTACTCCAACTCGGGTTGCAAGTCTATCAGCAGCTTCATTCTCCTTCCTGGGTATGGACACAATGATGAAGGCCTCGAAATCTCCATGAGATCCCATACCCTATTCTTGTAGTTCTAGAGTAGGTCATTTTTTATAGAATTAAGTCCTCTGACTTGATTGGTAACTAGTTCACTATCACCAAACACTTGCAAGTTCTTGATTCCTAGCTTCCTTACCCAATGAAGACCTTGGACCAAAGCCTCATATTCAACAAGATAATTTGAGCAAGAAAAATAGAATTTGAAGGCTGAATAAAATTTCATACCTTTGGGGGACACAATCATAACTCCTCCTCCAGCTCCTTGTCTACTCCTTGAGCCATCAAATAACAATTGCCATACGTCATTATCATCCTTATATTCTGGCTTAATTAGGTCAAGAAGAGGATGATTCTCTTCATGTGGATAGTAGATACCTAGCTCAGATTCTTCCATCTCCTTATAGGGGTCAAAATCATGACTTTTTTTAGCTCACTCATCAAGAGTCAAGTCCTGGGATATACCCCACCTTGGTATTTGCTTCACAAGTGCTTATGAGGTCTTCGATCAAAAGTCGAGCGCTTGGAATTGATTGGGCTAGGCATATAAGATTTAATATGATAATAAGAAATGGGTTTAAATATGATTGTGGAATTTTCCCCATACCTTGTCCTAATGAGAATGTGTGACCAATCAAAGCAGACAGTAGCCTCCAATTTGGCGGGCAAAGAAGTCCCTGGATAGACACAAAGAAAAATGTGGTGGCAAATCTATGATTGACACATTTTACAAAACAGTCACATTAGGAGAGGCATGCAGAGTGAGGCTCAGATCCTTGATGATTCCAATAGTTTTCATTATTGTCCCATCTAATTGCACTACCCCTCTACAGATGAATTCATATTATAGACCCAATTGGTCAGACCTATTTGTTTGGGCATCATAGAACTAATAGCCCCAAAATCAATCATACAATTGTGCACCAATTTGTCTCCAATAATAAATGAGACATAGAATGGAGGAGGTCTCAAGATATTACCTTTTTGTTCTCCATGGTTCCTCCCAGGTTGAGCTATATTAGTAAACACTCTCTCTTACTAGTTAGGAGGTTGATTTGAGCTTGACCAATTTTGTATGGCATTCTACAACAGATCCCTCTACCTTGGAATGGCCAGTGACTCCCATAGTGAAATGATCACACTTTTCCTCTTCACTTTCTTGATGATGTTGAATGAGCTATCCTTTTTCTTCCCCTTCCCAAGAACATTTTTCTCTTGCACCTAGGTTGTTACAACCAGTGCCTGAGTAGGTCTGGAAGGTGGCTTGGATTGACTTTACACATTGGGAGTTGTATTTTGAATGCCAATACCCTACTGAGTGATGGAGGGTTGAGGATCACTTGAGCTTGGTGATTTCATTCTCCAATATTTCTCTTTTTAGACTGTGTATTGGCAACTATACTTTGAGGAGTCTAATTCATTCCATAGAAGTCTTCATCCTACCAATTTACTAGCATAGTTTCGTTTTGGGTCCACCTTGTTGAGCTCCTTGTTGTTGATCTCCCTCTTAGCTAGGTTCTTATGGCACCATACTAGTTTACACCATCAAGGCCTGATTTAGAGAACCATTAAAGCACATTGATTGGTTATGTGGTTGATCGCATGGAAAACACCAATCATATTCCTGTGCCATATTGTTCTATGCTGGGACCAATGCCCTTGATGTTGAAGCTATGTTTGGATCATACAACTTGAAAGGTCTAGTAGCTTGGGGTTGTCCTTGGTTCTGGCTTTGATTTACAGTATAAGGTGGTGGCCTATTGTGCTGATACTAGGGTCTAGCTTGATATTGAGCTTGGGGCTGATATGGCTTAGAACTCTGAGCCTGTTGTATTTTGATGGTCACTAGCTCATTTCATAGGTTTTACAGTTGCTTCATCACTTCCTAAACCTCCTTAGAGGTGTTAGATGATTAAATGGAAGCTTTAGCTAAGATTTGACTCCTGGGGGTGGGTATAGGAGCTAATGTAGGCGTTTGACTAGTATCTAGGTTTCCTAACTCAGGGTATAGAGGCATGGATGGCTTAGGGGTAAGTTTTCCAGCCTGAATCAATGGTTCTCAGCTCCTATGGAAAGGCTATAGGCTGCAGGTAAGGTTGTGCCCCCCATTTACTGAATAATAAAAGAAATATAAGAATTTAAAGCCCTAAGAAAGTATAAGAAGGCACCTTCATTAGTGGGATTTACTACCGTTGGAATCCTATCCCAGGTTCATTGAAACCTGAGGTTGAAATCCATTAGTTGCTCATTCGGGGCTCTCTTGATTATTATCAGTTACTCTAACAAAGACAAGTTATCACCCTTTTCTCCAAAATGGTTCTAAAGATTTGTGCACAACTAGTTATAGTTTTGAATAGAGCCTGCCTCAAGGCTCCTAAACCATTGTGAAGCTTTTCCTTTGAGTGAAGAGGCTAGAAACTTGACTGCAATGTCCATCTCATGGATTTTTTGGATTGTATAGACATTTGTAATATCTTGGACATGGTCACTAGGAGAATTCTAGTTTTCCCAATGAAATATGGGATGCTCTTTAATGTTGCAATCGGGACTAGATTTTGTGCATTCAGGGTGAGTGGGCTGCTGCCAATGAAGTTGACATATGGATTTGGTTGTGCCATTTTGATTGGCCTAAGAACCCTTGCAGACTAAAAGAAAGGCCTTGCAGGTGGAGGTGTTGACAAGGTTCTGCTTGGTGGAGATGGAGACCTCTAAACTCTTCTTCCTCTCCTTTCTCTGCCTGGGGATAGATACAAGTATTCAAATATACCTTCTTTCCTTTCTATAGAAAGGGTTTTTCTCATGAGTTTCCCAAGCTTGGGTTGCTAAAACTAGTGGATTATTCCTCTATTGGAGTCACTAGATATGCAAATTTTAAGCTTCTTATAATTTGAAGATTGCAACAAGTGCACATCAATCTTACTGCAATGAAATGGAGACTTCTCTATCCCATCGAGCGTGCCAAAACTGTTAGTGTAAAATCACAACACCCCCAAATGAGTTCTTAAAATCTACTTTTCTAAGGAAGACTCATTTGGTGTGATTTCATAACATTGAACTTTCCCTAAGGTGTGGGACCTTACAAAATGGGAAAGCTCTGCAGATTAAAGGTTGGTTCCTTATTCCTCTATTTAGATGCATACGGGAGAACTTGCAGAGGATCTATCTCTATACCTAATCTAAAACTTACCAAGGAGACAGGGATAAGAAAGGGGTACAAGAAATAATCAAAAAAAAACTACAAGGTGATGCACCAAAGGAATAATAAACACTAGTTCTGGTTGAAAGACACAAACCAACAAATACATGTAATAATCAAACACAGATAACCAAATTTATACCAAAATACTAGATGCGAGAAAAAAGATAGAAAGGATCTAGAATCGATCAAAAACATGTTTTATTGCTCTGTAGATTGATATAATACATTACAAAACAACCGGGAGGAAAAAAATATATTGCAACTTTGATAGAAGACCTGAAATTCCACAAATTCCTATGCTAGAAGAAAAAGGGAGCCTGCAAAATGAATGTTCAACCCTTTACAATGAATCCTACCCCCATATTTATAGATTCAATCAAACGATGAAGGAAGAGAGAGAGAAGTGGAAAAATTGGGTTGAAGTTCAACCATTGTTGTTAATGCTAATGCTTGAGATAAAATCTATCCCCAAATCCATCTTTACTACATCAATACTTGGTTCGACACCTTGAAGGAAGGGGAAATGGAGGAACAGATCAAATCCAATCTAGTTGTTGAGGTGAAGAGATCCTTCATTAAAGGCGTGAAGACATCTCTCAATTTTCACCTACTAGGGCCATGCAAAGAACTCTGGCACTTGTTTGAGCTTCCCTTTTTGGATTCATCTTTGGAGAAACTTTGTTAGGACACGTGGTTCTTTACGTTGCCTCCCCCATACTTAGTTGATTTTGGACCCTTTTCAATGAATCTGATCCTGGGGACTTCGAATCTTCACTGTTTCTTCCCCTTCTTGTCTACCCCTGCTATTTCATAGTTGAATCCCTTTGTGACCTATTTACAGATCTAAACAAGTTTTCTCAGGTTTTTTCTATGTGGGGTTGTAACTAATCGATATTTGGTCCAGGGGGTGAAATATGGATAACACGTACTAGCTACACCATTTGTCTTTTATAAAGATCACATGGCATTGAAGTATTTGGTAAATAAGCATGTTTTACAAGGGCACATATGTTGATGGGTGCTCCTATTTCAAGATTTTGATTTCATAGTTGTGGTAAAACTAGGAAAAAGTAATTCTGGACCATACCATTTATCAAGAATACAGTCAGGAGAAGAAGCACATGTAATTGATGATACCATGCTAGTTGCATAGTTATATAGGTTACAATGCACACCATCAGAACTAGAGGACATTGTTGTCTTTTTACGCATAGGGATGGCACTAGAAGGAATGAAATCCTTGGAGAAGAAACAACTTGCTATACACATTGCACCTTATATGTTAATTAGTGGTGACTTGTACAAAATGGGCCAGGATGAAATATTGTCATTGTTGTGTATTGGAACATGAGCACATAGGAATTATGGAAGAATCTCATGGTGGAATTACATGAAGCCACTATGTAAGTGATGTCATAATGCACAAGATTCTACTCACTGGATTATGGTGGGAGACCCTCTATAAAGATTGTAAGGAATTTTGTAAGGCATGTGATCATTGTCAATGTCTTGGAAGACCAGGTCAACAAGATGAAATGCCTCTAAGACCTATTGCTAGCGCAGAACCATTTGAGAAATGGGATATAGATTTTGTGGGTCCTATTTCACCAGCTGCATATAGAACTGGATCACACTACATTATAACTTGCACAAACTATCTGAAAAGGTGGGCAGAAGTAACACCTACCAAGGACTATACAATAGCTACAACAACTCGGTTTCTATGGGAACATATTATTACAAGGTATGGATGTCCTTTGAGTTTGACCAGTGATAGGGGCACACATTTTCTTAATGAGACAATCAGAATTTTATTAGATGAGTTCATGATTGCACACCATAAGACTACACCTTATCATCCTCAGGAAAATGGAACTGTTGAGGCTTTCAACAAAATTTTGAGCCACACATTGACAAAAATCTGTGATGTTGGAAGAAAGGATTGGGATGATAAAGTATCTGCAGTATTACTTTGGGCATATCGAACAACATATAAAAGGTTGAACAAAGAAACACCATTTTAGCTATTGTTGGGTACGAAGCCATTCTTCCTATGGAATTTATGTTACCTTCTTTACGTATTGTGCATGCTATAGGTCTAGCTAATGAGCAAGATTTAGAAGAATAGATTGAAAAGATAATTCAGCTGGATGAGTGATGAGCCATAACACGTTAGAGTCAGAAGCAAGAAAAGGCCAGGTAGAAAGCATGACATGACAGAAACATAAGGGATAAGAAGTTTGAGATTAGACAAATGGTACTTCTCTATGACTCTAAGTTCTTGCGCCATCTAGGAAAACTTAAGGTACATTGGTTGGGGCCATATGTTATCACTTACATCCTTGAAATAGGTGCTTTCTAGTTAGAAGCACTTGATGGAACATGGCTACCCAGTTACTTCAATGGGAGTAGGCTGAATCCCTACTATAAATAAGTCTTCTTGGTGTTTGTAATAAGGTAGTATTTCCATTTAGATTAGGTTTTCAATTCTATATTTCCTTAATGTGTTTCCTTATTTATCACTATTTTTTTTAATGTAGTTGGTGTGTTGTGAAATAAGCATGCTTATACACATGAAGATAATTACTATATGAAGTTTGTTTCTACGTAGAGGACTACACATACTTTTAGTGTGGGGTGGTTTTCGATATCCATGTACAAGATTGTGGGAATTGAAAGGTGAAAGGAATAAGTCATTACTAGGTGTGTTCTTCAAGTTAAACGATTACTTCTAGAAAGTGACCAAAGATGGAGATGAATGAAGGAACAATATAACGTGAGGTAAGCAAAGGCCATAGAAACTACCAAGAGAAGGTACAAGAATGCGGTACTTGGGCACAAGGAAGCACACCAAGAGAATTCTATGACCAAAGGGTAGGAAGGTGCACTAGAAGGTTGTAGATGAGGCATGAAGATGTAATGCGCGGAAAGGATAGAATTGGTCAATTCATGAGAGGATATTTAGTAGGTGAAGGAGAAATGAATCCATAAAATTTTTGAAAATCTATATAAGGATGGGATGCAAATTCATTTTTACTGTTGCGATTAAGATTATTTGACAAAGATCTAAGTGTGAAGAGCCAAGTGATCGAATTGAGGTGTGAGAGGTGTGTAACCAGTCGTGACAAAGAGATATATGCATAGAAAGAGATTGTGTCCCCGGTGGTAAAGGGTTTGAGTGAAGAAAGGTGAAAGAGAGAAGTAAGGGCATGTAATTTCACCTAGGGCACACTAAATCGAGCTATGGTTTGATTCACACATTGTAGAATTCAAGAGGAAAGGATCTACAAAGGATTGCAAGGTAGAAATGGCACCCAAGAAAGTAGTTGTAGCAGGAGTGAAGGGAAAGAAGAAGGTGGTAGAAGAAGAAGAGGAGATGGCTCCCGAAAGCAATTTTTCAGAAATGCAATATCCAGAGGGGGTTATCGTCAACTAGGAGTGGGATTCTCACATAAGGAAAAGTAAGGTGAGTGAGTACAATCACCGTACCATAGAGAATAAGAAGGAGCTTGACACGTTGCTGAACACAAAGACAAATAAATGCATGATGGAAGACATGCCGAGTGTATGACGATGTTGGTGAGAATATCTTAAAGAAGATTGGAGTTTACCAGCTATATGAACTCCCTTACTTTAGGAAATATGAGCCCTTGTACCAGTGGCTCATGAGTAGAGTGCACGAAGATTTTTTCTACTTTGCAGGACACAGAGCCAGAATTTCAGCCACACTCATCTCCACAGGTAGTAAGGTTGAAAGGCACAAGAGAAGATTTGAAAGATGATTTAATAGACAAGGCCGCAATATTAGAGACCAAAAATGAGTTTGGGTACACAAAGGGTCCACGCGGCATGAACATTGATAAATTGAAGAATTATCCAGTTGTGCAAGTAGTTGTGCATCTTGTTACAAAGCTAAATGACCAAGAAAGGTGGTCATAAGTGAATACCATGTGGCTACACATTGCCAAAAATATGTTTGAAGGGGTAGTCTACAACATTTCATGGTATATTTCATAAACAATCGTTGAGGAAGCGCGCACAGGAGGAAAGATCAGCTTTGGAGTTGTTCTGTTGTCATTGGTGTTTATGGAGATCGGAGTACCTAACGGGCCAAAGAAGAAGATATGGGAGTATCCCATGGAACACAAGTCACCTACAGAATGCTTCAAAAATTACTTGTGTGAGGGATCCATGATAGAACAAGTCAAGAAAAGGGTTGAGAAATGGTATGATAGGCTTCGTGTGGCCTTTGAAGAAGAATGGTGCATTCCCAAGGACTTACCTTCGGTGGTTGGAAAGGAAATTTAGTTCATGGTATACTAGCACTTTTGTATAGCACTATTCACCATGAAAGATGGAGCATGGATCCCTTAGTGTAAGTTACCATATGTCTTCACAACAAGGTACTTCTAGAAATTAGTACACAAGTTCTCAGATGTGTGGTAACTGACATTCAATGCAGATAAGGTAGATTGTGACTACCACACACTAAGGAAGAAATATGTGTATCCAAGGTGGGGTGCATATATTGAAAGGCTCATTTCAAATGTATTAAGCATTAAACCAATAATTTTGGTTATGGGATATATTGGAGCAACATTGGTGTATCTTCAATTGAAGCCTAAGATGGAGAATAACAAGTATGTGGAAGATGAGTTCGCACTTCCAGCACCACCAAAGGGAAAGCATACAATGGAGAACATCCCAATGCCTAAGCCCACAGAGCCAATAGAAGTGGAGGATGAGGAGGATGAGCACGAGGATAGTGGTGGTTTAGAGCATAGAGGTAGAAGACATCCTACGAACAAGGATGAAGCTGAGCATGCCACTACACCACCTCAACCACAAGAGGGGGATGATGAGGACTTGGATGTAGTCCAAGGAGAGCACAAATTTAAGTGAGTATTTAGGAGAACAAGGACTCAAGGTGCTACTCTGCAAATAGTGTGCAAATCACCCAGACTCTCTCCACTAGAAAGAGACAACCATGAAAAGGAGAAGGAAACTGAAATTTAATGAGGAGACAAATGAGTCAAAGGAAAGTGCACCTACTTCTCCCACACCTCCAGAGAATGAAGAACAAAAAGATGAGGAATTGAAGCAAGGTGAAGAGAAGGAAAAGGGAACATATGAGACAACTACGAGAGATTCGCGCAAGACATGGAAACACAAGTTCCAAATTTGGAAGCTCAAGTTCCTAAGCAGCCTCGGTCTAGAAAAAAAAGTGGAGAGCACATTCCACTAGCCTTGGGTTATGCAGAGGACACAGTAAAATTGTTCATTCTCGTTTCCAAAGCACACTTTCACAAAAGGAATTATATGGCTGGGAATTAATGGATGAAGATATGGTTACACCGCACATGAGGAAGTTGATATCATGGTCCATGCACACACACATGGATGAGCCAGATTTTGATGTATGTGAGGAATCATGTATATCATGAAGGTTGAAGAAGACACCTCATGCTAGACACATGATAGTAAAGCCTATTGTAATGTTAGATGAGTAGGTGAGCAATGCATTGGTGAAAGTCTCAACAAAGGTGGCGAGGTGGAATATGGATAAGGATGCCATAATTAGGGCACTCAGGGAAGAGATCAAAACTAAGGATGGGGAATTATCCTACCTAATGCAGGAGAGAGGCTTAACGCAGAAAAAGAATGTTGTATTTATTAGCATCGTAGAGGAAATCAACAACAATGTCATAAGAGCTAGGCCACACTTGGAGCCAAAGGTACCACAGATATTTCCTTCAACAATACATTATGTAGGAAAGTTGGTGGACCTAGTACTTGAAGATGAGCCTCTATGCATGCTAGTGCCAAAGGATCTAGCACAAGAGGCAGAACAAGAGAAGGCTTCAGTGATGTGGAAGATTGCATCCTATGAAGGGTTTTTGTAAGTGCCACAAGAAGAACTGAAGAAAGAAGACCAAGCCTTAAACATCTGCATAGCTCCAAAGGCACTCATCAACATAAAAACCTTAGAGGAGAACAATGAGGTCTAGAAAGTGATGAAGGATGAAACATTGGGCCACATAGAAAGATTATCAATGGTTAAACAGAAGCGTGAGGCCTTGGGCAGCACAAGAACCACACAAGAATCGATTGGAAGAGCTTGGGAAGCTCATTGCGTAGAAGATGGATTTACTAGAGGGAAGGATGACTATAATGTCCAGCATTGTGTTGGTCTTGAAAAATGAAAAAGGGGAGATTGCGAGGGATGAATTGGAGTCCATTGTTGTGGAAATTCTAGAAAAATTAGAGGAAGCACTCGCTAAGTGGCAGACCTTGGAGGCTAAAATAAAATAGGAATATCCTAAATTAGTTGTTCAAACTAAAGAAGAGACTATAGAGTAAAAACATTCTTTCATTATTTCCATTCTTCTATTCTTTACTTCAGTTTTTGGAGATGACCATTGTTGGGGTGATAATGAAATTAGTGTGGGGTAATGTTGATCAAAGAACACTTGAAAAAATCACACAAGAAGTCTACGTGGGAAAGCAAGCCATATTCAAAGGTATAAATGGATAGGGAGAACGCGTGCACAGAACAAAAGTTTAGTTTTTGAGACTTAGCCATTTTTGCTCATAAAGGTCTATTTTTAGAGATGGCATGTAGAGCACACAAATGAGGTAGAGACATGTGCACCACGCATTGGCTATTTTTAGAGGATTGGATATGAAGCACTTTGCATGGACACAAGCTGGAAATAGATCTGCTACTATCAGTTAGCTAGTAGTAGTCTATTGTTAGCGCACTTGCATGTGTGGCTAGTTTTGTAAAGGCACGTGGCTAATAATAGCATGTGACCTATTTTGGAATGGATAAGTGGTGAAGGGAAAGTCCCCACCCTTATATATATGTAGTAAACTGTGTAATAGATATATAGAGACATACAGAGAGGAGGTATATATAGAGTTATGTTGTTATGCGCATACTACGATATTATAAAGAAGATTCTATAAACTTATTGCATTGAATATAATGAAGGAAATTGGCTGATTCTAAATTTTATTTATATGTGTATTTGAATCTAGTATGCTTTTGATCTCATCATGGTTAGTACTTAATTTTTCTTTTCCTTAGGGATAGATCTGTTATGCTTTGTATAATGATGTGTTATTAATGGAACTATATATGTTAAGTATTCATCATGCTAACATCATGTAGCAAATAATCCTAAAGAGGGACCTAGTACCTTTGTGCACTTAGGGTGAGTGCTCATTTTAGGGTCGAGTGATGTGCCAAAGACGTCTAGGGTTTTATTGGGTTTGTATCATTGAATTCCAGGCTGCATCAGATTGCAAGAACTTCCTTTTGCTAGGAGGAACTACATGAAATGAAAAATAAGACCACAAGAAGAATATTAAACAATATATGTCAATGGACTCCCTAGCGTGTGCTAGATCCGAGAAGTGTGATACTTCCTAGATGGATTCCAATCCACTGTTTAACACAACTTAATGCAATAAATAATGTAAACCAATAATATCCTACTATAGCTGATATGATTTAGATGTCTCATTCAAGTACAATAAGCAAATCTAATCTAATAGGCTAGGTTGTGATCAGATCTAGAAGTTAGATAGGTGAATAAGGTGGTTGGAATAGGTCAGGGTCAAGTTTTGAGTGGTTTAGGTTATTTGGATGAATGTTATTAGGTTGTTGTTATAGGTAGATTTACTGTGTACAAAAGACCGCGTCGGTCCAGTATGACCGATGCCACTTGAGAGGAGACTGATAATGGCTTAGGCTAACTAGTGTCAGTAGGGTCAGGATGATAGGGATTCAATAAGGATGGGTTTTGATGATTCTCTGTGATTGCACAAAGAATAGATAGAGAATGGTGAAGTTGATAACAATGTTGGGAATACTCAGAGGTGTCTGGAGTTAGGTATGGATGGATGGGAGGTTGTAGGTGGTTAGGTGGAGGGATTGGTAGGAAGGTGAGAGGTGATGAGATGCAAAGGAGACTAGGACTCTCAAAAAAAGATAAAGAAACTAATATATGTAAGTATGGAAAGATGTAGATTCAAAGGTACTTACTTGTACTTGCAGACCTGGTGGTTGGATGGAGGTGATGGTTGATTCATGGAAATGGTGGTTAGTGTTGCGGCCATACTTCCCAAAACATTACCATAGATGCTTTCCCTTTAGATCAGTTCTTGGTGTTGGTTTAGGATGTCTGGATGTGCAAGAGTTCCATGATGCGTGCTTACATGCAGATCTCTCTTCTCCAAAACTTGAATAATTCTTGCCACCTCTAGAAAAGGATACCCAAAATGACTATAAGGTAACCATTGATGGTTAGAGTTAACTGCAGGCATTGGTTTAGGATTGACCAATGTTGTTTAAGGTGGGAAGTCCTAGGTTTGCTAAAAATGACAGATCTTGGAAATCTTTTTGGCCAGTTTTGTCCATTGTCATAGATCAAAATGGGATATTGCACTTAGATAAGTGGGCATGCGGTTAGAGGAAGAATAGGCATGTGATTTTAGGGTTGAACTAAGTCTTAATTAATTAAGGTAAGTAGGACTAAGTCTTAGTTAAAAGGAAACATTTTATGAATAGGTCTATGATGAAGTTTCTAGGTGATGTGGTGGGGTGAGGTGTCTAGGTGAGGTGGAAATTAGTTCAATTAAGGTAATTAAATAATGAATATTATGAGAATGGGAATTAATTTAATTGTAGGTAATTAAATTAATATACATGTGGGGTAAAGGGCGAGTGTGACCCAAATTTGGTGTCTACAATGAGAACTAGGAGCACTTCAAGTGATTATTAATTTATGCTTCTTATTGATGATTTTACTAGATATACTTAGATATCATACTTGAGAAACAAATCATATGATTTTGATGTTTTCCAATATTTTAAATATCTCATTGAAAATGAGAAAATGAAAAAAAAAAGTGCATTAGATCAGATAATGGAGGTGAGTTTTGGTCATATTCTTTTGATGATTTTTTTAGAGTTCATTGCATCAAGAGGCAATTTTCAGCATCTAGAACTCCTCAAAGCAAAATAGAGTGGTTGAAAGGAAGAATAAGATTGTTCAAGAGATGGAAAGGACTATCTTAAATGAATCTAGATTACCTGATGGCTATTGGAAGGAATAAATTTGTATTGTTTTCTATATTCATTAATAGATGTCAACTAAGAGTGAATAATGACAAGACTCCATATGAACTATGGAAAGGAATACCAGCCAATGTGGAACATTTTAGAGTCTTTGGATGTAGGTGATTTATCAAAAGGACTGAAGACAATCTAGGTAAGTTTGATTCCAAATCTGATGAAGGTATATTTTTGGGTTATTCCTCAATAATTTCAGCCTATATTTTCTATAACAAGAGGTTGAAAACAATAGTTTAGAGTGCAAGTGTGAAATTTGATGAATCTTATCCTATGAGATCTATTTCCAAGTCAAAGGAATAACCTCATGAAATTGATCCTAAAGAAGAATAAGATGTTTTGGCTTAAGAAAATGAAGAAGAAGATGATGAAGAATAAAGGCAGGATGTCAAGGCTCCATTAAGGAAATTAGGAGAGATCATCCTAAAAATCATATCTTAGGAAAGAAAGATGTTGGAGTTACTAAAAGAGGAAATTGGTAAGTCTTCAAAACCAAGAGAACTCTTCTTTTCTATCAAAATTTGAGCCTAAGAATGTAGTAGAAGCAAGAAAAGATGAATATTGGATAAAGATATGAATGAAGAGCTAGATCATATTGAAAATAACAAGACTTGGGAGTTAGTACCTAGACCAAAGGATAAGAATGTTATTGGGTCTAAATGGGTGTTTAGAAACAAACTTAATGAAGATGGAGAAGTCACAAGAAACAAAGCTAGATTGGTTTGTAATGGGTATGCACAAGTTGAGGGAATTGATTTTGATGAGACATTTTCTCCTATAGCTAGAATGGAAGCAATCATATTATTCTTAGCCTATGTAGGGTTTAAGGGTTTTAAGGTCTATCAAATGGATGTAAAATCTTCCTTTTTGAATGGTTACCTAGATGAGGAAGTTTATATGGAGCATCCTAATGGTTTTTCTTTGACTGATAAGAAATATTATGTATGTAAATATGAATAAGGCTCTTTATGGCCTAAAGCAAGCCCCTAGGGCTTAGTATGAAAGGATTGACAAGTACCTGATTGAGAAAGGATTCAAGAGAGGATTTTTGATAACAAATTGTATATTAAAAGTGAAGGAGATAATTTTTTGATTGTTGTTGTTTATGTGGATGATATCATATTTGGTGGAGGTAATGAACTCATGACCCATGATTTTGTTGAAGCTATGAAGAGAGAATTTGAGATGTCTATGCTTGGTGAGATTTCCTTTTTCCTTGGATTATAAGTGAGTCAATCAAATGAGGTTATATTCATATCTCAATCCAAGTATCAAGGAAATGTTAAAGAAGTTTAAAATGGATGATTGCAATCCTATTGGTACTCCCATGGTTATAAGATATAAAATCAACAATGGAAGAGGTTTCCCCTAAAAAGTAAATAATCATATTATAGAAACATGATTGAATCCTTCTTTATGTAACTACCCCTAGAGTAGATATTGTACAAGGTGTGGTTTAGTGGAAGGTTTCAAGAAGATCCTAGAGAGTCACATCTTCAAGTAGTAAAGAGGATCTTTAGATATATTAAAGGACTACTGAATTTGGTTTGTGGTATCCAAGAAGTGAAAGATTTGAATTAAGGGCCTTCTCTGATGTTGATTGGGTAGGTATTATGGATGATAGAAAAATTACTAGTGGTGGTGCATTCTTTGTTGGAGGATTTCTTGTTTCTTGGTCAAGAAAAGAAATCTCTTATGGCTATTTCAACTTGTGAAGCTGAGTATGTAGCTGTTGCATAATGTTTTCTCAAGTCATGTGGATGAGGCATACTTTAGAGGATTACAAGGTAAAGTGTGATGAGCCTAAACCTATTCTATGATAGTACTAGTGTAATCAGTGTATCCAAGAATCTAGTTTTTCATTCTAAAAATAAGCACATCCCTATTAAGTATCATTACTTAAGAGATCAAGTGAGTAAAAATGTATCAATTTGGAGCATGTATCTACTAAGGAGGAAGTAGCTGACATCTTGAAAAGCCTTTATCAAACCTAATTTTAAGTATCTAAGAGAAAATATGGGAGTGATCTCAGCACATGGCAGACCTTGAGTGGTTAAGAAAATTGTGAAAGGGAGAAAGAAGAAAACCATCTTCTCCAAGGAATCTGATGAATGTGTATCAGTAGAAGTTTTGGTCATCATGTCAAGGTATGTATCTTTCTTGATAGTCTATGTAGTTAATTAGTTTAAGTCAAGTCCAATTTGTATTCTAGTTGGTCATAAGTTGTATTGAAGAAGGTAGTGATAAGTTGTGGTGTATCTTTTTAAAAAGAGTGTAGTGTTTCTTGAAAGGTGTACTAAGTCAAGGTCTTGAGTCTTTGGTCTAGTTGGTGAAGGTGTGAAATGTTGTCTATATCATGTGTCATATTGTGTATGTGTCTTGGTATGGTGAAGAGTCTTCCATAATTATTTGTGTCAAGCTCCAAGTAATTACATTGATGTGTACTTATTTTATATCAAATGTTTCATGTCATGATAACAAAAGTAATAAGAAGTGTCAGTGGTGGTAAATGTGTATGGTATGAGTCAATGTCACTAAGGTCATCATCTCTTCAAAGAGAAGACTATGAACAAGGCTGGGAAGGAGAAAGGAAGACTGAATTCAAAATTTCAAGAAGGATGAATTCTCACTGGTAAGGAGATCATTTGAGAATGAATATAAAAACATGTAGGAAAATTTTGATGCCTTGAAACAAAAAATGTTTGCATCTTGAAGTATCTCTAACTTGATTGGGTTTTAGAAGACCATAAGAAGTGGTATGATGGAAATATCATGTTTGAGAGAGAAAATGAGTGAATTGAAGGTCAAAAATTTTGAAAAATCATCTATGACATGGAATATATTGAGATTAAAAGTTTTTAATACCTTGAAAAAGTTAAAGCTTCTTGGAATTCATGGCGTGACCTTCTATTTCGATAGTAAATAGGTCTAGGAGACCTAATTAACAAAGGTGGAATGGAAATCTAGGAAAATATTCTACAAGACCATGGTTCAAGGCTTATGAAGGTGTCTAAGTGGGAAAATGGGTACCCATAACTGGTAAGTTTCCATCATAAAAGTGTGAGCATCAAAATTTAGGCATGAATACCTTATGTAGTAGGGCTAGTAATTTGGGTACACAGAATGAAGAGGTGAGAATAATTTGGGAGGTATCTTAGTGATTTAACAAGTTTCTCTAACATAAATGAGGTTGTAAAGTCCCTAAAGGATGCTAAGAGTTTGTGTAAAATTAGAAATTTGTGTTACTTTATCTCTTTGCATCCAAAACGTAACAATGTACTAATCTTAAAGAGTGAATGACTAGTCATGGGCATGTAGGTCATTATTTGGTGTTCCTTTAGAATCCTTAATATTTAAGCATGACAATAAAATATATGAGATAAATTCAAAATATAAGAAGAGTGGTATATATATTTATATAATGAATTTTGGAATTATTGTGAAGAAACGTGTGAGGTAGTAAGGTGAGTTGAGCACAAAGATTTGTTTTGAGCTTCTACATGTATAAAGATAGGTTTGCAACTTCCTTGATGGGTCTAAGCTTCAAGGAACATGTGTATGCATATATGAAGAATTTTATGGGCTTTTAAGTTGTGTAAGGAAGATGATCACATGTATGGTAAGATTGGTATGGTTTACTTTTTACTCCATGAGTAATATAACTTGTACATGTATAAAGTATGTGCAAGAGGAAAAGTATGAAGTTTCCGTAGGTATGTGGAGTTTTTCAAATCCATTTATGATGTGTTGAGAATATTTTGAACATGTCTAAATGATCTAGAAAGTGTATGAATTATCTAAATATGTGTCTAGTTGGCTTGTTCTTTGAATAAGTTTCTTGATGGCTATGTATTAAAGGTACAATATGCATTGTGATAGATCATGGTGTGGCTACAAGAGTTGAAGTTTATTTTACATAGGTATTGGTGACTTAAAGTATTTTTGTAATGACATATAGGGTTATACTTATCTCAAGAAAACAAGAAGAAATACTATAAGACTATCAAATGAGAAAGGTAAGCTAAAGGATTCCAAGGATACTTTAGTATTGAGAAAAATTACACTATACTTTGTAGGTTTCTTCATGATAGGGAATGCATGATTTGAACTTATATAAGTGCTCTAGATGTCTACTAAAAGGTATGTGAAGCATGGTGTTTGAGATCACTCAAGTCCATTTCTAAGGGATGTTAATGTTTGATTTTATTTTCTTAATCTCATTCAAATGAGACTGTAAGAGACTAAAAAGTTCTTTAGGGATGTGTTAAAGTGTTTGTTAATCCTCCAAAGCAAGTAAGCAAGGTGAGAAGAAAAGTTTTGTGGTTTTCTACTAGAGTTTGATGGCCCAATCCCTAGGGGGTGATGAGAAGCCACATCATAGTGTGTATAATGTTTTAGAGCTTTTCAAAGATGGTCAAGAATGTACTGAAGAGTTGGAACAAGGATCTCTATCCTTGAGATGCTTTGAGGTCAAATTTGGTAAAGACAAGCCTAGTTTGAGCCTTGAAAAGTCAAGAAAAGACAAGTAATGTGGTGATTTGATGTTATTACCCTGAATTTCTCATTGTTGGCATGATTGTGAAGGTTTTTCATCAGTCTTAGGTCTTCTATAGTGGTTTCTTGGTGAAGTATAAAGGAAAAATAGAATTTTTAGTGTGAAATGACAAGTTTTTGCATGCTTGTATGATGGAATAATATTATTTCTCAAAGGATAAGTAAAATTATGTTTATTTCAAGATTATTTTTGCACATGGGTGTTGTATATGATTTTCCCTGTGGGGAGTATAATGTTTTATGCTTGAAAAGAAGGAAAAATAAGATTTTGTGAGAAATGACAAGTTTGTGAGCTAGAATGAAATATTTTGTTGATGTTTCTAACCATATGATCTTATGAAGATAAGAAAGGTAAATAATATGTAGGAATAATGTATGCTTTTTCATTAATGTAAAAAAGGGGAGACGTTCAAGAGGTTTTCCATTAATGACAAAGGGAGAGATTGTTGGTATGTTGTGATTTACATGTTTTTAATGATGTAAAATTCCATTAATGAAAAATATGATGATGGAGTGGAATCATGTGATTCTCAGTATGATGGTTACATGGAGATTCAGTAGTGTTCTTGGTTTCTTGAGTTGATTCAATGAGAATGGCTTGTTTTAACAAGCCTTGACATGTGACCTAGCTATCCTAGGTGATGGAGCATATTGGTTAAAGATTCTTGGTTACTTGAGTAGCATTTTGACAGCATGGAGATAATGTTTGGGGAGTTTTTAGTCACTCACATGAGTTTTAAGATGTAGATACAGATCGAAGACCAAGTTTCAGGAGTTCATCTAGACCAGGTCTAGGTGCTAGGAGGTATGAGATTGAGATGTAAAGATATGTGAGCTCATGGAGGCTTACAAATGGTGTCAAACATGGTGTTTTAGGTATGTTAATACTTTTTTGAGAATTTTCATGCTGAGTTATGATGATGTTTCAGTTGACCCTAGCCTAGACTATGTAAAACCCTAAGGGCTAGTCATACAAATGATATGGGATGGAAATATGGAGAGATATTTGAGATATGATGATTATTGGAGATGATAAAAAGATGTTTCCTAGATGTGTGATAAAAATTTAGAGTCATTTTGAAGAGGATGTTTCAAGATAAGTCATTTTTGGTGAAACATGGTTTAAGAAAGGGTGTTTTCTAGCTCAAATTACACCTTCTAATGCTCACCCTAAATTGTGTGATTTTCATGGTACCTTTGGATTTTAGGGATTTTTATAAATTGAGTTATATAATGTTTCACAAAAAATAATGAGGTCATTTCATCGTCACATTTTTGTGAACAAATGTTAAGAAGGTAAACAACTTTTTGTGTGTTTGAAACCCTAACTAGAAAGCGGTTTGAGAGATTTATTTCCTAAGTTCACATGATTTTTTCTAGTACATGGATGATGATTTTATGATATATAGTAATACTACAAGTTTCTATAAAGGTGTGATAGTGGTTGTGGTGGTGAGTGGACCCCACCCAAATAGGCATGTTTCTAAAGATGTTTAGTTTTAGGACAAGGTTGTCCAAAGGATTTACAAATTAAATAGAAATTAGTTTTTGGTATTTGAGTTTTTATTTATTTCCAATGTGTTTTTGGTCATGGTGATGCATAAAAATGGAAAAGTGTGCCCTAATTTTGAAGGCTAGTTAAAGGGTAATTTTGGGGTAGTTCAGTGAAGTTTGCGAGAGATGGGCTTAGTTGAAGGATTTCCACTTAGATTTGAAAGGAGTTAAATATGATATGGAAATATGATTCATATATATATATATATAATGGTATAATATTTATCTGATGATGATGAGATTTTATGGTCATCCATGTCAGTTTGTGAAGAAGAAGGTTTCTTGATTTTCTAGGAAAGACTTCGCTTGACTAAAAGATTGAGTTGGTTTAAGCGTGATATGGATGAGTTGATGATTTATATCAATTGTAAAGTGAAGAGGGGATAAGTTTGTTCCTATTTAATTCCTTTATAGGTCTTGTAAATGGTATAAATGGTACAAACTAGTTGAGTTTTGTAAAATAGGTTTATAGGAAGCATGATTTAGAGAAGAGGAAAGTTGTTGTGGTTTGAGCATATGGATGTTTCATGAGTTATAACTTTACATGGATGTGATTTAAAGGTATTGAGGATTCCATATATTTGTTACATTCCATATTTTATTTTATCTTGGGTGGTATTGAGGCCCAAAGGTGAAGACATGGTGTTGGAAACAATTATTTGGTGAAGGATATGAGCCTTTTGGCCCATGTTATGAAATATTTGATTGGTATAAGTAAAAGTGTAACCATAGATGATGTATATATTACACATGTGTGATGATTTTTAGATATTTAATAATCATATTTTTGGTGTTAGTGGATTTTACTCATCATTGTGATGGGTTTTGAGGTCTTTTGGTGCAAGATGAGAGGTTTTGGGCATGGCTGACCTATATAGCTCATATTTTAATGTTTTAATGACTCGATTGGTATTTTATTAATTTTTCTTTGTCAAAAAAAGGATTGAAACCGAATTAGTTTGAATATTAATCATGGAGAACATATAAAAGTTATGTTTTGGGTCCTATTTGGAGAAATTTTCTTTAGTGTGAAAAGTGTGACCTATGTGAGAGTGATTTGTAGGTACAAAGGAATGTGTTGAGATCTGAGAGAGTGTATTATATGTTGAAGAATGTTTTCAAAGGTTTGTGTAAGGGTTTGCAACAATTATAAGTGAAGAAAGTGAATGATAAAGACATTTTGAGAAGCTAGGGTTTGAACAAAGGGTTTCAATGTGAGAAAGCTAAATCAGTGATCTCAATCAATTGTGGAAGCAAAAATAATCATCAGATATTCTTCAAAGCTATTTGAGTGGGTGATTGATCATATTAGGGGTTTTATCCTCCTTGTGGATTTATTTCTTTACTAAACTATGGGTTGGTGTTCCTTGTGAAGTTGGTGCTTCACTAAATGATTTTTACTTGAGTAATAAAATCAATATTTTCAGTGGGTTTTCTTCCCCTTGAGGGTTTCCCACTTACATCTTGTGTTATAGTGTTACTTATTTGGTTCTTAGTTAATTGAATGTATGGCTATATGATGTGCACACTCTAATGAATGGTTAATTAGTAAATTTTTTAAGTGAACAATCTAAAATTGAAATTAAGTTTGTAAGGACTGATTCACCCCCCCACTCAGTCCATTGTGATTCGAACATTCATGAGCCCACATGACTTTACAACTCATGCTCATTCTTCCATGCATCTAGACCTGGTCTATATGAACACCTAAAACTTGGACATCAACCTATACCTGTACCTCGAAACTCATGTTATTTCCTAAACACTCCCTAAACATGCTCTCCATGTTGCTACCATGCTCCTCAAGATACCAAAAACTCAAAATAGCTTGCACCATCACTTAAGATAGCTAGGTCACCTGAATAGGCTTCTAGACCAATCAAATCTCATTTAATAAATTCATGTCATCATGTCAGCACTTGAAACTCCATGTCATCCACATAATGAGCATTTATGACTCTACTCCATCCTCCTCTTTTCGTTAATGGGATTTTACATAAAGGAAAACACCAAGAACACAACATGCCAACCATCTCCCCCTTTGTCATTGATGGAAAACTACCTAATCTTCTCCCACTTTTTACATTAATGATAAATATTACATGTACCTGCATGACCTTCATACTTATCAACCTCTTAGGATCACCATTTGTTTGGAAACATCAACAAAATTATTAATACTAGTCCACAAACTAGTAATTTCTCACAAAAAATATTTTGACCTCTTTCAAAGAATTTATGACTGTATTCCCCTGTGCAAGAGCATACTTAACACCTATACATGCCAAAAATGTTGAACTAATACTAAAAAATCATACCTAATTTATTATTTCCTTATCTCATCTTGTTTTTCTAAACCTAGGCTTTTTTCCTTCATAGCTTGATTTTACACAACTCTTAGGAAAGAGTTCCCAAAATTGATCCTTTAGTGCATTCTTACCCTAGAAGCCCAAACACATAATAAAATTATTTCTTGACACTCCCCGGACTCATACCATACCACTCTAATAGAAAGAGACAAAACTTGGATTCTTACCTTGTTCACTTGTTGTGAAAATAACTCAACCATCTTGCCTCTACCCTAAATATTTTTCTCGGTGTTCTCATTCTCCTTTGCATGTTATTTTGAGATTCTTGAGTCAAGAGAGAATTTAAATTTGGAATGAACTTTAATGTCATCAATCACCTTTCCTTACATGCCTTATAGCCATTTGATACTTATGCTAGAGAATAAAATCAAGCTCCCATGTCTTGTTGAGCTAATTAAACCTATAACATACCATATTTTGTCTACAATGAACATGTAACATCTTGTCAAGTATCTATCAACATACTAGAAACAAAAATCAACCAAATAGATCTTGCATTACTCTTAACTCTTCCCATGCACTTTTCATGTCACCTTGCTCATGATTTTGAGCACAAAAACTTGTTCCCCTACCTTAGATACCACCTACAAACCTGTAGCTTCAATTTTGAACTTCTTGCAACACCGTAGAAACCCATTAATACCTATACTGCAAAAACTTAGATATTATCAATTAGTATCTTACCTTTCTCATTTAACAAGTCTTGGTCTTACTTATTGTAGTCTTGTGGTGAGTATATATGTGTAACATTGCTTAAAGGATATTCAAACCATAAATGTCAATGTCATCCATGCCTTTTGTTTCACTAAGAAGAACATATGTATGAGCAAAAATTTAAGGCGAAGGTTGGTACGTGAGGAATACCTAGAGGTCGTGAAGAGATTGTGCACGTTGAAGACTAGACTAATTGAGAGCCAAGCGGGAGCTAGATCTAAGAAGTGGGTGCTTCCTAGAAGGCTTTCAATCCATGTTTTAAAACAAATTAAGTGCTAATAAGAACATGAAATAGAGAATCCTATTGTAGTTGTATAATTTAGGTATTTAACACAAGCACAATAATTTAAATATAATCTAAATAGTTAATACAAGATTAAATTTAAAGTGGGTCATGGGTTGTTAAGGTCCAGTAGGTGTAGCTGGGGGTATTATGGATGTTTGTGTTAAGTTATGGGAGGTTTTGGGGTGAGGAAATTAGCTTTCTAGTTTGAGGAAAATTTCAGGACACATAGACCGATGCTAGTTGGGGAACTGATGTTGGTCACTGGTTTTAGTCAGGATTGGTTAGCTAACCAATCATGGTAGGGGAAATTAGGTGAAAAAGGTGAAAAAGGGTTTTTTAGGATCTCTATGATTGCATAGAGTGTGGGGAAGGTTTATGCGGGGGTGTTGGGATTTAGGTGAAGACTCGGTTGGGGTAAAAGGGTTAGTTAGAAGAACATAAAGGTTCAAGTTGGTAGGGTATTTGGTAGATGGGTGATAGATGGTATTCAGGTGAGAAAGGAGCCATACAATGGTTAGAAAATAAGATATCTAAAACAAAATTTAAGAATTAACAACCTAGTTAAGATACTTATTTGAATATCTATAGATTGTTTGATGGTGGTGATTGGTGGGTGCTCATGGGAGAAACTCATATGGATCCAAAGTGCTACTAAAATGAAGCCTAATTTATTCCCCGTGTGAATGATATGAGGTTATAGAGAAAGAGGTTTGTTGATGGTGAAGAACTTGAATGCTTTGGTGCTATGTTTGATCATCGTCGAATGCAAGGATGCCAATGAATAATCCCAAGCCATCCAAAGGAAGAACCCAGGAAAAGAGTTGAAAATCCTTATTTAAAGGAATCGATGGCGCTTTTTTAACCAGTATTGCCGAGGAATAAACGGCATCGGTTAGGGAGAAATAGTCAAATTTTCTCAAAATAGCTTGTTTCTTCCCTTTTTGGCGTGGGTCAAGAATGGAAATGGGTTAGGAGTCTTGGTTCACGTTTAAACACATGGGAAATTGATGGAAGAGTAAATTGGCAATATTAGGTTTAGAAGAAGTCCTAGTTAGTTAAGTGAAGTGATGACTCAATATTAGGAGTGATGACCTAGTCTCAGTTAGTTAAATGTCGTTGGAATGGGTCCAAGGCGAGGTGGAAGGGTGAGGTAATAATTAGTCTAATATGGGTAATTAGATTAATAAAAATGTGTGAAATGGGTCATGGTAAGGGGGTAGGTTAATTGAAAGAGGATTAGAAGGTTACAGCCCAATTTTGGGTGTCTACACCTTTACACTGTAGAAACACATATTATTCCTTTGTGCTTACAATCCTTCAATCTCGCAATCTTCAAAAAAATTTACAAGACCCAACCATATTGTCACACATTTTTATTCCTCCGAGAAGACTCACATTTTACATATCAACTAAAACATGTCTAAGAGATTTAAAACTCACCATAGATAGAATTAGCAAACTTTGCATACTTCAGTAGATCCTATTTCTCTCTATTTTTGTCATTGAACTTGACCACAAATCATGTACCCTATTACATCATGTTCTTATTCACCGTATGAGCACTATGATCTAACATTTAGAGGTAATGGATCATGTAAGCCACACTATAATCCTATAATACAGATCAATACAACATCTCATACATTGGATAATCATGCACGGGCTCAAAGCATTCACTTATGACCTTCTTGATCACTTATTACACCTATATTATCTCTTTTCTCACTATTAGGACTAAAACCATTACCTAGATCACGTTGAAGAGATTAAAGAATCTTCAAGATCATTCCTTGATTCCATATCACTATCAAAAAGTAAAAGACCACATACAAGCTTGTGGATAGTCACTCATCTCAAACACTATACATTGTTACTCCAATAGTGCAAACCAACTAAACACCACACATTTGTGACCTTGCACATTTCTTAGGATTCTTGCAATTTTTTTATGACCTCATTCATGCTTGAGAAGCTTACTAAATAATAAATATATCCTCTATACCATTTTCACTTCTTCATACTGCACACATAGACTACCAGCCCTACTAAATGAGGAATTCACTCCTAAATTTTGATGCACTCACTTTTATAAATAAAACTTACCATTTTTAGTACCCTTTTTCCAATTATAGCTTATCGCTTGAATTTGTAGCATGATCTTGTAGAAATTCTACCTAGTTTACAAGTTACTCCTTTTCATTAGGTCTACTATAACACTTATCGAAAAGACCGAAAACTATCATAGTTTCCCATGAATTTTGACTTCCTCTTAGGATGAAACCACTTGAGTCTCCAAGTAATCCTTAAGATTATTTTTTCTATATTTTGTCCTTCAAATCCAACATTTTTCCTTCAAACATAAGCTTCTCTTCACACCGCTTTTTATAGATTCCTAGAGTCTAGCTAAGATAAAACAAAATCAAGGAGCACTAATCTTGATTTCAATATCTAAAACTTTTCCAACCACACTGTATCAATCCCCTCTAAGGTCATGAGTACTTATATTTTGATTATAAAGCATAGATACAATAGACACTTACTTATATCCTTCTTAGCTTGTCTTTAATCAGTATTCAAGAACACATTGCCACATTCCTCCTTGAGATGATGGTTTGATCAAGTCATCATATTTGATGACTCATTTCTTCTTCATTTATCCTTTATGAAGGATGAACACTCTTTGATACATTTGAATCATGACACAATGATACTTGAACCAATATGTAGGCCTACAAAACTCTTGATGACAATATAGACTCCTTGATGAATATGCATGCTCTAAGATACTTTGGTCTCTTTCATCAACCTTTTGAGATCATTACACATATTCACACCACCATACACTCTTATACATACAAGATATAGGTATTATATCTTATGAAAGTCTTATGAAACATCATATTTTAACTCAAAACTAACTTCATAAGGTAAAATACACATTTATGCATGTCTCTAGCTTTGACCACCACCCTAGATTAAGAAATGACTCTACAACTTGACTCTATAGCATAACAAACCTCCTTTGAGACAAAAACTTTACTCTCACTCAAAATGAAATTTAACAAACTAACAACACTTCATGACAATACAAATACAGAATTGAGAACACAAATTTTCAAACTCGAGACCTCTTGACAATACCATAACATTTTCACTATTTTTAACAACCAATTAGGATGATAAACCATACTTTGAGACCATGACATCATGCCTTGACAACTTGACAGAATCATACATCAACCTAGACAACTCCCCTCTTCTCAATGCTTCATATGAACCAATATACCTCTAAGAATCCTAGTAGAGGAATATGACACCATGATGGATCTAGAAGAGTGACCTAAAGAGGTCCCAAGTACTCTTAGATTCCTACACCTTGCTTCCATCCACTTCATTTCGATATGAATTTTGAGACATGCCCTAATTTGTATCAACATTTTCTTTTGATGAGACACCATTATCCCTTCTAGGCTCCCATGATCTGTTTTGCCTTCTATCATGCATTCTTGGACCTTGAAATCTCCTCTCTTGCCTTATAGGACTATAAAAATTTCTAGCAACATGTCAAATCTTGTTACAATTGAAACATACTACCTTACTTTCTCCTTTGTAGCCTTCAACTTGACTTGGTGAATCATACAAAGAGTATCTAGCAACATGACGTTTCCCATTCCAATTATAACATACCACACTCTTAGCTTTCTCACTCCTACTATCCCTCCAAGGATGATCATTACTAGAAAACCTCCTACATTCCTTATCCTTGTGACCAAAACCATTACAAGGAAATAATAACCATTGAAATATATTTCATACCTTCAGGCATTAGGCTACCTAATTGGATTCATCTTCACATTGTCTTTAGTGAAGACCTCCTATTTTCCATCCTTGATGTTTGGTTCTCCATATTTCTTACTTGGAACTCTATCTTCTTGCATATTATCTTTTCCCTTGAGGTTATCACTAAACCCCAAACCTGCTCTATCACATGTTGATCTCTATCTGCCAAAAAGATCATCAAGATCCTTGGTGCTTTTCTAAAATTTCTAAAAGGACATAGTTTTCTTACCAACCTCTAGCAGTTATGCCCTTAGGAACTCTACATCCTCTTCAAATTTGGTGCACATGCTCTCTTTATCTTGCAAACTTGTGACTAGAAACTTTACCTTTTCTTCTAGCATCTTGATAGACTCATTGAGCTTGCTTGTTTCAGACCTATGATTTTCTTCTAGATCATGAATCTTATCCTCATACTCTTTGACTTGATATTTCAGCTTCTTATTCTTCCTTTTCACATGCCTTAACTCATTTTGGATATATACAAGTTTATCTTCAACATCATCTTCTTCTTCCTCATAATATCTCTGCAAGAACCTGATATAAAATCACCTAATAATGAAGAGCCACTACTATTAGATCTCATGGCATCTTTATTCATGAACAAATACCTCATTACCAACATCTTCTTGATCAGATTCAGACTCAAAATCTGAAACACCACTACTAGCATCAGATAAACAATCATCTTCCTTTGTGTAAAAGCTTCTTTTTCCCTTATTATTATAGTCAAACCTCTTAAAGTTCTTCTTACCTTTACTAAACTTATGATTCTTCTTGTTATGATCATCCTCATGATCTTCATCACCTTCCTTTTCATGCCTATGAGGAAACTTAGCAAAAAAATGACCTACTTCACCACAATTGAAACACTTAAATGGAAGTTTACCTTTGTACTTACTAGATCCAACATTCAATCTTCTAGCCACCATTACAAATAGTTATTCATCATCAATTTTAGGAGCATTATCATCATCCTTGGAATTTTTGCATTTTATCTTCATTTCATATTTGAAAGAAATATCTTTCTTGGCTTGTTTAGAATCAAAAATATTCATTTCATAGGCAGTCAAAGTCCCATGCAACTCACCCATTTTCAAAGTATCCAAATCCCTAGGTTCTTCAATAGAGAAACTTTGGAATAAAACATAGATGTTAGGGATCTCAAAACATTTTGAATTAAAATGTATTCCTTCAAATATTCTCCTAATCCTTTCATGATGTTGATTATATTGTCAACTCTAAGCAAATATGCATCAATCGGCTCATCATCATTCATTTTTAGAACTTCAAACTGATTTATGAAAGTTTATAGTTTAGCAATTATTACCTTGGAGTCACCTTCATACAGGACCTGAATTTTCTCCCACATATCCTTAGCTAATTGAAAATGCATCACCTTCGCAATATCAAATTCTCCTAGACCACACATAATAACATTCATGGCCTTTGAATTGTCAACTTTGTATAGCTTCTTTTCTACATTTCTTGGTTGGTAGAGTAGTAGGAGAAGATAGCCATCCTCCAAAACTTTCCAAGTATCAAACCCTACCGACATGATATGATTCCCCATCCTCATACTCTAAAATGCATAGTTTGATCCATCAAAAATGATTCCTTTCTCACGTAAAATCCACTCTGTTGATCGCCATTTTTATTTTCAAGGATTTCCTTTCAAGAGATCAAACTTCTCCAAAAGGACCTATTCTGATACCAATTGTTGGAAGAATAATGGACGGAGAGGGGGTGGTGAATCATTATTTATAAAAATTTAATCAATTTAATATTTTCTTATTAAACCATAAACCATTCATCCATTCATTTATGTTTGTAAAGCATCATACAACATACATTCAAATTGAAATGTGACTTTTCCTAGACTAAAATCCAACTCGATTAACTACATAAAAACTTTAACTCAACTAAAATTCAAATTCGAGAAGTTTGATACATTTTTCAATAGATAATCTATTAAAATTAACAAACTAAATTGATTATAGCTTTAATTTATTGAATAAATAGTAAATTACCTTTAAAATCTACGACTACATTTGAAACAAGATTAATTAATCTTTAAAACACGATTAAAATTTATTTACAGACCTCAAGCTTACGAAATAAACCAAATATTAAATAATTTTGGGTCCAGACGGATTTACAAAAGCAAAGGACAAGGACAAGTGGCAATAATTCATTGGAACGATTACTTAAGGCTGACACTATGAAATAAGACATGTGGAACCTTCTTACTAGTTCGCAATCCCCATAATCAATAATTGTTTTCCAAGGTTACGTATCGCGAATCTGCATATACATGGCTCTTTGTTATTCATTCGCACTTCGCAATGTGGGATAACTAATAAAGACTATTTAATAAAAAGATAGACCATTGAAAATTCATTTATATGTGGAGTCATCTAAATGGCTCACTTTTCACATACTGACAAGATACTTACATATGCAAAAGAAACATGGAAAAATTCTATTGGTTCACATTCTGAAAAACTTGACAAGAGACTAACACCACCAAATTAGTGGCTTAATCTCATTGGTTCAAGTTTCACATTTGACGGAATATAAGATTGGTGAAGAATGTGGAGTGTTATTATTGGTTCGCACTTTACATCGCATAGAAAAGACCGACATTGCGAAGTAAAATGCCATATTATCATTGGTTAAACCTTCACAATAGTTAGTAAGTATGATAAGACAATAACACATGGACTTCTCTAATTGGCTAAAGCTTCACAAAACATAAAATTATCTTAGAAAACCCGAACGTGGAGCATTTTAATTGGCTCGATGTTCGCAATTATATATTACATTGTGTCGGGTGGATTTAGAACTTAGGATTAACCATTTCCAAAGGAACTTTTAGTTCCAAGGCTCAAAAACAAGAAATACGACTGTAACACAACTTGAAAAATATAGAATACAAATAATTAGCCCTAGACACCATTAAATTGTAGGAATATATTGTAAAATAATGTCAATTTCATATATTAATTTGGATTTTCCATTGAAACATACAATTCATTTTAATTTAATAGAAATCCAAATCTAAATTGACGTATTTTATTGATTTAATTTCTACAATTCAAAGTTTTTTTTTCATAAACAATCACGTATTTTTAAAAGTATACATAGCAAAATAGACAAAATACATTCAATTGCTCATTTATTCAAATAAACAAAAGAACTAAACTTCTTACTATTATTTTTTTAACAAGTTTTTAAAGTTTCAAATATTTATGTAGTTTAACATAGAGAATACTTATCTGAATCAATGGATACAAAATCCCAACGTCAAGAGAAGACAAGGATAAGGAATTATAGTTCTAAAATTCCAACACAGGGAGAGATACCATTATTCAGGAATTATTAATACCAAAATTCCAATGCATTCACAAGATTACAGACACCAGACTATGGCCGCTATGAGAGAAAAATACTATACACTGTGTATATATTCACCTTGCCCTAGACAGGAACCATCTGGGGTTGTACTTTGTACCCTTATTTAGAACACTGCTAGTGCCCCTCTCTCTCTTTCCCACCACTTTTCTGTAACCTTGTCAACCTTGGAATTACTTCCATAGACTAAAATCACAAAGTCCTTAAGACTCTTTTCACAATTGTTCTCTTTCTAAAAACACAAGCATAATTCCTTTTCTCTCGTTCCGTTTCTTTCTTCTTCCATTATTATTGTTTTCATATTTACATCTCTTTTATAATACATCACAGGTGGTTACAAACCAACACAATGGTTCTCACACCTTTTCATAAGTCAAATTAAGCATCTTTAATCAAATGCTCAGGATATTCATCCCTTTAGTTAGCCAATAGCTTTATTACAATGTCTTTATAAAGAATCTTATCTTAAACTTGTATTAACAAGCCTCAAACTAAACTTGTCTTTAGAAATATGACAACTCTTCATTACTTATAATGATTTGGGGATTTAGCCATATAATATTTCCTCCCCCTTGAATCAACTACTATCCTTAGTAGTGCTAAGTCTATTATGAAATCACAGAAAAAAACACAAGTCATTAGTCAAACAGATCAGGATATTGTTCCTTAAGATAATATTCTCTTTCCCAAGTAGCACTATCCACATCACAAGAAGACCATTTTACTTTTATTTCTTTAATTTCTTTGTTTCTAAGTTTCCTAGTCCTAGTTTCCAAAATCATTTCTAGTTCAATTTGAAACTCACAAGTAGGTTCTACGTGTTGGTGCTTGTTTTAACTCGCCCCTTTTCAATTCAAAGTATGCCTCCAAAAATTTTCATGTCTTACTAACCGAGGTAAATCCCATGTGAAAATCTGCTATAAAGTCATGTCAATCCCTGCAAAGAGCCCCCAATGTGTCATATTTTGTAAAAATCATGTGCTAACTACACCTTGTTTTCTGATATTTGAAAAATAACGGTGAATCATTGGTTTTCTTTGATATATCAGACTTAATTTGGAAGTTTACAAATGGCAATGTAAATATGCAAGGCACAATATATTTCTCGAAGGTCCGATAAAGTACCCCGATGAGAATTCATGTGAAGCACAATGAAAAAATATGGAATCATCCCTGTTCCTCAAAGGAAAACACACATAAGGATATTATTGGAATGGGGAGATGGGCCTCTACTTTCCTAGGCACTCTACACTTGGTAAAGTGCAAGATGAAGTTGTAAGTCTAAAACCCGAAGGAGGGTGCATGTCATCTTGATGGTAAAAGTTGGTAAGTAAAAGGAAAACCGTATGCAGAAAGGAAGGTCGGGAATCAAAACAAAAAGGGAACAAAGTCTCATGGTCCCTCATGGTGTGCAATTGATAAAAATAAATCCAAGATACCCAAGAACATGGACCAATTTTATAGTATGCACGTGGGTGAGAAAAGAAGCTCATCTCTCATATTACAACAATAGTGCATAGGTTACCTTGCAAGATCTTCTCAACACCCATTGGAGGTAAATGAGGTGGTTAATTAATGCACTAGCTGTATGGGAGTAAATCCCTTAATTTAGAAGATTCATGTAAGATAGATACGCAAGTGATATGACATGAAAATATTGTAATGGTTGTAAGAATTAAAGAGGTTGAGAATTACAAAAACTCCACATGAATGCAATCTATGGCATTAATACATAAATTTTTGAGTCGTTAATAAGTTGATTTTTTTAAAGCTACATACAAACACCCTTAAAGGTTTGATATTCTAAAGTGATAGTACTAAAAGATAGTTGAAGTGAGAACTGAACTCAAGGCTCAGATTTTAGTTACAGAGATTTTCTAGACAAGTTCCAAAGAGTTGTCAAAAAGGTGAGTTCATCAGTTCCCCTATTTCCTATGATATTTTGAAAATTGGTATAGGAAGTCCAAAGAGGTGTGATAGAGCTAAACTGAAATTATGAAGATTTTCATAACACCCTCGAAAATAAGTTCAGTCTTAGTTCCCCTCTGGATAGAATTATAGACTCTGATATCGCATCCACAGACTTAGAGGATTTTAAATAGAGGCTATATTCCCCGAAAGAAGTGAGGCCATGACCCAAATAGCTAATAGTTGCATCAACCTTGCTACTTCCTTCCTCCTCGCTACACCATGCCCAGAACTTGTATGGGTATGTGCCCAAAATTACAATCTTGAAACTAAAGAAGTTTGGGACAGAAGAGGAGAGTTGGTCTTGTCTTTCCAGGAACATGTTTTTGATGAATGCTAGGTTTTCCTCCCGTAAGGGAAGAGGGGGATATCACTAAGGATTCAACATAGGAATATTGGAATACTCATTTGAATAAATGGAAAAAATATATGAATGACCATTGGCTGAATAGTCCTCAAACTTTTGCCCATAGAATGACAAAGAAATTGAATAGGGCTGAATTTATTGAGGAAGTTGGGGATGTGATTACACTATTGAACCAAGTAATGGGTATGGAATCTACTACTTTCTTTTAGGAGTGGATGTTTGAATTTATCCAAGTGATACTTTCTAACAAACAACCTCTTCCCTGGTGAGATTATAAGTACCCGTATTCATGAGCAAATGATAGGAGTTGTTGAGATATCGAGAGGAGACAATCCTCGAATGTGTTAAATCTTCATGACCTATTACCTTGTCTATAATGTATATTTTCATAGGAATTTTCCTAAATTACTAATGGATAGAGAAATTGATAGTTAAAAAGTATATGATGTTTTCTATCAGTTGAAATTGGTAAGTTTTCTATCACTTCTTTGCACCTACAATTTTTTTGTACCAACTAGATTGGGAAAATGAAAGGTTCACCCCTGATGATAAGAGATTTATTACTCAATATGGGTGTTATTTCATCTAATTCATAACTTATTCATATATCATGGTTAGTGGTTTTGATGGGAAACCATATATGCTACCCAGATGTGTCAATGACAAATGGACATTAATGGAATTAGTCGACAATTATTATAAGTACACCATATCATTGCTTAGAAACATGTAATGTCCCCAATAAAATTCCCTATAGTCATAGGGAATTACACTTTCCCTAATATATAGAAAGCAAAAATGTTGCAAGGAGAGATGAACCGATGTATGATAGACATGTTTGAGGATAGAATTTTTTTATGATATAAAGCATATTTTGCACAGTATTGCACCCACTCAGTAGAGCACAAACCTCATTATGAGGACTTCTAGATGAACTGTGAAGATGAGAGAGAGGTCAAGAAGAGATTTTTCAAGAATGATTTTTTCTCAAATGGTTGACTACGAGGTTATAAAAACCCCGAAAGGTTAGAAGAGGATGACAATATAGTTATTGAATAATACATCCAAGACAACATTGCTTCACAACCCTTACCACCAGTTAATTGGAACATAACTAAGAATAAGTACAATAAGAAGAAAAGCGCCCACCCTATCCGACTCTGTAAGGTGGTTTTTTTAAAAAGGAGTGCATATAAGTTACCACCATACCCCATTGTTAAGAGAATATAGGCATAGTCAACTCATTGATGATGTTCTTCCCCTTCTCCGGAGGTATAATGTCAAGAAGTTAGATTCATTACCAATGACAGGTGATGTAGGCACACATGAAAAATCTAAAACTCTCCCTTTTAAAACATCAAGAAGGACTGGAAAAATGCCTCATGAAGGTAATTTTTCAAGCCTTGTTTTTCATGCTACTCCCTTACATACTATTCTAGCATCTGCCTCAGGAGACAAAGGAAAAGAGAAAGTGATGGAAGATGGTCTTAAGAAGGCAAAGGAAGAAAAAATGGTTGAGGTTCCCCATACTGGCATGTAGGAAATAGAAGAGGAAAAATAACTTCAGCTCTGAAAGAGGAAAATAACTAAAACTATTGAATGGGTGGATCTGGAAGAGATGGAGACTCTTGAACAAGTAGAGAACCTTGAGGTTCCTACTCTCTTGTCATCTACTTGCTACTTAGTCTCCTATAGTTTTTCCTATTAAACAACCTACATCTTTGATAGTTACCCTTGTTATCCCAAAACTATAGTTATTTCACCCACAGAGAACAACTCCTCATACAACAAAGTATGTTGAGGCCACCCCATAATCAACTTTACCTATGTAGCCTCATGGCGAGGGGATTCTAGTGCAAACAACACAGGAAGAAATGATAGATGTTACAATTGGAGCAGCACCTCATAATGTTGAAGCAGCGGTAGGAGTCTTGGGAATTTTGATTCCCATGGTTGAAGTTTCCTCAAGGACTATTATCCAAATAACTCTCCTAGTTATTTGGATAACTTATATTTTATTCTGACTCTGATGTTTCACTTTTCAAGTTATGCATACTCAAGCCTAAAACCTTGGCACAATTTCCTTGGCTGAAGTTTGTTTTTGCACCTGTACATGCCTTCCTACTTCTCCCTATACATTCTGCTATCTCCTTCCATTTCCCCTTTGTGCCTTCCCTCTATGCACCTGCTCTCTTTCCTACCTTGTCACGCATTCCTTGTGCACACCTCTACAAACTTTTCTTCCAAAATGGCTAAGTCCCTAACATTCCTCTTGCATGCTTGCATACAATAAACTCTCATGCACCCATTTTCTTCATGTCTCTGTGCACCTTCCCTCTGTTTCCTTTCACGTGTCTTCCATTTTCTTTCATGCCTTACATTTTCTTCTACACTAGTCATTGTGCCATGTCATTTGTCAAACTTGAGTGTGCTACATGTAACCTATCAAAGTGTGCTAACAAGGTGTTGAATCCTAACAAGTAACTAGTTCATGACACGTGATAGAAACAAAAATGAAATCAACAGTTGGCTGATTTCCTTAGTCAATCAGCGTGCACCATGTGTCATTGTGTGTCAAAGCAACCTATAGACTTCTGACAACCATAACTTCTCTTTGTAGTGCTCATATTCCCATGTGCCCAGTCTCATTTGAAAGTTTCGACATAAGCTACACATTGGACTATTCAAATTCAAATCTAGGCAGGATTTGGTAGGCAGAAAATAGGGAAATGTCATTTTGGTCATCAATGCACACATCTAATTGACCTTAACCACCAGATTTCAATTAGATCTTTCTTTCTTCCTTCTTCCACATGCCAAAAAGACATGGGGAAGCACATCTGATAGCCTTGCAAGTAGATTTGCAGGCATTTATCACTTGTTGTTAGTGGTTGTGATTTTGAATCCAAGTTTTCCTCTCTTTCTCTTCTTCTTCTCTCCTTCTATAAATAGTAGAGTTCTACTTTGTAAAAATGACCCCTCTTTGTTGTAATGGCAAAGATGCCAAAATGGTGGCCAAATTCCCATGGGTTTGGACCTTGGTATGTCCTCGTAATTTATTCTCACCTCCTTCCGTGAATGTAAATGAATGTGCGTCCCTTAAGCAATAAAATCATGTTTTATGGAACTCTTTTCTTCCCTTTCTCATTTTCATTGCATCTCACCTCTCTGTTTACATTTTTGGCATGTTGTGTGTATTCCCACTTGCAGTCCTCATGTTCATGTGTTGCACACACTGGAAAGGTGAGCTTTTGTATTGATCTATGGCACTCATTTTCCACCCTCTTCTTCCACGTCCCCTTTATTTCCTTCATCTCTTGTGAAGAGAGATAGACCCTTTCCCTAGAAATATCACCTTCATTAGCTTAGATTTCCCTTTCGCACATCGTTCTATCCTTGGTCCCTTAGCATGTATAGTCTAGGATTTTCTTTCAGCATTAGGAGTAGTAGTAGTGTTATAGGTAGGTAGAGGAACTAGCCTTCTCCGAAGATCTGTCTCAAGCACACAAGGTCCCACAACTTAGAGACAGTTCCATTGTTGTCTCAAACATATCGGTTATCCCAGATCCAAGACATGGGTGCATGTTTGAACAACCAACAGATTACCCTCAAGGACCTATTATCCAAAATAAGCCCATGCTTATTTTTGGCTAACTCCTCCTCCCTTTTTGGTACTTAAAATGAATTTTCTACACACTTCAGGGACTCAAAAAATTTTGGGTATGATTCCATCGGATAGAAAATTTTCCTCCTAACTCCTTGTAGTTTTCGAGTTACGAATCATGGGAGTTTTTTGGGAAATTTTCCTAGATAGACCCATGACCAATGAGAAGGTTCCACATGGCAGGGGTGGAGTGGCAAATTTTGGGGAAAGTTCAAGTTTTTTGGCACTTTGGTCAAAAGTGCAAAAAAAGAAAAAGTTTTCCCATGGGCCGCGGAGAAAGATGAAGAAAAGTTCATGCGAAGGCTCATGGATGAATGAGAAACCGACACATGTTCTATCGGTGGCAAGTAGCGGAGCGTGGGGAGAATTGGGAAATGTTTCCCTTTTGGCTAAAAGCCCAAAATAAAAATTTAGCTTGCGAGGCCTATGCAAAGGATGGAGAAAAATTTACAAACACCCGTCGGGCGATGAGGAGCGACACATGGCATTGGAGCAGCGGGGTGTGGGGGTTTTTGGGGAAATTTTCCCAAAATGAAATCAAAGAAAAAAGGGGTAGGTTGAGCCGCGATCCCATCGGTGAATCAGAGAATGCCACATGTCCACATCCGCAGTGGATCACGGGGAAAAATTGGGAAATTTTCCCAATGAAATTTTAAATGGAAAAAGACAGGCCTTCGGCCCATGTTTCCACCGACGAACTGAGAATGTGACACGTGTCCCGAGGGGGTGGTGGAGGCACGGAGATTTTTGGAAAATTTTCCAAAAGTGCAAAAAGAAAATTTTGACCCTATGGACCCATTTTTTAAATCTGATTTTGCCGCCAAGTATGCCCTGATTCATGCCTCGAAATTTGTGCCTTTTTTTTCCCTAAATCTTCAAACGAGCAAATCTTTCAATTTAGAGATCATATTTGAACAAAATCATACTTTTTGGAAAGGTCTCGAGCCCCTCTATGAATTAGAAAATAAAAACATCATTTCTTGTAGGTTTTAATGGAGAAAATGTCAAAAACGTCTTTCAGGCCTTTAATGTGAACCAAATTGCTTCAAATGAATTTTTTTGCTCAAAACCACCATGGTTGCTTTCTCCCACACGCCAAGGATGAAGAATCAGCTCGTTTTGATGGAGGAAAACCCTAAAAATGTCTTCTCACGCCATTAATCCAAGATCATATTTGTTTTGAGAGTTGTGCTTCACCAAATTTATCATTTTTCTCTCCAACACACAAAACAGAAACAAAGGAGGTCGATTTGATGGATTGCAGGCTGATTTGAAAGGATTAATGGTGGGTGGTTGAGGAAAAAGATTAGATTTTGTTTCCTCCTCTATTTTCCCTCTCTTTTCTTCATTATAAATGGAGGAGATGTAATCTATTGTAATGTTGGACATTTTGCTTTTGCAAACTCTCTTTTCTTCCTTAGCAGGTAGATTTTAGAGTTTCAGACCTCTCATATAGGCTGCAACATATATTTTTTGCCTCCTTGCCATTGTAATGCATTGTATTAAACTTGGGAATGATAATGTATGTTATGTGATTGATTTTCCAATCCTCTCATTTGTTTATCATTGTCTTATGATCTTTCATTATATTCTGGCAATCTGTGCATGTTCTGTACTACATTCTTATGATCTGTGTTTATTTACAAAACAAAATTTCATCACTCCTTTGGTGTATCACCATTTTAGCTTAGTTTTGTTCCCCTTTCTTGTATTTTTAACTCTCTCTCCTTAGAATTTGGAGTAGGAATTAGTATTGAACCTCTACAAATTCATGCATACACCTAAATAGAGGAGTAAGAACTAGCTTCAATTTGGAGAGTTTTCTCACCTTGCAAGGTCTCACACCTTGGAGAAAACTCAATGTTGTGCAATCACACTAAATGACCCATATCCTGGACTACGAAGGTCATTTTATAGATTTGCACTAACAGTTTTGGCATGCCCAGTGGGACCTTAGAGGTCTTTATCTTCATTACAACAAAGTTGATGTGCAATTGTTGTAAGTTCCTTGCTTGAAAGAGCCCTGATTTGCACATCTGGCGACTTCAAAAGGATAGAATCAACTAGTTTCACTAGTCCAAGCTTGAAGATTCATGAGAAGGATCCAAACAAGGTCAAGGGCCAGAGAAGAGGAATTATCTGAGTATCTGTAATTATCCCCAAAAAGAAGAGAAAGGGGAAGAATGATTCAAAGGTCTCCATCTCCACCAAATAGAACTCTATCAACTCCTCCACCTGGTATACCTTTCATCCAATCAATAAGGGTTCTCGAGGCCAGTCATAATGCCTCAACCAAATCCTTATGTCAACTTTATTGGTAGCGCCCACTTGCTCTTAATTCACAAAACCCAGTTCCAATTGCACCATTGAAGAACATGCCATACTTTACTAGAGAAAATCAAACCCACTTGGTGATCATGTCAAGACATTGTTAATGTTTGTGCAATCCATGATATTGTTGAGATGGATATTGTTTTCAAATTGCTGACATATTCATTCAAAGGGAAATCCTTGCAATGGTTCGGGAGCCTTGAGGCGAGGCTCTATCCATAATTGGAACCAGTTGTGCACAACCCTCCATAACCAATTTAGAGAGAAAAGGGGACAAATTGTCTTTATTAGAGCAATGACAACTATCTAGAGATCTCCTAATGAGCGATTAATAGAATTCAATTTCAGATTTCAAATAACATGGGATAGAATCCCATTGGTATAAGGCCAACAGCTCAAGGTGCTTTCTTATACTTTCTCAAGGCTTTAAATTCGACATTTCTATGTTGATCAATCCATGGGAGGTATAACTCTACTGCAGCTTACAACATCACCATTAGGGTTGAGAATTGTTTGATCAAGTGGTAAACTTGCACCTAGGCCTCTTATGCCCTTATATCCGAGTTGGGAAGCCCAAGTGCCAGTCAAGCATCTACTTTAGCTCCTATCCCCACTCCTATAAATCGAGTTCAAATGAAACTTCTACTTCATCCTCTAGTGCTCTAAAATGAGCTTCAAGAAGTTATGAAACAATTGCAAAATTTGGGAAATGAGCTAGTTACGCTCAAGAGACAACAAGCTCAAATTTTTAGGCCTTCTTATTAGCCTCAAACTCAACCTAATAGACAACCATATCAGCCTAATAGGCCACCCAACCCAGCTGTAAATCAAAATCAAGTAAGGCCTCCTACTAATAGACCATTTTAGCCCTATAACCCCAATGTTGCATCCACCTCTAAAGCCTTAGTAACAGTGTAAAATAATATAGCTCAAGATTATGGTGGTGTTTCCCATGCAATGAACCTCACATGACATAATCTATGTGCTTAAATGGTGCTTTGAACTAAGCTTTGATGGTGACAAAAACTGGTGTAGAGAGTGAAGCAAGTGGAGAAAAAAACCAACAACAAGGACATCTCAACAAGATACAACTCCAAATGAGACTACACTTGTGAATTGGCAGGATGAAGATTTTTGTGGTGTGAATCAAACACCTTCTCAGAATGTAGTAGCTAACACATGGTAAAAGAAGAGGAATATTGGTGAAGGGAAGTCATTAGATCCAAGTGATTCACAACCTTCCATCACTTCACAAGGTGTTGGCAAGTAAAATGCATTTCCAAATGTGTAAGGAGAGCCTAAGCCACCTTCTAGACCAGCTCAAATGCCAGTTATTGTAGCCCATGTACAAGAAAATAATGTGTAGACTAAAGGGTAGAAAAGAGATGGTTCATCCCCATTTAACATCATTGAATAAATGAAGAAGACCAATGTGAACATATCTATGTGGGAGTCACTATCCATCCTAGGACAAAGGGATCTATTACAAGCTGCCATGAAGAATTGGTCAACCCCAAATCAGCTAGCTCATGTGTAAGAGAAGGTACTCATAAATGCCACTCATCCTGAGGGGAATCATGAAGGACAACAAGGTAAAAATTTGAAGCCCCCTCCATTCTATGTTTCATTGATCATTGGGGATAAACTAGTACATAATTGTATGATTGATTTTGGGGCAAGTAGTTCCGTGATGCCCAAGCAAATAGCTGATCATCTGGGCCTTCAATATGAAGTCATATCCAAGGGGGTGGTGCAATTAGATGGGATAGCAGTAGAAATAGTTGGGGTAATTAAATATTTGAGCCTTACTTTGCATGCATGCCCCAATGTCACTGTTTTGCAAGATGTGTCGGTGATAGATTTTCCACCACTCTTTGCCTTATGTTTGTCAAGGGATTTCACAGCTAGAATTGGAGGCTACCTATCTGTTGATTGGTCACACATGCTATTTAGGACAAGATATGGAGCTAAGGCCACAATCAGGTCGAACCTATTACAAACTTTCACATAAAGCCTCATACTCCAAGCCCAATCAATGCCAACTTTTCAACATTTGATCAAGAGGATTATCCAAACACACATGAAGCTGACAACAAATTTGGAAGAATTCTAGATTTGAATCTTGATTAATGGGCAAGCAAGGTACATTATTTTTATCCCTACAAGGAAATGGAGGAATCTGAACTAGGAGTCTATTAGATGCATGAAGAAAATCAGCCTCTTCCTAGCATCACCAAGCCAGACCATAGGGATGACAATGAGGTATGGTAGTTGTTATTTGATAGATAAAGAAGTAGAAAAGGTACAAGAGGAGGAGTTATGCTTGTTTCACCTCAAGGCATTAAGTATTATTTAGATTTTATATTTTAGTTTGCATGTTCTAACAACACTGCTGAATATGAAGCTTTGATACATGGATTGCATTGGTCAAGGAAGAGAGGCATTAAAAACTTACAAGTCTTTGGTGATAGTGATATGATTTTTAATCAAGTTAAGGGACAACATGCTGCTAAGAATGACTTTCTAAAAGGTTATAGGAATAGGGTGTGGAATATCATTGAGGATTTTGAAGGTTTTTGCATCAAATCCATCCCTAGGAAAGAGATCCAAGTTGTTGATAGACTTGTAGTAGTTAGAGCAACTTTTGATGTTGTGGAGAGTATTAAAAGAGACAAAATGCTGCCAAAAATCCATGTGATTGTGAGGCCATCAGTGCTGAGAAAATAATACAAGTTGGCAAGTGTTTGAAAGTGACCGATAAATCATCAATTTCTTACAAGAGGAAGTGAGTTCTCACCAAAAAATAAGGAAACGTTGGGACAACGGTATGGTGATCAAGTGGTATAGCTAAGAACTAACAAACTACCGAAATGACTTGTGACTTTAGAGTCCATATTCAATCCTAATGATCAATTTATGAAGGAGTAAACAAACATCCAAGTCAAGGGAGAGGATTGAGCCCATCTCGGTTGGAGAAGGCAAGTCACTTCAAATTGGTAAAGTGGCAACCGAGCAAGAAAGGTATGAATTCATGGAATTTTCCAAGATTTCCTAGATGTATTTCCTTAGAGCTATGAATACTTGAAAGGTTTCAATCCTAAGCTAGCTCAACACACAATTGAACTAGATCCAAGTGCTAAGCCCATTAGGCAAAAACAGAGACCGGTCAATCCACACATTGAGCCTCTCATGAAGAAGGAATTGAATAAGTTAATAGAAGAAAGTATCATATTCCCCATCAAGCATTCAAGCTGGGTTAAAAACTTGGTTTCAGTTAGAAAGAAGAGTGGGGAAATCAGGTTGTGTGTAGATTTTAGAGATTTGACAGATCATCCCTTAAGGATCACTACCCAGATCCTTCTATGGAGCAGATTTTACAAGTTGTTGTTGGCTCTGAGAGGTTTTCATTACTAGATGGTTATTTAAGGTATAATCAGATCATGGTAAAGGAAGATGATCAGTTCAAAACAGCCTTCACCACCAAATGGGGAACCTATGAATATAGAAAAATGCCATTTGGGTTGTTTAACTTGGAGCTACTTTCCAAAGGGAAATGGACATGGCATTCGATGGGATTGATCAATAAAATAGTGCTGATATACCTAGATGATATTACTATATTTTCTAAAAGTGGTAGACCACCTCTTTCATTTGAGACAAGTGTTCCAAAGATTTAGAATATTTGGGGTATCCTTGAATCCCAAAAAATGCATATTCCTAGCTCATGAAGGCAAGCTCCTAGGCCACATTGTTTCCAAAGAAGGATTATCAATTGATCTAGAAAGGGTTGAAGAAATAAAAGCACTTGCCATTACCAAGTCATTAGAAGGATCTTCAAAGTTTATTGGGAAGAATCAATTTTGTTTGAAGGTTTGTTCCAAACTTTGCAGCCCTTGTCAAGCCAATAACTATGATGTTGAAGAAAATTATGGCTTTCAAATGGATAGCTGAAGGTAAGGAAAGTTTTGAGGTAATCAAAGAAGCTATCTCATGGGACCCAACTCTTATTAACCTAGATTTCTCCAAAGACTTCATCCTTTATGCATTTGGCGGTGGTGATACAATTTTTATAATTTTAGTGCAGCAGAATGAAGAAAATGCAGAGTAGCCAATTGCCTTCTTTAGCCAAATCTTGGAGGACTATGAAGTAAGGTATTCCTTCATTGAGAAGCATGTTCTTGTAGTGATTAGGAGCTTGAAGAAATTTAAGCATCTAGTTTCAAACAACAAGGTTCAACTGTTGGTTTCTCATGGGAGTTAAAGACTTCCTCCTCAATAAATATCTAAATGAAAAACATGCAGGGTGGATTACTCATGTCATGGAGTATGAAATTGAGATCAAAGTCACCAATCTGGTATGAGGAAATGGATTGTGTGAGCAATTGGCCTTGAGTCAACCAATTGAAGCAAACAAAGAGAAGAATGTTGTTTTGGTGCTGCAGGATAGCCAAGAACAAAGAGATGTTCAAGAAGAAAATGGTGGTGTGCTCACTCCTTGCTAGACCCAAGGCATAATGCACTTCTTACAAACAGGCCTATGCCCTTTAGAGATGAACAAATCCAAAATTGAAGACACTTCAGATTACAAGTTATCCCATATGCACTTGTTGATGGTGTCTTGTTCAAAAAAATATCAATGGGGTGTTCTTGAGGTGCATTGGGAAAAATTAGATTGAGAAAATGTTAAAGAGTTCCATAATGGATTAGATGGGGGTCACTTTTCTCCGAGAGTGACAACTCTCAAGATCATGAAGGCTGGTTATTATTGGCCCAAAGTATTTAGTGATTGTTATGTATGGATCAAGAAATGCAGAAATTGCACATTCTTCATAGGAAAAGAGAGGTTAACAGCACTTCCATTGCACCCAATCTCAGTTGACTAGCCATTCATGTAATGGGGTTTGAATTCATTAGATTCATTAATCCAAACTCACACCAAGGGCACAAATGGATTCTAACAACAACAAACTACTTCACCAAATGGTGAGGCGGTGGCACTCAAAGAGGCAAATGAATCCAACATTCTAGACTTATATGAGGGGATAGAAAATAGATTTGGTATACCTACAACTATAATATCAAATAATGCATTGGAATTCATAGGATCAAAGATAACTAAATGGGCTGTTAGAAATGGGATCTATTTGAGCACTTCATCAAATTATTACCCTCAAGGTAATGGCCAAGCTGAGTCCACAAACAAGAATCTATTAAGGATCATCAAGAGGAATCTTGATGAAAATCAGAGGACTTGGCACACTAAGCTCAAATCAGCTCTATGGGCTGATAGGATAACTCCCAAGAGATCCACAGGTAACTCTCCATTCAGACTTGTTTATGGGAGAGAGGTAGTATTTCCTATGTCACTTGAGTTGCCAACATTGGAACTCATGAAGCAATTGGAATTGTTAGATTTTGAGCCCATGGAGGTTAGATATGCAAAATTAATGGAGCTCCAAGAAACTAGAGAGAATGCAACCCAAACAATGGAAAAAGACCAAGCATTGATCAAGAGAAGTTTTGATAAGAAAGCTAAGGCTAGAACTTTCCAAGTTGGAGATTTAGTGTTGAAATGGGATGCAGACCGAGAAAAGCCAAGAAGGCATTCAAAATTTGATCCCATTTGGAGTGGCCCCTAGATGGTCACAAAATGCAAAAATAGTAATTCCTTCAAATTGTCTACATTGGATGGTGAGGAAATACTAGATTCCAGTTAATGGAATCCATCTAAAGCATTGCTACTAAGGGAAACTTCTCACCTTGTACATATTAGCTTAGATTTACATTCCCTAAGTGCTTTTGCACATTGTTTTGTTGTAGCTTAGATTTACATTTCCTTAAGTGATTTGGCGAAGTTTTGTTGCCCCAAGGATGCATCTTTTGCAGATCATGTTCCAGGTCAAAGTGATTTTTCTACTCTCACAATCTTCATCCTAGAGATTTTCTAATGAATTGAGAGTAACAAGCAGTTAAGTTCATGACTCCATTGCCCAATGGATGGCTTTAAGGTAGCTAGTCATTTCATCTAGCAAGTAGATGACCCCTCTGAGTCGCCAAAAGTGTTATCCAAAATAAGCCCATGCTTATTTTTGGCTAACTCCTCCTCCTTCTCCTTTGCTGGTACTTAAAATGAAATTTTTGCATGCTTCAATGACTAATTTTTTTTTGGGTAATGATTCCATCGAGATAGAAAATTTTCTTACCTTTCCAGAAAGGTAAAATTTTCCTCCTAACTCCTTGTAGTTTTGAGTTATGGCTCGGTGGAGTTTTTGGGAAATTTTCCCTAGAGACAGGCCGCATGACCAATGAGAAGGTGCCATGTGGCGGGCGAGTGGTAGATGTCGGGGAAGTTCAAGTTTTGGAACTTTGGTCAAAAGTGTAAAAAATAAAAAAGTTTTCCCATGGGCCGCGGAGGAAGATGAAAAAAATTGCGAAGGCTCTGCAGATGAATGAGGAGCTGACACGTGTCCAGTCGGTGGCAAGTGGCGGGGCACAAGGAGAATTGGGAAATGTTTCCCTTTTGGCTAAAAGCCCAAAATCAAAATTTAGCCCACAGGCCACACAGAGGATGGAGAAAAATTTACAAAGGCCCACCGGGTGATGAGGAGCCGACACGTGGGCGGCGGAGCAAGCAAGTTTGGGGTTTTTGGGAAATTTTCCCAAAATGAAATCAAAGGAAAAAGGGCCAGATTGAGTCGTGATCCCATCGGTGAATTGGAGAATGCCACATGTCCACATTAGCAGAGAGTATGGGGAAAAATCAAGAAATTTTCCCAATGAAATTTTAAATGGAAAAGATAGGCCTTGGCCCGCGTTTCCACCGATGAACCAAAACGTGACACGTGCCGGGGTGGCGAGGTGCGAGATTTTTTGAAAATTTTCCAAAAAGTGAAAAAAGAAAATTTTGACCCCGTGGACCTGTTTTCAAAATCTGATTTTTCCACCAAGTATGCCCTAATTTGTGCCTCAAAATTTGTGCCCAAATTTTTGCCCTATTTTTGCCCTAAATCTTCAAATGAGCATATCTTTCGATCCAGAGATCAAATTTGAACAAAATCAGACTTTTTGGAAAGGTCTCAAGCCCCTCTATGCATTGGAGGAATAAAAACATCATTTTTTGTAGGTTTTGATGGAGAAAATGTCAAAAACATCTTTCAGGCCTTTAATGCAAACTAGATTGCTTCAAATGAGTTGTTTTTGCTCAAAACCACCATGGTTTCTTTCTCCCACATGCCAAGGATGAAGAATCAACTCATTTTGATGGAGAAAAACCCTAAAAATGTCTTCTCACGCCATTAATGCAAGATCAGATTTGTTTTGAGAGTTGTGCTTCACCAAATTTATCATTTTTCTCTCAACACACAAAAAGAGGAGGTCGATTTGATGGATTGCAGGCCAATTTGAAAGGATTAATGGTGGGTGGTTGAGGAAAAAGATCATATTTTTACTTCCTCCTCTATTTTCCCTCTCTTTTCTTCAGCTATAAATGGAGGAGATGTAATCTATTGTAATGTTGGACATTTTTCTTTTGCAAACTCTCTTTTCTTCCTTAGCAGGCAGATTTTTAGAGTTTCAGACCTCTCATACTGGCTACAACATATATATTTTTGTCTCCTTTCCATTGTAATGCATTGTATTAAACTTGGGAATGATAATGTATGTTCTATGATTGATTTTCCAATCCTCTCATGTGTTTATCATTGTCTTATGATCTTTCATTATATTCTGGCAATCTGTGCATGTTCTATGCTACATTCTTATGATCTGTGTTTATTTGCAAAATAGAAGTTCATCACTCCTTTGGTGTATCACCGTTTTAGCTTAGTTTTGTTTCCCCTTTCTTGCATTTTCAACTCTATCTCCTTGGAATTTAGAGTAGGAATTAGTATTGAACCTCTACAAATTCATGCATACACCTAAATAGAGGAGTAAGAACCAGCTTCAATCTGGAGAGTTTTCTCACCTTGCAAGGTCCCACACCTTGGAGAAAACTCAATGTTGTGCAATCACACTAAATGACCCAATTCTGGACTGCAGATCTGAAGGTCATTTTGGGGTGTTGTAGATTTACACTAACAAGACCTAGTAAAACCATTCCTGTTATGAGAAAAATCTTGGAACAAACAGAAAAGAAAAGTGTTGATCAATATCCCTAGAAATTGAAGTGATAATAGATCAACTGAGCCTATGAAAGGAGTTGAAATCTATGATGGCATTGTAGAAAAAATTTCTCGAAGGAACCTTTGTTCGTAATTTCAGAAGGTGTGTCAATACCTTCATATTCCTCTAGGGCCCTTACAATTTTACCTGAGACCCCTATTCTAGAATCACTTGACGAACATGAGTCTCATATAAGAGAGTGGATCAGTAGCACTCTTCCTAAGAAGAAGAAGGTAGAGATACACTTGGATGATGATGATGTACAAAGACTGGATCTCCTCACTCCAACATGATTACCCAAAAAGGAGAAGTTCATCTCTAGGGCATACCTGAACAAAAAAGGGGAACGGTTCATAGACACATTCAAATTCCCAAAGTTGATGCTCCTCGAGTAAGCATCCCCATCAAATTTCCAAGTCTCCGGGGTTTCTCTAGGTAAGCCCTTTACCAAAGAAATGAAATATGATTTTTCTGTGGCAATAGAAGGAATGTTCCAGAAAATTGACAAGTTCAAAGAAACAAAGAGATATTTAAAGGCTAAGAATGAGGCATTATCCAACCTAGTCGATTATTGACTAGAACTCACCAAGAAGGATCGAATCATATATTGGAGATCGTTGTTGAAGATATCAAGAGGGTGAGTGATTTGAGTGAAAGAGGGGAAGCTACAATTTAATGGGAAAGTCATTTGGTCGCCAAAGGTAAAATGTTAATTATAGAATTTGTAAAGAAGTATTCCCACATCTTCAAGAAGGTAGAAATAACCTAGGCATTACTAGACAAATATGAGGTTGAGTAGATAATGTGGTATGATAGATTGCCTAAAATGGAAGTCATCAATAATTTAGATGATGACATAATTATTAAATAAGGAATTGTATCTCCTGATTCTATGCACATTCAGCATGAATATTACAACATGACAAAGGTAAGAGTGGAGGTCCTAGAAAATTCTCTTAAAATCCTTGAGAAGGTGAGACATAAAACTACATATTACATCAATCATCTTCATGATCTGATAGATAGAATGATTGGAAAAGATACTGGAGAGAAAATTAGTGTGGAAAGCATTGAAAATATGATCAGACTTTTCAGGGAACATGTCATGGGTAAACTAGAGAGTGAGAAATTTCAATGTCACTCTCATGAATGACTATGCAAGTGCTAAGACAATGATTGATAAAGTAATAAGGAAGCTAACACGGGAAAGAGAATTTTACAATGAGATTGATGAAATAAATACAAAACATGAAATAATTTTCAACTACCACTTAGGACCTGATGAAGAAGTTGTAACTTAGATGTTCAAAAGGTATGATGCCTATAAAAATAGGGTAGGAGAAAGCTCAAGCCAAGTCCCTAGCAAGTGAAAATACGAATGACAAGTTTTTTTGGGAATAAGAGAATATCCTTTTTATGTCCTCCAGATGTCACCACATGTTCTCAATTAGCCCAATTAGAAGAAAAAGATAATATTTTCAGGTAATAGATATTTTCTTTAAAGATTTTGAACTACATGGAATGAGGATTTAAAGTCCTTCTGAAGGAAATTTTGGGGGGAAAATCAGGATAAAAGTATAAGTATGAGGGGTTTTTCCTCATACTAGGGGGTTTTTAAAAGATTTGAAAAATAACAAAAATTATATTTTTACCGAGATCTTTGCTTAGTTGTTTCCTAGAAGTACATTTTTATTTTTAATCTTTCAAATTCAAGTGTTAAGATGATTACAAAGTATAGTCATTAGCAGACATTGAGATTTAGTATTACCTTTTTCCCTTATCAAAAATTTGATGAATTTTAAAATGAAGTTTTTCTAACTATGGGTTGCTTTTTTATGTCCTGGACTTTAAATACTGAACATTTTATCGATAAATTACATTTCTTGCTGAAATTTTGTGTTTCTTACTTTCTTTGAAGTACATTGGGCATGTCCTTAGTGATTAAGTTTTGGTGATTTTTTCAGTATTGTATTGTGAGCCTTTACTTTACAATGTTGAATACAATTATAAAATCCTTATTGAAATCATTTTTTTGATGGATATTTGTAATCTTTTGAGTGTATGAGATTAGGAGAAAGAAACACTTCATTGGAATGCTTGCATGAGATTTTGTGCTAAGTATTTTGAGGATTGTGTGAAATATTTGTCTTAATTGAGTATCAATGAATGTAAATCTTTCTTTAAGTGAGAATTGTGATAAATTGATGAATTTTTATGTGTTGTTTGGAATGACATATGTGTCTGAAAAAGCACTGTGAGTAGTGTTATCTAGAGACTTATCAGTTTTTGAATCCCTCATCATTATAAAAAAACTTTAGCCTCATCACAAAAAAATCTTGTTAGTCATCCTGTCACAACATGTGTAAATAATATTGAAAGGAAACCTAGATTTCACTTTACCCTTTCATAACTATGCAGGAACCAATAGAAATTCCCACTGTCTAGAGTAGCCCTGAGTCCTACTTGAGTGACATTTGCACCATTTAGTGTGACGACTCGTAGGAGTTAAATTGTGCATATATTGACCATGTTCACTCAGGACTAATACTAAAGCTCCAAAGAAAAGACTAAGAAGCCTTGATTACGCTTATCCTTTTTCAAATTCAGGTTACAAAATGGGTTCTCTCACCCTAGTTGAAAGCAGGGCCTAAAGTAGTACGGAAGGTCATCCCCTTTGCATGTGTCACCTAATCCCATAAAAGTTAGGTTCAAATAGGTTTGTCAGACATCCTCCTTGGCTACAAATGACATACACTTACAGTCTGTCATTCTTAAAGTTCATTAGCTCATTTGTTGATATTGCCTAGCCCCAAGGGGGTGTAATTTTGGGTACCAACACGCTTCTGACGTTTCAGGGACCATTTCCAAAAATTGAGTAAAATTTATGTCTCTGGTAATGTTTATTGCGTATTTGTTTTAAATACATGTCTGAAATGCAGTCCTTTGTTGATCTTTACCAAAATAGAGCCTGATTTGTACTTGTTTTCTCTATATTTCCCTAGTACAAGTGAGATTTCCATTAAATTTGACTTTACTAGGAAAATCCTAGCAAGGATTGTAAATATTTGTGAAGCTTTGTTCATTTATGTGTAAATCTATCTTCTAGTGAATAATTTCAAGTAATCAACACATCTAAGGTGTAAAAACCTAGTGGCAGCTCCATCCTTTGTGAGAATTATGGCAAAAACTAGTGCAAAATATCTAAATCTTGGTTTCTTTACTTGACAATTCTATAAAGCTAGAAGGAAGAAGATCCTTTGTTAAATCAAATCCTACTAGAATATTTTTCCCAGAGTTGGGAAAGACTAATCCAAGAAGAAAACAAATTTGGAAAGCCTTGGGTGATCAAAGGTCAGAAGAGAAAGTTGTACCTATTGGTGAAAGTGATCAACCTTCGGTGGAAGATTATACCTTGGACAATTCTGAATCAAGTAGTCCTCATACCAATTTGTACTCACCAACTCAGGAGGGTCCTTCATTTACAACTAATCAGGGTATTCTTCAACTCTCTCCTTTATTGATTAGAAATAATAGATTACTTTGTGAAACAAAATCATTAAAGGATCAATACTTTGAAGATCATACACCAGTACACCAAATATCCCCAATTCCCAATTATTTTAACCCTCCAATTAGAACACCTCCTCAAAATAATATGGAAAATCCACCCTGACCTCCATTTGTAGTGAATACATATAAACCCATAGATTTTCATGGAATGATTTTTATCCAAATGAATTCCCTCATGAAATCTGAAATAGATTACCTAGATTTCAGGAAATAATGTTATAAGTGGGGATCAACATCTTAGACTCTTCTTGAATGCTATGGAATATTTTGAAATTGAACATGAAGATGTGTATGTAAAATTGTTCATACATACCTTAGATGAAGATGTTAGGGAATGGTACAAATTATTTCCTGATAATTCAATTGATTCATGGTTAGAAATGAAAAATTCCTTTAAGATGTAATATGGTGACAAAACTGATCCTAGATTCCTTTTGTCTGAGTTTGAGAACATAAATAAAAATCCTAATGAACTAGTTTTAGATTTTAATACTAGGTTTAACAAAACTTTGGCAATACTACCTGTGAATTTGAGACCTATTGATGATTCATGTTTGATTAAATACTCAAACGCATTTGACAAGAAGGCAACCTACTACCTGAGAGATAAGAATCCTGGAAATTTAAGGAAAGATTTTACCATGGCAGTGCAAATTGAAAATAATATCAAAGTAGATGGAAAACCTCAAAGAGGGAAGGTGTTAAGCTAGTAAACCCAAAAAACCTCAGCCAAGAAAATTAGTAGATCTAGAGGAAGTAGTTAAAACCCTAGTAGGGGCAGTTAAAGAGATCTCTTATAAGTTTGCTAGAGCTGAGAAAGGCATAGGAGAAAACCCTCAAGCTCAACATCAACCTCAAGGACATAATAGATTTGGGAATCACCCCAGAGGTGATCATAGAGCTGATGATAGAGGAAAGGGACCCATGGGGTTGGGGAATAAGCAACCAAACTAGAGAGAAAATAAATTGGTACCTGATCCATTAACTGCTAGGGTATCTCTAGTTGAAGAAGATCATGTCATTGATTGGTGTGATAAATGTTTTATGCCACATTCCCTTGTAACTCTAATATTGATGATGATGTTACTAATGAAGCTACTTTTGGTGATGTTTGTATGCTAGAATGTTCTGATACTACACAAATAGGGGCTACTTCTATTGAATTGCTAGGTACTAGGACTATCAAATCATTTTGGAATTGTTTGGAATGGGTATATTTTTCCTCCTCTTACTAACAGTGTTGATATAGATATGGTTCAGACTTCTTTTGAATTTCCTAACCATGATTTTGAATATCTAAGGGATTTGATGATTAAAAAATATGATGGAGGTACCCCTTCTGAAGAAGATAGGAAACTTTTGATGAATATGGTTTTGCTCAAGAAAAGGATTATAACCTCCATAATAGATTGGTCAAAGGAACTGCTCCATCTTCCAAAAAAAAGTACTGTGTTGACCAATGTCCCTAAGAATGTCCCCAAGAAATATATACCAAATAAAGGCCATGTTTCTGCCAATAAGCCAAATACCACTAATGTTGCTCAAGTAGAAAAGAATTTTATCCCATCAGAAACCACCATTACTCTGTCTCCCAATACAGTTTTTCCCAAGTATGTCACTGTGACATGGCTCAAATTTTGAGCCAAATTAAAATTACAGTGCCTATTGTTGAATTTCTTAGGATTCCTGAGCATAGAAAAAGAGCTTTTGAGTACTTGGGATTCAAAGAAGAGACAATGGTTGTGAACAAAGATGTAAATAATGTGGATGTCTCATCTACCATAACTGAAGTGGAAGTTCCTTAGGAACAAGAAAGCATGGGGAATCCAGAGATATACTTAGGTACTTCTTTAGTGGAATCTCAATTGGATGTTGATCCATTTTTCACCTCTTTGATTATTGGTGATAGACTTGTTCACAATTGTATGTTTGATTCAGAGCTTCATGCAATATCATGCCACTAGAAGTTATGAATGAATTGGACATAAAAATAATGACAAGCATTTGGAAAGTGTCACGCCATGGATTCAAGAGAGGTGTCTAGTTATTGGATATGTGAAAGGGCTAGTTGTTCAGTTGGCTTCCTATCCAAGCAAGTATTTGACCATGAATGTAGTTATTTTGGATTTCCTGCTAAATGGGGTATGTTATTGTCAAGAAAATGGGCTGCAAGTGTGGGTGGAAGTGTACAGATGGATATGTCATATGCCACCATACATGTAGAAGGAAAATTGGTGAAATTACATGGAGAGAAAAATATGCTCCATATCATTGAAGATCCTGTGAATTCCTCTTATGAGGTATTATTTGTTGACATTGATTTGGATAATTTTATAGGATTTTTGATTTTGAAGATCAATGTATAAATATTATCACTCATTTACAAGATCCTGGTATTCCTTGGACCATGATATTTGATGGAGCATGTTCGTAGTAGGGAGTGGAGCTGGAATAGTTCTCACATCCCCAAAAAAAGAGTCTCATAATTTTTCATTCAAATTAAATTTTGAATGTACCAATAATATTAGAGTACGAGGCATTGCTCCTAGGATTGAGAGTTTCTTGGAAACATGGAATTAAAGACCTCATTGTTAAAGGATATTATGAGTTAATTGTGAAGCAAGTAAGAAAATTGTATGCCACTAAAAATCAATGGATGAAACAGTATAAGCATGTAGTTTGGGATCTTATTGAGATGTTTGATTCATTTAATATCTTGTATCATGAAAGGACTTAGAATGCAACAACAGATAAATTAGTTATAATTGCATCACACTTCTCTAACTGTACAGTATCTCCATTTTGTAACTATGATGTTGAAGTGTTGGCCAGACCCTCTATGCCTAATAATGTCAAACATTGTAAGTATTTGAAGATGATGATCAGATACAAAGGTTCATTGAAAGTAAAAATGAATTCACAAATCAACACATTGATTTAGAACCTATGGTTGAAATTTGTGATGGGAAAGAAACTCTCTTTGGGAAATAAGTGATCCAATTGAAAACAAATACGATTCCTAGAGGATTGGTTTCCCTTGAATCTAATTTTGACAATGTTGATAGGATAATCAATAGACCCATTTCTGTTTCCAGAGATGTTGTATAATGCAACCTGGGGACTCAAGAAAACCCTAGGAAGGTGTGGCTAGGTTACAATCTGAGTAAGGAATAAAATAAAGATTATACTAAGTTGTTAAGAGAATACCAAGATTGTTTAGCCTGGTCATATTCGAATTGAAAGCCTATAGAGAAGATCTATTTCAACATGAAATACCTCTGGAACCCCATTCCAAACCTTTCAGGTAGAAACAAAGACCCATCAATCCTCTCCTTTCCCTCAAGATGTAAGAAGAGTTGATAAAGCTGAGAGATGGAGGAATCATACAACCTATCAGGTATTCTTCGTGGGTGGCTAATCTAGTGCCATTGAAAGAAAAATGGAGACATAAGGCTTTGTGTGGACTGAATCTTAACAAGGCATCTATTAAAGATAATTATCCATTTCCAAATATGGATAACATGCTACAACTTGTTATAGGATCTGAGTTATTATCTACACTAGATGGGTTCTCAGGGTACAATCAAGTGGTTGTCAAGAAAATTGAACAGTTCAAGACTACTTTCACTACCCCTGGGGACATATGTATATGACATAATTCCTTTTAGACTTATGAATTTTGGAGTAACTTTCCTAAGAGCTATGAATGTGGATTTCTTGAGACTTATTAATGATTTTATAGTTGTATATCAAGATGATATAATAGTTTTTCCAAGAAAAGAGGTGACCATTTAGGACACCTAGAGAAAATGTTGCTCAGATGCAGAGAATATGGGATTTCATTAAATCCTAAGAAATGTCATTTTGGAGTTCAAAAGGCTAAACTATTGGGACATATTGTGTCAAAGGAAGGGGTCATGATTGATCCTGAAAGGGTGGAAGTGATTGGTAAGGTTCCTATCCCTAAGTCTAAAAAGGGAATTCAGTCTTTTTTTAGCCAAATAAATTTTATCAGAAGATTTATCTCTAATTTTGTTGAGATAAAAATCCCTATAACGAGCATGCTAAAAAAGAACATGTCATTAAATGGGAAGGAGTTGTTCAAGCTTTCACAGGAATTAAAGAAGCATTAAAGAATGCCCTAGTACTAGAAATCCCTAACTATAAAAAGGATTTTCAAATATTTTCTTTTGCCTCTGAAAATACTATTGCATCAAGTGTTGTTGCAAAAATATGGAGATGGAAATGAAAGGCCTATTGATTTTTTTAGTAAGGCCCTACAAGGTGTTGAATTAAAGTACACTATCATGCAAAAGAAATCTTTTACTTTGGTAAGAGATACAAAAAAATTTAGGTCTTATATCTTAAGTTCTAAGATTGTAGCCTATGTTCCCCATACTATGCTATGTACCTTGGGATATATTATAATGTATATGGGTTGATGGAGATGCCAACATGTGGCACACATCCCCTTATCTTATTATATCATTCATTTATGATTTATTATGCTTAGGAGGTCGGCCTCAATATTGGCCATAGGTTAGAATGGTATATATAGGGGTTAGAAGGTTGTAGTTAAGGATCATATTGAGTATTGGAGTGTTATTGTATGGTTTGGAGGTTACCCCCTCGAAGCGGTATTGGAGGTTGCCCCCTCGAAGTGACGAAGCTATTATATGAGCATATTGTCATAATTTATCTATATTTTGGTGTTCTTTCATGTTATTCTGCTGTATATGTTCTGATTTATACAAGTAATATCTTTACAAGTGGTATCAGAGCAGCGATTTCGGCCAAAATTAGGGCAAAAACCCTAATTTTTTGTTTCACGTATATCTTGAAGAGGGTATCGAATTTTTCCCAATTTTTTAATCATAATTTGGAAACACTCTAAGTCAGAATATCTAAAAAATCAGCTCCATTAGATCTGTTTTACGGATGTTATTGGTGTTTTAGGTTTTTTCATAAATTCACTTTTCAGGAAGCAAATTGTGGTATTTTTAGAAAAATTTATATTTTTGGAAAGATCTTAAAATTTCAGTTAGGGTTTGTTCTTTGTGTTTTTATCCATCTACCGAAATATTTTCAAAATTCTGAAAACCCTAGTTTTGTGGATCATGGGGATGGTAGCTTTTTTTAGAGATGGCAGGATTGATGCTAGAGAATGGTGGAACAAATTCAGGGATAAATTCTCTAAACCATCAGATATTTGGTCATTCAAGTTGTGGAGTAGTGGCCCTACACAAATTTTCTTTTCTAAGTTAGAAAAGGAAAAGTCTAATTGGTCTTTGCAGGAATTGGAACAAGTTTTTATGGACAGATGGGCAACAAAAGAAGAAGAAGACGAAGAAGAAGAAGAAGAAGAAGAAGAAAAGAAAAAGAAAAAGAAGTAGAAAAAGAAGAATCAAAAGCAGAAGCAACATCAGAAGAAGAAGAAGAAGAATAAGATGTTGATGATGAAATTGCTACACAGTGGTACCACTTGTAATTCAAGATATACACGAAACAAAAAATTAGGGTTTTTGCCTAATTTTGGCGAAATCGCATCGCTGCTCGATACCACTTGTAAAGATATTACTTGTATAAATCAGAACATATACAAAGCAGAATAACATGAGAGAACACCAAATATACTTTGGGATATATTATAATATATCCCAAGGTACATAGCATACTATGGTTAAATATATATTGATAGAAATGGAAGTCTCTAGCAAAAGGTGCCATTGGGTGAATAAATTACAAGAATATGATATGGAGATACAGACCACCAAATTGGTTAGAGGTATGGGACTAGCAAAGTTGATGGTTGAAAGTAATTTGTAGGTTATGGAGGTGAATGTTGTTGAAGAGGATGGTATGAATCCTCATGAAAAAGTGAATAAATTAGTTTGGTATAAGGATGTAATTTATTATTTGAGGAATTTGGAGTGCCCCGGACACCTAGACAAAAATTAGAGAAGAACACTCAAGTTGGCATCCCAAAAATATGTCATGACTGATTTTGGTCTAGCATGGAAAAATCCAGAGGGTGTATTACTTAGATGTATAACTGAAGAGGAAGTTCCCACAATAATTTTGGAATTCCATGGAGGAGTGTGTGGAGGGAAATTTTTGGAAGAGTAACTGCACATAAGATTTTGAGAGTAGGATATTGGTGGCCCACGTTATTCAAGGATATAACTACACTAGTCAGGAAATGTGAAAGTTGTCAACATTTCTCTAGGAGATTAAAGGTTGTGGGTGCTCTACCATTACAACTAGTATCAATTGAAACTCCTTTCAAGTAATGGGGAATGGATTTCATTGGAGAAATGTCATATTCCTCAAGTGCTGGACATAGATGGATCTTAGTTGCTACTGATTACTTCACTAAGTGGGTTGAAGCTATTCCCACCAAAAAGGTAACTCACCAAGTATTATGGATTTCATCTTAAACAATATAATCTATAGATTTGGAGTTCTATCAAAATAGTTGTTAACAATGCCATGAGCTTTAGGGATAAACCATTGGTAGCTATGTGTAAGGAGTATGGCATTAATTTGGATTATGCATCAAACTACAACCCATAAGGAAATGACCAAGCTAAATCAAACAATAAAAATATTCTTAAGATACTCGAAGGACCCTAGAAGTTAATAAAAGAAAGTGGGGTGAACAACTCAAGTTTTCTTTATGGGCAGACTGAATTACCACTAAAAGAGAAACTGGTAAAATTCCTTTTGAGATAGTTTATGGGGTTTAGGATCTTTTTCCCTTGCATACACAGTTGTCTTTGTATCAGTTCATGCAACAACTTGGAGATGAAGGGGAAGTGAACCCTTATGAAGAAAGGATGAACCAAATTCTAGAACTAGATGAAGAAAGAAGAGAATCTCATCAGAAGCACCTAAAATTCAGGGAAAGGCTCAAAAAGATTTTTGATAAGAAAGTAACCCCAAGAGAGTTTAACATTGGAGATTTAGTCCTATTGTGGGATAGTAGACATGAAGAAAAGGGAAAACATGGAAAATTTGATGCTCTATGGATGGGGCCATACTCTATTGATATCAGAATTGGGGAGCATACATTTTTCTTGAAGGACCTAGAAGGAGATCTATTAGAATTTCTTGTCAATGAAGACATCTCAAACACTTCTTGGATTGAGCTCGCACAGTCAGGTATGAATTTTTGTACAATGTATAGTTTTTATTTGTTTGTTTTTTCCTTTTTGTCTTTCTAGTCTACAAAGTGACTAGTTGCTCGGTGTTTCAATTTATTGTGGTGCATATTTTCTCGTAAGGCCATGTGTGTGTCTCTGCTATGACTTCATTTACCCAATGAATTAAGGCACCTAGTCTATTTGTCAAGTTTTTTTGTTTAGATCTTGTGGCACCCATGGGGGTACCCTTCCCCAATTTGAAGCAAATGTTATTGGTTATTTTAACTTGCCCCTTTTGAATTCAAAGCATCCCTAAAAAAAAAATTGGGTCTTACTAATCGAGGTAAATCCCATGTGGAAATCTACTATAAATTCATGTCAATCGCTACAAAGATCCCCCAATGTGTCGTCTTTTTTAAAAACCTTGTACTAACTACACCATGTTTCTCAATGTATGAAAAATAATGGAAAATCATTGGTTTTCTTTGATATATCAGACTTAATCTAAAAGTTTACAGATGGAAATGTAAATATGCAAGGCACAATATATTTCTGAAGGTCCGATAAAGTACCCGATGAGCATTCATGTGAAGAAAAATGAAAAATGTGGAACCATCCCCATTCCCGAAGAAAAAAATACGTTGGGATATTATTGGAATGGGGAGATATTCCTTCACTTGCACAAGAAATCTACACTTGGTAAAGTGCAAGATGAATTTATATGTTTGAAATCGAAGGAGGGTGCATGTCATCTCATTGGTCAAAGTCAATAAGTAAAAGGAAAGTAGTATGCAGAAAGGAAGGTTGGGAAGCCGGAAAAAAGTGGACAAAGTCTCATGGTCCCTCAGGGTGTGTAGTTGATAAAAAAATAAGTCAGAGATACCCAAGAACATGGACTAAGTCTATAGTATGTATGGAAGCAGGAAAAGAAGCACATCTCTCATATTACAACAATAAGTGCGTAGGTTAGCTTGTAAGATCTTCCTAAAGCCCATTGGCAATAAAGGAGGTGGTTCATTAATGCACTATCCATACGGGATTAAATCCCCTTAATGCATAAGACTCATGTAAGATAGATATGTGAGTGATATGATGTGAAAATATTGCAATGGTTATAATAATTAAAGAGGTTGAGAACTACAAAAAAACTCCCCATGAATGTAATTTGTAGCATTAATGCATAAATCTGTGATCCATTAATAAGGTGACTTGTTTTAAAGCTATATACAGACACCCTTAAAGGTTTGATATTCTAAAGCGACAGTACTAAAAGATAGTTGAAGTGAGAAGCGCACTCAAGGCTCAATATTGGTTACAGAGATTTTCTAGACAAGTTACAAAGAATTTTCAAAAATATGAGTTCATCAGTCCCCTATTTCCTATGATATTTTGAAAATTGGTATAGGAAGTCCAAATAGGTGTGATAGAGCTAAACCAAAATTATGAATATTTTCGTAACACCCTCGGAAATAAGTTCCATTCTTATTTCCCCTCTGGATAGAATTATAGACTATGATATCACATCCGCAGACTTAAAGGATTTTAACCAGAGGCTATGCTCCCCTAAAAGTGAAGCCATGACCCAAATAGCTAATAGTTACATCAACCTCATTTCTTCCTTCCCTCTCACTACACCATGCCCATAACGTGTATGGGTATGTTCCCAAAATTACAATCCTGAAACTAAAGAAGTCTAGGACGGAAGAGGAGAGTTGGTCTTATCTTTCTAGCAACATGCTTTTAACAAGAATGCTAGATTTTCCTCCGAAAGGGAAAATGGGGCTATCACTAAGGATTCAGCACAGGAATCTTGGAATACTCATTCAAAGAAATGGATGAAATATATGAATGACCATTGGATGAATAGTCCTCGAACTTCTTCCCATAGAATGACAAAGAAATTGAATAGGGCTAAATTTATTGAGGAAGTTGGGAATGTGATCACACTGCTGAAATGAGTAATGGGTATTGAATCTACTATTTTCTTTCGGAGTGGATGTTTGAATTTAACTAATTCATACTTATTAGAAAATGAACTCTCCCCTATCAGAGAAATGATGAAGATCTGGAGGGAATCCATGAGCATCAAAATGTTGCACTCAACATCAAAATGTCGCACTCAACTACAAAATGATGTAGCTTCAAGATCGAAGCAAGAAATCAAGTATAAGGATTTTAGGATGAACTGTGAAGATGAGAGAGAGGTCAGAAGAAGAGATTTTTCAAGAATGACTTTGTCTCATATGGTTGAATATGGGGATATCCAAACCCACGAAGGGTTAGAAAAGGATGACAATATAGTTAGTAAAGAATACACCCAAGACAATATTGCTTTGCAACCCTTACCATCGATTAATTGGAACATCGCTGAGAAGAAGTAAAATCAGGAGAAAAATTCCCACCCTATCCAACTCTCCATATGGTGGTTTTTTTCAAAATAAGTGGATACAAGTTACCACTAAACCCCATTGTTAAGAGAATATAGGCACAATCAACTCATCGATGATGTTATTCCTTGATTTCGTAAGGTTTATACTACTAGAGACATTTCATGGAGGAAAAAGGTTAAGAAGATGGATTCATTACCAATGACAGGTGATGTAGGCACCCAGGACAAATCCAAAACTCTCCCTCTTCAAACATCAAGAAGGACTGGAGCAATGCCTCAGGAAGGTAAGTTTGCAAGCCCTTTTTTTCATGCTACTCCCTTACAGACTTTTCTAGCATCTACCTCAAGAGCCAAAGGAAATGAGAAAGTGATGGAATCTACTCTTAAAAAGGTCAAGGATGAAAAAATGGTTGAGGTTCCCCATATTGACATGCATGAAATAGAAGAGGAAAAACAACTTCAGCTCCGAAAGAGGGAAAAAATAAAACTATTGAATGCGTGGATCAGGATTTTTCGCCACATTATTAGCAAATTAATGAAATAGATAAGGGTAGTAGGCCAAGGAGGAATACTTGTTTGTGATATCAATTCAAGGTTGTGTTCGTATTCTAATTTCTTGATCTAAGTTGATTGCAGAGATCCTTTTTGGCCAGGAGAAACTACTGTAAATGCAAAACCATACCACCAAATAGAGTTAAACAAAACAAGGACCGGACTACCTAGTGGGAGCTAGATCTGGGAAGTGTGATGCTTCCGAATAGGTCGTCAATCGATCCAATTTTATATAATAGTATTAATGTTATTCAAAAGAAATAAATATCTTATTAGAATTGAAATGATTTAGGTATCTCGTACAAAACAACAAGAAAAGTTAGGTAAAATGTGATTGAGGTCAAAATGGGTTAGGTGATTAGCTGGTGTTGCATTGCAGGTATGGTACAGGCTTTGGGTAAGGTCTGGTAAAGATTAGAAATGGTTCTGGGTTGTTGGGAAGTGGGTATTAGCTTGTTGGTCTGAGGTATATTTCTAGACACAATAATTGATGTCGGGTTGTGTGGACCTGATGCCAGTTAGCGAGAATGACTAATGTCGGTTTCTAAATGGCATCAGTAAGGAAATTTTAATAAAAATCACTTAAAACTTGTTTTTAAACTCTTTGTGATTGCACAGAGGTCGAAAATGTTGAGGGTGAGGTCGTAAAATGGCCTTGCAAGCTTAGAGATGATTAGAAGAGGGTGAAGGTAGGTGAAAGGGCCAGGTATGGTAAGGTGATACGTTGGTAGGAGGAGGGGAGTTTACGGACGTGGAGAAAGATAAATTACTGAGATGAATAATAAATCTTACTGAAAAAATAGAAATAAATGAAGAGATGTTAGGTACTTACTAAAGAGTAGATTTGGAGAATGTAGGTGATGAGGACGGTGATGGAAGAGATCCGGAGAGAAGAGACATTATGTTAGTGCCGCAGCAATTCAAACCTTCGTGCTTCTCTATGTGAATCTATGATCATGAAGAAGATGATGAATGCAAATGGTTATTGGTAGTGCTCCCGTATGTTTTCCTTTTCCTGAGTGCTTCAAAAATTTGAGTGCTCCAAGTCTTTATTCGTATGAGATCCTGAATCAAATGACCAACCTAGGAAAAGGATTTTGGAAATGTATTTAACCTAACTAGAGATGGTTAGGGGACTGATGTTAGTTGAGATATAACTAGCGTCAATCAAGGTGGGAATATCTAGGTTGGCCAAAAATAGCCAAATTGTTGCTATTTTTGGCATGATCTCTAACCTTCTTCCAAGTCTTGAGTGATGGATCCCGAGAAAGATAAGTAGGATTCTTTTTAGGTTTTTTAATAGGAGTTAATTCTAGTTTTAGACTAAGTTCCACTTGGTTAGGATAGGCTTAGACTTGGTCTTAGGTCATTAATGAGGTTTGAGTGGGTCATTTGAGTGAGGTGGCTAGGTGAGTTGGCTAGGGTGAGGTGGTTAAGTGAGGATATTAATTAATTCAATTAACATGTGCACTAGGGGATATGAATGGGTAGGATATGGTTAATTTAAGTAATGGGGTTTTAATGGAAGTATAACCTAATTTTTGTGTCTACATTTTCCCCATTTTTTCACGTGGCTTGTCTACATTTTCCCCATTTTCACATTCATCGACGGATGGGATTTAGCAACCAACACATTTCATTTACCGACGGGTGAGATGACTGCCACCCTAGAGGATGTGTATAGGATCTTACAGCTACCGATTATTGGGGAGCCAGTGTATTCTATTTCTTCCAAGGCATTAGTGGAGCCGATATTGGCTTTATTTGGAGAGGGATGATGGGTGAGTGAGCTACCTGTTAGTGAAAATCACAACACCCCTAGATGTTTATCATATTTCTAGTTTGATATTGGACATCCAGTGTGATTGCACAACATTGAATCTTTTCCCCAAGTGTGGGACTTGCAGAAATGGGAAAATAATCCCTAGATTAAAGGTTGGTTCCTTCACTCCTCTGATTAGGTGTATGCATGAACTTTGCAGAGGTTTAATACCAGATCCTACTCTAAATTCCAAGGAGACAGAGATGAAAGATGCAAAAGAAATAAAACTAAGACTAATAAGGTGATACACCAAAGGAGTGGTGAACATCTACTTTGCAAGATTTACACAGATCATAAGAAATACAACACAAAATATGTACAGATTGCTAAAATGTAATGAGATATCAAAAGACAATGATAAACACATGAAAGGATTGGAAGAAATCAATCATAGAACATACATTATCATTCCCAAGCTCAATACATTGCATTACAATGGCCAAGAGGTAAAACACATGCCGTAGTCCTGTATGAGAGGTAAGGGACTCTACAAATCTGCCACCGAGGAAGAAAAGAGAGTTTGTAGAGTAAAATATGTCCAACCCTTTAAAAATTAGCCAAATCTGGATTTTAACAATGAAAAATGTGAGCCAGGAAGAAGAAACATAGGAAAACATGAAAGGATGCTTCAACCACCAACTAAATTGCATTAAAACAACATGGGTACCCTTGAAAGTTCATTCCCAATGTTCTTGACCATGCTGGGAGAGAATGGAATCCATACTTCATTAAAATTGGTGGTTGAAACGTCAGTTTGCTCTCTTTCCCATGCCAAATGTGTTTTTAATTTTCTCTCTCCAAACCCCACCAAAACACAAAATTGAACCCTTCATCATGTAGAGAATTTCATTAGCTTTCCAATGACACCAAGAACGTGAAAATCTGAGCTCTAGATCAAAAGTTATGCCCTTCTGAAGATTTAGGGAAAAACTAGGGAAAATTTGGGTCAATGGGATGAAAGTTTAAAATTTTACCTCCTTTTTTGACTTTGGGAAAATTTCCCCAAAAATTTCCACCCCCTGCCGCTCCGATGCCATGTGGCATGTCCTGAGTGCGGGCCATCAATCATTCCTTTTATGCCTTTTTGGACTTTGGAAAATTTTCCAAAATTCTCCGCTGCCCGATGGCCCAATGCCACGTGGCATCTCGCTAATTGGGTGTAGGCCATTGCTTCCAATTTTTCCATTGACTCTGACCATCTCCCCAAATGGGACACATGGCATGTTTTCATTGGCATGGGCCTAAACTAGCTCTTTTCCTTCGTGGACCCGCCTTAAGATTTCGCCACCACATGGACACGTGGCGGTTTCGATCATTAGCGCGGGCCATTCAAAGAAGAGTTTTATTGTGCCATTTTTCATACTTTGGCAAAATGAAAAATTTTCCCCCACACCTCCACTACCTACCGGTCCAAGGACACGTGTCATGTTTTGATTCATTGGTGGGCCTTCGGGCCAAGATATTCCATTTGCGCCAACTTTGGAAATTTTTCCGACTTCCTCTTATCGCTTCGATTTCGATGGCCCCGAGTACATGTGGCCACTTCCTATCAATGGCAGGCCTTCAGGTTGAAAAATTCCTTTGACTACCCCGACCGATCCTTGAATTTTTTTAAATTTCCCACCTGCAACTTGCCATTCCGCCGCTGACGTGGTGCATTCTGATTGGTCCGTGGACCTCCCTAGGAAAATTTCCCTCCCAAACTTCGCCAAGCCATAACTTGCAAAATACAAGGAGTTAGAAGGAAAAATTTACCTTTCTGGAAAGTTGAGAAGATCCTCTATCCAATGAAACCATTTCTAGAAAAATTTGAGTGCCTAAAAAGTGAAAAAAATTCAACTGAGGCACAAGGAAGGAAGGAATGAAAGGATGTTAGCCAAAAAATGAGCAAGGGGCTTATTTTGGATAACATACCATAATGCGAGCCTTATCTATGGAGACATGTATGTGGCCCATCCTCAAGAGATGAGGTTGGTTCTTTTGATGATGGATGTGATATGTTGTTTCTCCTTACCAGATGCTAAGGGTGGGAGATTCCCATGAGCACTGATGGGAGTGCTCCAGGATATGATGGAGGAGCGGATCTATTTTTCCTAGGCACCGGCATTCCTAGTGCAACTATACAAGGAGTTGTGGGCTTATGGGATATTACAATGGTTTAGCTTGTGTTACACCTTTCTACTACACTACTAGGCATATGAGCATATCGTATGTGTGCGGCCAGATTTGTTTCCGACGTGATTAGTTTGGGGTGGTCGGGTCAGAGTTGGATATAGATGGTGGGTACCAGTTGGTGGGAAGCACAGAGTGGCTAGGGCCACATGTGATGTTTTATATTATAGACAGTTATTGGAGGGGCTTTCAGGGGTTGATATTGTGTGGAGACCCTATATTGGCTATCCATCCTATAGAGGCATGGTAGAGGAGCTAGAGGAGACAGATGAGACAAGCATGGATATCAGGTGGGGTGATGATTAGTCACTTGATATGATTGGTGTATTGATTTTTGGTATATATTGGCCTGTGTGCTGATGATAGTGAGGATGTATATGAGGGTTTTGAGATTTTTATTTTATACCACCTACATGCCAAAGATAGTGAGGATGTATATGAGAGTTTTGAGATACTGAGTATTTATTTGTATCGGTGTACATTTATATTGATACATAGACATTCTTATTGTTATAGATGATGATATTTATGGTATGGATGATGTACTTGCATTTGAATTTTCATTTTTATTGTGTATGTGATGGAAACTAGGTGAATTAGGCATGATTGAGTCAAGGTCATGTAGGCATGATGGAGTCAGGTATAAGCGTGTTTGAGTTAGGTCAATTAGGCATGGTGGAGTCGTATAGGCATGATTGAGTTGATGTCGATTAGGCATGGTGGAGTTAGGTCAGTTAGGCATGGTTGAGTTAGGTTTTTGGTTTTGATTTAATTTCCAAGTTTATTGGTAACATGAAAAATAAATGATGATGAATATGTATGATATGATGTTATAAGAAATAGGTAAGTATACATGTTTATATACTTGTATGTTTGTTTAATTTCCAAGTAATGTAGAAGATGGAAACTAACTAATGGTAGAATGTAAATAAAAAAGTGGGGGGAATTAGTTAGGGTAAAGAGTGGTGAGCTAACCTCCAAGGGCCCCATGCCTCTCAGTGCTGCCAACATAGCCCCAACAAAAAGGGACCTCGGTCAATGTAGTTCTCCCATAAGCTAGGGAAGAATATGATGAGGTAGTGGGATGGGTTGGTAGGTTTTAGGCATGGTTGAGTCTAGGTCAGTTAGGCATGGTTGAGTTTAGGTCATTTATGTATGTTTAAATTAAGGTGTCAAAGGCTTGGTCCTATATAGGATAATCAACAAGTAATGAAGAAGGTGAAGGGTAAGAGGTGACTGAAATATCCGCCTAATTAGTAAGAACCAAAAAATGGTAAGAACCAAAATGAGTTTGGCATACCTAAAATGGGATTATGAACGTAAGACCCTAAAGGAGTTGCATGATGGACTATTTTACAGTTGAGGAAATTCACATGATTAGAAAATGTCACATTTACAACACATCTCTTGAGCGTAAGGCGGGAAATTAGGGTGAAAAGGAAATGAGGTGAAATCAAGTTAGTTTTAGCATAACCTAGTGTGAGATAGCATGCCAACTTGGCAAGAGACCCAAGATCATAGTAGGCAAGTCCATGACAAAAAAGTTAATCTTTACTTTTTTCTTTTTCTTTTTTTTTTTTTTGATAGACTGATCGATGCGAGAATTCTATGTGGGATGAGTATATTTTCTCCTTGAGGTCTTCATGAAGCTGATCAATGTGGGAAGCTTTAGAATATTTGTATTTTATCATTTACAAGAATAGTCTTCTTATTATGATAGACTATGTACAATATGGCTGGCTTGGTATAGTTGTCCTTCGAGGGAGAAGTCTATTTATAGTAGCGAGATAGAAAGCGTAGATGTCCTTTTTGAGGGAGTCATATTTTTGTTGGAAGTTTGACTCAAGGAGTTGAATCCCATTTTACTTTGGAAATTTTTTTGCTTTTGACTTTTAGGTCATGGACAAGACTATAAAGGCTGAAGGCTCTTGTGTTGCAGAAAAAACCATAACATACAAAGGCTAACTATGAAAGAGAGGGTGTAAGTGATGAATGACCATGGGATTCCATCTTGAAAAATATGAAAATTATCCATGAGAATCATTCCATGAGTAGAGCCATGATACTCATATTGAAGACAAGGTTGAAAGGTAACAGGTAATCACATGATCCTAGTTTAGTCATTGATCCTTAAAATAGGTAAAATGGAAGGTGAATGGTGCTCAAGGGATAGGTGCTAAATAGACAAGAGGTGATATAGGACTTAATTCAATAGTAGAATGGTTGAAGATACAAGGCATTGAGGGGCTCAAGTTTGGGTTTACCTTCGAGTGAAGACAAACGATAAGCACCTGATCCATAGGTATGAGTAACGATATAAGGTCCAAGCTAATTAGGAGAAAATTTGCCCCATTTACTTTTTTCCTCTTTTATTACATGTTGATTTTCCTTTAGGACGAGGTCACCGACCTAGAAGGTTCATTCGTGGACACATTTATCGTAGGCATGTTTGATATGTTTTTGGTATATTTGGAGATGGTCAAGAGAATTGAGATGATATTCGTCTAATAAGTCAAGTTGTGCCAATCGATCTTGGCGAAGTCATCATCATTGAGCATATCTTTGAGTGAGATATGAAGAGATGAAATCTATACTGCAAGAGGTAGAACAACCTCTACAACCTAGACCAGAGAGAAAGGTATGGAAATAGCTAATGTATGGATACTAGTGTGATAAGCCCATAAGGCAAAAGGAATGTGCGTATGCCAATCCTTTCCAATATCATCCACAACTTTCATAAGAATTTTGTTTAAGGTTTTGTTGGTTGATTCAGCTTGGCCATTTGTTTGAGGGTAGTAGGGTGAAGAAAAATTGAGTTGAATGCCAAAGGCATCACAAAGCTTCCGTAGGGTTTTGTTTTTGAATTGTTTTTCATTATCAGTGATGAGACGATGAGGAACACCAAAGTGAAAAATGATGTGATGGTTGATGAATTCACATATTTTCTTATCTTTTGTCAAATAAGATGTATGGCTTCTACCCATTTAGTGTAGTATTCAGTAGCGGTAATAATCCATTGATGGCGTTGTGAAGAATGGGGATTGATCTCTCCAACAAGATCCAAATCCCATGAGAGAAGCAAAAGGTATCGTGTGACCTATCAGCATGACTAGGTGTGTGATGAATATAGCATGTTCTTTGGAACATCACAAAACATTTGAAATAATCACAAAAATCATAGTTTAAGGTTGGCCAATAATAGCCTAGGTGGAGAATGCATTTAGCAACAACTAAACCACTGAAGTGACCTCCACAAATTTTATCGTGAACTTCCTTGATGGTGTAAGGAACTTCAGAACTAGTAAGGTATCATAAGAGGATACCATTAAAGCCATGTTTATAAAGAATACCACCCATGATGACATAGCGAGAGAAACTTTTGAGAAAGGTTTTTTTCATTACGAGTAAGGATTGGAGGTATAATTGAAAGTGAAACATAGTCAGCAAACTACTTATACCAAAGGTCACATGGGCCACGTTGAAGCGGTTCCAATCAAGGTTGGCGTCTCGAAATAGATAGGAAGGTGATTACAACCATTGTATTGTGACAAATGTTTTTGATTGGGAAGGTGTAGTGAGTATCCGAGATGCAAGACAAGCCATGGTGTCCACAAATTTTTAGTGGAATGTGGGGTAGTTTTAAGTTCATAATGATCAAACGTAGTCAAAATTATGTCGACATGATGTTTGCACTTTTGAATTATTTTGTTACGACACTGGTATATACCATTGACTTGATTTACAACTAGTTGAGAGTCGCCAAAGATAATAATTGATTTAAATTCTAAGGTGATGGCGGTTTGAAGGCTTAATATGAGTGCTTCATATTCAACAATATTGTTAGTACATTCAAAATCTAGTTTGAAAGATAATGACATAAGTTCACCATCGAGAGGAATGAGGATAACTCCAACACCACCCCACATTGACATTTGGAACAATCTAAGAATAAGGTCATTTGGTAAAAGGTATTGTCTAATGAGAGAGTAGTAATGGATTCATCTGGGAAATCAAATTTAGAGGGCTGGTCTCTAGAGAGAGGTGCGTCTATAAGTTGGTCAACGATAGTTTGGCATTTAATATATTTTTTATGGATGAATTCGAGATCTAGGTCTGCAAGAAGCATGAGCTAACATGCAACACATTGATGTTGGTAGGGATTGGCGTACATGTAATGTAGGGGGTTTGTATTGGTGACAACAAAGGTTTTTGGTTAAGTAGGTAATGGTGAAGTTTAGTGGTGTTAGGTTATGGGACATGTTTTCATGTGTGAAATTTTTGAAGACCTGTACACTAAGAGTACTGTATACTTTCCATAGTTTTTTTGGCCTTAAAATGTGCCTCGATATACCGGGAAACGTGATTTTCTCATATGGGCGGGATTTTGACCCATAGGTTTATGGGATGGTTTTGGCCCATGGTTTTAATACCCATGGTTTTGTAAAACTACTTAAGAAGTTGTCTACTTATGTGGTTTTGTGCATATTGTAGGGTTAGAAAATGTAACATTATAGATGTGTTTTGAATTCAGATGTGAATTATGTAGAGTTTGTTGAGCATAGATCCAAAAAGATTTGGGTATTGTATTGAGAGAGTGGTGGCTTGTAATAAAATATGAGCAAGTGATTCTTGGTGGACGTAGCCCAAATTAGGTGAACCATGTTAAATATTGTCTCTTTGTGTTGTGTTATTTTATTCTACACTTTTATTTGAGATCTATAATATTTTTTGCATATTAGTTTCTATTGTTACGATTCTGTGAGGGATTATTCCACATATTTTATCCCTTATTTCCTAACAAGTGGAAACAAAAACTAAGTCTAAGAAGAGTTTTTTGGCGTGGTTGTATTGGGTTTCATATTCCAAAAGCATACAACTTATTTAATAAACCACTTGCTCCCTATGTTACTCATTGTGATGAGCAAGAATGACACCCAAGGAATGATCCATAGCAGAAATGTAAAGGTAAAATGGTTGGTCATCCTTAGGAGGAATGATCACAAGTGGTTGAAGGAGGTACTATTTTAAGGCCTCAAAGGCTTTGTGACATTAATCATCCCATTTAAAGGATATGTCCTTTTTAGGAGATGATGAAATGGGTGGTTCTTTGTTAGATAACTACAAAATAAAATGACGAATAGATTGCAACTTGCATTATAAACAACGTAGTTGGCGAAGGTTATTAGGTGGAGGAATTTTGAGAATATCCTTGATTTTAGCGAGATCGAATTCTATGCCACACAAAGAAATGATAAAACCAAGGAGTTTTCTGAGAGAAAAGTGAAGACACACTTCTTAGGTTAAAGGCGAACACAATACTTGATGAGATAGTCAAAGATGACCTTAAGGACTATAAGGTGTTGATTGATGTTTTGATTTGGCAAGAAGGTCATCTACATAATCTTCCAATATGTGATGCATGATGTCATGAAAGATATAAGTCATATCCCATTAATATATAGCACCAACATTTTTAAGGCCAAAGGGCATGACTCGATAATAGAAGGTCCCCCAAGGAGTGATGAAGGTGGTTTTGTGTTGATCTTCCGAGGTGAGTAATATTTGATTATAACCCGAGAAACCATCCATGAGTGATAACATCTCATGGTTGGTGGTGAGATCAACTAGTTTTTCTATACTAGGTAGAGGAAAGTCATCTTTAGGGAAAGCTAAATTAAGGTCATGGAAATCCGTGCATATGCAGAGTCCTCCTGTCACTTTTGTGATAGGAACGATGTTAGAGATCCATTTGGGATAATAAATAGGTGTAATGAAGGAAACCGAGAGAAGGTGCTAAATTTATTCTTTGACAAGAAGGGAAATGCGAGGATGCATTTTCCGCAGCTTTTGTTTTATGGGTTTGGCTTAGGAATAGTTATGATATTATGGACCACAATGTTTGGGTCAATACCAAGCATATCAGCATAGGACCAAGCAAAAGCATTGCTATGATCTTAGAGGAATGAGGTAAAAGCTTCTTATTCAATAGCATCTAAAGATTGGCCTATCTTTAGAATGTATGGGTTATTCGAGTGTTAATATTGATTTCAATGGTCGATTCATTTAACATGGTTTACATCTCAGAAGGCAATGACCGATGAATATAAGAATCTTCCGCACCAAGATAGGTGAGAATAGAATCATCATCCTGACATTGAACGACATTAATAGAATGTGTATCATCATCGATCATGTCAGGATATAGGAAGGGAAGGGAAGAGGGAGCCTCATCATCGCGTTGATAAGTCAGAGGTCCCAAGGAAATGGTGTTTACAAAAAAAAAGTTAGGAGGAATGGATTCTAGATCCATAGAATCCGTGGGTGAAGGTGGTAAACTTAGTAAATGAGGTGAAGAAGGTTTGTTATACTCAATGAGTTTGACATGGGATTTCTTGGAAGATGGTTTGGCAAAACCAATACCACTATGGTCACTATGTTTGTGTGTGGTACACAAGATGAAACTATGGAGGCCATGTTCATAGAATCTGAAGAAAAATCCCTTCCATGCACAACGATGGAAGAAAGTGTGGGTGAAGCAGTGGTTGGTGAGGTATTTAAGGTTAGAAGAAAATGGTTGTGTTTGGGAAGGTGGCTCGGGTGAGTAGGTAGAAGTATCAAGTCCCCCATATGTTAAGTTGGTGTGAAGGTGGGGAGGACCATAAGGGAAGACCTTGCCTATGCGATGGTCATAGCGAGGATGTTGGTGAAGGTTACCATACTATTGAGGAGTAAGGAATGTGTCAATGTTGTATAGGCGGTACTCCCAGTGAGATGTTGAAAAAAACCTTCTAAGGGATCGGTAGTTGGTATATGGGTAGCGGGAATAAATGAATCACTAGGAGATTGGGAAGAATAAGCATTGGTTGGTTGAGAAGTGGATGGGTTAGTGGATGGGTTGGCTGTAGAGGCTATGGTTGTAGTGGGAATAGAGGAGGTAGGTGTGGAAAAGATAGCAGTAACATCGGTGGATGGGGTTGTGGGTGAAGGAGAAGTGGCGGCAGTAGTATATGCCTTAACTAGTACAAGGATATCATTAGGTTGGTATAACATGTTACATGTTTTGAATGGAAAGGGGTCAAAGCAGGATCGTATAGTTATGTGATCTGAAAATAGAATGAAATTTTTATCTACTATATCTTCAGACCCTTGTAGACTTATCAAATTACCATTTAATTTTTAGCCCATTAAAATCAACTTGAAATAATGCAATAAGTATGACACTTTGCAAAAGGGTTGATTACTGAGTTTGGCAATTGCCTACATCTTCGGGTTCTTTCGAACTATTCCACTAGTCAAAACTTGTAAGTTACATTAGTACTTTCACAAGAAAACCTAATGGAAACTATTAATAACTTTCTTAGAAGAATATCTAGACCTTCAGATGACAAGGGTGAAAAATAGCACCCGACTTCCCCTTTCCCAAAGATATTCAAAAATCTATATGGCACCAGATCCACTATTTGGAATCCTCCAGATCTCGATCAGCCTTTTAGACACTTCATAACACCCTATGGCAGTTGATACTCTAGGATTCATAATAATTTGGTGTGGCGGTATGGGATGGCTAGGTAGTATTAAAAATCTTACTCACAATAATTTTAATTTACTATTGCCTAAAAAATAGGTCAATAATAATTAAAATAATAATGCCTGAATAAATTAGGACTTCACACAACTATGTCATTGACATCACATCTAACTCTCCTCTTGGCTCGATCTCTACCTTTTAAGCTCTAGGAATGAGCTTCTAAGTTATCTCGTGTTCTTTTTCAATGCAAGGGGTTCCCTATTTATACTAAAATAGGGCCCTTAAAATAATTCCTTAAATTTTATTCTAAGCCTATTAAAATCCTAACCATGGCTTATGGATAGGTTTATTTCCCCATATTAGGGCAGATTGCATAATTGAGTGGGTTATCCCACATAATCCTCCTTTAGCAAATTCCACGTGATGTGGATGCTTTTAAAAGAATGGGTAATATCCCACATTAGGTGGAGGGATAATTAGTTTAGGATTTATTAAAGCCTTTCCCATGCATGCATAGTGGTCATGGGACCACTTGAGGCTTACCTCCCCTCCTCCTCACATGGAAGCTTCCACACATGGCTTGGTTTGCCCCCACCACGTGGACTTTGGCTTATCATTGGGAGTTGGCGGATTACATATTGGCCGCTATGTTTGGAGTGGTGTGTTGTTTGGTTGTTGTGACTACCGAGATATGTGGGAATGTGGCCAATTAGGTTGACCGAGCCATGTGGAAACGGTTCCCACCGAGGTGTAACATGGACTCACCAAGATAATAGAAATTTGACCCAAACATTGTGGCATAGAATGTAATCAACTCGGTGAATAGCTCGATGTGTAACTCGATCCATAACTTGATGAGAAACTTGATCAACACATAGTCCACTTGTCGACTCTTGATAGTAAAATCAGGCTAATTCGACAAGTGGTGGTAATCCATGTGGTGGCTTGTGGACCCTCCACATTGGTGATAACAAATTAGTCCACACGGTGGTCGGGCTTCCCTCTGTTAAAAATTTTGAACCTCTTATCACGACCACGGAATTTTATGTCTGTCAAATACCAAAGGTTGATAACCACCTAAAACAACTTTCTCTTTTTTTTAATGTCATTTTACCATGTGTCATAGTGTTATTGGTCCAATATTGATATGTTGACGAGTTGACTTCCTATTACCGAACTTTGATTGGACATAACTAGAGCTCCCAATGTCTATTTTTCACATTCTCATAGTCGTCAGAAAGATCTCAAAAATATATTTTTCACTCACACAATTTAGGGATTTTTAGGTAAATTTTGATATAAAAATGATCCCGATCACATGTCACTAATGAGAAAGGATTTTTGTCTCAAAAAGTTTATATTAGAACATTTTTCCCTCCTGTCCTGAATCTGAAAACTCTGCTGCCACCTCAGAAGTAATGTTGTAGTAGACCCTTTGGTATCTTCTCATGAAACCTCTTCACTTTGAAAACTTTGTTATGATCCCAAGACCTATGGGTTATGGGCCCACTACACTTTTGCTATGCCACTACGATATATCGAAGAATACCTCCACACCTCTGTTTTATGGTGCTAAGTTTCTAAATGAAACCTCAATGCTCCTACTGTATGGTGCTAAGCTTCTAGATATCTGACAATAAGGATCTTCTTTTACTCTATAACATAGCTCCTGGCTCCAAGTTGATTCCACATAATCCAAACTAGTTCGAAGGAACTCCATGCTACTTAGAGCTATGATTGATCGATGTCGATGATGGATAATGACTTTTCCCTTTTTAGACCTCAACGCCTCCACTATGTAGTGTTAAGCCTCTTGAAAACCTTAACGCATCCCGCTATGCATTGCTAAGTCTCTTTTTCAAGACCTCAACGCTCCCACTCTATGGTGCTAAGTCCTGATGATCAACTACCATTCAAATGTGTGGTCGCAATGCCTTGACACCAAATGAAGTTCCGAGCTAATATTTTGAGAGCTCCTTTCCAGAATTCAATTCCTCCAATGCATGATGCTAAGCCTCTTTCAAGACCTTGAGCCTCCAATGCACAATGCTAGTCTAATGATCAGCTACCATTCGAATGTGTGGTCGCTATGCCTCTACACGAGAATGATGATCCAAGATGATTTCTCACAAGATCAAAAATGATGACTCCATCCCCCTTACATGGTTGCTACCTCTACACAGTACAAATCCTCCTATTGACGATGACTATCAGGTACAACTCTACTACACAGTCACAATGCCTCTACACAAAATGAACTTATGACCTATTGTTAGATGCCAACGGTGTTTAGCTACCATTCTATTGTATGATCATAATGCCTCTACACAGAATGAAGTTCGAGATGATCCTTTGAGAGCTTCTTTTGTTGACAAACTAATATTAAGTACCATTTTGTTAGATCCCCATGATGGCCTCTTCATAGAGCAAAGTTTCTACCGACGTCTATGCTAATGGTGATTCAACTACCATTTTATTACAAGGTTGCAATGCCTCTACACATAATGAAGTTCCGAGCTGACACCTGTGAGCTCAACTATTTACACATATTGTTGACCAATCTCTAAGCTAAGTATGAGTTAAATCATGTATCCAAGTCAGTAATGTGTACTCACAAGTTGATTAGGAGATATGTTTGGAGTATTAATCAAATTTTATAAGTAAGAAAATCCACTAAGTATGGTAAACCTTTCTCTTAGAATTTTCTCACAAAATATGATCTCTAAACAAATACTACATATTATTCATCAATCTGAATTATGTAATATATAATTGAAAAATTGTTGACTTACCCATTTTAAAGGACTTTCACTTTCAGGTATTACCTAGTCCTAGGTTGAATTGTCAACTGGTGGTGGAGTAGAAACCTCCTTTGCCTTTTCAGTAGGCCTCCATTGCATATGTGGCTTGCCATAACTCTGATGGTGAGATGGATGCACTTTCCAGAAATTTTCCACCCGATGCCCATTCCTCTGGAAATGAGCAAAAAAATTGACTTTGACCAGAGTTAACTTTCTTGTTGACTAGATTTGACTTTCCCATTGACTGAACTTTGGCTGGACATAACTAGAGCTCCTAATGTATATTTGTTGTGTTCTCATAGTCATTGGAAATATCTCAAAAACATCTTCTCGCACTAACACAATTTAAGGATGTATAGAGAAATTTTGATATAAAAATGATACCCCGATCATTATGTCCTTCATGTTTAAATTTTACACAGTGATGTAAGGTTGAAGGAACACAACCCATGACATGGATCCAAGGTTGGCCAAACAATAGGTTATACTAGAACTCCCCCTATAAGATATAGAACGGTTCCAGAATGGTACGATGGCCCACATGAATGTGGAGGATGATGGTGCCGAGAGTGGAAGTGATGGCATCATTGAATGAACGTAGCATAAATGGGTTATTATGCATGCAATTTGAAGGGATGTGCATTTGATTATATGTGTGGGAGGATATGATGTTGATGTTAGCACCGCCATCAATCATAACATGTCAAACACGTATATTATCAATGTAGATGAAAATGAAAAGGGTGGGATTAGGATCATCTGATTGGAGAGGTACAATCTCATCGTCAGAGAAACTGAGGGTGGCTACTTGGTGAGTAGTGGTAGGTGTAGAGGAAGGGGATGAATTAGTGAGAGAAGCTACATGGTGAGGGGTGATAATGGAGGCCATAGGTGTCGGGTCATTAGGTAAAACCTCGATGGATTATAGAACCTCCATGAGGGCCTATCGATGGGATTTAGAATTTTGGACGAGGTCGTACAAAGACATTTTTAGAGGGGATTGGTGCAATTGTTTTATCATTGTACAATGGGTGACCCCATCAAAAATAGGATATGTGGGTCCCCAAATGGTGATTTTTAGTGTGGGTGTAGATGGTATGTTGGGCACAAGATTGGTAGATGGGCTAGTTGTTTTCTCCTTTCCTTTGTCTTTTTAGGCACGAGTGGAAACTTGGATCATGTTAATCTGAGGAAGAGAGGTGGATAGAGAAGGTGTGTCAAGAAAGGTATAATGATATGATGGACAAAAACTAGTGTGTGGTAAGAACCTTGTGAAATGAGTAGGGTGCACTGACATTTTGGTGGGGTTTTGATAGCTCTCTTATACGAGACCATATTGATCTCAAATTTTGGAGGTGGATAAAAGGGATGTGGAGGTGGTGATGCAGGTTGCTGAATAGGTAGTGGGTGAGGATGTGTAGTGATAGGTGGAGGTGGAATTGGGTCCTTGTCTAGAAGATCATCGTCATTAAAAAAATTTAGGAGGAAAAAGTTAGAGAAGAACGGTTTTTAGAGCCTTACAATTTTCTACATCATGTCCTGGCACACGATGGTAGGCATAAATTTTAGTATCGTCAAACCCTTTTGGTTTGGGTTTGAGTGGGTCATAAGGTCTAAGGGGTAGTAATGTGATGACAGAGGTCTCTAAAAGGTTAGCTAGAATGTTGGCGTAAGACCTTACCAATGGATCGTAATGTGAGGTGAGTGTGGGTTTGGATTGAAGTGTAGGTGATTTTGATGTGTGAGGTACTACAGGAGGTGGAATTGGAGGTGGGATAGGTTTGACCACTAGTTTGGTAGGTGGTATTGTTTTAGGCTTGGTTATACCTTCTTGGGTAAAGGCATAGTAGATGAACTAGCAATAGAAGGTGTTGTAGGATTAACTACCTCTTTGGAGGGTAGTGGGTTTTTCAATTTTGGTTGCACCCTCCTAGGTAAAGGTGAAATAAGTGTGCATGATGTAGAAGGGAAAGCAGATGGTGGAAGAGGATGAGTTAGCCAAGGTGATAAAGGAGGTGCGGTGAAGGTTACTGGCAGAGGAAAGGTGGAAGGTATGGGTTGAAGAGAAGGAAATCTCATAGAGTGCGATGCTCTTACCGTAAGTGGTGGGGATATAGGTGGTAAGAAATATGTGGGTCTTAGCGAAGGTGCATGTTGTTTTGGTAGGTTAGGTGTAATAAAGGATTGTGATGAAGAGGTGGGTTGCAATGATTTTTATTTTCCTTTGATAGGCGAGTTGTTTGGCTAAGGTCGACGGTTGAGGCCCTAGGATAGATGAAAGGGGCAAAGGTGACAAATGCGTAGTGGGTGAAACTAGTGTATGCGGCCTAGAAGGTTGGGTCTTCCTTTTAGGTGGAGGAATGGTTTTTTTGTAAGTTTGGGAAGATGTGGCTAAATCCAATTTGATAGGTGGATGAACTAGACTTGATGTCGACATGACACCCAATGTGGTAATGGGTCTAGACATGGGGGGAGGTGTAGGTGCAAGTAGGTTCTTAGGCATAGGAACATGTTTAGTTGTTGGTAAAGGTTTGGATGTAGGCAAGGGTGATGAAGAAGAGGTTGTTTCAATAGGCATGGTCATGGTTGATTGGGTTTCTTGAAATACCTTTGGATAGATTGTGGTAGTATCTACAAGAGACATTTGCATTTGGGTTTAAAAGGGTAGCTGAAGGCATCCCCAAAGCATGGAATTATCAATGTAATCCAAGCAGTTGGCCAAGCGTGAAAATGGCACTATTGTAAGAGAATATGACATTGGCTTAGTAGCAATCCCTGTAAAATATGTCTGTGAATGTTAATGGGGAATTGTCCCCAACAGGTAGTGGCATGTCTAAAGGATCTCCTATGGTTAGGGGAGATAACAGTTGGGATGAGGTAGTTTCCTTTTTTCGACGGAGAGGAAAGCGAAGATGACTCTCCCGTGGGTAGGAGAGTTAATACCATAGGTTTTTCGTTAGGTTGTGAGGTAAGTGGTGAAATGAAATTGGTGGAAGTTTTGGACTCCTTCGTGAGAGAAGGGGTCTCCACTGTGGGTGGAGTAGAGGAAGTAGGATCCTCGTGGGTAAAGGAGATCATACTAGAATCTCCTCGATATAGGGGATATGAGGAAATTACAGAAGGGATGGTACGATGTCAAACATAGCATGGACCTCGTGGACATTACTGTCATTAGTTGAAGGTTCACTGGTTTGGTTTGATGATGGGGTATGGTTAGGGAATAACTTCTTGAAGATATGCAAATTCTGATTGGTGGGTGTGTTTGGGTTATCTAGGACAAGATCTCCATTATCTAACATTTCCTAGACAATGTTCTTGAAGGTTATACAATTACGCGATGATAGTTACAATAGTCATGTTCCTTGTACCATGTAGGCATAGGATGAGTGGGGTCAAAACCAAGTATGTGGTTTTATGGGTGGAAGAGCAATGGCTCGGCCTTAAGAATTTTTTATAATATTGAAGAATAAGGCTCCTTGATTGGAGTGTATTTTCATTTCTCCCATCTGAACTGAAAATTTTGAACAGGAGAAAGGTTGGAGGTAGGTTTTGATTGATTAGATGGGTGAGATGGGACAACCTTTAAAACTATCATGTTGGCAGATCCTTTGGCTTTTGAATAATTGTTTTGGGGTTTTGAAGAGGAAGAAGCATCATTTGATTTAAATGCAACATTTTTGTTACGCAATTGAATTTTATTCTCTTCAATGGCATGAATTTCTAGTTTTTGCACCATGGTAAATGCTTCATCAAAGGTACAAAAGGTTTGTACTTGCAGATTTGGTGAGATGTGCCTAGCACAAGCTCTAGTGAACAACTCTATAAGCTTAGTTTGAGGCAATTGGAATGTTAGCTGGTTGATGAGGCTCCACCAACGAGTGAAAAAATCGGTGATAGACTCGTTGTCATATTTTCGAGTTGAGTACAAGTCGGTCATAGTGACCTTCTTGATGATATTGATTGAAAATGGTCCAGAAGGCTTGAGCCACTTGATTAAATGAGTAAATGGAATGTCAAGGAAAACCACTATACCAGTCTAACGTGGGTCCCATTAAGGACATGGGGAATGTTTATAGGAGTAAAGCATTGTTGTGGGTGATTAGATAACACCCATGTTTGAAAGACCACAAGTATTTCTACGGGACTTCTTTCTTTGTTGAAATGGTTGAATTTGGGCATTTTCCAATGCATATGGAATGGATGAATGGGAATAGATGGATGAATTGGCTCATTTCATATTTCTTGGTAAGTTAAGGACTTACAAGAGCTAAAAACTAATGCTTATAATGTTTGCATATTTTCCTTCATCATTTTAATAAGGTCATTGGTGGGTTGTGATGATTGAGCACCCCTGCAAAGATAAGGAGGTTGATGATGAATGTATGATGTGGACGTCATTCCAGTATATGGTGGTGTTGAGTACGAGAACTATGTGGGGGAATATATGTAGGTCACAAATATCTTGAATAGGTGATAGATGAGATTAGGGTTGTTGGTGATATGTGTAAGTGGGTGGGGTAGTCATAATGACTCTTGTGGTAATTGGGGGTAGGGACTGTGAGATGGAAAGGATGAGGTTTTGGAATGGGGTATGGGTTTCCAACACCATGGGTGGTTGTGATGCAATAGGTATATATGAGGTGAAGGGTGTAGATGGGGCTATTCTCAAGGTGGATAACGAAGGAATAGTTTACACCATGAGTGTGACAGATGCCATAGGTGCAACAGTTATAGAGGATGTGGGGTCTAGTTGAGACACCACAAGTGGTAAGGTGGATGAAGGTAATGTTGAGCTAGTGGTAGATGATTCAGAAGTGGGGGCAAGGGAAGGAGTGATAGATATGTGCATGTCGTATACCAATTTTCTGATGAGTCCTAGGTAGATGAGTGGGCGAGATAGTGTTGTAGGGTAAGTGCACCAAGTTGGGGGCCTAAAGGGGGTCTTAAGTGGATGCATTTTTCTAAAAAAAAAAGACTTCAACTTGTACAAGTTTTTTGAAATAGTTACACTCAAAATTGGAAGATACTTTGTAGAAATATGAATCATAGCATTTTGAATTTACTTTCTAAGATACTAAATTTTATTGAAAACAGATAAGTTTAAGTGGGTAAAACAACTAAAATACCAACATATGCTCCTATTTTTGTTAAAAAACATAATAGAGTGAATTTCGTGCCCCCACCATTTTTTGAGCACCATTTAGTATTTTTGAAAACCCTTTGGTAGAAAGATAGCTAGGAGCATCTAGTTTGGGCTCCATTTTTTTAGAATTGTATAGTGAATATTTTTTTATTTATGATTTTTCAAGTATAGAAATTTTATGTTTTGAAAAATAATGGAGCTCTGACTATGCCCCCTAACTACCTCAAAAAATATCAAAAATTAGATTTTTTTTGAATATGCATAGAATTATGCCTAGTTTGGGCTAGTATATTTTAAAAAAAAATCAATCACCCAAAAAAAAGATACACCATGAAAGATAGAAATATTTACACTTCAAAAAAAGCTATAAAAAGGCATAGTTAGAAAATAAATAATATGGAAACCTTATATCAGAAAATTTGAAAATTTTATTTTTAGAAATAAGAAACTTTGCTCTACGTCATGGTATAATTTTTTAAAAAATGGATCAATTTTTTTATTTTGATTTATCATAAAGGAAGTGGCATTTTTATTTTTCTTGCAAAAACACATTGTTTGTTGTGTTTGTATAGGTCTATGCCTCAGGCTTGGGGATCCAAACCGGATCCCAAGCCTTGAGGCATGGCTTGGAAAAATAGAAAATACAAAATGTGTACGCATTTTTCTTTTTTTATATATTGTAGCCCCCTAACGTCCCTTTCATCTCTTTCATGGGAATTCTACAAACATTTTGTTTGTCTATAATTTTCTCTACATTCTTGCACGATTTTTTAGTAGTTCATTTTGTCCCCTACCCCACTAGTTGTTTTTTTCTAATCATGGGTGATAAACATCGAGCTAAGGAAAAGAGGAAAGTCAAGAACAAGACACTGGAGCAATTGGAAGAGAAGAGAATAAAGAAATTGAAGAGAATGCAAAAACTTTGAGCAGGGCAAGGTACATCCGCTATATCAAATGTAGCTAATGTATTAGAAAATGGGGATGAAATACATAATGAAAATGTAGAGAATAATGATATTGAATTGAATGATAATGTTGGTATGGATGAAGAAATTGATATGAATCTAATTGTTGAACCCTTACCTGAGAATCCAAATGTTAACCCCGAAATTTGTATGAAAACACTGAATGAAGAAAGTAACCTTGTAAACGAATCTTCACCTCTAAGAACACCTCCTTCCATTTTGTAAAGAAAACCAATTCACTTAATTGAAATTGATGAAAACATTATAAAACCAATGCCTAACAAAATGTCTGAAAGAAATGCGAGAAGAAAATATAGTGGATTTGGGATAATTACTTTGAGAATTTAAATGACACACAAAGATGTCAATTATTTGTTACATTGATGAAATTAATTAAGATGAGACCTATAATGAAGACCCTAGGGTTAAAAACATCTAATGTTGTTGATCAAAATGTGTCAATTGTTGAAAACATACATAAAGCATACCAAACTGTAGGTGGAAAAAGACACACCAAAGATAGTAATGCTACACGACGTGCACTTACTAATTGTATAGTAAGTGATAAAACAGTTAATAAATGCTTGATTAGAAAAAAAAGCAATGCTTTGAAGCTAAACAGAAAAAAACTAATGAAATCAATAAAGAGACGTAAACGTCTTGAGTCAGTCAATAAAATTGACTATTGGGCTTTCTCTAGAAAACTTCCACGAAAAGACAAGAATACATCTGATATTCTAAAAGAGTTAATTGTAAAATTTTGGAATGAGAACACAAGGGTGTCACCGAATAGAAGAGATACAGTAAAAAGAATAATAGCTTCTCGTAATCATGAATCATGTGCAAAAAAATTTAGATATGACTCAAACAGAATTGTTAGCTAATTTTAAGAATGAAAATCTACAAATTAACATTAGCCAAATATTTTTGAAATGAGCAAACCCTTTTATGTGAAAACCAATCACTCACGTACCACTTGTTGTTGCAGGCATCATGTTGAATTTTCAATGCATTATGATGTTTTTTGTCAAATACGTTGTGTTTTTCATATTGAAATCATGTTACAGGAGTGTGGATTAAATGTCCCGCCAAAATCTTCAAGGGAATTTATTCCGACAATATTTTGTGAAAAATCAACAAGACAATTTTTTAATAACAAAGCATGTTTGGTTGGAATGTGCAATGTCCTGCGCAAAGTGGCTTGCCAAATCTGAAAAGTTGTATCCATGAGGAGAGTAAATATTAAATAGTAAAATAATTGGTTGATTTCCCCAAATATAAGTCAGTGGCATATCAATTAAAATATGGAAAAGAATCTAAGAGGTGTGAGCTTGTTAGAAAACAATTACCTGTATCAGAATATATGGTCAAATTCAGAGAGAAATTTTTTTATGAGTATGCAAGGCACACATATAGAGCTTAATGGTTGGATGAACACTTCAAGTTAAGAAAGGAAATATTCCCACTTGGTACTATTGTTTTAGTAGTTTACTTCGCAAAGAATTACACATTACAGACCACAAATGGAGGTTCATTTTCAATATTATAACTCAGTGCAAGTTTCTATTTTTGTGCATATAGCATTCATGCACTCTCCTCAAATCATTGATCGAAAAATATTAAGAGCATATCATTTCTACATCAGTGATGATTAGACACATTCTACAGAATATGTACAAGGGTGTTTCTAAGTGTTTTATGCGAACTTGAATGAGAGGAACATTAGTTTCGATCAACATTACATTTGGTCGGACAACTACACATCACAATTCAAGAATGCACGAGATGTTTTATTGGCTAAGTAGGATGCACAAAGAAATAAATGTACAACATATCTAGAGTTTTACTGAGGCAAGGCATGGAAAAGGAGTGCATGATGGTGCATGAGCGTGTGTGAAAAGAACACTTGCAAGAGAAGATTTAAAGTTCAAGGATAGTACTAAATTTATAGATGCAAAAAACATTGTTGATTGGTGTGTCAAGAATATGGGCCATGAATCTCAAGAGAGATCAATGGTTCATAGATATTTTTGGTTGATAGAGGAACAACATTTGGTAAACTTTGAATATTGTATGATAGTTATAGGATCAAGTGATATGCACTCATTCCATAGTTCAGATGCAAATGCTTGGACTATTTATACTAGGTGCATGACATGTTTTTGTATATCATGCATTGATTTTGTGTGGAATGAATGTGAGTCATAGCAGTGGGTGGATGAATGGACTTATAGACCTCTAATTCCACTTAACACACATCAAGTTCCATGAGCATTACAACTTGCAGGGTCTTTAGATCAAATGAAAACATCACCTGACTTTGACCAAGTCTTTGATTTAGTGCAACAAGGTACATACATATATGTACATTCCATGTTTTAGATTTATAAATTATTAAATGGTCAACTCTTAATGTATTTTTAAATTGACTAAACAATTTTACTTTGTGATACATAGGGCATGTTTTTGCAGTTATTGTGACAGAATTTAATGAAGAGGGAACAAACTACTTCTTGTCTCATTGTGTAGAGGGAAAAAAATTGAATTCCACATTCATTGATGGTGAAGACCTTGAGTATCCCACTGGGTCAGTGGTAGTCACTGAAACTTGGATTCGACGATATCCTATCAAAAAATCAAACATTTGGTTGTTTGAAGACTATGAAGTACATCGAGAAGATAATTCACTATTCACATTTGGTCCTTGCAACAAATATTAAATTGACCAAATACCAAGGTCAGCCATCAAACAAGAATCTATGAAAGGTTCGTGAATCGATCATGAAGCAATTCTCGCTATTGTCAAGAATAGAGTTGATCCTTGCAGTTCATTGGATTGAATTTGTAAAGGTATGTTCTTTATGAATATAATTTGAATATTTACTTAAATGATTTTGTTTAAATTTTGTATGATTTAAAATTCTATTTAATTGCTTACTAACATGTTTATGTAGGTTAGTGGTGCCAAAAAAGCTTCCACCTTCACATGGTTGTGGTAATCATCAGAGAGAATATATTATTCTTGAAGCCAAGTGAAGTTACAAGAAATTAAATATTAGAAAGGAACACCAAAAATAAATTCTCATTTCACCACCTATATTGTAAAAATATCTTATTAAAATTCTCATTTCACCACCTATATTATATGAACCACCTATATTATTTAGGTGATTGAAAATGGACAACCTTACACTAACTCAGATTCTAGTATTTCATGTGTTTGCAAATAGTAGGGTAGAGAGAGAACCAAATGGAGATGGAGAATACCGTGAGAGGATTTTGTAGAGGGCCCCGACATGGAGGTATCAAATTTGACGATACATCTCTAGGTGCCACGGAGTCCGAGAAATCACCTGTCAAAGATATAACGTGTTTTGGCCTCAAGGCTCTTAAGGGACTACGCCGTAAAAGGTAGACCAAAAGCACAGAGTAGCATAGGGAACCAAAAAAATCCTCTACTAGCATTCACCTAGACACCTCGACGTGTTGGCGTAGTTGGTTCGGTCCCACGAGCTTTCGTTTGCAAACTATAGCGTCTAAGTAGTGTAAATTGACTCAATTGTAGTATTTCACGTGTTTACAAATAGTAAGATAGTGAGAGAGCCAAATGGAGATGGAGAAAACCATGAGAGGATTTCATAGAGGGCCTCGAAATGGAGGTCTTGGATCTAACGAGATGTCTCTAGGTTCCACGGAGTTTGAGAAATCACCCGTTGAAGATATAGCATGTTTTGGCCTTAGGGCTCTTAAGGGATTACGCCGAACAAGGTATCCCAAAAGCACAGGTAGCGTAGGGAACCAAAAAAATCCTCCACTAGCATTCACCTAGCCACCCTAATGTGTTGACATATTTGGTTTGGTCCCACGAGATTTTGTTTGCAAACTATAGCGTCGGCGTGCACCTGCATACATCGACTCGGACTACAATATTTCACACATTTGCAAACAATAGGACAACGAGATAACCAAATGGAGATGGAGAAAATGCGAGAGGATTTCATAGAGGTCCCCGATATGGAGGTCTCGGATCTGACGAGACATATCTAGGTGCCACGGAGTCTGAGAAATCACCTGTCAAAGATATAGTGTGTTTTGGCCTCAGGGCTCTTAAGGGACTACACCCAAATGAGGTAGCCCGAAAGCACAGAGAGTGTAGGGAACCAAAAAAATCCTCCACTAGTGTTCACCTGACCATCTTGATGTGTTGGCATAGTTGGTTCGGTCCCACGAGCTTTAGTTTATAAACTATAGCATCTGCCAACCCTACACTGACTCAGACTGTAGTATTTCGTGCCATTACAAACAATAGGACATCAAGAGAACCAAATGGAGATGGATAAAACCACAAGAGGCTTTCATAAAGGGCCCCAACATGGAGGTCTCAGATCTAACAAGACATCTCTAGGTGCTACAGAGTCTGATAAATCACCCGTCAAAAGCATGTTTGGGCCTCAAGGATTTTAAGGGACTACGCCTGGACGAGGTAGCCCGAAAGCATGGGGAGTGTAGGGAATAAAAATGAAGACTCCAACATCGTTCACCAAGAAATCTAGATGTGTTGGCCTAGACGGTTTGGTCCCATGAGCTATCATTTACAAAATATAGTGTTTAGTGCCTTATACCTACTCGAGCATAAACACGATTTCACGTGTTTGCAAACAATAGGACAACGAGAGAACCAGATGAATATGGATAAAACCGCGAGAGACTTTCATAGGGCCTTGAAAATTTTTCCATGTTAGTACTGAAGAGCTTCAAACTTTCATTGAATGACTATAGAAATCTAACCTAAATAGTTAGAGTAATAGACTAAATCAACATTCTATTTCTCACATATAAAATGAATTTCTTCCTTAAAAAAAGAAACTATGGGTGAATGCTCAATCAAAAAATAAATTACAATTCTAAATGAGTTTTAGGCTCAATTATCAATACTTCATTGCAGTTTTTCTTGCCAATATGCTGCTTTTGGAACTACCTAGTTTGATTTGTGAAGTTGAAGCAGCTGGGATTAATAAAAATAATCAACTTGGCATGTTTTCCTTAATATTATCCATGATTCTATCAACAACATCACATAGATATTCCATTCCAATTAAGTTGTGATCCTTCCACACTTCCCATTTTTTCTTTTCTTCCACTCGTATCTTCTCTTTAACTTCTTCCAGATGTTTTTGGGTAGTCAAATTGACTCTTTATGACTTTGAGGAGGCATTTATTCTGAATCATAGTGACATATTCACCTAATTTTTTTCACAATGTTTATTGTCATCTAAAATTGAATACTTGAAAATTTATATGGCCTTCGACTTTTTTTGGGCACAAACAACCTTTTGTAATGTCCAAAAAAATTTAGGCTCTTAATTCTCTGTTTGATTGAAGATATTCATTCTTTCAAAATGAACAATTGGAACATTGGTGGTCTCCCCAACAAAAATAAGTTCATAGTCTACATAGTTACATCTTGTGGAAAAATCATTGAACATTGGTGGTTTCCTCCACCCGTGCTTTTGGGCTACCTCGTCCAGGCGTAGTCCCTTAAGAGCCCTAAGGCCAAAACATGCTATATCTTTTTGGCGGGTTATTTATCGACTCCATGGAACCTAAAGACATCTCGTCGATTAGATTACTCTACATTAGGGACCTCTACAAAATCCTCTCTCAGTTTTCTCCATCTCCATTCGGTTCTCTCGCTATCGTATTGTTTGCAAATACGCGAAATACTGCAGTCTAAGTCAGTATAGGGATGCCAGACGCTATATTTTACAAACAGAAGCTTCTAGGACCAAACCAACTACGCCAACATGTTGAGGTGGCCTTTTGAACGCTAGTGGAGGATTTGTTTTTGTTCCCTATGCTCCCTGTGCTTTCGAGCTACCTCATCCGGGCATAGTCCCTTAAGAGCCCCGAGGCCAAAACATGCTATATCTTTGATAGGTGATTTATCGAACTCCATGGCACCTAGAGATATCTCATTAGATCCAAAACCTCCATGTTGAATCCCTATATGAAATCATTTTGCGGTTTTCTCCATCTCCATTCGGTTATCTCGTTGTCTTATTGTTTGTAAACACTTGAAATAGTGTAGTTTGAGTCAGTGTAAGGCTGCTAGATGTTGTATTTTGAAAATAGTGGCTTATGGAACTAAATCATCTAGGCCAACACATTTGGATGGCCTAGTGAATGCTAGTGGAGGCTTTTTTTTTGTTCCCTACACTACTCGTGCTTTCGGGCTACCTCATTTGGGCGTAGTCCCTTAAGATCCTTGAGGCCAAAACATGTTATATCTTCGACAGGTGATTTCTCAGACTCCATGGAACCTAGAGATGTCTCGTCAAATCCGAGACCTCCATATTGGGGCCCTCTACAAAATCCTATCACGGTTTTATCCATTTTCATTTGGTTCTCTCGTTGTCCTATTGTTTGCAAACGCGTGAAATAGTGTAGTCTGAGTCGTGTAGGATCAAGTTAAATGTTGTATTTTGCAAATGGTAACTTGTGGGATGAAACCAACTACACCAACACATCGGGGTGGCTAGGTGAACACTAGTGGAGGATTTTTTTGGTTCCCAATACTCCCCATGCTTTCAAGCTACCTCCTCGCTGCGTAGTCTCTTAAGAGTCATGAGGCCAAAACACGCTATATATTCGATGGGTGATTTCTCGGACTCGTGGCACCTGAGACATCTTGTCGATTCATGACCTCCATGTTAGGGCCCTCTATGAAATCCTCTTTTAGTTTTATCCATTTCCATTCGTTTCTCTTGTTGTCCTATTGTTTGCAAATGCATGAAATATTGTAGTCTGAGTCGGTGTAGGTCTGTCGGACATTATAGTTTACAAACGGAATCTCGTGGGACTAGAACAACTATGCCAACACGTCGTGGTGGCTAATTGAATGCTAGGAAGGCTTTTTTTGGTTCCCTATGCTCCCCATGCTTCTCGGCTACCTTGTCCTAAGGCGTAGTCCCTTAAGATCTCTGAGGCCAAAACACACTATATCTTCGACGGGTGATTTCTCGGACTCCATGACACCTAGAGACATCTTGTCAAATACAAGACCTCCACATTAGATCTCTCTACAAAATCCTCTTGCGGTTTTCTCCATCTCCATTCAGTTATCTTGTTGTCCTATTGTTTGCAAACGCGTGAAATACTACAGCCTCCGAGTCGGTGTACGATTACCAGACACTATAGTTTGCAAACAGAAGCTTATGGGACCGAATCAACTATGCCAACACGTCAAGGTGGCTAGGTGAACACAAGTGGAAGATTTTTTTGGTTCCCTACACTACCCATGCTTTCGGGCTACCTTGTCCAGTGTAGTCCCTTAAGAGCCCTGAGGCCAAAACACGCTATATCTTCAATGGGTGATTTCTTGGACTCCATGGTACCTAGAGACGTCTCATCAGATCCAAAACCTCCATGTTGAAGCCCTCTACAAAATACTCTTGTGGTTTTCTCCATCTCCATTCGGTTATCTCATTGTCCTATTGTTTGCAAACACTCGAAATAGTGTAGTCTGAGTCAGTGTAAGGTTGCTAGATGTTGTATTTTGAAAACGGTAGCTTATGGGACCAAACCATCTATGCCAACACATTTGGATGGCCTAGTGAATGCTAGTGGAGGCTTTATTTTGGTTCCCTATGCTACCTATGCTTTCGGGCTACCTCGTCAGTGTAGTCCCTTAAGATCCCTGAGGCCAAAACACGCTATATCTTCGACGGGTGATTTCTCAGACTCTATGGCACCTAGAGATGTCTCATCAAATCCGAGACCTCCATGTCAAGGCCCTCTATGAAATCCTCTCGCAGTTTTCTCCATCTCCATTCGTTTCTCTCGTTGTCCTATTGTTTGCAAACATATGAAATATTGCAGTCTGAGTCAGTGTAGGGCTCCCAGACGTTGTAGTTTGCAAACAAAAGCTCATGGGACTAAACCAACTATGCCAACACATCGGGGTGACTAGGTGAACACTAGTGGAGGATTTTTTTGGTTCCCTACACTACCCGTGCTTTTGGGCTACCTTGTTCGGGTGTAGTCCCTTAAGAGCCCGAGGCCAAAACACACTATATCTTCGACGGGTGATTTCTCAAACTCCGTGGCACCTAGAGACATCTCGACAAATCTGAGACCTCCATGTCAAGGCCCTCTATGAAATACTATCACGATTTTATCCATATCAATTTGGTTCTCTTGTTTTCCTATTGTTTTCAAATGCATGAAATAATGTAGTCTGAGTTAGTGTAAGGCTGCTAGATGTTGTATTTTATAAATGGTAGCTTGTAGGATAGAACCAAGTATGCTAACAAGTTGGGGTGACCAGGTGAATGCTAGTGGAGGATTTTTTTTGGTTCCGTATGCTCCCGTGCTTTTGGGATACCTCGTTTGGGCATAGTCTCTTAAGAGCCCTGAGACCAAAACATGTTATATCTTTGACATGTGATTTCTCGGAATCTGTAGCACCTAGAGATGTCTCATTAGATCCTAAACCTCCATGTTGAATCTCTCTACAAAATCCTCTCTTGATTTTCTCCATCTCCATTTGGTTCTCTCATTGTCCTATTGTTTTCAAATGTGCAAAATATTACTGAGTGCCGAAAGCAGTGTAGGCTCCCAAACGCTGTAGTTTACAAACGGAAGCTTGTGGGACCGAACCAACTATGCTAACACATCAGGATGGCTAGGTGAATACTAGTGGAGGATTTGTTTTGGTTCCCTATGCTACCCATGCTTTTGGTCTACCTGCGTCTGGGGTAGTCCCTTAAGAGCCCCCGAATGACTAGATTAACTTAAGAATGATTTTGATTGGGGTATGTCTAAGAACACATGGGAGTTATCATTCACCTAGTAAATCTTTCTTGTTTAGTTATGGATGGGATTCATCTAGCCTATGGCTTATTGACCTTCCATTAATTGATAATTTATGTTATGATAATTCCATGGATGCTTTCAAAAGTGCCTTCAAAAGGATAGGGGTAGTCATCAAGCCTAGTGAAGGTTGTATTGTGATTTCCAAATAACTTGAAATGCCTACAAAATTAAAGGTAATAACACAAATTGGATAGGATTAGACAATCAAGAATCATTGAGTGTCCGAATCAGAATTTCATTACATCTGGAGACATTCTCAAGCATTGGAGTAATGCATATAGAGAGACATTCTCAAAATATCAACAGATGAAAGGCATCAAATTGTGATGACTCTTGGGTGTTTTAACAAGGAGAAGACTAAGAAGCATAGAAGAATGTAGTAAGTGCATGATAAGATAGGAACTTGTACAAAGAGACCATGAGAAAGAAGAAGCACAAGTAAGGTAAATACACATATACACATTGATAAATTGAATGAATAATTACTCAGATTAGGTAACTCTTTATATACATACATTATATAAATATTGATTTCCAAAGTTTGATGCATATTATACATTGAAAATGCTAGTACATGTACATCACCAATAAATGAAAAAATAACCCATAATGTCTTAACTATTGTCAATTGCACATCATATTAGTTTCATGTGAAAATAATCTCAGAAATGTAAGGTCTCATACAAAATTATCAAGTTCCAAATAGTATTTTAATATGCATAATAAATACAAAAATGCCCAAATAGGTCATATACCATCAAGTTCAAATGCCATATAGGCGTACATATAATGCCATGCACATAGGCATACAAAAACAATGTCATGTAAGACATATATATATTTCCTACTCATCAAAATCTATCCCTCTCTTGGCCTTTCTCGAAGAAGGCCCTCCCTTAGACGAAGATGGAGATCTATGAGATGACTTTGGATCATCCGAGCCCATGCTTCAAGTCCTCTTCCATTGAATACTCACCTATAGATGAGCCTATAAATGCAAACAATGTTTTTTTTTCAAAACTTAATTTATATATGTTTTCAACATGTATTTAAGACCACTCTATAATGAAAGTACTTACAGGAAATACACAAAATTACCACAAGTTGTTGATCATGCTGAATTTGACGCTCAGATGAGTCATCGGGAGCTACTGTAGTATGAATGAGGGTACGAATATGATGAGATGGAGGAGTCTGTGCCCTCGAAGTCAAAATGGAGGGGGTTGAAGTTCCCTACATACACATAAGATCAGAAAATCTAACATCAAAATTAGTGAAAATAGAACTAAGTACATGTATGTACATAATGACAATATTTTAACTAATTTTATCAATATAGAACTATTGTTTTTACCCTGCCATGCCTATGAATCAAATGAACACGGTTCTTTACCTATTATGGGTAACTCCCTGCATATACACAGTGAAGGAAATTATTAACATAATTTAATAATTATACAATGAAAGACATTACTAACATGTAATTTAACATAATATGAATTACACAAGAAATTTAAAAAAATTTACATGTTGTTTGAATACATCAGTGAGTTGCTACGTAGATGAAATCACAATGGCAACACCTTTATCTACTTGTCACAGAGATGGTGGGGTGTCTAGTGAAGTCAACATCTTTATCAAACATGTGTATCACATGAGTTAGATGGACATATAAGAACATACATATATTTGACTTCAAAACTAATATATATACATGCAAATATATATATATATATATATATATATACACATGTATGTGAAAATTTTACATAATTAACATTCTAAATTACCTTTGTGAATGTATGTGTATGCATGGTGCTCACCGCTTGTGGTCGGGATGAAGATGTGCCTCCTACGTGCTGTAATATCAATGCATATACATGTACAAATACAATTATTTCAAAAATTTAACATATATAAGTAAATCAAGTACTCCAAAATTTTTGTAACACACATAACAAATTTACCTGCGAAGGTGACATCGATGAATGTAATCCAAATTTCTCACTCAAAAGGACATCTGACATAGTGACATTATCATGTGCACCCCTAGCACCAGGTGTACCAAAATCAGTACGCATAAAAGTATCATCCTCCTCGGCCCCAAACATATGCTACCACATGAAGAGAAAATATGTGGCCTCATGCTAGTACTCCCGAGGGAATACTCTGTGTACCTCCGCAAGCATCTGGCTCAGAAATCTCCCTCGTATGTCAAACAAGGGTCATAGATAGCCCCTGAAGCATGTGGAGTGTATCAATCTCTACTGTCTCCTTCACTACTTGAGGGAAAATCTCAGGGTGAGGGGGATTTTGTGTAGGGAATCTACCCTATTGAATAGGTGCACATTGTGCACCTAGTTGATCCTATGCAGATCCTTTTCCTCAGCCCTGGAAATCTCAGAAATCAAAATAATTTGGGATCTCGTTGAGGATAAACTCACAATAGAGTTTCCTCAGATAATATAGTGGTACCTCGTTGTTATTACAAGGTGGAAAATCAAACACCATCCACCATCGGTCCTAAAAATATTTTTAATCAAATTATTATTGCACCAATGGATGGGAAACCATTTACATGACAACGGAATAGGAAAATTAGTGCGAGGGTCTCGTGAATAAGGTGCATATGAGGTCTTTTGAAATTTCTTTTTCTTTACATCCACATATGACAATTTGTTGGAATAATAAACCCTACAACCCTCTCTATAAGTTTTCCAACAATCAATTTGCCCGTTTTCACATCAACTTGAACAAGTAATGCCTCCAATGTGTTTACAAGAGAGGTGCGGTGGGGGTTTGTAGATTGTGAATCCCTCATTGTTTTGATTAAATCCTTAATTTTGATTTTGTTTTAAACTATGTGGGGCTGTTAAATCTTTTTGACTACCCAGGGAATGTTGAGGAATTATAGGAGTGTCATGAGGGATGACAGAATAACAGGGTTTGGTTGTGGTTGATTCCTCGACCTTTAAGCGTAATAATAAAAATATGTATTAAATTCAAATTTTAATCTATAATTATCATATTTCCATGCAATTTTGAGAAAAGAATTGTGCTTACCTATTCTCCGTGGCACCATCATCAATTCAGATCTTCCCGGTGATCAAGAAACGATCCTTTGAGCTTGAAATATAGTTGAATGAAAAAACGTGAGGGCATAGTTAAGCTCTAAAACTCACGTTTTAGGGAGATAAAATGATAGAGGATTGGGCCTTTTTTTTCTTTATAGTAGGCATAACATGTACGCGTTATAATATGTATAATTTATAACACGTACATGTTATGCCTCGGTAAATCCCAAACCTAAAAATTTAAAATGTGATCACGTTATAATAGAACATGTATGTGTTTTGCTTTTTTGGGTTTTTGTCCACTTTTTGGCCCCCCAACTTCGTGCACTTACCCTGTAGGGCAACAAGATTTTGGTCAAAGAGTCTTGTGAGCTCCTTGTCATCAATACTAATGGTAATGGGATGAGTTGGATCCATATGTGACAGGATGGAAGGTGGTGATGGGCTAGGCGGAAGTGGTTAAAGGCTAGTGCAAAACACAAGGATGTTGGATTTGTTACAAATCAAAACCATGCGAGTTAGTAATAACCTAGAAATTTTTTCTTTGTAAATAACTCAAAAAAACAACAGAAATAAAGAAAAATAGATTATGAGAGGTGAAAATGATCATTGTTTTAATTAAAAATTAAAACACAAGAATTGATGGTGGTTAGGGTAGCTGATGATGGTGACAAGGTGACCGATGATGGTGATAGGGTGACTGATGACGGTTAGGGTCACCGATATCTAACATTCTTATGGGAAATCAATAGTTTTGCAAATGAGGCAAAAACTAATGAAAATGAGGTTAAAAATTTGTATTTGACTGTGATTTTAAATTTATGGGGTATGATGATGTCCTGAGAAGTTTGAAAAGAATAAAAGATGTGATGAGTGCTATTTTTGGTAAAATGACCAAAAAAAGCTGAAAACTAACAACAAATAGGTTAACTAATGATGGTCAGAAGTAAACCGATGACGGTTATTGGATTGATGCCAATCACTAAGAAATTTTTAAAAAATGAAGAAAATTTGATTTTGTGAATTAATTCAGATGGAATATCAACCTAGAAACTTGAGTATGATAGTAATGGACCCTGACACACTCAGAAATAGTCGGAATACACCAACTATGATGGCAGAGTGTGAAAGGAAGAATAAAATGAAGAACGTGACCTCACAACTCAAAACACAACTCAATAAAAACATGAAATCCTATAAGTGAATTTTATGTTTTAGCTTATGCTATTTTTATACTGACTTGTGAATAGAACAATTTTTTTGGTTGGAAAGAGGGTATCCTATGAAGAGGCAAGATCTAAGGATGGTTTCAAGTTATGTTTTGGTGGGGGCGGTCCTTTCTCTGAGTTAATGACTAGACAAAGAAACCATTTGGGTGCCCACTGTCAATCCTCGATCATGTGATCATTAAAAATTCTTCGGGTAAGGTGTTGTTTAAGAAGATGTGTAAATTTATATTTGTGTAGTTTGGAAAAGAGAGAGAAGAGAAAGTTCTCTACAATTCAATTATGTCAACCATCACATTTGGGCATGACTTCAGAGTAGGTTTTCCTCGGTTTAATATGAGCTAAAAATGCAAAAATAGAAGTATGAAATGTAATTATTTTAAAACCCGAATCGAAATGTGATATTCGATGTAAAAAAGAGTGAATAGGAAAGGATATGACTTTCACTAATGTAAATGCAAAAAGGAAAAGAAGGATTTGTTTTAGTTCCAAAAATATAAATGTCACTGAGACAAATAGAAGAAAGAGAAGATTTCCAGGGAGAGAATTTAATGTTAACTTCCTTTTGAAAAAGAAATAAACATACAATGGTTCCCTAAGAATGAATAAATGCAAGAACCCCAAATGGGTCCCACTAGGCGTGCCAAAATGTTTCATCGGATTCTTATAAAATTAATGAAATAGATAAGGGTAGTAGGCCAAGGAGGAATACCTGTTTGTGATGTTGGTTGAAGGTTGTGCACACATTTTGATTTCCTAATCCAAGTTGATTATGAGAGCTCCCTTTTGGCTAGGAGGAACTACCAATAAATGTAAAACAATACCACTTGATAGAGTTAAACCAAACAATGAGTGGGTGCTGCAATGAGCTAGATCCAAAAGTTTTATGCTTCCTAAACAAGATGTCAATCCAATTTTATATAAATGTATTAACGTTATTCAAAATATACATGAAATAATAATCTTATTGGAATTTAAACGATTTAGGTATCTCGTACAAAATAATAAGAAAGGTCAGGTAAAAGGTGATTGAGGTCAAAATGGGTCAAGTGATTGGTTGGTGTTGTGTTGTAGGTCTAAGTACAGGCTCTAGGTAAGGTTTGGTAAATATTATAAATGGTTTTGGGTTGTTGAAAAGTGGGTATTAGCTTGTTGGTCTGAGGTATATTGTCAAACACAATAACCAATGTCGGTTGTGTGACCGATGCCAATTCGAAAAAATGACCTGACATCTATTGGATAAGCGGCGTCGATAGGGGAAATTTAATAAAAGCACTTAAAACTTGTTTTTCAAACTCTTTGTGATTGCACAGAGGTTGGAAATGGTGAGGGTGAGGTCGTAAAATGGCCTTGCAGGCTCAGAGATGATTAGAAGAGGGTGAAGGCAAGTGAAAGGGCCAAGTATGGTAAGGTGATAGGTTGGTAGGAGGAGGGGAGTGTACGGACATGGAGAAAGATAAATTACTGAGATGAATAATAAATCTTACTAGAATAAAACATAAATAAATGAAGAGATGTTAGGTACTTACTGAAGAGTAGGTTTGGAGAATGCAGGTGATGAGGATGGTGATGGAAGAGATCCAGAGAGAAGAGACATTGTTTTATTTTACGTGGGAGTTCAAACCTCCATGCTTCTCTGTGTGAATCCATGATCATGAAGAAGATGATGAATGCCAATGGTTGTTGGTAGTGCTCCCGTATATTTTCCTTTTCTTGAGTGCTTCAAAATTTCAAGTGCTCCAAGTCTCTGTTCATATGAGATCCTGAATTGAATGACCAACCTAGGCAAAGGATTTTGGAAATGTATTTAACCTAACCGGTGATGGTTAGGGGACCAAAGTGTTGGTTGAGATATATCCAGCATCAGTCAAGTTGAGAATATCTAGGTTGGTAAAAATATCCAGATTGTTGTTATTTTTGGTGCAATCTCCAAGCTTCTTCTGATTCTTGAGTGATGGATCCCAGAAAGATAAGTAGGAGTATTTTTAGGTTTTTTAATAGGAGTTAAGTCTATGTTTATACTAAGTCCTAGTTGGTTAGGATAGGCTTAGACTTGGTCTTATGTCATTAATGAGGTTTGAGTGGGTCATTTGAGTGAGGTGGTTAAGTGAGGATATTAATTAATTTAATTAACATGTGCACTAGGGTATATGAGTGGGTAGGATATAGTTAATTTAATTAACGGGGTTTTAATGAAAGTATGACTCAATTTTGGTGTCTACACTGGAAGAGATGGAGACTATCGAACATATAGAGAACCTTAATTTTGGTGTCTTGTCTATTATTTCTCACTCTCCTATAAGTTTTCCTATTGAACAACCTACATTTATGATAGTAACCCTTGTTATCCCAACAACTATAGTTATTTCACCCACTAGAGAATAACTCCTCATACGAGCTCATGTACTTGTTGCTAAAATTACACCACAACAACATATTGAGGCCACCCTAGAATTAACTTTACCTATGTATTCTCATTTTGGGTGGATTCTAGTGCAAATAACACAGAAGAAATGACATATGTTACAATTGCAGCAACACCTAAAAATGTTGAAGCAAAGGTAGGATCCTTAGGAAATTTCATTCCCATGGTTGAAGTTACCCTTAAAATACCTAGTAAAACCTTTCTTTTTTGAGAAAATATCGGAACAAACATAAAATAAAAGTGGTGATCAGTAGCCCCTAGAAATTTAAGTGACAAAAGATCAATTTGAGCCTATGGAAGGAGTTAAAAGTTAGGATGGCCTTGCAAAACAATGTTCTCATAAGGAAATTATGTTTGCAATTTCATAAGGTGTGTCAATATCTTCATCTTCCTCTAGGGCCCTTACAATTGTACCTGAGACCCTTGTTCTACAATCACTTGATGAACATGAGTCTCCTATAAGAGAGTGGATTAGTAGCACTCTTCCTAAGAAGAAGAATAAGGTAGAGATACACTTGGATGATGATGATTTGCAAAGAATGGCTCTTCGCCTTCAAGAAATACCAACCAAAAAGGTGAATGTCATCTCTAGGGAAACCTTGAATAGAAAAGGGAATGGTTCATAGACATTACAACTCCCAAAGCTGATGTTCCTCGAGCAGAAGCATCCCCATCATATTTCCAAGTCTCTAGGGTTTCTCTAGGTAAGCCCTCTACTGAAGAAATGAAATATGATTTTTCTGTGGCAAAGAGAAGGAGTGTTCTAGAAAATTGATGAGTTCAAAGAAACAAAGAGATATTTAAAGGCTAAGAATGAGGCATTTTCCAACTTAGTCAGAAGATTGACTAGAACTCACCAAGAAGGACAGACTCAGACCCTAGAGATCACTGGTGAAGATATCAAGAGGGTGAGTGATTTGAGTGAAAGAGGGGAAGCTACAATTCAATGGGAAAGTCATTTGGTTGCAGAGGTGAAATGTTAATTATAGAATTTGTAAAGAAGTATTCTCACATCTTTGAGAAGGTAGAAATAACCGAGCATTACTAGACAAATGTGAGGCCGAGAAGACAATGTGGTAGGATATGTTGCCTAAAATGGAAGTCATCAAGAATTTAGATGATGACATAATTACTAAATAAGGAATTGTATCTCTTGATTCTATGGGCAGTCAACATGAGTATTACAACATGACAAAGGTAAGAGTGGAGGTCCTGGAAAATTCTCTTAAAATCCTTGAGAAGGTGAGACATAAAACTGCATATTACATCAATCATCTTCATGATCTAATAGATAGAATGATTGGAAAAGATACTGGAGAGAAAATTAGTGTGGAAAGAACTAAAAATATGATCAAAATTTTCAAGGAACATGTCATGGGTAAACCAGGAGAGCCGAGAAATTTCAATGTGACTCTCATGAATGATTGGGTAGGTGTTAAGACAACAATTGATAAAGTAATAAGGAAGCTAACATGGGAAAGATTAGTTTACAATGAGATTGATGAAATCAACAAAAACATGAAATAATTTTCAACTACCACTCAGACCTGATGAAGAAGTTTAAACTCGATGTTTGAAAGGTATGATGCCTATAAAAATAGGGTAGGAGAAATCTCAAGCCAAGTCCCTAGCAAGTGAAAAGAAGAATGACAAGGTTTGTTGGGAATAAGAGAATATCCTTTTTATGTCCTCCAGATGTCACCACATGTTCTCACTCAGCCCAATTAGAAGAAAAAGGGAATATTTTCAGTTAATAGATCTTTTCTTTGTAGATTTTGAACTACATGGAACAAGGATTCAAAGGCCTTCCTAAAGGACATTTTGGGGGAAATCAGATAGGATAAAAGTATAAGTATGAGGGGTTTTTCCTCATACTAGGGGGTTTTATAAAATATTTGGAAAAGAACAAGAATTGATATTTTACTGAGATACTACTTATTTATTTCTTAGAAGTACATTTTGAGTTTTAATCTTTCAAATTCAAGTGTTAAGATGATTACAGAGTATAGTCATTAGCAGGCATTGAGATTTAGTATTACCTTTTCCCTTGTCAAGAATTTGATGAATTTTAAAATGAAATTTGTCTAACTATGGGTTTGGTTTTTATGTCCTGGACTTTAAATACTAAACACTTTGTTGATCAATTGCATTTCCTACTGCAATTCTATGTTTCTTGATTTCTTTGAAGTACACTGGGCATGTCCTTAGTGATTAAGTTTTGGTGATTTGTTTAGTATTGTATTGTGATCCTTTACTTTACAATGTTAAATGCGAGTTACAAAATCCTTATCTGAAATAATTTATTTGATGGATATTTGTAAGCTTTTGATTTTATCTTACGCATATGAGAGTAGTAGCAAGAAAAACTTTGGTGTAGGGGTTATGCTTGAACTTCACCTATAACTGATTTTCAAGCTTAAGAACACAATGTTTCCAAAAAGCTCACATTCACTTACACTAAAACCCTACTCGAGGATCATCAACTCGGGTTCTATGAACTTTTTCTTGTGCTTTTAACATTTGAGGTCCATTCAGACACCATGCATATATAAGAGACCTAGTGCATGCTCATACATGAAAGAAAATCACTAGAAGATCTTACCTTATCTCAACTGATCATAGGTGATCACTTTGTGATCACCAAAACAATCTTTCCCAATATGAAAAACTTGTATATTCACTTGAAGCCCCTGTTTCAACCTCGCAATATCCACTTATGAGGTTCTTTACACACCTACTTCTTGAGTTCTCTTACCATGAGCCTTACCTCATAATGGATTCATTCCTTATATGGAGTCATAATACCTTTCCTACCTATTTGAACATGTTCACAACATCAAACCAAATCTTTATAATTCTCTATGAATGGATCTTGCATTGGTGTTCTTGTTAATTGTCCTATACTCTGCCCCTAGGCTTCTCAAGAGTCTAGTTTTCCTAATCCAAGGCTCAAAATTCAAATTGAAGGTCTTCAAGACATGATCAACTATTCAATAGTCCTCTTACAACATGTTTGAGGTGTCCACTTTCTTCTAATTACTATTCTATAGCTGTAATTGCTAATACACCTTCTTGTAACCTCTTACAATGACTTAGAACAGTCATATAAACCCTGCACAGTCAGACTATACTGAGAATGAAGGAATTATCACCATTATTATACCATTATATCATTCAAATACCTCAAATGGACCAGGTATCACATTCACACATGTTATAGGATCATAATTTATCTAATTATGATGAAAACCTTGACTGTTTACCTTCATTTCTGTACATTGTGCATCCTCTAAGACCTAGAAATTTTTGTCAAGCAATAATGTTTTATGCACATATCCATTTATCACTAGGTATAAAAATGTATTTCTTTCCCTAGTTTAGGGGCAGCGAGGACAATTTTAGACACACACGGGACTCATACAATCACTTCAAGACCTGAAATAAATTTTATTTTTCTTGTCTTGGACCCCTCCATATACTACATGCATCACAAGAGGCCTTTGATTTCATTTTCCTTGACTGTTATACCTCATGCTCTCGGTCAGTGTAGGATTGCCAACACATGCAAAACAAAAAGTGCACTAAACTTGCAAGATACCACATAGAATTATTTTAAACTTCATCTTCCATTCATTTAGGATTATGCAGGTCTCATTACATATTTCTTGCATGAGGATAAACATATTTTATCCCAAAAGGATACTTTTAGCTCTTATCTCCTATCCCTATGCTTGCTCAACTAAGCCTAGAAAGTCTCAACAACTACTTTAATCCTGGAATAGTGATAGATATCACTCAACACACCTAATCAACTCATACCAAGACTTATTCTTATGATGACATGGCCTTTAAGACCTTATTTAGCTTATATTCCATATTTACCATGCTCAAAAACTACTCCTACAACTTACTTTCAAGCACATATTCAAACTTTTACAACATATATTTAATTAGACTAACATGCTCTAATGGTCTCATATGACCTTATTATGCCTTAACACTTGATACCCCTACATCAAACTTCATTAGAATGCTGTCATGATCTTTTTTTATAAGTATTTTTATGATTGTGTGAAATAATTGTCTTAATTCAAGTATCAATGAATGTAAATCTTTCTTTAAGTGAGAATTGTGATAATCGATGAATTTCTCCGTGTTGTTTAGAATGACATATGTGTCTGAAAAAGCACTATGAGTAGTGTTATCTAGAGACTTATATTTTTTGAATCCCCCGTCATTATAAAAAAAACTTTAGCCTCATCACAAAACACAAATATCATGTTAGTCATCCTATCACAACATGTGTAAATACTATTGAAAGGAAACCTAGATTTCACTTTACCCTTTCATAACTATGCAGGAACCAACATAAATTCCCACTGTCTAGAGTATCCTGAGTCCCGCTCGAGTGAAATTTTCACCATTTAGTGTGATGACTCATAGGAGTTAAATTGTGCATATATTGACCATGTTCACTCAGGACTAATACTAAAGCTCCAAATAAAAGACTAAGAAGCCTTGATTACACTTATCCTTTTTCAAATTTAGGTTACAAAATGGGTTCTCTCACCCTAGTTAAAGGCAAGGCCTAAAGCAATAGGGAAGGTCATCCCCTTTGCATGTGTCACCCGATCCCATCAAATTTAGGTTCAAATAGGTTTGTCAGACATCCTTCTTGGCTACAAATGACATATACTTACAATATGCCATTCTCAAAGTTCATCATCTCATTTGTTGATATTTACGAACCCCAAAGGGGTATAATTTTGGGTACCAACACTATAGTTATATTTTTCTAATCCACAAAATCTTTATTATCAAAAACATATCTTTTCAACAAACTCACATTAAAAACATTATGAATTCTAGACAACTCGGGAGGTAAAGTAAGTATATAAGCAAGATTTCCTATTTTTCTAATAATTTCAAAAGGTCCACAATAGAGGGAGATAACTCGGCATATTTTTCTAGCTTCAAATAACTCCTTTTTGGTTTAAGTTTAAAAACACTTTATCACCTACAACAAACTCTCTAACAGACCTTTTAGAATCAACAAATTTTTATGTCTATCCCGAGTAACTTTCATATTCTATTTTTCCCTAGTTATGATTTCTTCCATTTCTTTTACATTTTCATTACCATACTAGGATTTATGCTTGAGATTAGACCAGGAAATAGGGGTAGCACAATTTCTACCATAAACAACCTCAAAAGGAGTCATCTTAGTAGAAGTATGATAACCTTGATTGTAAGAAAATTCAATCAAGTGTAAATATTTCTCCTAGTTTTCGGGTTTATCCCCATTATACATCCTAAGCATGTCCTCTAAAATTCTATTAATCCTTTCAGTTTGGCCATCAAACTCAGGATGATATGCTGTGCTAAAGTTTAATCTAGTACCCAACTCATCAAATAAAAATCTCCAAAAAGAATAAGTAAATCTAGGATATCTATCAGTTACAAGATTTTTAGGAATGTCATTCAGATGAAATATTTCTTTGGAAAATAAATGAGCTACATCAGAAGCAGATGACTTAATTTTAGTAGGAAGAAAAAGATACATCTTGGTTAATCTATCAACAACAACAAGAATAGAATCATGTCCATTCCTAGTCTTAGGAAAACCAATAATAAAATCCATACTAATGATTCCCATTTCTAGTCAGGTACATGTAAAGGTTGTAACAAACCAGGTTTACTACATTGCTCATTTTTTACCTTTTGACAAGTCATACATTTATGCACATATTCATGAATGTATTTTTTCATCTTTGGCCAAAAATAATTTTTCTTAATAGAGGAGTAAGTTTTATGAAACCAGGATGACCAGCTATAGGTATGTCATGAGAATATTTCAAAAAAAAATGTTTTAGATCAACAAGATTAGGAATACACATTCTATTTTTATAATACAATAATCCACAATTATCAAGAAAATAATGAGATATTTTATCCTATAAATGCACATTTTGAGTTTCATTCTTCAAACCAACATATATATCACAAAAATATTTATCAGTAGGTAAAGATTCTTGTATAACTTCCTAAAAATAACTTCTTTTTACGCACACAACATTACAATAAAAAAATTTATACTTAAAGCATCACCACAACATTTTCTCTACCAAGATCATATCTGAATATCAAAACATATTGGCTTAACAGATTCAACCTATATTATTTTCCTCATATTTAAAAAAGGTTGTGTGAATATGTATTGTAAACCTCTATGATCAGTTTTCAAGAAAAAAATTATTTCGTAATAGATAGTGTCTCCAAATATTTACAACGTGAAAATTCCAAGCAACTCTAAATCATGAGTAGGATAGTTTTTCTCAAGTAGGAAGTAATTTCCTAGAACCGAAAAAACAACTCTATTTTCTTACGTTAACACACAACCAATTCCAGAATTACAAGCATCATTAACAACAAGAAATGGTTTAGAAAAATTAGGAGTGTATAATACAGTGTGCAATATTTAAAGCCTATTTAATTTATTAGAAGCAAGATCACACTCTTCATTTCAACAATATGTGTAACACCCTGAACTGTTGTTACTTCCTCCTGAGCATACAAGTGTTGATACATGATTTCTTTTGTAAAAAGGATGTGTTCCTTTGAGAAGTCATGCTTGATATGGACTGTATCTTCTTTGAGATTGCAGATCTTGACTGAGTCAGAATATGATTGGACTCTTTTATTTCTTTCATTTTACACCTGAGTTTAATCTGATCTCGGAATGAATTATGGAGTTATCCATCTATAAGACCTAGCCTTGGATCAGTGGTATTGATCCAAGTGATGCTTTAAGTTTATTCGTGATGAATTAAAATTATAGACCTTACACGGGTTGCAAGGTCTGGATGCATTGAATAAGCTAGTACAGAGTATAACTCATGCTGATCGTGTTAAATTAATTGGTTCCCGATATCGTAATATCAGGAAGGTCTTGATCATGGACCAAGTAATAATTCAGTTACATTTAATTCACTAGCCTATTGGCAGTAGAGTGAACCCTGTTCATGAATGTATGTTGTAGATTCTTTTTCTGAGCATTTGAAATGTTAGACCTAACTGGATTTATTAAGGTTAGTAACCTAAAACTAAACTATAACCTAGGGGTTAGATTAGTGTTAATCTAACCTAGGCCTAGGCTATAAGCTAATGTTCTAAGTTAGTATCTATGTGTTATGAGGTTAGACTAAGTGTTATCCTAAATCCTAACCTAAGTTACTAACCTAACTATTGAACAAGGAAGAAGGGGACCTATGGAAGGGTGCGAACCATGGGCGGTAGTTTCTATGGCATTAAATGGAGGGATAAGTATGAAGGACAGGTAATTTGGTAGAAGTTTTTAAATGGCTAGCTAGAGCCGACGTGGCAGGTCGCCAAAGTTGGAAATGGTCTTCGAACTGGTTTTATCCATCGCCAACTATGGCGGTCGGTGGCAATGGAAATTTAGCGGGAAATTTGGAGTAAATGCCATTTATGAACTCGGTCTTCGAGCTCGGGTTTCACGGGAAGGCATGCAAAATGGAAAGTTAGTAGTTTGTTTGGTTTTTCATGCGCTCCGGTTTTCCCTCTGTCTGATCACTGGTTCTTCGCACCAGTCTTCTTGGTGTTGCATGGCAAGTATGAGCGTAACTAGCTCTTTTCTCTGGCAAGGAAAATTTATAAGTCATGGAAATAACAAATTCTTGTTGGTGAATCTAACTTGGAAAAAGAGGAGAAGGCTCGAGCTCTTTCAGTGGTCTTCTTCGGATTTTTAATCAAATAACCAGGCATGTTAGGCCCTAACCTTTAAAAATCTTGCTTTCTTTCAAGTGATTTCATTAGAACAACTCTGTTCAGATGATTTATGGGTTTAGATGGTTTTTTTGGTAGCTTCGTGTGATTTTGTTACTGTATCTTCTTGCTGGTTCAATTTTTCAAGTTTAACCCTTGATGGGTGTGTATTGTGTTTCGAACTGTTGCTCTATTTTGTTGTGTTTTGCATTCCGGCTTAAGTCTGTGAAATGTATGCAAGAAAGAATATTAGACCTGCTATGTGATAGCCCATGAATTGTTCCCTTGTTGGGTTCAGGCCACAATTGATACTTGTTGATTGATGCTTGTTGTTGATACTTGTTAGAAAGGATACTGATGGACTTTTGTTTGAATGTTCAGTTTTATTGGACTTCTTTGTAAGTTCCGTCATGGTTAGCATAGGTGGTGGTTACTGAATATTGTTGGGTTCGCTATGATACTTAGGTTATGTAGAACGGATAACTGACTGTGTTTCAGTATTTGATGCGACCCTGTAGAAGTTGTTTTTCCCTCCTTGTGTTGCAAATACGGAATTTAAACCATTGATGGTTTGCATTATATTTATTTTACTTACAAGATGACTTTGTGGAGTCCTTGGATTGGTTCGTATATTGGATTACTGTATAAGTTACGTATGTGTATACTGGTAGCTTGATTCCGTCGGAGTCCTGGAGGGGTAAATGGTAATACGACTTTTGTTATCTTGTAATGTATACCTTCGTTTAAGTAATGAAATTTTGGTACAGACTCAGTTGTTGTACTTTTTACATTTCCTATCTGTTAAGCTTGAGCGTATAATGTTTTAGAGGCTCAGTTGGATTCCTTGCTACGAAATCAGCAATTAGCCTTTGTATAAGCCTGATTTTGTAATTTACCATTGTTGGCTCGGTTGGAATCATTAACTGATAATTATTCTTGTATATCGGCTTCTGTTGGAGCTTTATTGTGTATACTGTTGTTCGGATTCAGTTGAAATCCTTGATAGGTAACCAGTGTATCTGCCTCTTTATAAGCCTGTTTTGATGCTTGTTGCTTTTGGCTCTGTTGGGTTCCTTAAGTTAGATAGTTATCATGTATCTTGGCTTCGTAAAAGTGGGTCGTGATTACCATACTTTTCAGACTTTGAATGAGTTCAGATGTGAATACAGTATGTTATGTTTCTTTCTGAATAATTCCAGTTTAATGAAGTTGTGCATGCGCGTGGATTTTGTATGAATATCTCTGCATAGTCTTAGGGAAGCATCATTTGCTTTGATGTCAAGGAGTCTCTTGTTGACTGCGATAAAAGAGAAGTTCTTTGATTTCGACCTTGAATCTAAAGCCTTACAGTATTTAGTAGGGATTAGAATGAGTTGTATGTTGCTGAGAGGGATAGTTGTCGTGTTTAAACATGATTACGTCTTCTGTTGCATGTATATCTAGTCTTGAGCCTGAATGAACTAAGGAGCTGTCGACTGCACCTCGACAGGTGATGTCAGTGAATATCCTCTTGTATGTCGCTTCGTGTGGAAGGTCATGTGGAGTCTGTTTGGTTGATATTCATCACTGTTTTGGCATGAGAGCTACTGTACTGTTAGTAAGCTACAGGAGTTTTGTTATATTTGATTTTAACAAAACTGTGGTTCTTCTTGTGGCTCGTCTGACTTATTCGTATGCATGTAAGGTGAATGCTTTCCTTTTGAGGAGATGGTACAGTCATGAACTTGTTGAAGGGAAATATGAATGACTTGTTTTCTTTCTCTTCTGTTGTAGAGTATATGTTGATATTTTTATCTAACCGTTAGAACTGTTTTAACATATTGATGGAATCATGATTTGTTATGATATTCCTTTTACTGTTGAATGTAATGATCTGTCTGATGTTTGTTGTCCTTGGAATTCAGATGGATAGTTGTTTTGGATACTTTCGTTCTTCTTGATCCCTAATATTTTGATGAAATATTTGAGAAGTATTTAGGACTATTCTGTAACGATAATTAGAGTTACGCGTTTGTAGTCATTTTTGTATTACAAAAGCATAGTCTGAAACATGTATACTTGTTTGGTGAAATGATCTCATTTAAACAGGTTGTTTAATGAAAACAGTTGGTGGATTGCAATTGTTTTAAGAGTTAGTGCTTATCATGCTCAGTTCATCGAACTGACCCATGTTGACAATTTTGCAGATGGTTGCCGTAAGTGGTAAAAGCAAGCAGATCTGATAGGATGTTCAGATTGTTTAACTTGGTTTATGATGAATTACAGTTTGATTCTCTAAATGTACTATATGAGGAAAGATGTTCTTTTTCCGTTGAGCATTGTATCAAGTATGCTGAATGCATAAAATGTATTTGATTAGTTCTGAAGGGAATGGAAATAGATATTTGATACTTATGTGTTTGCATCCGTATCTTGATAGTTTGACCTTCTTCGGTTCAAATGATCTAAAGAGCATTGTTATTATTGTTTATATTGGAGACTTTTGTGATTATCAATGTAAGCTTGCAAGAATATGTGACTGATTATTTATGATTGTTTAGCAGTTCTTGTATGTTCTATCCAAAGCTAAATTGAAATTTAGATCACTGTCTTTCTAGAGGCTAGGGTAAAAATAAACCTAAGCAAGACGCTAAACAAGCTGGATTAAATTATCAATTCCTAGTCTTGATTAAGCCAGGACAACGTTTAATTGGATTCTTAATCATTATGTCTCGATACTAATAAGTAAGATATAAATTCAGTTATGAGAACTGAGATAAACCTAAATAGGGTTTTATTAAGAAAGGTCATTCTAAGGTGAGGAACCCAGGGATCGGGAAAGGCTAACCTTAGGGGAACGTCTTTTAATATAATTTAAACTCAATGTGTGTAACGCTTATTAATAAGTAGATCTTTTCAAGGTGGATTTAAAGGTGATGACAAAGTCAACTGCAGGGTTGTACCTTTGAGAAGATTAGGGTCTTCTCGAAGATACAACAATGCAGGTGACTTATGACGACACCCTTTGCATTGATCGTTAAGATTTACACCTTTAACTCAAACAAGTTACTCTGGGACCGATTAGGAATGTGGTCACATTATAAGGCTGCCTAGGAGACTCGGGGTATCTTGACACACTGGTTTAACTAGGGTTGACCCAGTATGTCATCTTATCCCTAGTCCTCGGGAGCATCCATATAACGTTGTCACCTTACTAATCCGTTTCCGAGTGAATAACTTGGGATAAGGGGACTGACAGAAGTCGGTATAAGACATTCTACATAACATAAGAATGGGGTGAAGGACATATTCCAGATTGACGAGTATGTCGTTAAGGAATACGAGACATAAGCAGTATGTTTCAAATATTTGGCCAAAGTATCGCAAGCTGCTGATTGCGTTGTCCTGAGTCACCTGGTCTAAGGGATGAGATGCCGATGAATAATGGTAACAATTATTCAGTTAGGTTCCTTAGACAGAGCATTTTGAATCCCAGAATAGGGAAGAGAACCGTGAGAGTGAAGTGTTAAATAAAAACTCCAACTCTTATTACTCATGAATAGATCGGTAGATTACCGAGTCATGGAATGAATAGATCGGAGGTACTCCGAGTCATTACAACTGCATATGGTTATCTGTTATAAGAATGGTTATTTGATTTGTGAGTTCTAAATTACGTATTTAGAACCAGGATGCATTTATCAAAAAAAAAAATTGACTTGTTCTAATGTATAAAATGAGGATGTTACAATATGTTCTATTCTTTTTATTTAAATCATTAAGTGGAGAAGCAATTCTTGAATAGTTTTTAATAAATCTTCGGTAAAAACTATATAATCCAATAAAACTTCAAACTTCATGGCAATATTTAGGTATAGGCCATTCTTCTACATATTTTACTTTTGATGGATCAGGGGCAATACCTTTTTTAGAAATAATATGTCCTAAATAAGAAACTTCATTTTTAAATAATTCACATTTACTCAGCTTCCCAAAAAGTTGATGTTTCCTTAAATTTTCTAACACCATTCAAACAGGTTTTTTATTTTCCTCTTGAGATTTCGAATAAATCAGAATGTCATCTAAAAAAATAATCACAAACACATCCAGAAAAGGATGGAAAACATCATACATCAAATTCATAAAAGTGGCTAAAGTGTTAGTCAAACCAAAAGGCATCACAACAAACTGATAATGGCCATATCTAGTATGAAAAGAATTTTTAGGAATACTAGATTCTTTAACTCTAATTTGATGATAGCCAGAATGTAGATAAATTTTAGAAAAATATTTAGCACCATTTAACTGATCCAACAAATCATCAATTCTAGGAAAAGGATACTTGTTTTTAATAGTCACTTTATTTAACTACCTATAGTCTATGCATAGTCTCATGGTGTCATCTTTCTTTTTCACAAACAAAACAGGAGCACCCCATGGAGAAACACTAGGTCTGATTTTTCTAATTTAATCAATTTAGCTAATTAAATTTTTAACTCAACCAATTCAGGTATGGATTTCCTATATGGTACTATAGAAATGGGTTCACTACCAGGAATAATGTCAATAGCATGCTCAACAAATCTCCTAGGAGGAAACTCTTCAACACCAAAAGGAAAAACATCCATAAAATCTTTAACTAAGGGATGAACATCAACATCTATTTCTACTTTTCCATTATTTTCAGTCACAACAACACAAAATATTTTACATTTTTCCTTAATACATCTTATAACTTAAATAGTAGAAATATTTTTTAATGTAAGAGGTCTTTTCATTACCGTAGAACATGAGTATTTTTACAAAAGTATTGAATAAAAACTTGTTTTCTTTCGCAACTAATAAGTGCATGATTTCTTTCTAACCAAGGCATTCCTAGAATATCATCATATTCATCCAAATTCAACACATGAAAAGACTCCATAGAAGTAAAACCATCAATTTGAAATTATAAGTCTTCCACTAAAGATCTAGTTTGTCATGACTATTCTTCCATCTGCCATCTCTACCGAAATTGGCTTTATGTTTCTAGAAAACAAATTCAAATTTTTAACTAATTTGGGAGAAATGAAACTATGAATACTACCAGAATCAATCAAGAAAATAATATTAGTACCATTAATAGATCCTGACAATTCTACTAAAGACACTTGTTTATGAACAATACCCGTGTCCACAACATGTAGCAAAATCTTTCATTTTTATTCCTTTTTCTCCTTTGTCTTCTAACCTTGTTTTCCCACTTTTTATTTTTACGAGGACAATCTCTCGTGAAGAGGATTTCCACCATAATTCCAACACTTAATATCTTCAAGTTTTATTTTTTCATAATCCTTCCTTCTTTGTTGATTCTTAAATTGAGAGTTTTTACATTGAACATTTTCTGTGAAGGGTCTCTTTCTAATCTTGAATTGAAAACCTTATATTTTTATTTTTGAATTCATCCTGCTTTTTATCAATTAAAGTTTTAGATTTCTCAATTTGTTCTTTAATTTTTATGGCCTCGTATCTTGTTGTGGTTTACCACACCAAACATTTACTTTATACTCTTCCCTCAAACCATTTATAAATCTAACTACTCTATCAGAACCAGTAGTAAAAGGTACAAATCTATTTAATTTTTCATAGGTTTGCTTATATTCACTCACACTTTTCAAACATTGTTTTAAATCAAAGAGCTCTTTTTGTCATTCTTTGTAAGAAATGATCGAGAGATACTTCTTTTTAAACAAGCTTTTAAATTTACTCCATTTAGCCTTGTGAGGTTTAAGTTTTTCAATTTTTTATGTGTCTTCTCACCAGTTTAAAGAAACATCTTTTAATTGAAAAGAAGCAATTTGAGTTCTCCCTATCTTACTAGTAATTTGTAATTCAAAATACCTTTCCAAATTTGTTAACCAAGTTTCAGCTTGTTCACCTGACCCTACTTCTCCAACATATTCAAGAAATTTAATTTTCCTAGCAAAGTTTTCAATTTCTTTAGATTTCTTATTTGAACTTGTTTGATCATCACTAGAAGAATCAGAGGATTCATTTTCCTTATTAGAAACAAAATCATCATTAGAAGTAGAGTGTTTTCTCTTTCTTATTTTCTTTTTTGGCTTAGAGAATTTCTTTTCTAATTTAGTACTCTTATCTAATTTATTAGCCTTATCATCTTTATCAATCATTGCTTCTGCAAATTGAATTTTTAAAGATTCTAATTGCTCAAATAAATAAGTTACTTCCCTACCCAACTACTGATTTTGACGCTCCAATTTGTTGTAATCCATGTCATTCTATGAGTCCATTCCATTCAAATCTGATTTGTCTTCCATTCTCTCTCTATGTATATACACAATTTTTACCTTTGTGAGAAAATCACCATAATCTTTGCTTGAGCATTTTCACACATTATCATCTCAATAGCAATAACAGAACATCTCTAAATGAGGATAATTATCTCTGATACCAAATGAAATGTGACTTTTTCCCAGATTAAAATCTGACTTAGATTAACTACATACAAACTTTAACTTGACCAATAACTGCTAAATCTTGACCAAATTTTGAATTGCGGAAGTCTGATATGTTTTTCAATAGATAATCTATTAAAATTAACAAGCTAAATCGATTATAGCTTTAATTTATTGAATAAAACAGTAAATTACCTTTAAAATCTACGACTACGTTTGAAACAAGATTAATTAAGCTTTAAAACACGATTAAAATTTATTTACGGACCTCAGACTTACGAATAAACCAAAGATAAAACAATTTCGGGTCTAGATGGATTTACGAAAGCAAAGGAAAAGTGGCAATAATTCATTGGAATGGTTACTTAAGGCTAACACTATGAAATAAGACACATGGAACCTTCTTACTAGTTCGCATTTCGTAGAATCAATAATTTTTTACCAAGGTTACGTCACTACGAAGACTACATATATGTGGATCTTTGTTATTCGTTCGCACTTCACAATACAATATAACTGATAAAGATAATTTAATAACAAGACAAACCTTTGAAAATTCATTTACATGTGGATTCATCTAAATGGATTGATTTTTGCATACTAAAAATATACTTACATATGCGAGAGAAACATGGAAAAAATCTATTGGTTTGCATTCCGACAAACCCGACACCACTAAATTAGTGGCTTAATCTTATTGGTTTGGGTTTTGCATTTGATGTGAATAAAATATTGGCGAAGAACATGGAGTGATATCATTGATTCGCACTTCACATCACATAGAAAAGACTTATAAAGGTCCGACATTACGAAGTAAAATGTTGTAAATTCTCATTGGTTAAACCTTCTCAATAGTTAGTAAGTTTGACAAGACAATAACACACAAACTTCTCTAATTTGTTAAAGCTTCACAAAACATAAAAGTATCTTAAAAAACCCTAACATGTGGAGTATTTTAATTGGTTCGATGTTCAGTAACTATATATTACATTGTGTTGGGTGGATTTCAGACATAGGATTAATCGTTTATAAAGGAAATTTTGGGTCTAAGGCTCAAAAACAAGAAATACGATCAGTAACACGACTTGAAAAATACATAATACAAATAATTATCCCTAGACACCATTATTATGTAGGCATATATTGCAAAATAATGTCAATTTCATATATTAATTCAGATTTTCCATTGAAACATATAATTCATTTTAATTTAATGACATAAAAATATAAATTTGACGTATTTCATTAATTTAATTTATGTAATTCATCATTATTTTCATAAACAATCACGTATTTTTAATAGTATACGTAGAAAAATAGATAGAATACATTCAATTTCTCATTTATTCGAATAAAAAAGAACTAAACTTCTTACTATTAGCTTTTTAACAAAATTTTCATAATTACAAAGATTTATATAGTTTAACAGAGAGAATACTTATCTGAATCAATGGATATGAAATCCCAACGTCGAGAGAAGACAAGGATCAGAATTCTAATTCAAAAATTCCAACACAGAGAGAGAGAACACTAATCAAGAATTCTTAATACCAAAATTCCATTGCATCCACAAGATTACAGACACCAGACTATGGCCACTTATGAGAGGAAAAATACTATACATTATGTGTATATTCACCTTGCCCGGCCAAGGACCATCCAGTGACAGTGAATATACCACCTCCTTTCTGTAACCTAGTCAGCCTTGGAATTACTTCCATAGACTAAAATCACAAAGTCCTTAAGACTCTTTTTACAATTGTTCTCTTTCTCAAAAACACAAGCACAATTCCTTGTCTCTCATTCCTTTTTTTTCTTCTTCCATTGTTCTTGTTTTTCATATTTACATCTCTTTTATAATACATCATAGGTGGTTACAAACCAACACAATGGTTCTCACACATTTTCATAAATCAAATTAAGCATCTTTAATCAAATGCTCGGGATGTTCATCCCTTTAGTTATCCAATAGCTTCATTACAATGTCTTTATAAAGAATCTTATCTTAAACTTGTATTAACAAGCCTCAAACTGAACTATTCTTTATAAATCTAACAATTCTTCATTACTTATAATGACTCGGGGTATTTATTCACATAACACAAATAACCATGAACAAGAGACATAGAACACCATAACACAATATATAAATGGGAAACCCTCAAGGGAAATAAACCCCACTAAAACTCTACTTGTATTACACAAATAAAATATATTTAGTGAAGCTCTAACTTCACAAAGAACACCAAATCCTAGTTTAGTAGATCACCAACCCTACAAGGAACACCAACCCCTAATTTAGTGAAGCACCCAATCCAAAAGGAAGATACAACCCCATAAGATGATCTAGATCCAAATAAACCACCTTTAAATGAAGATATCTGATGTCTTGTTTCTTCTACAACTGATGGATACCACCTATTCATCTCACACACCTTAAAACCCTTATTTAAGCCCTCTCTTCTCCAAATCAATATAACTCACACTTTCTTCACTTCTATTTTCATATAAATATTCCACACACACTCTATAACATTACTCAACCTTTCATCAAATTATTTATCTCTGATATCATGCTCTCATATTTGTTTTAAACACACACACACACACACACACAATTTGCACTTTTTCCCTCTCAAGAAACTACTTCAAATTTGAACACAAACCCTTGTTTTAAACCCTTCTCAACTCAAAATAATAAATAAATTAGGTCTTCCTCATTTTTTAACCAATAAAACTTTAAAAAATCCCAATGAATTCATTAAAACATTCACATTGGACCATTCCCAAAACCACCAAACATGCACAAAACTAGCTCAAAACCCCATCACCTAGATGAGCTAAAACCACAAATGACAAAACCATGATTATTAAAGCTCAAAAATTCATGATAAATATATTACATAAAAAAATTATCCAAGATCATTAATTATCTTTCACCAATCAAATTATTCATAACACAACCCAAAAGGCTCATATTCTTCACCCAAAACAGCCTTATTCCAGACCCTGTCATCACCTTTGGACCTAAAGCACACAAAAAAACACCTAAACTATGGAATTTAACCACTCATTAGATTCCTCAAGACATGTATATAATATCATGTATGTTATAGCTCATGAAACATCCATATGTGCAAACCAAGCTCACTTTCCTCTTCACTAAATCAAGCTTCCCAGAAAGTAATTTTACAAACTTAGCCATTTTACACCCTTTATATCACTTACAAGACCTCAAAATTCACTAAATATGAAAAAATTAATCCATATTCACTATCTAACTGATATAAAGCATTAAATCATTCATCTCATTCCTCATCTACCTCATTCTTTCAACATGAGCAATCCTCTCCTGAAAATAAGTAATCATTCGTATCCACAAATACACTTGTATGAACTATCAAATATCATCACCATAACAAAATCATATACCACTGGAAATAACTATTAATCCTCTTTCCATAACATATAACATTTCATTCCAAATCCAAGTGGAAGGCCTCCAACCAAGTCAATAGCTAAAAACTACCTGAAACTACCGCAAAATTGCCTTATGACCAGTCTTCACAAATAGGGAATAATTTTCCATTTATAATCTTCACCATGATCTGAAACAACCATGGAAAAAAATTAAAACTCCCATGATATAAACAATTTCAATATAATTTGTAACTTCTTTCAACAACCTTGTCCCAAACTTAACTTCTTCAAAAACTTACCTATTTGAGTAGGGTCCACTAATCACCACATACTCCACCATATCTTTTTAGAAACCTGGAGGATTCCTCTTCATCATAAAATAATAATACTATAACTTGAAATAAATTATGTGAGCTTAGGAATCAAACTCTCCTACCACTTTTGAGCTAGGGTTTCAAGCACACAAAAAGTTGTTTACCTTCTTAACATTCATTCATAAAAACTCGACGATGAAATGACCTCATTATTTTTTTGAAACCTTCTAGAATCAATATATAAACATCCCTAAAATCCAAAATTTCCCATGAAAACCAAAAAAAAATTAGGGTGAGAATCATAATGTGTAATTTGAGCTAGAAATCACCTTCTTCTTGACCCTGTTTCACCAAAAACATCATAACTTGCAAAATATTCTTGAGAATGAATACAAATTTTTCTCTCACCTCTAATATACCCCTTTTCATCATATTTAATCATCATCATATCTCAAATATGTCTCCATATTATCATCCCATATCATTTGTATGAGTAACCCTTGGGTTTTTACATGGTTTAGGCTAGGGTCAATTGAACCAACACTAAAACATAATACGAAACATCCCCAAAATGTCATAACATACCTATAATATCATCTATGACACCCCTTCATGCTTCCATAATCTCACATGGCTTTACAACTCATCATCATTCTTTCAAGCACCTAGACACTGGTCTATATGAGCACCCAAAACTTGGACATCAACCTATACTTGCACCCGAAACTCATGTGAGTTCCTAAAAAATCCAAAAATGCTCTCCATGCTTATACCATGCTATTAAATCCACCAAGAAACTCAAACCACCATGCACCATCACCTAGGCTAGCTAGGTCACCTAACTAGGCTTGCTAGGCCAAGCCAATCTCATTTGAATCACTTCATTCCATCATGCCAACACCTGAAAATCCATGTCACCCACATAGTGAGCATCCTATGACTCTAATCCATCATCTGATTTGTCATTAATGGGATTTTACATCAATGAAAACACCTAGAACACAACATGCCAACATTATAATTATGTTTTATTTATTTTTGTATTTTGAAATTGCTTTGATGTTGTGTTCGTGACATGTGTTTTGGAACACTATTTTTTAAATATCATAATTAGACATAAGATAATAATAAATAAAGTGTAATGAATCAAACATAGTTTGAGTTATCCATCTTACATATTTTGCATTGTAAATAATTAAACATTCAACATTAAAGCATACTTAGTATTTTTTTATTTACCAAATGTATTGCATACATTTTTAGATATCATTACATATTTTGAAACTTTTAACTAGATTGCAAGATATTACGTGTAAAATAATTTGATTCCATGAAAACCATTGCAACGTGCAAGCATATCTTGTTGAAAAACTAAATGAAATTCTTATAGATAATAGAAGTAGACAATGTCAATATTATTCAATTTAAACAAAGATTCAAGTTTCAAATTTAAACATTTTTCAAGTTTAACATTTTGTAAAAAAATTCAATAAATACATTCACACATGTAGTATATTCTCAAGTAGACTCCTCACTCCCACTTTCTTTTGCGACTTCTATGTCACTTTTCCCAATCATTGCACTATTCCCTGCTTGGAGAATTCTAGAATTTACAAGATCCTCCGCAGCAATATTTAAGTTACTAAAAATTTCTTCATGTTACTTTGAATCATCATTGGGGGATAAAAAGAAGGATCTCTAGCTGCCTTTGTCTTAAACAAAATATCCACATCCATGCCATTCTCTTTTATAATCCACTTCAGAGTATTTTTTTTCTTGTTAAGAAAAACAATAGTCTACTTAAGTTGAATTTCCATGGATAAACATTTTTGAGATTTATCCAAGTGAACTTGGAGGACCTTTTCTTGACTTTTTAAATTTTCATATTTCGATTGCAAAAAAAAATTGAGCTCAATTGAAAATAATATTAAAAATTGAAAGTAATAAAAAATATGATTTAAAATTGAATTTTGTAATTCATAATACTTACAAGAGCTTTATCTCTTTCAACATTGGAAATTTTTTTGTTCAAAGAAAGGTTGCAAAAGCTATGGAATGGGGTAAGAACACTCAAGAACCCCAAAGCTTTGTGCAAAACTAATCAATGGACCATCAGTTAAGAAATAAACAAGGATTCCTACTTTGCATGCATTAGTTTAAAGCAAACAAGAAAACTTAGCAAATGTAATTAACCTCTATTCTTGAAAGCTTAATCAAATGAGCCTAATAAGGATCTAAGCAATCAATTTATGCTTTAAGAGAATGGGATCTCACCATTAATGGCTTCAAGGCCAATGGTTCTTCCCATTTACTCCATGTTTATGTGGTGGAATGCAAAAGACAAAGAAAGATAGCTCAATAAGAAGAAATAAAACTCCTAATCCTAGCAATAATACTATAGTTTATGTTAGAGGGAAGAAGTGTTCTTGAAAATGAGAGGGGGAGTGGGCTATTTATAGTTTTCCATTTGGGAAATGGAAGGCTTTTTGGTGCATGTGGGACTAAAAGGGAGTCAACATGTTAATTAGCAAGTCAAAGCAAGATTTGACTAAGTTTAGAAGAAGTTGATCATGTTTTAGGGTAATTAACCTAGGTTAGACTAATTAATCTTGTTTAGAGAGAAATTAGGGTTCTGGAAGGGTTTTGAAAGGCCTAATCAATCCAATGAAATGGATTAATAGTCTAGGAAGCTAATAGAGGTGGTAAAGAAGAGGATTCTAGCCAAGAAGAGGCTATAATAGCCTATTTAATTGACTTATAAGAGGAATAAGACCAGAAGAGTGTCGTAAAAGGGGAATTAGATAGATCTAACTGATGATGTGTTGTCAATTGGTGAGGAAGATAATAGTGCTTTGATCAAACTACAGGTGTCTACATTCTCCCTCTTTGGGGTGACGTAAGTTACATCACTTCAAAGAAAGTAGATAGGTATAAATGAGTAGAAATTTTTGAAGGGGTAGAAGAAAAATTAATAGGATGAAGGTAGGATGAAGGATGCCCCCTCGAGTGTCAATGGGGTGATAGAAGAACTCGATCGATGATCGAAAAGAGAATAGAAGGAAGGTAAAGTGTAAAGAGGAGATGAGGAAAACAACAAGAAAAGGGGATATTGAGCTATCCATAAACTAGTGCCAACAACTTTAAATCATCATTTTTCTTAGAATCCTCATCATCGGCCCTTATTAAGATGTAAGCATACGACAGAAGCATAAAAATGGCATGAAAAATCCATGATACAAACAATTGTCCCTTGCTAAAATAACAAATCCATGCAACATACAAACATGCAATGCAATACAAGAAGTAAACAAACTCTTCTAATAGGGAAATGAGTACAATCACACACACTCAAACCAACAATGTTCAAGATAGTTACACAAATATTTTGTTATCGAGATGTAGTCCCAAATGTTTTGATAAATGAAAAGGGTTAAAAATGATGCCCCAAGAAATCTATATATGCAAGGGAAAAGATGGAGGACACTTGGGTCCAATGAAAAAGTGACGTGTATGACAAAAATAGTACCAAGCAACTGATAGTACCCCAAAGAACAGATGAAGTAAGTAGTGTAGCTTTTTAGATGATTGAAGATTTAGATGATCCATGAGTTATTGTTTTAAAATATGTGAAAATTTTAGTAAGATATGAGATGAGTGCCATGTGAGAGACACATATTTCAGCTGCAAATGAGTTGTTTACCAATTTTTAGTCCATTTTGAAGTATTTCGATGTTTTTGGATTTTTAAATGGTTTACAATTTTTAAATTTTTTCAATCAGTCAAAAGAATTTATATAAGAGATCAAATATCTCCTAAAAACATGTGCAACTACCTAAAGGTGAAGGCAAAGGCATCAGTTAGCATATAAAATGCCCTGGCGAGAAGAATTACAAGCCAAAAATAATTATTTAATAAAAATAATCATTATGACAGGTGAAAGAGAGGGAAAATAGAAGAAAAATGTTAGGAAAAGGCACCTGGAATACGCATAAATTATTCCAGTGTAATGAAGAAGTGACCGCCGAGTGACATTGAGTGCCCTAGTGTGCGAAAAGGAGTAAAAATAACTATTTTAATAGAAAAATAATTATGCAAGGCGGATAGAAGAAGGGTTAGAATGATCACAGTGGAGAAAACACGCCCCATGAGCATTGCGACAATCTAATATACCCACCCTGGGGGTAAATCAATCATGAACAATTCAATTATATCATAGCTCTTGCAAATTTTTACCGCGAGCAAGAGTAATAGCCCTAGAGTGAGATGGCGAGGCTACCAAGTAGGAGGAGGTGAACATATCACATCCGAGAGTTCATGCGGGACCAGCGGATGGACCTTATGTGAGTGGTCTATCCTTCCTTGTCAATTATGCATTTAATGTCATTTTTAGGGCACTTTTAGGCTAGATTGGGGAAATTTTGACGTATGCACATATGCACATGCGTTGGTTTGACGTATACACAAACATGCATGCATCGGTTCTCGTGGGTACACGTACACGTATCTGTCGGAAGGAAAGGACACACACATGTGTATTTGCTAGAGAGGAAAATGACATGGACGTGCTCACACATCCGTCGAAGAGGACGTCCCAGTAGGTGAAACGGGGCACGTACAAGCATGCCTTGAAATAGGTGCGTAGGTGTCACACTCGGGCACGTATACATCCTATGTAGATGAGGAAAAAGATAGAAGAATATAGAGGGTGCGTATGCATTGAGATAGGCATATATATGTCGGAAAAGGTGCATATGCATTGGCAAAGGCATGTATGCATTGGGAAGGGGAGTAGAACACCCTTCCGGCCAAATGGCCAAGGAGAAAAGAAAGTAAACTAGAAGAAAGTGAAAATTTAGGAAATGAGATGGAAGAATGAAGGATTTTACTAGCAAATTAGATAGAAGTAGATAGAAACATGCCTAATACATGTGTGTTTCTTTGTTTTGCAGTGTATACTACCCATCCTACATACCCACAAGCATATGGTCACTAGTAGTGATAGAGGCACAGTTTGATGAGGATGATAGGGCGATATTAGATAGCCTCCTATACATCATGAGATTGGCCTATGTGGATGATATGCCTCAGATCACACTAGATCATGACATTCTAACCGCTATAGTGGAGAGATGACATAGTGAGAGTTATTACTTTCAACTTCGACTAGGGAGATTACGATAACTCTCAAGGATGTGTGGTGTATTATGCAGTCCCAATCTAGGGTCATCTTATCTAGTCTATGAGCCACTGGCCTGATATTCAATGGTATATCTTAGATTTGTTTGGTGTCCTAATGATATGACGGTGTGGGATGACTATTAGGTTATCACAGTGTACATTGAGAACCCAGAGCTAGATCAAGTGGTGGTTTACATGATGGCCTTTATCAGTGGAGTTCTACTCCCTAAAAGACCTGGTGCTTCATTTTCACTTGGCCTCCTTAGAGTGATACATGGGTTGATAGATGGAGAGACCTACTACTTGGGGTTAGTGCATTCTAGCACATTTATACTGGGACCTACATTTGATTACCTACTACCATCAGAAGATGATAGGGCCAGCCAGATTGCTTCATATTTTGGCATGGGACCACATTGCTATTGGTCGCCCCTTAGGCATTTTGAGAGTTCGGGCTCCAAAGGAGCCTTCTACTATGGGTTGGGTCCCGATTGGGGACGATGTGCGGCCATACATGGGAGATGTGTATCATTACCACTACAAGCTTGATGAGTTACAGAGGATGCCATGGTATGGAGGCCTTACAGACATTTCCAAAGTGGCTTTGAGGAGATCAACACTACCATAATTGAACACTTTATGTTAGGAAGTTACACTATATGTGGGAGATGTATAGAGTAGATTGGTGCCAGAGATAGTTTGGCATTACCCAGGATGTTCTTGGGCCAGATATATGGTATGCTCACAGGGCCTGAGAGTATATTGATATGGGTCCACAAATTTCGGGATAGAGCACTGGCCAACTTCCGATAGGTGGTACCTATTATGTGGGTGCCATTGAGATAAATCAGAGATCCTGGTACCACACCTAAGTATGTGCCATGGTACCATGGTGTGCTTCCATGTCATTTGACTATTTCCAGGGTGGCTTATAATGCAAGTGTGAGAGCTCCTCCAATGGGGCCTCCCAACGGTGATGAGGGTGGAGTTGTGAATGGTGATGATAGCGATGATGATGATGATGATGATGATGATGATGATGATGATGACATTGTTGTTGATGATGATGGTGATGGTGGTGGTGGTGGTGGTGGTCCTGACGCACCACGTTATGCCAGGGGTAGGGAACAAGGTCCTCCATTACAACATGCTCCTAGATAGGGACCCCGACTCAAGCAAAGATAGGTACCTGGGCATGAGACATAGAGTTTCCTCCAAGTAGGAATTCCAGCTGGGACATAATCCCCTCTTCAAGCAAACATTTCAGAGTAAGTCTTGCCACCTCATGCTCCAAGGGGTGGTGGTGATGGTGGGTAGTTGGTTGCTCTTTAGCAACGATTCTACGGGTGGTGATTTCCATTCAGTTATAGGTGGTTGGGGAGAGAGAGAGAGAGAGAGAGAGAGAGAGAGAGAGATGTAGCCAAGGCACAGGTATAGGCCCTTACAACAGAGTGAGATTAGGCCGGTGTGCGGGTGCATATTTTGACAGTGGAGAGGGATTAGGCTAGATTATAGGCCACTCACGGTAGGGATAGTGTCTCATGGCAGAGTCAAGTTAGTGAGCTAGCCGCACATGGGGCTTAGATATTGAGCCTTTTACATCAGTCCCAGACCTAGGTGCAGATGGTTGTCACTCAGAGGGACCACACCTAGGCACAAGCATAGGGTTATATCATCTAGAGAGATCAGGCACTAGCCTGTGTGCATACCATTATTACAGATAGAGACCGAGAGGTCACCTCCACTAGACAAGCTCATTCGACAAGGGCTGATTGATAAGTGAGTGATATGCCGCTATGCACACCACTACTTTTGGAGATTTCGACTTGATACAGGATGCTATGAGGGCTGGTAGCGAGGCCTTATATTATAGGACTGCTTATTTTAGAGTAGTCCAATGAGATCAGACGAGTAGTGCCTTTTGAGTAGTCGTGTGTGAGCGTAACAAGTTCTAGGTCACGAAGGTCGGGCCATTCAATTAGATCTGGTTGGGTAGCTGTTGCGAGTAGCCAATTAGATAGCAGCCATTTGGAAAATAACCATCTAGATAGTAGGGTGATAGCCCCGGTGTCAATCCATCATAGCCACCACTCTTCCATCCTCTAGGTCATGGACCCGGGAGCCCTGACGAGGGCATGATCTATGGTTGAGAGGACATGAGCTATGGTTGAGATCTTCACTTCTCCTTTTGTACATATGTATTATATTTATGCCTCTTATGAAGGCTGATTTTTGATGTATAGATTCATGTACCATTATTTTGGTGACGCCTCTTGATGAAGGCTCATTTTTGATGCATGCCCCTTTTAGATGGCATATTGTATCGATGATGTATACTTGAGTTTTGAGATGGACATTTATACATGTATCATATGGACATTTGATGATGATTTTGTCATGTTATACTATGATTATGCCTTGTATGATTTGTGGTTATTGCTTTGCAATTATTGTATCATGATGTATGATTTCCCTTTCCTCTATGTATGTGACATACTTTAGATTTAGAGATGTGACATACGATGATATATCTATAGATAGTATCACATGCTTTGGTTTTATTGAATTCTTCTAATTTCTATTCTAGTACTTGGGATGATACTAGATGATATTGGTGTAGGGGGATAGATTTGTGATTATGTGCAACCCCTCTTGCCCCCATTAATGATATAATATGCGATGATTAGCTTAGCATACATGCATGATGTAATACTTAGCATTTTTGTATATATGATGTAGTAGATGATGTTTTATATGTGATGAATGATAGGTGATAGATGTGATAACAAACAATTGTGCAAGAAACAAATACACAAGAAAAAGTTAACAAAGCTAAACAACTATACCTATACAACATAACATAACCAAGATGCAAACTACATGAATTTATTAAACATACCAAAGAGATCAAATGGACATTTAATCTAAGTAATTAAAATGAATCCTAATAGATGCATACAAGCTACGAATGAACCTAATGCCATATACAATTAATTTAAACAAGATCCAACCCATGGTAAGAAAATGAGTCACGACATCACATGAAAAAATAAAGTATTCTCAATCAAAACTATACAAACCAACAACTAAAAGCAATTAAATCATTACCTTGTTTTTGTGGGACAGCATTGACATATTTTCTAATGTTTTTGGGTTTATCTAACAAGATAAGTTTTTCAAGGCTATAGTTCACATCGTTTTGAGGATTTTCTAAGACAACATTATGTAGTTGGTGTAGCTTCATCCCTAGATGATCGGGGATCATTTTTAAAAGTTCCCTAAACATCCCAAAATTGTGTCAATGCAAAAGATCATCTCGAGGGATTTTCATCGACTATGAGAATGTGACAAACAAACATCGGGAGCTCTAGATATGTCCAGTCAAAGTTCAGTCACTAGGAAAGTCAACTCTGGTCAACTATTCAATTATGGACCAAAGGCACTATGACATGTGGTGAAAAGGCAAAGGGATTCATTTTTTGATTTTCGATCTCTAGTCTTCAACAGTCATACAAGATTGTTCGGTGGAACAAGAGGCTCAAATTTTATTCTTGAGGGGAGCCCGATCTGTAGACACTAAAATTAGGTCACACTCCCCTTTGGTCCCTTGACAAATAAGCACCCTTCATCAAATTCACCTAGCCATGGCCCCCTTCACCTCACTAATATTAATTTAATTGATTAAATTAAATTAATTCATTATCCTCACTATATTTATTATTTAAATATCTTAATTTAAATAATATCCACACATACACTTCACCTGGATACCTCATTAAGCTAACTCAACCTAAAACCTATTCTTAGTAAGTTGCCATAACTAACTGAGACTTACCTAAACCCTAAAAATAAATGCCTACATTCCCTCTAACCACATTCTTGCATGCTTACAAGAAGTTCCCAGTCTAATCCGCGGGTTAACAACACGAGATCCAAGGAAATCAAGAGGATCTCCCTAGTTTAGTAAACCTAGGAAATCCTGCCTTGACCGATGCGATTACCCCTAACCGTCACTAGTTAAGATGGAACCACCGTCAATTACCCTTTTAACCCCCAAAACAACCTTATTCTCAAGGTTAGCGAAGGTTGAAAAATATTGAAAAAGTTGGCAAACATTATCACATTCCAGAGAGATATCGCATCTTCTGAGAGAGAATTCCAGCAAGAACACACATGCAAGGAAGGAGATCAAGCATATTTTCTTGCACAGCCATCCCAGCAATGATCTGATCTAACCAAGAAAAGAGGAATGTACATGCAGCCCATGTAGAAGCTTTCCTTCAATTTGTGATCACCTGCAGCCTTCAACCTCTCATCAGCACCTCCATCCCTCACTCACAGGCATCCAGGACCAGAATCCAAGTAAGTAAATGTTATACTTCTCTGGTTTATTCCATTTCATCATTATATTATCATCTTTTGTTTACCTAGCCACCCATTGACCTCCTCCAACACTCACCCCTCCATATACCCATTAAAACCTCGCCAAATCCTACCTAAATCACCCAATACCTCATCTCGACCAACCAAAGTCCTTTGTGCAATCACAAAGGAGACCTAAATCTCATTCTATGGCATTCCCAGAACTCCACAATAACCGGCACCGGTTACACCCAACTACCATCGGTCACCCTTAACCAAAATCAGTTACTGTATTTTCCCATGCAGCTCATAATAGTGACATACCCACCTAATTCCACCTCACCCTCATTCACCTGTGATCTACCTGAGACCTCTATCAAACTTGTAGAGACCCAGAACTAGTTATTTGACCTTCGAGATCCTATTCTAACCTATCCTATTAGATTAGATCTATTTCTTATTGTGTTTTAAGTGAGATACCTAAATCATTTTGAATTACAATAGGATTTACCTTATTTACTACATTAATTTGTTTAAAATAGTGGACTGACAACCATCTAGGAAGTATCACACTTCCCGGATCTAGCATACGCTAGGCAGTTCACTGCATATATTGTTTAACTCCTTTTGGTGGTCTTGCTTTACATTATAGGTAGTTCCTCCTAGAAAAAGGAAGCTATCACAATCGGGATTGTGGATCGAAGAAGTCATACACGTGCAACAACCCATCAACCAACATTTGAACAGGTATTCCTCCTACACCCGTTACCCTATTTGTTTTGTCAATACTTCAAAGAAACGATCTAGAATCAGGTGAAACATTTTGGCACGCTTAGTGGGACCCATTCGGGGTTCCTTGTATTTCATTCATTCCGAGGAAAAATATTGTGTTTGTTTCCCTTTTGAAAAGCATACACATTAATTTTCTTCCTTGGTAACCCACCTTTTCTTTCTATTTGCTCTAAAGGAAACTTTTCTTTTGGTGTAATTAAAAAGAACCATTTCTTCATGTTTTCTACATTGTAGTGAAAGAGCATCCCTCTTCCTTTTCATCTTATTGTGTCATCCAACTTCACACTTCGATTTGGGCTTAAAATAAGTGCATTGCATTCTGATTTATCACATTAGCTCACATTAATTGAGGGCAACCTATACATTGGAAGTCATGACCAGCTGATGGTTGACAAACGAATCGTAGAAAGCACTTTATTTTCTCTCTCTCTCTCTCTCTCTCTCTCTCTCTCTCTTTGAGTCTTACCAAACCTCACGAAATAAAAATACACACATTATTAAACAATATCTTACCGGAAGAAGTTGTAGGTGATCAAACGATCACGACACGGTGGCCACCCACTCGCTACTCTATCGAGTCATACTTCGAGAAAAGCCTCGCCCCCACCATAACATACCGAAACCTCACCTTTTAGAGCTCTTTTTTTTTAGGAATCCATCCTCACCAAAAACTCTATTTCAAAATTCATGTGTCAGTCCTTAAATAGCATAAGCTAAACAAACATAATAGAAAAGGCACTCCTAGGATTACATTTTTCTTAGTGTTTCTACTTGGCTTACATTTTGAGGTGAGAGATCACGTTCTTCATTTTTATTATTCATCCTTGCATGCTCCTCATCACAATTGGTGTATTATGGCTTCACCTGAGTGTGCCTGGACCATATCATCATCATTCTCAGAATTCTAGGTTTGATTCTACATCAGATTTTAATTCACAACCACTATTCTTTCATCACTGTTTCAATTTCATAGTAACCATCGTCGGTTATACCCAACCGACGTCGGTTCTAGGTCCTTTTGTTAACCTACCCAAAAGGACATTTTATTCATTTTCTTCCACTTTTCACAGTCCTTGTCACTGCCATCATTCTCATTGACATTGTAAAACACCATCGATTTGACCTTCTACCTGGTTTTTCACTCACTAACCATTTTCTACAGTGACCGGAAATGGTTACCCCTGACCGGCATCAGTTTTCCTTAACGGCATCGATTAGCCTATTTCACTTTCCAACCACCATTTGGTACCTAATCCACTTTTTACCATTAGATTCACTGTTCCTGCTATTTTTGTGTCATTTACAGAGAAGAAGCCCTACCTGATTAATACTAGTTCACATGGTGCTAACCCAAAGATAAGAAAGTGCACTTGTGTTTCACACCAGTTGTCAACCACTCCCACCTATTCCCTCACCACCTTCCATTTTATCACCAGCCATGGATCCCATCTAGCCTATCACTATCACTACCAGAGATGAGGAGTTCACGAGGAATGCTTGACCAAAACCCCTTCCACCTTGCAGTTTTATCTTTCCCACTCATCCACTCGAGATGCCTTAGGTCAGTTGATATATGGAATGCCCATATCTATCCCCCGACTCTCACTCCCACTCTTGCATCAGCCCCATCTAGCTCTGTGTTGCCTACATCTACCTTACCCCCAGTTGTTTCGCATCTAGGTCCTATACCTGCCATGATGGCCACATTTGCCACCTCCATAGCACCCGCCACATCCACCATACCCTTGACAACTATCCAAAACACAACCTCATCTACCCCTAATGTCTCACACATACCCATAGCTACACTACCACCTCCGGTGTCGGTGACCCCTACCCCTTTTTAGAACATGGTACTTTCCATTCCACAATCATTAGCCCCCATTGCCACTAGGGTTACCATGACCCTTCCACCTCCATATACATACTATCAGTAACCTCTTGTTTCCTCCATTATTCACTCAGGGTATGTACCCCTGTTTCACTACCTTCTTCCCAATCAACCTACATGGCAGCACCATACACTGGAGTGCCACCCCATTATATTCCCAAAACCAACCCTCTCATGCTACAGGAGGCACCCAATCATCGCAACCTACCAACGACCTAATAAAATTGATGTTGGATAAGATGTAGACATTAGAGGCATCGGTTTCGGCTCTGCAACACTCTCACCTATGACAAGATTTGCAATGATCCCATCCACCCATCCATTCCTATCCGCCCATACCTCGTGCATTGGGAAATGCCTAAATTCAATCGTTTCAATAGCAAAGAAGACCCACAGTAGCATTTGCGGTCGTTCAAACATGGGTGTTATCTAATTTCTCATGATGATGTCTTACTCTTAAGAACCTTTCCTATGTCTCTGCCTAGACCTACATTGGATTGGTATAGTGGGTTACCTAGACACTCCATATTCTCATTTAATCAGGTAGCCCAAGCCTTCTTGGATCATTTCTCTATCAATATCATCAAGAATTTTACCATGACCGACCTATACTCCACGCGCGTCACAATATGAGGATGAATCTATTGCAGATTTTTTCGATTCTTTGGCATAGCTTGATCAACCAACTCACCTTCCAACTGCCACAAACAGAACTCATTGAGCTCTTCACATGAGCTTGTGCTAGACATATCTCACTGACCTTATAGGTCCAAACCTTCCAAACATTCGATGAAGAATTCACTATGGCATTAAATTTAGAGATTCGGGCCATCGAAGAGAAGAAAATTCAATTACGTAATAAGAATTCGGCATTCAAGTCAAATGATACCTCTTCTTCTTCCAAACCACAAAAAAATTATTCAAAGGCTAAGGGAACCACTAACATAGTGGTACTCAAGGTCAGCCTAGTTCATCTATCAAATCAGGCTACCCCCTCATCTAATCTCTCACATGTCCAAAATTTTCAATTCAGACAAGAGCAACGGAAATACACCCCAATTAGGGAACCTTACTCTTCTATCTTAGAAAAGCTTATCAAAGCCGGAGCCATCACTCTTCCACCCATAAAACCACACACTGGTTTTGACCTTGCCCCATGCCCGCATGGTATAAAGAACATGACTTCTGTAACTATCATCAAGTAAAGGGTCATAGTGATGACAATTGCATCACTTTCAAAAATATTGTCCAAGAAATGCTCGATAAAATTGAGTTAACCATGGATAATCCTAATGCACCTACCAACCAAAACCTACATATCTTCAAGAAACCATTTCCTAACCATGCCCCTTCGTTTGATCAAACCGTGAGACCTCAACTCATGATACCCATACCCTGCGAGGTTCACACTATCTTTAATGACGTACCTATCACCTCCCAATTACCTCACATTCCTTCCATAGAGGAAATCCTAGCCTAAAATCCTCCTTCCACATCAGAACCAACCTCCCCTGTTCCTTCACCCACAAAGGAACATCTTTCATCTCCTTCATCACCTACAAAGGAGTCTTCCGCTAACATCGAGACCATCTCACCCCTAGCTTCTCCACTTAGAGAATTTTACCCACAGTACCTCCTCCACCCATAGAGGAGCACCCATTACCTCCTCCACCCATAGAGGAGCACCTATCTATTCCTCCACTTGCAGAGGAGCTTCCATCACCTTCTACACCTACCATAGACCTAGTTGAGATACCTTTTCCTCTTGGTGAGCATTCTCCATCTGCTACCCAAAATCCTGCAGACCTACTTTCGGCTCTCTTACCCACGAAAGTTGAAGCTAGCCAATTTCCTATCTCTAAGACACATTTTACGGGAATTGCCATTAGGTCCTCATCAACTCCACCTACAGATGTGTTTTCTCATGTTTTTTTGATCACTTAGATTATGTGGATAGAGCCTTACTATGGGGACACCTTTTGCTTCCTGTCTCAACGCAGATGCAGAGGTCACTTGCTGATACCTCCACTATCTACCCAAAAATATTTTGACCAATCAAACCAAACACAACCACCTCTATCACAACTCCTTCCACAACACCTGTCATAGCTCAAACCACATCCTTACCCATAGCCCAATCTATATCTAAACCCAAACCCACACCTATGACATCATCCTTGACTAAACCTATTACCACTTTAGGGGTCACCCCGACTACCAGCCTTACTCATCCACCTATCAAACTAGATTTAGCTACATCCTCCAAAGACAACACCACACCTACTTTGACACCCAAACAGAAGCACCACACCCATATAACTCATACTCACCATTTGTGCCAATCACACACTGCACTGTCCCAGTTCGTCTTAGGATCTCGGCTTCCCGAAATGGTCAAATAACCTCCACCCATCAATAAACCAACAACACCACAACCCATTCCTTCCTCACAAACCTCTAACCTACCCAGACACCCAACATGACTTACACCCACACCTATAGTATCTTTACCACCCATACCTCCAATACCCTCAGTTATTGCTTCACTACCCACTACACTTTAGTCAATGTCTCTCACACCCCAAGCATGACCGCGTCATCTACCTTCATAGCACCCCCATTAACCCCGTGGGTAGCTCGTCCTCTTCCCGCATCTACCTTTCCTTATAGACCTCATACACCCACATCACCTTTACCCAAGAGGGTGCAACCCAAAAAAAAACTCCACTACCGCACAATAAGGTAGTCAAAACAACCACACACCCTCCTACTTGTTCACCTACTATACCCCTACCTAAACCAACACAACCGACACCCAAAACCACACCAGCACCCAAACCCATAGCTTAACCCACTCCTCCTCTTCCAAAGACCGTTCCTCAACAATAAACCACACCTACACCAGACCCCATGCTCACTTCCCATTGCAATCCACTAGCAGGGTCTTATAACAAAATTTTAACCAACCTCCTTGAGACTTGTCATCACATTACCGCCACTCAGGCCTTATGACCCCCTCAAACCCAAGCCAAAAGGGTTTGATGATACTAAAATTTTCACCTACCATCGTGTGCTAGGGCACGATGTGGAAAACTGTAAGGCCTTGAAAACCGTCCTTATCCAGTTGTGTCCCCAGAAGCCAACTTTGACGATGACGACCTTCTCGACAAGGATCCTACTTCACCAACACCCATTCCCACACTGCCCACTCAACAACCACAACCTCCACCCTCACAGCTCTTAGAGCCACCCCAAGATTTGAAATTAACATGGTTCACATCAGATAACTTGCCATGCCACCACCCAAATATTGTTGCACCCAAATCACCTCACGGGGTTTTCTCCTCCGGTAGGTTTTTTTCCCATCATGTCATTTTACCACTCACCGTACACCTTATTTGTTTGCCAACTCCCTCGGATCAACATGATACATGTCACTACATGTTCTCAAAGGATAGGGGTAAAGAAAAGGCGGTGACCCACCAACCAATCCTATACCCAACATACCATCTGTACCCATACCTAAAATCACTATCTCAATGTGGCCCCACCTACCCCATTTCTAATGGCGTCACACATCGCACCATGCTCAAATAATACACAGTCTCCCCTCAAAATTTCCCTATATGACCTCATTCAAACCTTGGAATCCCATCATCAAGCTCTCATGGAGGTTCTTCAATCTATTGAGGTTTTACCCAATGACCATACACCTGTAGCCTCCATTATCACACCCCATCATGTATCCTCTCTCACTAAATTACCACCTTCATCCTTGCCCCACCCTATTCACCAAGTGGCCTCCCTTAGCTTCTCAGAGGAAGGGATCGTGCCACACCAAAATGATGACCTGGATCCATCCCTCTTCATCTCTATCCACATCAATGACATACGGGTACACCGTGTGATAATTGATGGGGGTGCTAGCATTAACATCATTTCATCCCATGCATTTTCTCAAATGTGAATACCTAAAAATTACATGCATAAACATTTGGTCATATTGTGTTCATTCAATGACGTTATCACCTCTACACTAGGTACTGTCATCCTCCACATTCGTGTGGAACCCCGCACTATTCCATAATTGTTTTACATTTTGGAAGGGGAATTCCAATATAACTTATTCCTTGGCAGACCCTGGATTCGTCTCATGGGTTACGTTCCTTTCACTTTTCATCATTATGTAAAGTTTGAACATGAAGGACACACCTTTACCATTCAGCTGACCCATCACCTTTTAAAACATGTAACATGATTTACCAACCCAATGATGTGCTCATACCTATTAAGCTGACTACCTCCACAACCGTTACTTCTTCACCTACACTTCCACTTACCAGTATAGCTGCTACTTCTACCACACATACCTCCTCCATTCCTACCACTGCCATAACCTCCACGGCTGACCCATCAGCTTCCTAATCTATTAACTCCACCTCCACATCAACCTCCAACACATCATCCATTCCAACTACCTACATACCAACCACTCGATCCTTGGAAGGTGTTTTTCAATGCCTCACTCTAGGGAGTACCGCCTATATAGTGTCAACACATTCCTTACTCCACAAGAGTATGGAAGCCTTCACCAACACCCTCGCTATGATCACCACATTGGAGAATGCCTCCTCTATGGTCCTCCTCACCTTCATACTAGTCTCACCTATGGGGGACTTGATACTACCACTTACACACCCAAACCACCACCACAAATTGTTTTGCCCTTTTCTCATTGACTTCCAATCACTTACCAATCATCGTTTTCCCACACCTTCTTTCACCGATGTGCGTGGTAAAGTTTGAACATGAAGGACAAACCTATACCATTCTAGCTGACCCATCACCTTTAAAAACATGCAACATGCTTTACCGACCCAATGATGTGCTCATACCTATTAAGCTTACTACCTCTGCAACTGTTACTTCTTCACCTACACTTCCACTTACTAGTATAGACGATGTTTCTACCTCACATACCTCCTCCATTCCTACCACTGCTATAACCTCCATGGCCGAACCATCAGCTTCCCAATCCGTCAACTCCACCTCCACATTGACCTTCGACACATCATCCATTCCACTACCTACATACCAACCACTGATCCCTTGGAAGGTGTTTTTCAATTCCTCACTCTAGGGGAGTACCGCCTATATAGTGTCAACACATTCCTTACTCCACAAGAGTATGGAAGCCTTCACCAACACCCTCACTATGATCACCACCTCTATGGTCCTCCTCACCTTCATACTAGTCTCACTTATGGGGGACTTGATACTACCATTTACACACCCAAACCACCGCCACAAACTTTCCCTTTTCTGCTGACTTCCAATCACTTACCAATTGCCATTTCACCCACACCTTCCTACACTAATGTGCGTGGAAGGGTTTTGGTTTTGGATTTTACGAGCAAGGATGCCATACCATTATTCCATGTACCACCCACAAACATAACGACCGTAGTGGTATCGGCTTTCCTGAACCACCTACCACAAAATAGGCCTCCATTGAACTCATTAAGGACACTAGCTCTTCTCCACCTTCTTCACCCACTCTACCTTCATCACCACCCTCACCAACGAAGTCGATGGATCCTAAATCTATCCCTCCTAACTTTTTTTTCATAAACACCATTTCCTTGGGGCCTCTGACTTATCAACATGAGGGTGAGGTCCCTTCCACTCTTCCCTTCCTATATCTTGAAATGATCGATGACAATACACCTTCAATTAATGTCATTCAATGTCAGGATGATGAATCTATACTCACCTACCTTGGTGCATAAGACTCATATATTCATTGGTCATTACCTTCTGAGACACAAACCATGTTGAATGAATTGACTATCGAGATCAACATTCTTACTCGGGATGACCCGCACATCCTAAAGATTAGACAATCTTTAGATCCTTGCTAAATAGGAAGCCATAACTTCTTTTCTCAAATATCATAACCACACTTTCGCTTGGTCTTATGCGCAGACATGCCGATATTGACCCCACCATAGTGGTCCACAATATCTTAACCATTCCCGATGCCAAACCCATCAAACAAAAGCTGAGGAAAATGCACCCTCGCATTGCTCTTCTCGTCAAAGAGGAAATTTAGTACCTTATTTTTTTTTCCTTCATATTACCCATTGATTATCCTCATTGGATTTATAACATTTTCCTGTCACTAGACAGGGAGGACTCCACATTTGCATGGACTTCCATGACCTAAACCTAGCATGCGTAAAAGATGACTTTCCCTTACCTGGTATTGATCAAGTTGGTTGACCTTACTGCTAGTCATGAGATGCTATCACTCATGGATGGCTTCTCGGGTTATAACAAAATTTTGCTAGCCCCGGAAGATCAACACAAAACCTCGTTCATCACCCCTTTTGAGACCTCTCGCTATCAAGTCATGCCTTTTGGCCTTAAAAAAGCTGGTGCCACATATCAGTAGGCTATGACTTACATCTTCCATGACATCATGCATCACATATTGGAAGATTACGTGGATGATATCTTGGCCAAATCTAAATGCCACTCCAAGCACCTAGCCATCCTCAAAACCATCTTTGATTGTCTCATTAAATATTGCATCCGCCTTCATCCTAAGAAGTGCGTCTTCGCAGTTCTCTTAGGAAAGCTCCTGGGATTTATCATTTCCCTCGTGATATAGAAGTTGACCCTACTAAAGTCAAGTCCATTCTTAAAATGCCTCCACCTACCAACCTTAAACAACTCTGTAGCCTAAAAGGAAAGTTGCAGTCCATTCGCAATTTCATTTCACAATTATTGGATCAGTGCCAACCATTTCATCATCTACTAAAAAAGGATGTCTCCTTTAAATGGGATAATGACTGTCACAAAGCTTTTGGGGCCTTAAAACAATATCTAATCCAACCACCCGTACTCATCCCACCTAAAGATGATCAACCTTTTTACCTATACATATCCGCTACCGATCACTCCTTGGGAGCCATGCTCGCTCATCGCGATGAACAACACAGGAGCAGGTAGTTTATTACATCAGTCGTACTCTTTTGGACTATGAAACCTGATACACCCATCCCAAAAAACTTTTCTTAGCCTTAGTTTTCATTACCACCAAACTCCATCATTACCTACTCAACCACAAAACCTATGTTGTGACCAACACCGACCCCTTACACTTCATGTATGCCAAACCTTATCAAAATCAGCATGTCGCACGATGGCTTATGCTTTTAGCTGATCTTGACCTTGAATTCATTCATCAAAATTCCATCAAGGGCAAAGATATCACCGACCAATTGGCTGACGCACCTATTTCTAGGGATCAACCCTCTAATTTTGACTTTCCAGATGAGTCGATTGCTACCCTTTCCTAGACGAACCCCCTTACCAAATGACACTCTTCTTCGACGGTTCTAAGTGTTAGCGTGGGGGTGGGGTTGGCATTATCCTCATTCCACTTGATGGTGAACCCATGCCTTTGTCGTTCAAATTATATTTTGAATGTACCAACAATATTTCCGAATACGAAGTGCTCGTACTAGGTCTCCAAGCCACCTACGCCCTAGATGTCAAATCAATCAACATCTTTAGTGATTCTCAATTGGCTGTAAACCAAGTCAATGGTATGTACCAATGTCGTAATGAAATAGTTCAAAAGTATAAACATCATTTAGACATACTTTTGACCACCTTTGACCATTACACCCTTCAAACCATCCCACATTCAACCAATAAATTTACAGATACCATGGCCTGCTTAGCTTCCCAAATACCCACTTCACCCACCGATTCTACAATCTTTATCACCGTATAATGAATCCAATCACCTTCTTATTTACCTCATGATGTTTACTCAATCAAAACCACTACCCCTGACTTGAGTGACCTTTGGTATAAACAATACTCCGACTACCTTTCTCTCTCCATCTTACCTCCTGATCTCACCGTAATGGATAATGTGCCTTCCTTAAAAAGGTCTCTCGTTAAGTCATTCTGGGGGGCCTCCTCTATAAGCGGATTTGATGGTATTCTCTTACGATGCCTCACAAGTTCTGAAATTCCTTATACCATTAAGGAAGTTCATGATGGCATATGTGGAGGCCACTTCAGTGGCCTTGTTGTTACTAAGCGTATTCTTCACCGGAATATTTGGCCGACCCTTAACCATGATTGTTGTGACTACATAAAATGTTGTGTAAATGCCAACAACATTCCAATCTTCATCATACATCCAGTCATGCCTTATAGGTTTCTTGAGACCTTTGGCCCTTCTCTCAATGGGATTTAGATTTTGTCAGATAAATCAATCCTCATTCTTCCTAACGCCATCAATGGATCATCACTACTACCAAATACTATACAAAATGGGTGGAATCCATACCACTCATTTCCACAAAAGCTAAGAAAATATGTGAGTTCATTAACCACCACATCATTTTTGCTTTGGTGTTCCACATCGCCTCATCACTGACAATGGAAAACAATTCAAAAACAAAACATTGCAAAAAAATTGTGACGCCTTTGGAATTCAGATTAGTTTCTCATCACCTTATTACCCACAAACCAATGGCCAAGACGAATCCACTAACAAAACCCTCAACAAAATTCTTATGAAAGTGGTTGACGATACTGGGAAGGATTGGCATACACACATTCCTTTTGCCTTGTGGGCATACCACACTATTATTCGCACTTCCACTACAACCACACCATTTTATCTGGTCTATGGTATAGAGGTAGTCCTACCTCTCAAATTCTAGATTCCCTCACTTCACATCTCTCTCCATGACATGCTCAATGATGATGACTTTCATCAGGACCATTTAGCACATCTAGAGTTATTAGACGAGCCTCGTCTTAACGCTCTGTATCACCTTCAAGTCTACCAAAAATGTATCAAACGTGCCTATGAAGAATGTGTCCATGAATGAACCTTCCAAATCGGTGACCTTTTCCTAAAAGAAAATCAACATGTAACCAAAGTAGAAAAAATTAAACAGGGAAAATTTGCTCCTAATTGGCTTGGACCATACATTGTGACTCACACCTACGGATCAGGTGCTTATCGTTTATCTTCACTCGATGGTAAACCCAAACCTGAGCCCCTTAACGCCTTACATCTTCGACCATTCTATTTTTGACTTGTAGTCCTCCCTCACCTTTGTCTCTTTCCATGCTTGTCCCTTAAGCGCTATTCACTTCATACACCTCACTAATGATTAAACAAGAATCATGTGAGTACTCGTCACTTGTTATCTTCTCTTGAATATGTGTACCACCTGCACATAACATGATTCTCATGGATACTTTTTGTCTACCTTTAGATGAGATCCCATGGTCATTTCACCTTGCCTTTTAAACAAGAGTCTTATTCTCCACCTTGGTCTTGTCCATGACTTCAAGGCCTCACATGGGACCAAACTCCTTGAGTCAAACTTCCAATAAAAATATGACTCCCTCAAAAGGACATCTTCCTCTCGAACAATTGTTGCTATAAATAGACTGCTCCCTAGAAGGACAACTATGTAAAGCTCTTAAAAAAACAAGAGCAACCAAAGCTTCCCGCATCGATCAGCTTCATGAAGACCTCAAGGAGTTCAATTTTATTCATCCCATATAGACTTCCCACATTGATCAGTCTATCTCAACTATAAGTCAAAACAAACAACCTTTTGTCATGGACTTGCCCATTGTGATCTAGGTTCTCTTGCTCGAAATGCATGCTACCTATACCATATAAAAATTACCCACTTTTCACCCTTCAAACCATGCCCACTCTCATTTCCTATTGCCTCAAGGGACTTCTTGGAACTTAGACATTTGGTGATCATGTGACTACTTTTTACCATAGAACAATCCATCATGCAATGTCTTTAGGGTCTTACATTCCTCACCTCTACCAAGGTATGATCTACTCGGTATGATCCTACCCAACTAGGTGGCTTTATTTCCCCCTCTTATATTTTAAACTATCTTTGTTTACATTTTGATTACCTTATACAGGACTTGGTCCTAGACACTTACCTTTGGGGTAATATTCTTCTTTTGCCACAATCAATCCCACCTATATCACTTTACCTCTAATCCACCCACACCATGCCTAAAACCTACTAACTCATTTTCGTATCTCCTCATATTCTTCCCTAGCTTATGGGAGAACTACATCGGCCTGAGGTCCCTTTTGTTGAGACTATGTAGGAAGCACTCCGAGGGTATGGGGCCCTTGGAGGTTAGCTCGGCCATCCTCTACCCTAAGAAATACATCTCCCATGTGCCTCACATTACATCACACCTAACTTCGTTTCCCTTTTATACCCAAAATTGGAAATTAAACCACATCCATAACGAGTTGTTTCATATTTTAAACATTATCACAACATACATTTATTATGCCTACCATTTCTCTATCATCACTATGCATAGATTATACCACATCTCACATATGACCCATATTATCATTCATTGCATAAAATAATGAATCACCACTTCACCTACTTTGACTCAACAATGCCTAAACGAACTGACTCGATCCATGCCTACACCAACCTGACTCAATCCATGCTTATAACCTAACTCAACCATGCCTAACCAACCTAACTCAATCCATGCCTATAACCTAACTCAACCATGCCTATAACTTGACTCGATCCATGCCTAAATCAACCTGACTCGATTCATGCCTATACCAACCTGACTCCATCATGCCTAACTCACCTAATTTCCATCCATATCAACACAACAAATTCATATCTCATAAACACATCAACAAATCAAAAAAATACCATGTATCTCATCATATAAATAAATCAATGTGTATCTCAAATATACATGGCTATCTCATCATGTCCATCATCTCAAAATCATCAGCACACAAGCCGATACACAATACAAAATGTCATCGGCATGCAGGCCGGTCTCATATATACAATAAAATAATGAATCAATACAAAATCTCTTCAACACGTAGGCTGGTATATGCTCAAAATAGACAAAACCTCTCATACATCCTCACTGTCATCGACACGTAGGCTGGTATATGATCAAAAATACAACTATCTCTCACCACGCAAGCCGGTATAAATAACAAAAAGACTATCATACATATAAAAATTAGGTGACCACATATCAGTCATCTCAGTGCATTTCCTCCATCTTTGTATCACTTGTACCCTCGACCTCGACCTCCTGGGTCCCTACTAGCACCTCAACTGGAGCTGGTCTCCATGTGTTGGTAGCCTCTTCACGATCGGGGCTTAGAGCTCGCCGACCTCTGTGCTCTCCACACTTGTGTGTGTGGGATCTCATCCTCTCACTAGACACTGTTGCACCCGGTACTCAAAGCATAGGATATGAAGTCTATCCCAACCACCATCAGTTGCTCTTGATAGTATCTTGACTCACCTAGGGCATCCCGTAACCTAGATATATGCACGGTCTGTGGTGGTCTGTTGTCACCAAATCACTTTGCACCCTTGGTGCCGGGATGTGAATAGGACATTCGGTGTGATTGGGACACATGGGAGCACCTCTCAAGCTATGGGACTTGGTCTCGAAGTGAACCTCCGAGAGAAGGCTAGCTTCCTCTTCCTAAACTAAGTGTTGTACTACTCTAGTGTAGTAAAATAATTATCTAGTCCTATGCTAACATCTTCATGGGGTTTTAGGGAAAGAGATTTACAAAAATGGAATTATAATAGGGATGGTGATGCACCAAATAAAGGGTGTTTCCAGACTCAGGAAGGGTTAATTTAAAGAGGGTGTGTACACCACAAGTCAACCTCACTCTACCGCAACTTAGAGAGGGTACATGATACCACAAACTAAGAGACATGTGTTCCCTTTGTTAAACTTTATCAGACAGAGAAATATACCAGTTTCCCAGTGAAGAAGGATGAACTCAAGAAGGGTGAACAAACACCACAACTCAACTACATGCAATACTCCACCACTCGATAAGCATAAAACTCTAAGAACTTGCAATAAAAACTTAAACTTACATAGTGTACCTATAAGTATGAGAAAGGCACAAAGAAGCATAAAAGGATGAAAGGTCAAAGATTAGTCACAAAACACACACTTTTATTGCTTCAATAACATGCACAATACATCATACATTTAGAAGAGGCAATAGTTGCCATTACAGTCTTGAAGAGGAAGCTTGAAAGTTCTCTCAACACACAAGAACAACTTGCAGAAGAGAGAGGACTCTTGAAAAGCATACACTCGCCTAAGATATCTAACTATCCAACTTTGTTTGAACTGTTGGAACCCTTTGAAATGAGCTTCCAACTTACATTTATAGAATAATATGTGAGAAAGAAGAGGAAAGGTCATAATTACATTCCTAAATTGAAGGCCCATGATGTATTTATCACAGTTAGTTGAATCACTTGAGAAGGTTCCATCATGGGTCATTAATTTCTTGATGACCTAGTCTTCTCAATTAATTAAAAGAATATTTAAATAAAATATTTAAATAATAATAATAAATATTATTATTAAAATATTTTAGTTAAAATATTAAATTAATTAACATAATTTTGGGACCCCTGTTGACCCGTTTGACTTGAAGAGGAGGGGGTCCATGTGGATAGAGTCTGCACATAGCCCAACTCGGTGAGTTTCAAATCCTCTAACTTAGTGTTACACTCGATTTTGAACCCCACACCAACTCTTTCCTTACCTTGGCAATCGAGCTCTTTTGCATTGATTCCTTCAAATGGTGAGCTATCAAACTCAATTCTTATCATTTTCCTTGGTTAACTTGAGGCCATTTATGCATTCCACATTGCCTTTCATGAAACATATGTGAGCTTCCCCACAAAGTCACTAAGCTCTTCATCCAACAAACAATCTTACCTTTCTTGGGCTCAAACTCACCTCCAAGCCGAGTCCTTTTCGAGCCTGAAACTTGACTGAGCCACGATCTTACAACAATCTTGCCACCATATTCACCATTTTTCTCTCATCGCGCTTTGATCGAGCCACTCGATATTACTCCACCCTAGCTCAGTAGAGTCTCCCCTTTACTACTCATGTCATACTTCTCCAAGTTCTAATTCATGCCCAACCGAAACACCATCTCGCTCAATGTTGATTTCATTTCTAAGTATGAGCTCCTTTACCTCGAGCTATTGAGCGCTCTCACTAGTATTGAAAACTGAACTCCATGTTTGACACATAGATTCACCACCAAGCCACCCTCTGTATTCTTCACCGAGTGCACAAGACATTCCGTGAGCTGGGGAAGCTTGATCAAGACCTTACTTAATCAGTTCAGTGAGCCACCTTGGATCCCATTCGACATGCTCGGGAACCAACTTTGCAACTCTTACTTTACCTGTGTGAGCGTTAGCTCAGCTCAACCCAGGCTATTTCCTTATGTACATGGCGGGTAGAACACCATTTTGAGGTGATAGTGTTTTTCCATATGCACCTCCGCGAACACTGAATTTGGCCCAGACACCCCAATTAACACCTTCGTCCTTTATTTCCTCAAAATAGTATCTTGAGCTTAAGTCAAACTCCTATGGCTTATAACTGAGCTATTTCCCACAACTAAACTTAGTCACTAGATTGCTTCAATGTAGCTACATTTCCCATAACCCAAAGTGCTCTGTGAGCTTGTGTTAGTGCCACATTCATGCGGCGAACATCAGCTACAAAGCTAACCCCGTGATTTGAAGCTTGGACACAAGACATAATGATTACATCATGCTCCTAGCCCCTGAAATGCATTTACCGTATTGATATATAAACCTTTTCCTCCATAATTTTTGAGGAAAACATCAAACTCTTGGTGCAAACATTTCAGCTATAGCTTGTAAGGTGTGATAATTCCAACAAAAACCTTTATGCTTGCCAACTTAGTGACTTGTTGAAGATGCTCATATAATTGCAAAGCAAATTGTGCTTCATGAATATTTTGATATGAAATAGTTCCACCTCTATGAGATTCACTTCCATGAGTTACATCGTAAAATAAGTAAGGTCTCAATAGAGAATCTTTGTAATAAATTTCATCAGGTCTCTTGGTACCACTCTTGTTGTCACTTAATCGATTTTGATAAAAATATCTTGAAGGAAAATTTTTGAATTTGAGGATGCATTCAATTTTGAACAGATAACAACATAGTTGGACAACCTGCTTGTTTGAAGCCCTCAAAAAGGCTTCTACTATACTGCAACATGCCTACTGCCTGGTTAAATACTATCAACCGGATGATATCTCACCGTGGTTTTAACAACTCATCACTGTCGGCACATGTATATAAGCTCAAAACTAAGAAAATCCCTTTGCTACGAGTTTCACCTTCCATACATCAGATGGTTCACTCACCTAAACTCCTCTGTAACACTTCTCCGATGCATCGTTTCGCTCCATTCAACAGCTTGTATCATTAGTAAGAAGAGCTTGTTACATTATTCTTTGCTATGACACCTTGATATTCTTGTCAATGAGCAACTTGGTGCCTCCTATTTTTCTGCCATGCTTCTTATTGATAAGATTATTTTGAATATTGTGTGTGTGGGAAATGCAAATTCTTTGTGATTGATTGGAGAGTGGATTTTTTTACCTTGTGAAAATGTATTCTGGAAATGCAGCGTTTGCAATAGTTGAAGATATGTAGACGGGTTTACAGGGGTGTTGTGTGTGGTAAGAAGAATGTGTAGAGCCTCCTTCAAACAACCTTCTGTACATAACGCTGTGAGATTGAGATTGAAAGTGGATGACATTGGCACTGGCATTGCATTGCAGCGTGGGAAATGTCAATTTAGTTGTACCACTATGACAATGAACCACTGTAAGCATCCTCAGAAGTGGTAATATGACTGAGTTCTGAACCTTTCGACTGCTCATTATTCACCTCCACATTGAACGGGTCTTCGTTACATTGATCTTCCCCAACCAATTTTCCTATTTACTCGGTCCTTGACTGAGCTTTACTTGTTGAGTCCTTACACATGCACCAAATGGCTTAACCGATAATCCATCTATCTTCATGAGCACGTTCTCGTTTACCACTCCAACGTGTTTTGACCCACTTGATGACTCGACTGGTATTCCAGAAATAAACTTGAATTCTTCTCTACGTGGAAACCTCATGATGGATTTTCATTACAAAGTTTCCACCATGGAAATTGGGATGAATTTATCCCATATGCGGAAAGACCAACTTGCCTTGCCATCATCAAATTTCTGACCTTGGAAATATAGTGAAATGTTTCCCATGTGCGGGATTACTACAATGGCTTGCCAACATCCAAGTCTCGAACTCGACATACTAGCTCTAAATCCCCACATAACAGCTCGGCCACATTAATCCACGGGGCCCGACCTCAGCTTCACCACACAAACTTGGCAAGTAAGTTCCTTATCTCCACAATTCCCACTAGTGTGTGGGATCACCATGATTTTTTTTTCATTGGCCAAGCTATACATGAATGTTCAGGTGATCGGGGTGGTCAGGTGTTCGTGGCATTTCATGAAATAGTTTGAGTGCCCTATAGGATGTCCATGCCTTCTGTAAGCTACAATTATCATATTCCATGAGAAGAGATTTGGTTCAGTCATGTTGTCGAAGACTTTGTGAGCATCTGTCAAACTTCCACACTTGTCATACATGTAGATAAGTTTATTTGGTAGTAGTGTGCGTCTTCCAAATGTGTGTCCCTACCATTGATGTGAGAGTGGATTTTCTTGCCCTCCATGCAAGGGCTTTCTTAGCAATGCAAGCCTGTAGTAGATGAAGATATGTTGAAGAATTTATAGACGGATTGTGTGTTGTAAGAAGAACATGTAGTGCCTCCTTCAAGTGACCCTCTCCATAGAGTGCTACGAGATTTTGATTGAGATGTATTTGGTTGCTTGGTTGCAAACATTTTTTCATTCAAACACTACCAGATGACCTCATCATCATATCTGCATAATCTCATATCATCTCGGTCAAACAAGATAATTCTCCCAAGTGGTTGGTCAAGCACTATCTAATGGATTAGACCTAGCCTCATGTTAACTTAGCTTTCCCTAACTCGGCCTTCATATCTTTTTGCATCGATCTCTATTGAGATCCTTATAGAGTTCCCTTCATTCGTCAATTTTCAACTAGCTATATTTTGCATTAACAAGATCTCATCGAGCTCTTACAACTGAGAGACTCTACCGAGATGATTTCTGAGATGACTATCAATTTGACACTGGGTTCTCTATCAACTCGACCCTAAACTCTTCACTGAGTTGAGATCAATTGGGTGCCTTTCGATGCTAGGTGATCTCTTCATATGCAATTTAGGAATTATTTTTAATTATTGTATCTCGATAATAACCGGAGGTGGGTTCCTAGGACTATTATTTCATTTTGAACGTGATAGGACCCCGTTGTCCAATCTTGCCATGTGTGCAAAATTGGATAACATTTTTGGTGACCTCTCGGGGATGATTGCCTGCTAAGCATGATTTCAGTAGCCTTAAGTCATCCATTGGGCATGGAGTCTGTGTTGGAATCCTGAAAGTAGTATGATTTTCTTTGACACATCCTAGAATCTCCTTGAGCATTGTCGATATCCTGGACCTCCCTGGAATGCTAAGCATGAAGTATACTGAAACTGTTGAATGCTTGACATCTATGGAATACTACAAAAATTTGAATGAAGCAGATTTTGAAACTCTTATGGAATCTTTGAACCTTTCTTCTCCTTGACACCTTCCAATGATGAAACAATGTGTAGAACAACACAAAACACAGCAATAAGAAAAGATAAAAAACAACGCACAACAATGTGCATAAGCACTTGAAGGAAAAAACCTAATTTAACTATACAGGGGTGGAACACTTCTCAAAAACAAGCTTTGAGATGTATCCCATTCACATGAATGGGCAGTTCTTCTCCATTGAGCCTAGATAGATGGAATGAATTTTCCTCTTTGCAACTTGTGATGATGTATGGCCCACTCCAGAGAGCGTCAAACTTGGCATGCCTACCTGGTTTGGTCCTGTCTTCATCCCATTTAAGAACTAAATATCCCTCTTGAAAATACCTGTCAGACGCCTTCTTGTCAAAATATTTCTTAAATTGAGCCTGATGTTGCTCCAAATTTTTCATAGCCTTTTCTCGTACTTCCTCTAACTCCATGAGTTCAGCAAACCTTCCATCGCCGAGGATCACTCTCTATAACTTCAAGTGGATGAGCTAACTCCAAAGAAGGTAACTCCAATGAGAGCAGGATTTTTGCCTCTCTTCCATATACAAGAATGAAAGGAGAATTTCCGATGGCCCATTTAGGTGTGATCCGATCTGCCCATAAGGTGGTCTTTAAGATGTGTATGCCAAGTCCTCTTGTTAGTCTCCACTATTCACTTAATAATCCTTATAAGGTTTTTGTTGCTAGACTCACCAATTCATTTCCTTTCGGATAGTAATTGGATGAATTTTTGAGGTATACCCCATTTTAACTGCCCATTCACTCAATTTCATACCAAGAAAAGCCAGCACATTGTCTAAAATGATTGTAAATGAAACACCAAACCTCATCATTATACCCTCCAAAAAATCTAAAACTACCTTTTCATTTCTCTCTTTTAATTCTACCATCTCTGTCCATCGAGTAAAATAGTCTGTTGCAGTAAGGACCCATTTATGTCCGTTATTGGATGGAGGATTAATCATTCCGATGAATTCCAACCGCCATCGAACAAAGGGTTGATCCACTTGAATTGGATGCAGCGGAAGAGCTGCCAACTTCTACTTACCTATGAAAAAGGCACATTCCTTACATTTCCTTACCCAAAGATGGGCATCCTTGAATAAATCTGGCCAATAGTAGCCAGCTCGCATGATCTTGGTAGCTATTGTTCGTGCGGAATAATGTCCTCCAGATAGGCCATTATGAAACTCTTCTAGTATCTTACTTGACCTATTCTGGTCCTATGCATCGAAGGAGAATTCCGTTCAAATATTTTCAAAAGAGAATGCTATCTACCAAAACATATGGGATAGATTGAAGATGGAAAGTTTGTCTTTGGTTTTTATCCATGTTTACCGGATATGCTCCTGAGAAGAGGAAATTATTCATTTTGGATAACCAATCAGCTTGATCAACATTCTCATCAGTATTTAGGAGTGTCACGTCCTCATTACCTTTTGATTCCATATCTGCAGTAAGTTCCTAACACAAACCCTTACCTCTGACAAGTTTAGTGACTTTAATGTGCACATCATACTCCATTACCTTCATGATCCATCCAGCACGCTTTTCATTCATTTCTTTGTTCAGCAAAAACTCCTTGACACCTGGATGAGACACCATCATATGAATCTTGTTGTTGGACAACATGTGCTTGAATTTCTTCAAAGCTTGAAAAATAGCAAAGACTTGATTTTCAATGAATGAGTATTTGAACTCATATTCATTGAGGGATTGATGAAGAAAGCAATTGGTTGCTCCATCGAGGTTGTTGTTCTATTGGGTGAGGACCCCTGAAATGCTCTCTTGACTTGTAAAAGCATAAAGGTTAAAATCTTTGTCAAACACAGGGTTCACTAGTGTGGGAGCTTGATAAATGGATGTTTGATGGATTTGAAGCTTTCTTGTCCTTTCCTTTGTCCATGAGAATGGCATGTTTTTCTTCGAGCATGGCTATCGGTGGTTTAGCCAATGTCACGAATTGAGGATGAATCTTCGCACGAAATTTATGGTTCCCAGAAAACTCTGGAGGCCCTTTCTGTGACTTGGGAGAGATAAGGACATAATCGAATGAATCCTAGCTAGATTGATTGATAATCCTTCCGCTGAAACAACATGCCCCAACAATTTTCCCTCATGTACTATGAAAATACATTTCTTGGGGTTAAGTGAAACCCCAAATTCCCTACACCTTCGGAAAAATTTCCTTAGATGTGTGATGTGATCTTCTGCATGCTTAGAGTATACAGTTATATCATCAAGGTAAACCAAAATAATATCATTGATTAGTCCCTTAAATTTCATGTAAATGGCTCTTTGGAAATTAGCCCCGACATTGGACAATCCGAATGGCATTTTATTGTAGGCATACGTGCCCCACTTGGTAGTGAAAGCCATTTTGAATTGGTCAGATTCTTGGACTAGGATTTGATTGTAACCTAAATATCCATTGAGCAAAGAAAATCTTTGAGCTCCTACCACCATTTGAAGGATCTGCTCCATCGATGGAAGAGGATAATGGTCTTTTAATGATGTGTGATTCAAATCCCTAAAATCTACGCATAACTGGATCTCTCCGTTCTTCTTCCTCATGAGCACTAAATAGGTTACCCATGAGGAATGCGTGATGGGAAAAATTATATAGGCCTAGATGAGCTTGGTTAGCTCCTTTCTCATTAGTGGCTCAATTTTGGGCTCAATTTCTCCTTTCTCCTTTCTCATTAATTAGTCTCCTTTCTCATTGGTCTATGTTTCGAAGAACAGGCTTAGTAATAGGATCCAGTTCGATGGTATGTTATGCTAGACCTGGATCAAAACCACGCAGATCTTTATATCTCCAGCAAAGATGTCATGATACTCTTGAAAAAGTTTGATGAAATATTCTCTCTCCTCAGAAGTACACACTTTTCCGATCTTGAGAAACTTTGCATTTGATACTTCGACTTCCTCAAAATATTCTTCTTTGACCACCATGTTAGGGCTTTGTCTTTTGGCTTGGTCATCTGAATTGAAAATGGATTCCAAAGTGACTAAACCTTTTGGTAACTTGTTGCTTTTCAATTGGATAATTTTCTCACCATATGACTCTCTGCAACTTATCTTGATTTTTGTAGCAAACTCCACCTCTTCTTGTAGGAAGAGGACAATTTGGTTGTCACTATCGAACACTTGCCAACTACTCACATTATCAGGGACTACCAGTCAAACCACCATTTTAACAAATTTCTACCCTTCTTTCATGATATCAATTGGTATGTTGTATTGTGAACCAATTGTAGCAAGCCTATCCACATCTTGATTTTGACCTCTAGGAACTGCATGGATTCCAAAAGCTTCAAAATATTCAATCAGGTCCCAGACTTCGGTTCTTGTATGATCTTAAAAGATCATTTTTAGATGCACTACGTGCCAAAAATTGATGAACAACTAACTCACTATCTCAAAAAATAGTCAGGGCCTTGATTCCCTTCCTTTGGGCTAGTTGAATTCCTTGCACAAGAGCCTCGTATTCAGCAACATTGTTAGTGCAATTGAACTACAATTGGAAAGATGAGAAGTACTTATCTCCCTCTAGAGAAATTAACATAACACCAACACTGGATCCATTCTTACTTCTTAAGCCATCGAAGAACAATTGCCACAGTCCTTTAGAATCACTTGGTGTTTTGACAAGTTGTGGTATGATTGTATCTTCTTCATGGATATGAGTAAGTACCTAATCTGTTTCTTCCAAGACTAACCAAACCAGCTTCTTCTTTTGTAAATACATTAGCGTAGGGATTGTACTAATGATCTCTACTTACTTCATCTAGCAAAGTATCAGGGACTTCTTCATAAAGGGTGGTTGGTTCATGATCAACATCTTCCTCTTCGGGATCACCGATGGTGTAATTTCCATTTATGGGACTAGAAGTGTAGGGTTCTACATGATTATGGCAGATTGGTTATACCCTTATAGTTACTTTGGTTCCCTATCAAGTCCGAGAATCATATGCGACCAATCGTCGATAGGTAACCACCCATCTTGGCGGTGAAATCTCGTGATATGCGAGATGGCAAAGAGGGAGGGAGATCAATGACCAATATGTCTTGGGTGAATGAAAAACTTGGGCATGCATGAATGGTAAGTTGAAGTCCTTTGATAACCCCAATAGTCTTAATAGCTATGCCATCCAGTTGAACAACCCCTCTTGCAACTGGCACATATTGTATGCCTAGTACATCTGTAATTTGTTTAGGCATGACAGAGCTCTGCGGCACCGAATCGATCATGCAATTATGTACCAGGTGGTCGCCAATGATCAGGGAAATGTAGAATGGCGGTGGTTTGTTTGTTGTAGGAATAATTTTCCCTTCTGTTGACACAAACTTGTAGCATTTGTCACTCCATGGCCTGGTGATCCGTTGGTTGTAGAAAAACTGTTCAGAGCTTCTCGCAACAGGTTTCTTTGGGAAGGGATCGAGAGTGCATCCCACATGGTAACGATCAGATTGGTTTTCTTCATTTGTTCTACTATGCTAAAGGAAATATCTCCTACTTTGATGACACTCTTTTGGGCATTGGGGTCCTCCTTTGGAAAATGTTTGTTAGGTACCGTGATGCCTGAAGAACCATCTTTCCCCACGGCAAGGCTAGCCAGTGTTTTTGGTGATTTCTTTCCCACATTTTTATCAACTAAAATTTGTAACCCAAGTTGAGAATTTGATGCTTGATCAGCTTTGGGAGGTTGAGGCTCCATTGCTCTCTTTTGGAATGAGTGTTTCCTACCACTGATGAAGAATCAGTATTCAACTCACAAAAATCTTCTACTTGCCAGTTTAGCAATGCGGATTCTTCAGGTACCTATGGTTGATCTGCTGCTTCTTACGTAGATGAATTTTTTGTTAACTCGAAGGGAAAATACACTTTTAACCATAAGGTCCTAGCTAAGAACTCCATTGGGACAAAGATTTTGATTGTGGGGTTGAGAGCAAGGATAGCACCATTCGTAGTCTTGAACTAGATTATTCTGAACATGTACTATAGCTCTAGATGAGCTAGCTGCAAGAGGGTTCTGAAAGTTCAAGGGCCTAACATTTGCAACTTGACTTGTAGTTTGATTTTGAGGCTGATTGTTTCCTTGAAAAGGAGGACGGTTAGCTAGATACTGCTGATTTTGTGGCTGATATAGACAATTGTATTGAAATTGTTGCCTTTTGAGTGCAACGAGCTCATTTCCAAAATTTTGTAGTAGCAAATTGACTTCAAATAGGTCATTTGAAGAGGCAAGGGAAGATTGAGATGGTTGCTTGGAGTCTACTAGAATAGGAGCAATGATAGGTTGATGATTCGTAAGATCTGGAGAAAAGGGCATTGGTGGTCATGGAGCTATCTTTCCAGCCTGAATCAAAGAATTCTCTATGTTTATGGAAACTTCCTAAGGATCAGGAAGTGTAGTCCCTCCCATGGACTAGATCATAACTGCTACATCACTATTCAAGGCTCACAAATAGTACAAGAATGCATTATGTGTAGAAGGCTTTACAAGCGCTGGAATCCTATTCCAAGTCATGTGGAATCGGAAGTTGAAATCACTCATGTATTCTTGGGAAGCTCTCTTCATAGTAGTGAGTTGTTCCAAAAGTGATAGGTGATCACTTTTTCTTTGAACTTTTTACATAGCTTTTCTCCCAACTTGTCCCAAGTGGTTATAGTGCTAACACCTAACCCGTGAAACCATTGAAGTGCTTTTCCCTTAAAAGAGGTAAAAGAAGTCTAACTGTAACGTTGTCTTCTGTGATATTATGTACTACGTAGATGTTGGCTACATCAAAGATATGCTCCACTGGAGTAACGTGAGTTTCCCCCATGTAGAAGGGTAAACTTTTGAGTGCCATAACAAGTATCGGGTCACGTTGAGCCAACATAAGAGGATTTCTTGCATTGAAAGGGGGAAAAACTTGGTTCCTTGCCATAGCAATGAAAGGTTGATTGTTCCTGGGTGGAGGAAACATTCCGTAAGGAGGAGTCAATGACCCCTACTAGGTAAATCTACAATTGGGGATGTGGAAATGCCTCTTCTTCTTCTCTTTGGAGGAGATAAAGAAAGTTCGATATGCTGATAATTTCCTTTCTTTGAAGAAGCTCTTGTCTGAATTCTTCACATAAGTTCTTTGCCTTTGAGATTTGGAATCTAGAGATATAGTCACCAAGTACTTTGACTTGTGTAAGTGAGAAGAGAAGTACCAACTTTGTCCCATCGGGCGTGCCAAAAACTGTTGTCGCCAAATCATTGCACCCTCCGAATGGCCAGGATGTGAATAGGATGTTTGGTGTGATTGGGACACATGGGATCACCTCTCAAGTTGTGGGACTTGGGCTCGAAGTGAACCTCCAGAGAAGGCTGGCTTCCTCTTCCTAAACTAAGTGTTGTACTACTCCTAGTGTAATAAAATGATTATCTAGTCCTATGTTAACATCTTCATGGGGTTTTAGGGAAAGAGATTTACAGAAATGAAACTATACTAGGGATGGTGATGCACCAAATAAAGGGTGTTTCCAGACTCAGGAAGGGTTAATTTTAAGAGGGTGTGTGCACCATAGTCAACCTCACCTACTGTAACTTAGAGAGGGTACATGATACCACAAACTAAGAGACATGCATTCCCTTTGTTAAACTTTATTAGACAGAAATATACCGGTTTCCCAGTGAAGAAGGACAAACTCAAGAAGGGTGAAGAGACACAACAACTCAACTGCATGCAATACTCCACCACTCGATAAGCATAGAACTTCAAGAACCTGTAATAGAAACTTAAACTTACACAGTGTACCTGCAAGTACAAGAAAGGCACAAAGAAGCATAAAAGGATGAAAGGACCAAGATTAGTCACAAAACACACACTTTTATTGCTTCAATAAAATGTACAATGCATCACACATTCAGAAGAGGCAATAGTTACCATTACAGTCTTGAAGAGGAAGCTTGAAATTTCTCTCAACACATAAGAACAACTTACAGAAGAGAGATGACTCTTGAAAAGCATACACTTGCCTAAGATATCTAACTGTCCAACTTGTCTGAACTATTGGAACCCTTTGAAATGAGCTTCCAACTTACATTTATAGAAGAATATGTGAGAAAGAAGAGGAAAGGTAATAATTACATTCCTAAATATAAGGCCCATGATGTATTTATCACAGTTAGTTGAATCACTTGAGAATGTTCTATCATGGGTCATTAATTGCCTGATGACCTAGTCTTCTCAATTAATTAAAAGAATATTTAAATAAAATATTCAAATAATAATAATAAATATTATTATTAAAATATTTTAGTTAAAATATTAAATTAATTAACATAATGTCGGGACCCCTGTTGACCTGTTTGACTTCAAGAGAGGAGGAGGGTGGATGTGGATAGAGTCTGCACATAGCCCAACTCAGTGAGTTTCGAATCCTCTAACTCGGTGTTGCACTGGATTTTGAACCCCACACCAACTCTTTCCTTACCTTAGCAATCTATCTCTTTTGCATTGATTCCTTGAATGGTGAGCTATCAAACTCGATTCTTATCATTTTCCTTGGTTAACTCGAGGCCATTTATGCATTATACATTGCCTTTCAGGAAACATATGTGAGCTTACCCATGAAGTCATTGAGCTCTTCATCAGCAAATGATCTTACCTTTCCTGGGCTCAAACTCACCTCTGAGCCAAGTCCTTTTTCAAGCCTAAAACTTGAGTGAGCCACGATCTTATAACGATCTTGCCACCATATTCACGATTTCGCTCTCGTGCTTTGATTCAAGCAACTTGATATTACTCCACCCTAGCTTGGTAGAGTCTCCCTTTACTACTCATGTCATACTTCTCTGAGTTCTAATTCATGCCCAACCGAAACACCATCTCACTTTGAATGTTGATTTCATTTCTAAGTATGAGCTCCTTTACCTAGAGTTGTTGAGTGCTCTCACTAGTATTGAAAACCGAACTCCATGTTTGACACATAGATTCACCACCAAGCCACCCTCTGTATTCTTCACCGAGTGCACAAGAAATTCCATGAGCTGGGGAAGCTTGATCAAGACCTTACTTAATAAGTTCAGTGAGCCACCTTGGATCCCATTCGACTTTCTCGGGAACCAACTTTGTAACTCTTACTTTACATGTGTGAGCATTAGCTCAGCTCAACCTAGGCTATTTCCTTATGCACATGGCAGGTAGAACACCATTTTGAGGTGATAGGTTTTTGCCATATGCACCTTCACAAACACTAAATTTTCCTCGACACCCCGAATTAACACCTTCGTCCTTTATTTCCTCAAAATAATATCTTGAGCTTAAGTACAACTCCTATGGCTTATAACTAAGCTATTTCCCATGACTGAACTCTAGTCACTCAATTGCTTTAATGTAGGCTGCGTTTGCCTATAACCCAAAGCACTCTGCGAGCTCATGTTAGTGCCACATTCATGCGGCGAACATCAGCTACAAAGCCAACCCCATGATTTGAAGCTCGGACACAAGACATAATGATTACATCACACTCTTGGCCCTGAAAGGCATCTACCGTATTGATATATAAACCTTTTCCTTCATCCGTTTTGAGGACAACATCAAACTCTCGGTGCAAACATTTCAGTTGTAGCTTGTAAGGTGTGATAATTCCAACAGAAACCTTTATACTGTTAACTTAGTGATTCGTTGGAGATGCTCATATAATTGCAAATAAAATTGTTCTTCATGAATATTTTGATATGAAATAGTTCTACCTCTATGAGATTCACTTCCATGAGTTACATCGTAAAATAAGTAAGGTCTCAATAGAGAATCTTTGTAATAAATTTCATCGGTCTCCTAATAACACTCTCACTGTCACTTAATCGATTTTGATAAAAATATCTTGAAGGAAAAATTTTGAATTTAAGGATGCATTCGATTTTGAGCAGATAACAACATAGTTGGACAACTGCTTTTTGGAAGTGCTCAAAAAGGCTTCTACTATATCTTTGTAACATGCCTCCTGCCTAGTTAAATATTTCAACCGGATGAGATCTCACCCTAGTTTCAACAACTCATCACTGTCAGCACATGTATTTAAGCTCGAAACTGAGAAAATCCCTTTGCTATGAGTTTCACCTTCCATACATCAGATGGTTCACTCACCTAAACTCCTCTGCAACACTTCTCCAATGATGGGTCATTTCACTCCATTCGACAGTTTGATCATTAGTAAGAAGAGCTTGTTACATTGTTACCGCTATGACGCCTTGAGATTCTTGTCAGTGAGCAACTCGGTCCACCTCCTATTCTTCTGCCATGCTTCGTATTGATGAGATTATTTTGAATAGTTGTGCGTGTGGAAAATGCAAATTCTCTATGATTGACGAGACAGTGGATTTGTTTACCTTGTGAAAGCGTATTCCTGGAAATGCAGGTCTGCAATAGTTTAAGATATCTATATGGATTTACAGGGGTGTTGTGTGTGGTAAGCAGAATGTGTAGAGCCTCCTTCAAACAACCTTTTGTACATATTATCTGTGAGATTGAGATTGAAAGTTGATGGAACTAGAACTGACATTGCATTGAAGCATGGGAAATGTCAATTTAGTTGTACCACTATGAAAATGAACCACTGTAAGCATCCTCAGAAGTGGTAATACGACTAAGTTCTAAACCTTTTGACTACTCGTTATTCACCTCCACATTGAACGGGTCTTCGTTACATTGATATTCCCCAACTAATTTTCCTATTTACTTGGTCCTTGACTAAGCTTTACTTGTTGAGTCCTTACACATGCACCGGATGGCTTAACCGATAATCCAGCTATCTTCACGAGCACATTCTCGTTTACCACTCCAATGTGTTTCGACTCACTTGATGACTCGCCTGGTATTCCGGAAATAAACTCGAATTCTTCTCTATGTGGAAACCTCACGACGACTTGTCATTGCAAAGTTTCCACCATGGAAATTGGGATGAATTTATCCCATATGCGGAAAGACCAACTTGGCCTGCCATCATCAAATTTTTCGACCTTGTAAATATAGTGAAATGTTTCCCATGCGCGGGATTACTACGATGGCTTTCCAACATCCAAGTCTCGAACTCAAGCATACTAGCTCTAAATCCCCCCACGTAACAGCTCGACCACATTAATCCACGGGCTCGACCTCGGCTTCATCACATGCAAACTTGGCAAGTAAGTTCCTTATCTCCACAATTCCCACCAGTGTGCGGGATCACCATGATTTTTTTTCATTGGCCAAGCTATACATGAATGTTCAGGTGATCGGGGTGGTCAGGTGTTTGTGGCATTTCGTGAAATAGTTTGAATGCCTGTACAGGATGTCCATGCCTTCTGTAAGCTGCAATTATCATATTCCATGAGAAGAGATCTGGTTCAGTCATGTCATCAAAGACTTTGCAAGCATCCGTCAAACTTCCACACTTGTCATACATGTAGATAAGTTTATTTGGTAGTAGTGTGCGTCTTCCAAACGTGTGTCCCTACCATTGATGTGAGAGTGGATTTGCTTGCCCTCCGCAAGGGATTTCTTAGCAATGCAAGCCTGTAGTAGATGAAGATATGTTGAAGAATTTACAAACGGATTGTGTGTTGTAAGAAGAATGTGTAGTGCCTCCTTCAAGCGACCCTCTCAACAAATTGCTACAAGATTTTCATTGAGATGTATTTGGTTGCTTGGTTGCAAACATTTTTTCATTTAAACACTACTAGATGACCTCATCATCATATCTACATAATCTCATATCATCTCGGTCAAACAAGATAATTCTCCCAAGTGGTTGGTCGAGTAGTGTCTAATGGATTAGACCTGGCCTCATGTTAACTTAGCTTTCCCTGACTCAGCCTTCATATCTTTTAGCATCGATCTCTACTGAGATCCTCATAGAGTTCCCTGCATTCGTCAATTTTCAACTAGCTATATTTTGCATTAACAAGATCTCGTTAAGCTCTTACAACTGAGAGGCTCTACCGAGATGATTTCCGAGATGACTATCAATTTGACACCGGCTTCTCTATCAACTCGACCCCAAACTCTTCATTGAGTTGAGATCAACTGGGTGCCTTTCAATGCTAGGTGATCTCTTCATATGTAATTTAGGAATTATTTTTAATTATTGTATCTCGATAATAACCGGAGGTGGGTTCCTAGAATTATTATTTCATTTTGAACATGATAGGACCCCGTTGTGCAAGCTTTCCATGTGTGTAAAATTGGATAACATTTTTGGTGACCTCTCGGGGATGATTGCCTGCTAAGCATGATTCCAGTAGCCTTAAGTCATCCATTGGGCATGGAGTCTGTGTTGGAATCCCAAAAGTAGTATTATTTTCTTTGACACATCCTAGAATCTCCTTGAGCATTGTCGATATCCTGGACTTCCTTGCAATGCTAAGTATGAAGTATAATGAAACTGTTGAATTCTTGACATCTATGGAAATCTGTAAAATTTTGAATGAAGCAGATTTGAAACTCTTATGGAATCTTTGAATCTTTCTTCTCCTTGACACCTTCAATGCTGAAAAATGTGCGAGAACAACACAACACACAACAACAAGGAAAGTAAAAAAACAACGCACAACAATGTGCATAAGCACTTGAGGAAAATACCTAATTTAAGCTGTCATAGAAGGGTGGAACACTTCTCAAAAAAATCTTTGAGATGTATCCCATTCACATGAATGGGAATTTCTTCTCCATTGAGCTTAGATAGATGGAATGAATTTTCCTCTTTGCAACTTGTGATGATGTATGGCCCACTCAGAGCGTCAAACTTGGCATGCTGCCTAGTTTGGTCCTGTCTTCATCCCATTTAAGAACAAAATCTCCCTCTTGAAAATACCTGTTGGACACCTTCTTGTCAAAATATTTCTTAACTTGAGCCTGATGCTGCTCCAAAGTTTTCATAGCCTTGTCTCGTACTTCCTCTAACTCCATGAGTTCAGCAAACCTTACTATCAGAGGATCACTCTCTATAACTTCAAGTTGATGAGCTAACTCCAAAGAAGGTAACTCCAATGAGAGCGGGAGTTTTGCCTCTCTTCCATATATAAGAATGAAAGGAGAATTTTCGATGGCCCTTTTAGGTGTGATCCGATCTGCCCATAAGGTGGTCTTAAGTTGTGTATGCCAAGTCCTCTTGTTAGTCTCCATTATGTGCTTAATAATCCTTATAAGGTTTTTGTTGCTAGACTCAGCCAATCCATTTCCTTGCAGATAGTAATTGGATGAATTTTTGAGGTATACCCCATTTTTAACAGCCCATTCACTTAATTTCATACCAAGAAAAGCAGCGCATTTTCTAAAATGATTGTAAATGAAACACCAAACCTCATCATTATACCCTCCAAACAATCCAAAACTACCTTTTCATTTCTCTCTTTTAATGCTACCACCTCTGTCCATCGAGTAAAATAGTCTGTTGCAGTAAGGGGCCATTTATGTTCGTCATTGGATGGAGGATTAATCATTCTGATGAATTCCAACCCCCATCGAACAAAGGGTTGATCCACTTGAATTGGATGTAGCGGAAGAGCTGCCAACTTCTACTTACCTATGAAAAAGGCACATTCCTTACATTTCTGTAACCATATATGAGCATCCTTGAATAAATCGGCCAATAGTAGACAGCTCGCATGATCTTGGTAGTTATTGTTCGTGCGGAATAATGTCCTCCAAATAGGCCATTATGAAACTCTTCTAGTATCTTACTGCCCTATTATGGTCCTATGCACCGAAGGAGAATGCCGTTCAAATCTTTTCGAAAGAGAACGTTATCTACCAAAAAATATGGGATAGATTGAAGATGGAAAGTTCGTCTTTGGTTTTTATCCATGTTTACGGATATGCTCCCGAGAAGAGGAAATTATTCATTTTGGATAACCGATCGAAGCTTGATCAAGATTCTCATCGTATTTAGGAGTGTCACGTCCTCATTACCTTTTGATTCCATGTCTGTGAGTAAGTTCCTAACACAAACCCTTACCTCGACAAGTTTAGTGACTTTAATTTGTACATCATACTCCATTACCTTCGTTATCTATCCATCACGCTTTTCATGCATTTCTTTGTTCAAAGCAAAAACTCCTTGACACTGGATGAGACACCATCAGATGAATCTTGTTGCTAGACAACATGTGCTTGAATTTCTTCAAAGTTTAAATAACTGCAGAGACTTGATTTTTAATGAATGAGTATTTGAACTCATATTCATTGAGGGATTGACTAAAGAAAGTAATTGGTTTCTCCATCAAAGTTGTTGTTTGTTGGGTGAGGATCCCTGAAATGCTCTCTTGACTTGCAAAAAAGCATAAAGGATAAAATCTTTGTCAAACACAGGGTTCACAAAGCATGGGAGCTTGATAAATAGTTGTTTTGATGGCTTTGAAGCTTTCTTGTCCTTCCTTTGTCCATGAGAATGGCATGTTTTTCTTCAGCATGGATGTCAGTGGTTTAGCCAATGTCACGAATTGAGGGATGAATCTTTGCATGAAATTTATGGTTCCCAGAAAACTCTGGAGGCCCTTTCTGTGACTTGGGAGAGATAAGGACATAATCGAATGAATCCTAGCTGGATCAATTGATAATCCTTTCGCTGAAACAACATGCCCCAACAATTTTCCCTCATGTACTATGAAAATACATTTCTTGGGGTTAAGTGAAACCCCAAATTCCCTACACCTTCGGAAAACTTTCCTTAGATGTGTGATGTGATCTTCTGCATGCTTAGAGTATACAGTTATATCATCAAGGTAAACCAAAATAATATCATTGATTAGTCCCTTAAATGCCATGTACATGGCTCTTTAGAAAGTAGCCCCGACATTGGACATTCTGAATGGCATTTTATTGTAGGCATACGTGCCCCACTTGGTAGTGAAAGCCATTTTGAATTGGTCATATTCTTGGACTAGGATTTGATTGTAACCTGAATATCCATTGAGCAAAGAAAATATTTGAGATCCTACCACCGTTTGAAGGATCTGCTCCATCAATGGAAGAGGATAATGGTCTTTTAATGACGTGTGATTCAAATCCACGAAATCTATGCATAACTGGATCTCTCCGTTCTTCTTCCTCATGAGCATTAAATAGGCTACCCATGATGAATGCGTGATGGGAAAAATTATAAAAGCCTCGATGAGCTTCGGGATTAGCAATAGGATCCGGTTCGATGGTATGTTATGCTAGTCCTAGATCAAAATCACGCAGATCTTTATAGCTCCAAGAAAAGATGTCATGATACTCTTGAAAAAGTTTGATGAAAGATTCTTTCTCCTCATAAATACACACTTTTCCAATCTTTAGAAACTTTGCATTTGATACTTCGACTTCCTCAAAATATTCTTCTTTGACCACTATGTTAGGGCTTTGTCTTTTGGTTTGGTCATCTGAATTGAAAATGGATTCCAAAGTGACTAAACCTTTTGGTTGATGAGCTAACTCCAAAGAAGGTAACTCCAATGAGAGTGGGATTTTTTCCTCTCTTCCATATACAAGAACAAAAGGAGAATCTATGATGGCCCTTTTAGGTGTGATCCGATCTACCCATAAGGCGGTCTTAAATTTGTGTATGCCAAGTCCTCTTGTTAGTATCCATTGTGTGCTTAATAATCCTTATAAGGTTTTTTTCACTAGACTCAGCCAATCCGTTTCCTTGCGGATAGTAGTTGGACAAATTTTTGAGGTATGCCCCATTTTTAATAGCCCATTCACTCAATTTAATACCAAGAAAATCCAGCACGTTATGCGAAATGACTATAAATGGAACACCTAACCTCATCATTATACCCTTGAAAAATCCAGAACTACCTTTTCATTGCTCTCTTTTAATGCTACCTCTCTGTCCATCGAGTAAAATAGTCCATTGTAATAAGAACCCATTTATATCCGTCATTGGATGGAGGATTAATCATTCTAATGACATCCAACCACCATTGAACAAAGGGTTGATCCACTTGAATTGGATGTAGCGGAAGAGCTGCCAACTTCTTCTTACCTATATAAAAGGAACATTCCTTACATTTCCATACCTAGAGATGGGCATCCTTGAATAAATGTGGCCAATAGTAGCAGCTCACATGATCTTGGTAAATTTGTTGATTTTTGTGCAGAAAATGTCCTCCGAGATAAGCCATTATGAAACTCTTCTAGTATCTTCTCGACTTGTTTTGGTCCTATGCACCAAAGGAGAACGCCGTTCAAATCTTTTCGAAAGAGAATGCTATCTACCAAAACATATGGGATAGATTGAAGATGGAAAGTTCATCTTTGGTTTTTATCCATGTTTGTCTAGATATGCTCCTGAGAAGAGGAAATTCTTCATTTTGGATAACCAGTATGCTTGATCAATATTCTCATCAGTATTTAGGAGTGTCACGTCCTCATTACCTTTTGATTCCATGTCTGCAGCAAGTTTCTAACACAAACCCTTACCTCTAACAAGTTTAGCGACTTTAATGTGCATGTCATACTCCATTACCTTCGTGATCCATCCAAAGGCACGCTTTTCGTTCATTTCTTTGTTCAGCAAAAACTCCTTGACACTGGATCAAACACCATCGGATGAATCTTGTTGTTGGACAACATGTGCTTAAATTTCTTCAAATCTTGAATAAGCTGAAAAGACTTGGTTTTCAATGAATGAGTATTTGAACTCGTAGTCTTTGAGGGATTGACTAAATAAAGCAATTGGTTGCTCCATCAGGTTGTTGTTCTATTGGGTGAGGATCCTTGAAATGATCTCTTGACCTACAAAAGCATAAAGGATAATATCTTTGTCAAACTTAGGGTTCACAAAGTGTAGGAGCTTGAGAAATAGCTATTTTGATGGCTTTGAAAAATTCTCATCTTTCCTTTTTCCATGAGAATGGCATATTTTTCTTCAACATGGCTATAAGTGGTTTAGCCAATGTTGTGAATTGAGGGATGAATCTTCGCACGAAATTTATGGTTCCCGAGAAAATCACGGAGGCCCTTTCTCGACTTGGGAGAGATAAGGACATAATCGAATGAATCCTAGCATTTGGATCGATTGATAATCCTTACACTTTGAAACAACATGCCCCAACAATTTTCCCTCATGTACTATGAAAATACATTTCTTGGGGTTAAGTGAAACCCCGAATTTCTTACACCTTTGGAAAACTTTCCTTAGATGTGTGATGTGATCTTCTTCGCATGCTTAAAGTATATAGTTATATCATCAAGGTAAACCAAAATAATATCGTATATTAGTCCCTTAAATGCCATGTCCATGGCTCTTTGGAAAGTAGCCCCTGACATTGGACAATCGAATGGCATTTTATTGTAGGCATACGTGCCCCACTTGGTAGTGAAATTCGTGTTGAATTGGTTGGATTCTTGGACTAGGATTTGATTGTAACTGAATATCCATCGAAAAGAAAATCTTTGAGCTCTTGCCCGTTTGAAGGATCTACTCCATCGATGGAAGAGGATAATGGTCTTTTAATGACGCGATTCAAATCCCTGAAATCTACACATAACCGAGATCTCTCTATTCTTCTTCGTCATGGGCACTAAATTGGCTACCCATGAGGAATGCTTGATGGGAAAAATTATACAGGCCTCGATGAGCTTGGTCAGCTCCTTTCTCATTGGTGGCTCAATTTTGGGATTAATTGGTCTCTGTTTCTAATGAACTAGCTTAGCAATAGGATCTAGTTCGATGGTATGTTGTGCTAAACCTGGATCAAAACCACACAAATATTTATAGCTCCATGCAAATATGTCATGATACTCCTGAAATTTTTTTATGAAAGCCTCTTTCTCCTCAGAAGTACACACTTTTCGATCTCGAGAAACTTTGCATTTGATACTTTGACTTCCTCAAAATATTCTTCTTTGACCACCATGTTAGGCTTTATCTTTTGGCTTGGTCATCTGAATTGAAAATGTATTCCAAAGTGACTAAACCTTTTGGTAACTTGTTTCTTTTCAATTGGATAATTTGCTCACCATATGACTCTGCAACTTATCTTGATTTTTGCAGCAAACTCTACCTCTTCTTGTAGGAAGAGGACAATTTGGTTGTCACTATCGAACACTTGCCAACTACTCACATTATCAGGGACTACCATTCAAAACACTATTTTAACAAATTGCTGCCCTTCTTTCATGATATCAACTAGTATGTTGTATTGTGAACCAATTGTAACAAGCCTATCTGCATCTTGATTTTGACCTCTAGGAAGCGCATGGATTCCAAAAGCTTTGAAATCTTCAATCAGGTCCCAAACTCGGTTCTTGTATGATCTTAAAACATTTTTTAGATGCACTACATGCCAAAACTTGATGAACAATAACTCACTATCTCCAAACATAGTCGGGCCTCCATTCCCTTCCTTTGGGCTAATTTGAATTCCTTGCACAAGAGCTTCGTATTCAAGCAACATTGTTAGTGTAACTGAATGCAACCGAGAAAGATGAGAAGTACTTATCTCCCTCTAGAGAAATTAACATAACACAAGCACTAGATTCATTCTTACTTCTTGAGCCATCGAAGAACAATTACCATAGTCCTTTAGAATCACTTGGTGTTTTGACAAGTTGTGGTATGATTGTATCTTCTTCATGGATACTGAAAAGAAGTACCTAATCTGTTTCTTCCAAGACTAGCACACAGACTTCTTCTTACGCCAATACATCAGCATAGGGATCGTCTCGATGATCTCTACTTACTTCATCTAGCAAAGTATTAGGGACTTCTTCAACAAGGGTGGTTGGTTCATGATCGGCATCTTCCTCTTGGGATCACCAATGGTGTAATTTCCATTTATGGGACTAGTAATTTAGGGTTCTACATGATTATGGAATATTGGTTCTACCCTTATAGTTACTTTGGTTCCATATCAGGTCCTAAGAATCATATGCGACCAATCGTTCGATAGGTAACCACCCATCTTGGTGGTGAAATCACGTGATAGGAAGATGGAAAAGAGGGGAGGGAGATCAATGACCAATATGTCTTGGGTGAATGACAAACTTGGGCATAAAAGAATGGTAAGTTGAAGTCCTTTGATAACCCCAATAGTCTTAACAGCTATGCCATCTAGCTGAATAACCCCTCTTGTAACTGGTGCATATTGTATGCCTAGTACATCTATAATTTGTTTAGGCATGACAGAGCTACTGGCACCAAAATCGATCATGTAATTATGTACCAGGTGGTCGCCAATGATTAGGGAAATGTAGAATGGTAGTGGTTTGTTTGTCATAGGAATAATTTTCCCTTCCGGTTGACACAAACTTGTAGCAGTTGTCACTCCATGACCTGGTGATCCACTGGTTATAGCAAAACTATTCAGAGCTTCTCGCAATAGGTTTCTTTGGGAAGGGATCGAGAGTGCGTCCCACATGGTAACGCTCAGATTAGTTTTCTTGATTTGTTCTACTATGCTAAAGGAAATCAATCCTACTTTGATGACACTTTTTGGGCATTAGGGTCCTCCTTTGGAAAAAAAAATTTGGGTATCGTGATGCGTGGAAAACCATCTTTCCATGGCATGGCTAGCCAGTGTTTTTGGTGATTTCTTTCCCGCATTTTTATCAAGCGCCATTTGTAACCCAAGTTGAGAAGTTGGACGCTTGATCAGCTTCGGAAGGTTGAGGATCCATTGCTCTCTTTTCGAACAAGTGTTTTACTTGCCACGATGAAGAATCGGTATTCAACCCAAAAATCTTTTGCTTGCCATTTTAAGGCGGATTCTTCAAAGTACTGCGGTTGATCTGTTACTTCTTACATAGATGAATTTTTTGTTAACTTTGAAGGGGAAGATACACTTTTAACCATAAGGGCCTTGCTAAGAACTCCATTAGGAAAAATATTTTGATTGTGGGGTTGGGAGCAAGGGTAGCACCATTTGTACTCTTGAACTAGATTATTCTGAACATGTACTATAGCTCTAGATGAGCTAGCTGCAAGAGGGTTCCAAAACTTCAAGGGCGACATTTGCAACTTGACTTGTAGTTTGATTTTGAGGCTGATTGTTTCCTTGAAAAAGAGGCGGTTGGTTAGCCCGATCTGACTGATTTTGTGGCTGATACGGATGATTGTATTGAAGCTGTTGCCTTTTGAGTGCAACGAGCTCATTTCCAAACTTTTGTAGTAACGATTTGAATTCAAATAGGTCATTTGAAGAGGTAGGGGAAGATTGAGATGGTTGCTTGGAGTCTACTGGAATAGGAGCAATGATAGGCTAATGATTTGTAAGATCTGGAGAAAAGGGCATTAGTGGTCATGGAGCTATCTTTCCATCCTGAATCAAAGAATTCTCTGCATTTATGGAAACTTTGTAAACATCAGGAAGTTTAGTCCCTCCCATGGATTGGATCATAACTACTACATCACTATTCAAGGCTCAAAAATAGTAAAAGAATGCATTATGTGTAGAAGGCTTTACAAGCGCTAGAATCCTATTCCAAGTCCTATGGAATCGGAAGTTGAAATCACTCATGTATTCTTAGGAAGCTCTCTTCATAGTAGTGAGTTGTTCCAAAAGTGATAGGTGATCACTTTTGTCTTCGATATGTTTACATATATTTTCTCCCAACTCATCCCAAGTGGTTATAGTGCCAACACCTAACCCATGAAAGCATTGAAGTGCTTTTCCCTTGAAAGAGGTAGCAAGAAGTCTAATCGCAACATTGTCTTCTATGATATTATATCTTGCATAGATGTTGGCTACATCAAATATATGCTCCACTAGAGTAACATGAGTTTCCCCATGTAGAAGGGTAAACTTTTGAGTTCCACAATAGGTGTCGGGTCACATTGAGCCAACATAAGAGGAAAGATTGCATTGAAAGGGGGAAAACTTGGTTCCTCGCCATCACAACGAAAGGTTGATTGTTCTTGGGTGGAGGAAACCTTTTGTAAGGAGGAGTCGAATGACCCCTACTAGGTAAATCTGCAACTGGGGATGTGGAAATGCCTCTTCTTCTCCTCTTTGGAGGAGATAAAGAAAGTTTCATATGCTGATAATTTCCTTTCTTTGAAGAATCTCTTGTCTAAATTCTTTGCATAAGTTACCACATTGAGATTTGGAATCCAGAGATATAGAGTCGCCAGGTACATTGACTTGTGTAAATGAGAAGAGAAGTACCAACTCTGGCCCCTCTTGGGCATGCCAAAAACTTTTGCGCCAGATCATTGCACCCTCTGAATGGCCAGGATGTGAATAAGATGTTCAGTGTAATTGGGACACATGGGATCACCTCTCAAGCTGTGGGACTTGGGCTCAAAGTGAACCTCCAGAGAAGGCCGGCTTCCTCTTATTAAACTAAGTGGTGTACTACTCCTAGTGTAATAAAATGATTATCTAGTCCTATGCTAACATCTTCATGGGGCTTTAGGGAAAGAGATTTACAGAAATGAAATTATACTAGGGATGGTGATGCACCAAATAAAGGGTGTTTCCAGACTCATAAAGGGTTAATTTGAAGAGGGTGTGTGCACCACAAGTCAACCTCACCTACTGCAACTTAGAGAGGGTACATGATACAAAAAACTAAGACACATGTGTTCCCTTTGTTAAACTTTATCAGACAGAGAAATATACTAGTTTCCCAGTGAAGAAGGACGAACTCAAGAAGGGTGAATAGACACCACAACTCAATTGCACAGTGTACTGTAAGTATGAGAAAGGCACAAAGAAGCATAAAAGGATGAAAGGACCAAGATTAGTCACAAAACACACACTTTTATTGCTTTAATAACATGCATAATGCATCATACATTGAGTGAGGCAATAGTTACCATCACAGTCTTGAAGATGAAGCTTGAAAGTTCTCTCAACACACAATAACAACTTGCAGAAGAGAGAGGACTCTTGAAAAGCATACACTCACCTAAGATATCTAACTGTCTAACTTGTCTGAACTGTTGGAACCCTTTGAAATGAGCTTCCAACTTACATTTATAGAATAATATATGAGAAAGAAGAGGAAAGGTCATAATTACATTCCTAAATTGAAGGCCCATGATGTATTTATCACAGTTAGTTGAATCACTTGAGAAGGTTCCATCATGGGTCATTAATTGCCTGATGACCTAGTCTTCTCAATTAATTAAAAGAATATTTGAATAAAAATAATAAATATTTTAGTTAAAATATTAAATTAATTAACATAATGCCGGGAACCCTGTTGACCCATTTGACTTGAAGAGGAGGGGGGTCCACGTGGATAGAGTCTACACATAGCCCAACTTGGTGAGTTTCAAATCCTCTAACTCAGTGTTGCACTCGATTTTGAACCCCACACCAACTCTTTCCTTACCTTGGCAATCAAGCTCTTTTGCATTGAGTCCTTCGAATGGTGAGCTATCAAACTCGATTCTTATCATTTTCCTTGGTTAACTCAAGGCCATTTATGCATTCCACATTGCCTTTCGTGAAACATATGTGAGCTTCCCCACGAAGTCACCGAGCTCTTCATCCAAGCAAATGATCTTACCTTTCCTGGGCTCAAACTCACCTCCGAGCCGAGTCCTTGTTTGAGCCTGAAACTTGACTGAGCCACGATCTTGTAACGATATTTCCACCATATTCACCATTTTTATCTCATCGTGCTTTAATCGAGCCACTCGATATTACTCCACCCTAGCTCGGTAGATTCTCCCCTTTACTACTCATGTCATACTTTTCTAAGTTATAACTCATGCCCAACCGAAACACCATCTCGCTCAATGTTGATTTCATTTCTAAGTATGAGCATATTTACCTTGAGCTATTGAGCGCTCTCAATAGTATTGAAAACCAAAATCCATGTTTGATGCATAGATTCGCCACCAAGCCACCCTCTGTATTCTTCACCGAGTGCACAAGACATTCCGCAAGCTGGGAAAGCTTGATCAAGACCTTACTTAATTAGTTCATCGAGCCACCTTGGATCCCATTCGACATGCTCGGGAACTAACCCTACAACTCTTACTTTACCTGTGTGAGTGTTAGCTCAGCTCAATCCAAGCTATTTCCTTATATACATGGTGGGTAGAACACCATTTTGAGGTGATAGTGTTTTTCCATATGCACCTCCGTGAACACTGAATTTGGCCAAGACACCCCAATTAACACTTTCATCTTTTATTTCCTCAAAATAGTATCTTGAGCTTAAGTCGAACTCCTGTGGCTTATAATTGAGATATTTCCACGATTGAACTTAGTCACTAGATTGCTTCGATGCAGCTATGTTACACATAACCCAAAGCACTCTGCGAGCTTGTATTAGTGCCACATTCATGCAGCGAACATTAGCTATAAATCCAACCCCATGATTTGAAGCTCGAACACAAGACATAATGATTACATCATGCTCCCGCCCTGAAAGGCATCTACTGTATTGATATATAAACCTTTTCCTTCATCATTTTTTAGGACAACATCAAACTCTTGGTGCAAACATTTCAGTTATAGCTTGTAAGGTGTGATAATTCCAACAAAAACCTTTATGCCTACCAACTTAGTGACTCATTAGAGATGCTCATATAATTGCAAAGAAAATTGTGCTTCATGAATATTCTGATATGAAACAGTTCCACCTCTATGAGATTCACTTCCATGAGTTACATCGTAAAACAAGTAAGGTCTCAATAGAGAATCTTTGTAATAAATTTCATCCGGTCTCCTAATAACACTCTCACTGTCACTTAATCGATTTTGATAAAAATATCTTGAAGGAAAAATTTTGAATTTGAGGATGCATTTGATTTTGAACAAATAACAACATAGTTAGACAACCTTCTGTTGGAAGCACTCAAAAAAAAGACTTCTACTATACTAAAACATGCCTGCTACCTAGTTAAATAATGTCAAATAGATGAGATCTCACCACGGTTTCAACAACTCATCACTATTGGCACATGTATATAAGCTTGAAACTGAGCAAATCCCTTTGCTACAAGTTTCACCTTCCATACATCAGATGGTTTGCTCACCTAAACTCCTCTGCAACACTTCTCCAGCGATGGGTCGTTTCACTCCATTCGACAGTTTGATCATTAGTAAGAAGAGCTTGTTACATTGTTACCACTATGACACCTTGAGATTCTTGTCAGTGAGAAACTCAGTCCGCCTCCTATTCTTCCGCCATGCTTCATATTCATGAGCTTATTTTGATTAGTTATGTGTGTGGGAAATGCAAATTCTTTGTGATTGATGGGATAGTGGATTTGTTTACCTTGTGAAAGCGTATTCCTGGAAATGCAGGTCTGTAATAGTTGAAGATATGTAGATGGGTTTATAGGGGTGTTGTGTGTGGTAAGTAGAATGTGTAGAGCCTCCTTCAAACAACCTTCTGTATATAACGCTGTGAGATTGAAATTGAAAGTGGATGGCATTGGCACTGGCATTGCATTGAAGCATGGGAAATGTCAATTTAGTTGTACCACTATGACAATGAACCACTATAAGCATCCTCAGAAGTGGTAATATGACTGAGTTCTGAACCTTTTGACTACTCATTATTCACCTCCACATTGAATGGGTCTTCGTTACATTGATCTTCCCCAACCAATTTGCCTATTTACTTGGTCCTTGACTGAGCTTTACTTGTTGAGTCCTTAAGCATGCACCGGATGGCTTAACCGATAATCTGGCTATCTTCATGAGCACGTTCTCATTTACCATTCCAACGTGTTTTGACCCACTTGATGACTCACCTGGTATTCCGGAAATAAACTTGAATTCTTCTCTACACGGAAACCTCATGACGGCTTGTCATTGCAAAGTTTCCACCATGGAAATTAGGATGAATTTATCCCATATGCAGAAAGACCAACTTGGCTGCCATCATCAAATTTCTGACCTTGGAAATATAGTGAAATGTTTCCCATGTGTGGGATTACTATAATGGCTTGCTAACATCCAAGTCTCGAACTCGGCATACTAGCTCTAAATCCCCACGTAACGGATCAACCACATTAATCCATGGGGCCTAACCTCAGCTTCTGCACACATACTTGGCAAGTAAGTTCCTTATCTCCACAATTCCCACCAGCGTGCGGGATCACCATGATTTTTTTCATTGGCCATGCTATACATGAATGTTCAGGTGATCGGGGTGGTCAAGTGTTCATGGCATTTTATGAAATAGTTTGAGTTCCTATATAGGATTTCCATGCCTTCTATAAGTTGCAATTATCATATTCCATGAGAAGAGATCTGGTTCAGTCATGTTGTCGAAGACTTTGCGAGCATCCATCAAACTTCCACACTTGTCATACATGTAGATAATTTTATTTGGTAGTAGTGTGCATCTTCCAAACGTGTGTCCCTACCATTGATGTGAGATTGGATTTTCTTGCCCTTCGCAAGGGATTTCTTAGCAATGCAAGCCTGTAGTAGATGAAGATATGTTGAAGAATTTACAGACAGATTCTGTGTTGTAAGAAGAACATGTAGTGCCTCCTTCAAGTGACCCTCTCCATAGAGTGCTAAGAGATTTTGATTGAGATGTATTTGGTTGCTTGGCTTCAAAAAAATTTCATTCAAACACTACCAGATGACCTCATCATCATATCTACATAATCTCATATCATCTCGGTCAAACAAGATAATTCTCCCAAGTGGTTGGTCGAGCACTGTCTAATGGATTAGACCTGGCCTCATGTTAACTTAGCTTTCCCTGACTCGGCCTTCATATATTTTTGCATCGATCTCTACCGAGATCCTTATAGAGTTCCCTTCATTCATCAATTTTCAACTAGCTATATTTTGCATTAACAAGATCTCATCGAGCTCTTACAACTGAGAGGCTCTATAGAGATGATTTCATAGGTCATCAATTTGACACCGAGTTCTCTATAAAATCGACCCCGAACTCTTCATTGAGTTGAGATCAACTGGGTGCCTTTCGATGCTAGGTGATCTCTTCATATGCAATTTAGGAATTATTTTTAATTATTGTATCTTAATAATAACCAGAGGTGGGTTCCTAGGATTATTATTTCATTTTGAAGGTGATAGGACCCTGTTGTCCAATCTTGCCATGTGTGCAAAATTTAATAACAAGTCCCATAGGTTGTGGCCCCCTGTACTTGTCTGCGAGACCATGGCTTGCTCTTGCCTTCAAACTAGGACCCGGTCTCGATGCCCTGTGGTGGTGCCACCTTCCCTTGTGCCTGTATCTGGGCCTATAAGACCCCAATCTATGCCTAGGCTATGTCCAGTCGGCCTGTAAACTGTCACTTGAGCTTGTAGGGCTGCCACCTGACAATCCCCTTCTCTCCATCTTCGTCTCCTCCACCACCCATCTGTACTACTGGGATTGGCCACCTATACACGTAGCTCTACTACCTCTACCTCGAGCCCTCCAGTTGTGTCTGTAGTATACCCAACTAGGTAATCAGCGTAGCTACCTACTGTGTAGGGCGTCTCTCTACACTGTAATGGTAGCTAGATTCGGCTACCCGGTCTAGGTGGTATGGCTTGTAATTGAGCTACCCACCACTTCTGTACGTATCTATACACCTAGAGTCATCTATCCACCGGTCCACTGGCTGCTCCTCCTACCCTATGGGCACTATAGGCTGTGGTAGAGGTAAGGGCCTCTCCACGTCATCTCTCGATAATATGGGAAGGGTGGAGGTATTTCTGTACTAGCCCAAACTATCGTCGGACTACGTATCTTGGGATCATCTCATCCTCCCTGGCACGGCCCTGTATCCATCTCTCTAGATGGAGCTTAGCTAGCTCCTCATGCATATGCCTACATAAGGGTAATCCCACATATGGCCTCCATATAATGTCCACTTCGGACAACCCCTCTAGTGCTTCGCCAGAAATGGGCCACATCATTTGTCAACCTATTAGATCTCCACTCTCCTATCACCAGCACTCATCTCCTATATCCCACCCACATAAATCTTGTTGGGAATACATTTGCTTGGGGCATCCCTATAGGACGCACACAAACTATGTGCTCATAGGCCCAATAGTGTGGTAAAAATGTACAACATAGGCTGAACCTGTGTAGCCGCCCATATGCCCACAACTCCCTGTACAGCTGCACCAAGTATGTTGGTGCCCAGGAAAAGTGGGTCTCATGCACCATCATGTCATGGAGTACCCCCATCAGTGATTGGGAAAGCATCCACCCTCTGCATCTGGTAGTGCATAAGCAAGCACACTACCTCCATCAACAAAACCACTAGCCTCGTCTCCTTTGGACAGGCTAGGTACATCTCTCCATAGCTCAAGCTGGCACTATGGAATCTCAGATCATCCATCCCCTCTCCAAAAATAGTCACAATCAGCTCCTTTGAGGCCTTGGAGGAGATATAATACACCTAGGCACCCAATATGGGTAACCAAAGAATCCGGAACACGTCCTCCAAGGTGATAGTCATCTCACCCATTGGTAGGTGGAACGTGTTGGTCACGGAGTCCCATCTATCGATGAGTGCGACCATCAAACTAGGCTACCGGACTACATGTCTATAGTGACAAACCCCACTCAAGCCCACTACCTCCACATGTTGTAGCTCCACGGGCTTGTTGTGCCGCACACTTGTCACCAGTAGAGACGGAACCCTATCCCACATATGTAACTACGCTCTCCCCTGCATCCAATACAAGCATGACATTAATTTACATATATCAATCCATCTTCAACCATTATCATTTCCCTATACCTTATTTTCACCCTACCCATCTCAACTACCTAGCCCACACCACTTTTGGACCTTTGTGCCCACTAATCCAACTGTACCGGTTCATCCTAACCGACCCGGTCACCCTTTAAGCGGCATTGCTCACTGTTTGGTGACCTATATTGGTTCACCCTTATCGACCTCGATTACCCCTTAACCGGCATCAGTCACCTATTTGGTGATCGATACAGTTCCACTTAATGCCCGTGTTGGCCTGGCTAACCTTGGCCAGACACCGGTCCTTTGTCGCGAGAAAAACTGCAACTTCCCAAACCCCCTTTCTAAAAAACCTCCCCTGCCCCTTTTACCCCACCTACAATGACCTAAACTACCCTTGGACCTCCACCCACCTCCCTATCCCCTTTATTACCCTCCCCATTCCTCCTTTTACCCAATATTCCCCCATTCCCAAATTTAATTTGTGCCCACCCACCAAACCAAAAAATAAACAAAACCCTAACCCAACACTAAAATAACCTCTAATCTATCAAATCAACAACGTAGAGTAGGGCACTTACCTCATTACACTACCGCCATCTCGGTGGCACGTCGCTGCCATCTTTGGTGGCCCATCCAATCCATCTCCAACCTCCACCATCACCGAATAGCTACCCGTAACCTCTCACCAATCGAATCCCTTACAATGATCATGTGGACTGCTGCTCAACAACCACTCACTCATCAATCACACCTTGCCACTCAACATTCTATTATGTCTGGACACTTTTCTCTCATTTATCTCTCTTTTTTCATTTTCTCACTTGAACAATAACAAATGAATAACAAAACACATAGATTTTTTGTTTTTATAACAAACCTAACCTAACTGACGTCGGTTACCCTTGACCGGCATTGGTCGTGTGCCCTACCTAACCATCATTGGTTTATCTATACTAACGTCAGTTATCCATGACCAGCATCGGTCACCATCAACTACACATTGCCCTAAATTTTACCTTTTACCCTACCCCTACTTCCTTTTTTTTACCCCACCCCACCTTTACCCTACCCATTTACCTCACCTTTCCTGACCTCATCATTTACTACCTCCCTTTTTCCTCCTTTTAGGACTCATTATTTTACCCCTACCTTGGCCTTACCGTGCCGTGACCTAAATATTTGGACTGGACCATCGCTAGTGACCTTTGACCTCATGTGTTCTCTATACCTTGCGGCACTGTTACTTGTGTTGTTGACCTAATGACCTTACCTAGCCTATTGATGTGACCGTTTATCCTGACCCTACCTTTGGTGTGCAGAACATACCTAAATGTTCCCCGTAACTAACCTACGTTGTGTTTCTTGACCATATCGTATACCTTGGATACCGAAATCAATTCAACCTTGTTTGGATAAACCTCTCGATCTTAGCATTTGTAGAGTTTGCTGCTCTTCAACTTGGTAGCGTGTTGTAGTTTACACATGTGCGTGCATTTGATTTATTGCTACCTTTTACCCATACCCATTACCTAGCTTACGAGTAGACCTTGCTCCTTTTTTCCCCGTGCCCCCTTCCTTTTCATTACATTTACCTTTTTATCAAACCACTCACCGATTACGCCTTAGGCCTCGTTAGTTCTTGGTTTAAGGGGATCACCTTCACCCACACATGAGCAACCACATCATATTTTTGTTAGCGTCGCTTACTAATACAAGCTACGCAACAAAAAAGGGGCAAAATGTAGACACTAAACTTAGGTCACACTCTGCTTTGGTCCCTCGAAAAAATAAGCACCCTTCATCACATTCACCTAGCCATGGCCCCCTTCACTCACTCACTAATATTAATTTAATTGATTAAATTAAATTAATTCATTATCCTCAATATATTTATTATTTAAATATATTAATTTAAATAATATTCACACATACGCTTCACCTAGACACCTCATCAAGCTAACTCAACCAAAAACCTATTCTTAGTAAGTTTCCATAACTAACTAAAACTTACCTAAACCCTAAAAATCAATGCCTACATTCCCTCTAACCACATTCCCGCATGCTTACAAGAAGCTCCCAGTCTAATCCGTGGGTTAACGGCACAAGATCTGAGGAAATCAAGAGGATCTCCCTAGTTTAGTAAACCTAGGAAATCCCACCTTGAGTGACATTGGTTACCCTTAACCATTGTCGGTTAAAGCTGGAACCATGATCGATTACCCTTTTAACCCCAACACAATCATATTCTCAATGTTGGCGGAAGGCTAAAAGAGATTGAAAAAGTTGGCAAACATTAGCACATTCCAAAGAGATATCACATCTTCTGAGAGTGAATTCCAGTGAGAACACACATGCAAGGAAGGAGATCAAGCATATTTTCCTACACAACCATCCCAAAAATGATCTGATCTAACCAAGCAAAGAGGAATGTACATACAGCCCATGCAAAATATTTCCTTCAATTTGTGATCACCTGCAACCTTCAACCTCTCATCACCACCTCCATCCCTCACTCACAGACATCAAGACCGAGAATCTAAGTAAGTAAACATTATAAATCTCATTCTGCGTGGCATTCCCAAAACTCCACGAGTAAGTGGCACCGATTACACCTAATCACCATCGGTCACCCTTAAGCGACATCAATTACTTGTATTTTCTCATGCATCTCGAAGCGGTGACCTACCCACCTAATTTCACCTCACCCTCATTCACCTATGATCTACGAGACCTCTATCAAACCTGCAAAGACCTAAAACTAGTTATTTGACCTTGGACCCTATTCTAACCTAGCGTGTTAGATTAGATCTATTTCTTATTGTGTTTTAAGTGAGATACCTAAATCATTTCAAATTACAATAGGATTTACCTTATTCTTGCATTAATTTGTCTAAAACGGTGGGTGACAGTCATCTAGGAAGTATCACACTTCCGGATCTAGCATACGCTAGGCAGTTCACTGCATATATTGTTTAACTCTTTCTGGTGGTCTTGCTTTGCATTACAGGTAGTTCCTCCTAGCCAAAAGGAAGCTCTCACAATCAGCTATGGATTCAGAAGTCATATGCATGCAACAACCCATCAACCAACATTTGAATAGGTATTCCTCCTACGCCCGTTACCCTATTTGTTTCGTCAATACTTTAAAGAAATGATCTACAATTAGGTGAAACACGATCACCGTGTGGACTATGGTATTATCATTGACATGGTGGGTCCATAAGCCACCATGTGGTTTGCCACCATGAATCAAATACGATCAATTTTCCTATCATGGGTTGACGTCAAGCTAATTAGCTAAGTCATACATGGACCGAGTTACATTTTACTTTGTAATTCTTTACCATAGCTATTTCCAAATGCCATACATATACATAATAATGTTCAAACATTAGTATAACCACATAATCCTCTAAACCCACTTAACCACCAAATGCTATGCTTAGACCACGTGATGGAGTGGTGGGGGGCATGAAAATGCCATACGTGGAAGCTTCCACATGGAGAAGGAGGTGAAGCGGTGGTGGGGGTAGCTAAGCCATGCATGGAAAGATCCACATGAAGAATGGAGTGGGTAAGGTTTGTTAAAACCTTACCCAAATATACATGGCACCAAATGTAAGATATTACACCCACATCAACATGCAAACCATCCACTTCTCCTTAGCCACTCAAATTGGGATTTTTAATGCATAAAACATGCAATCCACTCTAATATGGGATAAGCATATCCAAAATGCTATGGGCTAAGTTTTAAAAATAGCCTTAGATAATATTTTATCACATTATTTTAGGGCCCTATTTTTGTATAAATAGGGAACCCATGTTATTGTAAATAGACACACAACTTGGAAGCTCAAAGCAAGAGCTTGAGGAATATTTCCCGAGCAAGTGGAGGAGTGTTTATTTTATAAGACCTATTTTTTTAGGCTTATTATAAAGTTGTGAAGACCTATTTTATTAAATAGGCATTATTATGGCTAGGAGTTATTAATACTACCTAGTCGGCCCATAGCGCCACACCAAATTATTGTGAATCCTAGAATATCGACCGGAGTGCCATAGGGTGTTACGAAGCGTCTAGAAGGCCGATCGAGGAGGTGAAGGATTTCGAACAATGGAGCTGGTGCCATTGAGCTTGTTGAATACACCAGGAAAGGGGAAGTCGGGTGCTATTTTCACCCTTGTCTTCTAAAGGTCTGGTTATTCTTCTAAGCAAGTTCTTAAATAGTTTCCATTAGGTTTTCTTATGAAAGTACTATTGTAACTTACAAGTTTTGACTAGTGGAATGGTTCAATAAGAACCCGGAGACGTAGGTAATTGCCGAACTCTATAATCAATCATTGTGTAATTGTCTTTATTGTCTTGCATTAATTTTTAAATTGATTACTTAAAAGGAGAAAATTGTCGGCAATAATTAAAGCCTATAAGGGTCCGAGATCAAGTAGATAAAAACTTGATTATTTTCGGATCAAGTTGGTATCAGAGTAGGTTATTGGCTTGCAAACTTGCTAATCTCTGAGAAAGTTTGGTATCAAAGTTGGTTTAGCTCCATTTTTGCTTCAATAAATCTGATTAATGAGTGATTGCTTCAAGATTGGTGTAGTTGGTTCAATTTGTGTGAACAGGGAACAAGTGCACTATGGGCAAGATGTCTGAATAGGCAAATCTCAAGGAAATTAAAGCTTATAATCACCAGATCTAGGAAGAGAACTCCCTCCTGCAATCAATGTATTACTCCTTGGAAGAGGAGAATGCTTGTTTGAAATTAGAACTACAAACCAAGGATGAGCTCTTGGCAAGGTTATAGTGTGGTGATCAGAGGAAGGAAATACCTTAAACTTCAGATGTAGAGACCAAGGTAGATGACTACACTGTAAGTTGTTCACCACTGGAATATTCTTCTTCCTCCCATTTGGTTTTGAATTGAAGTAATGAATTCTTTGGTTTGTTTGAAAAACATACTAGAGGCATTGGATCTAAGTTACTAGATAAAATGGGATTTGATGGAAGAGGCCTTAGTAAAAATGGCCAAGGCATATCTAACCCAATATAGGTCGAGGATCATCCTCATTTTGTAGGTTTGGGTTATCCTAGTGTGGGGATGAAAATTAGAGAATGCTCCAAGAACGCTGATGGGAGATAAGCTTTTGAAAGCAAAGTGATTACCCCACTAGTCCTGCAAGAAGATTCTGAGTAGGAAAGTTGTGCTTCATTGTCACAGGAAGGATGTGGTAAGAGAAATCACCAAAGAGGTAATGAGATTCCACCTCTAGTTTCTTACCATAATCAGAAGTACAATAAAACTTTTAATCCACTTTTTCAGATTAAGAAGTATGGTTATGATTTTTAGAAGATGTGGAATTCCTTTCCATGTAATTTTTATGGATTGCATAATCATTGGTGGCTAGATGTTTTAAGACAAGGACACTAATGAAGAATTTCATGTCATTCATCATGAACAAAGCAAATTAGAAAGACCAATCTTGTCATGCAATGTTGAGAAATGGCAGAAAGAGTTCCTCATCCCAGAACAAGGAGATTAAGAGGAATTTTTGTGCTCATTTCCAGAGGAATGGGCATCAGGTGGATAATTACGGAAATTGCATCCATCTTGCCATCAGAGTAATGGCAAGTCAAAGATGGAATGGAGGCCTATTGCAAAGGAAAATGAAGTTTCTACTCCACCACCGGATTGACAAGACAACACGAGGACGAGTAATACACGATAGTGAAAGTCCTTTAAAATGGGTAAGTCAACAGTTTTTCAATTATATATTGCATAATTTAGGTTGATGAATAGTATGTAGTATTGGTTTGGAGATCAAATTTTGTGAGAAAATGTTGAGAGAAAGGTTTACCATACTAGTGGATTTTATTAGAAAATTTGATTAATGCTCCAAACCTATCTCATAATCAGTGTGTGAGTACCTGTTATAACTTGGATATAGGAATTAACTCATATAAAGCTTGGAGATTGATCTGCCATTTTTGTGCAGGTGTAGAGTTTCAGAGTCACTTATAACTTCATTATGTGTAGAGGCATTGTGACCATGCAACAGGATGCTAGCTTAATCACCATTGGCATTAAAGCCAGGTCGGAACTTCATTCTGTGTAGAGGAATTGTGACCGTGTAGCAGAGTGGTACCTAATATTAGTGTGTCAACAAGAGGAGCTCTTAAAGGATCAACTCGAAATATCATTCGGTGTCAAGGCATTGCGACCACACATTTGAATGGTAGCTGATCAACAGACTTAGCATCATGCATTGGAGGCTTGAGGTCTTGAAAGAGGCTTAACATCATGTATTAGAGGCGTTGAGGTCTGTAACAGACTTAGCATCATGCATTAGAGGCTTGAGGTCTTGAAAGAGGCTTAACATCATGTATTGGAGGTGTTGAGGTCTGAAAAGGACAAGTTATTGTCCATCATCGACATCGGATCAATAATAGCTCTACGTAACATGGAGTTCCTTCAAACCAGTTTAGATTCTATGGAATCAACTTGGAGCCAAGAGTTGTGTTATAGAGTAAAAGAATATCCTTGTTGTCATATATCAAGAAGCTTAGCACCACACAGAAGGAGCGTTGAGGTTTCATTCAGAAACTTAGCACCATACAGTGGAGGCATGGAGGTCTTCTTCAGATATCAAAGTGGCGCATCAGAAGCGTCGTGGGCCCATAACCCACGGTCCCAAGATCAAAGAAAATTTTTCGAAGTGAGAAGGTTGTAGAGGAGAAGACCCAAGGGTCTACTATAGCAAAAATTCCGAGGTGGCAGTAGAGTTTCCAGATTCAAGACAAGATGGCAAAGTGTTCCAATATAAGCTTTTTGGGACAAAAGCCTTTCTCAATGGGGAGGTGTGATCAGGGGATCATTTTCAAAAGTTCCCTAAACATCCTAAAATTATGTTAGTGTAGAATATCATCTCGAAGGCTTTCCATCGATTTGTGAGAATGTGATAAGCATGGACATGGAGAGCTCTAGATATGTCCAATCAAAGTTTAGTCAACAAGAAAGTCAACTCTAGTCAACTGGTCAATTGTAGACCAAAGGCACTGTGACATGTGGCGAAAAGGAAAAGGGAGTCATTTTTGGATTTCCTATCTCCGGTCTTCGATGGTCATAAAATATTGCTCGTTGGAACAAGAGGCTCAACTTTTGTTACGGAGGGGAGCCCAACCGCCGTGTGGACTATGGTATTATCGCTGACGTGGTGGGTCCACAAGCCACCACGTGGCTTGCCACCACGAATCAAATATAATCAATTTTCCTATCAAGGGTCAACATTAAGCTAATTAGCTGAGTCATACATGGACCAAGTTACATTTTACTTTGTAATTCTTTACCATAGTTATTTCCAAATGCCACGCATATACATATTAATGTTCAAACATTAGTATAACCACATAATCCTCTAAACCCACTTAACCGTCAAATGCTATGCTTATACCACGTGATGGAGTGGTGGGGGCATGCAAATGCCATATGTGGAAGCTTCCACATGGAGAAGGAGGTGAAGCGGTGGTGGGGCAGCTAAGCCATGCGTGGAAAGATCCACATGAAGAATGGAGTGGGTAAGGTTTGTTAAAACCTTACCCAAATATAAGTGGTGCCAAATGTGGGATATTACACCCACATCAACATGCAAACCATCCACTTCTCCTTAGCCACTCAAATTGGGATTTTTAACCCATTAAACATGCAATCCGCTCTAATATGGGATAAGCATATCCAAAATGCTATGGGCTAAGGTTTTAAAATAGCCTTAGATAATATTTTATAACATTATTTTAGGGCCCTATTTTTGTATAAATAGGGAACCCATGTTATTGTAATAGACACACAACTTGGAAGCTCAAAGCAAGAGCTTGAGGAATATTTCCTGAGCAAGCGGAGGAGCGTTTATTTTATAAGACCTATTTTTTTAGGCTTATTATAAAGTTGTGAAGACCTATTTATTTAAATAGGCATTATTGTGGCTAGGAGTTATTAATACTACCTAGTCGGCCCATAGCACCACACCAAATTATTGTGAATCCTAGAATATCGACTGGAGTGCCATAGGGTGTTATGAAGCATCTAGAAGGCCAATCGAGAACCAAAGGATTCCAAACAGTGGAGCTAGTGCCATCGAGCTTTCCGAATATGCCAAGAAAGGGGAAGTCAGGTGCTATTTTTCACCCTTGTCTTTTGAAGGTCTGGTTATTCTTCTAAGCAAGTTCTTAATAGTTTCCATTAGGTTTTCTTATGAAAGTACTATTGTAACTTACAAGTTTTGACTAGTGGAATAGTTCGATAAGAACCCGAGAGACGTAGGCAATTACCAAACTCCATAATCAATCATTGTGTAATTGTCTTTATTGTCTTCCATTAATTTTTAAATTGATCGAGTTAAAAGGAGAAAAAAATTGGCAATAATTAAATCCTATAAGGGTGAGATCAGGTAGATAAAAACTTGATTATTTTCGGATCACTATAAAGGGGGATTTTCTAAATTTTTAGGTTTTTTGTGTATCTTTTCCGAATGTTTTTGTATTTTCTAAGGCCATGTTCTGAAAGCAATGTTCAAGGAAAAAGAAGCGTGGATGCCCCCAAAGTGATGTGGGAATATACATAAGGTCAAATGCCATGTGTGTACGTACAAGAAAGTGGAATGTAAAGGTGCCCCCATAATTAGATGGGAATATATAGAGGTGACATCCTTCACACGGATATAAGAGTAAACAAGCCAAATCACGGCTTGATGAAGATGGAGTCAGTAGGGTTCTATTGTCACCAAATCACTGCATCCCCCCCGAATGGACTGAGAATTAGTCATGACATTCGGTGTGATTGGAACACATGGGATCACCTCTCAAGTTGTGGGACTTGCGCTTGAGGTGAACCTCTGGAGAAGGTCGGCTTCCTCTTCCTAAACTAAACACAACACTACTTCTAATGTAAGAAAGATGGCTAACTAGACCTATGCTAATATTTTGTGGGATTAGGGAGAGAGAATGCAAAGAAATAAAATCTATTCTAGAAGTGGTGATGCACCAAGAAAAGGGGTGTTCAACTTATGGAAGGGTTAATGTGGGTATAATGCTTACATCATCAGCCACCTTCACCTATTACAACTTGGAAAGGATATAAAATACCACAAACTAGAAGCACACATTCCTTCACTAAACTTTAAACATACACAATATAGAGATCAACTTTGACTTGATACACAAATAATCTATCAAGATAATAATCACAAGCACATGTCAAGTATCCACTTTAGTGAAAACAATAATGTAACTCTTAATCAACAAAAGGAAAATAGTTTCTCACAACTGATGAAAATTAACCACACTATTCTTTTCACGATATGAAACAGATAATCTGAAATAAAGGTAAACTAATCAATAATGCCAAGGAATTGCATTCACAAAGCATATAATGATTAATTATTCAACACAATAAAATATATCTTTAAGTGCAAGGAAACTCTGAATATAATTAAAAGGTTTCAACAAAACTCTGAAAGCACTCTTCCAAGCTTGAAGAGCAACTTCACCAGAAATCTCTAAAAATGTATATCCCTCAAATAATGGAAGCACTCCACTATTTATAAGTTCCTAGGCTAAGCCATTACAAGCTGGGCCTTTAACTAACCTTTTACTAAAAATAGTAATGTCATTAATAAAAAGGGAACAGGCTCACATAAAAATAGCAAATTTATTGCAAAAATTTGACCAAGTCAACCATGTAACTTTGACTGAATCCAGAGCTTGAACCTATCCTTTCATGGCCGCTCAACTCTGGCCTACTTCACCTGAATCCCCTTTCTCTATAAGTGTTTTTTGTCCTTCCTCTCAAATAGCCATTCAATGTTGGTACTCGAAGAAGCGTTGGATAACACCACCGGGTTTCTCATCTCCATGACAACACGCATAGTGATTTACTACATCTGTTATCTCAATCTCTTTCATGATCCTGGTGGCAACCTTTGAATCTTATTTGTTACTTTCCTTAGTCTCCCTATGAAATTCGACATAGAAACAATAATCAATGGAATCATTATTGAAATTCTTTGCAACATCATCATCCCGCTTCACCAAATCTTTGAAATTTTCTTTAATCTGGTCTTCGGGAAGAGCATCGATATTTTCATTGAAGAACTTGCAGTTGGCATTATCAAACTCCTCTAAGATATCATTGAGGGCATCTGTAATTTCGACCCATTTCTCCTCCGAATTCTTGATCGGATATTGTAGCACCTAACACCCGAATTCCATAGCTTTTTGATATTTGAACAATTTAGAGGCATCATCAATTACCTCTTCCTACAAAGTAAATCAGAATTCTCCTCTCTAATGTTAATCCATGTTGCCAAGGTCAAGTTTAAGTTATTATTATCTTCGGAGAAAGATTTGTCCATTTTAGAAATAGTTGTTTTTGTAACCTATAAATCAAGTATAAATTTCAACGGCTTCCTTAATCAAAGGATTGGCCTCTTACAAGATTATTTCCATCCACCCGTTCATTGTTCTCCCTTTCTAGCCTAAATTCTCGAGCTACGAGATAGGAAATATCGTCGATTGTAGATGAAATTATCATGATTGTAGTAGTTGATATGTCAGTGGATGGAGTGGGTTGGGTTACTCTATAAAGAAGTGCAGTGAGCTGCTTGACTTTGACCTTAAGCTCATCCTTGGTGGCCTTGTCTTTGTCATATTTCTCCAAGAGGGCCCCCAAAGTAGTGTGTACATCTTTCTTGGATCCTTCATGAGCAGCCTTCCCAATAAGAACTTTGAGATCTCGGTAATCTGCACTCTTTGTGATGGTTTCTTTTGTTTTCACCTTAGTAGGGGTAGCCACCTCTATGACATGCTCTCCAGATGGATTAACCGTTAGACTTGATATGGTTCTTGGTCTCTTAGCCTATCTTTTGGGCATGGACTCCAATATATTGAGATCTATCACATCTCCTAGAGGAACCTTCTTCTTTTTCTTAGGAGTCTATCTAAACAACCACTCTGGTATGGCTAGAGCTGAGGAAGATGGAGTAGCATCATTAGTTAGGGTAAGATCACTAGGAATGCTAGCTGATATCTGAGCAGAGGTAGTAATGATGGAAGGTGTGGGTGTGAGGACAACCATAGGAATTGACAAAGCAATGCTAAGGGTTGAAATTGAAGAAAATGGAAGTGTCAAAGGAAGTGAAGAGGAAATGGGTGACCCAATATTTTCCCTAGCTGATAGAACTGGAAGTGACAAAAATACCTAGGCCATAGAAGGGGATGGGAAGGAAGAAATGATGGTAGAAGTGGAAGGAACTAATATTGGAAGTGATAATGGAGGAAGGGGAAGATGTGATGGATCTTGAATGACACTAAGGAGTCACTCACTTCAACTACCTTAGTAGTTGGCACTGTAGATGTAATATTGGGAGCAGCAAACCTAGAAAGAGATGAGCCACCAACCACAAATGAGATCTTCTTTGGAATGGCAGGAACCCTTTGAGTTGACCTCTTGCCTTTTGTGGGTGTTGGTTGGTTTATTGCTAATGTAGACCCTGTATTTGTAGGTTGACCTTCCCCTTTGGGTGAGATTCCCAAGGTGGCCAACCAACTAAAAGTTCTCCTTAGAATGGGCCCTACCCTTTCTTTAGTATTGTTGAACTCTTCCACATACCAATCAACCAATGACAAGTGGTTGATTGGCAACATTTTCATTCTTGTATGATGGATCTAGGACCTCATCATTGTCCTGCAAGTCTTTTGGCACATCAACCAATCCAAATTGCCACACTTCATCCAGAGTTAACCTCTCATAATATCTTTGCCACACGATGTACTTGTTTGGACAATGAACCCATATGTCTTCTAATGGGGGCACATGTGCACTAGACTTACCTGTCTCCCCGAACTTACCCCAATAATCAAAATTATTTCATGGGTGGAAGGTCCACGTGGTTAGCTCACCATTTCGCATCCACATTTTTGCCTTGTGGATAGTTGGGCAAGAATACTCGCCACTTGAAATAGGGAAATACATTCCTACCTTGTGACACTTATTTTGGATTTTATGGTAATCCAAACTGCCGAACCAATTCCGAGAAGAATCCATTTATTAGTGGGGCACCTCGCTGCAACTTGCTTGGGGTGCCTATGAAACTTGGAATTCAAAGGTAGGTGAATGTGAGAAATTGAAAGTAGATTGTTCCCCATTCTTGCACCTCTTTGAAAGCCTCATCGAGAAACCCACCGATTAGATAGCTCCTTGTTGAAGTGATAGAGGATAATGAGAAAAGAAAGCGTCATTGATTATTTGGAAGTGCTTGCTCCCCTCGCCCGAGTAAGTTGTGAATAAAACTTATATGTTTGAGAGGTGCCATGAACACCCTTGGTATTCAATCCCGCCAATTTCCCCATAGCAACAACTACATATACCATAAAATATGTCATGTAGAAAGTCCTTGTTTATGCCACCTTACCCAACCGATAGCGAATTTTGCTACTAATATGTTCACCCCATCGGATAAACTCATCATTTTTCTTGATAGTTGTTATGTACAAGAACATCCATTATTGGAATTCCTTTATAGAAGGAAGACACGAAAATCTGCTCAAAATTATAACGAGATCGTTGACTTCTTGAATGAATTCGATCGATGTATAGTTTTGGGAAACTTGGCAAAATTCTTAGTCGGGTAAGATTTTATCATGACCTTCGAGCATACTTCTTTTTTATCCCAATGCTCTACTACTATTTTAGGTGAGATAGTGGCATAATCTTGAACGTATGGAAGTTTAAACAAGTCTTCAAAGAAGTCTTGGTCTAGATGGATTACCACCTTATCATCGCTATCTCTTATTGACATAGAGTCTTTGTCATAGTGGGCTCTTGTGGCTAAGAAAAACTCACGGGCATTGCACATATGTGGAAAAGCGGTGGCAAGGGCAAGACCACCATCCAAATATGGCATGCATCCATGCATTTTTGTTTAGGGCCTTTAATATTTCCCAAAACTCGGGAAGATCAATCTATCCTAGATCGGTGTCCCCAATATTTCCTAAGTCATAGGTCAAGCAGGATTGGAGAGAAACCCCAAGAAATGTGTACTTCATATTCTCTTTTCCCTTTGAAGAGGAGGCATACATCAAAACCTTTAAATGTTGCAAAAATTACGAAAACACGAAAGCAAGGAAACTCCAAAATTCCGAACCGAAAAGTCAGAAAGGAATCACTTTGAAATAAATATCCAAAAAAATTTTCCAAAGTCAGAGGACCCGAAAACCTGAAATTCCCAATTCTCCGAAAACCTGAAATCCTGATTCTCTGAAATCCTGAAATTTGAATTCTCCGAAATAGTTTTCCAAAGTAAAAAATTCCGAAAGAAATCTCGGAAGTGAAAAAAAATCCAAAAGAAATCTCTGAAATAGTTTCCCGAAGCCAGAGGTTCCAAAAACCCAAAAACAAGGGTTCTCTCAGCAAAGCGGCAGTTCTGAAATTAAAGCAAGAAATCTCTGAAATTGGAAAACTCTGAAGATTTTCACTAAAGGGGTTCTCCGAAATAGTTTCCCACCTTATGATATCTTGAAGGAATTCTCTAAAATGAATTTTTCAAAAGTATTTCTGAATGATCTCTGGAGGAACTGCAAAATAAATGTTAAAAAGCCAAGATGGAAAATGAGAAACAGGAGGAAGTACGAGGGACTTAAAAAGATCCCTTGGACATACTCGAAAACCTGGAGGAAAACTCACAAAATGAAGCATGGTGAAACAAAAGGATGAAAACACAAAAATAGTAGAGGGAAACCAAGAGCAAAAACCAAATGAGGAGAAAAAGGAAGAAAAATACCTAAAACCAAAAGAAAATTAAACAAAAAATGTACCTTGAAAAAGACGTCACAAAGGACAAGAATGAGATGTCAGAGCGAATGTGTCAGGTAAAAAATGAAAAGTAAAAATCTGAGTTTATATAGAAATCCTAATATTAATGGTAAAAATCCGATCCATACAGAGGTAGGTGAGAATTAATCACGCATAGAACCTCGAAGTTACGAAACCCAAAAGCCTGAAATTCTGAAAATTTGGGATTTCGGACTTTGAAAAAAAGGAAAGCAAAGAGACGAATTGGCAACTAAAAGTCTGAAACCAGAAAACCCGAAAGTCCAAAAATTTGGACTTCAAAAAAACGTTAAGTGTAAATCCTAAAAAGACTCGAGAGAACTCCGAACACTGAAACCCAAAAGTCTGAATTTTCAAACTTTTAGAAATTCATACTTCGGAAGTCGAGAGGGATTTTAAACAAAATGAGCCAAAAATTCTTGAAACCCGAAAACCTGAAATTTCAAAAATTTAGAATTTCAGAGATTCAGACTTCGGAAAATCTCAAATGCAATTCTGAAATTGAGCTTAAAAACTCAAAGAGAAAAACTCGAAATTTGAAAATTGAAAATTTTTGGATTCTCGGCCTTAGCAAAATTTATTGTGTGGGGATTTCTTAAAAACACTACTTTGACATATGGCCTTCTTTTGGGTAGGGTAAATGGTTTATGGGTTCCTAGACCTAGCAAAGGAAGTTATATCCAAAAAATAGTGAGGGTTACTTGTCTTATTGCAAGATTGACTCGTGACCAGCGAAAACCTCTTTGAGTGCCAAAGACCGGTTTTCACTCAAAGACCTTCCCATTGTGCCACAATTACATGGTTTTCACATGTGGATGACTTGATTTTTCTTTATTGTTTTCAATTTTCCATTTTTTTGCTTGTTTTTTATTTGTTTTTCTACTTTTTAGTTCTTATATGATATTCTCTCCATGCTTAAGCGTATAACCACTTGAGGTGCATGGAATTCATAGGTTTTGGAAGCTCTTCACCATCCGAGTATGCAAGTTTATAGGCTCCTGATCCATACTTAGTAACCACCACATAAGGGCCTTGCCAGTTAGCTTCAAACTTACCTTTCTTTTCTCTATCTTTAACGGTGTTCTTCTGATTTTATTTTAGAACTAGATCTCCTACATCAAATTCCCGATGAATGACGCATTTGTTGTATCCCATGGATTCTTTGTTTTAATAGACTTTCAGGTGATTGAGTGCTCTAATATGCTTTTCATCTAATAGTTCTAACTCTTTCAGTTGAGAAACTCTGTAGTCCTCGTCTTTATCAAGATAGTCCCTGAGAGATATTCTCAAGGAAGGAATCTCCACTTCTAGAGGTATGATGGCTTTAGTTTCATAGATAAGTGAATATGGGGTTGCACCAGTAGGAGTGCGAGATGGAAGTTTGATAGGCCCAGAGGGTGGGATGTATCTGTAAGTGTCAATTACTGGACGGTTTTACTGACCATTTTCTCCATAATCCGTACAAGGGTTTTATTAGTAGCCTCTACTTGTCCATTACCTTGGGGGTAATAGGGGTAGACCACTTGAGTTGAATATGGAAACGTTGACACAATGTCTTAACCATTTTATTTTTGAAGGACTTACCATTATCAATGACAATGGTGGAGGGGATACCATAATGGCGAGATGAGATGGTTCATAATGAATTTAGAAATTTTTGCACTAGTGACGTAAGTAAGAGGCACAACCTCTACCCATTTGGTAAAATACTTAGTGGCAGTGATGATGTGAGTGTGGCCATCTGAAGAAGAAGGATGGAGCTTCCCTATGAGATCTAGACCCCATTTAGAAAATGGCCAAGGCATTGTGATAGGCTACAAAGTCCTGGGCTAGCACATGTATTAAGTTTCCATACTTCTAACATAGTTCACACTTATTTACAAAATTGTAGTAGTCTGATTCCATGGTAGGCCAATAATAGCCTACTCTTAATAGTTTTTTAGCTAAGACCATGTCGCTAGTGTGTGCTCCACAAATACCACCGTGTACTTCCTTAATAGCATGGATTGAGTCAGTAACATCCAAATAATGAAGCAGATTCCCGTTGTAGCCACAATAATAAAGGGTGCCTCCTAGGAGGGTATAACGGGCTATATGGAGAATAAGAACTTTCTTCTCATAATGGGTGATGTTTGGTGGAAAAGTACCATCTTGTAGGTAGCGAAAAGCAGATTCATACTAGGGGATAATGGACCAACAACTTCACATGCCAAACATGATACTTGGCATATCATATGTGGGCACTTGTAAATGCTCTACAAATAAAGGCATCTTACTTTCCTGATGTGGAATGTATAACAAAGACTCAATTGTAGCCATAGCATTTGCGGATCTATTATGCGACCTTGGGTTTTTCTTGAGTATGATCTATGTAAAGTACTCATTCAAAGTTTCAACCATCTTCTTATATGGAATGAGCTTCTCATCTTTAACTTTATACTCATCATTAACTTGTTTAATGATAAGTTGGGAGTCTCCAATGACTTGTAGTTATTTGATATTCTAAGTAATAGCTAGCTTGAGGCCAGCGATGAGTGCCTCATACTCTACAATGTTATTAGTGCATGGAAATCCTAACTAGAATGCTCTTGGTATGACTTCCCCTATGGGAGTGATGAGCACCACTCTTTCTCTAGATCTGTGGAAGGTGAAATATCCATCAAAATGGACTGCCATTCTATAGACTCTTCAATGTACATCATAGGTGAATCTCATTCATTTTACATTCATGATTTTCTTCACAAGGCTTGAAAGATAAAGACATATTTCCACATTCTTTCTCACCAACCAAGGCATTGGGGATGACATCAAGCTCATCCATCTTCTCTATATCAGCATCAAAAATTATTTTATCAAAATCAGAAGAACAAATTAACTCATACCTATCTTGCATTTCCATAGCCCGGGTAAGGATCTCGAGACTGAGTTGAGGATCTTCAGTTTCTTCCATAGCCTTCAATATTTCTTGCACAAATTATTTACTCAAAAATTCCATATATGCATTCTCATCTTCATTAGAAGAATATTTGCATTGTGCCTCCAGGAGATGGTTGAAAATATGATCTACACATGGCCAAACTTCATCTGAAACCTCTTCACTCTCTTGCTCAACATTTCTTTTCCTCAAGTCTCACCTTCTTGCAATAATGGGCATACTTGGTTCTCAAAATTTTCTAACAAGGAGAAGAGATCCATGCTTTATGGGAATGGAACCCTTCGATTTTTAAATCCATTTCATCATCCTCTTGATGGGAAGCATAGAACCATGTTGGGGAAGAATTTTCAACTTTATCTTGATCATTCATTATTGAATCTTCTTTCTCATATGGAAAATGAAAGGTTTCATACTCACCATGATGATCAAAATTATGCTCCTTGGGTGAGAATGGTGGAGTCAACTCCTTGAAGAGGTTATGTTTGAATTGTTCATTCTCCTTGGATTCAAAAAGGAAATTGGCCTCTTCCATTTGGTCATCCATGATTGAATCGGGAAGGGAACTTGATTCTTCAACTATCTCCATTCCATCATTAATTGAAAGATAAAAATTTGAAAGGATATTGTCCATGATTACCTCAAACTTGTCATCTTGAGTCTGGGATACAGGATAGGATTCTCATACTTCTTCATTATTGGTGGAGTCTTCAGAAAGAATTGGATCTTTTGTTGTGCAACAAGAATCATCCTCACTTGAATTCATTATTTCATTGACAGGTTGTGCCTTGAGCCAAAATGAGTTGATGAATGGAGGTTCAATCGTCATGTCTTCTTCATCATCCTCCATAGTGCTGATTTGATTCTCATTAGAAGGTTCAAGGATAATACATTCCTTAGAAGTATCCAAGAATATTCTAGGGATGAATACCTCATAGTGTGGATAGTCATCAGGATCTTCCTCCATAGGAAAAATCTCTTCTTCTTCCTCTTTGTTGTGAAGTTCCAAGTTTTTCATATATTTCATGCAAGGCTTCAACATATTTCAGACTTTAGAGGATTTTGGGATTGAAATATCCTTTTGTAATGCTCATGATCCTTAGAACATATTCATTCTTCAAGGCTTCTATTTCTTCATTTATATATGCGAGGAAATCATGCCAAGGGAGATTGATAAACGACATGGCTCCAAGCTTCTCATTCATCCGAGTGATATTGAGAGTATTATTTATCAACGATAAAGAAGGGTTAAGGGACCTTACCCCGCACAAAGATTCAAATTAAAAAAGGAAACCTAGGCCAAGGGTATACCAATTAAAGCCCACAAACCACTAGCAAGTACAAAGCAACAACAAACAATCAAAATAACATCCAGATAGGCCTATGAACAAACTAATAGAGAACCAAACTAACATCATATATAACACAAAAACCATATTAATTTCAATAGATTATTCACACTTGTGGACTTTTAAAAATATCTTGTACCTCCTTTGCATCTTTTTCATTATTTTATTATTGTTTTCCTCATCAGCAAGTCTTTTTTTCTTTCCTTCGTCTACTTGTATATTTTTCTTGAAGCAAGAATTTTTTTTTCATTCTTGAATTCTCCTCTTTACAAGAACTGGTCTAGAATGATGGTTAATCAAAGATTTGCATTTTTCAGAAATCCTCTTCTTCTTCTTCATTGTCACTCATTGGTACTTCACTCCAATCTATAAATTTCTTCATTGTGTTGCGGGAAATGAACATGACATGGATTCATTCCTTGACGGAGTCACCTTTAAAAATTGATTTTTCTTTGAAATCTGATTTTATAATTTTTTTAATATAATTTTTTTGTTTTTTGGGTGCACTTGGGAAAACCTCTCCCTAGTAGAGTCACCAAAACTTCTGGTGAGAAAATTTTTTGGTATGGAAAATTAGGTGTCTCCACCAACGTTCATGGGGCTACACCCTCTGCATTGAATGATAACTAATTTAATCATACTTAAGGGTTGTGGGTTTTCCTAATAGGACAAGGATCACATAGGAACATTCCTTTGAACCTATGGAAAATTACTTGTATGGAGTATAAGGTAGTAAATCACGGTGATGAGAAGGAACGAGAGAAATTTTGAAAGGAAGGTTACTCCGTGAGTAGAAAAATTACAAAGTTCACACCCAAGAACCGGAATAGTTCAACATTCAAGGTATAGAGGAAAGTAGTAATGAAGTTATCTAGTGAGAGATACAAACCCACCCACTAAGTTCTTAGATTCATTTATCAAATATATAAATCTCTTCCTAGATCACTAAGCTTGAAAATTGCATAAGAGATCAATGGAAGAAACATAGGAAAGGACAATAGAGAAAATATAGCTTTTATTTCATGTGCATTGATGACACAAAGTCTAACAATAACAATACATAATTTATACAACATAGATGTTATCACAATATAGCATTTTTAGGATGTCATTTTTAGTATCCTTTGGAATGGTGAAGCCATCCCAATTTATAACAATGTGAATTGATGTCTCATCTCCCCTCACATGAATCTTCATGTTCTATTCCACTTGTGACCTTTAATTTTCCATTAGAAAATATAAATGAAGTATTTCTCTTATAATTTTGATAAAATACTTTTACAATTTCAAAAATATGTTACTTAAGTGAATAGGATGAAATATAATGATTACACTCAACGAATACTTAGAAGAAGGAGAGAAGAAAGAGGTAGAATGAGATAAGAAGGGGGTGTATAAATTTATGATGAAGAACTTGTTTATTCATGCTTCCCACTCGTGTTCCTTAAATTCTTTGTTGAATTGAGTTACTACAGCCTATCAACTTATCCACTTCTAGAATGCACATGCATCCCTAAAAACAATCATCGATGTTCCGGGAACATCGATGATTGTTTTGTATCGATCAATCCATTCTTCATCATCCATTGCAATTGCAATAATGCAACTTCGATAATAGCTAGGGAATATAAATTATCTTCGTTGAAGGAAGGAACGAGGGTCACCTACCTCTTTCTTGACCAGCTCCGGAATGAAATGACGAGATCTTTTGATAATGAGCCTTTAGTGAGTGGAGGGAACTCAAGTCTCTAAACACAATGGTATACATCATTCAAGATATCAAAATCATGTTTCTCATACGATACAAGCTCGGATATCACATTTGTGAGTATTTCATATCTCACGTCCATGATGTGGATCTAAACTTGAGACATGTTCTCTATAATAAATACAAACATGTTCTTACTCTCTCAGGGTGTGAGATTCAAAGGAAATCATCTCAGATAATGGTGGTAACATCTCATCCAAATGATTGAATTATTTTGTCTTGATGATTTTATCAACCCATCTCTCGCTAGCCTTCCCCTACATCATGTATCCTTGTGTTGTATTAATTTCTTTGGGATCAACACTACTGATTGGGGAATGTATTTAATCATAAGGGTAGATGTTGATTCAGGTCCCAAGAAGGGTTTAATGTAGGCATTGAGATATTTTACATGTTTCTCCAATTACACAATGGTTCGCTTGTATTCTTCATTTCAAGTGAGGAGGTGAGAGGTAGATTCTTTGAATAGATGAGAGTCACCCTCATGTGAAGCTTTGCCCAATGAGATGCAGGTCAAATCATAATCTGACAGATTCATTTCCTCAATAGGATTTTCAACTTTTGGTTTGGAAACTTCAACATAATTATTACCTCAAAGTGCCACCGAAGAAGCAGGATGTTTTTTGAGCTCTCTTTCTTAGTTTTGGATTCCATGTCTCTAAGATTTCTTCGAGGCTTGACATGTTAGCCTATTGTATTGTTATTGGCTCACTTTGTTGATCAATTATAGAATAGATGGGAATGGATCATCAAGTGTTGACATGGTGTTTTCCACTGGAGCATTCTTAAGAGCTTGTTGTGGAATCAATTCTCTATTTTCGTAGGAAGCTCGACCTTCAAGAAGACATACTCGGGAACTTGAATGTTCTACAGTTAATTACTCTGATGATGGGTATTCTTTGTCTCAAGAAATTCAACCAAACTTTCTCACCTATCCCACCAATTTCAACTAATTTGAATTACTTTTAACAACTTACCAATCTCACTCAACTTGCCTACTCGGGGAGGAAGATCTCTACAACCTGATTGAATATTTATAATGGTGATATTTGGTGCTCCTTAACCTTTTTGAATATCTTTTGGACTACACAATGCCTCTCATTTTCCACTATTTGTGATTTTCTACTTTTCTCACGTACATCATTGTGACCACAATGATGCCTCAAGATCCCTGTGAAGGATGGATTTCGTCGTTTAAATTATGCGACTTTTCGACAAACTTGTTAAGATGTTGAAGAATAGAGAGATGAATGAAAGAAGATCCAACAATTTTTCACACTCTGGATTAATACTTTCTATTTTTATAAAAATTCCCTCTTTTCCCTTTCTTACTTTTGACCACCTTGTTTATTTCCATGGTTGTTCCCTGTACACGTTGCCTTGAAGAAATTTTCCCTTATGAGGTTTACTATTTATAGTAAGTGCTCATATAAAGACTTACTATTTTTGGAAAGTTCCCTTCCACACCTCAGATTGTGATGAAACCACCTCCACTAGGATAGGTTTCTTCTCTTGATCTCACATACAAATTTTCAGCTCAATCGATCACCGAATGACAAAAATAAAAATTACAAAACTAGGGCACGAAGTCTAGGTTGGAACATGCATGTCATTGATTTCAATTTTTTATGAGGGAACCTAAAAATTGTGAATAATGCAAAAAAAATCCACCTCGATCCATGCACCAATTTGCAAGATATAAGAATTTTTCCTTATGAGCTACGAAGTTAATCTAGAAAAAAATGTACTTGAAGCCTTTAAAAATTTGCAATTTTTATGAAGAGTTCATCTGTTGTGATCAAGGATACATTGAGGAGGAATGGAAGAGGAAAACTAGAGGTGAAAAATTCTGGAAAAAAAATTCCAGAGTTTCGGATAGATTTGGAGAAAAATGAGGGGAAATGGTAAAATACTCTAACTCCTTGTTTTTTTGTCTTTGAGAGGGGGCCAAATTTTTTGTCCCCATTTTCCACTTAGAAAGGGATTAAGGGGAAAAAAAATTCTTCCTATACCTATGAGGATAAGTGGAAAGCATGCGGTGGTGGAGGAGAGAGGGGAAATGGCTAAATTTTAGCACCTAGAGTCAAACTTGGTCATGTGAGGAACCAATTGGTAGCAAGGTGGGGGTTCATTTTTCTATCCCCTTTGTCCCCTTGGAAAGGAAATAATGGGGTACAAAAATTATCCTCATACCTAGAGTGACAAGTGGTAGGCATGCATGACATGGAGCATGGGTTGGAAATCTACCAAAAGGTGCTTATCGAGCCTCCCGGGGTCATCAAAGTTGAAAATGACGTTGTCAAACCTCTCGAGAGGAATTTTTAGGAACTTATTTATATTAATGTGACTAAAAATTTCATTTTTAGGATAATGGCATGGGTCTTAAGTTCTAATTCGTCTTGAAAACTTATCAAAAATGGATTTCTTTATCAAGATCACCAGTTGTGCCTATGAAGAATGAGTTGTGGAAATAAATTCACAGGCCTCGTGAAAAATGTGAAATCACCACCATGTATATAATTTAATCATATTTCCATTGATATTTTTTTATCTCAACTCATTCCAAAGATCTTGGAATCATCTTCTGAAGCTTAGGTGTTTTTTCGTAGTGCAAGCTCCTTTGGCCTCAAAACCCGCTTTTGATGAAATTTATCTTGAATCTCCAAATATTTACTAAATATTCCTAAATCACTTGAAAAATTATCTAGGATCATTAATATAACTCCCTCATGAATTTAAGGCTTTAAATCCACTCCAAAGAATATGCACCATCCTTAGAAAGGCTAAAAATAGTCATTCCTAAGCCTACTAAAGGATCCTCCTTCAAAGAAATTGTCTCAAAAGAATCTCATGAGATTTTTCTCATATCTTCAACACATGAGAAAGGTTAAGACCATATAAATGAGCATTAAATGGATGGGGATAGTCTTGATAGTGTGGTGAACTAATTTGGAAGGGTTTCTGTAAGGTTTACAAAGAAATTTTTTGACACTAGGGTCTGTTGTCATGCTTGAAAATATTAAATTTTCATATTGCACATTTTTATGACAATAATTTTAAAATAAATTTAAATATTAAAACTAGAAGTGATTGAAAAATTAAAAATTGACAAGAAATTGATATATAACAATGTTAAAATAAATACATCTAGATGGAAATGTACATGTGTGCCCTAAATCATACCATCTCAGTATCAAAAAAACCTATTTGGTCATTTCTTATCAATGGCCAAATAATCTCCATCCTAAAATTTTTGACTTAAAACTGATTTTCCTATTGTACTAGGGACACAACCGAAAGAGAGATTGGGAAATTTGGAAGCAATGTTTAGTGTCCCATTGGGGGTTGGAAGTGTCATGCATTTACTAGTGGTATTTCTTCCTCTTGTTGGAACTCAGACTCAAAATGGTGGTACTAGTGGAGGAGGTGGAATAATTTGAATAGATGGTGACAAACGACATTGTCAAAAACAAAGACATTACTAACTTATATAAAAATTGTTAAAATTTACAAAAAGTAACAATTTTATACCTTGTTGAATGGGAACCTGTAGCAGCCATGACTGAAATGATTGTGTGGGTGATTGGAGTGGTGGTGGAAGAGGTTACACTTATAGCAATTGAATAGATGCATGTGATTAAACCTGATTGTATTGGTTGTTCAGGATGTTCATGTGAAGGAGGGTAGTCCAAAGTCCCTGTAAAATGTTAAATGGAAAATGGTAAATTGTAAATGGTAAAATGTAAAAAAATAATGATTAATGTTAGGGGTAGTAAATTATGTCTCTTTTGTTTAACTAATTGAAATTGAAGAGGCTGAGGGGATGATTGAGCATCCATGTTATTCGTGAATCTCCGACACCTCGGCATGCTATTAACCTCTTCCTCTTGATGCTTCCTTTTTTTTTGGAATGGTGGTCAATTTTTTTGCATAAGGTAAATAAACAAACATAAGTGAATAATCTTACTAACATCAAAAACTAATTTGTAACAGTTATATAATTTACTAACCTGTTGTTCTTCAATTGAAATGGAAAATTGCTTCATCTTGTTGTTCATGCAAGTAGGAGTGGGTTCACCTTGTAAATTATGAAATGCCTCGAAATAAAGAGCAAGGATATAGTTTGTGGAAGAAAGATTTGGGTGTTCAGAACTTGAAAATTGGCAATATCAGATTTTATCCTATTTGATAAGTATATGCACAAATCAAATTTTTCTTTTAGATCGTGACGATAAAGTAGGTAATAGCCCAATGGGGAATATCCATCTGCCTACCCTGTAAAACAATTCTCATTTGAAAAAATTTTATCATGCCTTGAAGAAAATTGTGTGCAACTCCTTGCACATCGACTCCTTGTCTTGATTTGTTGAGATTTGCTGCAAAAAAGTCATTAAATAAAAATCAAGCACAATTTATATCAAAATTAAAATGTTAAATAAAACTGATAAATTCAAAAAAATTACAACACATACCATCTACTTGGAAATTGTAATAGGACTCAAGGAAAATATTATCATCTTTTGTCAAAGTGGCTTTAGTTGTAACAATGTTGCAATTTTTGAAAGGAAGGCATGTCAATCAATGAATATCCATAGGATCAACATTGAATCTGAATTTACGATCTGGAAAACTCACAGTGAATTATCTTTCTTGGATTGAATGAAAAAGGAGGTAGTTCAGGATGTTGGCATCTATCTCAAACTATGGCATGTTAACTAGTCCTTCGAACTCACAATCTTGTACCCAATCCTTGTACATTTCATTCAATTATAAGAGTACATTAATTTGTGGGCACATTATGTTCTTGTATTAGATCTTGGGTAGGGTGGTGGCCTTGCTAGTTTGAGTTACCATGATGTAGTTATGAAGATTGCACATGAGAATCGAGACCTGAAACATTTGAATCAAGACTTGAAACAATTGAATTGAGACCTAGCTTTTGTTTTAAACGGTTTAGAAATTTGACCTGTGAGTACTAAGAATTGAATAGGAAAATTGTAGGTTATGTGACCTATGAGCACTGAGAGTTGAATAGGATGTGAGACATGTGAAAAATGAGTTAAATATGAAAGCAAGAGGCTATGTGAAACCTATGAGCCTCGAGTTGAAATAATTCAAAAAGGTAACTGTGAACACTAAGTTGAAAAGGAGACCTGATTTGAGAGTTTATTTGAAAAGGAGACCTATGACTATTATGAGAAATGAGAAATAAGTTGTGAGAAGTGTGAGAAATGAGCATGGGAGGGGGTATTTATAGGGTTAGGATTAGGGTTTGGGTATTGGGATGTGTGACTAGAATAGCTAGAGATGTGCAACAACAAGATTAAGAGAAGGGTGACAACATAGAAAAGGTTTGTGTGATAGAAAAGGTTTGAGACACACAACAGAGAATTTTAGATATGCATGATAGAAAAGGGTGAAGACACATAATAGAAACATTTATAGATACATAACAGAAAAGGCTAAAGACACACAACAAAAAATGCTAATGACTCATGACAATGAAGGACAAAGACACGAGTCAAAAATTTATGGACACACGACAACAAAAGATAAGGTCACGCGACAAGAAATTTTGGTCACCAAATAGGAAATTTCCTATTGCATGACAAAAAATTTCCTATCACGTAACAAGAACGTGTTCGTGCGATAAAGAATATTTTTCATTCGATAATTGTATTTTCAAACCCTAGGAAATTCATTTATGTCATAAAATTGGTTCTAGGGATATTCCACCTATAATTTCATGGAGGACTCTTAAAATTATCCCTTCTTATTCACTTAAGTGGATCTAATATTGAAATGTAAATGTCCCTTTTTATTTATAAAAAGGGGACTTATTTTCTCACTTCTAGGAAAATGAAAAGTCACAAGTGAATAAGGACATAAAAAGGCATGTGGGGGTAGATGAATATTTGCATTGTAAATCTATAAATTGGGATAGCCTCCTCATTTCAAAAGATGGTGATTCTTGTTTAATAACTTCCATACTCTCTTAGGAACAAGTGATCAAGTTTCATCTATTTCCTTTTTTATGTTTCCTCTCAATCTCAACTACACTCCATGAGTATGTACTTGTTGAATATTATGCATTGAGACTATATGTTTTGTGTGGTTTTTTCTTTGTTGATTCTCATGGTATATTATAATTGAAATCATGGATATATTATGGTTTTGAAATAATAAACTTTGATATACTATTTATTGTGCAAAAACTCCCTTACTATTCTCTCCACATCTCTCTCTCTAAATTTTTCCTAGAGACGTGCAACAACAAGATTAAGAGAAGGGTGACAACATAGAATAGGTATGTGTGATAGAAAAGGTTTGAGACACATAACAAAGAAGTTTAGATCTATGTATGATAGAAGAGGTTGAAGACACATAATAGAAACATTTATAGATACATGACGAAAAAGGTTAAAGATGCACAACAACAAATGCTAATGACGCATGAAAATGAAGGCAAAAGACACAAGTCAACAATTTTATGGACACACGACAATAAAAGATAAGGTCACACAACGGAGAAAAAATTTCACCCAATAGGAAATTTCCTATCATGCGACAACAAATTTCCTATCATGTAACAAGAACAATGTGTTCGTGTGACAAAGAATATTTTTCATTCGATAATTGTATTTTCAAACCCTAGGAAATTCACCTATGTCATAAAATTGGTTCTAGGGATATTCATTAGGGATATTCCACCTCTAATTTCATGGAGGCCTCTTAAAATCATCCCTTCTTATTCACTTAAGTGACTCTAATGTTGAAATGTAAAAGTCCCTTTTGATTTATAAAAGGGGACTTATTTTCTCACTTCCTAGGAAAATGAAAAGTCACAAGTTGAATAAGGACATAAAGAGGCATGTGGAGGTAGATGAATATTTTCAATGTAAAGCTATAAATTGGGAGAGCCTCCTCATTTCAAAGGATGGTTATTCTTGTTTACTAGCTCCCATACTCTCTCTAGGAACAAGTGATCAAATTTCCTCTATTTCCTTTTCTTATGTTTCCTCTCCATCTCAACTACACTCCATGAGTATGTACTTGTTGAATATTATGCATTGAGACTTTATGTTTTTGTGGTTTTTTTCCTTGTTGATTCTCATGGTGTCTTCTCATTGAATTCATGGATATATTCTGGTTTTGAAATAATAAACTCTAATATACTATTTATTGTGCAAAAATCCCTTACTATTCTCTCCACATCTCTCTCTCTCTAAATTTTTCCTCCCTTGTAGAATCTACAAGCACTTTTCCATATGTGTAGGGAAGTACCCATGTGTCATCATCCTGGTTGAACGGCCACCCCAAGAAATTATAATAGTGTAAATATTTCTTGTTTTCAATAAATGGAGCTGCCCCATTCAAGTAGAGGTACTTAGTCCCATGCACTATTGGTGAGATTTCACTAGTTTTCCCACCCGAAAAAATATTTTTCCAATGGTTTTTGCTGCCCACCATGGGGTAGATTTAACAAATTTGCTCCTAATATTGATTCAAAAAATTCATAAAAAAATATTCCAAAAAAAAAAAAAATCAGAAATTTTAAAGTCCAAAATCCCACAAAAATAATGAACATAAATCTTCCTTGAATTGAATCCAAACTTGCAAAAAAATTAGCTAAAAGAAGATATACCAGATTGGATAGATTGAGAGGAATTGTTGACCCTTCCTTTAAAAATTTGAAAAATCAGCAAGAAAAAATTAGAGATAATCCATATTACTTCTCTCAAGATTCATCTCCATCTGATTCATCAAGTGGTACTCCTAGAAATCCTATCCAAACTCCTACAAACCCTCTTGATTATCCCATCTTTCAACCACCATTAAACATTGAATTCCAAAGTGAATAAGAATAAGAAGAACCAGAGGAATAATTTGGGGAATAATTTGTAGAATAAGAAGAAGGATAACTTGACATGGAAGTATAAGGACCTCTCCCTTGGGGACATAACATTGGCCCATTGGCTTTGGCTCCACCACTCCATGAACTTCCTAGAGGTTCAAATTTTTTTTTCCCAAGTTTAGAGGTGATGGGAAACAACATCCAGATGAGCATATTGTTGCATTCATAACTGCATGTGGTGTGTTGGGAGTTTCTCATGAAGATGTCTCTGTTCACTTGTTCATTGAATCACTTCAAGATGGTGTTGTTGATTAGTTTTATCATTTTCCAAGAGGTTCCATTACAAGATGGGCTCAAATGAAAGCAAAATTTGAAGCTAGATTCAAGTCAAGTGGAAGATGCTCATTCCCTCCTTGCTCAATTAAAACAAATGAAGAAAGAACCTCAAGAATCCATGAGATACTTCATGGAAAAGTTCAACAAGTTGATCAATAAGATTCCTACCATTGTTTTTCCTATTACGAGATAATTTGAATTTAGGTTCTTCATGAATTCCCGGATGTTTGAAGTGATATTTTTCATATGAAGAGTGCAACCAAGATATTTGGACCATGCTCAAGAAATTTCCATTGAAGTGGAAGATGACCTCATCTTGTCAGGAAAGATCAAGAATCCTTCAATGAAAGATAAGGCTTAGAATCCCAAAGATGAGACAACTGATTCATTGTTGTAGAAAAATTGTGAATGAATTGATAATGTTAAAGAGGGAGGTTTCCCAAACAAACATCCCATTAAAATTAGAATAGGAACAAAATTACAGGATCACCCTAAAGGCTTTCCTTGGAAGCTCCACTATTTAATGTAATTTATAGAACAAAAAATATGAAAGACTTGAACTAGAAGGTGAGGAAAATAATTTCCTAGAGATTAAAGAAGTGGAAGAGGATGCATAAAGAATATTTATTGAATATTTAGGATGTGAAGCTGATGATGACAATGATGCACCTAGATTCTCATGTGCAGTATTCACCCACTCTCAATACCAAAAAGGATATTCCTCCTCTATTACTCCTAAAAAGAAGAAGAAAGAATCTCCTCGGGTAGCGACTCTAAAAAATAGAATAATCAATAGAGGATATCTACTTCCACCCTCCATGGATTCGAAATGGAGAAAATGGATCCCATGGAAAGTAAAAGGCTACTTGTTATTCCAAGTAAGTATCCTAATGCTCTTTCCAATTCTAATTATGTTTTTGTAAGATCTAGTCCTTCAAGAGATTCTAGTGTGCCTACAAAATCATACCTTTTCTCCTCAAGCATATTCTCATTTTACCTCACCTTCATACACCCATTTTGATATCATATAACATATGAACAAGTCCAAAGTGCAGATTTGAATCGAGTATTTTTGGACTCACCATGAACAATTTGACAAGCTTGTCTGTCATATCAAGGGTAGTGGTTCAAATCCTAATATTTTGACTCCTATTTCTAAAGAACTTCTATAAATTCCACCTACTCCTCCATCGCAGAAGATGATTTCTATGAGATCTTTAAATACCGATAAGATTGATCCTTTCTATCTCTCCCTTCTCATTGGAGGATACCAATTGAATAATTTTATAATAGATTCAAGTTCTTTTAATAATTTAAAGTGCATAAAAGTTTCCAATGCTCCAAGAATTACCTTGAAAAGGTCCAATGACGTGTTTTACTCTATAGAGTCAAATAAAGTCCCACTTGTTGGGAATATCAAGGATGCACATGTGGCTCTCACTAAATTTCTAGAAAATAAGGTGTCATTGACTGTCTTGTTAGTAGACATCCCCGCATTTGGAATGTTGCTAAGTATAAGTATCTGTCAAGAATTGGGAGGAAAAATCCAAATGAATTGGTCTTCCACAAACATTTCGATTAAGGGAGATATGGAAAATTTTCTTCCGGAGAAAAATATGAGATATACGGTGCAAAATTCAAGAGATCTAGGAGCTAACATCTTGTACCAGGATAGTGGGAATAGGAATTATTTCATAACATTCGAAGAGGAGGATGAAATTCCTATCTTGATAGGACCAAGAATTCATTTCCTATGGGTTATTAATCGTGAAGAAGCATGGATAAATCTTGAATTATAATAGGATATCCCCCAATTTCCATATGATCCAGGCCATGAAGAAGAAAAATGATTCTTGATGAGTTCCAAACTAAAAAATCAGCCAATGCATTTGTTCATGAAGAAGAGGTTTTCTCATTCCCATTCAAAGATGAATATTCTCTTGATCATGTCATCCATGGAGAAGAAAGTCCAACTTGTGATGAGCCTTTGAAATATTTGAAAGAATAATTTGTGCAAGAAACACTAAGAGTTACAAAAGAAACATAAGACACCCATCTCAAGATTGAACTCCTAATGTTATCCATGGAATTGCAAGACATGTATGAATCTAGTGTTGGTTTCTCAATTGATTCAAAAATTGGTCATGATGAAATAAAGTGAGGTGAAAATATGATATCTCTCTTGAGACAATGGTTGATGGATGTGAGGATGAAAGTGAAGTTTTCTCTTTTCCATTTGAAGAAGAAAATTCTCTCAATGATGAAAAGGATGAAACAAAGTTATTTGATTCCCTTTAAAGATGAAGTTTCCCATAATAAAGAAGTAGTGAAGTTTAATGAGCCTTAGGATGATGGATCAATTTCTCTAAATTGTTTCATCAACTTTAAAAATAAAGATTCTTTAAATGAATGTGATTGTGATCTCTCTGTAGTTTTGAAGAAGGTTTTGTGTAAGAAATATTGAAATTTGTATATAAGAAATGGAAGATCTAGATCTCAGTCTCGATATATTAGCTCATGTCATGGTTATGCAAGATAATTATGAATAAAATTTTGATTCTTCATTCGATGCCCAAATGACTTATGATGAAATAAGAAAAAGGATGGACTCTATGCTTCTCGTGAGAAATTTGTCAATAAGGATTAATATGGGAAAGAGGAGAGATTATAGAATGTGAATAATGTAATAAAAAAGAAGCCTTGGGATAATGGTGAAATGTAAAGGGAGAAATCATAAATGTGGGTGAACGTAGTATCCAATTTACAATTTGAGATTGATAGAATTTTTGGCCAAATATTTGAGCATCAGAGTAATCATGTAGGCTCATTCCTCCCAAGTATACAGGAATTCATGAAATCACATGGATTTCATAAGCAAGTTGAGGAAATGAGGATACTTCCTGAACCAATCAATGGCTTTGCAGAACATCATCACTCGATGCTACCTATTATGGGTAACATCCGAAGAATAAAATTGCTTCAAGTGAAAGTAGATTGTCCCCACATGTACCATAGGTGATTTTAGGTTGTGTTTACCTTCTTTTTGTATGTTTCCATTTATTTCATGAGTTTGTTTCATTTTTGTTCCTTGTTTGTGGTATTGTGTTGGAATGGTGACTTTATGCCCAATTAATAAGGCTTCATTGTATATCTTTGTTATGACTCTATAGCCCAATGGATAAGGCATTGGTTCGCATAGTGTATTGATATTTTGGAGTTCCTTCTTGTCATTTCCTCACTATGTTCGATCCAGAACAAGTCCCCGAAGAAGAGCTAGTTGTTTTGTGTAAAATTTCTTGAATAAAAATTTAAAAAAATTGTCTTGAAAACCTATACCTCATTTGAAAATCCCTCTCTGGTCCATGTGAACCTATCCTCGGCCAAATTAGTTAATATGTTACCCTCATAATGGCTAGGAGGAATGTGCTAACATGATTTTCAAGTGTGTTTCATGTGTAGGGAAGTGATTCACAAATTCATTCAGAACCATTCAGAAGGAATTACTCCCGGAGGCCTAAAAAGGTATATTTTCAAGATTTTTCACACTAATGGACACCCATCGGAAGCTAATTGTTGAGGGACAACTAACATGGGAGTTTTATAGGGGAGATAAAAGGTTCCCTAAAGTGATTTATGGAAATTTAGGAAAGATTTGGAACCTTGGGAAAATCTTCTTCAAAACCGGGTTATTTTAGTCAGTGATGGGGATTACATTTTCCTAAAAACATCCTTTCAGGTTTCAAAGGTTTAAGGAGATTCAAGATTAATCATAAGGTGATCAGATACTCATTGGAAAGCTAATAATTCCTAATTTGCAGTGAAAAAGGTTCCAAGAGTTTTTTTATCACATTTGTAGATATTGGCCCGGTAGTACAAGTAAAGATCTTTGATCCTGGTAAATATTTGGTAGAATATTATGAGAGTTCTAGGGATATTTGAGACAAGATTCAAAGGATAAATTAATATATTTGGTTTCCTATTTTCATATAAGGTTTTGGTTATCATTTTTATCATCATAAACTTTGGTGGCAACTACTTTCACTGGTGCATAGGTTTGAGAATAATTGAAAGGGGGTTAAATTTTAAATTTCAAGAAGAATTGGATATTGAAAATTTTGGAAATGTTATAATTATCTCTTTTGGAGTCAAAATAATATAAGTTTTTCTATGAAATTCTACTCCTATCTCCGGTGGCAAGAAAATGCATCTAGGTTTCTATTTCAGGCAACGTTTGGTGAAGGTAAGCATCTATTTGTGGAAAAACCACACTTGGAGACACCTTATGCCCATTTCCCCTTTTTTACCCTTACCAAAAGTTACATGGGGAGATAAAAATGTGCCACCATGGTGGAGAGAAGTTTATATCACTTAAAAGATGACTTGGTGGTTAGAAAATGTCTTACACTCACCTAACCCACCTACCCCCTTCTCATGATGACTGAGCCTTGACACATTTTTAAAAGAGTGATATCCCTTTTTCCATTTTCCCAAAGGGATATGGGGAAACTAAACTACGTCACCATGTGAGGAGACCTTGTTTCATCACTTAAAACACCAACTGAGTGGTTAGAGCATGTTTTCAACTTCACCTTTCAAATTTGGCCCCTTCCTCATGAAGAGTAGACCTGTGGAACATTTTGAGAGGGTTGATGTCCCTTTGTACCCAATCTCAAAGGGAAATGGGGGACATAAAAATTCACCACCATGTGGAGGATGATTTTTTTGTCACTTAAGTGCACAACTGAAGTGTTAGACAAGTGTTTTCCACTCACTCTCATGACTTGTTTTTGCCCCCTTTCATGTTGCTTCCACCCTTGGCACATTTTTAAAGGAGTGATGTCCCTTTTTCCCTTACTAAATTTGGTAAGGGACATGGGGACATCTCAGACCCATTTGGAAACTTTTAACCCCACTCCTCCACCCATGAGTCTCTAGTTAACCTAGGTTAAGCCAAGTGAGTCAAGTGATGGGTTAACTAGGTTTATGAGTAAGGGAAGGTGTAAATATCATACTTAGTCATTTATCACTCACTCTTCATGTTTTTAAATCCCTCATTTCATGCTCCATTTTTTTATGCTTCTGAAATTCCCCAAATCCCTCATGCTCAAGAACACACTTTTTCTCATATCTCACAAACCCTTGCTCCATTTTCCATGAGATTTGAAGTAAATGTTCCTTACAAAAATGTCGTTAAGGGAAGTTTTTCATGCCTTCATTAATGAAACCTACTATTTCCTACACCTCCTTGAAATTTTCATCCAAAATAACTCTTTTTCATATCTACACAAATATGGCAATTGAAATCCTATAAAATTGGAGCAAAGGCTTATAATGAAAAATAAAAACTTCTGCAAGTGGTTTCATTCGAATCCAGAACTGGGAAGGCCACTGACTATTTTTAGTAATCCTTCATGGTATAACTTACTATTAATAATAATTTCAATAAAAATTTACATTTAGACACCTCATTGCATCCCCCTCGTGATCGAGACACTCAAAAATTGCCAAAATTAGCAAGATTGGTTAAAATTGGCTAAAATGGGATAATAATGATGAATATTCTAAAAATAGTAAATGTATGGGATAAAATCAAAATGATCACCTTTCAGTCCTTCATACATTCTCTAATTTTCCTGAAAATCATAGGAACTTCTCCCTCAATTTTCAAGAAAATTCCCGCATTCCCGATGGGGTGAGCATAAAGTGCCAAAAAGGGAAAAGTGTCAATTTTATCCTGAAAGCTATTTCACTTCATCCCATAAGGAGTGCATGATAAAAGGTGGATGGAATTGTTTTTTTTCATTCTTATTCACTTTCTCTAAAATTTGAAGGATTGAGTCTCATGTTTCATTCATCATCAATGCTCCCACAGTGACAAAATCAAGATCAAGATTGTGTGAGTAAAATACACCAATTTCTCCCATGTGAATGATTGATCATGAAAATTTGGTACTGTCTCCAGTATCAGAAGGGTTTTATCAATGAGCTAATTCACCTTTCAATATTCTTATTGTCTTGATGTGCTTATCGCTCATCTTTTTGGTGTATTCAAGTAGTATTGCAAAGTTTCTCCATTTTAAGAGTTTTTTCAAAGGGAGAAAAGTGTTCAAAAGGTCTTCATCAAGATATTCATCATTGCATCATTATGGAGGGTCATCATGGGTCAATTTTTCATCTTCAACAGCTTCAGAGCTGATCTTCATTGAAGGAAAAGGCATATTCATCACTACTTTAGAGTATTTCTTCTTTCCTCTCCTCATTATTTCTCATCTTCTAATCCCCCTTTATAATTATTCATTGTAAGAAATCATTGTATTTTTTATTATTTACTTAAGTAGCTCTACTATTGAAACATAGATTTCAATTTTGATTTATAAAAAAAGGACTTATTTTCTCACTTCCTAGGAAAATGAAAAGTCATGAGTTGAATAAGGACATGAAGAGGCATGTGGGGGCCGACGAAGAGTTGCATTGTAAATCTAAAAATTAAGCGAGCCTACTCATTTCAAAGGATATTGATTCTTATTTATTATCTCCCACAATCTATCTAGGAACAAGTGATCAAATTTGTTCTATTTCCTTTGCTTATGTTTTGTCTCCATCTCAACTACACTCCATGAGTATGTACTTGTTGAATATTATGCATTGAGACTTTTTGCTTTGTGTGTTTTGTTCCTTGTTGATTCTCATGGTGTCTTCTCATTGAATTCATGGATATATTCTAGTTTTGAAACAATAAAATTTGATGTATTATTTATTGCACAAAACCCCCTTATTAATATCTCCACATATATCTCTCTAACGTATTCCTTGTAGAATCGATAAGCACTTTGCCACAGATGTAGGGAAGTACCCCTATGTGATCCTCGGTTAGAAAACCATCCCCAAGAAATTATAATAGTGTAAATATTTCTTGTTTTCAATAAATGGAGCTTCCCCATTTAAGTAGAGGGACTTAATCCCACACATTTTTTGAGATTTCACTCATTTTCCCACCCAAAAACTATTTTGCCAACAATAGTATATGCATGTATATAGGTGGATGTATTATGGTTGTTAAAGTGAGTTTGGAGAATATAAAGTAATATAATTTGGTATCATAGTAATCAAAGCTTCACCTTATACAATGTGCATCGGTGCAAGTACTCTCGGGTAACTCTAAGAATAAAAAAAAAATTCTCTAATTGATCGAAATTTTACCATAACATAGATATCATCTTATATAAAAAAATACCATTCCGTATCAAATTTTGAATGATTCTCTAAATAGTATTTTTGGGTCATCCTAGAATTCCCGCAAATGTTGAAGTGTCATGTTTGACATAAAAATTTATTGAAAGGTATATATTGGTTTACACATGAAACTTTCCTTTTGTGTTATATTCTTAATTTTTTGTCATACGATACTTTTAGTGTCATCAAAAAAATTTCCAAAGATAAAAAAATTATACATCATGCTAATTTTTTTGCAAGAATGTAGATTATCACATTTTAAGAATTTTACTCTTGTGATAAGATATATGATTCACTAAGTTATAATTATATTGTATGTTTTTTGGATATGTTTTTCCAACACATTCACTAGAAGAAATTTTCTATATTTTTTAAATGATGCATTCTAATTGATTGGGAACCCCGATATTTTGTTATTAAGTAGATATATAGGCTTCACTCATACAAACATTTTCATCTCTCCACCTATTCACCATTATGGAGGGATATTTGGTGTGATACTACTTTCATCTGCTACATGTAGTTATTTAGTAAACTCTATTGTGTTTTTGACATGAGGAAGTGTAACCAAGTGGTATGCCAACATCCATCATTTTAGTGATCAAGAAGTGGATACATGATTGTACTCACAAAAATTTTATTTCTAAACATTCTACAAAGTACATATTAAGGGGATGTTAGTGTATTTAATTAAAAAATTAGATGTTAGTGTACATATTAAGTACACTATTATATGCGATTAAGATGCACTTGTATTATTTAATTATAAATATGGATAGACACATGTGTGTGTGCACTTATTTATATCCTATTAATAGAGAGGAGTAAAGAACTAAGTAATTGATTTAGTTGACTTAAAATATTGGTATAAGATCTACTTTAAATTCTATCTTTACGAAGGATTTCTCTAAAAGTGATCTAATCTCCAACCCTAATAATAACTCTACATTCTTTTATAAAATCATATAGATATAGTATTAGATTAAATTAATTGTGGTGATACAAAACGTGACTAGAAATAAAATGTTTTTAATAGGTTGAAGGAATTTATTACCATAAAACATTTTCTTAATTTCCCAAGATGAATTATGTTGAGTATGATTCCAATATGGGTACTTGATTAGTTATTGTTATAATTAGTTTTAATTATGTTTTTGGTTTTTAGGATATTTTTGGTTAAGTGTAAAATTCTATGTTTAGAATTCTATTTTCAGACATCTTTTATTTTTAGAGTTGAATGGTTAGTTAGAGTGCATTTCACTAGATGTGCACTTGAATAAGATAAAATAATCATACATTCATATCCAAGATGTGGGGTTTCATTTATATGTATATTTGACTAATTTTATTTTTATATAAGTCCATTTCTAGTTGTAGAAGAGGTTGGGGCACATATTCTAATACTAGTGTGCATGATGGGAGTGCATTTGTCACTTAAGCTAATAATAGTTTTTTGCATGTTGACCATATTATAAATAGATGATGTTTGTCATCTTGATTATATTTTTATTCATATTTAGTTGAAATTTTTTGATTTATAAGTTGTTGATCCTATTGTTATTATTTTACTTGTCATGCAAATTTTTTTATTAATGGAAAATATTTTTGAAGGGACTATACCGTGATACAAAAAAGGCTCAACAAATCAGATATACAAGAGTGAGTAACAAAAAGGATCAGAATCCAGATATTACAATAAGCCAAATAGTAGCCAAAAAAGGAACTACTAAGAAGGAGAAAAATAGGAATAAAATTGCTAAAAAAATAGTTGAACATAAAACTAACAACAACAAACAACATCTTGCTCATGCAACTGATCGCTCTCGAAGAATATTATTTCTTGAATCCTTGTCGATTCTTGATTTAATATTCGAAGTGAGGTAAATAACACCAAAGTAGTGACATACGTAGGGTCATTTGCATCCATATGTGAGATGATTTGGTTCCTTTCATCTCTAGTGCCCCAAATGTCAATTGATATTCCACTAAGCATAGTGATGCTTCTGATCTATTGTTTAATAAAATCACATATAGCCCTAAAAATTGCAATGTTGTGATCATTTCATTATTTATAGTTCCCAAGTCCATTGTCCAAGGAATTCAATTTCTTTTTTATCTGATCTGCCCCAATACCAACATCCTCATTCAATTTTCTTTTACCCTTTTGCTTAATTAGCTGATGTATTTTTTTGAGATTTTCCACCTCTTTTCCAAGATTTTCATCCTATGAAGAAGGTTCTCCTTCTCATGTTGAGTAATGTTGTCTTGTCTTGTAGTGCTGATGTGCAACAAATTATGGGCAATTTCAATATCCTTGCTGCTCCTAAGGACTCTGCCAAAGGAAGAGGGGTTTAATTTGGAGAAGGAAGGATTTTTTGTCTTGACTTTCCTTTGACTAGAAATGGTGATGGGGGTGAAAGAGGAATGGGGTGAATGGGAATGGGCGGGCGACGGGGGTAACATGTATGGTAGGGTATTGGGTGAGACAATGTCTGTGAAGGAGGAAGATAAGACCCTGATGGAGGGGAATGGCCCGGGTGTGGTTTTGGAAATCAAGAATGGAACGTTCCATTAAATTTAGAAGATAGTGTAGGAAGAAAACAAGAAGATTTCTCCTAAAATGGTTAAGAAAAATCAAATGTTTTATGGGGATAGTGATGTCATGAAAATTAATACAAGTCTTGTTGTAATAATCGTATAATCCTTGTTTATTTATTGATTGGATAAGAAATAGTGGGAGAAAATACATGTCAACACATTGTTTTCATTGATTTTATCTCTAATTGTATTTACAATTGTTTACAAAAAAACTAGAAATCTTGGGATTCATTATTTACATTTATTAAATGCATATTTGGTCATCAATCTCTATTACAATGTAATATTATATTGGGAACAATTAATTTTTGGCAAGTTTGGATTATCACTAGCTTAATTTACAGGATATTTCAAATATAATTTACACCCCAATCTTATAAAAAAATCATTTTTGTATCATATCCTCACTCAAGAAATATTTATAAGGGTTTTTAGCCATTTTCGGAAGAATCATAACTTCAGTGAATTTCACTTATTTTAATATCCCTATCTTCAAAGGAGACAACTTTAGTATTGGAGAGACCATTCGAAGAAGAAGAAAAGGATAATGCACAAGATTTTTCTATCTCGTAGAGTGTCATAGACCAAAGCATTTGTCTAAGAATTTTTAAAAGAAAAAATGTGCATGAGGCATGGAATACCTTGGATAATTCATATCAAGGATTTTATAAAGTAATAGAAAAGAAGAAAAATCTAAAATTTTAAAATGGATTTTTAGCATTTGAGGATGTTAGATAATGGAGGAGTCATATAATATTGCATAAGGATAAATGATTTAGTGCATACAATGAGTTTTTATGGAGAATCCATAAAATAATAGTTTATATTAAGGGAAATTTTGAGATATTTGACACAAACATGTATGCATATTGTGATTACTCTTGACAAGTGTAAGGACACGAATACTATAAGTGTTGATGAATTAGTTGGTTCTCTCTTGTCCCCTAAGGATAAGATGAGACTACAGGTAGGAGATTCGAAATAGACTTTATAAGAGATACCAGTAACCAAGGAAATTATTTCAAGGGGAAATATCAATCTAAATTCACAAATAAATGTAAGAGAAACCTTACTTTTCATTATTATAAAAAATTGGGACATTTTATCAAAGATTGAAAGATATGGGCAACTAAAAACCAAGTTAATTAAGGGGGTGAAAGGATTCATTTCAAGATGAGAAAAGTGAGGGTAAATATAACTCAAATTATTTTCTCTCATGTAATCTAGGATTATATAATTGGAATAGTATTTGTTATCTTGATTTAGGTTGCTCAAATAATATGAAAAGTTAGAATGATAGTTTCAACAAGTTAAACGTGAAATAAATAGAATGAAAGTATATCCTAAGAGTGTGTCTCACATATTCACAAGATATAGTGATGAAATAAAAGCATACAAGTTTTATAATCCTACTAGTAAATCCACAATTATTTCTAAGGATTTTATTTTTTTAAAATGAGATGCATGTTGATCATGATAAGATTTATAAAATGTTCATGAGTGAATTGGATAATCCTCTTGAATAATATTTTATGGTTTATAAATCCATACACATGTATCTAGTTCAATAGGAAACAATATTAGCTCTTCCCAAGAGATTAATCATAAGTCTACATCAACACTAAGTAAGTGAAAGAATTTGTTGAATCCACATCTAAAAAATCAAATTTTGGATCAAAATTATGAGAAGAGGATCATAAGGCTTAAATATCAATAATGTAATGTATTTATGATGATTATGATGGAAGTACTATGTTTTCATTGTCATTGATGTCTAGTGAACCTAGAAGTTATGCAGAAGCTAGTCAAAGGGAAGATTTGATTGATGATATGAAAATTGAGATGGATTCAATTGAGATGAATGATACATGGAATCATATTCATCCTCTATCTAATAAATATTCCTTTGGAAAAAAGTGGGTATACAAGACCAAAGTTATGAGTTATGTTATTTCATTAATTCCTAGATTTATGGGAAATCCATAACTGAAGTATTTGCAAGTAGAGAGAAGAGTTTTATAGATATGTAAGAGGTATGTATAATCATGGTATTTATTTCATAAAAAATAATTCATTATTTATAATCAGATACATAGATTTATATTGGGGAGGTTTTCTTGATGACAAGAAGTCTACTTTAGGTTATTGCTTCACATTAGGAATTGAGTTGGATTCATGGTCATTAAAGAAACAAATTATAATTATTTTATCCTCTATTGAAGTTGTATATGTAGTTATTACATTAGCTTACACATAATGTATGTGGTTGATAAGACTCTTATTTTATTTCAAAAAGGCTCAAGTTGATCCTACACAAATGTTTTTATAATAATGGTGCAAAGATACAATTGTCCAAGAATCCAGCTTTTCATATCATAATCAAACATATTGAACCCAAGTATCATTTTATCATAAACTTGGTAAATGGTAAACATTTTTTCATTGATTAAGTGAGATGTGAATATTAGCGTGTTGATATTTTCACCAAGGTATTTTCATAGTAAGATCATGGAATACTTAAGGAGATGGTAGGTATTTATGCCCTTTACATCAAAGGGAGTGATGTTAATTATGATGCCAATATGGGAAACTAATTAATTTTTTTATTTAAGGCAAATAGTTTTGAAGGGACTATACCCTGATACAAAAAGGCTCAACAACCAAATATACATGAGTAATAATCAAAAAAAAGGATCAGAATCCAGATAATTCATCAAGCCAAACAAAGTAGCCAAAAAAGGAACTACTAAGAAGAAGAAAACTAGGAATAAAACTGCTAAGAAACAATAGTTAAACAACAAACTAGCAGCAACAAAACAACATCCTGCTCACAACCAAACTACACTAAAGAATTTATTTCTTCAAAGCCCTGTCTATTCTTGATTTAATAGTCTGAAGTGAGGTAAATAACGCTAGAGTGGTGACATGCATGGGGTCATTTACATCCAACTGAGAGATGATCTGCTTCCTTTCATCTCCAGTGCCCCAAATGTCAGTTGAGATTCCACTGAGCATAGTGATGCTTCTGACATGTTGTTCAAGAAAATCACATATAGCCCTGAAAATTACAATGTTGTGGTCATGCCGATCCTTAGATTTCCCAAGTCTATTGTCCAAGGAATTCAGTTTCTTGTAAATTTCACTTATTTGATCTGCCCCAATATCAATATCCTCATTTAATTTCCTTTTACCCTTTTTCTTTGTTAGCTGATACATTTATTTTTTAGGTTTTCCACCTCTTTTTCCAAAATTTCCATTCTTTGAAGAAGATTCTCCTTCTCGTGTTGAGTGTCTTTCCCTACAATTACGATATGCAACAAATTATGGGCAATTTCAATATCCTTATTTCTCCCGCGAACTCTATCGAAGGTAGAAGGATTCAATTTGGAGAAGGAAGGGTTTTTTTCTTGACTTTCATTTAATTGGGAATGGCGATTGGGGTGATGAAGGGATAGGTTTAATGGGAATGGGCAGGGTGACTGGGGTAACAGGTATGATAGGGTAATGGGCGAGACAATGTTTGTGAAGGAGAAAGATAAGACCCTGATGGAGGGGAATGGCCCAGGTGTGGTTTTGGAAATCACAAATGGAGAAATCTATTGAATTAAGAAGATAGTGTGGGAAACAAACAAAGATATTTCTCCTAAATTGGTTAAGAAAAATCAGGTGTTTTATGGGGATAGTGATGTACCTACCTTCAAGAGAGATAAAACAAACCATCATTTTAGTTATTTCGTTAGGAAATTAAGTATTAATGTTTACATTATTTATGTATTCATTAAATACAAATGTTAGTAATTATATTATTGTTATATTAACAATAATATATTGGTTGGAGTTGTTTTAACAACTCATATGATTTGAGTTGTGTATTGTTACGTGAGTAACAATCACAACTAAATAGGAGATATTTGTGGTTGAGTTGTTTCCTACTTAATAGGAAACTATCTCCCTATATATTGGCAGCTTGTTCAGTATGTAAGGATCCGGTATGAATTGAATATAGAGAAATAATATACTTATTCTATGTTTTACCTGTGCAAAACTAGTTAATTACTATGATTTGGTATCAGAGCGATCAGAGGTCTAAGGTTGTGTCTCGAATGAGAGTCATTTCCCATTGAAAGATGCCGTCCATTAGTTGGCCGCAGACCTGGTGATTGGAAACATGCATTGATTTGCATGGTCTCTGCCTGTCTTGTTTGTCGAATCCAGTGCAGTCCAATTCACACAAAGATATGCCGGAGAAGCACAACATTTTGTTTGTAACCTGAGTGCTTGGCTCGAGATCTCAGAAAATTTGCGTGTTCTTGGAGATTTAAAAGCCCACGGTCTTATAAAGAATTCTGCTCACTGGACGTTTTTTTTTTTGGATTTTCCATCTTTTTGGAATCAAGAATTAATGTGAGTTGCGCCTATATCAGTCTCCACGCCATTTGGTAGATCTGTAACTTGGTAGAGTATCATAATTTATTAAGATGTGCAGTCTCTTGAAACTCCAAGCATCTATGATATTCAGGCAAAGTTTGATAATGGCATAGCGGTTGATGATCAGAATTTCGCAGCAGAAGCGTCTTTACCAGATCTAGCTAAATAGGTTTAATCTCTGTGCATATTTGATAGAACCAAATTGTATTGTGGTGAACAAGGGCGTTCAATATATGTCTTCGCAGTCAATACACCAATATCGATTCCCAAAAATTTACGTTGAATCATTGCAATGGCAGATTTGATCTCGGGCCTCTACATGATTATTGTGAACTCCTTCAACATGATTTGTGACAGGATTCAAGCTTCAATTCACCGTGAACAATTCAGTGAGGTAGATCTACGATATTTCATCTTGGTGCCTAAATAAGTTTTCCCATAAGCTAACATATTTCTTCTATACAGTTTATTAAGTTTGTGTTATTCTATGTTGTATGTCCAAAAATCTTTTTGATCAAGTTTTGTTATCAATATAGTTTTCTTTTTATTTCCTCGTTCAACATCACCATCGTCTAGAGGAATGTTTTCACTATTTTAGTCTTACATCCAGCCATCCCTTTTGTAATTAAAAAGTTTTTATTATTTTACGGTCCATTGTGTTCTAGTAATTTTGTCTTTGTAATGTTATTGTAAATCAAGTTTGTGTTTTTTGGGAGTCTTCAAAAGTATAAAGGTAGTCTTGTTGAGTTAATTGTTGTTTTTTAAAATCAAGTCAAAAATCACGAGTCGAGTGGTAACTAAGAGTCATATTTCATAGTTGATTCATCATATGTTATGAAGTCCTTGTTGTTTTGTCAAAGTCATGTAATTGTAAAAGTCAAATAGGTGATTTTAGGTGGTGTCAAGAGTCTTGTCAAAAATGCATTGTGAGTTAGAGTCAAAAGTCAAAAAAATTGAGTCATTATAAAAATCGTAAAAATAAAAAAATTTGCCTCACGGACGCATTTTCGGTGTTACCCGACGTCTGGAAAAAATAAAGTGTTTCACATTGCGGGAAGGAAGAAAAGAATAAGATCAATGTGGAAACAAATGCACTTCATGTTCACATCTTGCTGAGTTAGCAGCATGAAAAATGGAGGATGGAGGCATCGGAGGCTGGAGGTCAGACAGCGACCTCTCGTCGATCAACGACGGGCCACACAAAATGATTTGGTGGCACATGTGTGCAGTGTGAGTACTTGTTTTTGAGTTTTGCAGGTGTTCCGCTTTCATTGTGTGGTGTGAATTTCAGCTTGGTGTGATTATTTTTCAGAGTTCCTGTTGTGTGTTGAATAAGTGAAATGTTCACATTGAGGGGGGAACATGATCAACATGATCCAATGTTCCATTTTCATTGAGTATGTGGCTTTTCCTATTTCCCCAAATGCAAAAAAACATAAAGTATGAGAACAAATAACACGGTGAAACGCAAAGCATCATGAGGCTTGATGAGGTAGAAAATGATCGGATGTGTTCATGTTCGTACCTAGGTTTGTGGTTAGCCTCTTGAAAACCATCAAGGTCTGTTCGAGATGTGTTCGCTTGAGTTCCCACACTGCTAGGTTAGATGTGTTCCCTAGAGTGACTGGTTGATAAGCAGATGATTCCTGAGCGTGTTCCCATCCTCGTCGGTCAGATGTGTTCCCGAGCAAAGTGCTTGGTCGATAAGAAGTTGACGTGTTCCTTCTTCCTTCGCCCGAGTGTGCCAAGATCATGAGCGCGCAGAGGCGGCAGGCTGCAAAGGAAGTGTGAAAGTTCTAATGTTACCATGTAAACATTAAGGGGGGGAATGTTAGGAAATTAAGTATTAATGTTTACATTATTTATGTATTCATTAAATACAAATGTTAGTAATTATATTATTGTTATATTAACAATAATATATTGGTTGGAGTTGTTTTAACAACTCATATGATTTGAGTTGTGTATTGTTACATGAGTAACAATCACAACTAAATAGAGATATTTGTGGTTGAGTTGTTTCCTACTTAATAGGAAACTATCTCCCTATATATTGGCAGCTTGTTCAGTATGTGAGGATCCCGTATGAATTGAATATAGAGAAATAATATACTTATTTTGTGTTTTCTGTGCAAAACTGGTTGATTGCTATGAATTTCATCAAAGGGTTCTCGGGATGGAACAGATCCTTTATACTGTCATTCTAAAGAGGATCTCCTCCCATGTTTTCACAAACTTTTTGGTTTCTACATTTCTATCCACCCTTTTTCTTAAAATCATAATTCCATCTAAAACAAGGCTCATTACCTCTGCAATAAGATCCTCTATTATCAACACTTTTTGCCCACCATAAGTTACCTTCCACTCTTTCCAGTCTACAAAAAAATGCACAAATATGTTCTGGTCGTGGCCTTGGATTTTCTCAATAAAATTGGTGACCCCCTAAACTGTAGATAGTTCCACATCTCAACGTTTTCTTTCCATGTGGGATCACAATTGGGTTCTATTTGACATGGAGCTCCCCCATTTTCCTACCTCTGCATGCAACCTGCTTGAAACCCACGAATAAACTATTTGTGTCTTTCCTAAACCAATTTTTAACCATCCATCTGCATATCCTTTGAGCATGTGAAATTTGATGATTATAAATACATGTACTCCTCTCACATGTGCTAACTTTCATTTCCCATAAAGCACATAAAGTCCCATTAGTGATTCTTTGTGGGATGTAATCTATCATATTTATCTTTGGTAATAGAGTTTTGTACTTCAATAGGGGTATTTTTCTCATAATTCCAAGTGGTGAAGTTATTACTAATACCATAATTAGCTAAAGTGTCCACTACCCTATTCCCCTCTTTATAGGTGTGACCAATTAGTTACAATTATAGTTACAATTAGGTGTGTGAAACTAATTAGTTACAATTATAATAATTTTTAGTTTAGTTTTTTTAAGGATATTTTTAGTTAAGTGTAGAATTCTATTTTTTTAAATCTATGTTTAGAATTGTATTTTCAAGCATCTTATATTTTTAAACAGAAGTTCTGGTTAGAGTGTGGTTCATCGAAAATGTACTTAATTGAGTTTAAATCATTATACATTTATCTCCAAGAAATGTGACATTATTTATATGTATAGATGAATACTTTTAGTCTTATCTAAGTCCATTTATATTTTTTTAGGAGAGTTTGGGGCACCTAGTTTGACTAGTGTGCATGTGTCTCTTAAACTAAAAATGGCTTCTTACATGTTTTCCATATATTATTAGTGTATTATACTTATCGTATTGAATCTATGTTAAGTCATCATTATTTTACGTTAGTTCATTTAAGAGTTTTAGTTCCTATTATTATTATTTTACTTATCATGCAAATTAAGAAAAGTCTTGTTGTAATGGCTATATTAGCCTTGTTTCTTGATTAATTGAATAAGAAATATTGGGGTGAATTTTTCCAAGTGGAAACACTTTTTACATTGATTTTATCTCTAATTTTATTTACAATTATTTACAAATATAACCAACAATCTTGAGATTCATTATTTGATTATATTCAATGCATATTTGGTCACCAATCTCTCTTAGAACAATACTATATTAACAATCTGTTAATATGGTGGAAATTTGGATGATCACGAGCTTCATTTATAGGATATTTCAGATCTGATTTGTACTCCATCCACGTCAAAACTTTAAAAATATATCTAGCTAGTACTCTTGTTTTCTGCAACACAGGATGGGAAATCCATAAAAAGGATGTCAAAAGTGTCTTCTTGTATTGATACTTTCAATAAAAATCTACATGTCCCAAACCTATGTGGTTTGTTAGTAGTGAGAACTCCAATTATGTGTGCATATTGAAAAACTTCTCATATCTCTTAAAAACTATCCTCAAACTTCGTATGAAAATATTGGCATAATTCTTATCAATTTTTGTTTTGTATAAATTCCCTATGATTTTATAATCTACATGAAGAAAATAGATGGGAAAATTCTGGTAATAGTCCTCTATATTATTGATTTAATCATTAAAGGATCTCCTAAAGTAGATCCATGACTTGGAGGAAATGTTAATTAATTATTTTGAGATGAATAATATGGGTTTGTTATTTTTTATTTGGTCTATAGATTTCTTTATCTATTAAAGGTATTTGTCCTCATCTATTTGAATAAGCTTACTATATTCTACATCATTTCAATATGGGAAACTACAATTCCACATCGAATCATTATCAATCTAGTGTTAAAATTTCTTCCGAGTGTTACTCTCCTATATTTTATGGTACACTTTATAGGTAGTTAGTAGGAAGTCTACTATACTTGACGTATACATGTCCTTACATATCTTTACATAAAACTGGATTCGCGCTACAATCAAGAATCCCATAAAATCCACTAGGACACTAATAACCGCATTATATGGTATATTGGATTGATTATAATTCAATGGAAAATCCACAAATATATATATATATATATACTTACTTGAGGGGAAAATAAAAAAATTATCGATCCTTGTGATGGAATAACTACGGCTGAAGGCTACATAGATAGTGAAAGGGTGGGACATCTAGATGATCGCAAGTATACTATATTCCATCTTGGGGGAGGCTTTGTGATTGTCTCTCGAAACAAATACTATTATTTTGTCTCTTGTATGGAAGATGAATACAATGGATTTATTGTTGGACATGATTTTGTATGAATCAAGCATTCTTTATGAGTTTAGATTTCTAAAGACCCGGCTTATAACACATTGGTGTGACGATAAAATTTATATCGACATCTATCGTAACCAATTAGTGTACAAATGCACGAATCACATTGAATTTCATATGGATTATATTTAGCAATATATAAGACAAGGTCATTCATCTTAATTGTTAGGTTACGGACATATTCATGCACCTTTCTTGAGAAGATATTTTTTAGCTCTAAAATTTCTTCAGCGTGAAGGAAGGTTTCATCAAGGAGATATAATTTAGTGACTCCTCCATCCTTCACTTCATTGAAATACATTTTAATGGGTATGTTAGTGCACTTAACTACCATACACTATTGTATGAGATTAAAATTCACTTGTAATATTTAATTGTGATATAATTCCTATTTTATGTATAAAGAAAGTAACAATCAAGTTATTGACTTGATTGACTTCCATTATCAATAGATTAAAGAAACTCTGTTAATAGATGTTATTAATAAATCAAACACAACTCGTCAGACAAGCTATGTTGTAACACTAATAATAGTTTATTGTTTTTATAGAATCATAGAGAGCTTGTGTTAAAGGTAATTCATGTGGAAGAGATTTATGGTTATACTAGGAATTTAGGCCAGCTATTTTAATAAAAGAGGTAGTAATGTTACCTATATTTATAAAGTTATATTATGTCTTTATTTTAAGCTTTCATTGGTTTATAGTATATGCAAGTATTTGGGTGAATGGTCTTGTGGTTTTTACGGTGATTGTAGAGAATATGCATATATGTAATTGTTGATTTTTTAATCTTTCATATCCATTATATTTTTAATAAAAATCAATTATTATTTGTCAATACTAGTTTTTATCATTCTTCAATATAAAATTCATAACCAGATATCTTTAATCACAATTTAATAGCATAGGATGTGGATGTATATTAAATCAAATAGAATGACCTACGTAAATATATCATGATGACTTGTGTAAGTTTTTAAAGCAATTTTTCATTCATAGTTTTATTTTTTTTGGTTTATTTATACCTTTATAAATCAAGTTATGGCCATAAAAAAATATTGAATTGAATCCACAAGATGATCACAAAAATGTGGCATTCAAAGAAGGTTTTCAGTAGCACTAATAAAGGACATTGATGTCAGAAGTAATTTACTATTCGTCATGTTATAGTATCTTAGTAATATAATTTTTTGATGTGTCTTGTTCTTCACATTTAACTTATTAATATAGTTCATCAAAATTATTTCCATGATATATAATCTCATTTAAGTTGAAAGAAAAAAATTATACGAGACCTTAGACAACCTTATATATATATATATATATATATATATATATATGTTTGTTTGTCATTCATTATTTTTTTCAACAAACACCTATTTTACTTAAATGTTAGGTATTACTTTATTTACATTGTATAATTAGCTACAATATGTTATGCACTTTATTATTTATTTATTTTTAAATAGGAAATATCCAACTCTCATTATCGTAGGCATTTATACAAATTTGCTCACACATTGAGTATAATAGGATTTTAATTATTATGAATTATATGTGTGTATATATATATATTAACACATACATTTTTATTTTATTATGTTCTAATTATTATTTTATATACTTAACTCAAAAGTTTCCTAATATTTTATGTTGCATTTATTTAATAGGCAATGAATGAATTGTAATGAGGATGAAGACGATGAGGAAGAAGAATATGTCGATAATGTTGATAAAACCAACAAAAAGATAGATAATAATGATCACGGTGACTAAATGTTAATCATTTCTTCATTGAATTTTTCATAACTATTTAACAATGAAAATAATGACAACTCGATATAGATTATCAATGACTACATTTTCATACTAAACTTTGTTTTGATAATTTGTTAATGTATAGTATTTAAATGATTTTCATATTGTTTTAGTTAATTTTTTATTATTCTAATAGTAATCATGGTCATCATAACCACTTAAATTTAAAAACATAAAACTTCACACATAAAATAATTATGTAATTAATCAATATTAGTATATAATATTATTTTTAAACAATATATTTAATCATGACATTTCCCTTTAAAACCAAATATATTTTCCTCTCCAAATTTAAATTTTGGTGGAAAATTTTGGAAAATTCTACTTGATTTTTAAAATAATGTGTTGGCTCAAATTTTGATGCAATAAAAGGGCCTCGCTTTGCACTTAAATTTGAAAAATAGTATTTCAAATAATCAAACTATTCTAATATAAATTTTAATGATGCACAAAAACTTAGAACATCTTAGAAAAATTGCTAATAAATTCTTGATGCACGGAATTTTTTTATTTTTGGGTCGAATGTATGATGTAAAAATGTCACATGACTCTTCATGTCAAAAACACAAAAACATCTAGGAAAATATCTCTAATATTGAAATAAATACTAGCAATCACACACAATTAGTTCGATGTGAACATTGAAAGCAATGGGGAGTGTGGACAAAGTGAAAATAATAGTAAACATTGATGAGAAAAGATGAAGGGGCCTTAAGGAGTGATGTATTTATACATTGATGATGAGGTAACTTTGAAGAAGAGAATGAGAAGAAAACATAGAAACATAGATATGGAGAAGGGAAGGCTTGGAAGATGGAGAGGAAGAGGGGTTTGCAGGGTGGAAGTGATGGAAAGGGATATGTGCAGTGGATTAAGAGGGTGAGGAGACAGAAAGGGAATGAAACAAAGTTTCCTCTTTTCTATGAAACTATAGCGAGAGGGTTTTCGACATTTTTGAGTAACGAGAAAATGAAAACGGTGGTGAGATATGAAGGTCGAAAAGGAGGGAATCTGTTGATATTGTTGTGAATGTAAGGCCTTGTATTTTGGTATTGCTTTATGTCAATTGTTGCTTTATAAAAAGTAAGTCCTTGAGATTTATGGATAGATAAATCCCTAGCCATTTTAAGTAGTAATTATCTATGATTACCTCTAGAAATAGTCAAGAATGGAACATGGAAAGCCTTATTGGGATCCTAGAAAGGTCCAATATACCAATCAAAATAAAAGACAACAAATAAAGTAAAATCGGGCATTGTCGAGGAAATGTACAAACATGGATCATCTATGAGTGATCTATGCATAAATTATGTCCGACTAGTAGATGGACATGGATTCCAAGATGACACATATCTATCAAAGTATTTCTTGTTTTCACGATAGAAACATTATTTTCCCAAATCAACTACATTGACATTCGGAGCATCCTTTTTCCATGAGAAACCATGGACATTATCAATGGATAAATTGTATAAGTGTTGATGTGGCTCACAAAAGGTGGTGTGTAGGTGCACATGGGTTTTCAGATAAAGAAGGGCATGCTAAGAAAGATAAGTTTGGGACTTAGCCATTTTTTCATGGCACGGGATAAAAATAGGATGGAGTGCGGATCAAGTAAAGAAAAGAGCAAGAAGACTTCTCAGCGAAGAAAGAGATATTTTGGGAACAAGTGGAAGACCAAGAGAGATGCATATTTTTTGTTAATAATAGGATTAAGATAGATTTTAATTATAGATTAATCTATTATTAGCCACCATGTAAAAGCATGTAGTTGTTGGTGCATGGCTATTTTGAGCATGCATCCTATTTTGAGAATGCATGGGCGGTGAAGGGAAAGTCCCCACCCCTATAAGTATGTGATGTATTTCATTGTTTTGAGACACTCGTATGATAGTTCAAAGTTGTAATAGAGTGATGTTTTTGGTATGAATTTACGTACATGAATTTATGAGAATATTGTGATGTATTCAACTACTATTTTGTGATGAGTTAATATAATGGATCATTGTGGATGGATATTGGTTTTTTATGTTTATGTTCATGGTACTTGTATGGTAAATCTGATATTAATTCTTATGTGATCATTATGTTTCCTTATTACATGTGTTTCCAATTTGAGCTCATAGATCTGATACTTATGATGGGATATATGCTTTGATAATGGTTAATTTGGACATTCATGCTAACATCTTGGCTAGCTTTCACAAAGGAGGGACCTAGTAGGCTTTGCACGCTTTGGGTGAGCCTCCAGATCTCTCTAGATGAAGTGCCAACACGCTTAGGCAATTGAGTGGGAAAACAAGATGAAATTTTGGTTTCATTGTCGGGACCTCTTTTTCAAAATGTCTAACAAGATATTGCATGATGATGGTGTATCAGTTGAATCTTGTGAGCATTGAAATTTAGGTGGATGACGGAAAAGATCAGTTTGTGTAAAGATATGGTTCTGGACCTGATTTCAATGTGCGCAAGTGGGTGGAAGAAAACCTATATCATGATCTCTATGAAATTTTCTTTTGCTACTTTCCAATAGAGTTGTATGAGTGGTTATCCACATATGCATCAAAGAAGATATGGAGTTACAAACCAAGGTTTTGGATGCAATAGGATTACCATAATCTATTTGATGTAAATTAACATTAGACGCATGATGTAGATCATTGGTGGGCTGGTGTTGTGTGAATTTATACTCTAGAGTACGTTGTTTCTATTTATTTTTGTCGATAGGTTGATGAGTTTGATTTTTATGTGATCCCAAGGATCTTACATAAGTGTTATTCCTTTAGAAATTAATATCTTGATGGTGGTGTTGAGTTTAGAAACATTACCTATGGCTAGCTAAACCTACCACCGCGCACAGGGGAAGGAGCATGTGTGGTGACATATGGAAGACCTAGTGGTAGAAAGATAGAGAGAGGAAAGGTGACTTAAGTATAATGAAGCATGGGAGAGGGAATTAACGAAGCAACATGATGTTGAGGAGTCTATGGAGTTGTGGAGGTAGATGTCTTGCGAAGGATTTAAAGCTCATGTAAAAGCCTTAGAGTTGAAGCATTTGGTTCTTCCAACCTTAGGAAAGCTTGGTAGATAATACCCTTCAGCTTCTGATGAGAGCACATTAGAGGAATAAATATTGAGAAGCTCATGCGGGTACACATCTAATCCCACCTTTAAACCTAGCCTTTGCAGTTCGTGTTCTAGTTCCAAAAGTAATCATTGATAAATAGGTGAGTGTAGGTAATCTAGTAGTAATAAGTAGGTATCATTTTCCTTTGAATACAAAAGTGCATCAGAAAACACATACACCTATGGAAGCACAAACATCATCCTTTTTGGGGATCGATCGGTGGAATATTTTCTGGTGTGTCATCGTGGCGAGTGTGGGCACGCAGAACATTGGTAATACATCTAGAAGTAGCACAAATTCACAGACCATGGGATTTTAGTTTACTACAAATTTTGGACTCAAGGAAGTACATACACTAGTCTATTTCCTGCCATAAGAGGGGGATTATGTGGATCGGGAGGATCAAGAGGCTCAGGATCAAGTGGATCGGGTGGTTATAGTGGTGGAGGAAATACTAGTGGGGTTTTGGTCTACGTGTCCGGTGGGAAAGGCCCGCACCCTCATCACCACAGTGAGGTTTACTACGAGATGTATATTTACTTACTATGCAAGTGTGAGATGATATGGCATGTTAAAATAATTGTGGCCTCACATAGGAAGGTGAGTCACTTCTTGCTACTACTCTTCAAGGGTGAAATCATAGCTAGTATAGGAATTATGACTCACATCGATGCGATGGATTATAATGCTTTGCATTCGCATTTATAATGAGTTCCATATTCCTAAGTTTGAACAGAAAAGTATCACCATGCTTAAGGAAATAAATTAGGGATTATCTGAAAGCATGAGGGAATATGACACATGTTTTAAAACCTTGTTTTCAAATTTATCTTATGACATAAATCTTATTCAAAGATGCACGATATTTTTTTGGTGGGTTTTTTACTCTGTTTCAAAGGGTGTTATCTCATAAGACCTATATAGACCCACGCAATGCTTTGGAGGTAGCTCTGCGCGCTAAGGTAGTTGGAAGTGTGGATAGTGGGGTGAGTCCATTTTTAGAGGTAGAGATTGTATCTATGAAAAAATAGTTGGAGAATCTCTCTGCTAATTCAGCTCATGAGACACACAAGAGAATATGATATACAAATGCGAGGTCAAGGAAACACTAAGGATATATGTCCTTGTAATTCGGTGCCCGCCATGTTGTTGGACTGTGAGATATGTCATTTGGACCATGATACAAGAATATGTCCCCTCTTAAAGCATGCAATGCATAAGAACGTCTCTATATATTGTAAAATTTACAAGAATCATACACATGATACCTCCGACTTCATGAGTATGATATGGAGATCATGCTTTGAATGCGATTATAGATGGATGGCTTCTAAGAAACATTATAATATATATAGGTGCAAAAGTTAATGTACTCATGTTGGATGCTTTAAATCAGATGGGAAGACCACCGTTGCAACCTTCTTCGAATGTGTTATATGTGGAAAAAAATAGCTAGGGATAATCCTATTAGAGTACTAAAGGATGCAACTATTACAATTCATGGGGCCAAGTTAATCGCAGATTTTGAAGTATTAGAACTAGCTAAAGTATATAAATTTCCAACATTACTTGGGCGCCCTGGTGCTTTTCTAATAATATAGATTTGTGTTTCAAAAAAGGGTACATTAGTTTTGAGAACAAATAAGAGCGCGTTATTATACCCTTGATAAATTTAAAGGTTTCTTTTTATGTTGAGCCTTTGAGTGATAAGGATTTGAATAGGATATATGCATGCACAATAAGATCTTGAGGTAAATAAGCCATCTAAGGAAGGACATATATAGTGGGATGATGCCCAGTCAATTAGTGATACCACAAGTATTTCTTGTGAAAAATGTGCACATGGGATGTATGAAGTAGTTGGGCACAAGTTTAAGAACACATTTACTCATGTGATTAGGCCACGCACCGTTAGGTGCTTGAATTATAACTAGATACCAAGGTACATTGGTGAAGGGAATCTTGATGTATTTCTATGTGCCATGGAATCCCAGTAGAAGAATGAAGGATATTGACAAAATATATCTATATATGCTCTATGCGGGATAGCAAAGTGTGTTGGTAGGAAACACACAGAGACAACCTATTAGAATGGTGAGAAGTGAGAATCTCCTTTTCTACTAGGTTCCTAAGGAGAAATGTACCTTCTCAGATATGTGAATTTCATGGGAAGTCCCATGCTTTACACCACATCTAGGAATGTGAGAGACTCTATATGGAGGGTCGGGAGGTCTTACCAACATCACTCTAGGTACATAAGTTCTACGCCACCCTAGGTGGTCGCGCACGCACATGGTATGTCTAAGAATTGACAAGAGAAATAGTTAATTGGTAGGATATGATCTCAGGTATGATTCATAATTTTGATTAATTTTTTACTAAGTCATTGGTCAATAAAGCACTACATATTATGAAGCACCTTACTTTGGGAGAGAATGCAAAGGTTGAGGCGCTTCGTTGGATATGTTTAGAAAGATAGATTTAGAGGTGCACCTTGACCTAGATGAGACTGAGGAAGAAGAAATTTTTCACACTGGGAAGAAAAGAAAAATGGTAAACTATTTTACATGATAATTTTGATGATGATGACGACAATACTCTAGATGTTAGCCACATTGAAGGTACACACGAGGTAATGGATACAAAATATGAAAAGGTGTGCACGTATCATGAGCCTATGAAAACAAAGAAGGTTAACATTGGAATAGATAAAGAGCCCAAAAAGGCCATTATTGGTGACTACTAGTCGGAGTAGGAATTTTCTAAGATTATTGAACTCTCGTGTGACTTTCAGGACTTATTTCCACATGACTATCATGAGTTGAAAGGATTACACCCTTCTCTAGGTGGGATGAGAATCAAAATTAAAGAAGGCACGTGCCCGATTACGAAGAGGCCTTATAGAATGAATCCTAATATGTGCGTTAAGGTAAAGGAGGAAATTGATATTATGATAAATTATGGTATAATTAAGCCCATTGAGGAATCTGAGTGGGTTAGTCCCATTTTCATCATTATTAAGAAGGACGGGAGGATAAGGATTTTTGTGGATTCTAGGGAACTTAATGCTTCATGTGTTATTGATCCTTATCCCACCCCATTCACAGAGTCGATCCTTCAAGGAGTTCTAGGGTGCGAGATGTACTCTTTTACCGATATCAAGTGCACATAACAAAGGAAGGTCAGAAAAGAAAACTTTCACCACCGAGTGGGAATTTTTGCATACTCAATTATGCCCTTTAGATTGAAGAATGCGTCGTTGTGTTCTCATGCATTGTTGTGCATGAGACTTTCTAGGAATTCATTCATAATTTTTTAAGTGTATATCCGGATGAATGGACATTATATGGCTTGGTCTAAATGGACATTATATGGCTTGGTCAAGGATCATTTTGATAATTTAAGATTTATGTTTGAGAGGTGCGGGACGTTGACCTTCTCTTTAACTATTAATAAGTACATCTTTGTAACACATTTTGGTGCTTTACTTGGGTATATTATTTTTAAAGAAGGCTTATTGGTAGATCCGGCCAAGATAGTTGTGATCCCTGGGTTTGGAAGAACCTATTAATCGAGTGAAGTGTGTGGATTTCTTAGACATATAGGGTATTACAGAAATTTATTAAAGGATATGCATGATTTTTGTGCCCTTCGAGGAATTGTTGAAAGCTAAAGGGAAACTCTATTGGAGTGATGCACAATAGTAGGTGTTCGAAACATGAAGGAGAATTTGACTATTGCACCTATTTTGTGCTTTGCTTCTTTAGATAATCCATTTCTATTTCACGTTGATGCTTCTAGAATGGAAATTGGCGCAGTGTTGTCGAGCAATCGGGAGAAGGAATAATAGACCACCCTATTTTTGTAAGGGAATTTGACATTTACATAATGTAATTCTATGAATACCGAGCATCGAGCCTTGTCTATAATCTATGCACTACATAAGTTCATAAAATACTTATTGGCAACACCATTTATTTTCTTTACAGATCATATGGCACTTAATTATTTAGTCAACAAGCTTATTTTACAAGGGCACATTTGTAGGTGGATACTACTATTTCAGAATTTGAGTTTACATTGCTTATTAATCCCGTGAAAAGTAATTCAAGGCCTCGGCCATTTGTCAAGAATTAATTCTAACAAGGACATGTAGAGAAATGGGGATACAATGTCGGATGCATAGTTATTCATATTAAACCACACACTCACAGATATAGAGGACATGCATTATTCTTGCACACTAGATAGGCACCCGAGGGTATGAATACATTAGAGAAGAAGAATCTTACAATATGTGTGGTGCCCTATCATTTGATAGGTGGAGATTTTTATAAACTAGGCCATGATAAATTTTTAGACCGGTGTGTTGGAGCATGAGCATGAAGCCATTATGGAAGAAGATCATGGTGGAATTGCCATTATGGAAGAAGCTAATTATGTTTTATATACCATCATGCGCAATATTATGATGGCTAACCTCTAGTGAGAAACTCGTATAAAGATATCAAAGAATATGTCAAAGCGTGTGTAAAAGGAACGATAACTAGATCGTACTCAAGCCAATAACATAGATGTTAATCAAACACCACGATTAATAAGATGAAATTAATTCACCAGAATAAATTTACATAAACCTTTGCAAACAAATGAGCAGCAATATCATATATTATTATGAAACTCAATGAAATACAATGAGAATGGGCCTTGCTTATATAGGTAAGGAATAACAATCTAAGAACCAGTCGAGGTCGTAGATCAAGCCATTAATGAAGGAAAGAACTAGTCAAGACCATAGATTTAAAAGTGAACTAGACATCAATGATCTATTCAATACCATAGATCAAGGAAATAACTATACCTAACAACTAGATAATATCCCCCTAATATCTAAATAAATAAAAAGAAATATCCACACACATAAGTGGGTGAGGATAAATACAATAAATTTAAATAAAGTACCTAGGTGAACATGAGCTAAGGTAAATACCTACTCTAACATCCCCCTCAAGTGAAGCTAGGGGCCAAAATAGAAGTGGCATGTCCACAGTATGAGTCCTGAAAACTAGACTGATGAGTTACTCATGTATAATATATCCATGAAGAAATCTCGAACCAAAATAAGGAAATAATCCTGCTAGAAGGAAAGAGAAAGAAGAAGGAAGATGTTCTCACGAACACCCCCCAAGAACAACTTCTGAAACCCCTAGCATTCCACGCAACTCACGGCAGTGAGGTGATGCAAAAGGATTCGTAAAGATGTTTCGCAACCTCACTGCACCGAGTTAGAATGTACTCTAAGCACAAAACTCCATCTTGAATGTGTTAACGAATGAAGTGGATGTGTATCTCAATATACTTGGTATTTTGGTGCTCAACTGGGTTGCAAGAAATGTGAATTGAACTTTGGTTGTCACACCAAAGTACAGTTGGTGAATCCTATGGGAATCCAAACTCTGTCAATAACTGTAAAGCCAAAGAATCTATTGACTCACTATAACTACTGCCATGTACTCTGCCTCTAAAGATGTAAGTGCAATAACTTGTTACTTTTTGCATGCCCAAGCAATTAGAGAAGAACTAAGATAAAAAAAGATAGCTAGAAGTGGAACGTCTGTCATCAATAGAACCTACCCAATCTGAATTTGTATACCCAACCAATTGAGTAGAACCCCTATTGTAGTGTAGGCCAAAGTGGGAAGTGTCATGTAAATAGCACAAAATCCTTTTAGTAGCTTGTTAGTGACTACTATGAGGAGATTATGAAAACCGAGATACAAGCCCTATTGCAAATGAAATATCAAGGCGAGTATGGGTCAAGCACATGGGAATCCCAACCAACTGCCTATACAATGTAGGATCACAAAGTGGTGTGGTACATGTGGAAGTAAGAGTAACTCCAAACTGAAAAGGAGATGGAATTGGCTTGCAATCAGCCATATTAAAGCACCTAAGAAGATCATGGGTGTACTTTTGCTGACTCAAATGAATCCTTGAATCTATCTGAGAAATCTATAAACCAAGGAAATAATGCAATAGCCCAAGATCTTTCATGTCAAATTGTGTAGAAAGATCCCTCTGAATACTCTGAATGTGGGAAGAAGAGCTTCTAGTAAGTAACAGATCATCAACATACAATACAAGTATCATAATATCCTCACCAACATGTTGGAGATACATTGTATGATTGGAGTGGCAACGAATAAAACTAGTAAATAGAATAAAATAATCCATCTTCTCATACCAAGCCCAAGGGGCTTGTTTGATACCATAGAGAGACCTTCGGAGCCTACAAATAAGATAAGAATCCTGAAAAAATCCAGTGACTGCTCCATGTTTATTTCCTCTTGTATATCTCTATGTAAGAAGGCACTCTTCACATCTATCTGGTATACGGGCCACCCCTGTGATGCAGTAATAACAAGTACAAGGCATACATAATCCATCTTAGCAATGGGTGCAAAAGTTTCAGAGTAATTAATACCTTCAACTTGTGAAAAACCCTTTGCAATAAGACGAGCCTTATACTTGTCAATGGACCCATCTACGTACTTGGTTCCGTATACCCACTTACACCTAACCATCTTTCTTCCTTTAGGAAGAGATACCAAATCCCAAGTATAATTCTTCATCAAAGAAGAATACTCAGCTTCCATTGTATCATCCCACTCATGTATCCCATGAGCCTTTGAAAAATACTATGGATCCTCAGAAAATTCCTAACACAAAATTCCATAACTTGTAGAATGTGCGTGATGATACCTAGTGGGTGGAAGATCCTGTATGAAAGGTGCTACCTCAAAAACTGTAGTACGAGCCCACTTAGGCATAGTGACAACATTAGTGGGAATATGATCCTCAATGGCATCTATAACCTCCTCATCAACCTCCTCAAAGAAAGGATCCTCAAGATGAGATGAAGAAGAAGGAGGCATGGAAGAAGATGAAGAATCATGAGTGAAGCACTCATCAAACTGAACATGTGTTTGAAAAAGAACGTCATGAGTATCAGGATCTAAAATTTGATAAGCTCTCATGTCCTCACAATACCCTACAAATATCAAGGGTTTTCTCTTCTTATCCAAATATTTCATTTTCTTCTTTGGTACAAAGGCCCAAGCATGGCTCCAAAAGACTCGAAAAAATGATACATCTAGCTTAGTGTTGGATTAAGCTTCCTCTGGAGTCAAATGCTCAAGTGCTCTATGTGGTGTGTAATTCTAAATGTAGTTAGCACAATTAATTGCTTCTACCCAATAGATAGGAGGTATATCTCTAGAATGCATCATACAATTAGCCATTTCCTTCAAAGTTATATTCTTTTGTTCTACTAAGCCATGTTGTTGTGGAGTATGAGGAACAAAATGTGAAAACAAGAACCCGGTTTTACACAGAAACTCACATAAATATTATTGATCTTTACACAATACAATAGTGTACTTCTCTATATTCAATTCATTCGAGATATCTTATTAGACAAGGAGATTACAATATATAGAAGATTGATCTCCTTAATACAAGGAGTCAACTTCAATCTCAAACAATTCCCTGAATATCTCATGATCCACTAATCACTCAACATATCTCAAAAACTCTTATCTACGTGAGTTATAGCTCACTTACATTATTTACTCACACATTAATATATAATATATATTTGCACACACACAAATATATAAATATCTAATGTTCACAATAACAAGCTAATTCCTAACATTCACCCCCTTAGTGTGAACATGGGGAGAATCTACCTTATACTTGCACCTGCTCATGATTTGGTGATTTTCACAGGATGATCACAAACCTCAAGTATGGTTTTACAAACGGTTTACCACAAACCGAGAATGGTGGTTTTACATTTGGTTTACCACAAACCACAAACGAAGGTTTTTAGGTGGTTTACCTTCAACCACATCATGATGTGCCAAGTCATATTATCAATCCTCATCAATATCTCACTGTAGGGAATAACATAGGAAATGATGTTGCTCACACACACAAACTAGAAACTGGAAATGGAACATTGGTGTCATGTTCCCCCCCACAATGTGAAATGCCACTTATTTTGCAAACCAATGCTGAAAACATAACTGAAAGAAAACACATTGAAAAGCATATAATAAACTATATATGTCACCACAGCTGAAGCGGCCCCATCGTTGGCGACTGACGAGAGGTCGCTGATTGACCTCCAACCTCCATGTATCCTCCAACCTCTAGTGAGTGGCTGAAGTTATTTAGAATAAGAAGTCATTAGACACGTATCCACATTCATCTTGTTTTGCTTCTTCTTCACTATCTCGATTCTTCTTCCATGGTTATATTGGCCTCATGTTTCTTGAGTTTTCCATTAAGTATATCTTGAGCTCGAATTCTACAAAAGGAAGATGTATGTCCCTTTTTCTTGCAGTAGAAGCATTCCCTTTCTACTTTATTTTGAGAGAAACTTTTGTATTTCCTATTTACATACATTGTTGTTTCTTCTACAACATCTTCTTTGGTCCTTTTTTCCTCAGCTAGAAGAGTTGCTATCATATCTTCCAATGAGTTGGAAGGCATCTGACCAAGAGTGAAAATAACATTACTATATTTTGTTGGAAAACTATTCAAAAGAATAGCTTTTGCATCCTCATCATCTACTGGAGATTTTACTTCTGCAAGTTGTCGAAGAAGAGCTCATAAGTCATTAATATGACTGGACATCATAGCTCCTTCACTCATCTTTAGTTTGAATAGCTACAACTTTAGAGAAAATTTTGCGTTCACTGCCTTAGCACCAAAAGTTTTGTTAAGGTTTTCCCACATGTCATGAGATGACTTCTCAAGATCGACATAATGTAACTCTGAATCTGAAAGAGCCAGACCAATAATAGCTTTGGCTTTTTCGTCTCTGCTTTCCCATTCCGCAAGTTTACTAGCATCTGAAGGGGCTAGTTCTTTTCCATCTGCTATCCTCTAGAGATTTTTATTCATCAACTACATTTGGATCTTGACTTTCCAAGTGTGAAAATTGAGACCATTACTTATCAAAAATAATGACATGACAATAAAAATTGACTCTTTTAATGAGGATAATTATATTGTGAACTAACAAATTGAACAAGGACTCACACATGAAAGACTATTTAACAACATATACAACTTTAATAAAGCGTAAACTAAAGACATGACAAATTACTTTTATTTTTTTATTTTTTAAACTCTAAAAGACATAAAATCTAGAAGACCGAATTTATTTAAAGCACTAAAAATAATAAATTTTATACTTTAATACTTACTAACTAAAAACTTTCTAAGCTAAAATAGCTTAACAATTATAGACGATATAAAAATCTAAAGTATAGGCGTCTAATAAGAAAACCAGACTAATGGGATACCAAATGTTACACATAATATACGGTGAAATCGGATCAATGACGCATGTTAAGGATCAACCAGATGCATGAAGGTGGTGAATTAGCTTGCACATGGATGACCAATTAAATTGAATCGATGCACATAATTGTCAAGTAAATAACTTCTCATGAATCTGAAACTTGTAGAGAACCGTAGAAAATAGATTGATACTATAGTTGAACCAAAGAAGGAGATCGCTACAATTTGATTGTTGAATCTCTATAATCCATGGAGGTTCGATACCGATCTAAGCCAAAGACGGCCACCCTGCTCAACCGATGTTGGTAACACCCTTCCACATTCCCACTAAGCTCGCCAATCACACTTTTTGAGCCTGCAAAGCAATGGATTCAATAGATCTATCTTTACCGGCAAAGAGAATAAATAAATGCTTCTATTGAGATGGGTAGCAAGGCAAATAATAGATCCAGTGCAAAAGAACCCAACGGCTTTAGACACGTACCTATACCACCTCTACGTGCTCACAACCAAAGCAATTATAGAAGAGGCAAGCAACGAAGCACAAATCAACATCGATTACACCCTCACATCTTCCACGTGAATTCCGCATGACTGAAAATACTCAATGAGACATCTCACGACTCAATTAATTACAGCATATGACTCTCGTGACTAAAGGTGACTGCTCGACACAAATCGAAAACAAGAACCCGCTTTTTTACAGAAACTCACATAAATATTATTTATCTTTGCACAATACAATAGTGTACTTCTCTATATTCAATTCATTTAGGATATCTTATTAGACAAGGGAGATTACAATATATAGAAGATTGAACTCCTTAAAACAAGGAGTCAACTTCAATCTCAAACAATTCCCTAGGATATCTCATGATCCACTAATCACTCAACATATCTCTAAAACTCTTATCTACATGAGTTACAACTCACTTACATTATTTACTCACACAATATATAATATATATTTACACACACAAATATATAAATATCTAATGTTCACAATAACAAGCTAATTCCTAATGAGAATGTTGGTGAATAATGTCTTGAGTTGCCAAAAAGTTAGAAAACTCATTTATGAAATACTCCCCCATTATCAGTATGAAGGTTCTTTATACAACTAGAATATTATATCTCGACCAAATCCTTGAAGACTTTGAAGTGTGAAAAACATCACTTTTGTACTTGATAAAATAAACCCAAGTATGCCTCAATAAATTATCAATAAATTTAAGTGCATACTTAGCTCCATTGAAAGAGGGGGTTGGAAAAACCATCAAGTCACTATGCACAAGCTCAAGTGGTGAAGAAGATCTCTTAGACAAATTCTTAGGAAATGGATCTTGGTGTTGTTTCCCTAATGCATAGCCAAAGAAAACTCCCTCAAGACAAGAAACTCTAGGAAGACCATCTACCATACCATGAGTGCTCAACTCCTTCAAATATCTATAATTAAGATGTCCAAATCTTTCATGCCAAAGCTTACTCTTTGAATCTGCATGAGAAACCAATCTTGTCCCTATAGAAGAAGTGTCATAAAAACCCTCAAAGTGATATAGTCTAGAACTATGATCAATAATACCCTGAGAAACAAGTGAATAAGGCTCCAAAATTTTCTTACTTATGCCCCATGTGGTGTAAAAGTCACTATTTTCCCTTGACTGAATGAAAAATTTGATATACAGAAAGAAAATTTGTAGTGATGTTAGGAACATATAGTGCATCTTGGATACTTCCACCATCAAGTTGTATATCACCTTTTCCCTCAACAGAAAGAAAGGAAGAATATCCAACCTCAATTTTGGAAGTAGAACTCAAACCTAGAGAAATAAAAGACTCCTTGGAATAAGTCATGCAATTATAAGCGCCATAATCTATAACCCAACTATCTGCAAGCGGTGAATGAGATCTCCCAACAACATTAAGTGTTTTGTCATGCTGATTAGAAGGAGGTGGAGTGGAGATAGAAATTTTTGTTTCTTGATTACATCCTCTAAGGCTTACATTCACTTATAACACCTATGTTCTTCATGACCAATACCCCCACAAAAAGAGCATTTAAGGCTAGACTTATTCTTGGATTTAAAAGACTCCTTGGGTTTAGAGTTATTTTCTTTGGGTTTAGAAACACTTTGAAATGGAGAAGGGGTGGATTTGGTTTTACTTTTGGGTTTTCCCTTGCCCTTAGGATTAGATGCAACTAATTCCTTTTGAGAGGTAGAAGACTCAAGGTGAGACAATTTGGATTCTTCCCTAGTAATTCTTTCACAAAATGTATCTAAGTCAGGTATTTGAATGTGTCACCTAAGGCATCCATGCTAGAGAAAAAGGTAGAAGAAAATATTTGAAATGTTCCTCTCAACTTGGATAGAATTAAGTAAACACACTCTTCATCTTTCTTATTTCTTCCACTCCCCTTCAATTGTGTCAACAAATGCTTGAACTTGGTAATATAGTCTATAATTGTTGGAAAATCTTCAGGATTAAGAAAGGTGGTCTCAATTTCAAGTTGCATGGATCTTATATGATCCACTTTACTAAATAAATCCTCCAATTTCTCCCATATTTTGAAAGGAGAGTCACATTTTTCCAAATGAAACAAAATATGATCACTTACATAAGTTCCTATCAAACCCATACACTCATAAAATTTGCATTGGTACTAAAATTTCTCATATTATCTAGTGAAGATTGGTTTTTCTGAAGAATTTAAAGCCCATAATCCTTTCCACTTAATTATTGTTTCCATTCTTGGTTTCCATGTGTGGTAATTATGTGTTGTTAATGGCTCAACATGATCTAATGCATAAGTAGACGCCATCCTCAAAAAATCACCAAAATAAATGCAAGAACCAAGCAATGCAACAAGACCCCAAGTAATGCAACAAGAGCCCCCCCAGATTTTGGCACTTTATAATGAGTGTGTGTTACAATATGGTACTTCATAATTATTTTTGATTCTCAAAATAAATATTTCCAATGGAAAGAGCATAGAAAAACAAGTTCTTTTGCAAAAAATAGAACTCAAAACCGAGTTACCAATCAAAAGTTACAAGATTTTCAATATTATGCTCTACTAGTTATTTTAATTGCCACTAAAACAGAGTAAAATGCTCTTTCCTTCACCACACAAATAAAATGAAAGGGGTCTAGGGTTAAGCACCTACTAATAGGAATCACAAGCTTTAAGAACTCATATGACCATACCATATGACAAAGGGCTAAGGATTTCAATGGGTGTGTCTAACTTACTATTATGGGGTGTGTCACTTGTTTTCGATAAATTCACATCCAACTGCTTCTTCTAGTAAAAAATACTATTTCTGGACTGTGTCAAAAATGACCTTCGCGCCCAAAATATTATTCTACAAAATTTCCCGAAATATCAAATAAAATGACTACCTCCAAAAATGGTCGAGTTTACAATCGATATTAGGGTTTTTCCACGTTCCATATCCAATGGAAGACTTTATTTTGCATAAAAATGCACACAGAAATAAAATATGAGCAAATCCACGAATATATGAATATACAAAGAATGCGTGCAAAATGAAACTTAGGACATATGTCAATAGTAATCCCCTTCTCTGATACAATAAAAGGAACAATAACTAGATGCACCAAGCCAAGAACACAAATGCTAATCAAACACCATGATCAATAAGATGAAATTAATTCACCGAGAACAATTTTACATAAACCTTTGCAAACAAATGAGCAAAGTAATACCATATATTACTATGGAAATCAATGAAATAGAATTAGAATGGGCCTTTCTTATATAGGAAAGGAATAAAAATCTAAGAACCAGTCAAGGTCATAGATCAAGCCATAAATCAAGGAAAGAACTAGTCATCAAATAACTAGTCAAGACCATAGATCAAGGAAAAATTATACCTAACAACTAGATAATATCCCCTTAATATCTAAATAAATAAAAATAAATATCCACACACATAAGTGGGTGAGGATGAATACAATAAAGGAAAATAAATTACCTAGGTGAACATGAGCTAAGGTAAATACATACTTTAATAGTGTGATTACTATTAGGGACTCACGAAACCTAGAACCAGAGATGAGATGCTTTTGAAGCTTATTGCAAGTGTTGAACCTTTTGAGAAATGGGCTATTAAATTTGTAGGTCCTATTTCCCCACCCCTACATAGGATTAACACATGTTATATTATAACTTGTATGTACTATCTTACAAGGTGGAAAAAAATAAAGCACCTATAAAGGATTGCATAGTAGTAAGGTTTATTTGGGAAAACATTATCAGCAAGTATGGATGTTCATTGAGTTTAACAAGTGATAGGGCTACTCATTTTTAAATGAGAAAAAAATCCTTTGGGAATAATTTATAGTGGAACATCATAGAATAACTCCCTATCACCCATGGGCTAATAATAGTACTACTGAAGCTTTCAACAAGATGCTAAGAAAAATGCTGACAAAAATCTATGATGTTGGAAGGAAATAATGGGATGCTAAAGTCTCTATTGAACTTTGGGCGTATATGACAACTTAAAAAGATTGGATAAGGCCATACCCTTTCAGTTGGTGTTTGGCACAGAGGTTATCTTTCCTATAGAGTTCATGTTTCCATCCCTGGGTATTGCGCTCACAAGAGGACTATATGATGAACAAGTTTTTGAGGAGCGCATAGAAAAATTAATGCAGCTAGATAAACGGTGCGCTATTTCCTGGTGGAGCCAAAAGATAGAAAAATTGAGACATAAGGCCTGACATGATAGGCATATCAGAAAAAAACATTTTAAGTGGGGAAGATGGTTCTTCTATATGATTTGAATTTTTGTTCCACCTGTGGAAATTTAAAGTACATTTGTTAGGACCCTTTGTAGTAATAAAGATACTAGATTCAGCACTTTCGATTATACGGGCATAGAATGACACTTAATTTCTTCTTTATTGTTTCACCACAAATGTAGAGATAAAATACGTAAGGGTAAGGTCAAGGAGGAATACTTGTTGATAGTCGAAGATGGTTTGTACACATGTAGAATGTTATCTAAAATGATTGTGAGAGTTTCCTTTGGCTAGGAGGAACGACTTGTAAGAAACACAACAAGACCACAAAATAGCATTAACAATATAGGTTAGTGGACTTCCTAGTGAGAGCTAGATCTAGGAAGCGAGGTGCTTCCTAAAAGGTTGTCAATCCACTTTCAAATAAAATTTAATGCAACAAATAACATGAAATAAGGAAATCCTATTGTAATTATATGATTTAGGTGTCTCATGCTAATACAATAAGTAAATTTAATCTAACAAGCAAAGTTATGATTAAAATCTAGATGGGTGGTAGGTTTTACGGGTTTGCAGGTCTCAATGAGAGGTTGTAGATGAGGTCTGAGTGAAGTTTAGTAAGGTTCTGGGCTATTTGGGAGAAGTTATGAGCTTTTTGGTTTTGGGTATTTTACCAATCACAAAGACTAGTATCGAGTTAGGCGATCGATGTCGGTTGGGTGATCGGTGTTGGTAGGAGTAATTTGGTAAGAATATTAAAAATAAGGTTTTGGGAGCTCTTTGTGATTGCACAGAGATTTGGGAAGGTTTGGGTGAGGTTGTGGGATTACTATAAAGACTTAGAGATCATAAGAATGGTATTTGGGAAAGATATGGAGGTTTTATGGGCAAATGGTCAGATGGAGATGTTGTAGGAGAGATCCGGGTATGAGAGGTGGCTAGAATGAAATAGATAACTAGTAAATAGCTAATCTACTAAAACTAATGACAAAGAAGAAATAATACTTACTTGTGAAATGCAGGTAGAAATCAAGTGATGGTGATGGTTGCAGGAGAATGTGATCCCAAACAAATGTATTAGGGAGGAGGACATGGTGCTTCCCTGTGAGTGCACTGATCTGGAGTTGTCGATCAATCTCTTGATGAATTATATGATGTTTAAACATTGTAAGGGTCTCTGGTATGTCACAAGATTGTTTAAAATATTCAGATTCAGTATGCAATGTCACAAGAGCTAGATATAGATATTCATAACCTAAAAAAAGATTTAGAATCTATTATTTAAGGTAACCGATGATGGTTAGGTGAACCGCGTCGGCCAAGAGATAACTAGCACTAGTTAAAAAAAAGGTCATAGTTGTTAAAAATAGCTTGATCCTTACTAATTGATCCTTGCTAACAAGTGAAGGATGGAGGTAAATGGAGTTATAAATTTGTTAGAGGGATAATAGGCCATTAAGATTAGGGTTAGACTAAATCCTAATTGGTTAGGATAAGTGGGGACTTAGTCTAAGGTAATAAATGGAGTTAGAATGGGTCTAGGGTGAGGTGGAGAGGTGAGGTGGCTAGGTGAGGTAGATAATTAACTTAATTTTGGTAATTAAATTAATTAAAATGTGTGAAAGTGGGCATGGTGGGGAATAATATTGAATTAATTAATCAAAGGGGGTTTAGAGGGTTACGACCCAATTTTGGGTGTCTACATTTGCCCCTTTTTGTCACGTAGCTTGTATTGATAAGCAACGCTAACAAGAATAGGAGTGGTTTCCCTAGATATTTGTTGAAGTTAGGTTACCCCAGGTATGAGTGGAGGTGATCCTCCCTAAACCCAAAATTGATGAAGTATTAGGATGAATCGGTGATGGGTTTGATAAAATGGTAGGTGATGAAAATAATGATAGGGTACGGACATGGGAAATGGTTATATTGGGTGTAGGTAATATGAGGGGAAATTCAAATGTTGGCACATGTGTAGAATGCGACAAGGCACTAGGTTGAAGATCTCACAAACTCTACATCATCAAAGTTCAATAGTTTATCCAAACAAGGTTGATGTGGTTTAGGTATCCAAGGTATAAGATATGGTCCTAAAACACAACAAGGCTAGGTGCAGGAATGGGCATTAGGTGGGTTCCAAAGCACCAAAAGGTTTGGGTTGGTCAAGATAAACATCACAACATTAGGCAAGGCAAGGTTGGTAGGCTAAAAACAACACGAGTAACTTCATCACAAGGTACATCGAGTAAGATAATTCAAGTGTCAAATGGGCGGGTTTGAGTTGGGTGTATAGGCGAGGTGTGGGTAAGGCCGAGGTGTAGGCAGAAAAACATGCCCCTAAGTAAAATTAGGGAGATGAATAGGCTGGGAAGGCTACTAGGTGATCCTGTTAGGTGATGGTAAGGTGGCGGAAAGAAAATGGTATCGTGCAACAAACATTTGGGAAAATTAGGTTAAATGGATATTACAGGTGACCGATACTAGTTGAGGTGCACTTATGCCATTTATGGTAACCGATTTTGATTGTTTAGGGTGTGAGACTAACATCATCAAGTGAAAATCAAGTTAAAAATGGAAAATATGTGTTGAAATGGTTTCATTTGTGCTTTTTTGTATTTGGAAAATGACAGAGATAGGGAATTTAGTCTTTTGACATGGGAGAAAAAGACATGACTATTTTCTAGTTGAGTTGGAGAGATTTGATTGGTTGGAGGAGTGGAGTGTTATGGACCTACAAGATCTTTAGATGAGTAGATTAGGTGATAGCCTGGAGGACATCCAGTTTAGACTGGAGGACCGGACATCCCACCAAGGAGACGGTGCCAAGTAGAGGTAGGATTCGATTGTCATTGGTGTGTTTGATTGAAAACTAAAGTAGACAAATGAAGAATTTTGTTTTGAAATTTTGATCAGAGATTTGGGTAGAAGAGGGTAAAACTAGGGATGGGGAGAGAAAAATGTAGGGTAAGTAGGTGGTAAAATGAATTTAGGTGTAATTTGGTGGGTTTGGGGTAGGTTTTTAGGTGTTTTTGTTATTTTTTGAAAAATGGGAGTGTAGGGGTTCAACCCTAGGGCCAAACTAGTGAGCAATGTAGGTCGAGATCGACCGATGTTGGTGAGCTAGCCTGGTGTCATGAGGATGAATGGGGACCGGTACCGATCGGGGTGGGATGATGTCGTTCTATGTTAAAATTGGATAAGTCCTCAAATTGAAATGGGCATTAGGATGGAAAAATAGAGAAGAGTAGGATGATTGAGTATGTGAGGAGGTAGGCATATATAGACTAGGGGTTTGGAACAAAATAATTGGGTGGATTTAGATTTGATGCGGGAAAAAATGGGTGGGTTTATGAAAGTTGGGTAAATCAGTGAAGGAGTGAAAAGAATGAATAGAAATAAGTGTGAATGTTTAGGCAGGTAGAATATATGGTAGGCAAGCGAATGGGGTAGAAGGTAGTTAGGCTAGTAAAATTGTAGGTGGGGTGTGACTAGGTAGGATAGAATAAATGATTGTAAGGGGTTGTTGATTGATAATTTTAAATGGTAATGATGTAGGCACATCAGCAATTGGCTATGCAAGATAGGGTGCCACTACTTTTGGTAGAGATGCGGCCCAATGTGACAAATGATGAGTGCTCGCATATGAGGATGTTGGGCTTGGCACTGTGAGGTGATACCAGCACATCATACGAGATCACAGTTTGATGGTCACTCTCATCAATAGATGGGACTCAGTGACCAACACCTTTCATTTACCTACCAGTGAGATGACGATCATGTTGGAGGATGTCTACATGATTTTGAGGCTGTTGATTATTAGAATGCCTCTCTATCATATTTCTTCAGAGGGTTCGGTTGAGGCTATAGTGACAGTATTTGGTGAGGCAATGATTTACTTGAGATACCACAATGCTAGCATCAGTTATGGGGATATGTACATTACACATCCTCAAGAGACCAGATTGGTAGTTATGATGATGGTAGCGGTGGGATGTTATGCTCTCCTAGATTCAAAGGGTGGGATATTTCCTCGGGCCTTGATGGGTGTATTGGAGGATATGATAGAGGAGTGAGTATGTTTTGTATGGGCGTCATCCTATTTGGTATAGTTGTATATAGATTTGTGGGCGTATCGAAGGATTCGGTGATTTGGTATCTATTGTACTTATCTACTGCATTGTTGGGCATATGAGCACATAGTATGTGTGTGCCCATAGGGACTTCCATGATAGGATTGGCATGTGAGGGTGTACAAGGCTAGATATAGGAGGTGGGTTCTAGTAGGGGCACATCCGTGAGTGGAGGAGGTGTCACGAGATGTGACATACTATCGGTGGATATTAGAGGGATTATATGCTTTGGATATTGTATGACGACCATATGTTGATTTCCCTTATGATGGAGGCATGATAAAGGAGTTGGCTGGGTTATAGCTGGTTAGGTAGATATAAGGATAGAGGCCTAAAGAGCACAAGATGATACCGGTGGACCTAGGTAAATGAAATTTGGGCTTCAAAGATGATGTGCATCCATCGTTTCCATAGTACCATGGGGATGATGTTGAGAGACCATTGTCTCCACCACATCCAGTAGATCCTATAGGGAAGGAGGAGTAAGTGGTCGATAAGTAGATTGATAATGTTGGTATTACTGCGATGGATACAAGCATTGGTGAATAGCCTAGATACAGAAACACTACCGAGGCTAGAAGACAACCGATCTAGCCATAGTTATGATATAGAGGGACCATTATAGGGTCGGTGTGACAAGTGTTACAACTATGTACTTACATAAGCATAGGCACAAGTGGCCACCCTTAGGTATAGGTGATAGGGTTATATGGGTAGTTGGCATAAGCTCAAGCTCAAGTTCCCGCACAACCACCGAAAGGGGATAGAGGGAAGTTTACAGCATTGTAGGCATATGTGAGTGGGTTATAGGCATAGGTAGCCATGTTATAGGATTAGTTGGCATGCCATGAGGCATAGTGGACAAAAGTGTAGGAAGGACTATAGGCTTAGGTTGTTACCTTACATGTGCACAAGTTTCCACCTTATAGGGCTAGCTAGAAGTTGTACAGGCACCGGTAGTGGGACAGCTCCCATTCTACAAGCTTAGGCACTAGGATAGGGTCTCGTGTTATAGGCAACAGGACAGGCTCCACTATTATTAAGATAAGGCCGCAGGTTGGAGTCAGAGCAATGGCCCCTTCTCAAGTTATATCCATGATTAGTTATAGAGATGTCATGTCAAAGGCTCGGTATTATCAATACTAATTGATGAAGAGTGGTATCCCCTATGTGACATATGGAGAGTATAGATTGCAATAGGATGTCGAGATGAGGACATTCTCACAAACTCATAGTTTCAAAATCTCAGAGAGTCATTAGTCCTCATAGATGGGTCGTGGAGAGGTGACGATTTTGCGGAGATAGATACTAGCCGAGGGTATCTTTGAGAGAGAAGCAGAGAGGTGTTAGCCCTTCTTATATTTGATATGGATTATGTTATGTATTTTTTATTTTTGATATATATATATATATATATATATATATGCCTAATGTGTGCCGAAGACATAAGATATTTATGAGAGTTTTGAGAGACTTGTATTCATATTTTTATATTCATTGTATTGGTATAAATACTTTTTGATGTATAGATGGATGTTGATATTTATAGATGATGCACTTGGTTTATTTCCATTGTATTGTTATTATGGAAATTAGATGTGTAGGCATGGTTTGGATGATGTACGTTTATTTTCATTACATTGGTGTCATGGAAACTAGATGTAGGTATGGTTTGGTTATGAGATTGAATGTTTTAATTTCCATTATTTTTGATGTTATGGAAACTAGATGATTAGGCATGGTTGAGTCGATGTTGTCATGATGTGAGTTCATTCCCATTATATTGATGTCATGGAAATTATATGAATGATAATGAGATAATGCTATTTTTATTTCCAAGTTATTGTTCTTATGGAAACTTAGGTATTTAGGCATGGTTGAGTTTGATGTGAATTTCCAATTTATTGATGTCATGGAAATTAGATGTAGGCATGATCAAGTTGTGTTTGTTTCGATTTAGTTTCCAATTTGGTGACATTATGGAAAGTAAATGATGATGTATATGTGTGATGTATGGTTTTGTTTATGAGTCAATTTCCAAGGTATTGTTTTGATGGAAACTAACTTAATTAAGTTTTTGTTTAATGTGGAAACTAACTCAATTTCCATGCCCAAAGAGTGTTGCCTACATAGCCCTTATGAAAGGGGCCTCAGGCTGATGTAGTTCTCCCATAAAACAGAGAAGAATGATATTAGGTTAGGTCAGATAAATAGGTAGGTTGGATTGGTAGGTTGGTTGGGTAAGGCATGTTTAAAAATAGGCAAGGTTGAATGTTGAATAGGTAATAGGCAAGGTAAGTTAGATGTAGGTATAGATGAAGGTGTCATGGTTAAATCAATTTTGATGATCTTGTCTTGTTGAACAAACAAAAAGGTAGGCAGAGGTGAACTGAAAAGAAGTGAAATGCCCCAAGTTGGAAAATACCATAAATGTCATACCCTTAGACTTATTAAATGTAAGTCCCTAGATACATTGCATAATGTGATAGGTCTATAGGTGAAAGAAGTTACATGATCACAATGTGTAAAATACACACATCATCCCTTGAATTTGAGTTAGAATATATTAATCAGAGGGTAAGGTGGAATAGTGTTTTTAGCATAACCTTACTCTAGGAAAGCATGCCCCTTCTGCAAGATACCCAAAACCAGAATAGGCAAGTCCATGACCAAAAGTTTGTATTTTTCTTGATTTTTCTTTTCTTTTTGTTTATATAGACTGATCAATGCAGGAAGTATATAATGGGATAAATAGGTTCTCCTTGATGTTTTCTTAAAGCTGATTGATGCGAGAAATTCTAGAATTATTTTAATTGAGAGATACAGTTTAGTATTCTTTTTGGATAGACTAATTATAATAAGTGGCTGGATTTTATAGTTGTCCTTTGAGGAGCAGTCTACTTATAGCAGCAAGAAAGAGAGGTAGATTTCCTTTTGAGGGATTCATCTATTTACAATAAGTTTGACTCAAGGAGTTGAGTTTTTGGTTATCCCATGTATATGTTTAGCTTTTTATTTTTGAACTTGAAGTCATGGACAAGACTATAAAGGAGTATAGGCCTCTTTTTATGAAGGCAAGATCATACACGAAAATGTTAGCTATGAAAGAGGTATTTTAAGTGACAAGCAACCATGGGATTCCATCATAAAAATATGAAAAGTATCCATGAGAATCATGCCATGAGTAGAGCCGTGGTACTCATATTTAAGACAAGGTTGAATGGTGACGGATAATCACACAATTCTAGTTTAGTTGTTGGTCCTTAAAATAGGTAGATGGAGGAAAGGTTTTCTCAAGGGATAAGCATATAGGTGACATATAGTGATGTAGTAATTTATTCAATAATATAATGATCTTGAAATTTTTCCCATGAACATATTTGTCATAGGCATGTTTGATGCGCTTTTGGTAGATTTGAAGATGGTCTAGAGAATTTAAATGGCCTTTGTCTAATATCTCAAGTTGTGCCAAACATTCTTGGAAAAACTCTTCGTCAGACAACATATCTTTAAGTGAGATATGAAGAGAGGTAATTTGAACTTTGAGAGGCAATACAGCTTCTATACTATAGACCAAAGAAAAATGTGTAGCATTGGTGGAGGTACAAATGCTAGTACGGTAAGCCCATAAGGTGAAAGGAATGTGTGTGTGCCAATCCTTTCCAGTGTCATCAACGAATTTCATAAGAATTTTGTTTAGGGTTTTTTTGAAGATTCAGCTTGGCCATTGGTCTGTGGGTAATAGGGTGATGAGAAACTTAGTTGAATGCCAAAGTTATCACACAGTTTACGGAGGGTTTTATTTTTGAATTGTTTTCCATTATCAGTGATGAGGCGATGAGGAACACCAAAGCGACAAATGATGTGGTGGTTGATGAATTCACATATTTTCTTGGATTTAGTTGAAATGAGAGGGATGGATTCTACCCATTTAGTATAATATTTGGTTGTGGTGATGATCCATTGATGACATTGAGAAGAATGAGGGTTAATTTCTCCGACAAGATCCAAACCCCATTGAGAGAAGGGAAAAAATTCCCTAGTGAATTGTAAGGCATGATTAGGAGTATGGTGAAGGTTAACATGCTACTAAAATTTCACACAATGTTTTACGTATTCACAACAGTCTTGGTTAAGGGTTGGCTAGTAATAGCCAAGACGGAGGATACATTTGGTAATAATGTGGCCACTAAAATGTCCACCACAAATCCCATCATGGATTTCTTTAATGGTGTATGGAATTTCAGAACTAGTGAGGCACTTGAGTAGGATACCATCAAATCCACATTTGTAGAGAAGACCACCCATGATGATGTAATGGGAGACCTTGTGGAGGAAGGCTCACCAACCATTATGAGTGAGGTTTGGGGATATAATTGAAAGGGAGAGGTAATCAATGAATTTCTTATACCAAATGTCACATGGGTTGGTTTCGATATGTCCTAAAAAATTTACGCCATGGATGAGATAAGAGGGTGACTAAAATCATTGTACTATGAAAAATATTTTATAGTCTGAAGGTGAGGTAGGTATTTGTGAGTCAAGGCAAGCCATGGTATCCAAAAAAATTAGTGGATCATGGAATAGTTTGAATGTCATAATTATCAAAGGTAGTCAAAAGCATGCCAACTTGATGCTTATACTTATGAAGTATTTCATTACAACATTGGTATAAACCATTGACTTGGTTGACGATCAATTAATAATTGCCAAAGATATTAATGGTCTTAACATCTAGGCAATAGTAGTTTGGAGACATAACATGAGTTCTTTGTATTCAACCATGTTATTGGTACAATCAAGTCAAATTTGAAAGATAAAGGAATATGCTCTCCATAAAGAGGAATGAGGATAACCCCTGCACCACCCCCATGTTGACATTTAGAACCATTGAAGAATAGGGTCATTTGATAGATGTAGATTCATCAAGTAAATCATTAAGGGAAAGGGTAGTGATGGATTCATCTAGGAAATCAAAGTTAGAAGATTGATGTCCAGGAAGTGGAGCATCTGCAAGTTGATCTACAATGGTTTGTCCTTGACAGACTTTTGATGAATGAATTACAGGTCTAGGTCTGTGAGGAGCATAAGCCAACATGAGGTACATTGATGTTGGTAAGGTTTTTCATACATGTAATGCAAAGGGTCGGTGTTAGTGATGACGAAGGTTTTATGGTTAAGTAGGTAGTGTGAAGTTTGGTGGCTACAAAGACTAAGGCTAGGCAAAGCTTTTCAACATGGGTATATCTAGTCTCATAGTCTAAAATCATATGACTTATGTAATAAACCACTTACTCCCTGTGTTTCTCATCATGATGAGTGAGCATGGCACCCAAGGAATGGTCAGTGGTAGAAATTTATAGGTAGAAAGGTTTGTCATATTTAGGTGGGATGAGCATAGGTGGTTAAACAAGGTATTATTCAAGACTTCAAAGGCTTTATGGAACTCATCATTCCAATTAAAGGAGACATCCTTTTTAGAAGATGATGAAAAGGGTGACATTGGTGAAAATTTGGGAAATAAAGCATCGAATGGATTGCAATTTTCCTTACAAACTATGAATTTTTTGAAGGTTAGTAGGTGGAGGCATCTTGAGAATAGACTTTATTTTAGCAGGATCGACTTTGACGCCCCATAAAGAAACAATGAAACCAAGGAGTTTTCTAGAGAGAATGAAAAATATGCACTTCTTAAGTTGAAGGTGAACGCAATATTTGATGAGACAGTCAAAGATTATTTTAAGAAGCTGGAAGGTGATCGGAATGTATTTTGGACTTAGAAGAAAATCTTTGACGTAGTCTTCCAGTGTTTCATGCATGATGTCATGGAAGATATAGGTCATAGTAGGCTGATAAGTTGCACCAATGTTTTTCAAGACAAAGGGAATTACTCGATAATAGAAGGTCCCCCAAGGGGTGATAAAGGTGGTTTTGTGTTGATCCTCTGGTGTGAGTAATATTTGATTATAACCTAAGAACCCGTCCATGAGTGATAACATCTCATGGCTAGTTATAAGATCAAAAAGTTGGTCGATGCTAGGCAAAGGAAAGTCATCCTTAGGGTAAGTGAGGTTAAGGTCGTAGAAATCTATGCAAATGCAGAGTCCCCTATCTCCTTGGTGATAGGAACAATGTTTGAAATCCATTGTAGATAATCAATAGGTAGAATGAAAGAAATAGAAAGAAGGTGTTGGATTTCTTCTTTGACAAGAAGGGAAATGTGTGGATGCATTTTTCACAACTTTTGTTTTATAGGTTTGGCATCAAGGATAGTAACAATATTGTGCACCACAATATTTGGATCAATATAGGGCACATCGGCATAAGATAAAGCAAAAGTGTTGTTATTTTCTCATAAGAAAGAGGTAAAGGCTTCCTTTTCAAGTAGAATCTAAAGATTGGCCTATCTTTAAAATGTGGGGGTCATCTTGAGTGTGAATTTTGATCTCTATGGTCAATTCATCCTAAGCATGGTTTGTGTCTTAGAAGGTATTAAGCGGTGAATGTAAGAATCTTCTACACCTAAATAGGTGAGAATGGAATCATCATCCTGACATTGAAAAACATTGATAGAATGTGTGTCTTCCTCCAAGTCGGGATAAAGAAGAGAAAAGTAAAAGTGCACCTCGCCATCATGATTATAGGTCGAGGTCTCAAATAAATGGTTTTCATGAAAAAAATTAGGAGGAATGGATTCTGTATGCATAGACTCCATGGGTGAAGGCGGTGCGATGGGTGAAGAAGGTTGATCTTCCTCTACAAGGTCGATTCTTTCCCTCTTAAGGACTAGGTGGTTCAGCATGCCTAATACTACAATGGTCTTTTTGTTTATAGGTAGTGCAAGGAATAACTATGTGATGACCTTATTTGTAAAGACAAAAGTGAAATTATTTCCAAGCACAGTTATGAAGAAAGGTGCGGGAAAAGTGATAGTTGGTGAGCTAATGAAGTCGGAGGAAAAGGATCATTTTTGAGTGGGTGGTTTGGAATAATAAGAGGAAGTATAAAGTTCCCATGTGTTCATGTATAAGTTGAAAAGCTATGGAAATGACGTTAAAAACACTCAAAGCTTAACTAACTCATCTATAGACCATAAGATAAGAGATAAACAAGGGAAACTAACATGAAAGCATTATAACTTTGACAAAAACATAAAAGAAAATGTGTATGTTACTCTCTACTCTTTGAAAGATATAAAACATGAACCTATTAAGATCCTAGCAATCATATTTGTGTGTTTTTTCTCCAAAAATAGTGAAGAGATCTCTCCAAGTTGGCTACATGGCCAAGTTTTAGATCTTCCCTTACTAACTATATTTGGAGTGGATGGATGTAAGATGGAGGAGCTCTTAACAATGGAGTATGGAAAAGATCCAAAAATTTATAGCTTAAAGCTATCACAAATTATTTCTAATGCCTTTCCAAAGTGCTTGAGATATTTTTATGTAAACAAGGTATTAGGTTGAAAGAGAGGAGTGACCCTTCTATTTATAGTTTTCCACTTGAGAGAGTTTGGAATTTGGGTATATGTGGGACTAAAGGTAAGTCAAAAACAAATTTTAGATTAGATTAGGATAAAAATGCTTTAGGCTTAGTTAATCTAGGTTTAGGCTAGTCAAGTGTGATTAGAAAGTGATTAGAGACTCATTGAGAGTTGGGAGGAGTCTGATTAACCATTTGTGACTAATAGATAGCCTAGGAAGCCAATAGAAGTGATCTAGAGGGCAATAGGAAGATGTTTTAGCTAATAGAAGGGCGTTATTATCCAAATGAGTTGAATATAAGAAAAATAACACCAATAAGGTGTCGTAAATGGGCATCTGAGAATGGAGTGGAGAAGGGTTGATTAACGAAGTGTCGTTAATTGTTTGAATTGGAGGAAATACTAAGTGTAAGAATATTTAGGTGTCTAAATTTTCCCCTCTTTAAGGTGGCATAGGTGACATCACTTCAAAGAAAGTAGACAAGCATAAACAAGTAGAAAATTTTGAAGGGATAGAAAAAAATGAGTATATGGAAGGGGAATGATCCAACATCCATCCACTATCTTTTAAAAACTTTATTTTTCATCATATTGCTAATGATCTTCATCATCGGTCCTTATTAAAAAGGAATGAACAAAAGTGTAGTATGACATGAAAAGTCATATATGAATAAATTCCCATTGCTAAAAACACCAACTCCATGCAACATACAAAATGCAATACAATACAAGAATTAAACTATGTCGAACTACATGCAATATACATAATGTAATGCAATACGAGAAAGTAAACAAGCTAACCTAATAGAGAAACAAGTACAAACATATATACTTAAACCAACAACATCTAAGATAGTGGTGCCAATGTTTTCTTATCGAGATTCAGTTCCAACCTATTTCAATTAACGACAAGGGTTAATGATGGTGCCCCAAGTAAGGATACATGCGAGGGGAATAATAGAGGACACTTCAGTCTGATGAAAAAGTAATGTGCACTACAAAATAGTACCAAGCAACTCGTTGTGCCCCAAAGTATGAATGAAGTAAGAAGCTTAGCTTTTGTTGATGGAGGTAGATCAAGATGATCTATGAGTCACGCACATGAATAGGTGAGAACCATAGAGTGATGTTTTTAGGATGATTTTCAATTTTTAGAATTTTTCATAAACATATTTTAATGTTTTGATATTTTGAAAGTTTTCTGAAACTATGTACAGGAAGACAAAGAAGCATGGATTCCCCAACAATAGATGCGATGTACAAGGAATAATTCCACGTGCATGTGCAAATAAGTGAAGATTTGAAATTTCCCTAGTGATTAAGTGGGAGTATTCAAACTCTTCATGCACTAATGATGAGTGGGGGATCAATACCAATATGAATAAGTTCAACATGATGATGAACGTAAACCAATGAAGTGCTAGGAAGGAGCAAGGATGCCCCTAGCGTAAGCTAGCCAAGAAACACATGATAGAAAGGAAGTAGTTGATTTTTTTGTGAAAGAGACAAAGGTGTCCGCAAATATGGCAAAAATGAAATACCATACACATGGATGTTCTAAACGAAGTAGAAGAACAACGAATATTATGAATGTAGCTTAAAATCCTTGTGACAAAAAAGTGATTATCCAAAGGCACAAATTGTGAGACAAGACACGCACTAAAGCAAGAGTTTGAAAAAGGTCCAAAAATGACACTTGGTAACATACTAATCTTGTTTATTCATAGAGATCTAGTGTGTGTACGTGGAATTCATTTACCTCTTGGAGTGAATATTTAATAGGAAACAAATGAGGAAAAACTAGCCATTGTGTAGTAATTATTTATTTTGATAGGTGATAGGTGATTTTTGAATGGAGGGTGGAAGGAAAATCATACATAGCTCCATTGCCAGCCATGCATCCATAACCTTGATGGAGATTTATTTGATTCTAATCACAACATTTCTCTACTGCGAGTTAGGTGTCCATAGCCCCAATATAGATTATTGGAAATACCCCAAGAGAGAGTTATATATCAATTTTCTTTTGCTTTTAGCTATTAGCTTTTGATTTTTGATTAATTTTGATTTTTTTTCTGAAAAATTATTTTAGCTCTCTTGTTTAACAAAGGGTTAAGAACTACGAGATGGCTTGATGAAGGAGGTGGAAGTGATTGTGAGGAATACATTGGCTAGTTTCAACAAATATATCCAAAAGTTCTTCACAACAAGTTTATTAGATGTTGAATGTTATAGGATATCTAAGAGGTATGTCGTTCTTTAATTTACCAAGGTGATAAAAGACCAAGGTCAAATAGCTACTGTAGAGATAAATGTCACAAAATGTGTGTGAATGAGCTAAACAAAATATCACCAAAGGAATGAAAATGGTGGATTCCTTTCAAAGGAATAAAAAGAAAGAGAAGAAATAACATCCATGTGTAAGTAATACCTAATTGCAATGTGATCTTTGTACCTTCAATTTTTATGTTTTCTCAATTTTTTTGTATTTTTGAATAGTTTTTTTATTTTTAGATTTTGATAGTTTTGGAAAGTTAGGACTAACAAATTCACTCAACTTGATAGGATCCAAAACAATGTTTGCAACTTCCTTAATAAGGTAGACTAGGCGTGTTTGCTTATCAAGATTGATGTGATCACCAATCTATATATTTATGGTGAACTCATACTAAATAAATGACTATGATGTATCATGAAACATGGATTTCGTATACAAGAGGTTGATTTCCCTATTCATATGTTTATGCACTTTGTGCCATACTTGATGGTTGTATTAGTGTTCGTCATTGAATTATGTTTAATTTTTAACCCTATGGTGGTTTGACTTGTTTGGCACTTGATAATGAACTTGTTTGGGTTTCTTACAAGTGACTATGTGACATGTATAATTTGGAGAAGTGGGAGAAGAAAGTGAATGTTTATGATTGATGATAGGAATGTGAGAAATGACGACGGGATTTTTATCCAAAATGAGCCCCTACTTATTTTGGCTAACTTGCCTTCATTTTTTCCCTTGTGCTTCAAATTCAATTTTTACACATTTTAAACAATCAAAGAATTCTGGAAATGGCTTCATTAGATAGGATTTTTCTTCCCCTTTCCATAAAGGTAAAATTTTCCTCCTAATTCAAAATATTTTGAAAGTTATGGCTCGATAGAGTTTTTTGGGGAAATTTTCCTCGAGACAGTCCCCGCGGCAATGAGAATGCGCCACAGTGGCGGCGGGGGTTAGGACAAGCAGAGTGAAATTGAAGAAATTGCCAAAGAGTTGGTAGAGGGAGAAAGGGAAAAATTGGCCCACAGGTGCACCAAGGAGAAGGGAAGGAAATTTGCAAAGGCCCGTAGCTAATGTGGAAGCAACACGTGTCCCCGTGGTGGCGAAGTTGGAGTGCTGAAGGAATTTTGGGTTTTTTGCCAAAATTGCAAAAAGGGTGAAAGGGAAAAAATAGCCCGTGGGCCCACCGAGGAGAAGGAGAAGAGTTGGCAGAGGTGTGGGGGAGAAAGGAAATTTGAGCCCGCGGATGAATAAGGGGCCGACACGTGGCAGTGAAGGAGCGGGGTGGGGGTGTTTGGGGAATTTTTCCCAAAATGAAATCAAAAGAGAAAAAGGCAGGTTTAGCCCATGCTCCCATCAAGCAAATCAGAGGCCAACACATTTCTCATAGTGGCAAAGGCATGGACACTTTTGGGAAAAAATTTCAAAAGGAAAATTTTAAAGTTTGACCCCGCCGACCTAATTTTGACCCTATTTTTTGCCATTTTTGCCCTAAATCTTCAGAGGGGCATATCTTTTGATCCAAAGCTCAGTTTTTCGTGTTCTTTATATCATTGGAAAGATGGTGAAATTATCTACATGTTAGAGGGTTAAATTTTGAATTTTGATGGATATTTGTGGGAGAAAATGAGAAAAAATATCTGGCACGTAAAAATACATAAATGACATTCAACCACCAAAATTAATGAAGTATGGGTCATTTTTTGGATCTGTAGAGCAATGTACTTTGGCGTATGGGTTTTCCATGAAGCCCATCACCTTGCAAGAAAAATTGAAGGGATTTGATTGGTAGTTGAACTCATAAATCATTTTTCCCACGTTTTTTCTTTCTCTTCTTCTGCTTGGCCATTAAAAGCCAGATTTGGCTCATTTGTAAAAGGTTGGATGTTCTTGCTTCTGCAAGCTCTTTTTTCCCCTTAGCAGGTGGATTTGAAGGAGTTTCAGACCTCCCATGGAGATTGTAACATATTTTTTGCCTCTTTGCTATTGCAATGTATTGTATCAAATCTGGGCATGATAATGTATGTTTTGTGATCAATTTTCAATCCTCTCATGCAATTATTATTGTCTTTTGATCCTTCATTGCATTCTGGTAATTTGTGCATTTTTTTCTGCAATCTTCATGATTTGTGTCTATTTTTGCAAAGCAAGGAGTTCAACACTCCTTTGGTGTATCACCTCTCTGTTTTTGCTTAGTTTTGTTTCCATTTCCATGTTTCTCTCAACCCTGTCTCCTTGGTAGTTTTAGAGTAGGAATTTTGAACAGAACCTCTTGTAAAATTGCATGCATACACCTAAATAGAGGAGTAAGAACCAGCTTCAATCTAGATATTTGTATCACCTTGCAAGGCCCCACACCTTGGAGAAAACTCAATGTTGTGCATTCACACCAAATGAGTTTGCCTTAGAAAATCAAATCTATAACTCATTTGGGGGTGTTGTGAATTTGCACTAATAATTTTGGCACACCGGTGGGACCTTAGAGGTCTTCCACTTCATCTTTTGTAGGTTGGTGTGTTCCTGTGAAGATTTCAGCCTTTAGAGGCAATTACAAACACATCTGGTGACTCCATCTGGTAAACAACCCATCTCTGAAGTTGTAGACCTTCCTTTTCATTCATTTTCATTCATTTTTCATCCATTCTTCCTTCCATCTCTTCCATCTTCTTTCATCCCATGAATTTGTGCAATCATGACTTCATTTCCATCATGGAATTCACATTTACAATAGTAGTGCCATCCAAATCCACCTCCAACATGCTTTACAACTCCTTCAAATCAACATTTTGAGTAGATTCAAGATCAACATGCATACCCATATGAGCAGCAGTGCCAAAATCAGTTTGGCTATGGTTCTTTCCAAGAGCAAGGGTATGCATACAATGAAGAAAATCAAATGCAAGATGCTGATTTGTTGGAGAAAATCCAAAAAATGGAGATTGGCATGGTGCAATCTAGGGCTCAAGCACAAATGAAAGCATTTGGAATCAGTTGTGGAGCACCTTGTCCATGGGTGGGACCTTTTCCAAGGCATTACAGCCCTCAAGAGAAGCTTGACTTCATGATTGCAATGTTGCCATTACTTGCAAAGTGGACTGAGGAATAGAGGTGTATGAGAGGACTATCAAAGCAACCTTGTCAATGGGTAAGCACACCATCTCATACTCTTTCTTTTCCTCTTTCTCAATTTGTATCATTTCAGCAATGTCAAGCTTCAAGTTTCCCATATGCTACCCCAAATGTTGATCCCATCTCTCCATCTCCTATTCTCCCATCCCACCTTGATTTCTCTACTCTTTTCCCTTCCAAACAGCCATTCCCTCCAAATAAAAATGAAGTTTTACCTCCTCCAAAACCACAAAAAAATGCAAAATCAATTGAGTCACAACCCATCCATCCTCTTGCATTCCCAGATCCATGTTGGGAAGATGAAAATTAGAAGACCAGTCAAGGAGAACAGCAAGAAGAGGAACCCAACAGAGAAGAAATGATAGAAAATCTTGAAGAGTTGGGCTGCTAAATTTGAGTTTTCAAAAATCCCCTTGATGGTAAAGCCAAAAGAGGAGGTTGGAGTTGAAGAAACAGTGGTGGTTGAGGCTGAGTTTGTAGCAAAAGAAGAACAAGAACAAGAGGAAAGGAATCAGCAGTTTGTTGGTGATGAGTTGGGTGTCCATGTTGGCACTCTGCCCAAACAAAATGTTGATCCAATTTGCACTACCAAATCAGTCATCATGGAGGAAGAAAAACCAGCTCAAAATCCCATTTTTGAGGAGAAAATGGATGAGATCAAGTCAGTTTTGCAACAAAGCAAAAGAAGAAAAGCATTATTGATACATTTTTACTTTCATTTGAAGGGGCTAATTTGATTGATGAAGCCATTATGGAGGTGAAAAAATAGGTCCAAATTGTGAGCAAAAGGCACAAGACATTTCATGTTTCTCTCCCCTTTCATCTCTCCAAAATCTATTTTTTTGGATGAGTTCAAATTGGCAAGTTGCATGTTTGAAAATGAAGCTACACATGGTGAAGAAAATGCAGATTTGGAGGTCACCATGCAAGGGGAAAATCTTTGTTGCAGTAAGTGGACAAGTGAAGAGTTTGATTGTTTATCAGACTTGGAGGAATGTCTTGAGGAGGAGCCAGCTGAAATTACAACATTTTCTTCTCCACCATTCATTCTTCAACATCAAGAGCTGCCACAAAGGAGAACACTAAAAAGTAGCAGCCTGTGTTTTGTGGCAGCTCATTGGAACCAAGATTGGAAGATATTAATCTTCCATGTTCTTCATGGGAAAAGGAAGGAAAGAGCAAAAGAATTCCATCATTTCTTCCACACCATCCATCTAGAAGGGCCACAAGAAGACTCCATTTTTGGAGCTAAATTTCAGAGAAATGGGCACATCCAAAGGATCAGACCTTTCCCAATTAGGTATTTGGCTTCATTGGAGCAAAAGGAGAAGCCATAAACAGTCATGTTTGCTTCTGAGTATGAGGATGAGCTACAAAGTACCAAGGATCAGCTGTCATACCTCTTCAATCCAAATGCAAAGCAACTAAAAGAGGTATCTAACTTGTTTTCAGTTGACACCTTGCTGATATGGGTAGAAGACCAGCTTCTTATTGATTTTCCACTCATCCTAACAGCCATGATCAGCTCCAAATCAATTACATGGCTGCCCATTTTGAAGAAAGGAAGCTATTTTGCACAACTAGTTGTTGGGTTTGTTTAGCCCATCTTTGCTTCCAGTTAGAGTAGAATAGGTAGGTTTGCTTTTTAGAAGAAGAAGTGCTTGTGCACACTCTGCATATCCCACTTGGGGTATGTATGATTTTCAATTTTGTACATAGTTTTTGTGGTGCTGGTTTTGCTCTTGCACAGTTCATTTCAGTGGCATTTTGGTGAAGATCAGCTCCAAGTTTAGTGGGTTTCCAAGTGGCTCAGAGGTCAGATTTTCATAGTTCAGATCAAAATTGATTATCAGGATTGACTCCATGCCCAATGGATGCTTCAAAGGCCACTAATCATTCATCTAGCAGGTAGATGACCCCTGAGAGTCACCAAATTGTTATCCAAAATGAGCCCCCTGCTTATTTTGGCTAACTTGCCTTCATTCTTTCCTTCCTTGTGCTTCAACTTCAATTTTTACACATTTCAAGCACTCAAAGGATTCTAGAAATGGCTTCATCAGATAGGATTTTTCTTCCCCTTTCCAGAAAGGTAAAATTTTCCTCCTAACTCCAAATATTTTGAAAGTTATGGCTCGGTGGAGTTTTTTGGGGAAATTTTCCCTTGACAGGCCCACGGCCAATGAGAATGCGCCATGTGGCGGTGGGGGTTGGGACGGTGGAGTGAAGTTGAAGAAATTTCCAAAGAGTTGGTAGAGGGTGAAAGGGAAAAAACTGGCCTGCAGGCCCATCGAGGAGAAGGGAAGGAAATTTGCAAAGGCCCGCGGCTAATGTGGAAGCAACACATGTCCCCGTGGTGGCGGAAGTCGGGGCCGCAGAGGAATTTTGGGTTTTTTGCCAAAATTGCAAAAAGGGTGAAAGGGAAAAAATAGCCTATGGGCCTGTTAAGGAGAATGATAAGAGTTTATAGAGGCATGGGGGACAAAGGAAATTTGAGCCCGCGGATGAATAAGGGCCCGACATATGGCAAAAGAAAGGAGTGGGGGCGTAAGGGTGTTTGGGGAATTTTTCCCAAAATGAAATCAAAAGAGAAAAAGGCAGGTTTAGCCCATGCTCCCATCAGTGAATCGAGAGGCCGACACATGTCTTAGAGTGGCGAGAGGTGTGGAGGCTTTTGGGAAAAAAATTCAAAAGGGAAAATTTTAAAGTTTGACCCCACCGACCTAATTTTGACCCTGTTTTTCACCATTTTTGCCCTAAATCTTCAAAGGGGCATAACTTTTGATCCAGAGCTCGATTTTCACGTTCTTTATATCATTGGAAATATGGTGAAATTATCTACATAGTGAAGGGTTCAATATTGAATTTTGATGATATTTGTGGGATAAAATGAGAAAAAAATCTCTGGCACGCAAAAAATACATAAATGACATTCAACCACCAAAATTAATGAAGTATGGGTCATTTTTTGGATCTGCAGAGCAATGTACTTTGGCGTATGGGTTTTTCCATGAATCCCATCACCTTATAGGAAAAATTGAAGGGATTTGATTGGTATTTGAACTCATAAATCATTTTTCCCACATTTTTTGCTTTCTCTTCTTCTGCTTGGCCATTAAAAGCTAGATTTGGCTCATTTGTAAAAGGTTGGATGTTCTTGCTTCTGCAAGCTCTTCTTTTCCCCTTAGCAGGTGGATTTGAAGGATTTTCAGACCTCCCATGGAGATTGTAACACATTTTTGCCTCTTTTCTATTGCAATGTATTGTATCAAATCTGGGCATGATAATGTATGTTTTGTGATCAATTTTCAATCCTCTCATGTAGTTATTATTGTCTTTTGATCCTTCATTGCATTTTGGTAATTTGTGCATGTTTTGTTGCTACAATCTTCATGATTTGTGTCTATTTTTGCAAAGCAAGGAGTTCAGCACTCCTTTGGTGTATCACCTCTCTATTTTTGCTTAGTTTTGTTTCCATTTCCATGTTTCTCTCAACCCTGTCTCCTTGGTAGTTTTAGAGTAGGAATTTTGAACCAGAACCTCTATAAAATTGCATGCATACACCTAAATAGAGGAGTAAGAACCAACTTCAATCTGGAGAGTTTTCTCACCTTGCAAGGCCCCACACCTTGGAGAAAACTCAATGTTGTGCATTCACACCAGATGAGTTTGCCTTAGAAAAGTAGATCTATAACTCATTTGGGGGTGCTGTGAATTTGCACTAATAGGCTTTCCCAGTCATTAATAGAAGAATAATGTGATATGTGAAAAGGATACAGTCCAAGAATTAAAGAGGATGGGCTACCATGAGGTGAACCACTAATAGAAGATGACAAAGGGTTGTCAAGATATGGCCCCAATATGGAAGACAAGGGACTAGTCGAAGGTTTCCCATAGATAAAAGAGGATGAGGAGCTACTTAGGACGTGGCCTAGAAATAGAGGATGATGGGCTACCTAAAGGTGTCCCATAAATGGAAGATAATGAAGGGCTACTAGGACATGGACCAAGAATAGAAGATGGTGGGCTACCCGGAGGTGTTCTATAGATATACAACAAGGAGGGCTACTTGGATGTGGGCCCAATATATAAGAAGATGGGCTGCTAAGATGCATCCCATAGATGGAAGATGATGAGATACTAAGATTTGGCCCAAAGAGTATAGAAGAATACGGGTTCTAAGATACGACCCGTAGATGGAAGATGATGAGCTACTAGGATGTGGCCCAAGAATAGAAGACAATGGACTGCTTGAAAATGTGTCATGCAAGTAGCGAGAGGAGGGTTACTAACAGGTGACCCATACCTAGATGAAGATGAAGGGATACTTAACATTTTCCCTATAGGAGAACATGATTAAGGGATCGTGATATAAAAAGAGTGATTTAGAGATGAGAATATGGGCCATGGTGCAATGCTAGACCCAATCACTTCATCACACAAAGAGAAGATGGAAGAACAGAAGAAGAATCAAGTTCCATGACTTTAGGCTCTTCCTCTATGTTCTGAAAAAAGGGATCAATTTCTTCACTCCAATACGTGAGTGTATCAAGTTCAAGAAATAACCCTTGTTTGTAATCCTCTAGAGGGATATCTTCATGTAGTCTTATTGTTTCATCATCCTGAGAGAAATAAATTAGTAGAGGTTATTGTTCTTCGACCATAGGAGGTTGACTAGAAGAAATGGTTTCAACAAGCATGGAAGTTTTAGAAGATGTGTGATGATGTAGATGAGGGGAAGACTTGACCTTATCACTCCCATGAAGATTTTTATAGTGCTTTGAAAATATATCTTAGCACATGGATTCTTTCTAATGGTTCAACATGGTCACAGACATTGATATTTAGAATATTGACGAAGATACGATAAGGTATGATTGAAATTAATTAGAGGCCAAGAGGAATCGGATCATGATTAATATAAGAATATGAATCAAGAAACATAGTAGACTTGGAGGCAGGAATCTCATGAATGGATGATTTGGATTCGGATCTAGGCCATTTTTTCTAGAAGATGACGTAATGTAGGTTAGAAAGTAGGATCACATAGCCATGCGTTAATTTACGATGTAGGAGTCAAATATGATGATTTACTAGAGGTAATCCAAGTCATTAAACTCTTTAATGGAGAAAGGGGTCATCGAGGCGATTGATGAAGGAGGTCCTACAAAGAAAGGGAGGACCGTGACTCAAGCACTCAATTATATGTTCGATCGAAGGAACTTAGAGTTGCACAAGTACTCAAAGGAGGAATACATCATTGAGGTTATTTGAAATGAAGGTCCTTCGAAGAAAGGAAGGAACTTGATTCAGGATTTGATCTAGGGGCATCTAAATTATATTTGGGGTCTGAATCTTCAAAAGAAGAGTGGGAATCCAAACGGTAGTTTGGAGCTGAAACAAAATAAGAGTGGAGGGAACCTAAATAATAATTTGGATCAGAAGTGTCCAAACCATACCACCAACTATGAGATGAAGGTGGGGAAAAAGGTACCCAAATGGGCCCTCTAAAGCAAAGAACCAAATGAGGATTAGTTGTAATGGCCATATTTTGATGTGAATGCCTAAACCTAGGTTCTATTGTCATATGTATAAGGTACCTTACAATAATCAGTCATTATTAGCATCATTTAGGTACAAATACCTAGACCTAGATAGTGTGATGGAAATCCTTCAAAGGTATGGAAGTTCCATGTCAATTTAGGGAAGCATAATTACATTCAACTAGACATTTTATAAGTATGGAGATGCTTTGGTGTGATTTTCCAAAGGAAACCTAAGGAAAATGGGCATCATGATGATGTAATCTTGATGAGAGAAAAAGGGATTGTCCTAGAAAACAAGTTTTCAAGATGAATGATCATAAGGGACAATCATGCAAGTTTAAAACACAAAACCAATCAATAAGGAAATACTCCCTATGCAAATGTGTGTCTCAATGACAATTCGATGCAAAGATGATCAACACAATGTTAATGCTTAAGTCAAGTTTGAAATGAACAAGGCGTAAGTAGTAACAAGGGGTAGATGTGACTCCCAATCAAACGATACCATGACAATTTTAGCAACCAACAAGGCCTAAATGTCAAAGGCGAGGATTAAAAATGTAAGCTACATAACCACACCAATTGGACACATTAATCAATTTTCACAAATAAGTGATATATAAGTGCCAAAGTAGTATAAAAATGACATAAACAAAGTAAATGAAACTCTTCAATATTTTGGACAATGTTTGAAGTAAAACCAAGTCAAAGTATACTAAGGATGTGCTAAAATGTGGGCATCATAACGCCACAATGTGAACACTTAGATCACGTTTACGAGAAACATGACATAAGTATCTTAATTGTGTCAAGACAATGTGAACAAGGTAACAAGTCTAAGGGATCAAATGATGAATCAATCCTAACTATGATGATGATCTTGAAATCAAGATCAAGTGGCTATCAAGATATAAAAATGTACCCACACACTTTAGATGTTTAACAACTCAGCTATAAACATGGATGAGCATAAACAGACATAAAAGTGGTGAACACTATCTATGAAAACACTCTCGAAAGATGCCTTCTCTTATCCCAAATGGGAAACAAGAACACAAAGGTATAGATCAAAATATGTGAAAATAAACTAAGCATCACTTGGGAAGAGTTTCACCTCGCCCGAAGGTGAGAAAGAAACCAAGCTAAGTAATACGTCATTTAATTTCATGAAGAGAGACACTTAGATCTAACTTGAGTGGACTCTTTACCATGTTTGAAAAACAAGGTTTTGAGTCCAAGAAAGTTGTCACTTCATGATGGTTTGACAAGACATGATAATGGACTAGCAAAGTGGGCTCCTTGATGAAATGGCTTTCCTAAGCAGTTCACTCAACTAGGTGTCACAGATTTTTCTAAATGCAAGCTCAATTTACCAAGGTTTCCCAAGGAGTATCTCATCTTTACTTTACCCCCTTCTGATACAATGAGAAACTAGTGTGTTCAGTTGTATTGTCACTGGGGTCGCGATACAGACAACTTTGACTCTAAACTCACAATGTATGACTAGTCAAGTGGGTAAGTGGAGCGCTTCCTGTTTCATCCATGAGGTTACTCAGTGGTGGATTAATTTAGGGTTCTTAGAACCACCCCCATTGTTGTATCTTAAATCTTTATTCCAAAGGGGTTATGTTCTAGTTGAGCGGATAGGAATGTAACCTTTTCTGAAACATGAAATACATTGTGATGTATGTGGTGTGTTTTTTATCTTTCTTAGATTAATTTGGTTTTAAGTAGAACACCATTTGGAAACTTGTATCACACATTAGTATTAGAAGTTTTGTGTTGTGACCCTCCATTCTTCAACAAACTATTTTGCTTCTACATGCCAGGAGTTAGTAATTTTCCAAAAATATCACAATATGAAAGAGAGTTTAAGTGTTGTTTTTTATTCCCAAGGTCACCTAAAAGGTGCGAGGGAAGAGCATATGCAACACAAAAACTCAACTATAATAAGAAATGGAAAACACCTTAAGTGATTTTGTGAAAAATAAACTCATTTTAGCCAACTTTGAAAAGTTAATTCATTTTGAAACTTAAATCAAGTGTTTTGAAAGCAAGAAGAAGGTTTTGGAAGCATTTTTGGTTCCCAAGATCACCTATAAGGTGCAAGGAAGAGCATACGTGCTTTGAAGACCTTTCCCAATGATAAATTGAAAACACTTAACTAAGTTGATCCAAAAAATCTTTAGCATCCCAAATGCTTTATCCAAGTTCCTTTTTTACTTTTTTTTCCTTTTGCTTTTCTTTTCTTTTGATTTTTTTTTGCTTCCTTTTCAAGCTTTGACCTTGATGAAACCACCACCCCGCAGGGGTGGCGGTCCCAGTAACCACCACCCTGCTCAGGGTGGCGGTCCTTCACGCATTTTCCAAAGACATTCTTTCTTTGATCGCGACTTGCGTAATTTTTCAACTTTCACCAGCTTTTCTCAACCGCCTTAGCTCGTATTAATGTTTTATGTTCCCTAGAATAGTGTTTCTTCATTGTTTAATGGTAAAAGAGTTCTAATAGGAATTACCTTTGGGTGAATGTGAAATCTATAAATAGCCAACTTGTTTTCAAGCAAATGGCCCCTCAACTTCTCATTTCCATTGTTTAGTCTTTCAATTTCTTGTTTAGAGCTCATTTTGTTTTCATGTTTGCATCCATGCTAGTTTTCCTTTTGCTATTGTTGGAAGCCATTCGATCTTCTTGCTTCAGTCTTGTTCATTGTTGTTCATACAAATTAGTTTAGAGTAGAGTAGTGTCATTTGTAGATTGAATCCATTAGAGTTGCAGGTTGTGTTCTTCATAGAAGGTAGATTCTAGAATCTCTCAGTACACTTGTGTTGTATTCCCGCAATAAATCCCGCTAGGAATTACATACGCCAAGCTCTGTCACTTGCGTTGTCCCTCTCCTACTCGCATTATATTCGGTCTATATCCAAAGTTGCCATTGTTCAAAATACCTTTTTCTGTTGATGCTAGCATATACACACTCTTCTGGATTCACGTGAACACGAAGGAATGAGGAGATCATTCTGAGGGGACAAAATCATACACTACTGGATTCGCCACTATTTTGCAAATTCCAGGTTTTATCTGTCAAAGTTCTAGTTAAAACATATCAAATAGAGTAGTGAAATATTTCATTTCAGTTAAGTTTCATTTTCGATATTCCAGGGAAGTTGTGGGGATTGATAGTTTTTGAGAAACTATGATTCATTCCTCACTTCTGAGGTAGGATCGAGAATCTTTCAATTAAGTTAATCACTATCTAGTTATTTAGGATAAACTCACAACTGCACAAAAAGTAGCTACACCGGCTACCTTGCTTGTTTTAATTTTGTTATTAGATTAGTTGTCATTTTTTGAATATATTAGATTAGTTGCTCTTTCAATTCTATTAAAAATTCTATCAAAAATACAAAAAATAGAGGAATATATATGTTGTAGATATATCTTGCATAATTAGTTTATTTTTCAGTTAGGTTTATATTGATCTTGTATGACAATCACGGACCTAGGAGCCAGTGGAATATTTTTGAGCCAATCGTGCCTCAACCAAATCTTGTTGTAGCATTAACTGACATAGACCAAAATCTCATAATTCAGGTCTTCCGAACAACAATAGACCTACAAGAAATCAGCACACAACTAAGAGGATTAAACATAGAAGATGACAAAGCACACACACGTTCTGGTCAAATCAGCCAAATTATAGACTACCTTGATAGATATCCGTATGACTGTAGAAGGACCTGAAAGAGAGAAAACATTTGGTTGTGATCCACTAGTCCCATAGCCAGACGCAGAGACCTCCTCATTGATATAGACACTAGCTTACGTATCCAAGTTTCTAGAACACCTGTTAGGTACTCCGAGAAAATCGTGCAACTTCTAGTTCTAAACGTAGAGGCCAAAAAGGCATACGATTACTGGATACTAAATCAGGGGTTGACTCTTCATATGACCATAGGAGGTCCACAACAACCATGAACTTATGGTTGTGATCCACAGGTCCCACAACCCAACGGGCCTACAAATCAATCAAATATTGACACTGGTTTGTGAACATTAGTGTTTAGGTCCTCTCCACTTCCACCAGACATTATCACACAACTATCATTATTAAACGTAACAGCTAATCAAGCTAAAGATTTCTGGACTAGACCAGAGAATCATCCATAAAACACCAAAAGATCCACTACACATTTAGCCATTCCATTTTCATGACCTTTGGGAGATATATACGAAGCACCCATAGGTCATCTTCCACGTATCCCACAACCCATAGATCGGATCACGACAGAGCTCGATATTGATTGGAGCCTTCGAGCAGCTATCCTCACCGAATGATCTATCACACCGGTTCAAGTTAGGAGGGCCTTCTTTGCCTTAGATTCACAGATCCCATTATTGCGTGTTGAAGACATAAGATTACCTAACTAGCTTATCTGCATCCCATATTCCATCCCCACCGGCTGTCTCGGCATGACCTCGGGAGGTCGGGTGTGAGGAAGAGTTACTTGTAGATTCTCATGCTCGCATGTCACTTTTCCATCATACAAAATTGGTGAACCCAACATGAAACAAACACTTATTTACTTTCTTCGATTACTTTTCATCTTTTCTTATTTCTTACAACAAAATTGGTCTGAAACTTTCTACCTTTTGGTTCGGAGTCTTATTTCTACTTGTTCTTCCAATTAGTATACTTTTCATCTTTTCCACCTCTTTAGCCTTCACATCAGCTTCACCAACAAAATTGGTGAACCCGACGTGACTCAAACTAATATTTTCTTTTTTCTTTTTTTTCATCCACCTTCGCTCTTTCCCATTATTCTGGGTATTCATATACCCCCGAATATGTGGGATACGATGCATATGGTAGACCTCTCCTAGGTCTTGAAGCATACTACGATCAACTAAATAGACAACCATCACCCTCGCTCTCAGCATGGGGTGACAACTATTCAACTAACCAATTTTCAACACAAACTCCACCTCAAAGGACTAGATATAGTTCTTCTTTCCAAATAGAGGAGTTGGATCAGCTCACTCAAATGCAACAACCAGAGCCTTCAGGCTCAAACAACATGATGCTCACTGGAGAATCTGGTTCATCTCCTCAGGTGTTGCTTAGACCACAAATTAGTAGACAATCAGATCCATATCTATTTTTAGATGATGAATACTTAGCACGTTATGCTAGGAGTGAACAATGCTCTCAAAATATGTACCCACCTATAGGAGGTTTGCAAACACAACCCGAGGTCTCATTCCAAGAAAACACCCCCATTCCTCCACCTATAGGAAATGCCCTCGGTGAAACTTGGCAGGGCACCGATCAATTCATAGTAGGGTACCATATGCCTATACAACCTCAAGATATACAACAAATGCCACTAAGGAAAAATACCGTGTCTTCACCAAACGAGGTCATCTCAGCCTTAGTTGAGAAGGTTAGAGGGTTGGAACTTGCTCAAGCAAATCAAAATTCACATAGTTCATGCAAGCAGGAACTTCCAATCCTCCACATCATCCTAGCCAAGTAGACCTCCTCACAGGAACATGCACGTTGGGCATGCCTCCTCAGTATTTACAACAAATGCCAACTAGAACCACATTTTCTAACGCCGCTCCAGTTGAGAATATAATACCTCCCGGCTTAGTACAAAACAATCCATTCCTGAGCAATGCTCCTCCATACTTAAACATGTATTCCAAATCACCACAGGGAGATATGTTCTCTTCTCCCTAGCATGTTCACTCAACCACAGGGATTTCCTTATGCCCCTGCAAATACATATGCTACGCCATATCAACAACCCATTCCACCTCCACCCCCTCAAAGAAACACCATCAATGGTCAAAACCTATGCGATAGGGACTTATTCAGAATATTTGAAAGAACCTTTAGACTTCACTATACGAAGCATCATGCTTCCAAGACCTCTCCCCGATCTACCCAAGTACAAAGGAGAGGGAGACCCAAATGCACATATTAAGGCCTATGCCACAACCATTCGAGAACTGCTCCCTTGGGATGGAGTTGTTGCTAAAATATTCCCCAAAACTTTAGAGGGTATCACCCTCGATTGGTATTACAGAATACCTGAAGCCTCAATACATTCATTTAAACAACTCATTTTAGAGTTCATCAAGGTGTTCGACATGAACAAATTGTTGAGAATAGGAATCAGGGAATTCTTGCATATTAAACAAGAACACAATGAATATGTTGCTCATTTCATCCAAAGATGGCATACAAGTCCTCTATTCTTCAGCAAGCGCTCCAAACATGGATCAGATGGAACTATGTGATTTATTCCTTCATTCTCTCAGCAGAGAGATAAAGGAAGAAGTCCAGAAGTTCCCACTAAGAACTTATGATGAAGTGCTCGAGAGCGCTCTCCGAATAGATCAAGCTGCAATAGATAGTGGTCGCAAGACATATGGAACAAATGGGAGGTTAATCATCCCCAACCAAAACACTACGACTTATCCTACTACCACAAATGCCAATCAAGGACCTAAAATCCTTAACAAAAACCATGGAGTGACAACAGATGGAGTGACTGACCAAACTAAAAAGCAAACGTTGTAAATGTTCCACCACCAGTTAACAATCAACGAAACAACAATTTTACCCCAACAATCAACGGTGGATTTTAATCATCCCCAACGACAACAACAACAACAACAACAACAATGGCAGATCCAGACACAGGGTCCAAGTCAAAACTCAACTGGATATCAAAACCAAAACCAAAGGACAACAAACACAAAACTTTAATCCTAATAGTCAACAGTTTAATCAGAGTTTTGGACCACAACACGTGCCAAACCAACAACCTAGGAGTTATAATCCCAACTCGTATTGTGGTTTCCACAAAATTTGAGGCCATGACACTAGGACTTTGCCATGATTACAATAAGTTCATGCAACATTTTCCAGAAGAACAAAGACAACTCTTCATAGATATGTTCTTAACAGATTTTGTGACACCTATGCCAAATACTTTCACAGGGGTAGTTTCCCCTCAAAACGCACCTCTTAAGATCTTCAATGATCCACTTCCAAATCACAATAACAATAATAAATTAAATCCAAATGGGATGAACAAAGGTGTAATGACAGGAAATAATGATCATGAAGCCTCAACTTCACTAAATCCACCTGTCGCACCACAATTAGGAAATCAGCCACGAACCAAGATAGTTGGTCTAGTGGAGTTAGATACTGAGCTGCACGTAGAAGCCATAACAAGAACATGAGAATATTCTTCTCAACCAAATCCAATCTATCCACTAGAGCCAGATAACATTCAACAAACGTTGGTAAAACCCATGGGTGCTTATGATTTAATTAATGACTTAACAAAGACCTTCTCTCACATCTCCTTTTTGGACTTATTGAAAAACTCTCCTACCCATAGGGCTGCTCTTTTAGAAGCACTAGGTCTAGGTCATTTAATTAACATCACTCCACCTCCCGAAACACAAGTAAACCATATAGACTTCGATATCCACCCTCCAGGGCAGCCAGATAGGGATACCGAGTTTATATTCGACATAAACAAAATGCCAACAGATGCTGAAATTACACGTAGAGGTGATCCGCCTTGCATTTACAGGTGTGGGTTTACAATAATTACGTTAAACATGCAATGGTTGATGATGGGGCAAGTAGTTAACATTGTCCCCTTCTCTTTCCTTCAAAAGCTAGGATATGGAGAAACAAACTATTCCACAACAAGAAATACGCTAAGAGGTTATGATAGCCTTAAAGCTACTTCAATTGGGACTATAATATTACCAGTCACCTTAGGACCCAAGACAATCCTCACCAAGTTTTATATCATAGATCGGGAAACCAACTATAATATGATCCTTGGTCGACCATGGATACATCGCATGAAAGCAATCCCTTCTACGTTATTCCAGGAAATAAGATTCTTACACCTAGGAAAGATATTCGTAGCAAAAGGTGACCCAAAACCATTCGACATACACCTAGCAGACCTGAAGAAAAGACCTGTGCATTCACTCTGAGTTTGAACTCCCAACAAACCAACTTAACAAACCAATCGACTCAAAACCGGAAGAAAAATTAATACCTACAACAGAACTAGAAATTACGAACCTAGTCAAGGGCATCCCAGCCCTCAAGGATGAAGCTAACGTTGTAGAAATAGTGTCATTAGGAACTACTGCAAAAATTGTCGAATTACTGGAACAAGATCTACCAATTTTCCTACCATTTGATTCCACAGGTATGGGATGTACCCTAGGAGTTGGTTCTCTTCCAGCAGAGGAACTTTGCATGGTAGAAGTAACCAAAAAGAAGAAACAGATGCAAAGAATGTCCCAACATCCATTTTTCCTAGTAAATATTGGACTCTCCACTTCGATGGAGCTAGATGTCGCTATGGAGCGCAGGTGTGATCTTTACTTCTCCTGAGGGAAAGATCCTACCTTTTGCTTTTAAGTTAAACTTTGAATGTACAAACAATGGCGCTGAGTACGAAGCCCTCCTCCTTGGCCTCATCATAGCCAAAAGGATTGGTGTTAATGACATCAGAGTGTTAGGAGACTCACAATTAGTTGCAAACCAAGTCTCTGAAGTATATGAGACTAGAGTTGAGCACTTACAACTCTATAAAACAATGGTATTAGATCTAAGCAAAGGATTCAACTTCATATCCATTGAGGCAATCCCATGAGAATAGAACCTTCTCGCAGATTCAATAGCAACCTCAGCTTCATGTTTTACCCCAAGTAATGAGTTGGAAGATACAAGTTTCAAGGTATCACTTCGTATTGAACCATTGGTGAAGAAAATATCAACGAACCCTCTTCTAACACATACAACTGAGAATGAATCTTCTATCTTACATCATGTTGATCAGTGATAAAGTCACTCTCGAATATCTAAATGCCTATGCAGAGCTACACCTTGCTCACCCTATAGTTGATCTTTCCCTAATACCACACTCCTCTTCCTACTTTGGAAATCCCATGGTAGAGTCTCCTCCATAGAAGGATCTCGATATCTATGAGATAGAAAATGGAGAAAGCTTGGAACTACCTCCAGCCCCACCTGAATTTGAAGAAGGTAACGCTTCTTTGATAGAAGAAACCATTGACATAAACATTGGAATGGAGGAAGAACCAAGAATTTTGAAGTTGGGATCCTCGCTAACTCGGAAGAAATAGAAATACACACCCAAATCCTCAAAAACATCAAAAGGATTTTTGCATTTAATTATAAAGAAATGATGGGTATCGCACCACAAGTTATGGTACATAATCTTGTCACTAAACCAGATGTGAAGCCAATTAAACAGAAGTCAAGACCAATGAAGCCAAAAGTGGCTCTCATGGTAAAAGAGGAAGTAGTAAAACTTCTCCAAGTAGGATTCATCAAGCCCATTGACTATTCACAATGGGTGTCTAATATCATTCCCATCCTCAAAAAGAATGGGAAGATACGCATTTGTATAGACTTTTGGGATATTAACAAAGCTTGTCCCAAGGATGATTTCCCATTACCATCCATTGACGTTATCATTGATGCAACAACTGGATTTGAACTATTGTCCCTCATGGATGGGTTCTCAGGGTACAATCAGATTAAAATATCTAAACAAGATCAAGCCAAAACCACATTTATAACTCCCTGGGGAACTTATTGTTATGTTGTCATGCCATTTGGTCTTAAGAATGCCAACGCTACGTATATCAAGAAATGACTTATATATTCCATGATCTTATCCATAAAATTGTGGAATCATATGTGGATGACTTGTTGGCCAAGGCCAAGAAATGTTGTGATCATCCGGAAGTGCTCCGTATCATCCTCTCATGACTAATTGAGTATGGTGTCACATTAAACCCAGAGAAGTGTGTTTTGGTGTAACAGGAGGCAAACTTCTAGGATACATTATATCTTCACGAGGGATTGATGTTGATCTAGCCAAAATATGGGCTGTTCTCGAAATGATCCCACCTTGGATGAGTCTGGAATCAGGTCATTTCTTGGGAAACTCAGTGCAATCCGAAGGTTCATCCAGATTTAAGCTTTTCCATTCATCCAATCAACAATCTACTCAAGAAAGATTATAGTATCGATTGGATCAAGATCGCAATGAGGCCTTCAAGTAGCTTAAGCTTCTTTGTTGTCACCACCCATGCTAATGCCTCCCAAGCCAGACCACCCTTTGATCCTATACTCACGAGCCACTCATGTCTCGCTTGGCCTGCATGGCTCAAGAAGATGATGATAAATGAGAACGCGTGATCTATTTCATTAGCCGAACGTTGCTCGATTATGAAACACGTTACACACAGGCAGAGAGAGAATGCCTTGCCATAATTTTTGCAACAAAATGTTTGAGACATTACATGTTAAACCAGGAAACAAGGGTCATTGTAAAGACAAGACCATTTACGAACATTTCTCACACAAGGATCTTTATCTAAAAAGTTGTCGTTTCATAACCCTAATGGGAGAATTTGAGTTAACATTCGTAAACCAAAAATCCGTTAAAGGACAAATCATTAGCAGATCTAGTTAGCTGACAATCCACTAGATGGAGGTGAGCTGGTAGATCTAGACTTTCCCGATGAATGTGTATACTTTGTCAAAACCAGACCCCCCATTTCTACATGTCCCTGGTATACTGATATCATCAATTTTATCATGGACCATACATACCCAAAAAGTGCCACGTCACAACAAAGAAGGTGGTTACGCATTATTACCACTAAATATGTTGTTTTAGACCAAGTGCTCTATCGTAGAGCCTTCGACGACATGCTTCTAAGATGCATCGACATAGAAGAATCCAAGAGGATTCTTCATGAATCCCACATAGTGGGATATGTGGGGGCCACTTTGGTGGTCACGCCACCACTCGCAAAATACATCGGATGGGCTATTTTTGGCCCACTCTCGAACATGACGCAGTGGAATTTATACGTAAGTGCCACAAATGTCAAGAATTCTCTCACGAGATTCACATGCCAAGACAATCCCTGCAACCAATAATGACTCCGTGGCCCTTCTCCACTTGGGGTCTAGACTTAATAGGGAAATTCTCTCCCTCATCAACCGATGGCCATAATTTTATAATCACAGCCATGGAATATTTTACCAAATGGGTGGAGGCCATGCCTCTCACCACCGTACTAGGTTCGGTGATTGCCAAATTCATTTTGAACCAAATTATCTGTAGGTATGGTGTCCCACAAGTCATTATCTCAGATAATGGCACGTCCTTTAAGAATGACGAGGTTCATGAGTTATGTAGCAAGTTCAAGATAAACCATCACACACCTCTCTTTACTACCCTCAAGCCAATGGGCAAAGCTGAAGCGACAAACAAAATGTTGAAAGCTATTCTCCTCAAAACAGTAAAGGAAAACAAATGAGATTGGCATTTAAAATTATATCCGGCCTTGTGGGCCCACCGAACCTCAATAAGAACACCAACAGGAGCAACTCCTTTTTCACTAGTATTCGGAGCAGAAGTAGTTCTCCCACTTGAGGTTGAAATACCTAGTCTCCGCATCTCATTACAAGGGATTCTGGATGAAGAAGCTTATAGGGAGGCATGCCTCTCTCAACTAGAAAGCCTTGATGAGGCCAGGTTAAATGCCAACAATGGCACAGAGCCTATGCTGACCGGATGTGCCGGCAGTATAACAAAAAGTCTATGAGTGAGAAATATATGAAGGAGATCTAGTTCTAAGACTAGACAACTGGATCGATAAGAAAACCGGTGAAGGAAGAAAGTTCGCCCAAATGGTTGGGCCCATACCGAGTCATGAAGGACTACGGAAATGGTGCGTATCTCTTGTGCACACTAGAAGGTGAGGAATTTGGTGAAACTATCAATTCCTTGCACCTTAAGTGGTTTTACGCATAAAATGTCAAAGTCATTGCTAGTACATTATAGCTACCTACATTGCATTAGTCTTTTAGCTGCTTCATTCTGTCCATTTCGTAAAAATGATAGTTCAGGAGCTTACTCTTAAAAAAATGTTACAAATTTCTGAAGATATTGGCAAAAATATTCATATCACATCTCTTCAAACATCATCAAATATTTTCAAATCTTCTCATCAATTTCGACAGACAAACATTGATGGAAACCATACCAAGACCTGCATACTTGGCTTTGCTCTTTCTTTCTACTAGGTAAAGTTGTCCTTGCCTACATGGTCTATTCTGGAAGCTTCTTGGTGTCACATCTATCCCTCTTAAAATCTCTTGGAATGAAAGGATATCCCAAAGTCTTAGATCAGAAATGTCAAAATCAAATGAAATCAAAAGCACCAAGCAAACAAAATATTTTATTTTACACACTTCTTTGCCCCATCAACCTTCGGTGATAAGCCCACATCTCTTACCGGTGATGTGAGGTTGGGAAAGGAAAGAAGTGCCCTTACTCACCTGTATCTTGCCTTTGGTGACAAACCCATGCTTCTTACTAGTGGCGTGAGGCAGGGTGTGGGGGGTCCAGTCACACAAACTAACAAATCTTGGTATGCTAAAAACACAAGTCAAATTATGTTAAGAGAAAGAAAATATCCAAACATCCAAATTCCAAAGAGATCAAATCCTCAAAACCAGATTTTGTCAACCAGGTTGCCATTTATGAATCTAAGTCTAGATAAACTGAAAAGTAAGTGGCCTTCTAAGCTTGGTAGTAGTTTTGAGTAGGGTAGGTGTGTAGGTCCAAATTTGGTTCTTGTTCTTGGTTTGTCTGTCTCTCATCATTCCATTCAATCAAACTCATACAACTTGTGCCCTTCCTAATTCTTGGTGTTGAGCCCTCACATCTTACTAGTTGCGTGGATTTGGGATTGGGGCAAGTTCATCTCTTTATCACTATGCATTCATCACATTTTTCCAATATAAGAAGGAATTACAAACATTCCCAAAGAGTTCAAAAGTTCAGTACTACCATATGTTAGTATCATCTCATATCAACACTAAAAACATATAAAGTAAAACATTCTATTTACTATCATTTGTTGTCCATTGCATACATTCTGGAAACATGAAAAGCAAATATTCTAAAAACATCTAAAAACACATTTAGAAAATGAGTCACAAAATTCAAGATACCAAGAGTCTAGATCCAAAGATATATATATATATATATATATATATATATATATATAATCAGGTTTCATATACAATGCCATCATGCACTAGGCATGGTCAAAATGCTCAATGAGCCCGAAAAGTACAAAAATACTCATATAAACAACCTAACAAAGGTCACTACAAAAAGAGCCAAGTGGCCTCTCAATCCCTATGGGATCCCTCAGAAGGCACACGATCACGTCTAGGACTCCGGCTACACGCCTGCTCTGAGTGCACTGAGGGCTCGCGGTCCCGAATAGTAGCTGTAGTCTCGCTATGAGAGTGGCTCCTCCTCATCAAGTGCTCTGCAGCCCTATACCCGGCTACCTCAGCATGGAGGGAAGTCACCATCTTGGCCACATGTGCATGAGGGGAAAAAACATCGGTATGCCTACCGGCTGCTGAAGGCTCCCCGCATCCACGGATAGCTCAAGCATGAGTCTTCTCCATGGGGAGCATCAGGGTGTATCAGTACATACCCGGTGAATCAAGTCTCGCCACTCATCAAGTCTCTGCAAGCAAAGGAGAAAACAAATTAGAAAATAATCAAAAGGTGAAACCAAGGATGAACAAAAAGAGAGATAGCAACTAAGGCAATTCTAGCTAAAACAAATATCAAAAGAAGAGTGACAACTCACTCGGATCTCCGGGCCTCCAAGAAGGATCTCTAGGATCCGCACCTACCATGGATGCCACCACTGACTGATGTCCTCCTCCTACATCTGGGACAACATGGCATCCTACCATGGACTCATCCTCTCCACCTAGGTCCTGAGAAAGTAACTCCTCTGAGACTAGAGTCACCCTCTCCACGCTCTGCTCTGCCCTCTCGGCCTGTAGATCTCCTGAGTGTCATGCCACTCGGGATCGCTATCCTCTTCCCCACCCGACTCACTGATCTCCATGTCCTCAGTCTCCTCCTCCATCTCTCCCCCTGTGAACTCCTCAGACTCAGAGTCTATATCAATGGGGTCATCACTGCTATGGGCAGGACCGGTGGCAATCCAAAGTAAAGGCCTGAGGAGCACCGCTCTCTCTCGAGTGCGTACCACCCTCCTGGCTGCAATAGGGATGCCAGAGTAACAATAGTCCAACCCCGGCCTCTAGGACCTCCCCTAGCCTCCCAAACTGATCTGAACACTGGCACCACTGGGGGAAGCATGTCAATGTAAGCAAGGCCGAACTGCTGAGGCACTCGATCAAAGGGGTGTGTCTCTACCTTCCCCATCCTATCCACAAGCTGCCCTGTAGTAGAGCAGGAAATCAAAGTAAAGGTCTCCTCACCCCACAACCCCGCCATGGCCTGATAAGGTGTGGCCTCCATATCCTCAGTAGTCAAGGGAAGCACTGGCTGGTGGGGTGCTCTAAGCACCATCATCTCTGTCCATCTAGCTGCCCTCACGGCCCCGAGATCCTCCACCTCTACGCCTCTCCCATAAGGGATGATGCGCTCATAGACCCAACTCATAACTAAGGTCAGATGGCTCGCTGATGTCCCTGTAATCGAACCACCCTGTATAAGTCGTGATAGGTGGTCCCAAGTATATCGGCTCCCCAGGCATAAATCCGACCATGTGCCTCAATCTGTGTGATGATGGGGGCCCAACAGTAGAGAAAAGTATCCCCTCCCTTGTCCCCGATCAATCTCGAAGCAAGGATGCCCATAATGGCCTGACGGATCAGAGGGATGGGCAAGCCAGGAATAGAATGGACCTTCACCCCCTTCTTCAAACCAAGTGGAGACAACTGCGTCTCCCATATAGGTGGCCCACTGAGTCACCTGAGCTCTGAGATACTGCTGTATCAAATGAAAGTCTCCTCCCAATAATCGGGACTCCCAAAATGTGGTAGACATCCTCTAGGTGATAGTCCACTCACCCCTAACACCTGGAAATCGGAAGGTGTTCCGATCTGCATCCCAGTAAGAAAATAAGTCACATAGTATGTGACTGGCAAGTGCAACGTGGGGGACCCATGCGATCCTCAATATACCTGCCCTTTGAAGAGTATCCTGCTCAGCCTGAGAGAGTGCATCTAACACTACTGGAAGCCAATCACACTCCCTCTCTCGGCTCCATCTAATGTACTCTTCCTTCTTCTACAAAACACCCAAAAACATGCAAAAAGAAGCAAGTTAGTATCAAGATTGCATGAAAAATCATTAAAGCAAGTAGAATACTAAAAATGCAAAAATAAACTCAAACTAGTGTTGTTTTAACACTTTGTAGAGGACCGCCACCCTGAGCAGGGCGGTGGTTCCATAACCGCCACCTTAAAAGGTGGCGGTCCCGTAACCGCCACCCTGCTCAGGGTGGCGGTCCTGTCCCACGACTACAAATGGGTCGCATGCCCTAAAAATGCTTTAAATACAAAAATTGACCATTTTAGCTAAAACAAAAGCCTACCCATTAGGCCCCCCTAAGAGACACATTTAAAACTGACATTTCTAAAAATAACCCCCCACAACAAAGTTTTCATCATTTTAACATTTTGGGTGCAAAAACGTTAAATCAAGAAGAACTAACCTGAGATCTCGTGGGTCGAGGTTCTGCTCGCAGGAGGCATGATCGCTATCTCGATATGAAATGTTTTGACTATACTCTCGTTGAAAACCATCACCGTGGGTCCCAGAGCTCAAAAACTATCAAATCAACACGCAAATGAATAGGAAAATGGTCCCATTTTATATATATATATGGTGTTTTGACTCATTTTGAATGCCCCTTTCGCAGGTTTAGAGCGCCGACGGAGGTAAGTTCTCATCCCCACGCAAATGGTAAGTCCTCATTTCATACTAATTTAGTATTTATTTTTCGATTTATTTTATCTATCTGCACTTGAGTCCTCTTTCCATTTTGCAGGTAGTGGGAACTTGGATGGTGACATTTTGACACACGGGCATGTCAGGTATAATTTCTAGCTTCCCATTTTGGGACCGCCATACTCGGACCCACCATTTTATGCCTCTTCATGGTTAAAATGCTTCTCCGAGGGGGCAATATGTATGTACCCAAAATTGTAGGGTACTGTACCACCGGAACGATGTTACACATGCCCCAATGATGATATACAGTCACCTCGCAAGGTGTTCGGATCCAGAGAAGCTCACAAAGTATATGTTAGCATCCCAAATGCTTTATCCAAGTTCCTTGTGCTTTTTTTTATCCTCTGCCTTTCTTTTCTAAGCTTTTTGTCCTTCAGTGATGAAACCACCACCCTGCCAGAAGGCAACCGCTGGTGGCAGGGTCTCCGTAACCGCCACCGCCTGTAGGTGGCGGTCCTTCACGCATTTTCCAGCACGCTCCTTTGATCGTGACTTGCGTAATTTTTCAACTTTCACCAGCTTTTCTCAACCGCCTTAGCTCGTATTAATGTTTTATGTTCCCTGGAATAGTGTTTCTTCATTGTTTAATGGTAAAAGAGTTCTAATAGGAATTACCTTTGGGTGAATGTGAAATCTATAAATAGCCAACTTGTTTTCAAGCAAATGGCCCCTCAACTTCTCATTTCCATTGTTTAGTCTTTCAATTTCTTGCTTAGAGCTCATTTTGTTTTCATGTTTGCATCCATGCTAGTTTTCCTTTGTTGTTAGAAGCCATTCGATCTTCTTGCTTCAGTCTTGTTCATTGTTGTTCATACAAATTAGTTTAGAGCAGAGTAGTGTCATTTGTAGATTGAATCCATTAGAGTTGCAGGTTGTGTTCTTCATGAAGGTAGATTCTAGAATCTCTCGGTACACTTGTGTTGTATTCCCACAATAAATCCCGCTAGGAATTACATACGCCAAGCTCTGTCACTCACTTGTTGTCCCTCTCCTACTCGCATTATATTCGGTCTATATCCAAAGCTGCCATTGTTCAAAATACCTTTTTCTATTGATGCTAGCATATACACGCTCTTCTGGATTCACGTGAACACGAAGGAATGAGGAGATCATTCTGAGGGGACAAAATCATACACTACTGGATTCGCCACTGTTCTGCAAATTCCAGGTTTTATCTGTCAAAGTTCTAGTTAAAACATATCAAATAGAGTAGTGAAATATTTCATTTCAGTTAAGTTTCATTTTGATATTGCTAGGGAAGTTATGGGGATTGATAGTTTCTGAGAAACTATGATTCATTCCTCACTTCTGAGGTAGGATCGAGAATCTTTCAATTAAGTTAATCAGCTATCTAGTTATTTAGGATAAACTCACAATTGCACACAAAAAAGTAGCTACACCGGGCTACCTTGCTTGTTTTAATTTTGTTATTAGATTAGTTGTCATTTTCTGAATATATTAGATTAGTTGCTCTTTCAATTCTATTAAAAATTCTATCAAAAATACAAAAATAGAGGAATATATATATGTTGTAGATATATCTTGCATAATTAGTTTATTTTCATTTCAGTTAGGTTTATATTGATCTTGTATGACAATCACGGGACCTAGGGAGCCCAGGGAATACGTTTTTGAGCCAATCGTGCCTCAACCAAATCTTGTTGTAGCATTAACTGACATAGACCAAAATCTCAGAATTCAGGTCTTCCGAACAACAATAGACCTACAAGAAATCAAGCACACACTAAGAGGATTAAACATAGAAGATGACAAAGCACACACGTTCTGGTCAAATCAGCCAAATTATAGACTACCTTGATAGATATCCGTATGACTGTAGAAGGACCTGAAAGAGAGAAAACATTCGGTTGTGATCCACTAGTCCCACAAGCCAGACGCAGGAGACCTCCTCGATTGATATAGACACTAGCTTACATATCCAAGTTGCTAGAACACCTGTTAGGTACTCCGAGAAAATCATGCAACTTCTAGTTCTAAACGTAGAGGCCAAAAAGGCATACGATTACTGGATACTCGGAATCAGGGGTTGACTCTTCATATGACCATAGGAGGTCCACAACAACCATGAACTTATGGTTGTGATCCACAGGTCCCACAACCCAACGGGCCTACAAATCAATCAAATATTGATGTTGGTTTGTGAACATTAGTGTTTAGGTCCTCTCCACTTCCACTAGACATCATCACACAACTATCATTATTAAACGTAAGTAGCTAATCAAGCTAAAGATTTCTGGACTAGACCAGAGAATCATCCATAAACACCAAAAGATCCACTACACATTTAGCCATTCCATTTTCATGACCTTTTCGAGAGATATATACGAAGCACCCATAGGTCATCTTCCACGTATCCCACAACCCATAGATCGGATCACGATAGAGCTCGATATTGATTGGAGCCTTCGAGCAGCTATCCTCACCGAAATGATCTATCACACCATATTCAAAGTTAGAGGGCCTTCTTTGCCTTAGATTCACAGATCCCATATATTGTGTTGAAGACATAAGATTACCTGAAAGCATATTTAAAACATGAAATTCATTAAAATGACAAGCCTTTTAACCCTAAAGCATGAAAAAAAAAGATTAAAAGACCTCCACTAATAGAGGATGGACTAAGAGTCCCACTGAGCATGCCAAATGTGTTCATGTATAAGTTGAAAAGCTATGGAAATGAGGTTAGAAAACCTCAAAGCTTAACTAACTCATCTATGGACCATAAGATAAGAGATAAACAAGGGAAACTAACATGCAAGCATTATAACTTTGACAAAAACATCAAAAACTAACATGTATATTACTCTCTACTCTTTGAAAGCTATAAAACATGAACCTATTAAGATCCTAGCAATCATATTTGTGTGTTGTTTGCTCCCAAAAATAGTGAAGAGATCTCTCCAAGTTGGCTACATGGCCAAGCTTTAGATCTTCCCTTACTAACTATATTTGGAGTGGATGGATGAAATATGGAGAATCTCTTAACAATTAAGTATGGCCAAGATCCAATTTTTTTATAGCTTAAAGCTATCACAAATTATTTCTAATGCCTTTCCAAAGTGTGTGAGAGATTTTGTTATATAAACAATGTGTTAGGTTGAAAGGGAGGGGTGACCCTTCTATTTATATTTTTCCACTTGAGAGAGTTTGGAATTTGGGTATATGTGGGACTAAAGGTAAGCCGAAACCAATTTTAGATTAGATTAGGATAAACTTGCTTTAGGCTTAGTTAAGCTAGGTTTAGGCTAGTCAAGTGTGATTAGCAAGTTATTAGAGACTCATTGAGAGTTGGGAGGAGTCTAATTAACCATTTGTGACTGATAGATAGCCTAGGAAGCTAATATAAGTGATCTAGAGGGGAATAGGAAGATGTTTTAGCTAATAAAAGGGGATTTATTAGAAAAATGATTTGAATATAAGAAGAATATAACCAAGAAGGTGTTGTAAATGGGCATCTGAAAATGGAGCGGAGAATGGTTGATTAACGAAGTGTTGTTAATTGTCTTAATTTGAGGAAATGCTAAGTGTAAGCATATTTTAGGTGTTTACCTCCCCGAATGTCATGTTGATGCGAAGGTGGGAAAGACTATTTGGAAAAACTTCTCCTATACAACGATCATAATGTGGGTGTTGATGAAGGTTTCTATACTCCTGAGAAGTTTGGAAAGTGTGGATATTGTATAGGCTATACTCCCCAAGGTAAGGCATTGAAAACACCCGCCAAAGGATCGAATTTGGTACTTGGGTAGTGGGGATGGATGATTTATTTGAAGTTTGAGAATAAGGGTTGGTAGATGGGTTAAGTTTGGAAGTTGTGGCAACAGTGGGGATAGAATGGCCAGTTGAGGAAGATGTAGTAGTAGAAGTGATAGATGACACAATGGCAGAAGATGAAGTGGAAATGTTAGTAGATGAGGCGTCCACGGTAGTAGATGTCATAACCGGAATAAGGGCATCATTGGAGTCGATACAACATATTGCGCAGGTTTTGAAAGGTGAAGGTTCGGCTGAATAGTGTAAGGGTGTCCTTCATATTCAAACTTGATGCAGCGGTGAAGTGTAGAAGGTACGTAACCCATGGCACAAATCTAGGGTTAGCTAAGAAACATGTTGTATTGGCATTGCACGCAGGAACATAGAATAGTTCAAGAATGGTGCAGGGACCCACACGGATGTGGAGAATGAAGGTGTTAAGAGTAGAAGTCATGGCATCTTTGAAAGAACACAACATAACTAGGTTATTATGCATGTAATTGGCAAGGATGTTCATTTGTTCGTATGTGCGGGAATAGATGATATTGATGCTTGCACCTCCATCGATCATAACGCGTCAAACACGAGTATCCTCAATGTAGATGGAGATGAAGAGGGAGGTATCGGGATCTTCGAATGGTGAGGATAAATCTTCGAGTCATAGAAGCGAAGGTAGAAACTTGGTGATTTTTCATGAGAATAGAAATTTTAGGCTAAGTAATGAGAGAGGCCATATGATGAGGGGTGAAAATGGTGGCAACGGGTGTAGGGTCATTCGGTAGAACCTCAATAGTTTGCAAGATCTTGAGGAGGGCTGGTGATGAGACTCAGAGGTTTGGATGAGGTCATACAAAGACATTTTTAGAGGAGATTGATGCAATTTTTTTATCATGGTATAATGTGTGACTCCATCAGAAATTGGATAGGCTGGCCCATGGATGGTTACCTTAGGGGCAGGTGTAGATGGAATGGTAGGTGTAGGTGCACTAGATGGGTTTCCAACTTTCTCTTTTCCTTTTTCCTTTTTTATCGAGTGGCTACTCGAACCATATTGATTTCGAAGACAGGAGGAGGAAAAGAGGGTTGTGAAGATGTAGGTAAGGGCCACTAGATGATTATAGGGTTAGGTCTTATGGTGATTGGTGAAGGGGGAATAAAATTCTCCTCCATTTGGTCATCTTCATCTAAGTGGCTTTCCAAATTACAAATATTAAGGAGAACATTTCTAAGAGCCTTATAATCCTCAATATCATGCCCTAGAGAATGATGATATGCACAAATCTTAGTATCATCCAAACCCTGTTGGTTTAGGTTTGAGCAGGTCATAAGGTTTGATGGGTAGTAATGTGATGGCCAGTAATGTGATAGTAAAGGTTTCTAGAAACCTAGCAGGGATATTGTAATAAGATCCCACCAACGGATCACAATGTGAAGTCAGAGTGGGTTTTGGTGAAGGCATAGGTGATTTTTTTGGAAGAGGTGTTGCTAGAGGTGGCATAGGTGGGGCTACCTTTTTAGTAGGTAACGAAGGTTTTTTTGTTTTTGATTTAGGTTGCACCTTCTTGGGTAAAGGTGTAGGTGGGATATGTGAGGTAGAAGGAGACGCAGAAGATGAGGGAAATCTAAAAAGCCAGGGTGAAAGTGGTGGTTTTGGCTATGATATGGTGGTAGGTAACAAAGAATATGTAGGTAAGGGAGATGATGAAGGTATATGCGTGGGTGCGGTGAAGAGGTGGTGAAGGTGAAGGTGTGGGTGTGGGTTTCCATGCTTGGGATTTGTTTTTGTGAAGAGGTAAAGGTGTGGGAAAATGAGGTGATGAAGGTGCGGATGTGGGTTTTTGTACCTTGGACTTGCCTTAGTGAAGTGGTTTCTTGACCAAGATTGATGGATGTGGGTCGAATATCGATGGAAGAGGAAAGGGAAAATAAGGCCTAAGAGATTGTGTCTTCTTCTTAGGCATGGGAGTTAACTTTTGATGGGTGGTTGTTTAGTAGTTAGGTCTAGTTTGATTGTGGGATGCACTAAACTAGGTGTATGATGAACCCCAATATAGCATTGAGTTTAAGTGTAGGTGGAGGTTTAGGTATGGATGAAGGTTGAGGTAAAGCCGAGGCTAATGAAGAAGATGCTAATATGATTGGTTCAGGCATCGTGGTCATAGTTGTTTGTAATATCTTAAGGTAGATGGTGAAGGTGTCTAGGGTAAGCATCTTCATTTGTGTGGAGGGTTGAAATGTAAGTTCCCCTAGAGTATAGTGTGTTCAACATACTCTAAGAGATCAACCAAATGAGAGAATGGTGTAGAGGTAGAGGAATATTGCGACGACTTGGTGGTAATCCATGTGAAAACATTCGAGTTCTATAAGACAGGAGTTTTTGGCTTTTGACTCTATAGGTAGAAGTGATGCAAGAAGATTAACAGGATCTGGTAGACCCTAGGAGATGCATCACTGACAAGAAGAGAGTATGAAATCAGATCATCTATGGGTCAAGGAGGGATCAAGGTAGGTATTGCGAGGCTCTTCTTTAGGTGGGGAAGGAGATGAGAGAGGAATTTCCATGGGTAGAAGCATGGATAGTGTGGGATTCTTAACAGGTGGGGGGATAAGTGGGATAATCTCTATGGTAGATGAAGGAGTAGGTGACATAGGCTGCTAGGTAGGTAAAATAGTAGGTAGGGTCGGCTCTTCCATGGGTAGAAGAGTAGGTGAGGTAGACTCCTCCATGGGTAGAGGGTAGGTAAAATGGGGTCCTCATGAGTAGAGGATTGTTCACAAGAAGCTCATCAATAGATGGGATGGAAGGAAACCGAACATAAGAGGAAGGTACACTATCGAAGATGGCATGAACCTCATGAACATTGGTGTAAAATGTCTCACCTTCTGGTTTGATGAATAGGTATGGTTTGGAAAAAGTTTCTTAAAGATATGCAGGTTTTGATTTGTTGGCGTGTTGGGGTTATCTAGGACGAGATCTCCATTATCTAGCATTTCCTGGATGATGTTCTTAAAATTTTTACAGTTTCCATTGCTATGGCCCCTAACGTGGTGATAGTTATAGTAATCATTCTCCTTATACCATGTTAGTACATGATGGAAAGGGTCACAACCAAGTATGTTGTTTGATTGGCGTAAGGGTGATAGCATCTACATTTAATATATTTTCCAATATAGAGGAGTAAGGTTCTCCTATGGGGTATAATGTCTTTGTTCATACTTATACTAGAAATTCTAAACAGGGGACATATTAGAAGGAGGATTTGACTTGGTTTGACATATGGGAAGGACCAGACTTCAAAACCAATGCGTCTAAGTGAGATCTTTTTTTCCTTGGAATAATTGTTTTGTGGTTTAGAATAAGAAGGGGTGTGATTTGATTTAAAAGGAGCACTCTTGTTGCACAATGAAGCTTCTTCTCTTCTAGGGCATGGATCTCTAGCTTCCGAGCCATGGTGAATGCCTTGTCAAATGTTCATAATGTTTTTACCATAAGAGTGGGTGAGATTTTCCTGACACAAGCCCTAGTAAACAACTCTATTAGTTTAGTTTGTAGAAGTTGGAAGGTGAGTTGATTAATAAGTCCACGCCAATAGGTGATGAAATCTATGATAAATTCATCTTCATATTGTCATATGGAATAAAGATAAGTCATGTTAATTGAGAAGTGGTTCGGGGAAGTTCAGGCGCCAATTGATTGAAGGAAAAGAAAGAGTGTTGAGGTAAAGAATTATACTAATCGAGGGCAAGTCCTGATAAGGACATGGGGAAGGTCCTAAGAAGCAAGGTGTCATCATGGGAAATTAGATAACATATGTGTTTGAATGATCACAAATGTTTTTGTGGATATTCCTTGCTATTAAATCGATTGAACTTAGGAATCTCCCAATGTGGGGGATAAGAATGAATGGGTATAGATGGATGAATAGGATCATTACAAATTTCATCTTAAGTAAATGTATTACACAAGCTGGAAACAAATGCTTCAAGGGTCTGCATCTTTTCCATCATAATTTTGATCAGATCCATGGTTGGATTATATTGAGGTGCACCTCCCATGGTATAAGGAGGTGGATATGATGAGTAAGACGTAGAGGGCACACTAGTGTATGGAGGTGCCGAGTAAGAAAACTAAGAAGGGGAATATAAGTAGTGACAGATGATGATGGCATATACCCTGAATGGGACATGTAGGCGATGGGTGGTGGTTGAGATAAGGTATAGGTGGGAGGGACTTGTGTACAGACCCTTGTAATGATAAGTGGCAGAGTAGTAGGTATAGACATGACCAAACTTTGAAAAGGGGTCGATGCAAGGTTGCGAAGGTCGATGACATGCTAGGTAATAGTGACTGATGACATGGGAATCCCTACACGAAAGAATTTAAGATGATGGTGGTGTAATAAATGCCCCGATGAATGATACGGTCTCTTCGTACCATGGAAGGTGTTCGGGATCCAGAGAAGCTTTACGGATATGCGTTAACATCCCACATGCCCCGCTTAGCCCCCGCGTGCTTTGTTTTCCCTTTTTTCCTCTTTTCTTGGCTTTTTGGTCTTGATGTGAAACCGCCGCCCGAACAGAGGGCGGCGGCCGCCGCCTGCTGAGGGGCGCCGCCACTGGCGAGGGTGGCGGTCCTTTGCGCAAATTTTCAGAAGCGTTCTTTTGATGGAATGCACGCAAAGTTCAACGCTTCACCAGCTTTTCTTGCCGACTTGAGCATGCATTTATGTTTTTGGTCCCCTGGAATAGTGTTTTTCCTTTGTTTATTGTTTAGGAGTTCAGTTTGGTTTTGATCTTTGGGTGTTTGAATTCCTATAAATGCATGGTTTGTGCACATGCAAATGGCCCCTCATTCTTGTTTAAAACTCACCATTTTCAGTAGTTCAGTCTTCTAGTTTGCTTAAGTTTGATAGTTTAAATCTTTTACATGCTTAGTTGCATTTACTCAGCTGTTGGTAAGCCACAGATCCAACTTGTGCAAACAGTATTATTGCTTTTGGAGTAGAATAGTTTAGGCAGCCATTAAAGTTGCAGGTTTTGCTCTTCATACAGACTAGTTTCAGGTTCTGGACGCTTTTTGTTGCATGATTCGCAGTAGACCCCGCTAGGAATTGCATAGGCCAAGCTCTGTACTCTTGCGCTATCCCTCTCCTATCCGCATTCTATTGCATGCACGCATTGCGAAGAAGGCTGTCCATTGATCAAATATCTATTCTGTTGATCACGAAGCATTACACGCTTTTACGGATTCACGTGAGCACAAAGAGCGAGGAGATCATGCGAGGGGACAGAACACACACACACCGTCGGATTCGCCAGCATTACTGCGAAATCCGAGGTTCCATCTTTCAAAGTTTTAGTTAGAACTTATCAAATAAAGTAGTTAATCGCTTTATTTGGTTATTTCCATTCTCGATATTGCGGGGAAGTTGTGGGGATTGATAGTTTCTGAGAAACTATGATTCATTCCTCACTTCTAAGGTAGGATCGAGAATCTTGCAAATAGATTAGTTATTTCGTTGTTTAGAATAGATATACAAAATTGCACAGACAAATAGCTACACTCGGCTATTTTGTTTGTTTTACGTTATTAGTTTAGTTGTCAATTCTAAATATTTTTAGATAGCTGCTTTCTTATAAATTGCCAGAAAATACAAAAAAAAAAGAAATTATATATGCTAGAAGTGTACTTAGATTTTACTTTATTATAGTTTGTTTCATTACTGCTTTTGCATGACAATTACGGGACCTAGGGAGCCCAGGGAATACATTTTCGAGCCAATTGTGCTGACCCAATATCGTAGTGGCGATGGCGACATTGACCAAAACCTTAGGATCAAGTCTTCCAAACAACAACGAGACTTCCAGCGAGATCGAGTCACGGTTGAGAGGGTTAAACGTAGAAGACGACCAAGCACACACATTTTGGTCAAATCAACCAAACTACGAGGTTATCTAGAAAACATCGCATGATTTGTAGAAGGATTTGAAAGAGAACAAATATTCGGGTGCGATCCTTTAGTTCCTGACCAGGGCATTTGGAGACACCCTCGTAGATATAGATACCGACTTAAGAATTCAAGTTCTTTAGAACACTGTGAGGTATTATGAGAAAATCACACAATTGCGATTCTAAAGCGTAGATTTGAGAAAGCTTACGACTCTGGATCTAGGGATTAGAACTTGATCTCACGTATGACCATAACGGGACCGCAACAACCAGAGTCTACGGTTGTGATCCACAAATCCATGACCTAACGAATCCACAAGTCGAGTTAGATATAGACAGCAGCCTACGCACATTAGTATTTCGAGTCTACTCGATTCCACCTATCATCATTCAATGTTGTCCCTACTAGACACCTGACTAACAAAGCTAGAGAATTTTGGACTAGGCAGAGAATCGTCCATAGAGTTGACTATATTCACCATATGACCCTATCGGGAGAAATACACGAAACCATCCGGGTCATTTTCACGCATCCCCTGACCCATAGATCGAATCACGCGAGCTCGATATTGATTGGAGCCTTGACGAGTCATCCTCGTGATCGATCTATCACACCGATCCAAGTTAGAAGGGCCTTCTTTGCCTTAGATTCACAAATACCATTAGTGCGTGTCGAAGACATTAGACTCCCAACTAGTTTGTCTGCATATTCTACCCCCCATTTGTCTCGGCACGACCTCGGGAGGTCGGGTGCGTGGAAGAGTCACTTGTTGATTCTCACGCTGCTTTGTTGCTTTTCAGACGTACAAAATTGGTGAACCCAGACGTGAAACAAGCGAAATTAGTATTTGACGTAAAACTTCCTACCTTCTCGTTCGGAGTCATAAATATCACGTTTCCCTTCACAAATCACCTTCGCTCCTTCCCATTATTACGGGTATTCATATACCCCGAATATGTCGGGATTCGATGCATATGGAGACCCCTCACGGGTCTTGAGGCATACTATGCCCCACGAGAATAGGAATCATCACCCTCACTCTCAATGTATGGGGGCGACAACTATTCAACTAATCGGTTGTCAGCGCAAACGCCAAGGACTAGATATAGTTCGTCCTTCCCAGCGAGAGAGGGTTGGAGCAAGCAACTCGCTCAAACACAAACAGAGCCTTCAGGCTCAAACAATATGACATTGACTGGAGAATCTGCTTCATCTCCTCAGGTGCTACTTAGACCACATATTAGCAGACAATCAGATCCATACTCAGTTCTAGATGACGAGTACTCAATACGTTATCCTAGGAATGAACAACGCTCTCAGGCATGTACCCACTGTAGGAATTTTGCAAATACGGCCCAGAGTTCTCTCCTCAAGAAAATACCTCTATGCCATCACGTATAGAAAATACTCTCGAGAGAAACTTGGCAAGATAGCAATCGAGTTCATCATGACAGGCTATCACATGCCTATACAACACCGGGATATACAACAAACGCCACGAGGCACGATATCGTGACTTCACCAAGCGAAGTCATTTGACTCTAATAGAAAGGTTAGAGGATTAGAACTTGCCCAAGCGAATCAAAATTCGAAATTCATACAAGCGGGGAGTTCGATCCTCCGCACCATCCTAGCCAAGTAGATCTCCTCACGGGAGTAGGCGTTAGGTATGACTCCTCGGTATTCACAACAAGTACCAACTAGACCCACTATCGCTGCACAGTTCCTCTGGTCAGTGCAGAGCAATCCATTCTGGATAGTACCCCTTCGTACTTAAACATGTATTCCAAATCGCCACTGAGGGGATATGTACTCATCCCCGGCATGTTTACTCAAATGCGGGGATTGCCTTATGCCCCCTGCCCAGCGTGCGTTACGCCATATCAACAACCCGTTCCGCCACCACCTCCTCAGCAGGCACCATCGATGGTTGAGGCGTATGCGATAGGGACTTATTCGAGAATATTTAAAGGAGCCCTTAGATTTCGCCATAGAAGCGTTATGCTTCAAGGCCTCTTCGATTTGCCCAAATACAAAGGAGAAGGAGATCCGAATGCGCATATCAAAGCTTACGCTCTGACCATTCGAGAATTACTCCCATGGGATGGGGTCGTTGCTAAAATATTCCCCAAAATGCTTTGGAAGGCATTGCCCTCGATTGGTATTACTGAGAATACAGAGGCTTCCATACATTCATTCAAACAACTCGTGTGCGAGTTCATCAAAGCCTTCGACATGAACAAACTATTGGGGGCGAGGAATCGGGGAGTTCTTGCACATCAAGCAAGAACATACGAGAGTCTGTCGCCCATTTCATCAAAGGTGGCGCACGAGTCCTTTATTCCTCGGCAAGCGCTCCAAACATGGATCGAGATGGAGCTATGCGATTTATTCCTTCATTCTCTTAGCAAAAGAAGTGAAGGAAGAAGTCAGAAGTTCCCACTAAGGACTTATGACGAAGTACTTGAGAGCGCTCTACGAATAGACCCAGGCGATAGATAGTGGCCGTAAGGCGTATGGAGCAAATGGGAGGTTAATCACCTCCACTCAAAATACTACAACTACCACAAATGTCAATCGAGGACCCAAAATCCTTAACAAAAATCGTGGGGTAACAACGGATGGGGTAAGCCCTGACCAGCCCAAGAGGGTAAATGTCGTTAATACTCCGTCACGAACAAACAACCAAAGAAACAACAATTTTACCCGACGGTCAATACGGTGGATTTTAATAATCCACACAACAACAACGGTGAAATCCCATACGAGGCCAAGCCAAAACTCATTTGGTTACCAAAACCAAAGTCAAAACCAAAAACAACAATTCCAAAACTTTGGTCCTAATAGGCAATGAGTTTGATCGGAATTTTAGGCCACAATACACACCAAACCAACAAAGCGGGAATTATAATCCCAATTCTTATTGTGGTTTCCATAAAATTGGGGTCATGACACTAGAGCGTGTCGTGACTACAACAAATTCATGCAACGCTTGCCAAATGAACAAAAACAATTTTTATGGATATGTTCTTAGCAGATCCTCGTCACCAGCAGGCAAGTACCTTCGCGAGGGCGGTTTCCCCTCGGAATGCCCCTCTCAAGATCTTTAATGATCCACTCCCAAATCATGATAACGATGGGTTGAAACCAGCTGGAACAAACAAAGGCGCAATAACGAGGAAGCAGCGATCACGAGGCCTCAACCGCTAAATCCGTTAGTCGCGCCACAACTAGGAAGTCGACCGCGACCTAAGGTAGTTGGATTAGTGGAGTTAGACTCGAATTACCCGTTGAAGCAATTACGAGGACACGAGTATTTCTCTCAACCAAGTCCAAGCCATCTGCCGGAAGCAGATAACATCCAGCAAACCGTAGCAAAACCTATGGGTGCTTACGATCTAATTAATGATCTAACAAAAACCTTCTCGCATATTTCATTCCTTGATTTACTAAAGAATTCCCCTGCTCACAGGGCTGCTCTTTTAGAGGCGTTAGGTTTGGGTCATTTAATTAGTATCACTCCACCACCAGAAGCACAAGTAAATCATATAGACTTTGATGTTTATCCTCCGGGACAGGCGGATAGGGATGTCGAATTCATATTCGAAATAAGTAAAATGCCTACGGATGCTGAGATCGCACGCCGAGGCGATCAGCCCTACACTTGCAAGTACAGGTTTATAATAATTATGTAAAACAGGCAATGGTTGATGATGGAGCTGCGGTTAACATAGTCCCTTTCTCTTTTCTCCAAAAATTGGGATATGGTGAAACAAACTGTTCCACTACTCGAAATACCTTGAGAGGCTACGATAGCCTTAAAGCCACATCGATAGGAACCATAATACTACCGGTCACTTTGGGACCTAAAACAATCTGGTTGAGTTTTATATTATAGATCGGGAAACTAACTATAATATGATCCTCGGCCGGCCGTGGATACATCGAATGAAGGCAATCCCTTCCACGCTATTTCAAGAAGTAAGATTCTTGCATCTGGGAAAGGTATTTGTAGCCAAAGGTGATCCAAAGCCGTTTGACGTACACCTAGCTGATTTAAAGAAGAGACCAGGTGTACACTCAGAATTCGAACTTCCAACAAACCAACTTAATAAACCCACTGACTCAAAGTCAAAAGAAAAGTTGGTACCTACGACGGATCTTGAAACCATCAGCGTAGCCAAAACAACCCCAATTCCTGGCGGTAAAGCTAAAGAAACTGTATCATTAGGGACTACTGCAAAAATCGTTGAATTAATAGAACAAGATTTACCAATGTTCTTACCATTTGATTCGGTAGGTATAGGATATTCCTTAGGGGTTGGCTCTCTTCCAGCAGAAGATCTTTGCATGGTCGAAGTAGAATGTGCAAATACAGTAGATACACCTACATCTATGCTCCCGGCTAAATATTGGACTCTCCATTTCGATGGAGCTAAATGCCGCTATGGAGCGGGGGCAGGTATAATTCTTACCTCGCCCGAGGAAAAGGTCCTCCCATTCTCTTTCAAGTTGAACTTTGAATGCACAAACAACGGCGCTGAGTATGAAGCTCTCCTCCTTGGCCTTACCTTAGCCAAAAGAATTGGTATTGATAACATCAAAGTTTAGGAGACTCGCATGATTAGTAACAAACCAAGTTTTGAAATATATGAAACTAAAGCCGAACATTTACAACTCTGAAAATGTTGTGTTAGATTTAAGCAAAGCGTTTAATTTCATATCCATTGAAGCAATCCCACGAGAGAAAAATCTTCGCCGATTCAATAGCAACCGGCATCACGCTTCACTCAAGCAATGAGCTAGAAGATACTCACTTCACGAGTATCCATTAAGTAACGAACCATTGATAAAAACAATGACAAATCCTCTTTCAAGCGGAAATGAATCTACCGTCTAGACCATGTTGGAAATGATGCGGCTACTTTGGATTACTTAAATGCCTATGCGGCATTACATCGCTCTGTCACACACTAGATTTATCTACGATCCGCATTCATCTTCCTACTTGGAAATCCCGTAACGGATCTTCCCTCGCAAAGGAACCTAGCATATACGTGATAGAAAATGGGGATGATATAGATCTACCTCCGGCACCACGAGTTCGAAGAGGGTAACGCCTCTTTAATCGAAGAAACAATCGATGTCAACATTGGGACGAGAAAATGAACCAAGGATATTGAAACTAGGTTCTTCATTAACCCCGGAAGAAGTAGAAATACATACTCGGGTTCTCGAAAAGAACATCGAGAAGGCATTTGCATTTAATTACAAAGAGATGACGGGGAGTCGCACCCCACATTGCGGTGCCTGACCTCGTCACTAGATCGGATGCTGAAGCGATTAAGCAAAAATCAAGACCTATGAAGCCCAAGGTAGCCCTTATGGTAAAGAGGAGGTAATAAAACTCCTTGGGTAGGATTCATCAAGCCGAGTTGACTACTCCCAATGGGTATCAAACATCGTTCCGTTCTCGAAGAATGGAAAGATACGCATCTGCGTAGATTTCGGGACATTAACAAAGCATGTCTAAGGATGACTTCCCATTGCCATCTATCGATGTCATTGTTGATACAACAGCTGGGTTTGAGCTCTTGTCTCTCATGGATGGATTCTCGGGATACAATCAAATCAGAATATCCGAGCAAGATCAAGCTAAAACCACCTTTATAACTCCTTGGGGAACCTATTGCTACGCTGTTATGCCATTCGGTCTCAAGAACGCCGGTGCCACGTACCAGCGGGCTATGACTTATATATTTCACGATTTAATTCATAAAATCGTGGAATCCTACGTAGATGACTTGTTGGCTAAAGCCAAGAAGCGTTGTGACCATCCCGAAGTACTCCGTGTCATTCTTTCACGTTTAATAGAATACGGAGTTACGCTAAATCCGGAAAAATGCGTCTTTGGTGTAACGGGAGGAAAGCTCTAGGGTTACATCATATCGTCACGAGGATCGGCGTTGATCGACCAAAATTCGGGCTGTCCTCGAAATGGTCCCACCTTGAGTGAATGCGGAATCGAGATCATTTCTCGGGAAGGCAGGTGCAATCAGGAGATTCATCCGGACTTAAGCTTCATTATTCATCAATCAATAATTTACTCAAGAAAGACTATAGCATTGATTGGGTGAAAAGCTACTGATGAAGCTTTCAAGCGCGATTAAAGCGCTTCTTCTTGTCACCACCTACGCTAATGCCACCTAAGCTAGATCGCCGTTAATTCTATACTCACGGACTCTACCGATGTTTCGTTAGCTTGCATGCTAGTGAAGAAGCGATGACAAGAGAGAGCGTGCGTAATTTATTTCATTAGCGAACATTGCTCGACTACGAAACGTGCTATACACAAGCGAGCGAGAATGCCTTGCCATAGTTTTCGCATGACCAAACGCCTAAGACACTACATGCTAAATCAAGAGACAAGGGTCATGGTAAAAGCCGACCACTTACGAACCTTCCTCACACTGAGGGTCCCTGTCTAAAAAGGCGGGACGCTTTATAACCTTAATGGGAGAGTTCGAATTAACTTTTGTAAACCAAAAGTCAGTTAAAGGGCAAATCATCGCAGATTGGTTGTTGATAACCCATTAGACGGAGGTGACTTAGTAGACTTAGACTTTCCAGGGCGAATGCGTGTACTACGTCGAAACCCGACCTGCTATATCGAGTGCCCTTGGTACGCTGATATCATTAGTTATATCATGGACCATAGGTACCCCGGAAGGAGCTACACCTCAAAGAAGGCGGTTACGCATTATCGTAGCTAAATACGTCATTATAGAGCAAGTGCTCTATCGGAAAGCATTCGATGGAATGCTCTTAAGGTGTGTTGACACGGAGAAGAGTCAAGAAGATTCTCCATGAATCTCACGGCGGTATATGTGGAGGCCACTTGGCGGCCACGCCACCACTCGAAAAATACATCGAATGGGCTATTTACGGCCCACTCTAGAACACGCAATAGAGTTTGTACGCGGGTGTCATAAATGTCGGGAGTTCTCTCATGAGATCCACATGCCGGCACAAGCTTTGCTGACCGATCGCTACTCGTGGCCCTTTTCTACATGGGGCTGGACTTGATAGGAAGTTCTCTCCCTCGTCCTGAGGCGGCCACAATTTTATAATCACGGCCCTTTGAATATTTCACTAAATGGGTAGAGGCCATGCCTCTTAAGCTATACACAGTTACGTAATCGCTAAGTTCATTTTGAACCAAATCATTTTGCGAGTACGGTATCCCATGCAAATTATTATCTCGAGATAATGGAACTTCTTTCAAGAATGAAGAAGTTCGTGAGCTATCTATGCAACAAATTTAAAATCAGCCATCATACGGCTTCCTTGTATCCCCAAGCCGATGGGCGGTGAAAGCAAGCGAACAAAAAAAACTTGAAAGCCATTCTCCTTAAAAGCAGTGAAAGAAAACAAGCGGGATTGGCATTTGAAGTTATATCCGGCCTTGTGGGCCCATCGAACCTCAATAAGAACTCCGGCGGGAGCTTGACTCCTTTCTCATTTGGTATTTGGGTGAAGCGGTTCTCCCACTCGAAGTTGAAATCCCGAGTCTCCGCATTTCGCTCTGAGGATTACGGATGAGGGCGCTTACGAGAGAAGCACGTCTTTCTCAATTAGAAAGCACTGGATGAAGCTAGGTTAGATCTTTGAACACGACATAGAGTCTATCCGGCCCGAATGTGCGGCGGTATAACAAGAAAGTCTATGAGCGTGACATATACGAAGGTGACCTAGTTACGAGGTTAGGCAGCCGGATCGACAAGAAGACCGGCGAAGGAAGGAAATTCCGGCCCAAATGGTTGGGCCCATGCGAGTCATGAAAGACTACGGGAATGGTGCTTATCTCTTATGCACGCTAGAAGGTGAGGAGTTTGGCGAAACAGTCAATTCCCTCCACCTCAAACGTTTCTACGCATAAGCAGCAAGCAATGCTGCCTATATAACTATCTACATCGCATTTTCATATAAATTAGGATCATTTTGTCCACTTGTTCTTACACAAATTGTGATCAAGGAATCTATTCTCAAAGCAATTTATTTCAAACTCGTGATGTTTCTGGCATGAAGTTCTTTAATCATACCTCTCCATCTTCGATATCATCAATCAATTCAGAATCTTTTATCTAATAAAATCAGACATGACGAAGTCCTAACGGTAACCATACCAAGCTCTGCAAGTTTGTTCTCGCTTTGGTTTCTTCTTAGGATAGGTGTCTTGCCTATGGTCTATTCTAGAAGCTTCATGGTGTCACATCTATCCCATATGCACATCTCTTTGGAAATAAGAATATACCGACATCTTACTCAAACAAACAAGTCAAGAAGTGATTAAACGAGAAAATTTTATTTTACACATTTCCTTGCCCCACTGACCTTCGGTGATGAGCTTGCGTCTCTTACTAGTGACGTAGGGTGGGGGAAAGGATGGAAATGCCCTTACTACCTATGCCTTGCCACGGTGATAAACCCATGCTTCTTTACGGGTGCACGGGGCAAAGTGTAGGGGGTCCTCTAGACAAAGTAAATGTTAAAGGTCATAAACAAACAATTCAAACTTTGAGTCAAAAGCGAATGAATCGGATATTCAAAATTCAAAAAGAGTTAAAAATCCTAAAAACCCAGATTTTGTCTACTATGTGGCCATCTACGGGTCTAAGTCTGGATAAACCGCAAGGTAAGTTACATCAAAACTATGAAGTCATTCGGGTAGAGTAAGCTTGTAGTTTTCAATTTGGTTCCACCAAAGCTTAAATCATCTTTCATCACTATCACTTCACCATATTTCATAACTTGTGCCCTTCTTGGCTCTTGGTGATGAGCTCTCGCATCTTACTAGTTGCGTGGAGTTAAGGGTGGGGCAAGTCAATCTATTCATCATATTGGTTGTTCTCATCACTTTGCCAAAACAAATCATGAGGTATCAAATTGCTAAACAAAAGTTAAGATTCAAGATCACAATATATCTACTGATATCATGTATCGGCATCATGAAACACAAAAAGAAAGCAAACATTTACATCACCTATTTTCCATTGCATACATTCTAGAAAGCATATAAAACATACATCGTAGTATACACGAAAAAATTTGGAGCAGAAAGGGAAGACACAAGTGACAAAGTTTTGATCCAAAATCGGCGCATATATATAAATAGTCAATATTTGTATCAATGCCATCATGCACTAGGCATGGTCAAAAAATGCTCAAAGAGCCGTAATACACAAAAGAATCCATAATACAAAAAAGTGCATAGGAGCAAGTGGCCTCTCGGCCCCTACGCGATCCCGGCTTTGAAGGTGCGCGCCCTCGCTAGGACTACGACTCTTTGGCGCACGAATGGACGGAAGGCTCGGGGTCTCGAGGGCGGTCGTGGTCTCGCCATGAGAACGGCTCCTCATAAGGCGCTCGGCTGTCCTATAGCTGCCGACTCTGTACGGAGAGTAGACACCATCTTGGCCACATGCCAAACGGGAGCAAAGACGTCGGTATGCCTGCCGGCTGCTGAGGGCTCCCCGGCATCTACGGATAGCTCCGCACGGGTCTTATCCATAGGGATCATCAGAGAATCAGTACATACCCTACGGATTAGATCCCGCCACTCGTCAACAGTCTCTGCAAAACAAAGAAGAAAGACGAATTAGAAACTAGGCAAGAGGCTAAAATATACAAGATACAAATATAAGGAGGGATAGCAGTTAAAACAAGTAAAAAAAAAATCAAACTAACACTGAAAGGGAGAAAGGATAACTTACTCGGGTCACCGGGCCTCCAAGATGGGTCACTAGGGCCAGCACCCGCTGCAGATGCCGCCGCCGACTGAGGAGCTGCTCCTGTAGTTGGGGCAACATGACGCCCCATGCGGACTCATCATCTCCACCATGGCCCCGGGAGAGTGGCTCCTCGGAAACCAGAGTCTCTCTCTCTGCGCTCTGCTCCGCCCTCTCCGCCTGCATGATATCCTGAGTATCATGCCACTCAGGATCACTCTCGTCCGTCTGCTCCTCCGACCCTCCCTCTGTGGACTCCTCAGAATCGGAGTCAATATCTATAGGGTCATCGCTACTATGAGCAGGACCCGCGGTAATCCGAAGTAAAGGTGCCAGGCGCACCGGCTCTCCCTCGGCCCGAACTATCCCCCTGGCTGCTGCAATAGGAATGCGGGGGTAACCCTTGTCCCGACCACGGCCTCTAGGCCCCCTCAGCCTCCCGAACTGATCGCAAAGCTAGTGCTCTTTGGAGGAAGCATGCCCACATATGGGAGGCCGAAGCTGCTGAGGAACCTGCTTTGAAAGGATGTACCTCCACCCCGTCCCACACGGTCGATAAGCTGCCTGTGTAATGGAGCGGGAAACCAATGTCATGGCCTCCTCTCCCCATACGCCGGCCATAAGGTAGTGCGGTGTGGCCTCCATATCTGCTTTATAGTGAGGGGAGGCTCTTGGGGTGGTGAGGTGCTCTAAGCAGAGCATATCGACCATCGGCCGCCCTCACGGCCCGGGATCTGCCACCTCACGCCTCTGCCATAAGGAATAAAATGCTCATACACCTGACTCATGACTAGAGTTGGGTGGCTGTTACTTGTCACTGTAAGCGGACCACCCTATATAAGTCGTGATAGGTGGTCCCCAAAATGTCTGCCCCGGGCGTATATCCGGCCATGCCCCTCTATACGTGCGATGATGGGGGCCTGACGGTATAACAAAGTGTCCCTCCCTTGTCCCGATCGGTCTCGAGGCAAGGATCCCCATGATGGCTGTCGAAATACGGGGATGGGGCAAAGAAGGAATGGATCTAACTCTCACTCCCTTCTTCGGCCCAGTGGAAATATTTGCATCTCCCATATATGTCGCCCCTTTGTGCAATGTGTGCCGTGAGCTCTTTGTCTCTAATGTGAGTCGCCTCCCGATGATCGGGACCCCAGAATGCGGTAGCGTCCTCTAATGTAATGGTCCACTCACCACGGACCCACAGCGATCGGAAAGTGTTCGATCTGCATCCCGATAGGAGAATAAGTCACGAGTATGTGACTAGGCAGAGCAACGTGAGGCACACGCGATATCCGCAATATGCCGGCCCTCTGTAATGTGTCCTCCTCATCTGCTGAGAGGGCATCCAATACCGGGCAGCCAGTCACACTCTCTCTCCCGGCTCCATCTAATATACTCCTCCTTCGCCTGCATACACCCAAAAACACACAAAACAGAGTAAGTTAGTATCTAAACGATATCAAGAGAGTTATAAAAACATACACAAATGCTAAAAATACAAGTGTAAGTTTTCAAAAGAGGTCCTTTTGCATTCTGTGCAAAACCGCCGCCCTGGACAGGGGGGCGGTTTTGTAACTGCCGCCTTGAAGGCGGCGGTCTCGTAACCGCCGCCACAGACGGGGGCGGCGGTCATGTAACCGCCAGCCAGCCGGGCGGCGGTCATGTCGAAAACCCGCGCGGGTTTTAACCCCAAAAAGCCAAAAACTAGCAAAAAACGACCATTTTGGCTAAAAACAAAGCCTACCCAGTAGGCGCCCCCTAGATGGACCTTTTAAACCTAACATTTTCAAAAATGACCCCCATTACAACAAATTTAGCATTTCAAAATTGAAGAGGAAAAGCACAAAATTGAAGAAAAACCAACTTTGTGATCTCGCGGGGTGGCGTTCGCACGTGGAGGCATGATCACTATCTCGCTGTGGACGTTTTGACTCTACTCGCGTGAGAAACCGTTACAGTGGGCCCCAGAGCTCAAAATCTATCAAATCGACTCGCTTGCAAATGAATAGTAAAATGGGCCCACTTTTATATATATAGCGCTCTAATTCGTTTTAAATCCCCTTTTCACGGAGTTCGGAGCGCAGCGGAGGTAAGTTTCTATCCTCGCACTAATGGTACGTCCTCTTCCCCTATTATTTTAGCGTTTATTTTCCAAGTTATTGTATCTATCTGCACTTGAGTTCCCCTTTCATTTTGCAGGTAGCGGGAATTTCGGATGGCGTCATTTCGACACACGGACGTATAAGGTATAACTTCTAACTTCCCATTTGGGGGCGGCCATACTCGGACCCACCGTTTTATGCCTCTTCATGGCTAAAGCGCTCTCTCGAGGGCGATATATACGTACCCAAAATTGTAAGTCTTTATCTTTTGAGCAGTGTAATAAATGCCCTGATGATGATACAGGTCTCTTCGCAAGGTGTTCGGGATCCAGAGAAGCTTTACGGATATGCGTTAACATCCCATGCCCGCTTAGCCCCCGCGTGCTTTGTTTTCCCTTTTTTCCTCTTTTCTTGGCTTTTTGGTCTTCAGTGACGAAACCGCCGCTGAAGGGCGGCGGTCTCGTGACCGCCGCTGAACAGGGCGGCGGTCCTGTAACCGCCGCCCTGAGCAGGGCGGCGGTCCTTTACGCATTTTTTCAGAACGTTCTTTTGACGGAATACACGCAAAGTTCAACGCTTCACCAGCTTTTCTTGCCGACTTGAGCATGCATTTATGTTTTTGGTCCCCTGGAATAGTGTTTTTCCTTTGTTTATTGTTTAGGAGTTCAGTTTGGTTTTGATCTTTGGGTGTTTGAATTCCTATAAATGCATGGTTTGTGCACATGCAAATGGCCCCTCATTCTTGTTTTAAAACTCATCACTTTCAGTAGTTCAGTCTTCTAGTTTGCTTAAGTTTGATAGTTTAAATCTTTTACATGCTTAGTTGCATTACTCAGCTGTTGGTAAGCCACAGATCCAACTTGTGCAAACAGTATTATTGTTTTTGGAGTAGAATAGTTTAGGCAGCCATTAAAGTTGCAGGTTTTGCTCTTCATACAGACTAGTTTCAGAGTTACGGACGCATTTTGTTGCATGATTCGCGAGTGACCCGCTAGGAATTGCATAGGCCAAGCTCTGTACTCTTTGCTATCCCTCTCTATCCGCATTCTATTATGCATACGCATTACAGAAGGAAATTTGTCCATTGATCAAATATCTATTCTGTTGATGCGAAGCATTACACGCTTTTCTGGATTCACGTGAGCACAAAGAACGAGGAGATCATACTGAGGGGACAAGAACACACACACCGTCGGATTCGCCACTGTTCTGCGAAATCCAGGTTCCATCTTTCAAAGTTTTAGTTAGAACTTATCAAATAAAGTAGTTAATCGCTTTATTACGGTTATTTCCATTCTCGATATTGCCAGGGAAGTTGTGGGGATTGATAGTTTCTGAGAAACTATGATTCATTCCTCACTTCTAAGGTAGGATCGAGAATCTCGCAAATAGATTAGTTATTTCGTTGTTTAGAATAGATATACAAAATTGCACAGACAAATAGCTACACTCGGCTATTTTGTTTGTTTTACGTTATTAGTTTAGTTGTCAATTCTAAATATTTTTAGATATTTGCTTTCTTATAAATTGCGAGAAAATACAAAAAAAAAAAGAAATTATATATGCTTTAGAAGTGTACTTAGATTTTACTTTATTATAGTTTGTTTCATTCTTTGCTTTTGCATGACAATTACGGGACCTAGGGAGCCCGGGAATACATTTTCGAGCCAATTGTGCCTGACCCAATATCGTAGTGGCGATGGCGGCATTGACCAAAACCTTAGGATCAAGTCTTCCAAACAACAAACAGACTTCCAGCGATCGAGTCACGGTTGAGAGGGTTAAACGTAGAAGACGACCAAGCACACACATTTTGGTCAAATCACCAAACTACGAGGTTATCTAGAAAACATCGCATGATTTGTAGAAGGATTTGAAAGAGAACAAATATTCGGGTGCGATCCTTTAGTTCCTGACCAGAGATATTTGGAGACACCCTCGTAGATATAGATACCAGACTTAAGAATTCAAGTTCTAGAACACTGTGAGGTATTACGAGAAAATCACACAATCTTGATTCTAAACGTAGAAGTGAGAAAGCTTACGACTCTTTGGATCTAGGGATTAGAACTTGATCTCACGTATGACCATAACGGGACCGCAACAACCAAGAGTCTACGGTTGTGATCCACAAATCCACTGCCTAACGAATCCACAAGTCGAGTTAGATATAGACAGCCTACGCACATTAGTATTTCAGTCTACTCGATTCCACCTATCATCATTCAACGATTGTCCCTACTAGACACTGACTAACAAAGCTAGAGAATTTTGGACTAGGCAGAGAATCGTCCATAGAGTTGACTATATTCACCATATGACCCTATCGGGAGAAAAATACGAAACCATCCGGGTCATTTTCCACGCATCCCTGACCCATAGATCGAATCACGCGAGCTCGATATTGATTGGAGCCTTGAGCAGTCATCCTCGCTGATCGATCTATCACACCGATCCAAGTTAGAAGGGCCTTCTTTGCCTTAGATTCATGAAATACCATTAGTGCGTGTCGAAGACATTAGACTCCTATTGCTGTCTCGGCACGACCTCGGGAGGTCGGGTACGTGGAAGAGTCACTTGTTAATTCTCACGCTACGCTCGTTGCTTTTCCGATGTACAGTCCATTGGTGATGAAATAGATGGTGATGATGGGTTAGGAGGTACGGTTGACAACTAGTATGAAAGAATAGGGTGTTGGCTTGCTTACAAGTCGAAGCTGTGTGAAGAATGAAAGAACAAGTAGTCTGAACTCTAAAAATGGCACGAAACAAAGAAATAGGAGGTAGGAAGAACTTGGAAAATGATGATGATAAGATGTTGTTTTGAAAGGAAAATAAAAACATAGAAAGCGCGTAGTCAAGTAACAGTGCTAGTTAGATAGATGAGCTATTGTCGATCGCTAGACTAATATCAATTCTTGTGGATATAAAATATTTTGAAAATCGGATAAGAAAGGTACAAAATAGGTGAAACAGGGTTCTGTAAGTGGTGATAGAGACTCAGAAATGAGTGTATCAGAAGAAACCAGAACATAGGAAGTGACAAAAAGTGTAAATGTCATATTGAAGCTATTTTTGACAAGATTATCAAAAACACATAGAGACTAATGTCAGTCGGGTAACCAATGACAATATGATAATAGAACTGACCATGGTCATTGGACTAATGCCAATCACTAAGAAATTTGAGAAATTGAAGAAATTTTGAAATTTGGAGTGATTTAAGTCAAATAAAAGCCAACCTAGAAGCTGAGTATGGAAAAATGATGTCCTATCACACTCGAAAAAGTTGGAATACACCAACTATGATTTTGGAGTGTGAAAGAAAAGAAAATAAAAGGAGATGAATCGTTCTTACAACTCAAAACACAAATCAGGAAAAAACTAGCAAACACGCAAATCCTAGGTATCAGATTTTTATGTTATGTGGCTTATGCCTTTTTAAACTGACTGTAAGTAGAATAGAGTTGTTGGTCAATGAAGGTGCCCTATAATTATTCTATGGCTGGTATCAGGTGTGTTTTGGTTAAAGTGTCCCCAATATATACTTCACAATACGTGAGGTCCGAACTCTGATATGATGATGGCCAGAACACCATCTGGATCCACTGTCAACATGTTATTAATCTTTGATGGCAACTACTGGGAAGGAAGATGTTTAAGAAATGAGTAAATTGTTAAAGTGATTTAGATAGGGGTGTGTGTGCACAAAGTGTGAACTACGATTAATTCCACCAATCATCAACTGGTCATGACCTCCAGTAGATAGATTGCAAATAAAATTTAGATGATATTATGAAACAATCACAAGGATGAAATGCACATATTTTTAAAACCCAAATTGAAAATGAAATTTGATGTAGCAAGTGGATAACAAGAAGAGGAATGCTCTTTCACTAGATGTAATACAGAATAAAAGAAGAAGAAATGTTATTTTTAAGCACCAAAGAATAAATTTTGTTTAGACAAATAGAGAGAAGAGAAGGTATCCAGGGATAAATTTAATGTGAATTTTTCATAAAGAAACAAACACACAAATATTCCCTAAAATGAACAATACAAATAACCCAAAAGATAGGGTCCCACCGGGCGTGCTAAAAATTTTCAACACAAATGTAGAGATAAAACAGATAAGGGTAAGGTCGACGAGGAATACCTTTTGATAGTCGAAGATGGTGTGCACACATGTAGAATGTTATCCAAGCTGATTGTGATAGCTTCCCTTTGGCTAGGAGGAATGACCTGTAAGAAACACCACAAGACCACAAAATAGCATTAAAAATATAGGTTAGTGGTACTAGTGAGAGCTAGATCTAGGAAGTGAGGTGCTTCCTAGAAGGTTATCAATCCACTTTCAAATACAATTTAATGCAACAAATAACATGAAATAAGGAAATCCTATTGTAATTATATGATTTAGGTGTCTCGTGCTAATACAATAATTAACTTTAATCTAACATGTAGAGTTACGATTAAATATGGATAGGTGGTAGGTTTTTCGGGTTTGCAGGTCTAACAGAGGTTGTAGGTGAGGTCTGGGTGAAGTTTAGTAAGGTTCTAGGTTGTTTGGGAGAAGTTATGAGATTTTTGGTTTTGATTATTTTACCAATCACAAATACCACTATCGGTTAGGCAACCGATGTGTCGATCGATAATGAACCAACACCGGTTGGGTGACCGGTGTCGGTAAGGAAAATTCGGTAAGAATATTAAAAATAAGGTTTTGGGAGCTCTCTATGATTTCACAGAGAGTTTGTGAAGGTTTGGGTGAGGTTTTGGGATTAGTAGAAAGACTCGGAGATCATAAGAATGGTATTTGGGCAAGATATGGAGGTTTTGTGGGAAAATGGTCAAATGGAGGTGTTGTAGGAGAGATCTAGGTATGAGAGGTGGCAGAATGAAATAGATAACTAGTAAATAGCTAATCTACTGAAACCAATGAAAAGAAGAAATAATACTTACTTTTGGAATGCAAGTAGAAAGTAGGTGGTGGTGATGGTTGCAAGAGAATGTGATCCCAAATGAATGTAACAGTGACAGGAGGACACAGTGCTTCCTTGTGAGTGCACTAGAGCTCTCGATCAATCTCTTGATGAAATGTATGGTGTCTGAACACTATAAGGGTCTCTGATATGTCACAAGATCATTGAAAATATTTAGATTCAGTATTCAATGTCTCAAGAGCTAGAAAATCAGATTTGGAACCTGAACAAAGAGTTAGAAACTCTTATTTAAGGTAGCCGATGGTGGTTAGGTGACTGGCATCGACAAGGGATAACAATGTTGGTTAAGGAGAATAGGTCATAGTTGCTAAAAATATCTTGATCCTTACTAAATTTGGCATGATCTTGATTTTGGTTTTGGGTCACAAGTGAAGAATGGTGGTAAATGGAGTTGGAAAGTGGTTAGAGGGATAATAGGTCATTAATATTAGGGTTAGACTAAATCCTAATTGGTTAGGATAAGTGGGGACTTAGTCTAAGGTAATAAATGGAGTTGGAATGGGTCTAGGGTGAGGTGGATTAGGTGATGTGGCTAGGTGAGGTAGGTAATTAAGTTAATTAAAATGTGTGCAAGTGGGCATGGTGGGGGAATAGTATTTAATTAATTAATCACATGGGGTTTAGAGGGTTACGACCCAATTTTGGGTGTCTCTGATTACTTCAATCAGAGTAGGTTGAAGCCCTACTATAAATAAGGCTTCTTGATGTTTGTAATAAGGAAATATTTCCACTTATCTTAGCTTTCCCTTTAATCTATTTCCTTCAATGTGTTTCCTTTCATCTTTGTTATGCTTTGTCAATTTAGTTCAATTTTTTTGTTGTAATAAGCATGTTTGCACACCAGAAGCTTAATATTATATTGTGATTTCATACACAGAGGACCACGCATAATTTTAGTGTGGGGTAGAGTAGATACAAGTGGTATAAAGGTACATATATGAGTTGAATATTGAACCTCCTTTGAAATATTTATGCGCATAGAAGAAATATGTTATAGGTGCTCAAATTGAAGGTTATTTTAAGGAAATTTGCTCAAATTGAAGTCCAAACATAGAAGGATGATTGCATGGTGTAACACGAGGTAGGAAGCAGCATGGGAAGCTACTTGGGGTGAAAAATAGTGGTTTATGTACTTCGGCACATAGAGGCGCACATAAGGAGGTTTGTGGTTGAGAAGTAGTGGGTGCACCAGAAGGTTACGAATGAGGTGCGGAAAAATCAGCAAAAAATGTGGAAAAAGCATGAAAGTGTTATTAATGTTGAGTATGGTGGTAGGTGAGGAGTAATTATTAAAGGAACATTTACAAACTTTATAAAATGGGTTATTACGAGTTCATTTCTACCTTGCATCCTTTGAGTTTTCAAGTTGAAGTGCGTATTAAAGAGAAATTTTGAGGGCAAAGTGCGAAGAGCGAGTTAAATAGAGTAGAGAACCAGTGTATTCTTGGACATGGTCATGGTGAAGCTCCATCTAGAGGGTGTTTGAGAAACTTTAAAGCATGCGAGAAGGGTAATTCGTTATAATTGGGGTTTGAAGGAGACAAATTTATAGCTAAGGAATGAGAAGTTTGAAGTCATAGATATTGTGAAAGTGTAGGAAAGTTTGGAAGATCATAATGACACCCAAGAGAGAACTTGGGAAAACCACACAAGGTAAGAAGAAGCTTGAAGCTGAGGTAGAGATAGAAGAATAACTCGAGCATTGATTTTTTGAGATGTAGTATCCAAAAGGAGTGATCGAGAGGGTGTGACTAGGAGTCTCATGTCCAAAAGAGTAAATTAAGTGACTAATACCACCGCACAGGTGAAAAATTGGATGAGATTGAGGATTTGATGCGAAAATAAATCAGCGTATAGAAGACGATAATCTGTGTATATGACGATGTTAGAATGAAGATCATGGAGAAGGTTGGTGTACTAAAAATGTATGATCTACCCTATTTTGGGAAATCAAAGGGGATGAACCAGTATCTCATGTCTAGAGTACATGATGATTTATTCTATTTTTTGGCAGAAGGGTGTGACTCACCATGCCCTTCATTGGAAAACTAACTAGACTAAGGAGCTATGGCACCAAATTCATTTCTAATCTTGAATACGATGCAAGCATAGAGGCTATTACTAAAAATATGTGGTACCAGAAATAAGGGCACGTGATGCCCATTAACAAGGTAAAAAATCCCATTGTCAAGATTGTTGAACACTTATTGACCAAGTTCAATGGTTTGGAGAGATGGGTAGTAGTAAATAATAAGTGTTTATATATCGCAAAGAATATAGTAGAAGGTATTTTCTATAACCTTGCATCATACATAGCTAAAGGAATCATCGAGGAAGTGCACAAAGGAGACAATATTAGTTGGGGCGTCATTCTCCTTTCAATTGTGTTTTCTAAAATTGGAGTCCCCAATGGCCCACAGGATAAATTTTGGCAATATATAAAGGAAAAAAGTCATTGGCGAGTGGTTTGCCAAGTATACATGTGATGGGTCAACTGGAGGTGTGTATAAGAATAAACAAGAGATGTGGTATAGAAGGATGTGTGAATCCTTTGAATACGAATGGTGCATCCCCAAGGACCTACCCTCCATAGTTGAAGGGGAAGAATAATTTGCGGTATTCAACATTGTTGTGTTGGTAGGTTTAGAATGAATATTAGACAGTGGGGTCCATGGTGCAAACTACCCTATTCCTTCACCACCGGTACTTTGAGGCCTCTATTAACCTCTTCTCAAATGAGTACAGATTAAGGTTTGATGTACAAAATGTGGATTGTGAATACCATACTCTTGAAGACATATTTCTATCTAGGTAAGGCTACCTATATATAGACCTTGATTTCGATAATATAATGATCAACCCCACTAGTTTTACGATTGGGAAGGTGGCAAGTAGCTAATATTTATATACCTTAAGCCCAAATTAGTGGATGGAAAATATCTTGAAAAATAATTCAAACTCCCGAGAAGTTCCCAAAGGAAAATAGATGATTGGTACAAGATGAAGCACGACCCACTCCTCCTAAAGTGGAATAAGAGGAACATAGGGAAGAGGAGGAATAGGAATATTTTAGTGTGTTGAACTAAGGAGAAGAAAAAAACCAACTTTTGAACAGAAAGCGGCCACATGAGAAGACCCCTCCCAGGAATTAAGAAGAGGAGATTATAATTGAGACTAAGGGAGAGGAAACAAAGAAGGAAGAGGGTGGCGTAGAGGACTTAGGATTCATAAGAGTACCAAGGGAAACTAGAACACAAGGCACCTGAGTACGGGATCTTCACATCCTTTAAGGAGGTCATCATGGATATCACCTATTAAACTAATCCCTCGAGACAAAGACAAAGAAGAGACGCAAGTATGTGCCCGTAAAGGACGGTGAAGAAGAGGGTTCGAGAGGAGACAATGCATCTGTGGGTAGGTACCGGTGAGTAATGTAGGAGGAGATGAGGGAAGAAGAAAATTTTCATGAAATAGTGGTGTTATCACCTTCCCAAAAATATGTTTAGTTTTGTTAATTTTTTGAAAAATTTGGGAAGGATGTTTTTTGCTAGTCCTTTAAGTCCCCTTACGAATTTTTGAGTGAAAATATGAACCCTCAATAGTTAGATAATTTTCCAAAAATTTAAGTTTGGGGATGTTTCTTTGTATTGTAGGTATTTCGGGTTTTTATGTCTCATCTGTCCCATGTTCCCTTAGACCCACTATTCCCTTATTTTTCACTTTCTCCTAAATGAGCAAGTCTTTTGTGTGTTTTAGATACTTTGGCTCTACAGAGAACCTATGTCCCAATGCCCCAAGGACTATCGGTGTAATTTTTTTCCAACTTACTTGATTTGCATGTGTTGTGGATGTATCATATTTTCCCGTCCCAAGTCTCCCAAGTGTGTCATGGCTAGTTGTTACCCACATACCCACATTAACCATATCACATAATTTTTTCTTTATATTGCAAGGATTTCAGCTTCTAAGTCCCAATTGTCCCACGGGCCAATTACGCTCAAATATTCCACCATATCCACATTCCAAAGGTTCAATACCTCATATTGTGTCTCGAGTATTTCCTTTCCCCACAATGCATAAAATTCCCTAGTAAATGCATCTTGCCGACTTTTTTAATAGAATGTGTATAAATACATAGGAAAACTTGATGTTTCACCATAGTACTCATAATTGGCCTATTTTTTTGTTCCACTATTTTTAGCCATGGTGAAGATCTTCCCAATCTTTTCAAATATATGAATGTATTTTGTTCTTGAAGCGATCATGATTTGCAAAGCAAAGATTCGAGAAGCTTTTTGTAGATTTTAAAGGTAAATGTTGTTCTTGCCCTACCTCCCATTATCGGTTAGTTGTTGAGTTTTCACTCATCATAAAGATCCATTAAAAGGGCATGAACATATTTCTTCTTTAGAAGTAATTATACCCGATATAGGAGATAGTGACACCCAACACCTCGACCTTGATGATTTTTGGGTGTGGCTCGACTACAAGAACCCTACTCCTATTGCTCATCTAATCAAAGAAAGTGGAATAGCTCATGCTAGAGGTTTTCTTGTTTCTGTTCAATGTGTTGATATTGTATTAGCTTAGGTTCCTATTTTAATCTAGACACAAAATATATCATTGATTATCATGGACAGGTGATTGCTTAGTCGGACACTAATTGTATCAATACTACCTTCAAAATCCCTATGGTGGAGGATTCAAATACTCTCACCAAATCTTAGGCTCAACTTCTATTTGATCAAGATAGTGAGCAACATAAGATCAGGTAGCCAAGTCTTGGTTTAAAAACCCAAAGAAAGGAGCCTCAAGACTGCCCAAAACCATGTACAAAATTGACTTCAAGGAGGAGCTATCAGATATCATTACCCTTCTTGCTAGGATAATGGGGCTTCCCTCAACTAATGAGTTCCACTTCTAGATGTGCCCTTATATCAACATCATATGTGAAGGGAAGAAAAGTCTAAACTAGGGAGAGATCATTTGTAATGACAGTCTTAGTGAACAACTGGCCAATGTACAAAGAACTAAGACTTTCTACATGACTTCTTATCTGATGTATACCATAGCAACATACAAAGAATGGTTGGGCATCTCCCCTAATGAGGACAAGAAAGGTGCTCCAATATATGAATATTTCCCACAACTGACTTTGAATAGCAAAGCAATCATCATTTCAGAAGGGTGAATGATGCATTCACCATGTACATTGTCAGATTGTTAGAGGGTAACATAGCTCAAAGATTCTTAAAAGAGGCCAAACAATTTATTGTTATCTATGGGAGTTATTTCATTCAATTCAGAAAGTTCTCTTACATCCAGTTAGCTGGTTTTGAAGGAACACCCTTGAAACTTCCAATGTATTGTAACGATAAAATGGCCCTAGTTGAAGTCTATAGGCAATTGGATAAGCTTCACAGAACTTGCAGAGATAAGAATATTGTAGGCATTCAATTTCCAAACACATTGGGTAACTACACCTACAGGATTGCTCTAGATGCTCAAAATGTTAACAGGACAATTTCCCCCGTCACACTCCATTATTTCAAGCCAAGGAATTGCTTTGACATCAAGGTTTTATTGTTAATAATTTCAGGATGGTTTTTCATCATATTTTTAATAGTGAAGATTATTGGGTTGATTGTTCTAATGACTATGAAGCAAGAAGAAGGTATTATGGAAGGTTGTCTCTTCAAAAAATCAGGGATTTTGAAGTGTATAAAGTACAAGATGAGTTACAAGATGATGATCAAGAACTGTAATATCTTGAATTTGAAATATCTATCAGACATACCCCTATTGAAAACATTGGCTGGTTCAGTAAGAAGAGAGATTATTTAAAATATTTTATAAACCTTGTCTTGGTTAGGAACAAACTTTGGTTTGATAGGAAAATGAAGATATAAAAAGTAGAAAAGTCAAGTTCTTCCTCTCAATAATCCTTCACTCCTCATAAAGATATTCCTATGGAAACCCCTAAGGCTTATGTATAATTTTTCCCCTCTCCTCTTGAATTTTCAACTTTTGTTTACAGGAAAAGGATAAAGCCAAGAAGGACAGAAAAATAGAAGAAGTAGTTGAGGGATAAAGTGGACAATTGTCTTCCTCAAAATAATTGGAAATAGTATCTGAAATTGAACAGGTCATAGATCTTTGTAATGATGATGATGATAAGAAAGAAGTAGCGAGAACATGAGGAAAGTAACCTTGAGGGAGGTAGTATGGAAAAGAAGAATAAAAAAATGATCAAAAAAATATCACACTTCATAGGTTGAAGCAATGGTTAACATAGGACCATCTATCAAAGAAACCCATGTCAAAGAAAAGTGTCTACTTCTAAAAATGAAACATTTGTTTTGGAAGTATCACTTGTACAAACCTTAAGTGTAATTTGCGCACTTGCACTTAGGCTTCTTGTTGCTTCTTCTTCATTTTCTTCTTTTTCTTGGGTTCAACTATTTGTAGAAAATAAGAAAAGGAAGACTTCATCTAAATTGTTGCCCCCAAATTTGATGCTTTGACTGCTCTCCTAGGAACAAATCCAACTCCTCCTGCCAAGAAAGCAAGAACCACTTCCAGATTGGTGTCTGATTCTCAAGGCCAGCAATTTTTAGAGATTGTTAAGCCTAAAGTGGATAAGGATGAGAAAGATTTGATGATGAGTGATTTGGAATTGACAAGGATCCCTTTGGGAGAGTCTACCCCTGAAAGTGAGGTGCATAATTTAAAAGAAACAATGTCTAGGGTGATTGAGAGAGTAGAAAAAGGAAAGCAGTCTCAAGAGCAACTTGAAGAGCATATACAAGTTCTCTCATATTTTATCAAATCTCTCCTAGCTAGTGATAAGGTAATTGATCCAACTCCTTTGAATGCAATGCCCCCTCCTGTTGTCCTAACCAATGAGGAAGTTCAAGTTATTAAGGAAATTCATAAACATGCTTACCTATGGAAAGGTGATGGAAGAAATGGTGGATGATATGCTAGTTTCAGGTCTGAATTTTATGGATGAAGCATACAAAGTATATGACAATATTTTCTCAATTCAGCAAAGATTCACCACAGTCATCACTAGTTTTGAAAAGGAGCTCAAACTATGGGTAGATTGTATACAAGATCTCAGACAGATAAGTACAATTGATGAGCAAACCCTCATTACAAATAAAGTCTTTGATGATTCAAAGAACAATCTGTCCAAGAAATGGGTGCATAGTGTGGACTGGAAGATAAAGATCCTTGAAGAAGCAATTGATGAGTTGAGGAATATGTTTCAAAAGGGCGAAGATTTCAAGACTTGTGTGCAAGATGAATTCAGAGACCTTTTTCACTGCCAATTTTTCAAAGAAGACTCTGTCAGTAGAAACACAATGCAAGATATCAAGGTTGAATTCAAGAACCTCATCAAAGAAAAATTGTTCAAGTCTGAGGATATAACCAAAGAAAAGGTGAAAGAAATTTGTGCACTGTAGACTATAATCATTAAAGAAATCAAGGGTTTTTCATAGAATGGAGATTTTTGGGAAGAAATGGAAGGTTTCTTGAACTTCTGGACTAATTCCATTGCCAACACCACCATCCCAAGAGGCATGGAGATAGCTGGAGTATTGGTCAAATTCAGAAATTAGATATTGAAGAAAAAGACTGTGGTTGCTTCCTCTTCGAATGTTCCTTCAGCTAGTTCTTGAGTCCTTTTAAACTCTCTTATATTCTTAAAAGTTGGCATTATGTTAATGATGTATTTTGTAATTAAGGCCAACTTAAGATACTTTTGATTAAGCATTAATGAGTCATTAAAAGAAGAGAAACTGAAGAGACTCAATTTGTAACTGCCCAAGTGGCTATAAAAGGCCTCACCTTTTATTTTAATGGGGTTGGATTTTGATTTTTTGATGTAAAGATACTAAATTGGCAAGTAATATAGAAGAAGTTCTACTCTCATCCTTTCCTGTGTTTTGTCTGTTTCTGCTCTCTATCTGATTCATGTGGGTTATATATATTTGAATAAGAAACTTTGTGTCTTTCAGTTGATGTTATGCTTAGAACTTTGTGTCTATTGCATATATGTCATGTATTCAAATGTGTATGATTCAGGATTTATTACTCATGCATGCATAAGTAAGGTATTATTCTGAGATCTATATATCTGAAAGTGTTGCTTTCTTCATTCCCTGAGCTATTAATTCTTCTATATTCTTTTCTTTTGTATTAAAAATATTATGAGATGAATACATCTAAAGCATCAAAATCCTCATTTAAATTTTAATAGTTTGTAAATTTGTAAATAAGTAGGTTTGCTTATTTTTCTATGTGTTCAAAAAGGGAACCTCTCCCATAAAGAGGAAGGACTATTGTCCCCTGACTGTTAATTGTTTTCAAGTCAAATTTTACAACCAAAAAGTGGTGTATGGTGAACGAGATGAAGAAAAAGGGCCCCTAGATGTAGGACAAGAGAAATAAAAGAATGTAGGTGAACTATCAGGTGAGCCCTCTGGAGAAATTGAGGATGTGATAGGTGAATTCCCGGTTCATGATGCAGAAGTATAAATTCCTAAGGGGCATCATTCTAGGAGGTATAAGGAAGAGGAAATGTATAAGAAACCTGATTTGGGCTACATTAATGACCCCTCAAAAATCATTCATGATTGGTTCCAAAGTACTTTTGAGCCTAAGAAACTCTGTGGATGTGAATTAATGGACCCGAAGGCTACAAATATGTGCACATTGAAAAAAATAACTTGGAGCATGCAGACCCACATGGAAGATCCTGAATTTGACATAAAATAAGAGGCATGCATCCACAATAAAATGAAGAAGGGGACACCTGGTCGTGTACACAATTCTAAAGCCAACACAATTCAACGATGAAAGGGAAAGTAATGCCTTAACTAATATGGCGATAGAAGTGACATGCATGAATGTAGACAAAGCGATCGCGCTCAAGTCATTGCTTGAAGATAACAAGAATATGAAGGATCGAGTTGAGAAATTAACCAAAGCACACAAGAAGGACAAGGAGAGGAAACAACATATTTTAGATTTTTCTACAGAAATTGGGGGTAAGATTATAGCGGCACATCCAGAGATTGATGAGTAGAAAAATCATACATACCCCTCTTCCTTTCACTTCCTACAAGAGTATGTCCACCTCTTACTTGATAAAAAGGCAAAGTGGCACCAAAAGAGACAAAAAGAAACTAATGAGCCAAGAGGGAGAGCATAAAGAAATTAATTGTGCGTAGGATAGTGGAGTATGACACCATCCTATAGACATTGAAAGAAGAGTTGCGAGAAAGTAGAATGGACATTGAAGATCTTTGAGGATCTTAAACATATCCTTAGAACAAGGACCTTGTAGGAGGATAATGACATCCTTGCATCCAAGAAAGATGAAACATTAGGTAGAGAGGAAATATTGTTTTGTAGAAAATAATCGTGACACATTAAGGCATCCGGGGATGCCCACGAAGATAAGTTAAAGGATCTGGGTATGCTGATTGCAAGGAAAATGGATTACATGGATGGCATGCTTTCAGGGTTAGCTAAAGTGATAAGGGAGTTAAAGCATAAGGGTGAAGATATGACCCTAGAGGAAATGGAGAAAGTATTGGGTGATGTTCCTGTGTAGGCTAAGAAGGGGCTAAGTGACTAGAATGAGTTGGAGGCTGACATCAAGAAATATTACCCTAAACTCATTTTTCCAGCTAGAGGAGTAAGCGTGATGAACATCCTTCTATTTTTTTCATTGATCATTCTTTTATTATTTCATATCATTCTTTATTCTTTTGATTCTTTGGAGAGATAAGTGAACAACCCTATTGTCGAGGGTGGAAATATCTTTAGTGTGGGGTAATGTTGGAATAGATAAATTTCATAAGTGTTGATAGGGTGTGTAAAATGTGGCACATAGGTGCACACGGGTGTCTATTGAAGAAGGGAATGCCAAGAAAGATAAGTTTGGGACTTATCCATTTTTGTGGGGCACGGGCTAAAAATAGGATGAACTATAGATCAAGTAAAGAAAAGAGCAAGAATACTTCTCAATGAAGAAAGATATATTTTGGGAACAAGTGGAAGACCAAAGAGACATGTATAGTATTTTCTAATAATAGGATTAAGATAGATTCCAATTATAGATTAATCTATTATTAGTTGTTATAATTTGGATGGAATGTATAATTAACAAATTATAGATTCACTAGATAAATATCGAAGATTATAGATTATGTTGTGTAGTTAAATAAGACATGGAATTAGCTTATTAATGATAGCAGATTACAAATCTTCATGAGCAAGAGCTAAAAGTAAATAACAAGAAATTAAAGACACAGATAACACCAAATTTAAGTGGAGGAAACTAAAGGAAAAAACTCCAGTGATAAATTATTGTATGTATTAAGAATTCAATAGTTTTAACCCAACACTTCCACTTCACTCCTTGGTCTCATAGTAAACAATAACAAACTTTTGTCTCATAGTATAACAACTCGCATAAGTAGCTTAAGCTTAGATCAAATGGTCTATTAGCTCATTAGCCCAGTAAAAAGTAAAAATAAACATGAACAATCATGTGAGGGATCATCCTACTTATATAGGATGGGTGGTCGGTCATACCATTCCACTCTTTAGCTGTGAAGACCGACTAATATTATTAAAAATAATCTTTAAGACAAGGGGTTGTTTAAGTGGTGGTCCACCAAATGGTATCCCCACTTGACATTAACACCCCAACACTCCCCCTTAATGTTAAGTGGGGAAAATAAAACCAGACATGCCAACTTTACCTTTTTCTACAAAAGGATTTATAGATCCTTGAATCAACAATAGTGATTCAGGATAGCATGCAAACAAGGAAAATCAACAGATCTTCCCATACCAAAATTATTAATATAAGTTCTTTAAATATAAAGACTTACATCAGATTATGGATCCTTTTATAAACTAAGGCATACCCAACACTAAAGAATCGTTGGGATTTACAAGTAACCTCACATAGAGTGACACATTTACTTATTATAAAATGGAGGAAGTATTGGAAGTTTACAACCATTAAGAGGTGGAATTTTCATGCACACTCCCCTAAATGGAAAATATGATAGGCCCAACAAGGCACAAAACTTGCAAAACTTCATAGCACACAAAGGCTTGGTGAAGATATCTACAACTTGATCTTCAGTAGAACAGAACTTGAGATCAATATCACCATTCAGACTTTCTCTCGAATAAAGTACATATGAACTTCAATATGCTTGGTCCTTTGATGTTGAACTGGATTCTTTGCAAAATAAATTAAACTCTGGTTTTCACATATAAGAGTAGTTCTCCCTTTGACACCCATGTGTAGTTCATCCAATAGTCTTTTCAGCCACATAACTTCTTTTGCAACTTCCATAGCACTTCTATACTTTGCTTCAGTAGAAGAGATAGACACTTTTGGTTGCTTCTTGTTACTCCAAGTGATGGCACCTATACCCAACTTGAAAAGATATCCAAAAGTAGACTTTTTATCTGCAACATCACTAGCATGATCAGAATCACAATAACCAAATAATTGTGCATCATTACAAGAAGAATAAAAATACCATAATTGATTGTTCCTTTAATATATTTCAAAATTATTTTTTCCATTTTCCAATGATCCTCATAAGTTTCTTTCATAAATATTGAAACTACTCCCACTGTATAAGAAATATCAAGTCTAGTAATAGTTAAATAAATTAGACTACCAACTAGCTACCTATACAAAGTAGGATCAAATTTAGCACAAGCTGGTTTAGGGTCTAACTTAACACCAAATTCAATAAGAATGACAACAAGCTTACATTCAATCATGTTAAATCTTTTAAGAAAATTCATATCATACTGAGATTGAGATGCAACAATAGACTTATCATCTTGAAATATAATTATGCTAAGAAATTGATTTAATAAACCTAAATCAGTCATTTCAAAACGTTGCTTTAACCTTTCTTTAATTCTAACAATTAATTTTTTATCACTGCTAGTAATCAAAAGATCATCAACATAAAGAACAATAATGATAATATGATTGTTATCAAACTTAACAAATAAATCATTATTAGAACAGTAGTTAGAAAAACCAAGCTCTTGAAAGAAACTATTAATTTTAGCATACCAAACTCTAGGAGCTTGCTTAAGACCATACAAAAACTTTTTAAGCTTACAGGACATAAAGTTCTTTATCGGGTTATTTAAAACCTTTAGACTAAATCATATAGATTTTTTATTTTAAGTCACCATTTAAAAATACATTTTTAACATCCATTTGGTGAATCTCCCAATCATATTGGGAAGCTAATGCAAGAAGAACTCTCACAGTACTCATCTTATAAACAAGAGAAAAATTCTCAACATAGTCAATACCAGGTTTTGATTGGAACCAATAGCTACCATCCTTTCCTTGAACATTTCAATCTCTCCTACAGATTTATATTTGATTTTGAACAACCATCTAGATCCTACAATGCTTCTTTTAGAAATAGGGGGACTAGTTCCCAAGTGTCATTTTTTATTAAAGCATTGTATTCATCCTTCATAGCCTGAAGTCATCTATCATCTTGAGATGCTTCTTCAAAGTATTTTGGTTCTACCTCATAGAGGGTCATCAAGGCATGATAAGTATGTTGACTTCTAGTTAGTTTTCTAAGATTATTAGGCTGAGATTTTTGAACAAGACTTTGAGCCCATTTAGGAATCTTAGGTTGCAAGACATTTTGAGATGACTCCCCCTCAATCTCCATCATATCTAGATCAAGATAATCATCCTCTTGAACTTCTATTTCCATAATGTCAGGAGAAGGATTATCAAGATCTATCTCCAGAGCAGTAGAGGAGGGTTCATGAGAAACATCAAAGAAGGTTTTCTCTAAGACTTGAACATTTCTGTTTTCAACAATGTCATGCTTGAATGGATCATAGACTCTTATTCCTTTAGTTTTACAGCCATATCCAACAAAAATACAATAAAAAGAGGTTGGATCAAGCTTCTTCCTTTTTTATTTTGGATTGAAGATAGAAGGACTACCAAATATCTTTAAGTGAGAAATATCTGGTTTTTACTTTGTACATACTTCATGAGGATTAGTTTTATGAAGAGATTTAGTAGGTACTCTATTAAGAAGATAGACAACAATGTTCATAGCTTCAGCCCATAAGAACTTAGGCACATTGGAAGAATGAATCATAGTCCTATCCATTTTTAAGATAGTCATATTCTTTCTTTCTGTAATGCCATTTTGTTGAGGGGAATAGGGAGTAGTCAACTCTCTTTGAATCGCACATGACACACAAAACTCGTCAAACTTTTTGCTAACATATTCACCTCCATTATCAGTCTTAATTCTCTATATTTTCAGATTACAAGCATTTTCAACTAGATTTTAAAATTCTGAAACTTAGCTAAGACATCATACTTCTTAATGAAATAAGACCAAGTCATTCTAGAGTAATCATCAATAAAAAAACAACATATAAAGCACCACTGAGAGAAGGAACCTCAAGTGGACCTCTCACATCACTATGAATCAGTTCTAATAACTGAGAAGAATTTGGATCATGATGTTTGTGAAATGGTTGAGCATGTTGCTTACCACGTAGGCAACTTTCACAAGTTTCATGATCTGACTTTATCTTTGGAAGACCAATAACAAGATTCATTCTAGACATATCATACAAAATTTTGAAATTTACATGACCAAGTATTTCATGCCAAAGCTAAATATCATTCCTAGAAGAGGAATAAAAATAAGACTCAGACACAAAACCATCAAAGATATACAAGCCATTTTTCTGAATACCAAAAGTAATAATATTACTAAACTTATCTTTTACATACCACTTATCTTACAGAAAAACAACTTTACATTTTTATTTAGTTAGATGAAAGAAATACGAAGATTATTTTTTAGTTGAGGAACATACAAGACATTCCTAATTACACTATTTGATAGCTTAAGATTACCACAACCTTCAAATCTAATGATTGAGTTATATCCTAGATAGATATGTTCCTCACATTTAATTACATCTGAGTGGATACCAGGAGTACAAGTCATGTTACTAGAGGCACCACTATCAAGAATCCATTCATTATCATTTGAAGTTGAAAGGACAAGTATAGAAAGCAATAGACTACTCACCATATTTGCTTGATTTTTCTTCCAATTTTTCTTATGATTATTAGGTTTGTTGTTCTTATCATTCTTAACTTATTTTTAATCTTTACTTTATAATTAGACTCTTTATGCCCAAATTTTCCACACTTATTACAAGCTCCATTAAATTTGACTTTAAATTTCTAATTGTTCTTAGCAGAATTAGTCTTAGGATTTGATTTAAATCTAGATCTAATATTAGACTTCTGATTTGGATTGACATTATTTCTATTATGAGTAGACTTATGATTATGAGTGAATAGTGCTTGAGAAGCAGTATCTTTTGAATCAAAGTTCTCCATTACATGCTCTTCTTGAATTAATAGAGAAGACAAAGTGTCCAAATCAGGTAGATCATTCTCATTCTGATACTTAGAATTAAGAATTGAGATGTAATTTCTAAATTTTTCATGAATATTATTTAAATTATGAAGTACAAAATCTTATCTTGAAATAATTCACAGTTACAACCATCTAATTGAGCTTTAATGTTCTTAATTTTAGCTAAATAATTGAAAATTTTCTCATCCCCCTTCATGGGTGTTGTAAACAGCTCTAAAACCAGTTTAATTATCTTAGACAACCTACTACCTTCATGCATGGTCTCTAATTTCTTCCATGCATCTGCAGTGAGTCCATATGGCCTATATGCATCAAGAATTCATCTCTAATGCTTTGCAATAGGATGGACAGAGATTCCTGAGATCTTTGAGAAAAAGAACTAAGGTTTTAGGGGTAGCTTGTCTCCCTGTGGGATGTTTTTCTATACCAGTCACAAGATCCCAGAGCTTTCTATCCATAAAACAAGCTTTTAAATACACTCTCCAAATGCTATAATTCATTCCATTCAATAATTGAGACTTATCTAAAGAAAAACTGGTAGAACTATCCATTTTAATGCTCAGATGGAAAATGGAGACAAATTCAGCTAAAAATTGAGTCAAGGAAGATAAATAGAAGAAAAAACTAGCTATTCAAAATGGCCTACTCCAAAGACTCTTACAAAACTCCATAGCTTTTTGTGACTTTCCTATTTTTATCATTGGTTTTTCTTATGTTTTTCACATATTTCTTGGCCACTGAACCAAGTGACTAAAGGAGGAAACAAGGCTACATTCGATGGGGAAGTGTTGCGGAGATCATTCAAAAGTTTAAAAGAAAGAGTATTCTCGTCCAATGTTCTCTCCTTACCTAACCTACATCAACCTTTTGAATTGATGATGGATGCATCTAAGTATGCCATGGGAGATGTTATCATGCAACATGGACACCCTATTGCATATCATAGTGAAACATTCAATGACATAATTAGGAAGTACCCAACATATGATAAGGAGATTTATGCCATCGTCCAAGCCTGCAAGAAATGGAAACACTAAATTATAGGAAAGGAGACATCCATCCACACATAACATATGAAATTGGATTTCATTCAGATGCAGATCAAGCTAAGGAATGAAAGACACCAAAATCGGGCCACATACCTGTAAAATTTCCACTTGATAATAAAACTTAAGAAGGTAAGTGCCAATTCAACAATAGATTTCATGAACCGCACTCCAATTTCATCCCTCATAACTATCCTTGACCTCTCTCGGACATGAGACTTCTAGTTCGTGTACTTTGTATGAGACAAATCCTGAATTTTTGATACATATCAAGCCCTCTGAGGAGAAAAGAACGTCCTCAATTTCAATCTATACGATAACCTCCTCTATCACATGGGATACATATTTGTTCCTACTACTAAAAAATAGAGGATGATATGAGAGAAACACTTTAACAAGATAGTTGGACACTTTGGCATGGATAAAACACTAACATTACTTCAAAATAACTTTTACTGGAACAACCTATGGAATGATGTGGTTAAGTAAATCAAATATTACACCCATTGATACAATCGTCAAACCAACTAATAAGAAACAGGATTACATACGCCATTTTCCAACTTCCTCTCAAGTTTTCCAACTTCAAAACATGTAAATGATTGTATTTTTTTTGTATTTGATCAATTTTCTAAAATGAATATAATGATTTCTTGTACAAAATTGATTTCTGCTGAAGAAACTGCTAAACTCTATTTTATTCATGTATGGATCACCTTTGGGATTCCCAAGTCTATCATTTCGATAGGGACAACAAGTTCTTGAGCATCTTTTGGTCCACCCTATGGGGAATGATGGACACTAAGTTGATGAAATTAACAAACTTCCACCTGTAGACTGATAGACATACAAAGGTGGTGAACCGCCTGATTGTCCACATGCTTCATATGTATCACTCCAAACACCCATATGCATGGGATGAGGCTCTTCTCTACATACAACATGGATACAATGGGGCCCCGTAAAAATCCACCAAGAACATTCTATTTCAATTTTGTTATATATTCTAACCTATGACACCCATTGATGTATGCATTACGGTGCATATAATGGAAGACACAACTCATGGAAAAACTAAAGTAAAAAAGGAAACAATGTTTGTTGAACATATTTGGTACACTTAGTAACATGTCCATGATATTTTACAGAAAGTGAATGAAAAGTGAAAACAATTTCATGATCAAGATGGGGTTCCACATCATTTCAAGGTCGTGGATAAGGTATGGTTGTGGCTTAAGAAGGAAATAATTGCATGTTTGCATAGGAAATTTTGACCTCTATGGTATGGTCCCTACACTATCACCAAGAAAGTGGGAGAAAATGCTTTTGAGTTGAATCTTCCACCTTACCTTGGTTTACATCATATCTTCAATGTGGACCTCCTCAAACCATATCACCCACCTCTATTGGACACCTCATTCATAACAGAATAGTTGGACATATATGAACTCAACCCAGAAATCTTTTCTCCATTTAAAGAAGATCACATTGTGGACACTTGGACCAATGCCACTAAAGGATGTCTTATTCATCTCTATCAATTGATTAAGAAAGGAAAGATCGGTTATCAAGGTAAATGGCTCATCGAGTACCAAATCAAGAAACAATTTCCACACTTTATGGGACTCCTTGGCATAATGGGGACCATTACTTTTGAAGGAGGGGGCAAATTTCTGGAGTTATAACTTTTGCATTGTAGTTACGATTGACTATGTTCAAAATGCGTCAAAAATCTTAGAATGCATAGAATATGGTGAAGGGGAGAATAACTTTACTTAGAATAGTTTGAACCCTCAAATTTGCTTCTAAAGGCCTCAAAATACATATTTTGTAGTCCTATCTAAAAATAATAATTTCATGAATTTTTGCATATGTAATTCATGGAAGGTGAACCTACATCCGGAACAATTTTTAATCTATCATTTAATCCCAAAACCACTAATTTTTTATCAACTATGAAAATGATTAGTGATCTAATTGAGGTAGCTCCTTCTAGACCATTTGGATCTCACTTCACCAAACTCGTGTCCTAACCTATCCCTTGCTTTAGCACCACCAACCACATAATTCATCGCCCCTTGGTCATTATAGTGAATCACTATTCATTATTGGAAACTCACAATGCTAACTTTCTAACTTCAGCCTCCTTATCCCCCTCATTGTCTTATATCATGCACTAGAGCTTCAAAAGGTCATGTTGACCAAAATGAGCTCACACTTCATTTTTAGGAAACTACTACGATTCCCCATGAATGCTTCATATTTTGATTTTTTGCATATTTTAAGCACTTGGGAATCTTCCAAAAATCTTCACTTTATTGAAAAAAATCCCCTTTTTCAAAATGTTGAAAATATCCTTCAAATTTTGCATATTTTGCATGTTTCAGATTTCAGGCTCTTTCACATTTTTGCATTTTTGGTGGAGTTTCAAATTTTTGGGATAGATTCAAAGTTTTGGTGGAGTTTCAAAGTTTTGGGACAGTTTCGATGGAGTTTCAAAGTTTCGGAAAGTTTCCCAATTTCAGCGAACTTTTGAATTTTTGAGACAGCTTTTCAGTAGAGTTTGAGAGTTTGAAGCAGTTTCACGATTTCGGTGAAGTTTCATAGTTTTAGGAAAGTTCGAGATATTTTCTAAGTTTTAACATATTTTTAGAGTTTTGGGATAGTTTAGGATTTTTGGCTAAGTTTGAGACAATTTTGGGAGAGTTTTGGGATAGTTTTGCAGATTTCGGTGTTTCAAGGCAAGCGATCATAATTTTACAATTTTGCAATTCTACCTTCCCATCCCTAAACCCCGATGTCTAAATTTAACGTCCTCCACCATCACCTATGAAAATCAATTTACAATCTTCAAATACTCATAAATTTTTATCCAATACTCCAAATTACACAAAATTGGTCTTGTTGGAACTATCTCATCGAGAGATACATTTGGGTATCAAAAAGGAAGAAAATGGTGCTATTCAAGGAGAAAAAAAAGGTAAAATAGGTTTAGAAGTAAAAAGTGTAGTTCCAAGAGTTCAACAACCCCACCAACCGAGAATTCATTACATTATGGCGCCCATGCTTCCACTTACAAATTTGATGGCTTGTACAAGAAGAAAGGAGGTTGCTCATGCTCAAAATCATAGAAAATGATGACCTTGGTACTAGGTAGGTGAAAATGGGTCATTTATGGTTGTTGGGTGGATCATTTCTCTCTCTCTCTCCTTTTCTATAAATGTAAGTGCTTATGCATGGGAAAAAGAGTTCTTCTCTATAGGATTTGGAGCTTTCCTTTGGATTTTTGCATTTTCAACACTCGCATACCTTTACAATTGTATTTTGTAATTATTTTTAAACCTTTGCTTCTTAAATGAAAATGAATTGCTTTCAAAGTGTCATGTAACTATGGTTATTCCTTTAAATACTTGTGTTTGATGTGAATGTCTTACCCTCTTTCTCTCCTTTGAGTTAATTTATATGTATGTTGCAAAAGATCTATGTTTTTTTCTTGGATTCTTGTATATTTAGCTGCATTTGTGTCCCTAAATGTCATAGAAGTGTTGAATATTTTTCATTGTTATATGTGTTGTCATTTATGTCAAGATTGATGAGTTGATATCAAGTTCCATTGATGGAAAAAGGCATCATCTGGTAAAGTGAACATGTGAAGAAGATGAAGGTTGATTGATAGTGTCATCTCACAAAGTATTTGAGATGATCAAAGATAAGTTCTAAAGGACTTAGACAACATTTTTGCAAGCCCAGGATATAAGGTGTAAGCCCGAAATACATACAGATCCGCAAAGTAAAGAAGTTTAAGGAAGGAAGGCTGTGGACTAAAGGAAATCTCCGAGGAAGAAGCCGCAGAAGGAAAGTGAATGTTGTAAAGTGAAGAAGGTCAGAAGGTAAACCCATGGATATGAAGATTTGGAGAATGCCACGTATAAAGGGGAAAATATGCAAAACTCCATATAAGTAGAAAAGTCGCTAAGTATAGAATATTGCCACAGACAAAAGGAAAGCCATGAAGAACTAGAAAAGGAGAAAAGTCACAAAAGGTAGCAAACAAGGAGGAAGCCACGAGAAGTTGAAAAAGTTACACAATGCATACAGATGTCGTGGATAACTAAAATCTGCATAAAGAAGGGAAAATCAAGGAAAAAGGAGAAAACGCGATATGAAGAAAAAGATCAAAGATGCCAAAGGAAGCCATGGAACAATCAAAGTGAAATGGAGTGGATCAAGGACAATTATTTAGAGTTCAAATTGAAAGAGTGAAAGTTTGCATTCAAATTTCGAAGGAGATTTGATTGAAAGAGAATTACAACTGCAAGTACAACTGGAACTTCACATAGACCAATGAAATTCTCTATTCCAGCTACCAAAGCATTTAATGCATGTTGACCACGAGGTAATTTGGTTATAATCTTGATGGAGATTCTTGATTTCAAGGTGAATTAAAATAATGCAAAGAAGATGGGTCACCATTTTAATTTCACGATGAAAATTCTAAACAATGCAAGTTTTCTAATTTTGGAATTTGGCTAATAAATTGGTTTGTCATATGCGTGGAAGAAGGAGGAATGAATTTGAACAAGAAAAGAATAAAATTTGGACTCAATTGAAAAATTTAATGATCTACGGATTCATAGGCGACAGATCAGGAAGAGTACATGATGTAAATTTTGAAGCAATCATTTTGAGTCATTTTGTGTAATAAAATAAAAACACTAAGTAATTTGATAGAAAATGCTCATGAAAGAAAACTAAGGCACTAGAGCCAAGAGAGCGATAGAGGTAGAGAGAAGAAAACACGATGCAATCAAGCTAAGAAGAGCTACAATGGTGAAGCAAAGAGAAAGGGTGAGATCGATAAAATAATGAAGAACATGATCAAATAAGCAGAGCATAAAGGTGATAGTTTGAATGAGTAGAAGAGAGTGATAGAGGAAGAACACAGATCAAGCCAAGAAAGTGATCATAATTCATTATATTAGCAATTTTTGTAACTACATGATCAAAATGTATATGTAAAGAAGTCTAAGTTGTAGCTTAGCACATTCAGGGAGTTGTAGCTTCCTTGTAGGTGGGTGCCTACGAAATAAATCTCTTGTGATGCATAATATTCACTTGAGTCCTTTGTTGTGTGTAATATCAGCATAGGTGTAGGGGTTGGTGCTCCTTGTGAGATCGGTGTCTCACTAAACAAATATTGTAAGATGTGTTATATTCTTATGAGTCCTTGCTTTGAGTAATATAAGAAACAGTTTTGGTGGGTTTTTCTCCTAAAAGGGTTTCCCACTAGTAAATCTCTATGTTCAGTGTTTATGTGTTTGATGAATACTTGATTGATTGTATGTTGCTCATACATATAGATTGGTAAAGAATATAAAATTGAATCAAGAGTGTAAAATTTTTAATCTGCACTGATTCACCCCCTCTCAAAGTGCTTGATCGTAAAAATTGGTATCGAATGAGTCCTTTTGCGAGAATCCTAACATCTTCAAGGAGATCCTCCTATCACAAGCATAGCAGAAATTAGGCACAAGGTGGTTTATCTCTATCCAGATCACCTCTATTCATAGGGACAAATTACACTTTCTAGAGAATAATAATGAAGACATATCTGATGTCACTCGGTTTTGACATCTAGGAGTGCATCGAAAAAGGATATACAACTCCACCCACACCAATCACCTCTTCAGTGGATAAGGTAGAATATGAGTGTAAATCAAGAGCTATGAATGTTATTTTATGTGGCTTGACTGAGATAGAATTTGTGAAGGTAATGCACTACACAACAAACAAAGGAAATATGGACCAAATTGCAGAGCATCTATGAAGGAGATGAGAAAGTTAAACTAGCAAAGTTGTAAACTTACAGAGCTCTAGTTTTGAGAATCTGAAAATGAAGGATGATGAGATCATTGTGACATATATGCAGAGAACAGATGAGGTCATAAACATGATTAAAGGCTTGGGAGAAAATCTAGAAGAATCTATCATTGTTCAAAAGGTTTTGAGATCCCTGACTAGTAAGTATGATGCAAAGGTTTCCACCATAGAGGAATTAAAGGACATGAAGACTCTTGCAATGAATTATCTATGGAGCACCCTTCAGTAGCATACAAGATGAGAACTGTTGGAACCAAGACCACCAAGAAAGAAGTGGCTTTCAAGGTCAAGAAAGAAATAAAGTCTAGTCAAGAAGATGAAGAAGTATTAGGTTCCGCGGATGAGCTGGATGAAGAAAATATTGAGGCATTGTTCATGAGGAAATTGAAAAGAGGCTCTGGTAAGTACAAAGGAAAACTCCCATTCAAATTCTTTGCTTGTGGACAGGTAGGTCATTTTGCTAGTAGATGCCCAAAAATAAATAAAGACGGTCATTTAGAACATGAAGAGCACAACCATAAATATAATAGAAGAGAAACTGAGTATAAAAAGAAAGATAACAAGAAGAAATTATTCAATAATAAAATAAACTTCTACTCTAAAGAAGAATCTAGTGAATCGAGTTGAGCAACATAGAAAACTCAGAAATGAAGATAAAATTTGGTATTTAGATAATGGATGCTCTAGTCACATTCATAGTTGATAAAAGTAAATTTCTTTCTGTCTAATAATGGATCGGGTGTTATGAGATTAGGCAAAATAACTCGCCAACATAGTTGGAAAAGGGAAATTAAGTTTAGATAATGGAAAGACTATTACATAAAATGTTCTATATGTTGAAGGCTTGAAACATAACCTGTTGAGTGTGAGTCAAATGTGTAAGAGAGGATACAATTTCATATTCCATGACCGAGGATGTGATATTATCAATGGAAAGATAGGAAAGAGAGTTGCAAAGGCCAAGGAAAAATAACATGTATGTGTTGAATGAGATAAACAATGAGAAATGCTTCACTGGTAAAGTTGATTATAGTTGGTTGTGGCACAGAAGACTTGGACATATGAGATTTGAGAATTTGGTTAAACTAAGTGCTAAAGGGTGTGTGAGACACATGCCTAAGATTATCAAACCCGCAGATACACTATGCAAGGTGTGTCTACATGGTAAACAAACAAGGAGGTCATTCAAGTCAAAGGAGTACTCTACAACAAGACCACTGGAATTGATTCATACAGACCTATGTGGCCCTACCAGAACTAAAGGAATATCAGGTGAAGTATATTTTATGTTGCTAATAGATGATTATACAAGAATGACTTGGGTAGCATGTTTAAAATAGAATTCTGAAGCCCTAGATATATTTAAGAATTTCAAGGCATTAGTTGAAAATGAGAAGAACAAGAAAATCAAATTCCTAAGATCAGATAGAGGCGATGAATTCTGGTCAAATGATTTTGATGAGTTCTATGAAGAACATGGAATCAAGAGACAATTCTCAGCCATGCGGACTCCTTAGCAGAATGGAGTTGTTGAAAGGAAGAACAAAATAGTGCAAGAGATGGCAAGGACCATGCTAAATGAATCCAAACTCCCAGATAGGTATTGGAGTGAAGCAGTATATATTGTGGTCTATCTATTAAATAGAGCTCAACTGAGAGTAAACAATGATAAGACCCCCTATGAACTATGGAAGAAGAGGCCTACAAATGTGAAGCACATCAGAGTGTTTGGAAGAAAATGCTACATCAAAAGGGATGAAGAAAACTTAGGAAAATTTTACTCAAGGAATGATGAATGTAATTTCCTTATATACTCAAAGTGGTTAGCGTGGCTTACAGATGTTATAACAATTGGTTGCAAAATATAGTGGAAAGCACTAATGTGAAGGTGGATGAGGCACAATATGGAAAAACTAGCACTTAGCACACTAGCAGAAATGAAGAATAAGAAGATGATGAAGACTTGGACAGTCCGCGTGAAGAAGCAAAAGAAGAAGAAGAAGAAGAAGAAGAAGAAAGACCAGACACTAAGGCACCCTCCAGAAATTCAAGAAGGATCATCCTACAAATCAGATCATTGGAAATAAGGATGGTGAAATCCTAACAAGAAGAAGACTTAGAGAGTAGAAAATTCATGAAGATATAGCACTCCTATCCATGATAGAACCCAAGAATATTGTTGAAGCAAGCAAATATCAACATTGGGTAGATGTCATGAATGAAGAATTAGATCAGATTGAAAAGAATGAGACATGGGAACTAGTACCTAGGCCGCAATATAAGAATGTGATTGGAACCAAGTGGGTCTTTAGGAATAATATGAATGAGAAAGGAGAAGTTATGCACAACAAGGCCAGACTAGTATGCAAAGGATACGCGCAAATGGAAGGGATTGACTTTGATGATACATTTGCACTAGTTGCAAGAATGGAGGCAATAAGGTTGTTTCTGGCTTACATGGCATACAAGATTATCATACTATTCCAAATGGACGTGAAATCTACCTTACTAAATGATTTCTTGAATGAAGAGGTATTTATTGAACAACTTGGTGGATTCGTACTAGCTAAAGATAAAGATTATGTGTGTATGTTGAAGAAATATTTGTATGGATTAAAGAAAGCTCCTAGAGCTTGGTACAATGATTAGACTCATACCTCATTGAGAAAGGTTTTAGAAAAGGAGTCACAAATAGCAATTTATACATAAAAGAAGAAGGAGAACATATGCTCATTGTAATAGTATATGTAGATGATATCATATTTGGTAGAGATCATGATAAAATGACATATGAGTTTGTTGACATGATGAAAGAAGAATTTGAGATGTCAATGCTTGGAGATATTTCATTTTTTCTAGGTTTACAGATCAGTCAAATAGATCAAGGTATATTTATATCCCAGACTAATTATATCAAGGAAATGCTGAAAAGGTTTAGAATGGAAGAATGCAGACCAATTGGTACACCAATGGAAGTTGGGTGCAAGCTGAGTAGAGATGATGATTCACCTAAGGTAGATAAAACACTATACAGATCCATGATAGGAAGTCTACTTTACTCCACAACATCAAGACTAGACATCATGTAGGCGGTAGGACTTGTTGGAATATTTCAAGAAGATCCAAGGGAGACAAACCTCAAGGCGGTAAAGAGGATCTTGAGATATCTCATGGGCACAATTGAATATGGACTATGGTACCCCAAAAGTAGTGACTTCAGTATAAAGGCATACACATATGCAGATTGGGTTGGAAGTGTTGATGATAGAAAGAGCACAAGTGGAGGAGCATTTTTTTGGAAATTGTTTAGTCTCCTGGTTAAGCAAGAAACAGTCATCGTAGCTCTTTCAACATTTGAAGCAGAGTATATAGTGGTTGTAATGTGTTGCACACAAGTTCTATGGATGAAACAGACATTGGAAGATTATAAGGTAAAATTTGAAAAAATCAATTCCTTTATTGTGTGATAGCACAAGTGCAATAAGTGTCTCCAAGAACCCTGTGTTCCACTCAAAACCAAGCATATACCTATAAGGTATCACTTCTTGAGGGAAAAAGTAAATGACAGAAAGATCAGTCTAGAATATGTGAGCACTAAAGAAGAAATTATAGACATAATGACCAAGCCACTGCCAAAAGAAACATTTGAACACCTAAGGAATGAATTAGGGGTCATTCCTGATCCCACAAACTACTAGAGGGTGTGTAGAGAAGGAAGGGAGAATTCTTAGGAATTATCCACTCCTAAAACTGTGCCAAAGTGAAGGGGAGCTAATCTATTAGCTCAAATCTATCAAAGTATGCATCATCTCAAGGGGAGCATTTCCACGGAAACACCAGAATAGATGAATAAGAAGAATAATCCTAGGGGAGCTTGAGGAAAGCACATGAAGAAACTAGCTTATTTCTCGGGTTCTTCCAAACGAAATTGGTGAATAGTGCCGATAAGAGTTCCATACATATTCCATCACAATCTCATAGCAGCTTTGTAAAATTTGGAATAACCTGTGCGTCTTTGGCACATCACTCATCCTAGACTGAGTGCTCACCCAAAGCACGCAAAGGTACTGCCCCTTTTTAGAGTTGCTTGTGCGGGATGTGAACATAATGAATATTTAATGCATTCACATCCATAAACACTATAAACTTTACACATATTATATTCTAGATCCAGATATAAAAGAATAATGAATTAAGAAATAGATATAATGAAGTCAACCATGTAAGAACTAGTTTCAATCATGTTAACACCATTATTCACCCAACACACTCCATTATATTAAAAACACAAGTATCTTCTTACAATAATCATTATCATAAGTTCATGTGTACATCAAATCTGGAAGCATAACTCCACAATAACTCATACACAGTACTCCTTTAACCTACGTAGATTACTACATATTTATAAGGGTGGGGACTTTCCCTTCACCACTTACATAATTCCCAAAATAGGTCACATGCTGAAAATAGCCATGTGCCTTTACAATAATAGACACACATGTAAGTGCACTAATAATAGATCTCTTCTAGTTAATTGGCAGTGGTAATCCTATTATTAACTTGAACTCATGCAAAGCGCTTAGTAGACACTCTTCCAAAAATAGCATTTGTGTGTTGCGCAAGTTTCCATCTGGTTGTGTGCCCGCACGCTATCTCCAAAAATAGCCCATAACCATGAAAATGGATAAGTCCAGATTCATTTTGTCTTTCATGTGTGCTTCCTTCCCTATCCTTCCGCACCTTCAAATTTGCCTTGCTACCCCACGTGAATCTTTTGTGTGCCTTCTCCTTAGTATCATACTTCATCTTCTCAACATTACCCCACACTAAACTGCATTTTTGCCCCAGAAATGGTTTCCTTTTGATATCCAAAAGAATAAAGAATGGGAATGGAAGGAAATTAAAGAATTATTATACAAAGAATGAAATTTTACCCGCAATATCCTCTGTTTCAACTAGAAGAATTAACTCCAGATATTCTTCTTTGATTTCAGCCTCTAAGGTTTTTCAATCACTTAGCATGGCTTGTCTTTTCTAGAATATACGATGTAATAAAATCTAACTCATCTTGTACAATATCTTCCTTCTCATTCTATAATACTAGAACAATGTTGGACATTGCAGTCACCCTTCCTTCCTAGAAGATCCATCTTCTCTCGTTATAAGCTTCCCAATTTCATCCATCCTTTCCTTATGGGGGTCTTGGGTTGTTTCAAGGGCCTCACGCTTTTCTTGACTAGTGTCAATATCTCTGTGTGCCCCAAAATCTCATCCTTCATTGCCTTCAGGACTTCATTGTCTTCTACCATCATCTTGATTCTGATTACTACTTCTGGAGCTGCACAAATATTCAAAGCCTGGTCTTCTTTCTTCATCTCTTCCTGCAAGGTTTGGAGCAATGCCTCATAAGATGAAATTTTTCTAACCACTTTGAATCCCTTGCTCTCTTTGCTTCCTACTTAGGGTATTTTGGCGTTGGAATCCAAATCAGTCCATCCTCAAGCACCAAATTAACTAATGTGTGCACATAATGCATAGCCGAAGGAAACTTCTCAGGTACCTTTGACTCTAGGTGTAGTCTTGCTTTCAGGACATAGTCTCCAATTTCTTCTGCCATACTTTTGAAGGCCTCATTCTTCTTCTACTCTAGGTCCTTCTCTCCTTTTAGATGCACTATTTTGGCATATTTGGCCTTATTTTCTTCTTGTAGTGCTCTAATAGTGGCATCCTTATCTATGTTCCTCCACGCCACCTTTGTAGATACTTTCACCAAGGCATTACTCACCTACTCATCAGACATAACAGTGGGTTTGATAGTTATGTACCTATTCTGTGGCACCTTTTTCATTCTTCTTGATACACATGACTCTTCACATACATAAAAATCGGGCTCATCCATGTGATTTTGCATGGACAGGATAAATGTTTCCTTTTGCGTGTGGTTTCCATGTCTGGGTCCATCAACTCCCATCCATGTAGCTCCTTGAGGCCCGATGTATTGATCGGAATTGGGCGTAGACAATTTTACATGTGTCCTCGTCATAGCCCATATGTGGAACATTGTATTCTCCACTTGTTTGCTTCATTCTTGGCCCCTTAGGTACCTGAGTGCCAAGGTTTGGAGTTAGATCTTTGATGTTTAGAGTGGTATCATGTTCGGTTCTCCTACCTATTTATCCTTTATATCTTCATCCTTGAATTCTTCCACTTCTTCTGGCTATACTACGGGGATCCAGGCATGCTCTCTCTGTAGACTCCTCTACCTCCTCATTCAGCTTCAACTTCCTCCTTTTCCTCTCAGTTGTCTCTTTTTGAGGAGATAGTCGTGGTGACCTCCTAATAGACTGAGGAGTTCCCGTGCCTTGTGTCCTTGTTCTTCTAAACACCCTCTTAAAATGACGCTCTCCTTAGACTACTTCCAAGTCCTCTTCTTCTTCTTGTACCTAAGGTGGGGTACTTGTTTTCTCAGCCTCGATTCTATCTGGGGCTACCCTCGCCTTTATGTTCTAAGCCACCACTATCCTCCTGCTCTTCTTCCTCCTCTTCCACCACTATAGTTTTTGCAGGCTATGGGGCTGGCACATTCTCTACCATGTGCTTACCTTTAGGTAGCCCTGGGAGTGTGAACTCATTCTCCACATATTTTTTATTCTCTATCTTGGGCTTAAGCTGAAGGTATATGAGCATTTCTCCAATGTCCCCAATTGCTAATCTTATAGGATTCATGCTTATAATTTCTGAAATTAGCCTCTCAACATAGGCAATCCGACCTAGATATACATATGTCTTCCTCAAAGTGTGGTAGTCACAGTCTACCTTGTCTACAATAAAATTTAGGTGGCACGCATTAGTAAAATGGTGGACTAATGCCTAGAAGTAGTGCATTATGAAGGCATATGGCAGTTTGCACCATGGGCTCCATGTTCCATCCCTCATAGCGAACCACACAATGTAGAAGTGTTCGTACACCTTGAACTATACTGCCTTTCCAACTACCAAAGGTTGATCATTGGGGATGCACCACTCCTCTTCAAATATTGCGTGAAGTCGATTATACCACATCTTTGCCCTTTGTTTAAACGGCCCACTCATTGACCCTTCACATAAATATTTTTCAAACCTTTCTTCTAGGGACTTGTTTTCCATGGGATATTCCCAAATCTTTTTCTTTGGCCCATCGGGCACTCCAATTTCCATAAATACTAAAGAAAGTAAGATAGTGCCAAAACTGATCTTATCACCTATGCATGCTTCTTTGATGATGGTTTCTACAATGTAGCCTGCTATGTTATAGACTACTCCCTGAGACATCTTCCTCGTGACATGGAGCCACATTGTATTCACCTGTGACCATCTCTCTTGATCATTCAACTTGGTCACTAGATGTGTAGTTGTTCGGTACTTATTCATTTTATTAATGTCCATTCTGCATAGACCCCAACTTATTTTTTGTCTCCATGATTACTACTTTATTAGTCATGTCACTAGTTAGGTCTACCCATGTGCCTTTTAATCCTGTCAATGTCGAAATCAGGGCTGCTGTAACCCTTACCCTTCATCTGGAAAAATAGAAGAAGTCCTCATGGACTCTACTCATAAGCCACTAATATAGAGGTTCATACTTGCCAAAATACGGGAGCTCATACAATTGATAAAATCCTACATGTTTCAACATTTTTTCTCCAATGTCGTTATACACCTTTGGCATGTCCTCCGTCATGTGCTTGTTGGTCTTTGTACTCAACAATGCATCTAATTATTTCTTGTTATCAGAAGTGCAGTGGTTGTAATCACTCACCTTGTAGTTGCGGATGTGGGAATCCCACTCTTTCCCAATTATCACACCCTCTAGATACTACATTTTTGATAAATTACTCTCAGGAGCAATTTCAACTTCTATTTCTACTTTCTTCTTTCCTTTGGCTCCTACAAGTAGGTGCTTTCTTTGGTGCCATCTAAAAATATCAACTTTTTGTCCTTTGTAGTGAGCAAGTCAAAACCCTAGCTTGAATCTACATGCCCTAGTTTGAAACCACGTGCCCTAGCTCTTTCTCAACACATCGATTCACTCAAACCCTTCACCAATGGGGATGCAAGCTTCTTCTATGCACAAATCCACTCTCCATGTCTGGTTTCACACTCTTCGCACCTCAATACTCTTCGCTTGGCTTAGTCGCACTTAGCTCATTCAAATTCTTGCGATCACAATGGTAAAAATGAACTCGCATCACATCCTTATATATATTTTCAAAACGTTAGTGCATTTATTACTCCACCTACTAACAATCCACTCATTAATTGACCATTTTCAAACTTTCCGTGTGGTACATCTCGTGCCCAAGCTATAACCTTCTAACACACCTTCCTACCTTCTTTCTACGGAATTCTCTTCAACACACTTCCATACGCCCAAGTACCTCACTATTGTGCCTTCCTGGGTAGTCTCCATGGCCTCTGCTTACCTCGCGTTATACTTGTTCCTTTGTTTATCTCCATCTATGGTCCTTGTTTGGAAGCAATCTCCTTTCCAACAACATCCAAAACTTTAATAGCACCTATAGCAATTTTTTCCTTTATGTGTACCCATTTTTCAATAGCCACCCCTCACAAATGGTATGTGTAGTACTTTGCGCATATAAATTCTTCAAATGGTAATTAGCTTCCAGCGCGCAAATGTGCTTATTACACAAAACACCAACTAAAATGAAAAATCATATCAATGAAGAAGGAAATACATTAAGGGAATGCATAAATGAAAACCTAATCTAAATGGAAACACTACCTTATTACAAACACCAAAAAGACTTATTTAGATTAGGGCTTGACCTACTTCCATTGAAATAATCGGGTAACCAGTATTCCATCAAGCGCCTCTAACTAAAAAGTGCATGTTTCAAGTATGTGAGTGATAAAATACGGTCCTAACCAATGTACTTTAATTTTTCCCTGGATGGCGCGAAACTTAGAATCATAAAGAAGCACCATCTATCCAATCTCAAACTTTTTATCCTTGATGTGTGTGTCATGTCATGCTTTCTACCTAGCCTTCTCTTGCTTCTAAATCCATCATGTTATTTCTCATCTCTCATCCAACTTCATCATCTTTTCAATTCGTTATTCTAATGATTGGTCATCACTAGACCTCCAGCGTGCACAATACACAAAGAAGGTAACATGAATTCCATAGGAAGAACTAATTTTGTGCCAAACACTAATTGAAACGATGTAGCCTTGTTCAACTGCTTGTATGTTGTTCTATATGCCTAAAGAATGGCAGAAACTTTATCATCCCAATATTTCCTTCCAACATCACAAATTTTTGTCAATGTCTAGCTCAAAATCTTGTTAAAAGCTTCAACAGTCCCATTTTCCTGAGGATGATATGGTGTAGTCTTATGGTGTGCAATCATGAACTCATCCAATAGAATTCGATTGTCTCATTCAGAAAGTGTGTGCCCCTATCCATTGGTCAAACTCAACGGGCATCCATACCTTGTAAGAACATTTTCCCATAATAACCTGGTTGTTGTAGCTATTGTACAATCCTTGGTAGGTGTTGCTTCTTCCCACCTTGTAAGATAATATGTGCAAGTGATGATGTAGCATGATCCAGTTCTACGTGCGGCTGGTGAAATAGGACCCACAAAATCTATAGCCCATTTTTCAAATGGTTCGCACTAGGAATAGGTCGTAAAGGCATTTCATCTCTTTGCCTGGTTTTCCAAGGTGTTGATAGTGATCACAGGCCTTGCAATACGCCTTACAATCCTTATACAAGGTCTCCCACCACAATCCAAAGGTGAGTGGAATTTTGCGTGCAATGACATCACCCGCATAGTGCCCACATGCAATACCACCATGAGTCTCTTCTATGATATCGGTGCACTCATGCTCCAATATAAATTGGTGCAATACTTCATCTCGGCATAACTTGTATAGGTCACCACTAATCAACATAAATGGTGATGTGCAAATTGCAAGTTGTTTCTTCTCTAAGGCTTTTAATCCTTCTGGTGCTAAACCTGTGCGTAGAAAAATAGCAATATCCTCTAAGTATGAAGGTTTGTGATGTAACCTATATAATTGCACATCTGGAATTGTATCTTCAATTATTTTTGCATCTTCCCCTGACTTTATCCTTGATAAATGGTCTGGGCCATAATTACTATTCCTTGGTTTTACCACAACTGTAACATCAAATTCTTTGAATAAAAGAACCCATCGACATAGGTGCCCCTGTAAGATGGGCTTATTTACCATTTATTTCAATGTCATGTGATCGATATAAAATAAAAATGGTGTTGCTAGCAGGTACTATCTGAATTTATGTAACGCATAGATCATTGACAAGGCTTTGTGCTCAGTAGTTTTATAATTCTACTCTAAAGGGGTCAACTTTCTACTATCAAAACAGATAGGATGATCTATAATACCTTCTCCAGCTAAGCTAACACCATTCCAATGGTTATGCCAGAGGCGTCCACATGTACATGAAATGGTTGGTCCCACGAGGGAAAGCATGAATAGGCGTTGTAGTAAGTCTCTCCTTTAGTTCCTCAAATGCGTGTTGTTACGTTTCTCCCCAATAAAATGTCCCTTTTCCTTTTAGTAACTCCTCCAATGGTGTGACAACCTTAGCATATCCTTTGATAAATTTTCTATAATACCCAAAGTGTAACCTAAAAGTCTACACACCTCACTCCAACTAGTAGGTTCTTTCAGGCCAAAAATAATGACAACCTTAGCTAGATCTACCAACAAACCTTCCTTGCACATAATATTCCCTAACAGAGTGCCAAAATGTGTAGCAAACACACACTTCTTGATGTTCAAATAGATGCGTAATTGTCTACATATTTTAAACATTAAGCATAAATTGTCACAATGATCCTTAATGAGGCCATACACCATCCAATCATCTAAGTAAACTTGTAAGAAAAGATGAATAAAATCTTGGAATGATTGAACAACTATTCGTAAAAACACAAAAGAGGTATGTTTTTCAAACCGAATGGTATCGTAGTATATACAAAACTTCCCCACTTAGTGGTGAAAGTTGTTTTTTCTTGATCCTCTAGTGCAATCCGAACCTGATGATACCCAAATAATCCATCTGTAAAATAATAGATCTCGTGCACTACAACGCCTTCTAATATCTCCTCTATGAAAGGTGTAGGAAAAGGATTAGTCACACATGCAACATTTAGCTCCCTGTAATCCACACAGATCCTAATCCGACCATCTTTATTTATATTGATCACCATTGGGCTAACCCATTCTAATTCGTCTAGGGGCTTAATGATGCTAGAGTTCAAGCATTTTGTCAATTTCTTCCTTGACTTTGACGCGCAAGTTGGGGTTCATCCTGTAGGGTCTCTTCCTAACCAAGGCGTGCACCTTCCTTAAGATTTATCTTCATTTCTCCTAATGATTCATGCACTCCTTTCAATTCATGGTATCCCCTAGGAAATAAATCCTAAAAATCACAGAGAAACTCTACTATTTTTGCTACTTCATATTCAGACCAATAATCTCCAATTATTGCCTCTTTAGGTTCAACATCTATACTAATATTCACTTTCTTGGTCCTCATAGGTTCATGATAGGCACATGTGTTGTTATCTACACTGTCAAATACCTCACATGCACCTATTGAATGATCTATTTCCAATTCTTATACTTCTTCATCATCCACTATGTATACCATCTTCCTTTGTTCCTTCTCAAAGCAAGTGTGTTTAAGTAGTGTGGCATTTGTCTTTGTTCCTTGAGAAACACACTCCTAAGTTATTTCCATCAAATAACTCCTAAATGAGTTCTTCTGCCTTTGCACTGTCTCCCATAGTTAACCACTTTATAACCCTTAAAGCCTCTTCTACTAGAGGTTTAGTAGAGAAGTATTCAAAATTCTGGACCATACCTATAACAAAATCCTGTCAATTTCGAGTTTCACTATGTAGCTCTCGCATATACATACTAAGCGTGTGTGTAGCCTTGTAAATTGAAATAAAGTTTTTAAACCCATAGTGAAGGTGGTAAAGCTTCATGTGCCTCTGTCTAGAGCATCTCACATTATTGAATGTGGTGGTGAACAAGTTGATTACCATGATATGTGCATATTTGAGTTGGTGCATTACTCCTGGAAAACTGAGTTGTAAGAGTAATCCTAACTTCATTCCATGCTACAAGATTATCCTTGTGAACCACCCATCGGCGCCCGATGTCCGTGTAGGGTATATGCTAACATATTTCTCCTCTCAACTTGGTTTGTCCATTATTCCTCCATGGCCCGTAGGAATTTCTGTAGGGTCCCCTTCCCTAGTGTACCAAGGTTCAAATTTGTCACCTATTCTCCTGACGCAACGAGGTTTGTTTTTCCGCACAAATGTGCTTCTTACTTTTCGCCCTACCAACTCATAAGTACCATGAGTCCAATTATCGCAAGTAATGCTCGTAGTGTCACTAATAGATTGTGCATCTTCCCACTAAAGGATTCCTTCTTTAGATGCTTTGAGCACTTCTTGGTCCCGAATGATGCGTACATAAATCATATTCAGATCTTCCTCACTCAAAGGCTCAACATAGGGTGCATATTTTCCATCTATTAAAGGGATAATAACTCTTTATTCCTTGTTCTCAAAACTGATATATCCCTTTTTGAACTGAAGATCAGCATTATCGTGTAACACCAAGGCCATCTAAGTAGAGCTGGGAAAATATCTACTTCTACAAGCACTAAAACCTCAAAATCCCCAGTGAACTTGGCCCCGTATAGTAATGGATGCATCTTTTAAAACTCCAATAAGAGTGGCCTTAGTTTGATTAGCCATAAATAATACATTAGAAGATGGTTGTAATGTAGGTCTCCCCATCTGTACCCATGCATCTAAAGTAAGCACATTTACTTTTGCGCCTATGTCAATCAATATATTACTCAAGATCCATCCGTCAACAACAAAGCTGTTCAAAGTGATTTCATTATTGTAATATAATCTATGGGCGGATATTTACATGTAGGATCTGATGCCCATTCTCAGTATTAGCATGTGGAGTGTTTCCCTTTAACCAAATCCCTAGTAATGGAATAATATTCTCTTGGCGCAAAGATTCTGCATACCTCCTTCAAGTCATCAATATCTAACTGGACTGTCTCTGCCTCCTTCTTTAATTCCATCTTCCATGATTGCTCTTTTAAACATTGTATTTTACCCTAAATATTTGTAAGGACCTCCATAGTATCTTGATAAACCTCCTTCTAATGGGTGGATCTGGGTACCGGGCATGTAAAGCCTTCTCTTTAGTGATAGTAGGATTCTCGTGGTAATGCCCCTTTAGCGCGCACTTCGGTGCGGGTGGTGATATCTATAGGAAATACCTCAAGTTCTGGTTCCAACTTTGGCATCCAATGATTTTCCATAACGTGTTGTATCCTAACCATCCTTGCACCTTTTTTCTCCTATTTATGTTGCTTGTTAATATGCTCATATAGATCTAAGAATTCCTCATAGCTATGATTCTTCCCATAGAAAGAACATGTAATATTCTAAGGACATTCATGCTTGTAGTGGTCAGGTGATCCACATGTAAAGCATGTTCCATGAGGGAACTCACCTCGTCCACCACCATGGCCTCAACCTCCGAATTTGCCATGGTATCTCAACCTCGCCATGTTCTCCATCATAAGCACCCCTCTTTCGATCATATTGCACTTGCTTATACTTAATCCGCCTTTCTTTTCTCTTCCTCTTTGCCACTAGGTCCGCCATCTTTCATTAAACTGCTCCTGCCCCCACGCGTGGTGGGGTTTAGTTAGCCATCGGTTTTCTTTCCAAGTTCAGGGTCACCATCAAGATTTTGATCACCAGTGGAATGCCTTGCAAGTAATTTCCCCTAGGATACCGTAAAAAATGGAATTCCACTACCTCTAGGAAAGAATAAGTGGAAATTGAGTACTCCAGAATATAGTTGTTCAGAACACCATGGAACCAAGTATCCATAACGTGTGTCCAAATCATATCAAGATCATAAAGGGCCTGAAATTCTTCCTGCATCCAGACAAGTGTGTGATACCTCCAATTCCTTTTAGACACATAAGCAACCAGCCACTCATACAGCTTCTACCTAAAAATAGCAAAGAAGCTCTCATACAAACTGTCATACATATTCTAGTCCACTCACACGCGTGCGTCAAACTTAGATCCAAAGTGTTGAACCTCCATGCATACTCTTCTTCTAGATATTTTATCCACTTCTCAACACTTATTAGGTCAACCTAAGTACATCTTCATCATGAACCATCCTAAAAATAATTTAAAAAAGTTTAAACAATGGAACCAATGATGCAGCCTAGAATTTACCAAGAATAACCCAGGCACGCTGGCACATCACTCAGCCTAGACTAAGCACTCACCCAAAGTGTGCAAAGGTATCAGGCCCCTCCTTAGAGTTGCTTATGTAGGATGTGAACATGATGAAGAGTTAATGCATTCAGATCCATAAATAGTATAAACTTTCCACAGAGCATATTCTAGATCTAGATCTAAAATAATAATGAATTAAGCAATAGATATAACGAATTCAACCATGTAAGAACTATTTTCAGTCATGTTAACACCATTATTCACCCAACACACTCCATTATATTAAAACACAATAAACATAGAAGCTTCTTACAATAAGTAGTATCATAAGTTCATGCACGCATCAAATATGGCAAAGCATAACTCCATAATAGCTCATACAAAGTACTCCTCTAACCTACACATATTTATAAGGGTGGGGAATTTCCCTTCACCACTTACATGATTCCTAAAATAGGTCACATGCTAAAAATAGCCATGCACCTTTACAATAATAGACACACATGCAAGTGCGCTAATAATAGATCTCTTCTAGTTAACTAGTAGTGGTAATCCTATTATTAACTCGAACTCATGCAAATTGCTTAGTAGATGCTCTTCCAAAAATAGCATTTTTGTGTTACGCAAGTTTCCATCTGGTTGTGTGTCTCGCACGCTATCTCCAAAAATACCCCTTAACCATGAAAATGGCTAAGTCCATATTCATTTTGTCTTTCGCGTGTTCTTCCTTCCCTATCCTTCCGCGCATTCAAATCTTCCTTGTTACCCCATGTGAATATTTTGTGTGCCTTCTCCTTAATATCATACTTCTTCTTCTCAACATAAGCACATGAAGAAACCATCTTACAAGTATACTAAGTTATGTGCGGCATAGATGACCCTTTTTCATTGTTATCAAAGGGGGAGAAATAAAGAAACCAGAAACCAAATCCGCTAATATAGAAGAATAGAAGAAAGGTGGATTTTGGTATGCAATCATTTTTCTATCAAAAGGTTATAAGGTTTCTACAGGCTGGATTGTTTCCATCAATGATAAATGGATAGATTGTTGAATATTTTACATTGTTATGTGTTTTCATTTATGTAGAGATTGATGAGTTGATATCAAATTACATTGATGGAAAAAGGAGTCAATTGGTAAAGTGAGCATGTGAAGCAGATGAAGGTTGATTGGTAGTGTCAGCTCACAAAGGCTTTGAGATGATCAAAGATAAGTTCTAAAGGACTTAGATAGCATTTGTGCAAGCCGTGGATATAAGGTGTAAGCCGCCAAGTACATAGAGAGCCACAGAGTAAATAAGCTCAAGGAAGGAACCTGTGGACTAAAGGAAATCTCCAGAAGAAGCCGTTGAAGGAAGGTGAGTGCCGTAGAGTGAAGAAGGTCAGAAGGTAAAGCCGCGGATATGAATATTTGGAGAATTTTGTGTATAAAGGGGAAAAGATGCAAAACCGCGGATAAGCAGAAAAATTACTAAGTATAGAAGATTGCCGTAGACAAAAGGAAAGCCATGAAGAACTAGAAAAGGATAAAATCTGCGGAAGGTAGAAAACAAGGAGGAAGCCGCGAGAAGTTGAAAAATCCACACAATGCATACAAATGTTGTGGATAACTAAAATCTGCATAAAAAGGGAAAATCCGAAGGACAAAAGGAGAAGCCATAATATGAAGGAAAAGATCAAAGATGCCAAAGGAAGCCGTGGAATGATCAAAGTGAACTAGAGTGGATCAAGGACAATTAGTTGGAGTTCAAATTGAAAGAGTGAAAGTTTGCATTCATATTTTGAAGGAGATTTGATTGAAAGAGAATTGCAACTATAAGTACAACTAGAACTTCACATAGACCAATGAAATTCTCTATTCCAGCTACCAACATTTAATGCATGTTGACCATGAGGCAATTTGGTTATAAGCTCGATGGATATTCCCGATTTCAAGGTGAATTAAAATAATGCAAATAAGATGGGTCATTGTTTTAATTTCACAATGCAAATTATAAACAATGCAAGTTTTCTAATTTTGGAAGTCGACTAATAAATTGGTTTTTCATATGTGTGGAAGGAGGAATGAAGCCAAATAAGGAAAGAATAAAATATGGACTTAGCTAAAAAATTTAATGATCTGGATTCACATGCAACATATCAGGAAGATTACACAATGCAAATTTCGAAGCAAGCATTTTGGGTCATTTTTTCTAATAAAATAAAAACACTAAGTAATTCTATAGAAGTTTCTCATGAAAGAAAACTAAGGCACTAGAGCCAAGAGAGTGACAGAGGTAGAGAGAAGAAAATATGATGCAATCAAGCTAAGAAGAGATACATCGGGAAGAAGAGAGAAAGGGTGAGATCGAGAAAATAATGAAGAACATGATCAGATAAGCAGAGCATAAAGGTGGCAATTTGAATGAGCAGAAGAGAGTGACAGAGGAAGAACACATATCGAGCCAGAAAGTGATCATAATTCATTGTATTAGCAATTGTTGTAACTACATGATCAAAATGTATATGTAAAGAAGTCTAAGTTGTATCTTAGCACATTCAGGGAGTTGTAGCTTCCTTATAGGTGGGTGCCTACAAAAATAAATCTCTTGTGATGCATAATATTCACTTGATTCCTTTGTTATGTGTAATATCAACATAGGTGTAGGGGTTGGTGCTCCTTGTGAGATCGGTGTCTCACTAAAAAAATCTTGTAAGATGTGTTATATTCTTATGAGTCCTTGTTTTGTGTAATATAAGCAATGGTTTTGGTGGGTTTTTCTCCGAAAGGGTTTCCCATGGTAAATATTTGTGTTCAAAGTGTTTATGTGTTTGATAAATACTTGATTGATTGTATAATGTTCATACATATAGATTGGTAAAGAATATAAAATTGAATCAAGAGTGTAAAATTTTTAATCGCACTAATTCACCATGCCCCCTCTCAAGACTTGTGATCGGCAACAAGAAGCTCCAAATTTTATTTTTCATGCTTCACCTCCTCTTTATTTTTCAATTTTATGCTTCTTCCACCTCTGTCTCCTTAGAATTTTTAGATTAGGTTAGATAGTAAAAATAAAAATTGTTAGGTAAAATTTAGTTTACCATGGTTAATTATGCATTTACCTTAGTTAATTATTAATTAACGGTAAGTTGTTATTAATCATTTATTATTTGTAATTCGGAATAGTATTCATGTACATGTCTTTTGTCTTTATTATATTTTTTATATGGTTATTGTTGGTTGCTCAAACGTGCACCCGCATCTCGGATCTCGTAAGGGCCGAGGTGTTTGAGACCACAATGGAACCGTCCCTAAGTTGTGGGACCTTGTGCGCTTGGGACAGATCTCCAAAGAAGGATGGTTCCTCTACGTACTCTAACACTACCTGCTACTCCTAGTGCTGAAATAAAATCCTAGACTAAACATGCCAAGGGCCCAGTGGATATAACGATGTGCGTAAAGGGGAAATATTAAACTATGAAGGCGATAAACACCGAGAAGGAAAGGGTTGATCTCTCTCCATGAGTGGCAAAGGAAATAGAGATGGTGCGGGAGAAGAGGGCGGACGACGCGCGCCACAGATCAACACACAAGCTCAGCCTTCTAGAGCACGAAACACATGAATGTGGGGAATACAAGCATAGGAGTATGCACAACATGCCATAAAACACAAACAGAGAGGTGAGATGTAATGAAAACGAGAAAGGGAAGACAAGAGTTCCACAAAACATGATTTTATTGCTTAAGGGACACACAATCATTTACATTCATGACATGAGGCGAGAATACATTACAGAGACCATGTCAAGGTCTAAGACCTGTGGGAAGTCGGACACCATTTATGCATGGTTCCATTACAACAAAAGAGGGATTTTTTTGCATAGCAGAACTCTGTTATTTATAGAAGAAGTAGAAAAAAGAAGGAGAAAGGGAGGGAAACTCGGGTTTAAATCTTCAACCACCAACAACCAATGATAAATGCCTACAAATCCACCTACAAGGATGTCAATCACTTCCCCATGTCTATTTTGCATGTGGAAGAAGGAAGAAGGCAAGATCTAATGAAATCTGGTAGTTGAGGTCGATTAGATGTGTATTGATGAACTGAAAGATGTTTCCCTATTTTTTGCCTAATAAATCTCGCCTAAATTTGAATTTAAATAGTCCAACGTATAGCTTATGTCAGAAACTTTCTGAAAATTCTAGGTGTGCATCGATCTGAGCCCTATAGCAAAAGATACGGCTATCAGAAGATGTCGAGCCATCTGCTCAACTGGCACACAAGGCACGTGGCATGTGCGGGTTGGCTGAAATGATGGCCAATCTGCTCATATGTTTCATATTTTCTACCACGTTTCATGCACTTTGGTTGGTTGTAAGGATTGGCACCCTGTTGACACTCTTTGATAGGTAGCGTACGGCACGCTCAAGTAGGTCAAAAGATGACTTGGCATAGAAAAGACAAAAGGCGCGGGAGAGAGAGGAAAGCATGTGAAAGGGAAACATAGGGGAGGAGCGTGTATAGGAGGAAGGTAGGTTTGTAAAGGTGCATGTGAGTACATGACATGATGGAAGAGAAAGCACGTGCAAGAGAAAGGTGCACAAGGGGAAATAGAAGGAGATAAGAGAATGCAAAGAAAGCAAGAAGGTGTACAAGGGCGCGCAGAGGAACCGCAACTATGCCAAGGTGTCAAAAAAATAATCTTAAGTGTGTGCAACCCGAAATGTGAAATGCCGATTCAGGATGAAAATATAAGTTATCCAGATAACTAGGAGAGTTATTTAGATAATAGTTTTGGGAAATTTTGGGGGCCATCTAACTACTAGATGAATAGACCAGTAGCCTTAGAAGTCCATTGGGCATGGATTCAAGCCCTAAACTTGAAGAACATTCCTGAAGTCACTTGAAGCTTTGTCTTAACTCTGAACTAAACTTCTGCTCTCATATGAAGAAATTATGAATTGGATTGATGAGAGTTAAATCTTATGCACTAACTGTTGGAACTGCCTTCCAAAATTAGACTGTCATCCTAGAAGTAACAAAAGGCGTGCATGGGCGCAACAGAAAGGAAAGACGCGGATGGAGCACACCGAAATAGAATCACAACATTATGTAAAAAAATTAAAAATCATACATGTCCCAAATGGAACATGCAGAGTGTGCACAAGCACTTGTGTTACTGAAAGAAAACCTAAACTAACTAGAGGCAAGGGGCACTTAAGTAAAACGTGCACAGTAGAGAGAAGTAGCTTCCCTTTCTCACAAATTGCGACCATGTAGTTGATTTGGCACCGAACATGGTCAAAAATGAGAGTGAAAAAGCACCTTGCAGATGGTGTTTCACCCTCCTCAAAGTATCAAAAACATAATATACACCTCTCGGGAGTTGTTCGTACTTGATCCGGGAGGCGTTGTTCTTCGACCTTTGGTGCGCTGAAGCTCTACCTCATGCTTTAAAGTGAGCATGACCGGTGGTAACTCCTTTTATGGCTCTAGGCTAACTAGATATCTCATTGGGCATGGTATGATCCTTGTAGTTTGTCCGTTACTTTTAAGTTCAATACCACACATGGAATTTTCTTGCAGATTTTCCTCCTAGGGGAAGCGCAGAGGCTAGGCGCGCATGGTTCTGCCTCTATAAACAATTTGGTCTCCTCTAGAACTGCGCCCTCTAGAGCTAACTAATTTTCATCTGGAACAGCACCCGTATGATTTCCTCTTCCCAGTCAGAGTTGCATGAGTCACGCCATTCTTCAACTATCCCTGCAGTTGTAGAACCCGATGACATTGGTTGGGAAATGTGCGTGGTAGGGGTTTGTTCATTTATGGTACAACTAGGCAGAGGGGACTTGGAATGAAGTGGGAGGATGGACATAGAAGGGATGGAAGGTGCGCGCAAGAGGAGAAGGTGCACGTGCAGGAAGGGGAATGGAAGAGAAATGAAAGTGAGATGAAAGTGAGGAGGGAGAAGGGATGGAATTCTCAGTGGGGCAAACAAGCAAGAATCATTGAAACATAATGATTAAGTGGTCTAGCCAACCCTTAATGTAAATGGGTCCATTACTAATATATAGGTTAATATTTAATAATATGAAAATCAAATGTGTGAAAATCAAGTGATTTGGTTTTACTCTTGGTAAATAGGATTTCAAAGGAGGAGGTGATCTTACTAGATGTAAAATAAGTTCTCTGAAGTAAAAGGTTATTTTCAGAGTAGTTTTTACTCTATTGGGGTTTTCCACTATAAATATTGTGTCACATGTGTTATTTATTTCATGTAAGTATTTCTTTATTTACTTATGTTATGATGTAATCTTTATTTAAATATTTATTGTAATATTATGTAATATGTAAGTTGATTAAATCCGTATTTATTAGAATCCTCAAATTCTAACATGGTATCAAAGCGAGGTAAATTAAATAAATTAATATCAAATGTTTTATAATTTATTTATTGAATTTGTACTGATTTTTTCAACCAACCCGAAAGTGTATTTAAAAGTATCTGGTCCCCTTCTTTTTTTTCCCAATTTATTTTGGCATTACATTTGTGCAATTAAACTCTCAGTAAAAATGTTAGGGTTTTTAATTTTAAATTCCTATTTTTTGGGGGGAGATGTAATATGATATGATTCTTACTTGCATTTACATTTTGTAAATTATATGGAATTAATGTTTGTTTGGAGATTGATATGTGCACAGGAGATTGATATGAAATAGATATTTACCGCTTGAAAATCACATACAAAAAGAAAAGAATTTATTACTATATGAAATAATTTTCATATTTTCTATAATTTCAAATGTTTGCAAGTTAAATATTTGTAAGGTAAATTCATACCCGTGTTCTTTGGTCCCCTCTACAAGAATTTGATTTGAAAAAATATAGTTTATAGTTAATCTATATCTATATCCTATATGATTTGAAAACTATATAATTATTTTTAAATAAAAATATATAAAATAAGGTTTATATAATAATTTATATAAACATCATATTAAAATTTATATATTTTTGAAAAAAACTATATATTAAAAGCCTTAAACCATATTAAAATTATATGGGATTGAGGGAAGAGTCAATAGACCATATTCTAAGCCTAAGTTTAAATCATATTTAAACTTAACTTTTATATATATATGTATGTATGTATGTATGTATGTATGTATGTATGTATGTATATAAAAGAAACAAACCTAAGTTTGAATCATATTTTATATATATATATATATATATTATATTTATTTATTTATTTAAACTATTTAAAATATAAATTTTATTAGATTTGGTTTATATATGTTTAAAAAACTAAGTGTTTATTTTTATCGAGTAAGGGGGCCCGTGTTTATTGCTTGGCCATGAAAGGATTACTTTTTAAATCTTAATACTTATTAAATAAAACTTAACATGTGTCCCTAACTATTTATATTATCCATATAAGGGGGCAGCCCCATTCATTTATATCTTATAGTTTATAAAAACTATATAAATAAACTTATTTAAAGGTTTTCTTTTATATAAGAGTGGGAGTGGAGAATAAAATGAGATAATATCTCATGTATAAATGTGGAACTCTCAAGTATAAATGGATAATTTAAAAAAGGGCTAGTTTATTGGTGGCTCATGTGAAGTGTGGTAAATATTTATTAAAATATTGGTAGCCACATAAAAATTTTAAAGTTTTTAGCTTGCAGAAATTATATAAAATATTTTACAATATTTTCATAGTTTTAAATGTGTGCAGGGTAAAATTAAGAATAAATGAATGGAGGAGATAAGGTTCATGAAAATAGGGATTTCAATTTATTTCATTGGTCGGGTGAAATTACTTGTCCCCTCTGTAAAATATACAAAGTTAATCTATATTCTCATAAATCTACTTGCACTGTAAAATTATTTTGACCTAGTCTATGTCATTTAAACCTCTTTAATAAGGGTTATGTGTTTTTAATATAAAAATAATATACTATAGTTTATAATTTTTATGAACTATATGTTATTTTTTATTTACATTCTATAAATTATATATATATTTTAATAAAAAGTGTATATATTTTTACATTATAAATTATAATAGGTTATTATAATGTGTTAAAATATAGCCTCCCTAATATTATATAGAATAAGAAATTTTAGAATTTCAAATTCTGGAAATACATAGCAAGTTTTGGCTTCATTAAATTTGACGGTCAAATGACCGTCATAGTAGACCAAACATAAGACAATATGACGGTCATTTAGACGTCAAATTTAAGCTCGTAGGTTCTAAAAAATTATCTGAGTTAAAATTGACAGTCAAATGACCGTCACGATATACCAAAAAATAAGTCATTATGATGATCATTTAAATGTCAAATTTAAGTTAGCTGAATTTTTATCTACATTAATTATTTTCAAAAATTTGAAGTTGTTATGCATTCTTAGGAGTCTCTTATTCACTTCTATATGGTCAGAAATATTTTTATATAAATATGGGGTATAATGCAGAGCCTTTTATATTGTGGGTTATTATTTTGATCACGGGAGGTTAATTAGTATGCATTGTAATGATAGAATTAGTTATGATCAAATAGTTTCTTTAGATCTATAAAATTTTGATCTGATTCTATTAAAAGTGTTGTTTTTATCATCGATAACTATGTATCTAACTCTATAGTACATTGTATATTATAATGAGGTTTGTTTTACAAGTTTAGGAAAATAATGACGTTTAGCTATTTCTGTCTTGACAAAACCCAGATCTTGAATAAAACCAACTACAACATTTGAGTCAAAACAGAATTTACGGTGAGGAAATTCTAGACGATTATTTCGGATCTAAGGTTACTCCCACTAGTCGTCAAACAATTATATATAACATGAATACATTCTTGCAACGAATATAAGATGCTCTTTTTCTATGATTCTATGCAATGTGAATGATGAGTACCTTCCACACATTGGTAATATCGAACATCCGAAAGAGGTATGGACACAACTAAAATCCATACATAAAGGATACTTGGTATATCAAGGATAGTAATGAGAGTATAATAATTGAAGGAATTCAAAGAAATGGTCTCGTATATTTTTGATGATTTATCTTCGCATCTTGTTTTATATCTCGAGTTTGAATAATTTAAAACTATGGTATGAAATGTTATGACATGTTAATTATGAAGCTTATATGAAATGTATAGATATAATCTAGTGAAAGGTTTATATGTGTTGTCTTCTTCTCTTGAAGTTACTTCATTAAATGTTTCTAAATGATGGTTTTGATTCGATTTAGTAAATGGTCATGATGATGTTTTGATGTTATAGATGTTTCTAGAACTCTTATCTTTCTAGATAAGAAATTAACTTAGACTCAATCTATGTTAGAAATTCAAATCCTATTAATCTTAGGAAAATGACCATAATCCATCATATGTACCATGCATTAATTACCTTGTATGAACCTGGTCTATGAAGTATTATAGGGTCTAGTGGATATACAAAGTAAAATATAATGGTGATGGTAGTATTAACAAACATAAAGCTAGACTTGTTGCTAGAAATTTCACTTAGAAACTTGATATTGATTATGTTAAAACATTTCATGTAGCTAAAATGAGTACTATCATGTCCTTATTTGTAATTGCCACTCAATTTGGGTGGGAAATCTACTAAATGGATAAGAAAAATATTTTTTTGAATTGTGATTTAAAAGAAGAACTTTACATGTTTTAACCTAAAGAATTTGAAGAAACTCGTAAAGAAAACTATGTTTATAAGTTGAAAAATCTTTGTGTGGTTTAAAACAAGCTCTTAGAGCTTGGTATGTGAAAATTGTTTCCTTATTTAAACTGTTAGGTTTTATTAATTGTTCTTCTAACAATGATATATTCATTAAGCAATAAGGCTAACATATTATCATTATATGTATATATGTTGATGATTTTCTTATGATCTGTGACAATCCTAATTTAATTCATAGGATTAAAGAGAAATTGAAGCAATACTTTGAAATGAATGAGTTAGATCTCTCACATCATGTTATTTGTATAATTATATTTCATTATTTTGTTATTTTTTAAAACACAATATGCGACCATTGTATTGAAAAGGTTTCTTATGATTGATTGTAAACCATTTTTTACTTCAATGGAAGTTAGAATAAATATTGATCCTAAATATGCATATGAAAAAGGTTGATCATATTTTAATACGTTGTTAGTTGATAATTTGATTTAACTAACTATAACTATATCAAATATTTTCTATACAAAGTAGGAATTACTTCAAGGTTTATGCAGGAACCTTTTTTAGAGATTCTTGGAATCTTTCAAAAATAATTTTTAGATATTTGAAAGGAACAATCAATTATGAGTTGCATTATAATAAGAATGAAAATGCTATCTTATATGAATTTTGTGATTCTAACCATACTAATGTTGTATTATAAAATATACTAGATATGTGTTCAAGTTTTTGGTGTAGGAACCATTACTTGGAACAACAAATACAATCAATAGTCTCTATTTCTTCTACTGAGGTAGAGAAGTACAATGGAAGAAGTAAAGAAGTCATGTGGCTACAACGGTTGGTAGAGATACACATGTAAGCTAAATGAAGTATTTATCTTCTATGTGGTGGTTAGAGTTGTATTACTCTTGATTAAGAATTCAGTTCAACATCAAATGAAGAAGAACATTGAGATACATATACACTTCACCCATGAGAAGGTGCAAAGTGATGAGATAAATCTCAAGTTCATATTGATTGAAGAGCAGGTTGCTGATATCTTCACAAAATCCCTGAGTATTGCAAAGTTTTGTCACTTTCATGAAAAACTTAGATTGTCGGAGTTGCCATTGAGGGAAGAGTGCATGACAATGTCACCTCCTAACGGAACTTGGTTTTTGTAAAAATACCTTCGGGAATTTATAAAAGACCTTCAGGAAAGTGTTAAAAAAACTTTGGGTAAATATAAAAAGACCTTCGGGCATGTATACCTCCTCAGATTCTTTTTTAGAAATAAGTGTAGAAAGATCTTAAAGTGATCTTCAGTAAACTCTTTAGTGCTATTGAGTTTACTTGTAAACATCCAGTATAAGCATATTGTTAAGGAGGTCCTTGGTTGTAAAATGATCCTATATGCTCTGGTTCAGTAACCTTTTATGAGAACTTGTGAGAATATGTAAAACTCACAAATCATACTTAGCCACTAATCATGGGATGATCTTTGGGATTACAAATATTTTTGTACCAAAAGGTAAATTGAGTATGATGAAGGTGTTATAATTCCTTCAACCGATATGCTAGCCTAAAACATTTATGATTTAAATATTGTACATCCTGTAGTGTACCCATGGGGTAATCTATTGGCATATGTTATATTATCCCACTTAACATTAAGGGGGAGTGTTAGAACATAATGATTAAGTGGTTTGACCAACCCTTAATGTATATGGGTCCATCACTAATATATAGGTTAATATTTAATAATATAAAATATTTCTATTTCTATTATTAAATATGTTAACCTAGGTATATACTTTAAGTTAAATATTTAATATCATGAAATGATTATATTTATAATATTAAATATTATAAATCTAGGTGTATGTGTCAACCATTTTAGGTTGAAAAGGTGGGTTGGGAGACATACCCGATCACCTTATATAAAAATGACTTTAGGTCCTCATTTGATATATTCGGGAAATATATCAAAGGTGTGCAAATCAAGTGATTTGGTTTTACCCTTGGTAAATAGGGTTTCAAAGGAGGAGGTGATCTTACTAGATGTAAAATAAGTTCTCTGAAGTAAAAGGTTATTTTCAAAGTGGTTTTTACCCTATTGGAGTTTTTCACTATAAATATTGTGTCACCTGTGTTATTTATTTCTGTAAGTATTTCTTTATTTACTTATGTTATGATGTAATCTTTATTTAAATATTTATTGTAACATTATGTAATATGTAAGTTTATTAAATCCGTATTTATTAGAATCCTCAAATTCTAATAGAATCTACAAACACGCCCAGTGGGCTGAGATGATGTAAGTTGGCATGGTGGAGTGGGAGGACTGTAAGATGGTAGTACAGGGTTTTCCCATTGACAGGGTTGCCACATGCTAGACTTTTGAGCCTCTATTTTTTCTGCTCATTTTATAATCTAGGGCAACATCTCAATGATAAAGTGCAACTTCTATTGGGCACTAAATCAGACTGGTACAGGGCCGACCCATGGACAAGGGACTTTGTAGCACACTTTAGTTGCCTTTATGGAGCACTTGACTTTGAGTTGCATCATGTCCATCTCCATTTTCTCACCTTCCTCTCAAAATCAGCTTTAGCCAAGGAGTTGCCACCATCATCTACATAAACCTGTTCATAAACATTTGGGTTAGAAAAAAGTGGGTTGTATGCATTTTTGGGATAATGGGGCTTATAAAACTGATTTGGAGGAAGATTTTGAAACTGTGGGGATGGAGGGAAATAGTTCTGATGCTACAAGTGATAATTCCATGGAGGGAAATAATTCATGATTGCACAACTTCAAAAGAGGAATGTATAATGATGGAAAAAGAGAAATAAATGGAAGAATGAGGGGAGACTAGTTTGCACATGAGATAATGGGTGCATTGAATCAGTGGAGTCGTTAGATGTGTTGAAAAATGCCTCCAAAGGCTGGATCTCAACAATAACACATCAAACTTGCTGAGATAAAGATGTAAAGCTCTTTACTCTAGTTTCACCTGGCGTGCCGTAAACTATTGGTTGCTCAAACATGGACCCACGTCCGAGATCCGAGAAGGGCCCGGTGTTTGAGACCACAATAGAACCATCACCAAGTTATGGGACCTTGCGAGCTTGGGACGGATCTCCGGAGAAGGCCGGTCTCTACCTACCTCTAATGCTACTGCTACTCCTAGTGTTGAAAGAAAATCCTAGACTAAACATGTCAAGGGACTAGGGATAAAAGGATGTGCAGAAAGGGGAAATCCTAAACTAGGGAAGGCGATAATGCCAAAAGGAAAGGGTCGATCTCTCTCCACAAGTGGAGAAGGAAACAAAGATGGTGCGAGAGAAGAGGGCGGATGACGTGTGCCACAGATCAACACACAAGCTCGGCCTTCCAGTGCACACAACACATGAACATGGGGACTACAAGTACAGGAGTACGCACAACATGCCAGAAAACACAACAGAGAGGTGAGATGTAATGAAAATGATAAAGGGAAGACAAGAGTTCCACAAAACATAATTTTATTGCTTAAGGGACACACGATCATTTACATTCACGACAAGAGGTGAGAATACATTGCAGAGACCATGTCAAGGTCTGAGACCTGTGGGAAGTCGGTCACCATTTTGGCATGGTTCCGTTACAACAAAAGAGGGATGTTTTTTACAAATCAAAACTCTACTATTTATAGAAGAATAAGTAGAGAAGAGAAGGAGAAAGGGAGGGAAACTCGGGTTCAAATCTTCAACCACCAATAACCAACGATAAATGCCTGCAAATCCACTTGCAAGGATGTCAGAAGCGCTTCCCCATGTATGTTTTACATGTGGAAGAAGGAAGAAGGCAAGATCTGATGAAATCTAGTAGTTGAGGTCGATTCGATGTGTATTGATGAACTGAAATATGTTAACCTATTTTTCACCTAATAAATCCCACCTAAATTTGAATTTGAATAGTCCAATGTATAGCTTATATCAGCAGCTTTCTAAAAAGTTTAGGTGTGCATCGATCTCGAGCCCCAGTAGCAAAAGATATGGCTATCAGAAGATGTCAAAGTCGTCGATGCACGCAAGTGATCCATAGGGATCCAGAAAAACACACCACTTCATCAATTATATTAGCACCAAGAATAAGAAACAGGAAAAGTGAACAAAACAAGGTAAATAGAGGTTCTAGAAATAACTACCGCTTCAGGCAAAGCGGCGGTTTTTGTAACCACTCCGTGTTGCAGTGGTAATAGCCTCAAACCACCACCCGGTCATGTGGTGGTGGTCCTATCACTTCCGTAAAGGAAACAAAATGAAGCGCAAATGGATGCAAATTTGAAACCCCCAATGCACGCAGGACATGGGAAGGTCTATAAATGCATGAAAGGAGCAAGAGAATAACATGGAGAGATCGAGAGAGATCAAGAATCAAAGTATAATGTGTTAGGGAATAAGAGATAAAATATGTGGAATAGTCCCTTACAGAATGCAACAGAGAAACTAATATGCGAGAAAATATTACAGATCTCAAATAAAAGTGTAGAATAAATAACACAATACGAGAGAGATAATATTTAACGTTGTTCACTCAATTTGGGCTATGTCCACCAAGAATCACTTGCTCAGATTTTATTACAAGCCTCCACTCTCTCAATACAATACCCAGATCCGTTTGGAGCTATGCTCAACAAACTCTACATAATTCACACCTAAATTCAAAGCACATTTGCAATACATTTGCTTGTCTATTTATCATATGCATAAGACCATATAAATAGAAAATTGCTTGAGTAGTTTGATACAAAACCGTGGGTATCAAAACCATGGGTAAAAGCCATGGGTATCAAAACAATGGGTAAAAACCATGTGTATCAAAACAATGGGTACCAAAAAAACGATGGGCCCAAAAAACCACCCATAACAGTTATCCATTACCCATGGGTTAATAAACCACCCATGAAAATTTGCTTTGGGGGCTTTGCCCCTAAGCCCCCATCGATCGGGGGGGCTTCACCCCCGAACCCCCTTCGACCGCCATATGACGAGCGGGACCACCGAAAAAATACTCGAGTGTAACACATAGAATGTGTACCACACTCTAACATAAAAACAGCTCCACAAACATAACAATCTCCCACTTGGAGACCGATTTCCACCGAGCAAGCTTCTCAACCCTTCACTGTCATCCACGAAGGCCAAACCAAAGTTCAACATAGCTTTAGTTTATCCTTGTGACCACCTTGGTCATCATGTCTACGTGAGGATTCGATTGGTATGAATCTTCTCTAACTTCAACTTATCTTCTTCTAAAGTTGTCCTAATGAAGTGATATCTCAACCGTATATGCTTCGTCCTAAAGTGGAAAGCATACTTCTTAGCTAGGTGTATAGCACTTGACTATCACTATGCAGCTTACATTCCTTCTATTTATGCCCCAACTCCTCAAGCAATTATCAGTAACCAAATCATCTCTTTTCTTGCCTCTCGTGGTAGCAACATACTCACCTCCATGGTTGATAAAGCCATAGCTTCTGTAGTCATGAAATCCAACTCACTTTTGTCCCACCTACAATGTAAATATAACCTGTCGTGCTCCTCCTCCTGTCAACATCTCCAGCCATGTCCGAATCTACATAACCACGTAAAGTGGTGTCGATCCACTATAGCACAAAACTGTCCCCATGGTCCTTCTCAAATACCGAAGGATTCACTTTAATACTTGTCAATGCTCTTTACCTGGATCACTCATAAATCTACTCACGGCTCCCACCGCATGGGCAATATCGAGACCTAGTACACACCATAGCATACATCAAACCGCCAACGCCGGTGAGTAAGGTACCTTAGACATCGGTTTCTTTCCGCTCTGTCTTGGGACACCGCTCCTTTGATAACTTAAAATGGTCTATCAATAGAGTCCCAACCTGGTTTAGCATCCCGCATGTTAAACCTATCCAATACCTTTTAATGTACTCTTTCGAGATAAAGTCAGCCGTTCCTTCCTATCCCGAGTTATCCTCATACCAAGGATTTGTCTGGCTACTCTCAAATCCTTCATATCAAAGGATTCACTTAGTCAGTTTGTTTCTTGAGTACTTTTATTTCCTGCATGTTTTTACCTGCAACCAACATGTCATCAACATACAAACACAGGATAATATAACTTTTATCCTCAAATTTCTTTGTATACACGCAATAGTCAGAATGACATCTAATATAGCCTTGCTCCATCATGAAGCTATCAAAATTCTTATATCATTGACGTGGAGCTTGTTTTAGGCCATATAAGCTCTTCTTCAGTTTGCACACCATCTCCTCTTTACCTTTGACTTCATATCCTTCTAGCTAATGCATATATAGCTCCTCCAAATCAACATGGAGAAATGCAGTCTTTACATCTAACTCGCTATTCTAAGTGCAAGTCTTCACTTTGCCACTATTCTAAGAAAGCAGCTTTTGATAGAAGTCATTTTTACTACAGGAGAAAAAATCTCATCAAAATTTATACCTTATTTTTGTGCAAACCCCTTGACCACCAACCGGGCCTTATATATTTTCTTTCCTCCATCTTTAACTCTGTACACCCACTTGTTCGTAATGCTCTTTTTCCTTAGGTAGCTTCACCAAATCCCAAGTCTGGTTCTCCATGAGAGACTTATGCTCCTCATCCATGGCTTGCTCCCACTTCTTACTGGCATCTACCTGCATTGCTTCATCAAATCTCTCTAGCTCTCCACTATCAGTGAGTAATAAATAATAAATAGAATGAGAAAACATTCGTGTTCTTTTCTTACCCTAGAAGACCTCCTCACCGTAAGATTTTGGAGTTCTGTTGAGTAGGTTCTTGAACCGATTCATGGGTTTCTTTCCCATCCGGAAGATCCTCTATCACTACATATTCTTTCTTGGATTCTTCCCTATTTTCCTGCAACTGTTGCTTATACATGACTTTCTCATTAAAGACCACATCCCTAGACCGAATGATTTTCTTGTCTTTAATACTCCAACATTTAAATCCAAAGTCATCACCACCATAACCAATAAAAGTGTATTTTTCTTATTTAGCCTCTAGCTTGGTCCTATCATCCTTGTCAATATGAACAAACACCTCACATCCAAAGACTCTAAGAAATGAGTAATCGACTTTCTTACCATACCAAGCCTCCTCAGGTATGCCTCCATCCAAGGCACTTGAGGGTCCTCTGTTTATCAAGTACACAGCTGTGCTCACCGCTTCTACCCAAAAATAAAGAGGCAGTCTTGCATGTATCCTCATGCTCCTAGCACATTCCATTATTGTTTTGTTCATCCTTTCTAGCACCCCACTCTATCATGCGGGGTTCTGAATCTCTTTTGCCTGCGAATTCCATTCTTAGAATAATAATCATCAAATTCATTACTGCAATACACCCCTCCATTATCCGACCCGAGACATTTTAACTTAAGGCTTGTTTCATTCTCTACCAAGGCTTTCCATTTAACAAAAGTATCAAATACATCAGATTTGTTTTTAATATAATAACCCCAAACTTTCCTTGTTGCATCATCAATAAAAGTAACATAATAACTTGAACACCCAAGAGATAATACCCGAGGCCCACACATCAGAATGTACAAGCTCTAACTTACTCTCTTTCTTCGTTGGTCCAACCTTGAGAAACCTTACTCGCTTCTATTTTCCATATATGGAGCTCTCACATAAATCCAAACCTATTTCTGTATATCCAGAAAAATTCTTCTTTATGATGTCCATGCTCTTATGGCTCATATGACCGAGCCTATAGTGCCATAATGTTATATCTACATCTGAAGCCACAAGATTACAATCATTAGTACTATCAGTGGTTAAATACAAGGTTCCAACCTTCTTACCTCTTACCACCACAAGAGCACCCTTGGTGACCTTCCAAGAGTTAGCTGTAAATATCACAGTACAACCATCACTTCCTAATTGCCCCGCCGATATCAAATTTCTCCTTAATGTAGGCACATATCTGACATCCTTCAATAGCCATGTATTCTTATTCTCGCATCTTAATCGAACATAATTTTTCCAACTATACTGCAAGGCTCATCATCACCAAGAAAAACATGCCCAAAATCCCCTTGAACATAATCAACAAAATAATGCCTATGTGGAGTAGCATGGAAAGAAGCCCTGAATCTAAAACCCAAGATTCATTAATATTATGCAAAGAAAGAATCAAAGCATCCTGGCATCCATTACCTGATGCCACATTTTCCTCCTTGTTTTCTTCCTGTTGTTTCTTCTTATCCCGAAGCTCCCAACAGTCCTTCTTTGCATGCCCAAACTTTCCATAGTGCCAACATACTATCTTACTTTTGGATTTTGACCTTGCCTCGATCCTTTGATTTTCCACGGTTTCCTCTATTCTTCTTTCTCCCTCTAATTTCCACTATCAAAGCATTCCCTGAAGTAGAAGATTCACCAGAGCTTTTTATTCACATTTCCTCGCTTAGAATCACCCCTACAACATCTTCAAACTTCAACTTCAAGTTAGCTGGAACCGAGTTGCTTACCACCATTACTAGGCTATTCTAACTTTTAGGTAAAGAGCATAGAACTAATAAAGCCCTAACTTCTTCATCAAATTCTATTGTAACCGAAGCTAGCATAGTCACAACCGTATTGAAATCATTTAAATGGTTTGATACTGAACCATTCTCAGACATCTTCATATTAAACAACTTTTTCATTAAAAATATCTTATTAGAGCCCGAGGGTTTTTCATACAACTTCCCCAATGCATCCATCAATTCTTTTGTAGCCTTTTCCTTTGAAATATTAAATAATACCGAAGATGCAAAACATAGCCAGATTGTTCCAAGTGCCTTCCGATCCAACAAATCTCATTCCGCATCTGTCACACTTGAGGGTTTGTTCACCTTCTCAAACAACGGAGTATAAAGATCCTTCTGATAAAGGTAATCTTCCATCTGCATCTTCTAAAGACTGAAATTTTGCCCATTGAATTTATCAACCCTAGATCTTCCATCATCCGCCTAGCTCCCACTCAAGCTAAAAACTTTCCCTATGATTCAACACTTCAGCAAACCAAACCAGGCTCTGATACCAATTGTTAGGGAATAAGAGATAAAATATGTGGAATAATCTCTTACAGAATCGCAACAATAGAAACTAATATGCATAAAATATTACATATCTCAAATAAAAGTGTAGAATAAATAACACAACACAGAGAGAATAGATTTAACATGGTTCACCCAATTTGGGATACGTTCACCAACAATCATTTGCTCATATTTTATTACAAGCCTCCACTCTCTCAATACAATACCCAGATCCGTTTGGAGCTATGCTCAACAAACTTTGCTGTAATTCACACCGAATTCAAAGCACATCTCGCAATACATTTGCTTGTCTATCTATCATATGCATAAGACCATATAAATAGACAATTGCTTAGGCATTTTGATACAAAACTGTGGGTATCAAAACAATGGGCAAAAACCGTGTGTATCAAAACAATGGGTACCGAAAAAATCATGGGCCCAAAAAATAGCCCATAATAAAGATTACCTCTACTCACCAATGAGCAGACCGCAAAAAAATACCCAAGTGTAACACATAGAAGGTGTACCACACTCTAACATGAAAATAGGCTCCACAAACATAACATAATGGGAGCATTGAGCAAGATCTTCAATGATGGACTAGAATTGTAGGAGCAAGGTGTAGAAACAAAGCAAGCAAGTAATTGGAGAGAAGGTTTACATTGTTGCTTCTTTCCATACTTATTGTAATCTGTAATTGTCTATATTAGACCAATAAAAGTGGGAAGAAAGAGCATTTTCCCTTCTCAACTGGTTTTCCTCCATTGGAGGTTTCCAGGATAAAATTGTTGGTGTTTCAGTTTGAATTATTTCCTACTCTGTAATTTCCTTTCTATAGCACTAGATAATCACTCACTAAGTTCTAATTTTTCAAGCAAAACTATCACTTTCCAAAGTTGAAAGTAGGACAGCATAATTGTGTGATTTGTAGAGTTCCAAAGTAGAAGTTTACGGATCAGAAAGGCACGTGGCACACGCAGGTTGGCTGAAATGATGGCCAATTGTTCATATGTTTTGTCTTTTCTACCACATGTCATGCACTGGTTGGTTACAAGGATTCATCACCCTATTGGTGATCTTTGATAGGTAGCGTGTGGCATGCTCAAGCAGGCCAGAAGATGACTTGGCACAGCCTCATCGGGCACGAAGTAAGAAGGCGGCAGCACGGGAGAGAGAGGAAAGTGCATGAAAGGGAAACAGAGGGGTGGAGCGCATGTAGGAGGAAGGTAGGTTTGTAAAGGTGCATGTGAGTGCATGACATAATGGTAGAGAAAGCACGTGCAAGAGAAAGGTGTGCAAGGGGAAATAGAAGGATATACGAGAATGCAAAGGGAGCAAGAAGGCATGTAAGGGCGTGCAGAGGAATCTGTAACTTTAACAATGTGTCAAAATAACAATCTTGATTGCGCAAGAACCGAAATGTGAAACACTGAGTCGGGATGAAAATATAAGTTATCCATATAACTAGGAGAGTTATTTGGATAATAGTTATATTGTTCAAAACCATATATTTGCAATTTATATGCGCACGGGATTATTTATTGTTGTAATGTTGCAACATCATGTTTGTCTATACCGGCCTGTACAATTCCTACAAGAATGCAGTAAAGTACTCAATGTAATGTATATTGATTTCACATTAATATAATTATACAAGGCTTCATCCCTATTTGTGAAATTACATTTGGTACCAAATCTGGTTGAATCTCCTAGCAAGGTTGGAGAAAGGTTGCAGAAGAAGGAAAAGTTTTGGAGAAGAAAATTACTTCATCGGAGAGTGAGTGATTGCCTGCCTCCTACAGCCTTCCCGTAACCCCATATAGTCCCACAACCTCCTATGTTCTCCATGTAAACGAAAAGTAAATTTTTTTCCTTAGTGCTCTCTCGCTCCAAGAAAAAAAAATCTAGAGCTAATACATATACAGGAATTTTTTTAAAAAATCATTTTTACCCACCAGGGGTTTTTTCTCTATATTGCTTAAAGCTACAAATAAATTTATTTATATCATAAAATTTATAGGACTACTCTTTGCAAAGGCGAGTTGTGTTGTTTCGATCGAGCTCGTCGAGCTAAGGAAAATCGAGTTGGTAAAGTCGTTATTTAACCTGGGTCGACTTCCATTCAAACCAAGTTGTTCTCTCTCGTATATACATTGGTGTCGGGTCGAGCTTCATTCATCAAGTTCTACAAAATTCTTTTCCTTTAGCATTGATCGACCTTACATTACATACACTATATCCACGCACCACCGAAGCACCTACCTCTAACCAAGCTCAAAAATAAATAATAAGTTGAGGCATCAATAAAAATGGTGAGAGATTTAATAGACAACGGTGGAAATAAATGAATCGGCAAAGCTCAATATAAGGAAATGGTAGTAATAAAAAATTCAAAGATGTTTGATTAATTGGAAAATTTGTTTCCTACCTCCCACACTCTTTTTTGAACTCTTATTTGGCCATCCTTCGACCCCTACACAACCTATAACAAGCAAACCATAAGCGTGACTGCACACAAACAAATCAAATAGCATTAGAAGCGGTGTATAAGTAATAGAAAAGGAGATACAAAGACTCATATCCGTTTATAGAGGAAAACCTAAATCAACTTCCACTCATCGCAGTCCACGTAGAGCTCCACTCTAGCCACGTCGCATTTTTTAAAAGGTGAGTCGATTTTTACCTTATTTAAATACAAGGTTCTTCAATTCATAGTTAAAGTGGTTAGACCGCTGTGTTGGATAAACCAAGTGCTTTGGGGAGAGTGGTGCAAAGTTACAATCCTCAAACAATCCAACTTTTTACAATATTTTGAATTGGCGGGTGTTTTAGCAAAAATCACCAAACTTAGCATAAAAACCTCCACTAAATAGCTTAGTTACAACTAAAAAGGCTTCTAAACTTTTAGTGAGAAAAACCCTAAAAAGGGTCAAAACAAAATTTTATTTCATTTAGCTTATTTTTTTATTCTGAGCACTTTTTGCCAAAGGAGGGGTGATCAAAACTGCATTTTAAGCCATTTTTACATTTTTTTTGCATAGATGGGTATTTGGCTCTGAGGCCACCAGGCCCGTAAAATAAAAACAAATTGCCTTCCATTCAATTTTTGAAAAAAAAATCGAATGTAATTGTATGCTTTAGTATATTATACTAATTTGAAGGTTGTCATAGTTAACCACAAACTTTGTAATCGCTTAGAAATTGGTAGGTTATGTACTAAAAACAATAAAATTTGATTTAGAAACACTCATGAGATCCTAGATCTCATTCGCAACATTCGGTATATACAAAGTGCCTCTGAGAAGCACTTATGGGTAAAGTCATAATGACTACTACTACACTTAATGCCTAATATAGCTACAACAACATCATCTGGGCATCAACCCTTTAAATCGACGGGGAGTAATAAGGACATAATGCACACACTATGAGCCATCCCATCCATCTATGAATGATTACACGACATAAATCTGGACTGAGAAATTATCCGAGTATATAGTGAAGTTACGCGTGCGTATGAGGATATTTATTTGAGCCGGTGTCAATAATCGCACAAACCCCTTTCAGTACTTTCTTGGTACCATATATCAAATTCTTTCACGTACGTTAATGCCTCTTTCACATACCGTCGATTATATAGAAAGGGCAAGCTTCTTCCACGTACTACTAGGTATATTGGAAGGTTACGTATATAGAAAGGTTCAATATATCAGACTAATAGTATATAGATTGGGAGACCTTATACCTAGAGTGATAAGAGCCAAACCCCTGTTAGTAATTTCTGGTAAATGGGCACCAATACCCCAAATTCTTTCTTCCGATTCACAACTACTCGAGGAAACAACTATGCTGCATTTGGAAGACTAAAATCAAGACACAACTTGAGTTTGAGGAGATCCTGGACTATTGTGAATGGTACTCGACTAGATCAACTACGATACAACACAACCGTGTCAATTTGATAAAACATATCAAAAGGCCAAACTCATCATCTTGTTTGGAGTTTCCAACAATGTGTAACTCCACATTCGAGATGCCAAAATAGCTAAAGAAGCTTGGGATAAATTGAGGATGGTATATAAGGACAAAAACAAAAATGTTATACTAAATTTTCGAGTCGATACATACGCAGAAGTTCAACCAAAATGAAAAATCGAAGCTTTCTTAAGAAGAGTTGTAGAATTGAGGGCTTCACTTCTAGCCCTGGGAGAAGTGGTCACAGATGAATCTCTCATTCCCATTATTCTAAGAGCTCTCCCTTCTTCTTACCACATTTTTGTAACAACACTAAACTTGTCAGATACGACAGTTAGTTTTGACAAACTGGTAAACCTACTACAAAAAGAGGAAGCTATGCATAATAAGGATGATGAAGAGGAGCATGTACTTTCTTCTCATCAAAAATGGAAAGGAAAGGTAAATTAAAACCTAATTCCTATCAAAATTCCCAAAATCAGCATCAACATCAAGGGGACAATCAACAGAAGAAGAAATTTCCAATTTGTAAAAGAGGACATGACTTAAAAGATTGTTGGTATAATACTTACAAGAAAGGTTCATCAAGCAAATCTGGACCTCCACAACAAAAATCTCACAAGGGACATTCTAACTACAATCAAGGGCAAAAAAAGGGTAACTAGAAAAGAAAACCCTATCAACAAGGAAATATTGTTGAGCAACAAGAACATTCAGATAATGAAGACTACTTGTACACTACTCGATCAAGTGAACCTTCCACATCATCTAGTGATGTCTGGTATGTTTATTTGGGAGCCACTCAACACATGACCGACCACAAGAGACTAGTTTACTTCAATGAGGGACACACCTTTGAAAAACCATGTTTCATTGGGTGATGATTCTTCTTATATAGTTCAGGGGATTGGAAACATTGTTCTACACCTTGGTTGACATAATGTAGACTATCGATTTCTTATATGTCCCTAAGTTGACAAAGAATTTGTTGTCAGTCAGTCAACTCATAGATCACAACTTAAAAATTGGCTTTGATAGTCATTTTGACAATAAAACGTGTTTAATTCAAGACAAAACACGAGGCTAAAAAATAGTTGCAAAATCCTCCAATGTGGGACGCATGTTCTAACTTGATTTTTCCCATAGAGATGATCAGGCACTTGTGGCTAAGAACTCTACCTATGCACAGTTATGGCATCAGAGACTTGGTCATGTTAGTTTAAAGTATCTTGAGACACTTTTTCAGTGTAATATGGTACATGGGTTACCATCTCTTTAGAAGGATATAGACAAGTGTCCTCACTGCCTACCAGGAAAACAACACAGAGCTTCATTCCAGAAGAGTACTTTTCGAGCTCATGACAAGATTTACCTGGTTCATACCAATCTTTGCAGCGACAATGCAACCGAGTCATTTTGGATTTCAGTTTTCCATGCTTTGTGTTGATGACTATTCAAGAAAAATGTCAATTTTTTGTCTTCACAAGAAAAGTGAAGCTTTTGAAACCTTCAAGAAGTTCAAAGTAGCGGTTGAGAATGAAACTAGTTGTCACATCAAAACTCTCCACTTAGATTAAGGGGGAATTCACCAATGATGAGTTCAAATACTACCTACAAGCTCACGAGATTCATCAACAAATGCCTCCACACACACCACAACATAATGGTGTTGTTGAGAGAATAAATTATACTATCATGGAAATGGTGTGATGTATGATCGATGAATCTGGACTTACAAAGACATTCTGGGTAGAAGAAACAAAGACAACTGTGTATTTGTTGAACAGAGTGCCCACAATTTCTCTTGACAAAGTAACACCACATGAAGCATGGTCAAAACGGAAACCATCTATATTGCACACCTTAGATTATTTGGGTGTAAAGAAAGTATGTATATACCCAAGAAGAACATAAATAAATTGGACATGAAGTCACAGAAAATCATTTTCATTGGCTACAATGAAGAGACTCTTGGGTACATATTGATGGATCCAAAGACCAAGAAAGTCTACACTAGTAGAGATGTTGATTTCTTTGAGAATAAGGAAGCAGAGGCTCCTCCTCTAGACTCACCTAATGTAGATTCTTCACTAGTTGTAAAAATTGAAGTTGATGTTCCCACATATGATGAAATTGATGATGGTGATGATCTGATAGAACCACGACCCATGGGAACAGTTCAGCATATGCCCAAGTGGTATACTAGCATGTTACGAGATGCAAGAATGGATGCTCCATCAAATACATCCACCCCTAGACCATGGAATCGCAGTAAAGCAAGAGAAGAAGTTAACTTTGCTTTGATGAGTAGATTTATTGAATCTGATGAGCCCTCTACATTCCAAGAATCCCTACAATCAAAAGCTTGGAAAGATGCCATGGATTTTGAATATCATCCAAGAATGAAAAATAACACTTGGCAATTTGTCATTCTTCCACTAGGGAAGAAACCCATTGGATGTAGATGGATATTCAAAATGAAGCACAAATCAGATGGGATAGTGGATGAGTATAAAGTGATACTAGTAGTAAAAGGGTATACACAAATAGAAGGCATGGACTACGAGGAGACATTTTCCCCACATCTAAGATCAAAATGATCGGGATGATCTTTTCTCTAGTTGTATAGTTTGATTGGAAATTCCATCAAATGGACGTTAAAAGTTCCTTCCGAACGAAGATTTACAAGAAGTCTACATGACTCAACTTGAGGGATATGTTGTACTGTGGTCAAGAAGAAAAGGTATGCAGACTTAGGAAATATTTGTATGGCCTCAACACAGCACCCCAAGCATGGTACATTGAAATTTATGAGCATCTCGTACAACATGGATTTGTTAGAAATCCATACATCCCCCAATAGTTACCTCAACAAGAAAGGGGGAATATTTTGATTATCATTGTCTATGTTGACAATCTAGTCATCACTAGCGATTCGGTGAGGATGATCGATACAAAAAGAAATATCTTAATCAATCATTCGACATTACATATCTTGGGATAATGCACTATTTTCTTAGATTGGAAGTATGGAAGAAAGATAATCACATCTTTGTTTCTCAAATGAAATATAATAATACAATGCTCGATAAATTTAGGATGATGGATTACACACCGATTGCTACACCTATGAAGAACATATTACGGTTATCTCGTTCAGATCCATCTCCTAAGGTAAATGCCACTCTCTATTAGTAGTTGATTAGAGTCTCATTTACCTGACCTACAATAGACCAGATATCAGCTTTGCAGTGAGCTATCTATCTAGGTTCATGCAGGAACCCAAAGTTTTTCATTAGAAAGCAGAAGGCGTATCTTAAGATATATCAAAGGATCAATGGATCTTGGTCTAGAATACAAGAAGAATGAAAACTTATTCTTGTTAGGATATTTGGATTCAGATCATGTAGGAAATATTGATGACAAAAATCCACTTCAGGGTTTGTATTCTTTATGGGATCTGGACCAATATCATGGGGAAGTAAGAAACAACACTTTGTTTCTCGTTCTTCCACAGAATTTGAGTATCATTCTGTAGGGGAAGTTATCTGTGAATCGATTTGGCTATGTCGTATACTCAAAGGACTTAGAATACCACATGACAAATTGACCACCATGTATGTTGACAATGAAGGTTTTCTCAAACTTGTTTCGCAATCCATTTTTTCATGAAATAAAAAACACATTGAGGTATAGGTACATTTCATACATGAGCATGTCTTGAAGCACAATATACAGACTTTAGTTTTGTCCAATAGTTGAATAACGAGAAAATATCTTCATGAATTCACTTACACGTGACAAGTTTGAGTTGTTCAGAGAGTTCCTCTCCTCATCCCTTGAGGCAATGCAAAATTAAGGGGGGAATGTTAGGTAAAATTTAGTTTACCTTGGTTAATTATGTATTTACCTTAGTTAATTATTAATTAATGGTAAGTTTTTATTAATCATTTATTATTTGTAATTGGGAATAGTATTCCCGTACATGTCTTTTGTCTTTATTATATTTTTATATGGTTATATTGTTCAAAACCATATATTTACAATTTATATGTGCAGGATTATTTATTGTTGCAGTATTGTTGCAACATCTCATTTGTATGTACCTAGTTATACAATTCCTATAAGAATTGTAGCACTCCATTGTAATGTGTATTGATTTCACATTAATATAATTATATAGGCTTTCATCCATGTTTGTGAAATTACACAAAGTGGTATAGGTTTTGTTCCAAAGAGATCAGTAATGAAGGTAACCATCCCTTCCATCTGGATAAAGTTCGTGAGTTACCCAAAAACTCATGTTCTAACAATTTTGTACTAAAATAAATGAATCTAGCTTTAGAAGGGTGTATATTTCAACTCCAACATGTCCCTCATAAATTACTTAGACCTCAATCATCCTCAAGAGTAGTTGTAGACCATTCACCTCCAACATTCTCCCTAATTTTACTTGATCCATCTAAACCCGCTGTGTATCACTTCGTCCCTACTAACGTCTACATATCAAGTCATACTTACAACGTAGACTCAACATTCACCAAGCACACTTCCTCCCTCACCTTCTTTATCCATTCTACTATCCAATATACACTTATTCACTCCCAAATCCTATACCACATTCTTTTGTGTTTGTGCTCCCACTTGAGCCCCTTTTATTAACAACTTAGTAGGTTGATATCTCAAACCCTACCTTTGGGCCTACTCACACCCATGACTAAGGACCAATGTGTTAATCCTAGCCTTCAACTTGTGTCGACCTAAAGTGCCACTCACTTAACCCCCCATCTTCATTCTTTTTCAATCAATTTTGTCCACGCTTGCATTTTGTAGGTTGTGACCATAGTCATCTACTCATCTTCATTTTCATTCTACAATTTTTCCCCTTTTGGATCCAATGCTTCCAATTTGTCTTTCCCATAATCCACTTCACATTCAAACCTTAGTTATAATTCACTTTCATGACTTGTGCACGTGCATCGATACTAACATTGATTCTCTACACGTTAAAGTTACGGTCAAGATATAAGCTCCAAATTCATTTATGCATATACCATTTTATCCGATATCTCACGCGCTAACACCAAAACCTAAGTCACATCAAAAATGGCTCATGCCCTTTCGAAATTACATGCATGACTATTCTAAACCCAATTCACCCCACACATCCATTATAGGATGATACTAAGTGCACTTGTAATTTTTCACATCACTATAACATTTTGTGGGACCCTTCATTAGGTAGAAAAATCACAATTTTAATTCAGACAAAATCATCTCTAACCGATTCATTATACTTCATTTACCACACCTACATATTGTACAAATGATCACTCCACTTAGAGGATTGCATTTTACTCATCTTGATATTTCTATCAAATTCGCTCACTCGTGGTATCTCTACTCCTTTCCATCCCCTCTTGTTGAGAGGTCAAAATAGCTAAGTATGAGTCGTGCATGGAGGTTTGGAGCCACATGCAAGAAGGGTACAAAGGGGCGCACACAAGAAAGATGGAAAAATGCACAAAGTTTCACACTAAAGCAGACAAAGTTTGGTCCTTATCCAATTCTCTAGTATGTGGCTAAAAATAGAAGAACAAAGGAGGAGTGGTGTCCAAGAAAGGTTTATATTTAGACAAAATTGGAATATAGCTTGGGACGCATAAAAAGGAAGCCAAATTAGGAAAAGCACATGCAGGAACCAAAAGAAGATCATGCATAGGCCAAGCTAATAATAGGTTTAAATAAAGTTATATAAATAGGATAATCTATTATTAGTGGTTATTGAAAAAAGCATGCAAGCTTTATACACATGGCTATTTTTAGGAATGTAAATCATGTGAGCTATTTTTGTGAGCTTGCCTATTATTAGGAGAGTGCATGGCAGGTAAAGGGAAAGTCCCCACCCATATATATACCCGATATATTCATTATTCTGCAATAGTCATTATGTTGTAACTAGGTTATGTTGTCTTAATATAGTTCTAAGGGTTTTGGTCTTGCGCATAGTTGTAATAACTGTTATGTAATCATCTTCCATATTATGTATTTTCTTATGATCTCTAATGGATAAATGTGGTTGGTTAATAGTTGTTGACATATCTGAATATGGTGTTGTAATGATATAGTTGATCTTGGCTATTGTTTAGATTATTTATATTCCTTATTATATGTGTTTCCAAATTGACATAGTGATGATGATTATATGTGCATGAATGGTTTCTTGGTTATTAACATGATGACTATGCATGCTAACTTCTTATCAAGCATAACAAAGGAGGGACATGGTGGTTGCGCACACTTTAGGTGAGCATTCAGATCTATTTGAATGAAGTTCCAGTGCGCATAGCTTGTGTATGACAAAAATAAGACTACATTTTGGTTCTATTGTCGGGACCTCTTTTCAATTTTTCTACCAGGATGTTGCATGCAAATGGCATATCGACTATCTTTGGAGAGTATTGAAGGATGGATAGAATATGGTAAAGAATTGTTTGCACAGACAAAGATATAGCATTGGACCTAACTTTAATGCGTGAAAGTGGGTGGAGGATAATTTTTATGTTCGTATATATGATATTTTCTTTATTTTCTTTCCATTAGAGTTGTATCGGTGGTTGGTGACTTATGCATCAAATGAATTTTCTCTCCGAATGAGAGCTTGGATGGAGGAATATTTTGAAGCACTCTTTGATGTAGATGGGGATTGGAATAGATCTATAGATTGTTGGTGGAAAGGTGTATTTTGTAATTATACCTTGAGTACGCAGATTTATGTATTTTGTCCTTGAGGAAGATGAGTTCTTTTTTTTACATGGACCGGGAGATTTTATTATAGAACTACCTTTAGCTATCAAGAACTTGATGATATAATTAGGATTGGAGATATTACATATGGATAGCTAAATCCCCCCGTACCTGGGGAAGGAGCATGTGTGGATAAATATGGTGGAAGCCCTTGTAGAAGAAAGGCAGAGAGAAGAGAGATGGCTTAAGTATAATGAAGTGCGAGAAATGGAAATTAAAGAAGCATTATCATGTAATAAGAATGATGGACCATGAAGGTTTTAAGACACTCATGGAAGACAAGGATCTGCATCATCATGTCCTCCCAATATTGGGAAAGCACGGTAGAGAAAACTTATTGGATTATGACGAGAGCATGTCAAAGGAGGGAGTAATAATTGCAAGCGTGCATCTAAACCAGCCTAGATACCTAGCCCTTCCGCAAGGTGTTCCAGGATGTAGTGGTAGTAGTTGAATGGTATAGTAGTGAAGGTAGGAAAATAGTATCGCCACCGGGAGACATAGGTAAGACAAATTTATTTTCAAGACAATATACCAAGAATGTGCACATGACAGTGCAATGAAAGCACCAAAGTGTTTAGAAGTACTCTTGGAGGATTGTTTACAGGCACATCGTCATCACAAAGTATTGGCATGTAGACCATTGGAATTACTTTTGTATGTGCTACTGATAGTGTAGACAGTGGGTTTCAAATTCAGTACCACAACTAGGACACAAGGAATTTTATTGATGGGACCATAGGCCACGAGAAGGTGGCACGGGAGGATTAAGAAGATCAGGTCACCCACTACATGAAGGGAACCCGGTGGAGGTTTTGGACTGGGTCTAGTCCTAACCTATGGCAAGGTTCATAACCACCAGCAAATTAGTCAATGCAGACACCACCTCAACAACCGCAACAAACACCTCAAGTTTACTAGGGATTTTGAAGTATTGGAGCTCACTGAAGTAGATATCTTCTCACTCTACTTGAATGTCTTTAGTGCTATGAAAATAATGTTGACCTGCACTCTAACAAGAGGTACATCAATTTTGTGAACAATGATGAGCACGTGATCATACCTTTGAATGAAGCGAAGGCGAGAACCATATGTTGAGCCCTAGAGTGAAGAAGAACTTAATAGAATTTATGCACGATGGTGCACGACCTTAAAGATGTGGAACCATCTAAAGAAGGTGTCCTTTAGTGGGAAGATGTGTAGTCTATATGTGACACTACTAGTGTTTCTTATGATAACTAGGCACATGGCACATATTAGATGGTCGACACAAGGTAAAAGGGAGAGTTACCGGGATGATCATGTCGCGCATGGTTGCTTGATTGGGCTCAACTAATGTAACAAGGTATATTGGTGAAGGGAATCATGATACATTACTATGCATCATGGAGAACCAGTGGTAGAATGAAGGCGATTGAGGGAATATGTTGGTCTATACTTTACGTAGGATAATAGTGCCTTTGGTGGGAAACACACAGAGATAACTTGTTGGGATGGCGAGAAATGAGAATCACCAAATCCATAAGGTTTACTCATAACAATGTAACTACAATCATACATGAATATAATGGAAATACTCCTACTTTGTTACATGTCCATAAATATGAGAGACAATGGGTGTAAGGCCAAGAAGCTTTACCACCATCCTTATGGGTACATAAGTTCTATTCCACATTGCATAATTGCGCGCGTGCGTGGTATGTGCATCTTTGCGTTAATAAGGGATACTACAACTTGGTGTAAGATGACTATAGGTATTGTTCAAAAAAATTTATTGTTTCTCTAATAATCCAATTATACATGAGGATATACAGATAATGGAGCACATCACATTGGGCGATAGTGAAAAATACGAGGATCTCATGATCCGAGTTACTTGGGGAACACGAGTCGAGGCCCGTGAAGACATGATTGAGATAAAGGAAATGTATTTGGGTCACACTCAGTAAAGAAAAATAAAATGGGAAGCTTGTGTACCTCATTCATGATAAAGCATTGGAAAACTTGGATGTTAGCCATACAGAGGGTGCAGCGTAAGGTTATGGACTCTGCAAATGAGAGAGCATGCGCATACCATGCTACTATGAAGACAAAGTAGGTTAACATTGGATCTAAGGATACGACTAAGGAGGCCATCATTGGAAATTAAATGTCCGAGTAGGTCATAGTAAATATAATTGAGATCTTGTGTGAATTTTAGGATATGTTTACAAGAGGGTACCATGACCTTTGAAAGGAGTAGACCCTTCATTGGGCAAGATGAAGATTAAGCTTAAAGAGGGTGTGCGACCTGTTCGGAAGAGGCCTTACAGGATGAATCCAAACTTGCGTGTAAAGGTCAAGGAAGATATTGACAAGATGCTTAATTCTAGTATCATTTATCCCATTGAAGAGTATGAGTGGGTTAACCCTACGTTATTAGCATTAAGAAGGATGGGTAGATCATGATTTGTGTGGACTACATCAAACTTAATGCCTCATGTTTCATAGATTCTTTTCCCACACCATTCAAGGAGGATATCCTTGAGGGATTTTTAGGCGTGATATTTATTCTTTAAGCGATGAGTTCTCAGGCTATCACCAGGTGCACATTACATGTGAGGACTAGTAAAATACCACTTTCACTACTGAGTGGGGAATTTTTTCTTACACGGTTATGCCTTTTGGATTAAAGAATGTACCAGCATTATTATCACGTATTGTTATTCGGGATTTCCATGACTTTATTGAAGTTATTACAAGTTTACCGAGATGATTAGATAGTTTATGGGTTGGTCAAAGATCATTGTGATAATTTTAGGCTCATGTTTGAAAGCTACAGGTAGTGAAGCATCTCTCTTAATATTAAGAAGTGTATCTTTTCTACATCTTTTGGAACTTTACTTGGGCATATCATTTGTAAGGATGGATTATTGGTGGATCCATCAAAGATAGAAGTGATTTTGGGGTTAGAGTAACCCACTAACAAAAGTGAGGTGTGTTGATTTTTTAGGCATATTGGATATTATAGAAATTTCATCAAGGGATATGTGAACATTGTTGCACCCCCTAGAGGAATTTCTTATAGCCAAGGAAAAATTTATTATGGTGACGTGCAACAAAGCAAGAATTTGAGACCTTGAAGGAAATATTGACCACCGCTTTGATTTTGTTTTTTCCTTCCTAGAACAAACCTTTTCATGTACACATTGATTCTTTTGGCATGGATATTGGCACAAACTTGGTGCAACTAGGAGATGGTAATGTGGACCATCCCATTTTATTTTCAAGCACGAAGTTAACACCAACAAAGTAGAATTATACTACCATAGAGTACAAGGTGTTTTCTATGATCTATATGCTTCACAAATTTCAACAATACTTATAGGCCACACCATTTATTTTCTATACACATCACATGGCATTAAATTACTTGGTTAATAAACTTATTTTGCAAGGGCGCATATTAGGTGGATACTCTTTTTTTAAGAGTTTAATTTCATAGTGGTTGTAAATCTAGGAAAGAGAAAGCTGGGACTTGATCACTTATCAAGGATCAATTTTGGTGAGGATGTGTAGAGTATTGAAGATATAATGCCTAATGCATAGATATTTTGGTTAAACCAAGCGCTAGTAGATTTGGAGGACATAGTAGTATTCTTATGCCTTTGGACTAGAACCGGAGGGAATGAAAACACTAGAAAAGAAGCAATTTGTTATATGTGATGCACCTTACAAGCTCATTAGAGGAGACTTATATAAAATGGGCAGAGATGAGGTCTTGCATAGGTGGGCCCTAGAGCATGAGATTTTGCAATCATGGAGGAAGCTCATGGAGGGATTACTGAGGAATACACTACAGAAGATATGACTATGTGCAAGATCCTTCTTGTTGGATTATGGTGGAAGAAAATGTCTAAGGATACCAAGGCCTATGTTAAATCATGTGATCACTATCAACACCTTGGAAAACATGGAAGTAGAGATGAAATGCCTTTACAACCCATAGCGAGCATGGAACCTTTTGAGAAGTGGGTTGTTGAATTTGTAGGACCTATTTCACCACCCACGCACAGGAGGGTGTGTTAAATTATTACATGTACTAACTACTTGACCAGGTGGGAAGAGGTTGCACCTAAAAAGGATTACATAGAAGTGATGACATCAAGGTTCCTTTGGGAAAACATCATTAGCATGTATGGTTGTCCATTAAGCTTGACCAGTGATAGAGGAACTCATTTCTTGAATGAGAAAATCAAAATTTTGCTAGCAGAGTTTATGGTAGCACACCATAAAACTACCCCTTATCACCCTCAAGCTAATGGTACTACAGAATCTTTCAACAAGATCTTGGGACAAACTTTGACAAATATTTGTGATGTTGGAAGGAAGGATTGGGATGATAAAGTGTCAGTTGTACTTTGGGCTTACATGACCACATATAAAAGGTTGAACAAGGCCACACCTTTCAGTTGGTGTTTGGCATAGAGGCAGTACTACCTATGGAATTTTTGCTACCATCCTGTGTATTACACGTACGGGAGTTTTATCAGATGAAAAGGTTGTAGAATAGCACATTGAGAAATTGATGTAATTAGATGAGTGATGCGCCATTGCATGTTGGAGCCAGAAGAATGAGAAGGAATGATAAAAAGCTTGGCATGATAGGCATATTAAGTGCAATTCCTTTGCGGTTGGAAAGATGGTCCTTCTGTATGACTCAAGTTAGTGTGTCATTCAAGAAAGTCAAGGGTGCATTGGTTGGGACAATTTGTAGTAACTAAGATACTTGAATCAAGTGCATGTCAATTGTAGGTGTTGGATGGCACCATGTTTCCCGATTACTTTAATGGGAGTAGGTTGAATCCCTACTATAAATAAACTTCTTTATGTTTGTAATAAGGTAGTATTTCCACTTAGATTAGATTTCCCTTTTATGTTTCATTTTTTCTTTGCTTATTGTTTTGTAATAAGCGTTATCGTTAACAAGAAGTTGATTACTATCTCTTGAGTTGATGCATAGAGGACTGTGTGCATACTTTTAGTGTGGGGTGGAAGTAGGTGTCTATTGAAAAAGAAAAATTGCATGATGAGAGGTACCTAGAGAAAATACGGAGGTGTGCGCAGCATTAATGAAAAGACAAGTGCTTGGTGAATAAGAATTGAGAACACGCGAAGGTAAGAGAAGGTGTTATAGATTTCTAGGGATATGGTGTATAATGAGAGTTGCTTCAAATAAAATCCATGTGAATAAGAGGCTACAGTAGTATAACATGAGGGAGGTAGTGGCGGGGTATACTACTTGGGATATGGCCCAGAGGAAGATGGCTAATGGTGCAAATAAGTACGTGCATAGATATCTATAGTCTTAGAAGTAGTAAGCACACCAAAAGGTTATGATCTGTCATGTGCATGAAAGAAAGGCATGGAAGAAAGAAAAAAGTTCCTTAGAAGGAAATAGGTGTTTTAAAATGGAAAAATTAATTTAAAACTTAAAAACGAGAACAATGTTTTAAAAGTGAAAAGGTAAGTCCATGGAGTTTTTAAAGTAAAAAAATCTATAAAAAGGAAAAATCAATTCATTTGTCACCTTGCATTTGAAGTGAATTGAGAAACTAGGTGACTTAGTGTGTGAGAGAAAATTGAGTAACAAGAAAACCTAATAACTATGCAACATACCTTAGGGTAAATCTCCTTGTGTAAATTTTCAAAGGAAGTGAAAGCACGTGTAGAGTAGGGTTTGCATGAATTAGAATTTGCGTTGTTAAGGTTTGTAGGGTTGGGTGCTGCATTGAGAGGATTTAAAATTAAATTTTGTAAATAAGGATACCTAGGGCATGATTTTTCAAGTGAGAAAGTAAAAATGATTGAACCTAAAAAGTAAGTTTGGCATCTCATAAGGGTAAGGGCAAGGGCCAAACTAAGAGGGTTGAAGTTAAACACCCACCAAAAGAGTTATTTTTAGAAATGTAGTATCTACCGGAGTGATTATGGCACAAACATGGAAATCACAGCTTGTGAAGTGAAAAATCAATGATTTTAATCACGGGCGTCAGGAAATGAGACAACTTTGAATGTAGATATGTTATGGGATTTTGGATAGGAACGTATAGGGACGGGTATTGGTGGATGATTCAGTGATAAAAACCCTTAAGAAGGTAGGGGTCCTTCATAATTTTGAACTACATTTCTTTTTCATGCATGCACACCTATTCCAATGGCTGATGTCAAGGGTAGACAATGATTATTTCTATTTCACATGCTAAAGAATGAGGGTTGCGGCCCGATTGATTGGATATGTCATACGGTTATGAGAGATAAGAGAAGACCTCGATCTGGATTTGTTCAATGATACAAAAATTGATGATTTGGCCACTAAATTACAATATGAAAAAGAGGGTAGAGCTATGAATTTGGAGAATATTTCAGACCCCATGACTAGGGTAGCAACCAGGGATGATAAGTTATAAACTTGGCACTTCAAAAAGATGCGGAGAAGTAAATAAGAAATTTCTTTACATTGTGCACAAGATGGCTCATAATGCATAGTATAATATAGTGCAATTCATCACTAATGGGATTATTAAAGAGGGAGTGCACATAATGAAGAAGGGTCCAAGATTACTTGCGCTCTCAATCCTCCTACCGATCATTTTCCGGGAGATTGGTGTCCCGAGATGGGCCTGATGAAGATATATGGTTCTATCCATTAGAGAATAAATCTTCTAGTATAGTTTGCAGGTTATACATGTGAAGGCGCAATTAATAATGTATACAAGGCCAGATTGGACAAGTGGTATACCAGGATGCACATAACATTTGGCCCGAATGGCGCATACCATAGGAGCTACCTAGGAGGTTAAAGATTAGGAAAAATTTGCAGTAATGCAACACTTTAGCCTTGTGTGCTTCATGATGGAAAATGGAGAAATGGGGTCGTGGTGTAAACTTCTATTTGCATTCATAGCTAAGTACTTCAAGTGTTTGATGGATAGAATTAAGGATGCATAGAGGATGATTTTGGATGTAGATAAGGTAGAGTCAGATTGGCATATGTTTCACACCATTTATTGGTATGAAACTAGACCTACATAATTAGAAACCACTAAGCCAGATACCTTGGAATTGAACCCAATGCTAAATTTCTCAATCAAAGGAATGATATGTAAAGTCTTTGTGGTCTTATGGCTGAAGACACCAAGCGGAATGAGAGAGAGGTCTATGACAATTTCCTTCCATAACCAAAGAAGAACACTATGCCCCATCCCAATAGGAATCAAGAGGAGTCTCGAATGAGGAATAATAAGAATATGAGGACATTGGTCTTGATCACACCCGCATATAATAAATGCACTATAAAATAAGGAAGCATGATGATGGCATGATACCTTCTCATCTAGTTAAGAAAAATCCACTTTGAGGGAAAAGAAAGGGTACACATGGACTCAATTATTCTCTAGTGATGAATATGTGGAGGAAAATTTAGTAGAGGAGTTGGAGTGACAAGGCCGTGCAAGAGGTAGAAAAAGAGCCAGCGATAAATGTAGAACATAGACCAAAAATGGGATAACAACATGGAAATTCGTAGAGGGAGAAGACACTGGTACATGAAGGGGATCTTGAAGATAATAAGGATGTTGATGATACTTATGTGATTATAGAGGATAAGGGCACTAGAGGGGAGCAGTATAGGGCCATTTATGCCAAGAAATATAGCAACTAAGGCCAAGGCATTAAGGAAGCGATGACCTCCCCAATCACCGCACATGGACTTTGTTGAAAATCCTATGAAGTTATTTAGGAAAGGTTCTAAATCACATTCTATACAAAGAAGTTGTTCAGATGGAATTTGTTAGAAAAAAAAAGGAGGGCTCTTGCACAAATAAAATGTTATCCTAGAACATGCATACACATGTAAAAGATCCAAAATTTGAAATTAGAAACAAGGCCTTCATCATACTGAAATTGAAGAAAGAACTAGGTAAGAATTACAAGCATGTGGACCCTATGTACTTAATTAATGAGTAGGAGTGCAATGCCTTGAACAAAATGGTGTTAAGGTCACATGAAGAAATCTAGATCGGGGGATACCATGAGATTCATGGTAGAGGATAAAAGGAATAAAGAGCGTGAGATAGAGAGCTTGAAGAATGACATCAAGGAGGAAAAAGTGCACTAAGGAGGCCTATTATAGGGTAGAATCATTGCTAAAGCAAATCATAGGCGCATACCCCTTCCTTATAAGCCAAGCTCATACCAACTAAAATGATGAAATGGTATATCTAGAAGATTTAGTCGATATGTTTCTCCTAAATATCAAGAATGTTGTGGGGCCATTAGCAAAGAGTTGGCTAATGACAAGGAAGAGAAAAAAGTAGTTGTGGAGGAAAAAATATCTAAGCTTGAGGCTATATTAACACGATTTAGGGAGGTCAACATCAAGTCAGAATTAGTGTTCGATATGTTTCAAAAGTGTGACCCTATCATCAGCACGCGGGTTGCCAAGGAGGAGGCAGAGGTCAAATTCATTCAAGCCAAGCAACCGACTAATAAGGTTGAGCACACAAAATTCATGGTAAGGAATTAACATATGAGTTAATAAAATCCATGAGGACACATTGGACTTCTAGATCCAGTGGTTCTGCAACTTTTATTTTTGAAGTGCATGGACATGCTAGGAGTGAGTATTGAATTAAGTGTGGTAATTAAGGAGTTGAAGGAAAAATTGGATGAGTTAGTGTCTAACCAAATACGAGACATTGTAGAGGAAACCACAGAAACGCCATAGAGTAACTCACGAGTAGGCGAAGTTTGAAGGAGAGTCAAACACAGAGTTTCTAGAGCTCCTCCCTGCAACCTAAAGCTTGATACTGAGATGGTGTATAGGTGGGAATTCATTCTTTTTGGGATTATGGTATTCTTGACCTTATTCTTTATTCTTTGATTCATTTATTCTTTGGAGGATAAGTTAGGCGACCCATTTCAAGGACGGGAAATGTATTTAGTATGGGGTAAATTTGAGTGGTTATAATAGCTAACTAAGAGTCATGCACGAAGGCTTGGAGACATGCACAAGATGGGTGTGAAGGGCACATGCAAGTAGGATGGAGCAAAGTGCACGAAGGTTTATGCTAGAGCAAAAATGTTTGGGACTTTTTCATTTCTCCATTACGTGGCTAAAAAATAGAAGAACCAAGGAATGGCATCCAAGAAAGGTTAATATTTAGACAAAAATTGAATAGCTTGGGATGCACACAAAGGAAGATAAATTGGGAAAATCACATGCGGGAACCTAAATAATATCATGCATGAGCCAAGCTAATATTAGGATTAAAGTAAGTTATATAAATGGGATAATATATTATTAGTAATTTTTTGAAAAAGCATGAAAGCTTTATAGGCATGGATATTTTTAGGAATGTAAAACATACGAGCTATTTTTGTCAAGCACGCCTATTATTAGGAGAGTGAATGGGCGGTAAAGGAAAGTCGACCCCTATATATACTTGATATAGTCATTATTCTACATCAGTCATTATGTTGTAGCGAGATTATATTGTCTTGATATAGTTCTTAGGACTTTGGCCCTACACATGGTTATAATAACTATTATGTAATCAAATTCCATATTATGTATTTTTTTATGATCTCTAATGGATAACTGTGGTTAGATAATGGATTTTGACATATCCGAATATGGTGTTTTAATGATACAATTGATCTTGGTTATTTTTTAGATTGTTCATCTTCCTTATTATATGTGTTTCCAAATTGACATAATGATGATGATTATCTATGCATGAATGATTTATTGGTTATTAACATGATGTCTATGCATGCTAACTTCCTATCAAGAATAACTAAGGAGGTGTTTCACACGATTCTTAGATAATTTCTTTGAAGCATTGGCCAAGCAGATAGGGTAACTTGGGCGTAGGAGAAATACTGTTCAAATGTTGGTTGATGGGTTGTTACGCGCATATGACTTCCGAATCCACGATTGATCGTGTGAGCTTCCTTTTGGCTAGGAGGAACTACCTATAATGAAAATAGGACCACCGAAGGAATTAAACAATATGGGCGGTGAAGCGCACAAGCGTATGCTAAATCCGAGAAGTGTGATACTTCCTAGATGGTTGTCAGTCCACTATTTTAAAAAATTTAATGTTGTAAACAAAGTAAATCCTATTGTAGTTTGAAATTATTTAGGTATCTCACTTAAAAACACAATAAGAAATAGATCTAATCTAACAGGCTAAGCTAGAATAGAATCCAAAGGTCAAATGATTAGTTCTGGGTTCTGCAGGTTTGATAGAGGTCTCAGGTAGATCATAGGTGAGTGAGGGTAAGATGAAATTATGTGGGTAGGTCTCTTTCTAGGTGTGTGGTCAAATACGAGAGACCAGGGGGTCGGTCAAGGTGACCGAAGCGGTGGTTAGGAATATGTAACAGGTCTTTGGTTCTTGTGAGATCTGTAAATATCACGAACAAGCTATGGTCTCCTTTGTGATCGCACAAAGGACCTTGGTGGGTCGAGATGAGGTATTGGGTGACTAGAGTAGGCTTTGGCAAGGTTTTAATGGGTATATGGAGGTGAAAACGTTAGAGAAGGTCAATAGGGGGAAAAGTAAACAATAGATGATAAAATGAAATAAACCAAGAAAGTATGATGTTATACTTACTTGGATTTCGTTCTCGAATACTGTGTGTGAGGATGGGGGTGCTAATGAGGGGTTTCAAGGCTACAAGTGATCACCAACTAAAAGAAATCTTACGCACGGGCTACATGTACACTCCTCTTTGCTTGGATAGATCGGATCATGGTTGGGATGGCCATACGCAAGAGAAGATACTCAATCTCCTTCCTTGCATGTGAGTTTTTCACTGGAATTTTCTCTCTAAAGATGTGTTATCTCTTTAAGATGTGTTCTTGCTCATCAACCTTCTCTCAATGTTTGCCAAATTTTTTCCAACTTTGCTTCCAACCTTGAGAATAAGGTTGTTTTGGGGTTAAAATGGGTAAGCAAGCGGTGTGCAGCTTAAGCGGCCACGGTTAGGGGTAAGCAGAGCATTGGTCAAGGTGGGATTTCCTAGGTTTACTAAACTAGGGAGATCCTCCTGATTTCCTTGGATCTCGTGCCATTATCCCACATATTAGACTGGGAGCTTCTTGTGAGCATGTGGGAATGTGGTTAGAGGGAATGTAGGCATTGATTTTTAGGGTTTGGGTAAGTCTTAGTTAGTTATGGCAACTTGCTAAGAATAGGTCTTAGGTTGAGTTGGCTTGGTGAGGTGTCTAAGTGAACTGTATGTGTGGATATTATTTAAATAAGATATTTAAATAATAAATATAGTGAGGATAATGAATTAATTTAATTAGATTAATTAAATTAATATTAGTGGGGTGAAGGGGGTCATGGCTAGGTAAATGTAATAAAGGGTGCTTATTGGTCGAGGTACAAAAGGGGAGTGTGACCTGATTTTAGTGTCTACATTTTTCCCCTTTTTGTTGTGTAGCTTGTATTGGTAAGCGATGCTAACAAAAATAAGATGTGGTTGTCCCATGTGTGGGTGAAGGTGATCCCCTCAAACCAGAGGCCGAGCGAGTAAAAGCTAAATCGATGAGTGGTTTGATAAAAGGAAAATGTGAGGAAAAGGTAAGTGGGTACAGGGGAAAAGGGTGAAAGGTCTACTCGGGAAATCTAGGGTATAGGCTAGGGTCAAAGGTAGAAATAATCAAACACACGCACACGTATAAACTGCAACATGCTACCGGGTTGAAGAGAAGGAAAACTCTACATCGTCTAAGGTCGATAGGTTTATCCAAACAAGGTTGAAGTGAATTTGGTATCTAAGGTATAGGATATGGTCAGGAAACACAATGTAGGTTAGGTGTAGGAACGTTTAGGTATGTTCCAATACACTAAAGGTAGGGTCGGGAAAAATAGTCATGTCAATAGGCTAGGTAAGGTCATTAGGTCAACAACATAGGTAACAGTGCTACAAGGTATAGCGAACACATGAGGTCAAAGGTCACTAGTGATGGTCCAAGTCCAAATATCTAGGTCATGGTATGGGTAAGGCCAAGGTATGGGTAAAATAATGAGTCCCCAAAGGAGGACAAGAGTAGGTAGGCAAGTGAGGAGGTCCGGAAAGGTAAGGTAAATAGGTTAGGTACGGGTGGGGTGGGGTAAAGGGTAGGGTAAAGGGAAAAGTAAGGCGGTGTGCCGGTGAAGGTGACCGATGTCGGTCATGGATAAGCGACGCGATTAGGTTAGGTTGGTTATAAAAACAAAAATCCATGTTTTTATTATTCATTTGTTATTTGTGAAGTGAAGAAATGACAAAAAAGAGAGACAAAAGAGAAAAAAAGTGTTCGGAGGAAATGGAATAGTGGTGGCATTGGGATTTGACAAGGGTTGGGTTGGTGAGTAGCAGGTTCATGGGATCAGGGCGAGAGAGCTGATTGGTCAAAGGTTATGAGTAGTTATTCGGTGATGGAAGAGGCTGGAGAGGGATCAAGCAGACCAGCTGCGACGGACGAGATGTGCCAAGTCGGCGATGGCACGAGGTAAGCACCTAACTCTATATTGGTGATTAGATAGATTAGAGGTTTTGGTATTTGTTATTTGTAGGGTTTTGTGGGTTTTGGTTTTGTGTGGGTGGTTAAAAATAAAATTTGTGTATGGGGGAATAACGGGCAAAAAGAGGGGGAGGGTAGTAAATTGTATAGGTGGGGTGGGTAGGGGTATTGGGGTAGTGTAGGTCATTGTAGGTGGGGTAAAGGGGAAGGGGGTGTTTTTCAAAAGGGGGTTTGGGAAGTGGCGGAATTTTTCACAATGATGGATGACATCATCAAGCTTCAAAGTCGGCCATCGGTTGGGTAGAAGCCCGGTATCGGTAACCAATCGGTGACCAAGGCAGTTAAGGGGAACCATGGTCGGTTAAGGTGAATCGTAGTTGATCACCAAACAGGTGACCGATGCCGGTTTAAAGGTGATCGAAGCTGGTTAGAATAAACCGCGGTGCAGTCGGGGTTTTAGGCACAAGGGTGCAAAAGTGATGTAGGTTAGGTAGTTGATATGGGTAGGGTAAAAATAGGGTGGAGGGTAATGATAATTGGTGAATATGGTCATTGTAAATAGGGATTAATGTCGTGCTCATATTGGATGCGGGGAGAGCACAGTTACACATGCGGGACAGGGTTCGCATCTACTTGTGACATTGTGTGGCTTAGCGACCCCTTTGGAGCTGCAACACATGGAGGCAGTGGACTTGAGTGGGATTTGGCACTACCGACATGTTGTTCGGTAGCCCAGCTTGATGGTCGCGCTCATCGATAGATGGGACTCGCGACCAACACGTTCCACCTTCCGACGGGTGAGATGACTATCACCCTGGAGGACGTGTTCCAGATTTTACGGTTACCCATATTGGGTACCCAGGTTTACTCTATCTCCTCCAAGGCCTCGAGAGGAGCTAATCGAGACAATTTTTGGAGAGGGGCGGAGGATCGACATTCCATAGTGCCAGATTGAGCTATGGCAAGGTGTACCTAGCCCGTTCAAATGAGACGAGGCTAGTGGTTCTATTGATGGAGGCAGTGTGTTGCTATGCACTGCCAGATGTAGAGGGTGGATGCTTTCCCTAATCATTGATGGGGGTACTCCATGATATGATGATAGAGGGGACCCATTTTTCCTAGGCACTAGCAATCTTGGTGCAGCTATACCGAGATCTGTGGGCATATGGGTGGTTGCACAGGTTTACCCTGTCTTTGAACATTATACTTTGCATTCTTTGGGCCTATGGGCACATAGTCTGTGTTCAACCTATAGGGATGCCTCGAGGAGATGCATTCCCAGCGAGATCTGTTTGGGTGGGATACAAGAGATGGGTGCCGGTTATAGGAGAGCGAAGATCGAATAGGCCGACATATGATGTGGCCCATTTTCGATAGTTATTGGAGGGGTTGTCCGGAGTGGACATTATCTGGAGGCCATATGTGGGATTCCCCTCATATAGGCACATGCATGAGGAGCTAGCGAGATCTAGCTAGAGAGGTGAATACGGGGTTGCCGTGCACGGGGAGGATGAGATGATCCCGGTAGACAAGGTCCGATGGCGATTCGGGCTTCAGATGGGATATTCCTCCATCCTTCCCACACTATCGAGAGAGATGACATGGAGAGGCCTCTACCTCTACCACACCTACGAGTGCTGTAGGGGAGGAGGAGGAGCTAGTGGATCGGTGGATAGATGACGTCGGATGTATGAGCAGTACTGGCGGTGGTGGGTGGCTCAATTCGAGCCATACCACCTAGGCAAAAGGCAACCTTGAGACTTAGCTACCATTATAGTGCGAGAGACACCCTACGGGGCCAAGTAGTGACACCGATTACCCAAATAGCTATACTGTAGACACATTTGGAGGGTCGAGAGGCAGAGGTAGCAGAGCTACGAGTATAGGTGGCTAGTCTGCAGGCCCAAATGGTGGAGGGAGAGGATGGAGGAGATGGAGATAGAGATGGTGGGAGGTAACCTTACTAGCTCGGGTGGCGGAGTTCATAGGGCTAGTTGGCCATAGCCGGGCATATATTGGGACCTCTTCGCGAGATATAGGCACGGGGTAGGGGGCACCACCACGAGCACGGGGAGCTAGTCCCGATTCATAGGCTGCAGTGTGCAAGGCAGTGAGTGCGAAACCTATGGGACCACCACAGACCATGCCTATATTCGGGTTACGAGTTACCCTAGGTGAGGTGAGATATTATTAGGATCATCTCATGGCGGCCGGGATAGTCTTCCTATTTTATGGAGAGTACAGGCACGATGCATGCGTCCGGTGAAAGGAGGAGATCCTGCACACAGTGTGGAGAGCACATGAGGTCATCGAGCTCGAGGCCCGATTAGGGAGAGGCCATTAGCACACGGAGACCAGTCTTGTAGGTGAGGTGCCAGCGAGGGACACAAAAGGAAAAGGGTGTAGGTGACACAGAGATGGAGGACACTCGGTGAGATTCCGAGATGTGGTCACGAGTTTTGATGTATACTAGTGACTTTAAGATATATATGCCAACCTGCGTGCCAAAGATAGTTGTATTTTTGATCCCATACGCTGCGTGCAAAGACAAAGTGAGGATGTATGAGTGATTTTTGTATATTTTGAGCATATACCGGCCTACATGCCGAAGAGATTTTGTATTGATTCATTCGTTCGTTTTGTATATATGAGACCAGCCTACGTGTCGATGACATTTTGTATTGTATATCAGCCTGTGTGCTGACATTTTGAGATGATAGACATGATGAGGTAGACATGTATATTGAGACACAAATTTATTGATTTATATGATGATATACATGGTATTTTTTGATGTGTTGATGTGTTTATAAGACATTGGTTTATGGCTTGTTTTAGATGAGATATGGATTTTTAATTTGATGTCGATGGAAATTAGGTGGGTTAAGTATGGTGGAGTTAGGTTAGTTTAGGCATGGATCGAGTCAAGTTATAGGCATGGTTGAGTTAGGTTGGTTAGGCATGGATCAAGTCAGGTTATAGGCATGGTTGAGTCGGGGTTATAGGCATGGTTGAGTCGAGGTTGGTTTAGGCATGGATCAAGTCAGTTGGTTAGGCATATATCGAGTCGGAGTTATAGGCATGGTTGAGTCAAGTTGGTTTAGTTATGATTCATTATTTTGGCGATAAATGATATTAAGGGTCATATGTGAAATTTTCTATAATCTATGCATAGTGATGATAGAGAGATGGTAGGTGTAATAAATGTATGTTGTGGTAAGCAACTTGTTATGTATGTGGGTTAATTTCCAATTTTTGTAAAAGGGGAACTAAGTGAAATGTGATGTAAATGGTGAGTTAGGCATGGTTGATCAATTGTTTTAGGGTAGAAAATGGTGAGCTAACCTCTAAGGACCCCATGCCCTCGAGTGTTGCCTACATAGTCTCGGTGAAAAAGGGACATTAGGCCGATGTAGTTCTCCCATGAGCTAGGGAAGAATATGAAAATGAGTTAGTAGGTTTTTGGGCATGTTGTGGGTTTAGGTTTAATAGGTGTCGGTAGATTATAGGTAAAAGGATGTAGGTGAAGGCTATTATGGAAAAGGGGAGGATTACCTAAAAGGTAAGCGTTAAGGACCAAGTCCGGTATAAGGTAATCAAAACATAAACAAAGATGGTTAAAAGATAAGAGGGAAATAGAGCCACTTGATTGGGTAGGATCGTCTTGAGTAGATCATACCTTGGGGGTGATGAACATAAGATCCGAAAGACATGGCACGATTAAGCTGTTCTACGATGAAGGTAGTCACAGGATCACCAAATTTCTAAATTCCAAGATGTCCCTTGAGGTAATTGAGACAATGAGAGTGGAAATGGTAAGCATGGTGAAAGGTAGTTAATTTTATATGTTTTGAGTGATAGGGCTTTTGGGCAAGAGGTCCTAGGTCAAAATGGGCAAGTCCATGACTAAAAAACTTTTGTTTTGATAGACTGATCGATGCGGGAAGTCTATATGGGATAAATAATATGGTACTACTAAAGGTCTTCGTGAAGTTGATCAATGTGGGAAGCTTCGGTTTCTCTCATTTTTTTGTTAAAAGCTTCACATAGCTTTCCTTCAAGGGAGTAGTCTATTTATAGCAGAAATTTTGTCGAGAGGAAGATGTCCTTTTGAGGGAGTCATCTTTTTATTAGAAGTTTGACTTAAGGATTTTGGTCCCATGTGAGGTCTTTGAAATCATGGACAAGACCAAGGTGGAGGATAGGACTCTTGTTCAAAAGGCAAGGTGGAACGACCATGGGATCTCATCTAAAGGTAGACAAAAAGTATCCATGAGAATCATGTTATGTGCAGTGTCATGGTACACATATTCAAGAGAAGATAACAAGTGATGGGTACTCACATGATTCTTATTTAATCATTAGGGAGGTGTATGGAGTGGATAGCGCTCAAGGGACGAGCCTGTAAAGAGACAAAGGGTAAGGTAGGACAACGAGTCAACAATAGAATGGTCGAAGATGCAATGTGTTACTGGGATCGGGTTTGGGTTTACCATTAAAAATGAGGATAAACAATAGGCACCTGATCTATAGGTATGAGTTACGATGTATGGTCCAAGCCAGTTAGGGAGCGAATTTTCCCGTTTACTTTGTTTTGTTATGGTTACGTGTTGATTTTCTTTCAAGACAAGGTCACCGACTTGGAAGGTTCATTCATGAACACGTTTTCATAAAGCGCATTTGATACGTTGTTGGTAAACTTGAAGGTGATCAAAGCATTAAGACGACGTTCGTCTAATAACTCTAGTTGTGCTTAAGCGGTCCGCGAAAGTCAACATCGGTAAGCATGTCATAGAGAGAAATGCGAAGTGAGGGGATCGGACTTCGAGAGGCGAGAACAATCTCATCGTGTAGACCAGTGAAAAGGGTATGGCCGCCATGGAAGTGTGAATACTAGTGTGGTATGCCCTGAGGAAAAAGGAATGTGTGTATGCCAATCTTTCCCAATATCATCAACATCTTTCATGAGAATTTTGTTGAGGGTTTTGTTATTGGATTTGGCTTGGTCGTGTGTTTACTGAGTAATAAGGTGATGAGAAACTAAGTTTGAATACCAAAGGCGTCGCAGATTTTTGTAATGTTTTGTTTTTGAATTTATTTCAATTATCGGTGATAAGGTGATCGGGAACACCAAAGTGACAAATGATGTGATGGTTAATGAACTCACACATATTTCTCCGCTTTCGTGGAGATGAGTGGTATAGCTTCTACACATTTCATGTAATATTTGGTAGCAATTATGATCCATTGATGGCGTTAGGAAGAATGGGGATTGATTTCTCCGACAAGATCCAAACCCCATTAAGAGAAGGGCCAAAGGTCACGAGTGACCTGTAAGGCATGACTGGGTGTATGATGAAGGTTGGAATGTTGTTGAAATTTTACACAATGTTTGACATAGTCGCAATAATCATGGTTAAGGGTCGGCCAGTAATAGCCTAGGCAAAGAATATGCTTAGCAACAGCAAGGCCACTAAAGTGACCTCCACATATACCATCATAAACCTCCTTAATGGTATAAGGAATTTATGAACTTTTGATGCATCGTAAGATAATACCATCAAATCTGCACCTATAGAGAGTCCCCCAAGATGACGTAATGAGAGATCTTTTTAAAGAAGGCATGTTGTCGTTATGGGTGAGATCGGAAGGTAAGATGGAGAAAGAAAGGTAGTCGAATATTGTTTATATCAAAGGTCACTCAGTGCAGGGTGTTGGTTCCGATTGAGTAAACATTGTGAGGTAAATAAGAAGGTGAATGGAGGCATTGTACGGTGATAAATATTTTGGAATTGGCACGGGAAATGGGTATTTGGGAAGCTAAGTAGGCCATGGTATCTACAAATTTTTGGTTGAACGTGGGATGGTTTGAAGGGTGTAACGATCAAAGGTGGTCAAAATTATGTCTACATGATGTTTATATTGTTGAAGTATCTTATTACGACATTGGTACATACCACTGACTTGTTTATGACCAATTGTGAATCACCAAAGATGCTAATTGATTTGACATCTAGGGTATATATTACTTGGAGACCTAGTATGAGCGCTTCGTACTCGGTAATATTGTTGGTGCATTGAAAGTCTAGTTTGAAAGACAAAGGCATGGGTTCTCCATCCAGAGGAATGAGGATAATACCAGCCCCGTCCCCATGTTGACACTTGGAACCATCAAAGAAAATTTTCATTTGGTAAGGGGGTTCATCCAGGGAAAGGGTAGCAATCGACTCATCTGGGAAGTCAAATTTAGAGGGTTGATCCCCAGGAAATAGGTGTGTCGGCCAGTTAGTCGGTGATAGCTTGGCCCTTGATGGACTTTTGATGAATGAATTCAAGGTCAAGATCAGCTAAAAGCATAAGCCATTGTGTGGCATGCTGATTTTGATAAGGTTTGGCGTACATGAAGTGTAAGGGATCGGTGTTGGTCACGACATAGGTTTTGTGGTTGAGTAGGTAATGGTGGAGTTTGGAGGCAACAAAAATTAATGCTAAGCAATTTTTTTCGGGATGGTTGTATCGGGTTTCATAGTCCAAAATTGTATGGCTTATGTAATAAACCACCTACTCCTGTGTTGTTCATCGCGATGAGCAAGCATGGCTCTAAGGAATGATCCATAGTGGATATGTATAGGTAAAAAGGTTGATCGTCTTTAGGTGGAATGAATACAAGTGGTTAGAGAAGGTATCATTTTAGGGCCTCAAAATCTTTATGCGAGTCATCATCCCATTTAAAGGAGACATCCTTCTGAGCGAGATGATGAAATGGTTGACACCGATCGAGATAATTGTGAAATGAAATGGCGAATGGACTACAATTTACCTTGCAGAGCTACATAGTTGGTAAAGGTTAGTAGGCGGAGGCATTTTGAGGATTTCCTTGACTTTAGCAGAGTCAACTTCTATACCACGGAGGAAACAATAAATCCCGGGAGCTTTCTGAGAGAAGCTGCGAAGACACACTTTTAGGCGATGGTGGATGCAATATTTAATGAGGCGGTCAAAGATGGTGTTGAGGATGGCAAGGTGCTTGGAGTGATGTTTAGATTTGGCTAAGAGATCATCCACGTAATATTCTAATATGCGATGCATGATATCATGGAAGATGTAAGTCATAGCACGCTGATATGTGGCACCAACATTTTTAAGGCCAAAAGGCATGACTCGATAGCAAAAGGTTCCCAAAGGGTGATGAATGTGGTCTTGTGTTGATCTTCTGGGGCAAGCAAAATTTTATTATAACCCGAGAAGCCATCCATGAGTGAGAGCATCTCATGACCAGCAGTGAGGTCAACCAGTTGATCAATACCGAGGCAAGGGAAAGTCATCTTCGGGTAGGCTAGGTTGAGGTCACGGAAGTCCGTGCAAATGCAGAGTCTTCCTATTACTTTAGTAATAGGAACAATTTTAGAAATCCAATGAGGATAATCAATGGGTAAGATGAAGGAAACGGAAAGAAGGCGTTGAAGTTCTTCTTTGACAAGAAGAGTAATGCAAGGGTGCATTTTCCTCAGCTTTTGTTTTATAGGTTTGGCATTGGGAACGGTTACGATATTGTGGACCACTATGGTGGGGTCAATACCGGGCATGTCTGCGTAAGACCAAACAAAAGTGTGGTTATGATCTCAGAGAAAAGAAGTGATGGATTCCTATTCAAGATCAAAGATTATCGATCTTTAGGATATGTGGGTCATCCCAGTATGAATGTTGATTTCGATAGTCGATTCATTCAACATGGTTTGTGTCTCGAGAGGGGCAACGAATGATGAATATATGAGTCTTCGCACCAAGGTAGGTGAGTATGGATTCATTATCCTAACATTAAATGATGTTAATTATAGGTGTGTCATCATTGACCATTTCGAGATACGAGGAATGGAAGAGTGGAAGGGGCCTCACCTTCGCGTTGATAAGTCGAGGCCCCAAGGAAATGGTGCTTATGAAAAAAACAAGTTAGGAGGGATAGATTCAAGATCCATCGACTCCATCGGTGAAGGTGGTGATGAAGGTGTAAGCGGGTGAAGAAGGTGGAGAGGAGCTAGTGTCCTTAATGAGTTCAATGCGGGCCTGTTTGGTAGGAGGTTCGGGGAAGCCGATACCACTACGGTCATTATGTTTGCAAGTGGTACATGGAATAACGGTATGGCAGCCTTGCTCGTAAAAGCCAAAACCAAAACCCTTCCACGCACAACGATGCAGGAAGGTGTGGGTGAAATGGTGATTGGTAAGTGATTGGAAGTCAGTGGAAAATGGGTGGGTTTGTGATGGTGGTTCGGGTGTGTAAGTGGTAGTATCAAGTCCCCCATAGGTGATACTAGTACAAAGATGAGGAGGACCATAAAGGAGGCATTCTCCTATATGGTGATCATAGCGAGGGTGTTGGTGAAGGCTTCCATACTCCTGTGGAGTAAGGAATGTGTTGACACTATATAGGCGGTACTCCCCCAGAGTGAGGCATTGAAAAACACCTTCCAAGGGATCAGTGGTTGGTAAGTAGGTAGCTGGAATGGATGATGTGTCAGAGGTCGATGCGGAGGTGGAGTTAACAGATTGGGAAGCTAATGGGTCGATCATGGAGGTTATAGCAGTGGTAGGAATGGAGGAGGTATGTGTGGTGAAAGAAGCGGCTTGGTAGGTGGAGGTGTAGGTGAAGTGGTAGTGGTTGCGGAGGTAGACGGCTTGACAGGTATGAGCACATCATTGGGTCGGTAAAGCATGTTGCATGTTTTGAAAGGTGATGGGTCAGCCGGAATGGTATAAGTGTGTCCTTCGTGTTCAAACTTTACACAACGATGCAAAGTGGAAGGAATGCAACCCATGAAATGGATCTAGGGTCTACCAAGCAAAAATTTATATTGGAATTCCCCCTCCAAAACGTAAAACAATTCTAGAACAGTGTGGGGGGCCACGCGAACATGGAGGATGATAGTGCCTAGTGTAGAGGTGATAGCGTCATTGAATGAACACAACATGACTGGATGTTTATGCATGCAATTGTTAGGTATGTGCATTTGAGAAAATGCATGGGATGAAATTATGTTAATGCTAGCACCTCCATCAATCATCACACGACGTACCCGTATGTCATCAATGTGACAGAGATTTAGAGGGTTGGGTATGGGTCATCATTTTGGTGTGGCGTGATCTCCTCCTCTTAGAAGCTAAGGGAGGCCACTTGGTGAACAAGATGGGGTGAAGAGGAAGGTGGTAACTAGGTGAGAGAGGCTACATGATGGGGTGTGATAATGGAGGCTACGGTGTAGGGTCATTGGGTAAAACCTTAATATATTGAAGAACCTCCATGAAAGCTTGACAATGGGATTCCAAGGTTTGGATGAGGTCATATAAAAACATTTTGAGGGGAGATTGGTGTAATTTTTGAGCATGCGATGTGTGACGCCATTAGAGATGGGGTACGTGGTGCCACGAGATAGTTATTTTAGGTATGGGTGCAGAAGGTATGTTGGGTATAGGATTTATTGGTAGGTCGTTGCCTTTTCTTTGCCCTTCTGTGCATGTGTAGTGACGTGTATCATGTTGATTTAAGGGGAGTTGGAAAATGGAGAAGGTGTAGGGTGAGTGGTGTAACGACATGAAGGGCAAAAACCTACTGGAGGAGAAAAGCCTTGTGAGGTGAGTTGGGCGCAATGACATTGGGGTGGTGGTGTGGCAAGCTCTCTGATGTGAACCATGTTAATTTCAAATCTTGGGTGTGGCTTGTGGAGGTTATGGCTGTTGAGTGGGAAGTGTGGGAATGGGGTCGGTGAAACAGATCCTCGTCAAGAAGGTCATCATCATCAAATTTGGTTTTGGTGGACACAATTGGATAAGGACAGTTTTCAAGGCCTTGTAGTTCTCCACATCATGCCCCGACACAAGATGGTATGCATAATTTTAGTATCGTCAAACCCTTTTGGCTTAGGTTTGAGGCGGTCATAAGGTCGGAGTGGTGGTAATGTGATAATCAGAAGTCTCGAGGAGGTTGGTTAAAATTTTGGCATAGGACCCTGCTAGTGGATCACAATGGGAAGTGAACGTGGGTTTGGGTGTAGGTGTGGTTAATTGTCGAGGAACTATTTTTGGAAGAGTAGGAACGGGTCGAGTTACGGTTTTAGGTATTGGTGTGGTTTTAGGTATCGGTCGTGTTTGTTTGGGTAGGGGTATAGTAGATGAATGGGTAGGAGGGTGTGTGGTTGTTTTGACTACCTTATTGTGGGGTAATGGGGTTTTGTTTTTGGGTTGCACCTTCTTGGGTAAAGGTGATGTGGGTGCATGAGTTATAGAAGGAAAAGTAGATGGAGGAAGAGGGTGAGTTACCCATGGGGATAATACAGAGGTGCTTTGAAGGTAGATGACGTGGGTCATGCTAGGGGTGTGAGGGACAATGACCGAAGTGTAGTGGGTAGTGAAGCAATACCCACTACAGGTATTGGAGGTATTGGTGGTAAAGAGACTGCAGTGCGTGTGTAAGTCATGTTGTTTTCCTAGGTAGGTTAGAGGTTTGTGAGGAAGGAATGGGTTGTTATGTTATTGGTTTATGGATGGGTGAAGGTCGCTTGACCAAGTTGGGCATTTGTGGTCTTAAGACAGATGGGACGAGTGCGGGTGTGATTGGTGCGGTCGGGTATGAGGTTGAAGAGATTGTTTCTTTGGTTTGGGTTTCGGAGTAGGTGTGGTATTGATGTTGGAGGATGTAGCTAAATCTAGTTTAATAGGTGGATGAGTGAGGCTAGTGGTTGGGGTGACCCCTAAAGTGGTAATAGGTTTAGTTGAGGCAAATGTTCTAGGTCCTGGGTTTGGGTTTAGATTTAGGTCGGGTTATGGGTAAGGGTGTGGTTTGATTACTTACGTGTATCGTGGAAGGCGTTATAACAGAGGTGGTTGTGTTTGGTTTGATTGGTCAAAATGTGTTTGGGTAGATAGTGGAGGTATCAGCGAGGGATCTCTACATCTATGTTGAGATGGGGAGTAAGAGGTGCCCCCATAGTAAAGCCCTATCCACATAATCTAAGTGATCGGCCAAACGTGAGAACAACATGTCTATAGGTGGAGTTGGTGAGGACCTAATGGCAATTCCCATAAAATGTGTCTTAGAGACGGGGAATTGGCTAGCTTCAGCTTCCATGGGTAAGAGAGCCAAAATTAGGTCGGCGGGGTTATGGGTAGTTGATGGAGAATGCTCGCCAAGAGGCAAAGGTATCTCAACTAGATCTATGATAGGTGGAGGAGATGATGAGAGCTTCTCTATAAGTGGAGGAACAAATGGGCGATCCTCCGTGGTTGGAGGAGGTAATGGGTGCTCCTCTTTGGGTGGAGGAGACAATGGGAGCTCCTCTATGGGTGGAGGAGGTACTGTGGGTAAAGGTTCTCTAAGTGGTGAAGCTAGGGGTGAGATGGTCTCAATGTTAGCGGAAGATTCCTCTATAGGTGATGAAGGAGATGAAATGTGTTCCTCTGTTGGTGAAGGAACAGGGGAGGTTGGTTCCGACGTGGAAGGAGGATTTCGGGCTAGGATCTCCTCTATGGAAGGAATATGGGGTAATTGGGAGGTGACAGGTACATCATTAAAGATAGCGTGAACCTCGCGGGTATGGGTATCGTGAGTTGAGGTCTCACCGGTTTGATCAGATAAAGGGGCATGGTTGGGAAATGGTTTCTTAAAGATGTGTAGGTTTTGGTTGGCAGGTGCATTAGGATTATCCATGGTTAACTCACCTTTATCGAGCATTTCTTGGACAATATTTTGAAAGTGATGTAGTTACCATCACTATGACCCTTTACTTGATGATAATTATAGAAATCATGTTCTTTATACCATGTAGGCATGGGGCGAGCAAGTCAAAACCAGTGTGTGGTTTTATGGGTGGAAGAGTGATGGCTCCAACTTTGATAATATTTTCTAAGACATAAGAGTAAGGTTCCCAATTAGGGTATATTTCCGTTGCTCTCGTCTGAATTGAAAAGTTTGGACAGGTGAGAGATTAGATGAAGGGGTAGCCTGATTTAACGGATGTGCTAGGCCAGCCTTGAGTACCACTGCATTAGCAGTGCCCTTAACTTTTGAATAATTGGTTTGTGGTTTGGAAGAAGAAGAGGTATCATTTGACTTGAATGCCGAATTCTTATTGCGTAATTGGATTTTCTTTTCTTCGATGGCCCGAATCTCTAACTTTCATGCCATAGTGAATGCTTCATCGAATGTTCGGAAGGTTTGGACCTGCAAGGTCGGTGAGATATGTCTAGCACAAGCCCATGTGAAGAGCTCGATGAGTTCTATTTGTGGCAATTGGAAGGTAAGTTGGTTGATTAGGCTACGCCAATGAGTGACAAAATTTGTGATAGATTCGTCCTCATACTGACGTGTGGAGTATAGATTAGTCATGGTAACCTTCTTGATGATATTGATAGAGAAATGATCTAAGAAGGCTTGGGCTACCTGATTGAATGAGAATATAGAGTGTTTAGGTAACCCACTATACTAATCTAATGCAGTTCCAATGAGGGACATGGGAAAGGTTCTCAAAAGCAAGGCATCATCATGAGTGATCAGATAACACTCGTGTTTGAATGACCGCAAATGTTGTGGGTCTTCTTTGCTATTGAAATGATTGAATTTAGGCATTTCCCAATGCACAGGATATGAATAGATAGGAATGGATGGAAGAATAGGCTCGTTGCAAATCTCATCGTAGGTGAGAGTGTTGCAGAGGCATAAACTGATGCCTCCAATGTCTGCATCTTGTCCAACATCAATTTAATTAGGTCATTAGTGGGTTGTGATGATTGGATGCCTCCCGTAGCGTCATAGGATTGGTTTTGGCATATAACAAGGGTGGCACTCCAGTGTATGGGGCTACCATGTAGGGTGGTGGCAAAGAAGGTAGTGACATAGGGGTATGTACCTGAACATTTAATGGATGAAATGGGAGGTTGTTGGTAGTATGTTTATGGGGGTGGAAGGGTCACAAGTAACCCTAGTGGCAATAGGGGCTAATGATTATGGAATAGAAAGAACCATGTTCGAAATGGGGTAGGGGTCACCGACATTTGGAGGTGGTAATGTAGCTACAGGTATGTGTGAGACATTAGGGGTGGATGAGGTTATGTTTGGGGTAGTTGTCGAGGGTACAGAGGATGTAACAGTGCTACAGAGGTAGTAAACATGGCGGTCATAGCGGGTATAGGACCTAAGCGTGAAACGAATAGGGGTAAGGTGGATGCGGGTAGCACATGGCTAGATAGGGCCGATGCAGGAGTGGGTACGAGAGTCAGAGGGATAGATATGGGCATGTCGTATATCAACTGACCCGAGGCATCTCGAGTGGATGAGTGGGAAAGGTAAAACTACAATGCGGCAGGGTTTTGGTCAAGGAGTCGTGTAAACTCCTCATCTCCGTAGCGATAGTAATAGGTGGATGGGATCCATGGCTGGTGATAAAATAGAAGGTGGTGAAGGACTAGGTGGGAGTGGTTGACAACTAGCATGAAATATGAGTGTGTTTACTTGTCTTTAGGTCAGCACCATGTGAACCAGTACTGATCAGGTAGGGTTTCTTCTCTGTAAATGACACAAAGAATAGTAGGAAGAGGTGAATCTGGTAACAAAAATTTCGTTAAGTACCAAATGGTGGCTAGAATGTGAAACATGCTAACCAATGCTGGTTACAAAAACTCGACACGGTCAAGGGTAACCACATGTCGATTCATGTAGAAAATGATAGTGGGTAAACAATGAGGCGTAAGGTAAAATCTAACAGTATGCTAAATCGAAGATGTTTAAAACATCAATGGGAATAATGACAAAGGTGATGGGGGACTATGAAAAGTGGAAGAAAGTGAAGTAAATTGTCCTTTTGAGCAGGTTAGCAAAAGGAACCGGAACCGACGTCGATCGAGTATAACCAATGGCAATCACGAGGTAACCAACGATGGTTACTATGAAATTGAAAACAGTTGATGAAAGAAAGTGGTTGTGAATTAAAATCTGATGTAGAATTAGACCCAAAATTCTGATAATGATGATGATATGGCCTAGGCACACTCAGGTGAAGCAGGAATACACCAGCTATGATAAGGAGCGTGCAAGGATGAACAAAAAAGTGACAAATGTGCTTTCCCACCTCAAAATGCAAGCCAAGCAAAAACATTAAGAAAATGTGATCCTAGGAGTGCCTTTTCTATTATGTTTGTTTAGCTTATGCTATTTAGGGACTGACACATGAATTGTGAAATAAAGTTTTTGGTGAGGATGGCTTCCTACAAAGAAGGAGATCTAAAAGGTGAGGTTTCAGGTATGTTATGATGGGGGCAAGCTTTGCTCTGAAGTATGACTTGATAGAGTAATGAAGTGGGTGCCCACCGTGTCGTGATCATGTGATCACCTAGAGCTTCTTCCAAGTAGGAAGTTGTTTAAGAATGTATGTATTTTGAATTTTTGTGAGGTTTGGTAAGACTCATTAAAGAGAAAAGGATAGAAGTGCTTTTCTATGATTCTTTTGTCAACCATTAGTGGGCATGACTTCCAAAGCATATATGTTGCCCTCAATTAATGTGAGCTAATTGTAGTGCCTTGGACACTATCCAGAGACACGATCCTGACTCTATTGATCATATTTTGGATATTATTATATTTTGATGTAGCAAGATGTGTATATACTAGCTCATGGATTATTATGTTTTGATTAGCATGATGGTTAGATGTTAGACTATGGATTAATATTGATCTGGATTCAGTTATTATGCTTGAGGATCATTGAGACATTTTTATTATTATGTGGATGATGATATACTAGTTGACATGGACAGGTTATTGATGTTGATTGTAAACATGTGACATTGATATTATGAATAACTCTAGTGTAGAGATCTATTTGATGATGATATAGTTGCAAATTGAATTTTAATTGATAAATTGTTAAAATCCGATATTGTTGTGAATTGGATTTAATGTTTATATATCATTTGGATGTTCTGATATGGCCACGAGGCCGAAGGAGGTATTTTACATTTTGCAGGTTAAAATCACAACAATGTTGGGGGACTGGAGACTAACCATATTGGAATTCAGTGTGAAATCAACAAGGTCACCATGGCAACTGTGTTTGATTTGTGTGTTTAGTTGTTAGGATTTCCCATGGGGGATTTCCATTATTGTGACCATAGGGGCATATGTGTGTTTTTATTATGTGTTCCCTTTTTAATTATTGTTGTGTGTATTTTATTTGTAATGTGCTTTTGTTTTAATTATTTAAAAGTGATAGTATAATGTGAGAGTCATATAGTTAAAATTTAATTAAATTAAATGGGATGTGGAAGGTGAAATTAAATGTTATTTTCTTGGTTGAAAATGAAATTTATTTATATATTTTATAACCATATGATAATTAAATATATGGTTGTCTAAAGTTTGTAATAAATAAATGTCATAGAAATAAATGCATTTTAAAGAGTGTGTAAGTTACTAAGTATGGGTTGTGTAAGTGAAGTGATAGATTGTGTAAGAAATTGTAAGAAGATTTTGGAAGGTCAGACACTCCATCTCTCTCTTGAAATTTGAATTTGAGCTTGGAGGACAAATTTGGAGGCTTGTGGGACAAGTTAAACTTGTCCCACACCTCTCAAAATCCTCCACCAACCATGTTTATTAATTTGGAGTCAAAATCAACTTATTTTATTACATTTTGACATGATTTATTGTAAGATTTGTTTGCACTTGTCTTGTAATTTTAAATGCTTTCCTTTTGGGGTATGGACTTTATTGTGTGTGTAAGTGATTTTGTCATTTTTTTCTTTAATGGTGATTTGTTGTTGATGTGGATTGCACTCTTGGGGAATGAGGAAAAATGATGTGGCATCCCACTTGGAATCCACATCATCCTCTTCCACCCTCTCCTTTAAAATTGGAATTCCTCCTCATTTTGAGGTTGTTGAAAGTTGGAGATTTCGCTCTTGGGTCAAATCTTCTTGCATTTTTGGAGCTTGCTTCGTGGAAGAAGTGGAATTACTTGTGCATGCATTCCTCTTGCTGATTGGGACTGGTTTTTGTGCAACAAAAAACCTGCTATTTTGGAAACAAGTCTCCATTATGGAGAGGTAGGCTCTCACTCTTTTAAAATTGTTGTTTTTTCCTCTTTTAGCATGAATTTTTGAATGTGTTGTGTTTGCAATTCTTAGAGGGATGGGTAGAATGCTTAGGGCATGGTGTGGAGAGAAGACTATGAGGTTAATCAGAGGAGGGATAAGGGATTTTCCATTGGCACTTGTCTTGAGGAGGGAGTGTTGGTTGGAATCCACCTAGGAAAAGAATATGCATGCATTTCTTACTTTGGGGGAGGTATAAGGGATAAATTTGGAGGAGGGATAAGGAGGGGTTGAGGAGGGATAAGGTTTATGGGATGGTTATGTTCTTGGTGGTTGTTGTAGGTGGATGTCCAATTTCAACATGGGAGGCATAAGGAGACCTCCATAGTTCTTGCTCTTGTTTGGCTTGCTTGCTCAAGCCTTTGTGATTGTATGACTGTTTTCTAATGCAGTTGAGAACTGCTGCCTTGTTTTGATTTGTGTCTTCTTTGATTTTTGTGATACATGAGTGTTGCTTGCATGTGAAAGAAGTCCATGTTGCCATGAGTTGAATTATCATGCTCCATTTCAATATGGTTGGGGCTCGGGGGCCAATGGGGAAAGATGGCTTCTATTTTCCCATTGGGTATCTTGGTTGGGTGGAGAGTGTTGCCTTTCCCCCTTCCTTGTTGTGATTCAAGTTGCAAGAATGAAGAAATCAATCAGCAAGCTGTTGTTTGGAGAAAGAAGAATACAGTTTGTGATCATCCTTTTGAGAAAACTCTTATAACCCCTTCCCACATCGCGTGGATGAGTTGTATAATTTTGTAATGGGAAGCCATTGTATGGTAAATGGAAGTCTGAAATTTAATTGAAATGTAAAGATGAAATATTCTATTCTCTCTGTATTGGAAAAGATAAACAGTCATACGATTGTAGATTTAACATTAAAATTCAAATGAAGAAATGATCTATTGAAGTAATGTTGAAAATAAATGAAAGAAATATATTCATTCCTCAATTGCGCAGTGTTGGATTTAGATTTAATTGTAATTTTGCTTTAAATTGGAGTTCTTGTTTTGAAAAGTTATCTCTGTGTGAAAAGAAAATGTGTATGGAAGAGAAATACAACATTACATCTGTTCCTTGTAATTATTAAAATTTGAAATACCAAATGTTGCCTTATTATACGAATGAGAAGATGGATAAATTAATTGTTTAGACAAGATTTGATAAGTTTACCGTGTTTTGGAAGTGGAAAATAAATCATTATAGTTGTTAATAAATGAACTCTATTCCTTTTCATTTCTAAATATGGGAATTAAAATTTTATCTAATAAATGTGCAGTTCAGATCTGTAACTTAAATTAAGTATTGAAACAATTCAATTTAGATGAAATACGTTATAAGGAATTCAATTTGACCTCAACACCAGAGAAAGACATTTTAGAACTTTACAAAATCAATTTTTGAACTTGCTTGGACCACTTTCCCGTCAAAGGATGTAAAATATATCAGTTGCAACTCAATCCATAAATTGAACCTTAAAAATAATCTAAAATCCACCCAATATCATTTCTCCATGTTCAATTACATGTTGAAGAGAAGAAATATCAAAATTGAATCAAATCTTATAAGTTGAAAATTGCCAGTTTTAAAATTATAAACCCTGCAGATCGATTTCTTAAAATTGACCCTCTAAAATTCACCAAATTCTAAAATTGATGATTTTTGTGCAAAGAGGACTCGAGAGCTTTCCGGAAAGTCCTCGTTTGCCTAAAATGGAGCTTCCTATCAAAAGTTATGGCCATTTGAAGTTTTACTTCAAAATGGCCATCCCAAACCAAAAATGAAATAATTCGACCTTAGAAAAATTTAAATTTTGAACATTAGAAAAATTTCTCAAAAAGTTCCATGGCCCCGCCACCCTCTCATCCTATCATAATTTGCCACGTGGCACTTTGGAGGGGCGGACCCTTAATAAAACTTAACATTTTGAAAATTTTGCCTTGGGAAAAATTTCCCTATTTTCCCCGCAACCCCGCGGCCCCCAACCAATCACGTGCTGACACGTGGCAGGGGGGGGTGCACGGATCAAAATGAAAAACTTAACCATTTTTTTTGCTTTTGGAAAAATTTACTTTTTCTTCCGCCGGCCCGCAGCCAATCACAAAGCGCCATGTGGCCATTTGAGCAAGTGCGGAGGCATGGAGGAAAATTTTCCTTTGGAAAATTGAGACTTTGGTTTTGGAAAAATTTCAAATTTTTCCCCACGACCTGCTCGCCCGCACTAATCATGTGATGACACGTGGCATTTGGGAAAATTTTCCCAATTTTCTCCCTAACCCCGCGGACCTCCAAGGGAAAATTTTCCCCTAAAACTCCGCCCGGCCATAACTTGAGTTTTACAAGGAGTTAGGAGGACTTCTTTATATGGTTGGAAAGGTGAGGAAATTTCCTATCCAATGAGCCTAGTTTAGGAAAGTTTTGATAAATCTAAGTGTGTGAAAAATCTAGTTGAAGTTCAGGGCTTGATAGAGAGCAAGCCTGGCGATAAATTTCTCCCTGAACCTTAGTAAAACTTGTAACCTCCAAATTGGAACCTTGTAAACTTGTTATAAGATAAAAATAGAAATCTTGTGTTTGGTTAATTAGAATTTTTTCCGGAACCTATTTAATTTTAACTAGTGTCTTGCAACTTGGTTGTAGACTCTTCCTATAAAAAAATTATTCCGTAATTTTCCTAGTTTGTTTCTTAGTCTCAAGTGGTAGTTGAAGTGGGCATCACACTAATGCAATAAATCAAAATGGAATGCACTTATTTTAAACCCAAATCGAAAATGTGAAATTGGATGACACAATAAGATGAAGAGGAAGAGGGATCCTCTTTCACTACAATGAGAAAACATGAAGGAATGGTTCTTTTTAATTACACCAAAAGAAAAGTTTCCTTTAGAGCAAATAGAAAGAAGAGGTGGGTTACCAAGGATGAAAATTAGTGTGTACGCTTTTGTAAGGAAAAAAACACACAATGTTTTCCTAGGAATGAATGAAATACAAGGAACCCGGATGTGTCCCACCGGCATGCCAAAATGTTTCACCCGATTCTTAGATTATTTCTTTGAAGCGTTGGACGAAAGCAGATAGGGTAACAGGCGTAGGAGAAATACTTATTCAAATGTTGGTTGATGGGTTGTTGCAAGCGTATGACTTCCGAATCCATAGTTGATCATGTGAGCTTCCTTTTGGCTAGGAGGAACTACCTGTAATGAAAACAAAACCACCAGAAGGAATTAAACAATATGGGCAGTGAACTGCCTAGCATATGCTAGATCCGAGAAGTGTGATACTTCCTAGATGGTTGTCAGTCCATTGTTTTAAACAATTTAATGTTGTAAACAAAGTAAATCCTATTGTAGTTTGAAATTATTTAGGTATCTCACTTAAAAACACAATAAGAAATAGATCTAATCTAACAGGCTAAGCTAGAATAGAATCCAAAGGTCAAATGATTGGTTCTGGGTTTTGCAGGTTTGACAGAGGTCTCGGGTAGATCACAGGTGAGTGAGGGTAAGATGAAATTTGGTGGGTAGGTCTCTATTCTAGGTTGTGTGGGAAAATACAGAGACCGGTGTCGGTCAGGGGTGACCGACGGCGGTTAGGTGTAACCGGTGTTGGTTACTATGAGATCTGGAAATATCACAGAACAAGTTGTGGTCTCCTTTGTGATTACACAAAGGACTTTGGTGGGTCAAGATGAGGTATTGGGTGAATGGAGTAGGCTTTGGTGAGGTTTTAATGGGTATATGGAGGTGAAAATGTTGGATAAGGTCAATAGGGGCAAAGTAAACAATAGATGATAAAATAAAATAAACCAGGAAAGTATGATGTTATACTTACTTGGATTCATTCCTGAATGCCTGTGTGTGAGGGATGGGGGTGCTGATGAGGGGTTTGAAGGCTGTAAGTGATCACCAACTGAAAGAAATCTTCTGCATGGGCTGCATGTACACTCCTCTTTGCTTGGATAGATCAGATCATGGTTGGGATGGTTGTGCAGGAGAAGATGCTCAATCTCCTTCCTTGCATGTGATTTTTTCACTAGAATTTTCTCTCTGAAGATGCGTTATCTCTCTGAGATGTGTTCTTTCTCATCAACCTTCTCTCAATGTTTGCCAAAAATTTTCCAACTTGCTTCCAACCTTGAGAATAAGGTTGTTTTGGGGTTAAAAGGGGTAACCAATGGCGGTCCAGCTTAACCGGTGATGGTTAGGGGTAACCAACATCGGTCAAGGTGAGATTTTCTAGGTTTACTAAACTAGGGAGATCCTCCTAATTTCCTTGGATCTCATGTTGTTATCCCGCGGATTATACTGGGAGCTTCTTGTGAGCATGCGGGGATGTGGTTAGAGGGAATGTAGGCATTGATTTTTAGGGTTTGGGTAAGTCTTAGTTAGTTATGGAAACTTGCTAAGAATATGTCTTAGGTTGAGTTGGCTTAGTGAGGTGTCTAAGTGAATTGTATGTGTGGATATTATTTAAATAAGATATTTAAATAATAAATATAGTGAGGATAATGAATTAATTTAATTAGATTAATTAAATTAATATTAGTGGGGTGAAGGGGGTCATGGCTAGGTAAATGTAATAAAGGGTGCTTATTGGTCGAGGTACGAAAGGGGAGTGTGACCTGATTTTAGTGTCTACAAGAGGGACCTTGTGTTTACGCATGCTTTTAGTGATCATTCATATCTGTCATCGAATGAAGTGTCGGTGCGCATATCTTGTGTATGAAAACAAGAAAATGACACCTCTCATCATCCACATTTCATTATTTCATACTATACCAAGTCAATACACTCCAACTATGTTTTGATCCTCATCTTTTTTCCATCTTCCCACTCTAATATAACAAGTTTCTTTCCTACTTGTTAGTTGTAAACGTGGCTCTTATGAAGTCATTGGTGTGACTCAAGCATACACATCATTTTGGAAAATAGTGCCCTTCCCCGAAGGTCCATGTCTTAACCTCATCTATCTCGATCTCAACTCAACACCCTTTGTTTCATATTTTAGTCACTAGCATAATTTTTGGTTATAATCATGAATTTCCCCGCCAAGATCCTCCAAGCCAAATCCCTTCCTTGTTATCCAATTATAGTTCGACCCACTAAACCACAAACAATCATAGGTGTAACCTCTTCAAAATATTTCTTACAATCTCCTCTCTAACCTCTCCCACCACATCTCTCTCTTCTCCTCACCAAATATCACTTTGGTGATATTTCCTAACCTCAACACTTATTTATTTAATTTAATGCACTCGGTCATAGTTGTGACATATCTTCCATCTCTAACTTGTGCCCTCCATTCATTACCAATCATGGCCATGAAAATTATCTTCTTAACCTAATTTCACTCACTACTTGTAACTCAAACCTCTAGTTTCTACAATAACATTTTACCCTCCTTATATTTTACATAAGTTATCCCCCACCATTTACGCTCACATCCTCCTCTTGTGCACTATGATTGAGCTTATGATATACCTGATCACTCACGTAAATCAAGTGATAATCACTCCCAATACCATGCCTAATATAATTTACCTCCTAAATAAAATCTCTGTTGAGCTCATATCTTCTCCAACACAAGTTTCAAGTTTGATTTAAATCCCTCGTCAAGTTCCACTAATCTTGTATCTCCACCAATCTAAATCACTTGTGTGATTCACCTCACTAGAACATCCACTATTTCCTTCTATTCCATCTTATAAACACAACTTAAATGTGGAGCCTTCCTCTCACATAATGATCACATGTGTGAACATGCTAATTTATCTCGTAATCTACCATTTTCTTCTTCACCCATCTCCCCAACATCTCAATCCTCTTCTCTTATTTTCCACTCATCTATATATATTTGCAAAGAAAAAACACTTCCATATCTCCCCAAGTGGTTAAACCTATAATCTAGTCTCCATTCCTCACCATGATTCACTTATATGACTTAATCCATTCCTCACCTAATCTCACCAACCTATCTTACTCACCCAAGCTCACCAACTAAGGTCATTCACCCGAGATAACTAAATCACTCACCCAATCTCACCAATTGAGCTCACAAATATCTCTCACCACTTCACTCACATGAGGTCACCAATAAATATCACTCACGAACTCGCTAGCCTAAGCTCACCAAAAATAATTCTAAGATTGTTCACTAAATCTCACCAACCAATATTTCTCACCCGAGTTCACTCACTTGAGATCACCAACCAATCTCATTGAGATCTCTCACCAACTTTCTCACCCAAGATCACTAATCAATTTTATTGATATCGTTCACCAACTCACTCATATGATATCACTAGGTGCACTCACCAACTCACTTACTTGAGTTTACTAAGCTTGGTTATCACCTTGCTCACCCAAGATCACCAATTAAAATTTTGAGATCTCTCACCATCTCACTCACCCAATATCACTAATATTTTTCACCAACCGAGATCACCTAAGTTTTCTAACCAAGCTCGTTGATCTCACCATCTAAGATTGTTAAATTATTCATTAATATCACTCACTATCATCCTTCCTCCCTAACCTAATCACTCATGTGACCGATAAATATTTATTCACACTCTATATTCTTCTTGCATGGTTTTCTCACTCCTCTATTATAATAATTCATGGCTTATACTCACTACCACACTTTCACACCCCAACATGCTCTTTTATAATCTTCTATATTGGCTCACTAAACTTGAGTCCCAACAACGTGTGGAGTCACACCTCTAAAATACCACCAAATTTACAATTATCCCTTCACCCTATGTTGTCATGCTGCCCAAATCCCATGCACTTAAAATTACGATTTTTTGATAATTTCACCAAAGCATCAAGGACCCCCAACATCACTTATGTCACTTCTATCATGCATGTCACCTCATCCACTATGAAAATGTCCACCTTTTGCATACCTTCCAATTATCTCTCACAATTCAAGCATTAGGCTAGTATTCATACCTTATACAACATAGTCTCCATTATTTTGTGCAAATTTTTGGAATCCTTCCTAACTCATGTATCTTTTTCCATTTCTCCAAAAATAACCTTGGTTTACCTTTAAATACTCTTGCAATTTGATGAAAATACAGTCTAGTCTTTTTATGCTTTGGTTTACACTCATCCAGTAACCTCTATTTTTCACTTCCGTAGTCATTTCTCATCAATAACTTTGTCATAATTTTCATTTCCCACATCTCAAATCACTTATAAATTCACCCATTATGAACGTTCAATGAGGTTGTGTGAATTTCTTAGTGCCTTGAGGATGTTACTTTCATGTACATCTTATCAATATATTACATCCTTGACCTCCTATCTCACCTCCATTCGCAACCACTCATCCATGTCTACCATATCATATACCAAGATCATCATCTAGTTACCTCCACACATCCTTTTATAATCCCTTACAGGCATATCCCCCTCCCTTGTGCACTCACTTGTAATCTTCCTAATTTCCTCCAAAATGGCCCAAACATCTAGATCCCCATGATTCACCTATTCGAGACACTTCCACCATTCCTTTTCATTCTCACAACTTATTCCAACTCACCTATAATTTATCCCCTTATCTAATCCACTCTTAATCGTCCTCCAAACATTTCTTGACATTTAGTTGATCGATCTTCCTCCCATTCCATGACCACCATTGTGACACACATCTCATGACCGGTGTGCCCATCACCACATGGATGTTCATCCCACTAATTCATGTCCCCAACATCATTTAATACCTTCTCAACACTTGTGGCATCGTTTTCAACCCACCATTTCCTTCTTCTCTACCTTTTAAAAACAACCTAGTACATCCACATAACACCACTTCTCTCACCCTTATTTCATGTGTCACCCTCCCACATTTCTTCTTGTTCCTCATAAGTCACTTTCAACTCCTCCTCATAATCCCACAAGTCCTCTTACTCCTCTTGACATCCCAATCATCCCCTCATCAAACTCTTAACCTATCACTATCCAAAAATGATCATTCTTTTTACCCTTCTTATCTAACTCCCTAGAATATTTTTCATTATTATCAACTACATCAACATTCTTACATTCTACAACCTCATCCAATCTAGTATCATCCTCTCAACCCCCTCCTTTATCACTTTACTTTCTTGTGTACCAACCATTTGTCATTCCTCCATTACCCAAGCCTACATAGTGTTCCTCACCAATTCAAGGACACCTCCACACTTCACCCATCTCAGTGTCATCCTTCACACATACATTATCACCTACATTTTCATTAATTCTATAACCTTTTATACTTCCTAAAATATCATCATCCTCGTCATTATCTCACCCATCTACTAATTTCATTTCCTTTACACCATTCAAAGTGCATGACTACATTTTCTTTACCATTATCCCATCTTATCCACATATGGCCAACTCTCACCAATATAGCTTTGTCTTTTCCTTAATATGTCTCCCCTCTAATAAATTTTTGTATTACTATTGATTCCATCACTCATTATTTATCCCCTTCCTCATCATACACCATTTCCACATGGAACATCTAGTTTCTCCACATATGCTCTTTTCCCACATCTTCCTTTCAAGTCCACTACACGGTTTCTCTAACTCCCTCATTTCAAAAATTATTAGTTTTAATCCATAATCCTCTTGACATGATTTTGCATATGTCATGCATTGTCACTAAATTTCATCCCCTCGTCACTCATTTTCCTCATGAGGACTTGTTCCCCATCATGACCCTCTCAATGTTTTTCGTATACACATTTCCCCCACCCAAATCTCTTGAACACATTCATTTTTATATCACTACCATCTTTTGTTTCATACTTGATATTATTTCTTCACTCTTCTATAGAATCTTATCACATCATCTAGTTCTATACCTCTTTTATACTTCTTATCTACATCATGTATATCATTCATATAGCCCCTACTAGTACTAGTGGGAATTTCATATGTCTTCACTTTATTCTCTTCCCATGGTATACATTCCTTTCTTCATATTTATTTTATATTTTAAACACATTTTTGATTCCACAAAAATCCCAATTTATCATCATTAACATGCAAAAAAAAACTCAAATAAGCTAAATATATTTCAAAATCCAAAATAATTTATATGTTCCAAAAATACAATAATTCCTATGCCTATATAAGGATGTTCTTCCTCTACTTTATTCCATCTTCATTTCATTCCATTACGATCTTCCCTCTTGTGAAATTTATTTATAATTCATTCACATTCCATATTATGATTTGCTTCATATATTTGAATGAACTCTTGATCATATTCTTGACACACTCTATGAGTCAATAGTCTCTACTACAACTTGTCTAGCTTGACCTATTGTTACCTAGTGAAGTAAAGAATGAATTTCCTTCTATATATCTAAACATTATTTCACACTTAAAACCTTGCCATGAAGACCCTTGGGCATTATCTATTGACACTAGCCAATGTATTGTCCACATCCTTCCATCAAGCCACTAGTGATTCTAACCCCTTATAACAAATGAGAGAGCTAACTGTTATTTTCAAAGCAAAAAAAGCTCAAAAATTAAAGTTAAAATTAAAATTAAATATCATAAATATATTTGGAGTTATTCACAATAGACTATGGATGTTTAGCTAGTAGTATAACAATGTTTTTACTAGAATCAAGTGCATCTCTTTCAAGTTTATAGAATATTGGCTAGCATCGAAGTAATGCATACTTCCATTTCCCCTCCACATACTATGAATCACCACTAAAACTTTTACAATCATCCCACATATTGGCCACTCTGTCTTCAGTTATTATTCCTTAAAGTCTTCACTTCAAGCATCTATTAACTTTCACATGTACACATTAGATCTCAAAAAGAAACATGGTTAGTATGATGCTTGGAAATATTTAGACCTTGTTTAAACTCTTGTTTTAGTCTATCTCTTTCCTCATGATATATTTATTTTAGTTCATTTCTATGTTTATCATCCATATTATTTCAATACCATGTTCACTACATAGTCACTTCACTTATGTCATTGTAAATATGTCACTTATTCCCTTACATTTAGTCACCCAAATAGAACAATTGTGGGCTCACATTTATTTCAGCATGTATAGGTATTAACATATAATCAATTTCATCATAAATATACCTCGTTACATTTTCTTCCTCATTGGGAATCATCTCTTACTACCCTGGGAAACCATATTTTTCCTCGCTCACTAACATTTCTTATGTCGGGACTAATTTTATATCATTTATCAATTGTCACTTTTCATCCCATGCCAAGTTGAGGAATCATGGGGCATAAAAACTATCACTTGAGGGGGTCATATACTAATATCCCTTCTTGAAAATATTAGAAAATAAATATGTTGATCAAATATTCCAACTAACTAAATATTCGTTATCTTAATAAAGTATCCTATCAAACCCTTCACACACTACATGAAGTGGCCCATCAACCAAAATTTCTAATCTTTTGTTTATCTAATCACCATATCATACAACTTTCATGGTAAGCTTTGTCATACGGTTAGGTTAACCCCATCTTTTCTTCATTTTTTCATTTCATCCTACCTACTACAATGCATGACCCAAAAAGTGGAAAAATGTAGACACTGAAAACACATCTTACCTAAGGTAATGCATTTATAAAAATACAAAAACAATATAAAATACAATAATAACAAAAATAAAATAAAATCCCACATGAGTAAATATAAAATATAAAACCCCATAAAATATAGCTAAAAAACACATCATCGCGCATTTAATTATCCTCACCCCTTAATTTAATCAAGTCACATCCCTTTATGCATTTAATCCTTCCACATACTTGTTTACACTTCAATGCACTATGGACCCTTATCATCCCATATCTCTATACACTTTGCACCCATATATCATACCAATTTATCCCTCACATAAATGTATATGAGGATAATCCTACCCTCTTTCATCCTTCTTGAATCTTGAGAGTTTTATCTCTTGCTCACACATTTTTAATTGGAGGTTTTTTTTTCAAAGAAAGAATAATATCACGATGTAGACTAGTAAAGCTCACGACATAGTGATATTTTGGGTGTTGAACAAATATTCATATTGTACATGTATGAATGTCTTGCAATTACTTTTTTATTTCCCTATTGTTGCACATGCAAATGATTTACAACTACAACAATTTCCAAATGGTCAACGCACCATCAATAATTAACAATATGTCATCAATAACCTTGAACCACGGCTTGGTCCCCTCAACCCTTTGGATAACTATACCATTTCATTTATTTTCATTTATGATTTCTTGTATTTTTCTATGATATTTTATCAACCTTGAAAATGACTAGTGATCTAACTAAGGTAATTTCCCTAGCCAAAAACATACTAGTTTTTTCCCTAGTTTTATAATTGTAGATCCATATTCAAGAGTTAGATTATTTTATTCATGCATAGAACCTTACAATTTTTCCTGTCACACATACAATGGAAACATAATCCATCATTATTCATATCATAATTTGAGCTATATTTATTTGACATCTTTAACACATTCTAGGATTGCTCATTTCTTCGAATACAATGCATACATGTGATATAATAAAGTAATAAACCCATATATGCTTGAGGAAGGATAAATACCTAGGTTCACATGCAATCTTACATCACCAAAATAAATAAATAAAATATAAGGAATTTTTAAATTTTGGCTCATCATCTTTTGTTGGCATTTCATCAAATAATTGGCATACACATGTTATTGATTGGAGAGTCTCAGGCCACCTCAACAAAAATAAATTATATGGGTTTGTTTGTTTTCATAAGGACATGGTGTAGCCAAAACCATTTGGGAAAAGAAGGCCTGGATAGGAGTTACACATGTATGAAAATTGGCCTTAAAACACTCATGAGAGGACAAAAACATTTTTACAATGGTTGTTCAAATTTCTTGACAAAGAGGCATTTTGGGATACCTAAGGGATGGTAAAATGACATAAAAGAGTTAATGTAGTCATGTGAAATAAAAGATTTCAATACAGTCATGCGATAATGTCTACATGTTTTCCAATAGTTATTGGGCTAAGAGGATGTCCCACAACACTTTTCTCATTATTGTTTAGAAACCGAGTTCAAAATCTAACTTCCAAGATGCAAAAATACCATGTGTCGATTTCCATCTACTCTCCTATCTACAAGGAAACCATTAAAGTTTGACGGAACTCAAATCTAGTGACAAGGGTTCAAACTGCAATTACCTTTCTAGAGTTAATTATCGTAATTGTGACAGCTTCTCCTTCTTGAATAACGACCGAGGCCTACAAAACTATACTTGCAAAACTAGCTTCCTCAGTGATTTTCTTGAAACTAATGGTTGATTATTATTTTCATGAAGAAATTATAGAGGTATGAGGAGGCATAATTCCATTTCTTAACATGGGGCATATACCGTGAGCCAAAACCAAACTGAATTTTCAACTTTTAGCAGTTGTTCAAAACTACAAAATGTTCAACATGGATCCTAGACATGTGACATTAAATGGTCAAATGATCATATAAAATCAATCTAGATGTTGGCCCATGTCACCGAGGAACATGGTCAAATATTAACTTTCCCGCCACAAGGTTTTGAGAGGTGTTTGTGTGTCATTGAAAATCATGTTTTATTAGCTTTTGTAAGGTGAATAAGTGGCATTTTTAAACAAATCACCACTAGTGGTTGCGGTTATCCAAGTTTTCAAATTATTTCAGGACATGGTTCGAGAGTATAGTTTATAATAAAAAGGGGGTCATTTCAGTTGTACAAAATGTAAAGCACCTATAAACGTTTTGTGCAAAAAGTCATTTTTTAACCAAAAATATTATTTTCCTTTGATTATAATCTTCACAACTATGAAGAAAAATTAAAAAATCGGAAGTCACTCTAAAAGTAGGTGAGAAAACCATGTCTATCTAATACCCAAACCAGCGATATGTTGTACAGAGGTGTTCCTGGGAGGTCCCCATTCATGATCTATGAGACCACAAACCGTTGTAGGCTCTTACTCACAAAATTTGGGTCCATTAAAATTTATGGTGTGTGTGGAGCTCGAACATAAAATTTCTTATCCGAAGGTCATCCATTACAATATTTCCTTAATCCCTCTTCCCGAATCTTTTGATATACTAGCATATAGAGTTCTATCTCCACTTGAAAACACGTATCATCTTTTAAGGCACCCATAGAAGTCTACAAGAATATATGGGAAGGGAACAACGTAGTAAACCTTAAGGATGAGGGATCCGTAACCAACCTCCCCAATTAAAAATCCATAATTCACCCAAAACCTGCAACCATGGCATTAACTACAACACAATTCTTTAACACGTTTGGAAAACAGACCTACATAGGTGTGTATATCGAGGTGAGGTTCATAGATAAGGAGATTGACGAGGTTTATATGGATTGAAAATATAACTAGATTTAGTTGTATAGGAAGTCCAAAATAGTGTGTGTTTTTGTGAAGAGGAAAACTCACACCCACAGCATATCTATGCAACATTAGAGGAAAGGTCTTGGGATATTAACGCAACATAAGGGGAAAGAAATTATGGTAAATGTTGTGGAACTTGCCTAGCTGCCCATATCTGCTCACAAGATCCTATTTTAGCACATACTTGGAGGATGTCGGCCAAGGAGGTGGAATCTTGGCTTTAAGACAACCAATATCCTTTTCATTAAAGGTTCCAAGGCATTTTCAAATAAACCCATTCTATGCATTTCTTACAATCTTTGTGTTCCATGTTTCTCCTTGGGCACATCCATTAGTAGAAAAATCACATCTTCTCATGCGCTTTGGATACATATCTACCATAGCACCTTCTATTTTTTTATTAGATTAGGTTAAAAGCATGAATCTGCTCCCAGAGGCCTTACAAAAGAGAGTACATCATGATAGCACACAAAAAGAGAGATAGGACAAGAATGAGTTAAACAGGCTTAACTCAAGAGAAATAAGGTCCAAAAACCACACCATAGAAAGAGACAAAACAAAACTAGTTTATCTTTTGACATTTAGGGGTTTCCCGAAGTGCTAGCAGGATCCTCTTGGTTGTGCTCATGCTCTAGCTCCTTTTGAGTCTTCCCTCCATCATCTTCATCCTCAGAGCTGCTAATACGAAGTTGGAATTTCCTTTTCTTCGGAACCTCCACAACCTCCAACTGATCCTACATATCTTTCACCAGTTTATCCAGCTCTGTAACTTCCCCCTTATGTTTCTCTTATGGATGTTCATAGCACCTTCAATTACAACATCTAACAAAAGTCATATATCCTTTATGCTTTTATGGAAGTTCATACCCCGATCAAGAGCTCATATTTTTCACAAGCGGGGAAGATGTTAACAAATGATATGGAGTTTGGTTTTCAAATCTACTATGGCGCTTCCCCAACTTGCCAAACCCCAAAACAACAAGTAGTCCTAATTTTTCCCTCCTCCCAAAAGGGATTTTTTTCATTATTGTATTATTATTCTTATTATATTTTATTTTAAAATATATATAACCATATATGTATACCTATAAATATATAAATATATATAAATGGAGTGCATTCAGAACTTTCTCATGCCCTAAACCTAAAGCTGCGTGTAAAATGGCAAAAGTGGGTGGTAGAGGCGGCACTAAGCAGTTTGGCCTAGTAGATTTTGGAGGTCTTCATGGCTCGGAAGATGATGGACTGATGGTGTCACCGAATATTTTAACCCCGCTTTAGCCTCCTCTATTTTTGACATATCTGCATCTATGTTTTTCCCTAACCCTAGGGCTGGAAAGGATGGCATCAAAGACCTTTGGAAAGGAGGAGATAAACGTTGATCAGAAAGGAGCCATTGGCTCAAATCATGGTGGATTGATAGCTCTAGGAAAGGTTTTGTTCGCAGGTCATGCTCAAAACCGTGATTGATTATCTTCCCCATGTATTTGGCGGTTTTGTGGAGCGTGTGTTGTTAAATCGGCTATAAGCAAGAAATCGACCCTATCTCAAAGGGGGAAAACAAAGTTTCACGGCTATTGCTTGATCTGCTTCCCTGATCCTCTCTAAGCCTATGGCTTTTGTAAAGAATCCTCATGTTGTACGCTTTGGTGCAGAGATTCTGAAATCCGAGACTTATTTCAAGCAAAATGGATTGATATGTAGATTTAACAATTTCTAGCCCTGGGCTCCAGGACATTACATGATTGGATCTCTACTCACTGGAGGCCTCTAATGTCAGGTAAACTAGACATTTACCCTCAATCTAGAGGTTTCTTCATTATTGTTTTTGATAAAACCCTTGATAAGGATGAGATTTTTAGTAAAGTTTGGGATTTTCAATCCCATTTTTTGTTGATGAAACCTTGGTTCCCTCTCTTTAACCGATGACTGAAACTTTCTATGTTAAGCTTGTTTGGTTCCACTTACCAAATTTACCCCTCCAGTTTTGGAGTGAGAACTATTTGTTGTCAATTGGGAATACTTTGGGTAAATTTCTAGCTATTGACCCACGGATTTTGGCCTATAACTATACCTCCTATGCCCGTATATTGGTGGACTTGAATATTTCTGTAGATTTCCCTGCATCAATTGAGCTCAAAGTGGAGGACAGGGTTTGGATTCAGAATTTAGACTATGAAGGGTTCCCCTTCAGATGTAGAACTTGTTTCTCTCTTGGACACTTAGCTTCAGATTGTTAGATTGTGAGGAAACCTATCAAGAGTAGAACTTTGTGGTGGAAGAATTCTGATCCATGTCAATTGGTTGTTAAACTACCATTGGATAGTGACTCAGAGGGGTATTCAGAGAGCAAGGATGATTCAAAGAACAAGGAGCCTGCTCCTCATCTTCCTTCTACTTCACTTGATGGAAACTCTCCAACTTTAGTCTCAACAGATCTCCATGTTACTGTGGAGAAAGAGGACTTTGAAATACCAACTCATAGAAATGAAAATGAAGATCCGAATATTGAAAAGGGCTGGACTAAAGTGGGTCAAAAGAAGAAAGGGAAAATTGTAAATGACGCCTTTAAAAGGAATTTAAGATCCCATGGGAAGGGATCTCTTGGTTAAGTTTTTTTGTATTGTTGTTATTTGTCTCCTTGTTGTGCCACTGGAAGAGGCTGGATCTACTTGTTTCCTTAGTGCAATATATTTTTCTCCATATGTATTGGGGTAGGGTCCCTTAACCCTTATTTTACCATTAATCAAAATATATATATATATATATACATATATACACTTATTGATTTTATTATTCTTTTATTTTAACTTCTCATTCATTTTTTTATTCATTTTAAAATCTATTTTACTCATTTGTTATTATCTTTATTTTTATACTTGTAATGATCTCACATGTACGATACAAGACGAAACCTAGGTTTGAAATAACGAAAAGGTGCAAAATTGAGTTGTGAATGTGTTCTACAATAGGGTTATTGAAGTAGTTGTGGGAGGGGCACTACATTTTGGCTCCCAAATTTGTACCAAAGTGTAAATGGGTGAATGCGGTTGGATTTGTCGTTGTAGTAAGGTGTTTTTTCTCATAGAATGGAATATTTGAGATCAACAAATGGGAGGGTGGTTAACCTCCTACTCTTTAGGATTTGTGAGACCTAGGAAGAAACCTTGGAGAAACCTGAATAATTCAAATAACATATATTTGACAAGTATAATCTAGCAAACCCAACTAGGCATCCTAACCACTATGAATTCTCACCCAATTTACTATCACTAGCAAGATATTCATAAAGCTACCTAATAATGGGCAAAGGTTGCACTCAAACAAATGATAATAACAAAGATATCCATAATCTATAAGCTAACTACTCTCAAGACCAACAAAATGTTTCAAATGAAAGCTTATAAACATGAATTTATAGTTATAATGGTTGAAATCTTGAAGGCTTTACACAAATGAAATGAGATTTCAATATGAGCATGGAGTGAAAAGAAAAGGTTTAACATAATGAAAGTGATCAAATGAACTATGATTAGTGACTAAATCCATTGGGCAAGGAGTTACCAAACTTCAGATCAAGTGAGCTAGTGATAACCAAAGAGAACAACAATCTACACAATTGCTACAAATCCACCATTAATTTAGAAAAATAATGAAATATCTTACACATACCTTTCATCACCAATCAGAACAAGACATCATAGAATGACAATACACTAATATTAAATCTTTTTTAGGAAAACAAGGAATTGAAAGCATGAAAATATTTTTTTAATTCAACACTTACAAATGTCTACACAACACTAACAAGCACTAAGTTACCAAAAAGTTATTTACACCTTCAAATATTCCTAAAAACATAACACTTGCTCAACATTCCACAATTTTTTCTCTTCGAACTAGGAAACATTATTATTATTCAATTGCTTAGAGAATTGGAGAATAGAATGCTCAAATTTGGACAACACAATTTTCTCAATAGCCCAAAATATTCTCATGGAGAATTTCTTCTCCAATTTATATAATTTCCCTTTACAAATGTGCACAACAAAGGTACTCAGAATATCCCTCCAGAAATCATAAAAATTCAAGAAATAAACACTTGTCTACATTTGGTGAAAGTAATTGATCAACAAATGGAAGGAGAGATCGAGCATGTTCTAATCACTTCCACCGAATAAGACAAATTTGGGGGAAATGGTGACCATGAGAAAGCACAAATGGTAATCCATGAGGGGAAACACATGCACATCCAAAAGATCTAGAGAATTTGATGGAGGAAAATTGCCACCTGTGAATCATACCAAAATTCTAACTTTGGATAAGTTGAAATCTTAAATCTCTTATTTCCAACCAATATTAAATATTTAACATGTCATGGTGGTCCCTAGAGATAATATTCCACCAAAAATGCATATTTGCAAGTGACTAGGATGAACTAGAGGACTCAAAAAGTGATTTGGAGCCTAATTGATCAAAAGAACTAGTCAAACCCATCCAAAAATTTATCACTAACGGTAGTTACTAAATCACGCACTTGTTATGTACATCTAACCTCTAAATACTTCATTTATATGCATGATTCATAAGCAATATAACTAGCGTTAACAACCCCTTTTACTTTGCTTTGACATTGATTTTATCTTTATTGTTTATTGCTTCTAACTTGTAACTTACTGATTTTACATATTAGCCAACATATTTCTCAGCTCTAATTTCACAATTTATCTTTTTTAACACCCCTGTACAAGACCACCCATTAGGGACAAGAGTACTCGGCGCTATTGTCCACTTTCTCTCTTTACTTGATTTTTCAAATGTTACCTCTTTCTTATATTTTTAATCACTCTTATTCACCCTTTCACTTGTTAAAGAAGGAATTTAATGAAAGGAATCATGTATAGACATGTCTTATTTAACATCATTAGGGGGAAATCATTCAAGAGGAACTTACATCTATAAAGATCGAATGTTTTCTATCTATCTATCGGTACTACATACTTCATTACATAGGAGGGTCTATTCTAAATTCCATACCACACATTTTTCACTGAGACAAAGAATTTGTAGCCCGCTATTATTTTTGTGACTAGCACTAGGGAATCCTAGCTCAAGGGACATTATTTCAATCACACACACATGCATGCACATACGTGTATGCACACGAACACGCACGCACACGCACACACACACACACACACACGTTGATTCTGAAATGTAATGATACGTGACAATCACATTGGGGTGATCTCGAGGAAATGTAAGCATATCCACATCAATGACAATCACATTGCACCCAAAATGGGCTACGTCCACAAAAACAACCAATCCTTTTATTCAGTCTAGCCAAAACTCTCTCACAGTTCCACCACTAATACAATGAGCCTCATACATAATAACCCTTTAAATATATTAGGTTTTTATCATTTTGGGAAACATAGAAAACCACCCATTAGATTTGTGACCTAATAAGGAACGGTCCAGATTTCACAATGCATAAATACATATAAAATGTGGCTTTCAAGGGCGTTGCCCCCAAACCCCCACCAGGGCGCATGGCCCTTGGACCCCGCAAAGGGGGAATCCCCCCTTGCAACCCCATCGCTATCAGGCTCCACAACCAACAATCTCCCACTTGGAGATTGATTGTTGTAACTCCACCACTACAACTCTTGCTTGGACTTTTCTTCTTGGCTTGTTTCTTCCACTTCAAGATCAATCTTGAAGACCCACAGAAGTTGAATGCAAATCCAACTTCTCCTTTTCATTGGCTTAGTAAACATATCAGCAGGATTATCATCTATATGAATCTTCACCAACTCAAGTTGCCCATCCTCCAACACCTGTCGTATGAAGTGATATCTTAGTTGAATGTGTTTGGTTCTGGAATGGAAGGCCATGAGTTTTTGCAGGTGAATTACACTTTGACTATCACTATGTAACTTACAATCCCCTTGTTCCTTACCCAACTCCTCCATGAACCTACTCATCCATAACATTTCCTTACTTGCCTTCAGTGCAACATATTCTGCCTCTGTAGTAGATAGGGAAACTACCTTCTACAACTTTGAGATCCAACTCACTACCGCACCACCAACTGTAAACATGTATCTAGTAGTGCTCCTCCTACTATCCACATCTCCTGCCATATCTGAATCCAAAATCCATGTAAAGTATAATGACCCTCTGAAAGCACAGTGCCTACTACTGGTCCCTCTCAAGTACCTGAGAATCCACTGGACTGCCTTCCAGTGTGCTTTACCTAGATTTTCCATATACCTGCTAACAACTCCCACTGCTTGGGAAATGTCTGGCCTGGTACAAACCATGGCATACATGAGGCTCCCAACTACTAAAGAATAAGGAACATGTGCCATATAATATTTTTTTCCTCTTGTGTTGTTGGGCATTTCTCTTTACTTAATCTAAAATGCCCAACCAATGGTGTACTAACTGGTTTCACATTCTGCATCTAAAACCTCTCTAACACCTTTTCTACATAGTCCTCCTGAGACAACACCAATTTCTTATTTTTTTGTCCCTCTTGATTTGCATACCGAGGATTTTCTTTGTTGCACCCAAATCCTTCATTGCAAATGTTTGTGCAAGCTTTTCCTTAAGCTTTGCAATTTCCTACATATTAGACCCTACTACAAGCATATCATCTACATATAATAGAAGAATAATGTAGCTCCCACTATCCAACCATTTAAAGTACACACAATGATCTGATTGACATCTAGTAAAACCATGCTCATGCATAAAACTATCAAACCTTAGATACCATTTCCGGGAGCTTTCTTGAGCCCGTATAGGCTCTTCTTCAACCTGCAAACCAATTTCTCCTTACCCTTCACCTCATATCCAAGTGGTTGCTGCATATAAATCTCCTCCTCCAAGTCACCATGGAGAAATGTCATCTTGACATCAAGTTTCTCTAAGTGTAAATCTTCAACAACAACTAAACTTAATACAATACGAATGGAAGACATCTTTACAACAAGGGGAGAAAATTTCATCAAAATCGATACCTTTCTTTTGTTCATACCCCTTCACTACAAGCCTTGCTTTGTACCTTTCCATCCACCTTCTTCTTCTTTCACATGGTAGACCCATTTGTTTTTGTAGTACTCTCTTCCCAGCCGGAAATTTGACTAAATCCCATGTTTGGTTCTTCTCCAGGGAGTCCATCTCCTCATTCATGCCATGCTCCCACTCCTTAGTGGACTCCACCTGCATTGCCTCATCAAATCTCTCTAGCTCACCACTATCTATTAGTAACAAATAATACAAAGTAGGGGAAAATATTTTTGGAGGTCTACTAATACGTTGTGACCTTCTTACCAAAGATGGGGGTGTCACGGGATCATTATTTTCTTTTACTACTCATTTTCTTGAATTTCTGACAGAGGTGTCGATGCCGACACTATTTTGTCATGCTCGGCCTATAGAATTATCAACCTCGGTACCTGTAGGTGGATATTTTCCACCCGAGAGTTCATTTTTAGGAGCTATATCCTCAACCAATTCTTCCTTGGGATTTTTTTCATCTGTACTGATCCCTGTACATTCTATTTTCATGCCAAACAACATCACGAACTCCTAATTATCTTAGATTCATCTAGATCCCAAAACCAAAATCCATAATCACCATTGGAGCCATAGCCTATGAATGTACAACATTTGGATTTTGAATCCAATTTCTTCCTATTTTCTTTATTAACATGCACAAATGCCTCTGAACCAAATACTCTTAAAAATGAAAGGTCTACCTCTTTCCGTCCAGGATTCTTTGAGAATTCCTCCATCTAGTGCACTCGAAGGCCCATGATTGATTAAGTACACAACAGTATCTATGGCCTCTACCCAAAACTAAAGAGGCAGCCCCGCGTGTAATCTCATTGACCGTGCATGCTCCATTATTGTTCTATTCATCCTCTCACTAACACCATTTTTTGTTGGAGTCCTGGGAACTATTTTCTCTCTACGAATCCCATTCAAGGAACAATAATCATCAAATTTCTTACTACAATACTCACCACCATTATCAGATCTCAAACATTTCAATTTAAAACCACATTGATTCTCAACAAGTGCTTTCCATTTCTTAAATGTATCAAAGACATCAGACTTATGCTTAATGCAATATACCCATACCTTCCTTGTGGCATCATCTATGAATGTGACATAGTACAGAGAACCACCATGAGATGTAACATGGGCCGGCCCCCACACATCTGTATGAACTAGCTCCAACTTTTTTCTTTCTTGGTATTCCTTGCCTTGAGAAATCTAACTCTTTTCTGTTTCCCAAAAATGCAATGCTCACAAAACTCTAAGTCCAATTGCTTCAAACTTGAAAGCTTACCTTTTTCCTATAGAATTTTCATGCCCTTCTCACTCATATGTCCCAATCTATTGTGCCACATGTTGGCATCCTCATCTAAAGTAGACAATATGGTAGAAGAATTAGATATACAAGTAGACAAATAAAGAGTGCCTACTTTCTTACCCCGTGCCACTACTAGGGCACCCTTGGAAACCTTCCAAATCTAAAGTGAATGTGACTGTGCAACCTTCACCACCCAATCTCCTGCAGAGATGAGATTTCTCCTGAGGCTAGGTACATGCCTCACATCTCTCAATATCCATGTATTTCCGTTTTGTAATTTCAGGTGTACATTTTTCCCTTCCCAAAAATGTTGCATGGCTCATCATCGCCCAAATAAACTTGTCCAAAATTTCCTGGACATACTCTTTAAAATAGCCCTTATCAGGGGTTGCATGGAAAGAGGCACCTGAATCTATTACCCAAGATTCTACTCTAGTATCAAGAGAAAGTATAAGAGCATCCTGAACAATATTACCTGTCGGATTTTCCTCTTTAATACCTTCAAGATGGTTTTCTTTGTTTCCTTTGAACCAACAATCCTTTTTAGCATGTCCTCTCTTTCCACATAGTTCCAACAAGTAATGCCTCTACTCCTAGATTTGGATCTTCCCATATTTGATTTAGATCTCCCACGAGCCTTACTCTTTGATTTCTCCTTGCTCCTCCCTCTACTCTCCATATTCAACGCATTTCTAGAAGAATAATTTTCCCTGTACTTTTCCTATGCATTTCCTCATTTAAAATGACACTGACTACATCTTCAAATTTAAGAGAAGTAGATGATGTATTACTAACTGCCATTACTAAGTTGTCCCAACTTTTTGGAAAAGAACATAGGAATAATAATGCTCTAACCTCCTCATCAAATGGGATATTAACTGAATCTAACTGATTTACAATAGTGTGGAAATCATTAAGATGGTTAGATATAGATCCACCTTCTTGCATTTGTAGATTAAACAATCTTTTCATCAAATAAACTTTATTGGATGCACTAGGTGTTTCATATAAATTAGCTAGGGTTTTCATCAACTCTACCGTACTCTTCTTGTGAGATATTTGAAGCTACGGATGATGCCAGACTCAATCGAATCACACCGAGAGCCTTCCTATCCAGAACCTTCCACTCCTCATCAGACATGATTGAGGGTTTCACTTCTTCACCTCCCAATGGTAGGTATAGATCCTTTTGATACAGGTAATCTTCCACCTGCATTTTCCATAGCTGGTAATTTTGGTTGTCAAACTTCTCAACTCTGAACTTATTATCCTCTGCCATTGTTGCTTCTCCCACTCAAACAGAAATCCCTCTGTGAGTATACTACCAACAAATAAATCTCAAACGTGCTCTGATACTAGTTGTTAGGATTATACCAGTTGTATAGATAAACAAGCATGCAATGAATAATGCAAAAAATGTAAAACAAAAAAGAATGCAATAAAATAGAGACACAAATTTAACGTGGTTCACCCAAAATGGGCTACATCCACTAGAAACAACCAATCCTTTTATTCATTCCAGCAAAACTCTCTCTCACAAGTTCCACCACTAATACAATGAGCCTCATACATAACGACCCTTTAAATATATTAGGTTTTTATCATTTTGGGGAAACATAGAAAACCACTTGTTAGATTTGTGACCTAATAAGGAACGGTCTAGATTTCACAATGCATAAATACATATAAAAGCACTCATGTCCTTCATATTGTAGAATTCCAATTTCTAATATAGAACTTGCACATTCCAACATATACCCTTCCGGATCGGGTCTCTAGTCTAGAATCAATTCATACCTACATATACAAATTGATTCATTCTCGCAAACCCTATCCATCATTCTTACTTGTATTTATATAGATAGATCTTGCTTAACCGTATATTTATCTAATCGGTAGTGTCCTTATCCTATATTTAATTTTATTAAATCATTTGGTGAACTCGTTCCTTACATTCCCGTTATCGAATCTTTCATGGCCTCCCATACCTTTGATTTCAATGCTTCCCCATTCTATCTCCAATTCAAATTTGTAATCTCCTTGTTAAACGTGTCCAATTTGATCATGGATTTGGTCTTAATGTATGTAATATTTCATTTATCCATCAAATAATACTTTACATTACGCCCGAATCCATCTACCTTTTGTATTTGTGGCTTTGATGATACCCCTAAGCAAGTATTGCGCACAACCTCTCTTCCCCTTACTGTGGGATCTTGCACTCTTGATGTTCTATGTCACAATATGCCTCATGATGTCCCTTATACTATCCTTCTATGCCATCATTAGTTACATACTATACATATAGTTATTTCTACCCATGCTCTTGCTACATCTTCTTCCATGGTTACCACTACAAAGTATATTCCACACCCCATATTGCTACTCCTTTTGATATTCCCCTCATACATGATTTTGATGACATTACCTACATTTCACATCCTTCTCCTCTTGGGATACACCCTAGTGCTATTAATTTACATGATGAATTTTCTATTGGCACCCATTATACTTCTCCCATTATATCTCACTCTCGATGCACTTTATTAGTCATATGCTTAGTGCTTCCAATGTTACATATCTCTTCGCACCTTCATCATCACAAGTTAGATCACTATATGCTCATTTTACAATGATTTCTAATGCTCCCACTTTCCAAAATCATATGCATGATTCATTCACTATGGATACACCTTATCTTGTTACATTCTTGGGGAAATTCATTCCCTTCTTTCTATATTTTTATTTATGATGAGAGGGGCTAGTTCATACTACTTTATTGCTTCTAATCTTCCCTAATTACACCTATTATTTCTTATGAGTCTTGTGTCTCTCCCTCCATTGCTTGACATTGATATTGATGAGCCTCCTAGAATTACATATGTTACATGTCTTTTGACTCATACATTGATCCTTATGTTTATACTTACATTTTCCACTATTTTCAACATGCCCAATATTACATCTATTCTATTTTCTCCTAATGGGTACATTCTTATTATTTATACACTTCCTACTCATCCAGTTAGGATCTTGGACTCTATAAGGTTTAACCCTCACCACTTTTACATAATTCTCTTATCACTATCGTATTCTAGTTTCTCCACATGCATAACATGATCCTACTCCAAATTATATGATACATGCACTTTCACGCGACACTAGGTCTTTGCCTCATGTTCACATATGTTCATCTTCTTTAGCAGATCATGGGCCCTTGCTACTACTCTCATTGCATAGATCATCTTAGCATCCACATTTGGGGGCATCCTAATTCCCCCACACCACCCGATGACGCACTCTTGTTCTTGGTTCATACTTGATTGTTGAGGGCATCCTTTCCTACATGAACCTCACTTTACACACACACACACCGGGGGCATCCTTATTCCTCCCTTCTAGTTGTTTTCTTTCATATATATACAAATATCCAAAAACATGTTTTCTTAGATCTTGATTGGATGTACTCTTGCTTCCTTATACTATTATATGTTGCACCTTTGTTTATCATGTTACTACGGTTCCTAGTATGCTTTATCATTTTTCATACACACATGCACATTCACATGGTATTTTGAGGTGAATGCAAGTCACTTACAGGTTGTTACACGATGTATGATGTTTGGCCCTATCCATTACTAGTCCCACTGAGGCTCTTGGGGGAATTTACCTTTTCCCACTTACTATCAGGTTCTATCATTGTAATATTTCACATTTTCATTCCTATATTCATATCTTACATTATGGCATATTATTTATATTTCCTAACATGCTAACGGGTGCTTCATGTGTAGCATTTTCCTTGCAAGATTCCTTCTAATCATGGTTGTTTGATTTGTTTGTATCTTGTTTGCTATTATTTGTGGGATATGCCCTATGTTTTCTCGTTTCCTTATTTTCACAATCCTTGATGGATTTGATTTTATTATGACATCTTAAGTTGTGTCCCATGTATGCAATCAACTCCTCATTGTGTCCTTGTTTTTGTTTTCCTATATGTTTTTAATAGTTGTTATTTACATGTGCATTGCTTATTTCCCACTAACACTTGTATGCTATCATTTTCCAATTGTTTTCCTTGTGCCATGGTAACTACCATGCATAATCCCTATTCCCTAGCAGAGAATATTTATCCCATTTATGCATATCATTTTTATCCTTTCTTGTTTGGGTTTAATTTGCATTTTTTCATCTCACGCACCCCAAAAAGTGGTGGAAAACATCGGTTGAACCTTTTTCCCTCCCGTGATTACAAATAGTAGTTATAGAATGGCACACACCATGATTATCACAAAAATCGGTTATAGAATAGGTCTAGAAACAGACTTGCCAAAATTCTGACCTAGATAGAAGCACCTACAAAATACATGAACACGTGGGCGTTAGTGTCCCACATGGGTGCTCTTGTCTTTGGGGAAAAATAGTTACAAAGAAGTTTTAGTAGTTACACATTTACAAGTATTCTCTAGTTTGAAGTTATAAAGTCATCTTTATATTGCAATCAATTACTAACAGGAACTAACTACTTACTCAAGAACCAAAGAAGGAACTAAATAAGGGAATGACACCTAGGGCATATGTAGGACAATGATATGCCTAGAACAATGTGTCACCCAAGGAAAGTTACAAATTAGGTTTGTGATCATCTACAGTGGCACTTATCCATGGGGAAGTGTTAACGGTTGGAGGGAAAAACAGACCGCTCTCCCAATAAAATTTCCCTTAATGTGAAACAAGATGCCTAAATATGAAGTTTAGCATTGGGATGCTCAAATCCCTAGTTTTGCGATAGGATGCCCAAATCCTTCATGTTATTCCAACCAGCTTCTAAGCATTGAGTCTATAAATAGCAACAAAATTGTATCCATTTCTCTTTCAACACTCCAGGTGTACTTTAAACCCTTGGTTAAGCTTTTCCAATGTGTATTTCCATTTTTACATATTTTCCAATTTAAATTTAAACTGCATTACCTAGATCATTGACTACACTTGTTTTCTTTTATAGGTCCTATCATATCCCAATGAAGGCAAAGCACACAAGAAACCATGAAGCAAATCTCAAGCACAATTCGGAAAAGATGATATTCCAAGGAACTACATGCACACATCATTATCATTCCATGCACGCAAAGGTGACCCCTAGGATTTTTATCCTCCCCTTCCTTTAGAAATCCATGATACACAAATTTTTTTCACTATTCCATTTGGCATGCTCCAACACTCATTCGGCACACTATTAGGCACAATCTTGATTTAAATCTCCAAGGTACACTTTTATTTTCTACTTTAGGCTATTGAATCCTTATTCACCAACATAAAGTGGGGAAAATGTAATCACTAAATCTTGTACTTTATACGTACATCGCTAACCTCTAAATACTTCATTTGCATGCATTATTCCTAAGCAAGACAACTAGTCATTAACAACCCCTTTTACTTTTCTTTGACATTATTTTTATCATTATTGATTCATGCTTCGACTTACTGCAACTTGCAGTTTTAGATATTAGCCAACATTTTTCTCAGCTTTGATTTCACTATTTACCTTTTTGAACACCTTGTATAGGACCGCCCATTAGGGATAGGAGCACCTGAGCACTACTGTCCCCTTTGGGTGCTTTTGTCCACTTTCTCTCTTTTGCTGATTTTTGGATGTTACCTCTTTCTTATCTTTGTTTATCACTCTTAGTCAGCCTTTCACTTGTTAATGAGAAATTAACCAAAGGAGTCATATATATATATATATATATATATATATATATATATATATATATATATATATACATATATGTCTTATTTAACCTCATTAGGGGAAATAATTCAATAGGAACTTACATCTATAAGGAGAAAATATTTTCTATCTATTGGGAATGCATACTTCAACTGCATAGGAGCATCTATTCTGAATTCCATACCATGCATTTTACATTGGGAGAAAGTATTTGTATCATGCTATTCTTTGTGTGATCTGGAACTAGGAAATCCTAGTTCAAGGGACATTATTTAAACCACACATGCATGTGTTATAACTACATTGAGTCTGAAATGTATTTCAGCACTCGATGAAAATCTGTGGGGTTATTGTTGAGGTTAGTCCGACTCAAGCATATGCATATTTTTATTCCTCTAATGTGCGCTTGAGTATTGTGCAGGTAGCTAGGGTTTCTTTTGCAGGTATAGGTACGACAGTAACATATGTGCAACAAACCTAATATGACCTACAAAGTGAACAAGAAGTGACTCATAAAGATTCAAATCTTGATTATTTCCGTAAACACCAATGCTTAGATCGGATGCTAACACCCAAGAGATCTTGTCCCATCCAGAGCTCATGTACCTAATAATTTTGCAGTCTATTTTATAATACTGAGAGCTTGAATAGCCGAGAATATTCCCTTTCGATCAGTCTCCGGTCCGAATGGGTTCAAACCTACGAGATACAAGATGATTCATTCTATAAACCCTATATATCACTCTTTATTGTATTTTTATAGCTAGATCTTCCTTGAATAATATTATATTTATTAGATCGAGTAGTGTCCTTATCTTAGATTTAATTTTATTAAATCACTAACTACTCACTAATTTCTCAACTTATTTTCCCAAAACTATAAACATTAAAAATTTCTTTCCAAGACCTTTCTAATGACACCGGTCAAAATTCGTTTGAAGTTTCAAATGAAAAGTTATGATAAAAAACTATAACTCGGTCGTGCTTATGGAGCCTCCTAGTTTGACATCCCCAAGATTTATTTTTCTCTATGCTTGGCTATGAAATCTAACTTAGCCAAAATATCACGCAACCAACCACTGCTACCACATAACCTCTTGGAATTTATGGGTTCTTAGGCTCTAAAGTCACTGTCACCTTGATCTCAACTTTTCAAGCATTCCAAGTGACCTTTGATTGGTCCACGTAGACCAATCATTTATTTTCAATGTTCATGTGGTCATGGGGTCACCTCGGAGTCTCCAAAATGTCCTCGTAGCCTTAGATCACCTCATACACTTGGATAACGGGATCGTGAGTTTTCCTACCTTGACCACTTTTTCTTGAGATATCATTCCTCCAAGACCGAGACTACCATAACTAGTCCATGTGGGATAGTGATATATTTTCATAATATCTTACCCTACCCACCTCTCAAGATCAAACCATTCAATCTTGGTGGCCAATGACTTGATTTTGGGATTTCTCGGGGTTTGGGGATACGATATCTTACTTTATTCGATTTGTAACTTTACGGGAGCCCGAGCTCCCAAAAATTTGTTACATGTCCATATGTGACCCCTTCTCAATGCCTTAGCCAATTATGGACATGGGAAAAAGTGTTAAGTATGAAGCCTTCACTCCACTTTACTAAGTGATATCCATGGCTTATAAATGTGACTCAATCCTTCCATTGTGTGAATATGGGATTAATTCCTATGTGACCCAAGTGACCAAAGTGATCCCCATGTCTCCCTCATTGTGACGTGATTAAATTTAACAGTTTTGATCATTAAGAAAATGGGTGATTTTGACATCACATCCCATATTGACCCCAAAACAAGTGAATTTGATCAATTTTCTGCCTGTTTTGAACTTGGTAAACTTGTATTTGATATGTGCAAGAAATTTTTATGATTCTTAATATGGAAAAGTGTCTAAAGTGCATGAATAGTCATGATCAAATACCAAATTTTAACTCTGAATCCCTAAAATGAGGTGAATTGTTTTGGGCACCAACATTGGCTTTGTTTGGAGGATGGGTACCCTTGTGGGTAACTAGATATCCCCAAAAATATTGAGAGAAAAAGACCAGGTTCCTAATCCATAAACATATCCAACCCCATCACAATTATTATCTTTGTAGTTGAAAACGCATAACGTAACCAAAAATTGATCTACTTTGAAAACAAAACCAAGTAACTTGTTGTAATTTCAACATGCCTCATAATTTATAGATAGAAAAAACCTCTATATTCCATTTATTTATGAGTAACCACATACACAAAACAGCATCACATATATATAAGAACCAAGAAACAAAAACAAACACTTATTTAAACTATACAAAGGACTTTACCACCTCCAATCAATGAAGAAATATTTCAAATTCCTTTCATTAACAAGTAAATATAGAATTTCTTCATTCAAATCTTTAAGGAAGAATTTTTTTCTCCAATGCGAGACATCAATAACATATGTCCCTATCCATAATGAATCAAAATTTCCATGTTTCCCTTTTCCCTCATGTTTATTATCCCATCATTTAGTTGAAATTCCCATACGAAACCTTCTTATCAAAAGATCTCTTCAACTTTCTCTTAAATTTCAAACATCTCTCATGAGATTTCCTTTCGATCTCATCCAATTGAATGAGTTGATTTATTATATCATAAAAGGATCAAAATCATTAAAATTTACCTCTTGCAACAAATGATAAGTGGTAAGCTCTAAGTTTGGAGATAAAGTAGAATACATTTTATAAACCAATTCAAATAGGATCTTTCTTGTGGGCATTTTGGGAGTAACTCTTTCTACCCAAATAGTGAACCTCAGCTCCTCTTCCCACTTCCTTTTGTTCAAACCAATAGTCCTCCTCACAATTCTGATCATATTCTTATTACTAGACATATCTTGATCATTCCTTTTGGATAATAGCTAGATTAATAAGTCGTGTTGATTCCAAACTAGTCACACATCTACAAGATAGGAAAAACTCTGAAACACATAGCATTATCAACTACAATCTTCTTAAGTATGCCAAAAAAATTGATGATAATAGTTTGCAAGTCCATCACTACTTTGTGGGTTGCATTCTGGTTGGGATGGCTTCAACCCATTTATTGAAGTAATCAATTTCCCCTAAGATCCATCTATGTCCACAACTATATTGATTACTTATTTTTCCAATGAAATCCATACCCCATTTTTTAGAAAGGGGTTGTTGCATTAAAAAGGATAAGAAGTGTGTTATATTCATTAAGCATTCCTGCAAAATAGTAACATGGATCACATTTTCTTACAACCTTGGAAACATCAACGAACAATGTGGGCCACCAATAGCCATCTCAAATAATATTATGTGTCGTTGTCTTAGATGTATAATGTCCTCCATATAACGAATGATGAAAGTCAATTATTAGTTTTGTCAATTTCTCCTCATCATCACGTCACATAAGAACACATTCAGGAATTCTCCAAGCTATCCCATCCTTAGTAAGGAAATATATTTGGGAAACTAATCTTAGAGACCTGCATTGTATTTTATCCAAGTGAAAAGGGAAACTCGTGTTTTTTTAAATAATAAACAATATCCCTATACCAATATGATCCCATCAACTCATTTCCAACTGACATGTCATCTTATTATTGCATATTAAATTCAATAGCATCTAAGTTATATTTGTTCATAAGTATGCCCAACCCCTTTCCTCTCACAATCTTTGTTTTATGTACCTCAATATCAAATTCTTGAATTTATTTCACCCATCTACATCTCTTCCTAGAAGTCTCTAAGAAAGTTAATATGTCCTTATCCATGGGATGGCATACATATGATTCGATCTTATAACTTAGAACATATTATATAAAATACTTATAGTGTTAATTAAATAATATGTTTATTTCTCCATAATAGTGTAATTCAATTCAGCATGATGCAAATATTTACTAAAAAGGATATGGGTTATTCATGACCATAGTCATTCTTTTACAATAAAAAACAAGGAGAGGATATGTAAAGGAAAATATATTCCTTTGTTGTTATTTTTTACATTTTTTGGGTTTACATCAAGTATTTAATGTAGAAATGTGTATGCCATACTTTCCACCCTTGCTTGATTGAAAAACAACTCAACACCCTTCACTTAAATCTTGAACAAGTGCTCACAACACCGAAGGATCTATGATTGAAATGATAATAATACAAACCCATTAAGGAACATGTCAATTTTTCAAAATGGTGAAGGTGGGGAAATATAATGATTAGGATAAGTGGTACAACCTTAAACCCTTTAGGTTCAATTCTCATAGTTTTGAAGGTGTGATGAGAACCATTTCTCCTCAAGAAAATTTGATTGATCTATGCAAAGTTGTATTGAACTATATACTTTACCTTTGCATGCTTACACAACACCTTTAGACCTCATTTCTACATAGGACCTTATTATTTTGTATTATGTGTAACCTCCACCTCGCAACACCTACAACCATCCAATGTTACATAGGACATCTAGAATTTAAATATGGTGTGTCAACTCCTCACTACTATGTAAAACATCAAGTGGAAGCATCCATGTATGTTCCGTGTTATAGCATCTATCAATATATTGTGTCATTGGACATATAACCACCAAACCAACAAGAAGTTAAAATTTCACCTAGGTTAAAAATGAATTGTTCTTGTAACCATCCTATTTTTTTAATTTCCATTTGTTGTAGCCACCTTTTAGTAATGCATATTAGCATGCATTCAACTCTAAGAGGAAAATACAAGTGGACATATTCATCTCTTTCACATGTAGCATGAACTGAGTATCTACTAGATGTTGATCATTATAATCATGCTTCAATGTAGGACAATTGGTTAGGAAGTGTTTCCCCCCTTTTCATGACAATCCTCATCCTCGTCCTTAAACATTGTACACCATTTTACCATATATTATTCTTTCATATTAAATAGAATTTACACTATTATACAAATACTTTGATAATCAAATGTGTTTTTATTGTTGTACTAATTTTTCTTTTCATGTTCTATAACTCGTAATTTTCCATCCAAGTTACATGGTTTCCCACCGCACTAGCAACTTGGGCCATACGGTAAAAATAAAGGAGTGCATTATGAACCATTCATTATGGAGCTCCCTAAATTTGTAATTGATATGTATTTGGTAATACCACAATGCATCATTATTAATATCATTTTTAGGAATCATGTTAACATCGTCAATTTTCATAACACATATTGTGTGTAGTGGTTCACTGAGGACTCATCCATCATGAGCATTAATAGTCCACTTAACATCTCCATCTAGGTTATCCTCACATGAGTGAGGAATTAAGACTAAATTAACTAGCCAATATTTAATTTCCTCTTTATATTAGATTATGAATCAAGTATTGTGTTTTATGAATCACTCATCATATAAGTCTCTAACTTGTTCATTGTTATATAATTGATAATTGCACAATGTATTATTTTTTAGTATCATTTGTCGAGAATAAATTATGTTAGTATCGTCAATTTTTACAACCCATATTTTGTGTAGAAGTTCACAATAACCCATTTATTATGAGCGTGAATAATCTAATTCACACTTCTTATATTTAGGCAATGCTCATTGAGACCCTCACGGAAGTTTAGTCATTCCAATATTTTTACAACTTGTGAGATTTGCCACGATCAAATATGCTTAACTTACTATCCAAATTGCAAAACTAAATTAATTAACCAATATTTAAAGTTCCCTTTATATTCTTTTAGAGCATAACTATAAGTACACTCGTTCACACACAAACAAAAACAAGCACTTGAATTTATCTATAATGTAATTTGTAATGTTTAACCATTATTAACGTAAGTTCATAAGATACATATGCATCTAATATCCAAGCACCCATGTTTGGTATTTTGATGTAGAGTTACATAAACAAGTCAATTGATCCAATATCAAATCCCACTAGGAAATGTCACGTCTATTCCAAGAAAACTTAAACCTTCACTTGAGAGAGGATACAATAAGTCAAATATTTGTGAGTTTCTTGTCAAACACCCTGGTTTGGTGTTTTGGTGTGGACTTGCATTTACAAGTTAATTGACCCAAGATCAAATCCCACTAGGAAATGACATGTTTATGCCAAAAACTTAAAACCTCCACTTGAGAGAGGCTACATTAAATCAAAACAAATTAATTGCCTACCAAACACCCCCATTTGGTGTTTTTGTGTTGTCATGTAAAATGTATAGCATGAAAAATTGAAACTTTGAACATGAAAACTATGCCCATGATTCAAAATCATGTTTCCTATTGTTGTGAATACTTCCTCTGGCCATATTTCCTCAAAGCATCAGCACCACCCTAGCTCGGAGGAAAGAACTAACAAGGTTTTCGAGTGTACATGGATGATTACCCAAGATTAATGATGAATTCATTGTGACTCAATGAAAGACTACCGCCTATAGAGGCTTAAAAGGGCCGATTTTGGCCATTTTGCGATTGTTAAACATCCTCTAGGAACTTTGGGGAAAATATAAAGCATCTAAGGGTGATGTCGAGAGTATTAAATATGTTTAAATTAATTTAGGAAAAAATAGGAATAAAATTTGATTCGGGAACAACTTGTGCAAGATCGGGTCTTCTACGTGCAAGGAATGAATGCCCTAAAGGTGAAAGTTTACTTCTCCGGATGAGTACGAAAGCTACAAAAACAAGTGAGGAGAAAAAAATAGGCATCGTAAATCTCTTAAAATCCTCTATAAAGTGGAAGCATCAAATTTGTTCTAAGGTTTAAAAGTTCCCTAAGATATCTCAAAAGTCTGCATTTGCCCCTCTTAGTTAAAGATGGAATAATCCCTAAAATTTTAATTTAAGGAAGAAGAAATTCTCAAAATGGTTCCATTTATCTCACCAAGCTTTTTGGAGTCAAAATTATATAATATTTGACCCAAAAACACTTTCTCATGCTCCGAGGTAGAATTCTCACTCTCGATGTCCCAATTTGGACACAGTGAGTTAAAAATAACTTTCCGAAGAGATAGGTTGCACTTATTCACCTCCAATTTCCCAATTATCCCATAGGGTACATATGGTACAGAGTGAACACAAAATTATGACCCCCTTGTCAATTAAAACTTTTTGTCACTTAACACTTACAACTTCTACCCCTTTGTTGCATGTTTTCACTCCGTTGTTTGTCCCCTTCATGTTTGCTCACCCTCAAGTTGCACTTTTTCCATATTCTATCCCAACTATCCCCAAGAGGATATAGGGGACACAAAATTGTGACCCCTCTTCCCACAATCAACTCATGGTCACTTCAACAGCCATTTTCATCTCCATGTGACTCTGTTTGGCCCCCATACTTCATTTCCAACCCCCTTCTCTTCCCATGTCACACTTTTTTACCTCCATTATCATAATTATTCCCAAGGGTACATAAGGGACATAAAATTGTGACCCCTCTCTTATCGGTTAGCCCATGGTCATTTGAACAACACATCTCACCCCCATGTGACCTAGTTTTGCCCCCAAACCTTATTTCCACCCCTTGCACTCCCAAGTTGCACTTTTCATCCTAATTATCCCAACTATCTAACAATGAGATAGATGGGACATATGGGACACAAAATTTGACCTCATCCCTCTTCTGAAAATTTTTCTAATTGCAGTTAGCTAACTAGGTCCGAGACGGGTCAGAAACTCATACAAATTTGAAATTACTCTCACTCTCCAAACAGTTAGTCAATTTCTCATGTCAAAGTGTTGACGAAATATTCCAACCTCCTTTAATGATTAGACATGCTATAGCATAAAATTGCAGCAAATATTTTTTTATTCTTTGGAGATCCGGCGGGTGAAAAACCTTGAAATTTAGAGTAGAGAATCTCAGAGCAAAACCCATAATTTCAAGACCAGTTTTCGAAAACCAACACATGTAAGTTCCCCTTCTAAAAATAGCAATCATTCATGGTTGGGAATGTCTAAAAATAGTAAGGGTCCAAAATGCTAATTCCTTAGCATTCTTGACACTCCAAATAAGAAAGATACTTCAGAAGGTGAAAACTATGAAAACTTACTAAAAATAAGTCTGGATAGGACCTTCTCGATATTGTAAGTCTTGGAATTGAGCTTAGAAAGCTATGGAAACTCCCATTCTTCTTATCTCGTTGCTTTTTTCCATCTTCACAAGTCCTTGAAGTTGTTTCATGCCCTAGATCGGAAAGAAACCCCTTACATGCTATCAAAGCATCGGTTTTGAGGTGATTTAGCATGACACAACTTGATGCAAGAATTTGGATGATCCAACTCATCCTTATTGTGGAAGAGGAGAGCCATCTTATATGAATCACATTATCATAAGGAATATACTAGAGTGAATCAATATGTGTGAAATATAGTCGGTTGGACAACGAATGAAATCGGGAACATCATGAGGTCTATGAAGGATGTGGAATAATGAGAGATTCATTGGAATTCAAGTAATCAATGAAATGGTCATCAAGATAATGATAAGAAAATATCACCATGAGTGATGTTGGCAAGTCATCTCGAGCTCAAAAATAATGCATATCTCATGAGTGTGTTTATAATTAATCAATTCTTGGTGATATGCTCACTGACTTGCAAGTTAGAAAAGTCACATTTATAGTACTTCATTGCATAGTTTGGAGATCAAGAACATGTAACTCATCTTCAAGTTCCATTTAGGGATCAATCCTCCTATCTGGAGGAGGAAACCTATTTCCATGAGGAGCAATTGATAAAAAAGGTATTCATATACCATAAGTATGTTTCCACTCACGTGACATCCTAGTCATGAAATTGAATTAAAAGGGGTCATCATGTTCAAAACTGAAATGGGAAGCTTGTAGAGTAAGTTAAGGGTCATCATATCCTGAATCCGCCATAATGTCCAAATCTCTTCGAGAAACAATTCAAAATGAGCTAATCAAGTTATCAAGGTAATAAGGACCATCATTTTGTGAGATCAAGGATTCATCTATTCTCATAAGAATCATATGAGAAAGAGAGTGTATGAACACCCTAAAGTTGATTTCATTCAAAGAAAATTCGGAGCTAGGAAGGGTAATAAGGTGATCTTCATATGGATCACCATGTATGTAAGAATAAGAAATCTTCTCATTTTCATTTGATTTCATTCACTTAGTAGTGTTCTTAAATATTCATTCAAAACCTTGTAACCAAAAATGTTACATGGGAGAGATCTTCCTCAAGCACCCTTAAAGATCTTTCAAAATCCAAAAAAAAACATATTCCAAAAACAAAATCAAATATGAAAATCATATTTTAAAGGTGACTCTATCAAAGAACAAATCCATGTTACGATCATTTTTGACATAACAATGATGGAGTTTCAGAATGTCGTTCATCACTAATAAGTGACAAAGAACAATGAAGAAGAATATGACCACCAAGATATCCATATTTATGATCATCCGTATTTTGGACCGACTCTTGCCAAAGTATGAATTCGACACAAAAATAGGTCTCTTTCTTCAACAAAAATTTTGCAATTAGAAAAAGGAAATAAGGTTAGTGACATTCATGCAAAATTTATGAAAAGGCTATCTAGAATAGATAAAATTGCTACATCGAAGATCCTACTATCAAATATTTATGGCTTCAATTCAAACAGATTATTGCTAGAAGAAAGAAAATGGGAATTGACCTGGCTGATCATAGAGAATCTAAGAGCCTAATGAGAAGAATGTAGAAAAGATATGAAATGTTGTATGAGCAAAGCATGAAGATGAATTGTTATGCCCTTAGTCTTATAGCTTATATTGGATATGTAGTGTCGACTTGTGGCTTACATAATCTCTCTTCTTGTCATATGTTATTCATTTATGCTTTCATATGTTTAGTAGGTTGGCCTTGGTGTTGGCCATAGCATAGGATTGGTATTAGGATTGGTATTAGGATTGTTATATATAGGTACTAGTGAGGAGTAGTTAATCGGGATATTGAGCATTTGAGTCTTATTGTATGGTTTGGAGTTTGCCCCTCGAAGTGGCTAAGTTATTCTACTTGCATATTGTTATCATTTATCTACAATATTGTGTTATTTGGTGTTCTATTGTTGATGATATTCAGATTTATACCAAGTAATTTCATTACAAGTGGTATCAAATCCCGATCTCGACTAGAGCTGCGTCAAAACCTAATTATGAAGGTTGGCTATATCAAAATCTCAAAATTGGTAGCGAATTTTTCTATAAATTTCAAACATTTTTAAGTTGTTTTGTAAATGTTGTATAAATTTTATGTTTTTTCATAAATCAGCTACCTAGGGTGCAATTTTTGAATTTTTCTAAGTTTCTTATATTTTCGAAAAGCTTTCCAAAAATTAGTTAGGATTTCTTCTTTAAAATTTCCTCTATTCAACCAGTAAATTTATAAAACCCGAACCCTAAAGTTATGCCCTATTTCATCTTCCCTAGGTCTCAAACCCTACATCATGACTAGTATATCAATTCAAGGCCAAGGGAAAGGTCAAAAACTCCAAGAATGACCCCAAATAAGGAAGATATGGATTTAGAATCTTATAGTTTGGGAGTATCTGAGGTAGTCATCCAACTTCAGGAAAGGGTAAATAATATGGTAAGGATGACCTCAATAATGAGCTTCTTCATCTGAAAGGTAGCCTTAGGGGTGAACTTCAAACGGATTTTCAATCAATGAAGCAGGAGTTGTTGCTCACTATTTCAAAAACAAATCCCAATTCCAGTCATATGGGTTCCTCTAGCAATACTCACACAGGTCCAAATCACTCTAATCAAGGAGGATCCTCTACACATTCAGGTGGATCTCTTTACCAATGGGGGTAATTATTTCAAAAGTGGAAATGCATACATCGATGAAAAGGATCCACTCAATTGGACTACCCAAATGGTTAATTTATTTAATTTCCATCGATCCCATCGAGGAAAAAGTTGACCATGGCATCCTTATATCTAGAACCTGACCAATTCGTCTGGTATCATTGGTTATGTGCTCAAAGGCATAAGAATGGTCTAAGTGTCACATGGACAATTTTCATTGAAGAGATTCAATTACACTATAGTTCTAGTGTGTCAGAGAATTACTTCAGCCAATTAGCAAAGTTACGACAAACAAGTTTAGTAAAGGAGTATGTCCATCAATTCCAAAATATTTCTTTGTGTGTGGAGGATATTACTAAAGAGTAACTTAATGACCTGTTTCTTGGGGGTCTTGAGGACATAATTGAGCATGAGGTGCACATGTTTAATCCACTCAAGGTTTTGATTCTATTATCATGGCACGTAGGGAAGAGGAAAATTTTCTTTCCAGCAAAAGGAAGACCTTTACTAACATAAAAGATCTCCATTGTACCCTCTTCCATTTCAATTGACACCTCAAAGAAATTAAAGAAAAAATAGTAAAAGGGTTATATTTTAACTGTGACAACAAATATGGACCAGGTCATATATGTCTTTGAGAAAGAATTGTTTTACATTGAAGGCTGGTGATGAGGAAGAATATGAGAAAACATCAAGTGAGGAAGTGGAAAACTTAGAGGAATAATCGAAGATCCCGGCCCACTATTTCATGTCATACTCTATCGGGTATTATCACTCCACAAACCCTTGGTCATGGGTTATCTTAAGAAGTAGAAGGTGACAGTATTGATTGATTTGGGGAGCACACATAATTTCATCAATCATAAGCTAGCAACAAGGATAAATTGTTTCATCTACCCAACACTTGAATTTCAAGTAATGATTACAGATGGTGGCATAGTCCAACGTTCATGCAAACGCCATAAAATCAGACTTATGATGGGTGACTACACATTGGAATCTACAATGTTTTTATTCCCATGGGTGGAGCTGATATTGTCTTAGGTGTTCAAGTGGCTCACAAATTTGGGCACCATAGAGCTAAATTTCTAAGAATTGTTCATGTGCTTTCATTCTGAGGGTAAATAATTTGAACTTTGAGGACTACGGAAAAAATCCTCAGGTGGTTAGTTCTCACCAAATGCAGAAGATTCTTAAAAGGGGGTTGAAGGATTTGTAGCATGATTGTTCTCCATGGAATTTCAACCACCAACGATGGTAGTGCATCTTGATCTTTAGAAGGTTATTGATCAACATGCAGTTTTCTTGAAGATCCTAGAGGATTGCCTCTGAAAAATATCGTGATCGTGTCATTCGGTTAATTCCAAATATCCAACCCCCCAACATCAGGCCTTATAGATACCCATATGTGCAAATGAGGGAGATCGAGAAGGTGGTGGAGTAAATGTTGGAAATGGTTATTATTCATCACGATGAGTGTTTATTCTTCTCCAATGGTGATGGTGGTCCACAAGGATGGAAGATGGTGCATGTGTCCAGACTACACAGAACTTAACAAGTACACTATCAAAGATAAGTTTCCTATTCATGTCAATGATGATTTATTAGATGAGTTGCATAACGCAATTTATTTCAAAAAACTAGATTTGTGTTAGGGTATCACCAAATTAGAGTAAAGAAAGAATATATTCATAAGACAGCCTTCAGAACTCATCAAGGGCATTATGAATTCCTAGTGATGCCTTTTGGTATTACTAATGCACCATCCACATTTCATAGTTTGATGAATTTAGTATTTAGACCATTCCTATGGAATTTTTTCTTGGTATTTTTTGATGATATCCTCATCTACAAAAAATCCTGGGAGAAACATTTACAACATTTAAATACAGTATTGGAATCCCTAGAGAAACATCAACTATATGCCAAGCCTTTGAAATGTTCTTTTGGGGTACATGAAGTGGAATACTTGGGCCATATTATCTCTAATGAAGGTGTTAAGGTGGACCCTCACAAGATCCAAGCCATGGTGGAATGGGAAGTCCCAAGAACCCTCAAGCATTTACGAGGTTTCTTAGGTCTCACAGGGTACTATTGTAGATTTGTAAAAACTATGATAGTATAGTAGCACCACTCACAAAATTATTGAAGAAAGACTCCTTTCATTGGAATGAGGAAGCTTCTAGGGCATTTGAAAAATTGAAGGTGGAAATGTGCACCACTCCAGTATTGGCAACCCCATATTTCTCCAAGACCTTCATAGTTTAATGTGATGCTTTAGGAAATGGGATCGAGCAATACTTATACAAGAAGGACATCCCATAGCATTTGAGATCCAACAACTAAAATGAAATATTTTTTTGAAGCCCACCTATGAGAAGGAAATGATGGCAATATTACATGCGGTAAAACAATGGAGACCATACTTGATGGGTAGACACTTCAAGGTAAAACCGATCATGATAGTTTTAAATACTTCTTGGAGAAACGAATATCTTCAGAAGAACAACAAAAGTGGGTCACTAAGATGTTGGGTTATGAATTTGAGATTATTTATAAAAAGGGAAGGAAAATGTGGTCGTTGATGCTCTATCTAGGAGGAATGAGTCCACAGAAGCATTGTTATGTGCCATCTCTATACTAAAGACAGATTGGGTAGATCAAGCAAGGGAAGAATGACATAAAGATGCAGAACCTATATTGTCATTCATAATCTCTAGACACGAGATCCAACCATATCAGAACATTTTATATGGAATGGGGATACATTGTGGTACAAAGACAGGTTATATTTGTGTAATAACTCTACACTTAAACACCATGTTCTTTCAAAGCTCCATTCTTCTCCACTAGGTGGCCATTCTGGGTTCTTGAAAACTTATCATAGAGTTAAGCAAGATTTATTTTGGGAGGGGTTGAAAGGAGATGTTCAAAAATTTGTGGCAGAATTTTTGGTGTCAATGTAATAAGGGTGAGACCATTAAGACACCATGTCTCCTCCAACCCTTTTCTATTCCTAGCGAGATATGGGAAGAGGTATCGATGGATTTCATCACAAGATTGCCTAAATCAGAAGGGAAAAGCATCATCATGGTCGTAGTGGATAGACTTACCAAGTATGCTCATTTTTGTGCCATGGATCATCCTTTCACAGCTAGTACAATTTCCATCTCATTTATGGACACAATTCAAAAGCTCCATGGAACGCCCAAAATTATAATAAGTGATCATGATCCGATATTTACAAGCAATTTTCGGACTTATTTTTTCTCTTTTGTTGGTACCCAACTGGCCCAAAGTTCATCTTATCATCCTTAGTCATATGGGAAAACTGAGGTGGTAAATAAATGTTTGGAGGGATATCTTTGATGTTTTACTTCAGATAAACAAGAACGTTGGGTGCAATGGTTGCCACTTGCATAATGGTGGTAAAATACTTCATTTCATACCTCCTCAAAAATGTCTCCATTTTTGGCACTTTGCAGGTACCATCCTACATCACTCATCTCTAGCTTGAAGGTCAAACCAAAGGTAAGAGAAATCAAATATCACATTCACCACCAACACGAGGTACTCTCTAGTCTTAAAGAGAATTTGGCAAGGGCACAAAACCACATGAAGCAATAGGTTGATCAACATCGTAGTGAGCAAAAATTTTAAGAAGGTGGCTTTGTTTGTGTATGGTTGAAATGACCATATGAGCAGTTACCATTAAAATAACAAAAGAAGGATGATAATCTTATTCCTAAATATTATGTTCATTAATAAGTGTTGAAAGAAATTGGTAGTGTGGCATATAAGTTAGAGCTCCCTCCAGGAAGTAAAATACATCTAGTCTTCCATGTTTCTTGCGTGAAGAAAGTTATTGGGCATCACATTTCCACCCGGTCAAGTGCTTCCCGAATCGTATGAGGAAGAAAGGATCGTATTGGAACACGAAGGTATTCTTGAGACACGTACCAAAATATTGAGAACCAAAGTCATTACGAGTACCGATTAGCATGGAAGAATATGACTATTGAGGATGCATCATGGGAGGATGAAGAATTTGAGCAAAGCAACATTCAAGGCTTCCCAACATTGGGGACATTGTTTCTTTGAAGGGGATGGGCATGGTACACCCTTTCTCCTATATATTATATTGGATATGTAGTGTTGACTTGTGGCTTACATAATCTCTCTTCTTATCGTATGTTATTCATTTACGCTTTCATATGTTTAGCAAGTCGGCCTTAATGTTGGCCATAGCATATAATTGGTATACATAGGTGGTAGTGAGGAGTAGTTAATCGGGATATTGAGAATTTGAGTCTTATTGTATGGTTTGGAGGTTTCCCCCTCGAAATGGCTAAGTTATTCTATTTGCATATAGTTATCATTTATCTACAATATTGTGTTCTTTGGTATTCTATTGTTGTTGATACTCATATTTATACTAGTAATTTCATTATATAAATCTCTAAACCAAGCGGGAAAAGAAGAATATCTTGAAGGTAATGTTATGAATTAAACATGACTATTAACCGAGAGACTCAAAGCATTATCTTTCGTCTCTCTTCCTTTAGATGATTTTCTTATTTATGGAGATGAAGAAATGGCAACCTCGAAAAGGGAGTATGTGCGAAGGATTTTGAGAGTTGTAGAAGGAAATCTTATCCTCAAACCAATCTTGAAATTCTAAATTATGTTGTGTCCATGCAAGAAAAGTATAAGCGAGCTTGAATCACTCCATAATTAAGAAGAAGAGATCCATATTTTGGAAGAAAATTTTGTCAACTCTCCATATTACAAAGTGTTTATTTTAGAAAGACTCTCATTACTATCCTATTCTTGATAATTTTGATGAATTTCAACTCAACACCTTAGAGGATAGTGAAGAAAGCATGGCGAGTATCCATCTGCAGACTACACTTTGGCCTAAAGCATAGTCCTTTGGAGGAGAAATGTGCACGAGAAATTACAATCCTTGTCTCGTGATAAAAGATCTAGTGCTCAGCTGAAAATTCCACCAACTGTGAATATGTTCAATAAATGAATCCTCCTTCCCCACCACAAGTTCTTCAGGAGGATGACTTTGAGGTAATTATTTATGGTTTTCTTTCTCATTTTGACTCTTTATTTAATGCACAAATGACTAATGATGAAATAGAGAAAATTGAAGAATCCAATTTCCTTGTTGAAACAATTATGGATGAATGGGTAACACATGATCTCTATGATTATTTGTTTTCCTTTCATCACCAAAGGAGTGTGATAGTGGTCATAATTTCAAATATGGAGCCCTCTCTTTTCCCTAAGAAGAAGAGGGATCTCCAAGAGAGGTTCGAGGATAGTGTAAATGATTTTCTCATGTTGTAGCCCCAACATTGTGTTATCCCTCCTTTCATGAGGATGATTTGATGAATCTTGAATTGAAAGGTGTACCCTTCCCATTCAGCATGGATATTGCCTCTCTATTTTAAAATGATGAAGATCATGTATGCCTTAACTTACAAGAAGGTAACCCCCAAATGATAAGAAATTTGGATCATGAGAAAGAATATTTTTCAAATGAGTGCTAGTCATATGATTCCTAGGTTTCCAATCATCTCCCGAGACCCAATGTGAATATTTTTCAAATGAATGTGAAAGTGAGTATGTGGCATCTTTGAAGGAGGAATCTGTGTAAGAAATTTTGAATATTACAGAATAAATTAAAGACCCTCAACATAGTCTTGATATCACGACATATGACTATGCAAGATAAGTATGAGTCCAATTTTCATTCTTCTTATGATGCACAAATGTTCAATAATGAGATAGAACAAATAGAGGAGCTCAATGTTCTCCTTGAAACATCGATGGATGAGTATGAATGTGAAGAATATAGTATTCGGGATGAATGGAAGGGAAAGGAAATGCTTGAATATCATACGGATGTCCTCATTTATGAGGATAATACCTCCATCCACGAAAATGATATTGAGGTTAATCATGAGTTGGTGGGCACAGAAAGAAATCATTTGGAACAAATGGATGAGAATATATAGGAATCTTGTGAATGGAGTCAGAATCAGCTTGCTCTCACCACTTCCAAATTCCTGCTGATTTGGAACATGAATCCATGTTGCAACCTTCTCTTACGGATGATGAATACTTTCATGATAAAAGTAGATATTCTATTTTTGAAAACATGGAAGAGTGGATTCTTATGGTCACGAAGCATCGGCGAAGACTACGTAAAGGAAAATTTTCGAACAAGTAACAAAATGGTCATTGGATACAAAGGTGTTTTCTATACAATATCAATATGAGGATGGAAACTTGGTCTCTCTCCTTCTTCTCAAACCATGTAGAGCCATCACAGGAAATGGCATGAACATCTAATTATCTTTGAGCTTTGGAAGTGGTATGAATTCAACCCATTGTTCCATGATGGTACCTTTTTTCTCAACCCATTGTGAGTGTGTATATATTAATCCCCTGCATCTATAAATTTCCCCCATGTACCATAGTTTCCCTTTTCTTTATGTGCTCTCTTTCCATTTTTGGTGTGTTTCCTTTCTAGTTGGTTTGTTTGTTTGGTTTTCCCTCGTGTGTGTCCGTTGTTTGTATTGATAGTGAAGGAATGACTATATTTCCCAATTGACCAAGGCATTGTCTCGCTTACCAAGAGAGTTTCGAGTTTTTCCATTTCCCCTTACAGATCTAAGGTCACCAAGCTAGAACCAATTGTTGTCGTGTAAAATTTATAGCGTGAAAAATTGAAACTTTGAGCATGAAAACTAAGCCCATGATTGAAAATCATGTTTCCCTATCATTGTGAATCCTTCCTCGACCATCCTACCCTCAGTATCACCATCACCCCGACTCAGAGGAAACTATTAACAAGGTTTTCAAGTTTTTTCAATGTGCAGGGATGATTACCCAATATGATTGATGAATTCATTGTGACTTGATGAAAGACTACTTCCTCGGAGGCCTAAAAAGGCCATTTTTGGCCATTTTGTGTCTAGTTAAACATCCTCATGGAACTTTTAGGTAAAATATAAAGCATTTTAGGGTGATCTCGGACAACAATGAAGATGCCTAAATAAATTTAGGAAAATTTTGGATAGAAAATCGATGCGGGAACAATTTGTGCAAGACCGGGTCTTCTTGGTGTAGAGAATGAAAGTCCTAATGATGAAAGTTGACTTCTTTGGATGATTCCGAGAGTTCTAGAAAGAATGAGGAGGAAACAATAGGCATCATAAATCTCTTTCAATCCTCTACAAGGTGGAAGCATCAACTTTGTTCCAAGTCTTGAAGATTTCCGATATATTTCAAAACTCTCATGCCTACCCCTCTCGATTCAAGATGGAATATACCCTAAATTTTGTGTTGTAATCATAATAAAGTCTCAAAAATGGTTCTATTGATATCGCCAAGTGTTTTGTAGTCAAAATTATATAAGGTTTTAAAATAAACAACTTTCCCATGCTCCCAAGGCGAAATGCTCACTCCCAGTGTCTTGATTTGGACATGATGAGTTAAAAATAACTTTCCGGAAGTTGCAGAGTCACACTTTCTTACCTCAACCATCAAAATTTTCCCTAGGGTAAATATGATAGAGCTGGTACACAAAATTGTGGCCCGTTTTCAAGAAAAACTTTCCGTCACTTAAGACTTATAACTTATGCCCCTAAGTTACATGTTTTTACTTCGCCGCTTGCCCCCTTCATGTTTCCTCACCCTCGGCTCAAACTTGTTGCCTCCTATTGTCCCAACTATCCCAAGGGGCCATATGGGATATAGGGGACACAAAAGTGTGGCCCCTCTTCCCACATTCATTTCTTAGTCACTTCAATAGCCATTTTCAGCTCCATGCAACCTTGTTTAGCCCCCCAAACTTCATTTCTAGCCCCCTTCTCTCTTCCTGAGTCACATTTTTCACCTCCATTATCCCAAATGTCCCAAAGGGGATAGATGGGATAGAGGGACACAAAATTTTGACACCTCTCCTTCCAGTTATCCCCTACTCATTTGAACATCCCTTTTCACCCCCATGTGACCCAATTTTGCCCCCCAAACCTCATTTTTAGCCCCCTTACACTCCCAAGTCACACTTTTTGTCCCAATTATCCCCCACATGATAAAGGGGATAGAAGAGACACAAAAGTGTTTCTTCACCCATCTTGTGCAATTTTTCCTAACTCTGGTTAGCTAACTGGGGTCTCGGGGGTCAGGAAACTCATACAATTGAAATTGCTCTCACTCTCCAAATAGTTGGTAAATTTCTCATGTCAAAGTTTTGATGAATTATTTTGACCTCCATTAATTATCATACATGCTACAACATCAAATTGCATAAACTTTCTTTTTGATTCTACGAGAGATCCGATGATCGAAAAATCGTGAAATTTGGAATAGAGAATTTCATAGCAAAACCCAATTTCAAGAAAAAAATTTTGCAACCCAAAGCACATGTAAGTTCCACTTCTAAAAATAGTAGGTATTCATGGTTGGGCATGTATGAAAATAGTAAATTTCTAAAAATTATAAGTCCTCGCACTCCAAAAGAGCAAGAAACGTCGAGAAGGTGAAAACTATGAAAACTTACTAAAAATAACAATCCTAGATAGGACCTGCTAAAAATAGTAAGTCTTGGAATTGAGCTCAGAAATTTGTGGCAACTCCCATTCTGCTTATCTCTCGTTACTTTTTCCATCATCGCAAGGTCAAGAAGTTGTTTCGTGGCCCAAACAGGAAAGAAAACCCCTGCATGCTCTCAAAGTATCAATTCAAGGTGATTCTACATGGCACATGACTTGATGCAATAAGTTGGATGATCCAACTCATCTTGATTGTGGCAGAGGAGATCCATCCTGTATGAATCACATTATGACAAGGAACAAACTAGAGTGAATCAGTATGTGTGAAAGATAGTCACTTGGACAACGAGTGAAATCGGGAACATCATTAGGTTCTGTGAAGGATGTGAAACATCAAGAGTTTCATTGGAATTCAAGTCATTAAGGAAATGGTCATCAAGAAAATGATAAGAAAATATCAGCATGAGTGATGTGGGCGGTCATCTCGAGCTCACAAACAATGCATATCTCATGAGAGTGTTTCTAAACACTTAATCAGTGTTTGGTGATGTGCTCACATCTTACAAGTCAAAAAAATCGTAATTATAGTACTTCATTTCAGTTTGGAGATCAAGAACATGTAACTCATCTTAAAGTTCCACTCGGGGATCAATCGTGTTATCTTGAGGAGGAAACCTATCTCCATGAAGAGCAATTGAGAAAAAAACATTCATAAACCATAAGTATGTTTCCACTCATGTGACATCATGGTCATGAAATTGAATTAAAAGGGGTCATCATGTTCAAAAGTGAAATGGGAAGCTCATGGAGTAAGTTGAGGATCATCATATCCTGAATTTGCCATCATGTCCAAATCTCTCTCGAGAAACAAGTCAAAATGAGCTAATCAAGCTATCAAGGTACTCAGGACCATCAGTTGTGAAAGATCAAGGAGACATATTCTCATGATAATCATATGATCATCCTCAAGTTGATTCCATTCAAGGAGAATTTTGGATCCATGAAGGGTAAGAGGATGATCTTCATATGGAGCACCATGTATGCAAGAATGAGAAATCATCTCAGTTTCACTTGATGTCATTCACTTGGTAGTGTTATTAAATACTCATTCAAAACCTTGTAGTGTGATCACACCTTAAAGGAGGAAGCACATTGCAATCACCTCATTTTAGTCTAATGGATGGTCATAGGATAAGAATCTCATTCAAGAAGAAATCCTTCTATCTGCAAGGTGAAGACCTATTTCAATAAGTAACAGACAAGCATAAAGAGGTTTGAGCATCATGGAGTTGATTTGTGATCACTAGAGTAAATTGTGAAGGCCTAGAGAAGTAAGAAAGTGATCCTCACTCTTGCCTTGTAATCAAAAGATATCATCATGTTCCCATCACAATGTAGATCTCATAACAATGTTTCTAAACACTTATTTGATGCTCTGGAATGTTTCCATTATCTCATAGAAGAAGGATATTGTGATCATAGTGCTCTAAGTCAACAAGTTTTTCATCAAGCAAAAGCTTCATCTTCATCAGATTGATCAACCCTTCTCTCTCTTCCTCCCCTTTCTTCTCTCTCCATATTCTAATTATTCATTAAGAATGCACTTTTTTGCTATTTTGTCTTATTCACTTAAGTGACCTTCAACATTAACATTGTAAGAGTTCTTTTTCACTAATAAGGAAAAGGCTCGCTTTTGTATCTTACAAATATAAGAGATCACAAATGATGCGAGATAGGTGAAAGGTCATGTTGGGGGTAGATGAAGAGACATTTTTGTATGTTATAAATTGGAATGGCTTCTCCATTCCAAAAGGTTGGCAATTTTGGATTGTTGTATGTTGTTGAGATTTGTATCACTACTACATCAAGAAATAAGAGCTACATTTATTCTATGTCCTTTTATATGTTCCTCTATCCTCTCTACTCTCCAACTTTGCAAGCATTTTGATCTTGTACAACCAAGAAGGAACTTTGTCCTTGATTGATAGATCTGTAGAACTTTGTGTCTTTGGTTTATTTGTCTTGTTGATTGCTTACATTTTTATGTTCTTCTAATTGAATGTGGACCTACTTTGGTTTATGTATGTGAATTATGTAAGCCTACTCACAACATTAACCCTCTCCTTATTTCTCCAACTCCCATTTACCTCCCTTCACAACAAATTCCTCCCTTGTACTTTGTACAAAAACTTTTCCATAGGTTTAGTGGAGTATTCCTCTGTGATCCCCGGCCAAACGGCCATCCATCTTTTTTAGTTAGTTTACATTCAATAATGGGAGCCTCTCACACAAGGAGGGGCTTAACTCCATGACCGTTGGTGAAAACCAATAATCTACACTGCCATAAATTACAAGATAATTTACAATTGTGGACATAAATTTACAAGATAATTCACCTGAGATCAAATCCCGCTAGGAAATAGCGTCTCTATACCAAACAACGAGAGAGTCTACAATGAATAAAAAAATTATAAGTGCCTTACCAAGTACCTCGGTTTGGTGGTTTGGTGGTTTTGTGTGGGCTTACATTTACAAGTTAATTGACCTACGATCATATCCCACTAGGAAATAGCATGTCTATGCCAAGCAAGCTCAACCCTCCACTTTAAAAGGGCTACAATAAGTCAAAAATGTATGTGTCTTGCCAAACACCCTAATTTGATGTTTTAATGTGGACTTACAATTACAAGTTAATTGGTCTAAGATCTCATCCCACTAGGAAATGACATGTCGTTCAAAACTAGGGCATGCTACAATAAGTCAAAAAATTGTGCCTTGTCAAGTACCCGAGTTTGGTGTTTTGGTTTGGACTTACACTTACGACTTAATTGATCCAAGATCAAATCTCGTTGAGAAATGGCATGCCTATGCCAAATAATCTTAAACCTCATCTTGAGACAAAGCTCTGATAAGTCAAAAATGTGTAATGTCGAAGGGCCCTTAGTCTATTGGTGATGATGTATGGCTTTCAATGAGCCCACCGGTGATCAAGTCTTGTTGAGTGCAAGGCCTACAGACACCCGACATGGAGAATCGAAATGGTCGAGGCCAAGATCGTGCCCTGGGTGACTTTGACAGTGTGGAGGCCCCTTACTCGTAGTTGTTTAGCTAAAGGTGATCACGAGTTTATTTGTACACTTTCTCATACGTTGATAAATGTTATATGCTTCCTATGAAGCATGAGCAGATATGTCGACAATCTATGTAATCTAGTGCCCATTGTGTGCACTACACATCAAAAAATAATTGTGTAATTGCCTTGCCAAGCAACTCAATCTAGTGTTTTATATTTATAAGTTAATTGACCTAAGATTAAATCCCATTGAGAAATGGCATGTCTATAACAAGCAAGCTTAAACCTCTAGTGAAATCAGGCAACAATAAGTCAAAAATTTGTATGTGTCTAGCCAACGGCCTCAATTTGGTGGTTTTGTGTGGACTTACAAGTTAATTGACCAAAGATCGATCCCTTTGAAAAATGACATGCCAATGCCAAGCATGTCCATGAGTTGCAAAGTAAACACTTTTAATTTTTATTAAATGAAGTATAAAAAAAGTAAATAATTATTAACTATCCCCATGATTTCTAAAGCAAACCCTTTTTATTTTTCTAAATGGTTGTTCATACAATGCTCCGAGCTCCCATTCTAGGGCACTCTGGAAGGATGTTACCAAGGGATGTTGAGTTCTTCTATACTTGTCAGTTGCATTTAATTAAAAATCTTCAAGGTCTTTTTAACAAGGCCATTTTGGTGCGACAATAATTACGGTCCACAAAAGCACACTTTGAAGTCAGTACCAATTTTGTCCCCCTAAAACTTTTTGTTATCAATGTGTCAAAAAAATTCCACTCCAATTTGTTGTCCACATCATAAGGTCAACATTTACCTTGAGTCCCATGTTGTAGTTCCATTTCCAAGGTGTTCGGAAGGAAAATAATTCCATTATCCTAAAAGGAGACAAACGTGTTTTTCAAGAAGGAAGAAATGGGCAAAGAAAGGTTGTGGTCCCATGCAAGGGGCAAGTTCAAACTTTGAGCAGGAGTAAGAGAGAGAAAATGGGATGTTTTAGCACTAATAGGATCCCATAAATTTTTATTTTCTCTGCAAAGACAAAATATGATACTTTAGCAATAGCATAAGCACAGTCCTATTAATCCCAAACAAAACATTGGAAGAAAAAATTGGAAGGGAAGCTCAAACAAATATGCCAAGTGGCAGAAGAACTACCTAAAAATTTTAAGCATGTGAATTTTTGTGTGCCCTCCACGCCTAATGGGGTTGGAAGCCTCTCCCTAAATTATAGTTGCTCATAGCGTTGTTGGGTTTAAGAAACAATAGTAAAAAAATACATGGGACCACACTTCGCAGATAAACATGAGCAAGTAGCCCCAAAGATGGGACAAGTTATAAGTGGTGGTACCCACACACACAAAAAGATAACAATGATACTCAAGGTGTGCACATGCAAGACAAGAGAAAATTACGCGACATAAAGTGTGCACATGGACAATTCGGCATCAAAATGTCAAGCGAAGGAGACCTTGCACACGCGCAAAGGATAGACATAGAGTTGAATAGGGAGTTGTATGCGAATAGAAGTAGAAGCCAAGGTGAGAGGTGAAGGGAGAAACAAGTTCACACACATGCACATAGGAAGCAACACGAGCAAGTGCATTTGTACATGTCGGTAGAGCATTGAAGCTAACATACCATGAAAGGCAAGTGTACACTCTTTGAAAGCCCCGTCGATTTTTTCCCCATGCGACGAAGCCCCGTCGAATTTTTCCCATATTTTTAGCATTACCCAACACACTTGAGCTCTATCACCATCCACTTGTCGATTTATGAACATCATATCTAATCCTACCCAACAATGCTTCCAAAGTTTGTGGCCACCTTGGTCACTCCTACATTGTTGATTTGCAAACTTTATGGAAGTAATTGTTGGCCTCCTCTTTTTAGCAAACATGAAGTACTTGTTGGTACCACGAAAATGATCCGCACACAACTCTTGAGATGGACCTATTGGAGTCCATAATTCCAAAAGGGACCACATTCACATTTACAATTTCGAGGCAAATTTGGAAGTACCCAATAAGTCTCATCTCACGCATTAGTTGGCCAATAGTGGCCTAACACAAGAAGTTGATTTCCCTCTGTCAAGTTGGTACTTAATGGCATGTGATGAGTACTTTGATCTCGAGTGGCATCAAGTGCACTAATGTGAAGGCTTTCCCATTTCTCGCTTGGATGGTGACTCCCTCAAAACATATTTCAAAATTCCATCTCTTGAGGCATATGTGAACATTACTATGGAGAGTACTCATCTCTATAGTGAGAAAAACTATAAGCATAGTGTCCATGATATCACTTCGTCATGATTAAAGGTCAAAACGCCCAACAAGTTAAAGTTGCCAAGGAAGCTTCACATGTCAAACTTCAACATATTTGATTACATCACTTTACACAACCAAGTGACGAGAAACTAGGTTACTAATGAATTTCAGCATTGGATGTTTTGCTTCATCGTCATTGTAGGCAATGGAAAGCAATTCGATTAGGAGAAGGTCATCAATGACTTGATCCATAAATAGTTGATTGTGTTGCAACATACCGTAACATTCTATATGAAGACCTACTTGGTTTCATCCATTGTCACCACCAAGGATTTCATGGGATTGAATGTTCACATGACATTGAGTGCAAATACAAAATTATGGGAGTACTACACATAGTTGACCTTAGAGAACAATAAAGCTCATTTCCACGGGGTGAACAACACGTTCACAATGTTCATGGTTAGAACCCTAGAGAAAAATCTTATGAAAAGAGTCTTCGATGTTGGTTCCAAGTTGGTGACTAGATAAGGCATTATGTTCATACGATTCCTCATATTCACATACATTTGAATTGGCGGCTTCAATGGTGTTCCTTATTGTCTCGTAGAAATATGCTTCAAACAAGATGATCCCGATCCAAAGGTTGTTTAGGCATAATCATATAGTAGCCATCTCATTCCCCATTGGATTGGAACATTATACATGGCAAAATTCTACCGATGTCGAGCACGACCTTTTTCTACCTTCAACCTACACTCCCACTTCAAAAGAGTCAACTTTGACGGTAAAGGCTTCGCAAAACCCAGTTAGGCTCCATGTTTCGCTTTGCTTTGTAGTTGAAGACCTGCAAGGTCGATAGTGTTGATGAATACAAGGTTTGACATAGGTGGTATGCTCAAATCAGCTTGGGGAAAATTAAATCCCTTTTGAATATGAAGATACATGATAGCATGAATGATGATCGAGTTGGACTTGCTCGGGATGAATTTGTAAATCGCATTGCATTCTGACTGTTGGTCCCATAAATTGGTCACTCCCAAAGGAGAATGACAGATGAATTCAATAAGCCCATGGTGAAGCATTCATTGAAATGGCTCGAGAGTAAAGTTTCAAAATACGCATGGAATCATACCTCCAAGAAGCCTAAGTGATGAAAAGTGCATTACACAATTGAGTTCTCTATACACCCCTCTTCAAGAACTCATGCCAAGGGCTAGCCCTCGTTCCTCAACTCCATGTGCAGAGGATGATGATGAAGAACCCGACCGAGTAGAGAAAAATGTCGGACAAGGCATGTGGCCTTGGCCCACAAATCAAATTGGCGTTCCAAAGAGGACCTCCTCTACAAATTGAACAAACCTCTCAACCAGAGTGCCTACTCTACAATATGTAGATTATGCACCATTGATCGGCGATACGAATTTGATATATAAAGCAATCAATCAAGCTCATAGCCATGTGTCGAGTCACTATTTACTCTTCTCCATCTTTGCCTCTTCCCTCTTGTCTTTGAATCCACCTCATTCACCTTCTAGCAGTCTTCCTAGGCAGCCAACCCCTCTTCGGCACCTCAACATGGTTGGATGCGCAAAATGTTACACACACGCACGCACATGCACGCACCCAGCGCGCGCGCGCATGCACACCAACCCCTCAAGTGCATGAGGCTAGTAATTTCTAAGTAGGAAAAAGATTGTTGAGACCTTTGAACCTAATTTTAGCCTAGTGGCTAGCCTCCTTTGAGCCCCTCCAAAGAAAGTGAAATCAACATCAAGGATAGACACCAAGACTTCAAGAGCTAGATTTTTAGAAGAGGCCAAGCCAAAGGGAGACATTGAAGTTGGAGAAGCAACCTTTGTTGATTTTGACTACGAGAGAATACCAGCTGGGGAAGTTAACACCTAGAGTGTTTATTCACGAAATACAAGAAGCAACAACTCGTGTGGTAGGGATGATTACAAAAAGCAAGCAATGCAAAGCTAAGAACAAGTAACTAGTATCTATAGTGAACTATCTCTAGGCCTCGGTTGCTCCTCTTCAAGGTTTTTCTGGTCCACCCACTCCGCACATGGAATTAATCAAGTTGTTATCAAGAGGCTAAGCCAACTAAACCGCTTTGGTAAAGGTAGTTCAAGTTTTGGTACGGCAGATCAAATTTTAAATTGAAGTATAAGGTTCATTAAGAAATCCATGGCCATTTATGAGGCAAAGCAACTTAATTTCATACATTGAGCCATAACACCAAAGAGCTTAGCATCATGGATGGGGACCGAATGGTCATAATAGGAGTGTTTGCCAAGGAGGAGGATAGTCACTCTTTTGACAAGAAGGAATTAATCTAATGGACACTTGTAGTCTTGAAGGAGGTAAAGAAGGAATTGTCGAAGCTCCTAAAAGAAGATAATAAGAGAAATGGAGCATTGGACCAAAGAGTGAAGACACTCTGTGTTACTTATTTAGACAAGATGGCAACATTCATTCCACTAAAGAGATTCGGGCATAATTTACCAATTTGATCAATGAAGACATCCAGGATGAAGCCTTCGACATGGCGGGCTATGAACAAACTTAGTGAGTTGCACATGAGCATAAAAGAATTGTACAATAACCTATCCAATTTTCAAGGCATGTTATTGAAGCTCGAGACTATCCTAAAAAAATGGAGCATCAAGTGCAATGAAACGATCATTGCCAACGAGAAGACAATCATTGTCTCACTCAATAGGTTTTGGGGCTTCAAGGCTAGGAAGACCAATGTTAAGGATAAAGGAGTGTTTCTTAATGTTATAATTTTGAGTTACTTTTTAAAAATAAAATATAACTAGAAAGAGATTTTTTTTGGTTAGAATCTGAAAGGTCTCGCATATTTTTAATATGTTTTGTAACTAATTAATAAGAAAGGAAGTTGAAAGGTTTTAAAACGTCGATTACATTTTCTCATTGCAAGCGCGAGATACATCTATGTCATTGGGGTTTTTTGCGTGTTGCTCCAAAATTTTGCTAAGAGAATAATAGTTGTTTGAAACTTTGTATTCATTTCTCACCAACAAATACATGGAAATGTCCCGAAGTTTGTATTGTACTTTCTTTGGCAATTGTATACCTATATGTTGCAAAATTTTGACTTTAGTTAGCAATCTTTTAATGCTTTGAATCCATGCACAATAGGATAAAATCTACGCTTGTTTATTCACAAATGCATTTCATTCTCTTGCTTCTTTTGTTCTCCTCTCTTCTCTTATTTTTCTTTTCTCCCACAACTCTTTTCAAATGCCCCCACAATCTAATTTACTGTAAATATTGCAAATACTTTGTGTGCGCACAATTTTAATAAAGGAGTCTTCCCTTATACTAGAGAAGGGATTTCGTACCCTCACTACTCTGTCGAAGCACTTATTTCTGCATTCACATGCAAAAACTCTCGCCAAAAAGAGTTGACACAAACAATAATCTTTCTCAACCCTTGCATTGAATCTTTCTACAAAATCCTTGTCTAGTTTCCCATTTGTACAAAAACATCTAACCAGTCAAACACAATAACCACACCCAACAACCACCAAATAAAAGACATTACTTAATCTTGAAAAATGGAGATGTGGTTTCCCTCATATTATAGAAACGCAAATCATCAAACTATTATCACTTGTGCAGCCAACTCACATATGTTGTGAATCATTTTCACTTCACCTATGTTGTACATAAAAACTTTGCACAAATCCAAGTCGCTAACTCTATTTTTCATCTATATAATCCTAATTAAATTCAGCTTACTTTTCATTGTGTATATTGTTTAATGGGTGTATTCCAATTGTAGTAGTTAGAGATAGCAATCACCAACCATGACCATGCACTCCTAACCATAGCCCACCTGCCCCCACTAGTAATTTGGCACACACCACCTTCACGTAGTATGATTCTCTTCCATTCTCTCCTTTCACTAGAAATCGTGCAAGCACCCAACCATGGTCACCACCCAAGGTAATTTACAATTTCACATCTAATATACACTAAGGTGGTTATATTATTATATTGTGTATTACATGTATGCCACAATTGTCATGCTCGTTATCTTCTACCTAAGTCACATTGGCTATCCTAATCCTAATGTTCACCTAGTCCAACCATTGGGAGAACAATAGAATAGGCACATCATGAAAAAAATGAAAATTTCTAAAACCTAATAGCAATATGGGAATAAAATCAACAATGCATGGAGGAAGTGGTGATTGTAATGGAATATAATCAAAATGTTGAGCTAGTTGGTGAGTGAAGATTAATATTCATATTACACTTCAAATTAGACATACAAGCAAGTGGCAAAAATCAAAGCCGCAACTTTTCTTGGTAAAGTGTTGGTCTTCTATACTACCTTTTATTAAAACCAAACATGATAAGTTCGTTTCATCTGTTTCCTTCATGGGGAGAGATAAGAGAAAGTGGTGTGATAGGGTCAACCAATAAATGAACAGTAAAAGTTGGGTGTGGTGCAGTCTGGAGAACAAATAAAATCTCATAGGCAATCACAAAACTGTGTTTTGCATTTGAAGGCCGGCAACATTTTAAAGCAAGGAAACAAAACCTAATCACATATAAGGAAAAATATAAACATTTACTGTCATCCTGCAGCATTATTTCATCACTTATCCTCCAGAATCTTTCTCAAAAATACTTTTTTGTTGTTTTTATTTATGTTGAGCAATAAGCTCACATTCCTTTACTTAAACACCATCATAGCAAACTTTTACCTTTTCCCTCTATTACCAGGAAACGCCTAGGTCCCCCGTTTCGTTTCCGAAACTTTCCAAAACGGAAACTCCTTCGAAACGTCCTAGAGATAAGTATACATGATAATAATGTATTATTTCAATGAATACAAAATATTTCGAGTGTTTTATCAGTTATCTCTTATGGTCTATGGATTACAATTTTAAAATGAGTACTATGCTATATATATATATATATATATTGTACAGACGTTTCCCGTAACGTTTCGTACCCAAGGTTTTTTGAAAATTGGCATTTCCGCGTTTCGTACCCTGTACCCATTTCCGTTTCCGTTTCCTGGCAACATAGCTTTTTCTTTTGAAAACTTCAGTCTTATACATTCTATATCAGTTACCTCAAGCCAATACTGCCTTTCTCCATATAAATGCTTCTACCAACACTTGCAGACCAGTGAGGGCATACAATAACATCACTTTCACTTTTGTTTGATCCACCACCTTCCAAGCATAACTAAAGTTATTTTCTCTGAAACTAAGATGACAAAAAAACTACAATACCTTGGGCAACTACTGAACTTTATTAAGTAGGTGATAAAAGATAAATACAATACCTTAGGCAGCTGAGATAAACTACAATACCTACAGCAGCTGCTAAATTACTCAAAGCAATCAGATATCACTATGACAAATAGTAAAAAAAAAGGCACGAATGACCACCTCAGACCAACGGCCTTGACAATGTTAATCACAGAGATTTCTTCAAAACTCAATTTTACTTGGTAAAAACTAAATTGAAAAAATCCTCATCATGTGGGCACGATTTACAGATATTCCAGAAGATTTTTCTGTCCTGCAATTGCATTTCCAAATTGAATTTCCAACCTCGTCCTCAAATCATATCATTTTTAATACCTTAAAATCATATCATTTTAATACTTTTAAACTTTGAACTCTTAGGAAAGCATCTTTTCAACTTCATGGTGTAAATATCAACATATAGAAGCAATAATGTAAGCTATTATTTTTCACTATTCTCCAACATCAAGTTGCTGCTCACAAAAACAAAGACAAATTAAAAATATATGAATCTCAGCCCCCATGAGGTCACGCATCACTTAACTGGAGATGGATTTTGTGAATCAAAAAAAGATTCACACATCTTTAATATATCTGACGAATGTCTTTCTAGAGTTGGCAATTATTTCAATCCATCTTTACTCGAGTGCAATATCCTCAAAACTCCAATTTCAACACAAAATAGACATCGGTAGGGGATTCGGAAAATTTGTGAGATGAGATAAATAATCTAATAATCATTCCTCTCTTGATATTTGGAGTTTGGAATATCCAACGCAAGAATTTAGAGACTCAACACATAGCATTGTTACATTCTACTACGAGTTCCTTGTGGGAATTCATACAGAATCAATCATGTATGTGTATTAAATAAGACTTAATGAGCACTTGCTTCATTAAATTAAAAACTTCCTTAGGTCACCAGAAACAAAACTTCTGCAAATATTAAAACCGCTTGCTGAACCAGCATATACTTTGGGGTATTCAAAGTGTGACCCAAAATGTGTACAAAATTGAGATATTACTATCACCTGCCTTTCAGTTATTTGATAGATGAGGAGCATCTAAATACCTCAGTAAAAGTTTATATAAAGTGAATACCTGCATCTTGTTTTCAACATCACACTAATCTTCAAGTTCAATTATCTTCACAATTGCTGAATCACCTATTTTTTGGCATACAACAATTCGATCATGTGGCTTGATCAAACCTGTTGCTTTACCATGATCCAGTGCAATCTTCAATACAGACTCATTAGTAGCATTAGTTGACTCAGCCTGCAACACAATGGTTATAAAGAGAGGTAAAGGCTTCTTAGTCATTGATTATCCAAATACCTTTTAAATATAAATACATAATATTACACACTATTCGATCAGCTAAGTGTTTTTGCAATCTCAACTTCTTCTGGTGATATTTCAAAACAGTGAAAATAGTTTTTTATGTCACTACAACTGAATTCACACCAAAGGAACCTAAAGTGGCCCTTCACAGAACCCGGCAGAATGTCTTACTTTCTACACCTGCAAGAAAAAAAACAAAAAAGGAAGAAAGACAAGTGCAAAAGAAGGAAAACTACAGTTCCAACAGATAATCATACTAGACTGACTACCATTGTGAGTACCAGTGTTATAAAGAGTACTTCAACGGCATACAAAACAATACCAAAGGCCTCACCTCGGCGCACGGAAAAAAAAAAAAATTTATGCCAAAACAGACCAGTTTCCAGGTTAGTTCAATGCTCAACAATAAGAACAGGCAACTTATTTAAACAAATTTCAAATTAAAATGTAATGTCCCCTTTCCTACGCCTAAGGCCTAAGGGCCAATTCGAGTCAAGTCTTGGTCATACCCAAGGGGCTATGGACGCTGGGAGTTATTGGGTATGATTATCTAGTCCATTTTGCTATAATTTTTCGTTGACATCAGCGTAAAGTGTTTTGAAGGGACTAGATATTATGTTTTAATTTTGCATTGAGGGTCACTTATGGACCATGGTGACTTAAAAGCTACGTTCACGAGGATACGGATACGAGTATCGGTTTGGATACGGATGCGATACGCGGATACGTCGATTTTAAAAACCCTTGGATATAATACGTCTTGGATACGTCCATTACATATATATTAAAAATTATATATATATATATATATATATATATATGTACATCTACTCATTTTTAGTCCATAAAAACTGAAATAGTAATACAAAACTCGATTCAAAAATCGCAATTTATCGGCGATAAATCGTGTTCCTTCATCAAAACGATTAAACTTTTGAAAAATCGCGATTTTTGTAATCCGATAAATCGCGATCAAATACCCTGCAAAAATCGTTGAAAATCGTGGCTAAAATCGGCGAAAATCGTGGGGAGAAACGCGGCCTAGGGTATAACATGAAAATAGACCAAATCCATTTGTTTTTTATCTTGTTTTCTCTTTCCACGAACTTCGTTTTTATGCTGCGACTTGCATTTGGCCATAGCGTGTACAATCAACGTCGTCGTAGGAGGGCATTCGGCGTGGTAAGGCATGCAAATTCAGTTCGCGGTAGGTTTGTGGCACAATTTCCAACAGATTCGTGGCCATTTTCCAACATTTCGTGCCCATTTTCCAACAGTTCGTGGCAATTCCGTGCCCATTTCGTGCTCATTTCCAACAGTTCGTGGCATCGTGCCCTAGCAGGTATTAATCTTAAATACTAAATACAGTAATAGTAATACTAAAAATACAGTAATATTAAATTATTACAGTAAAAATAAAAATATTGTATATTAAGTATTAATATTAATACTGTATATTAATATTAATACTGTATAATAGTATATTAATATTAATATTGTATAATATATATTATAAATAGTAAATATTGTAAGTGTATATCTGCATGACAGCAAATGTAACAAAGTGTATAGTGTACACTTTGTATATTAATATTAATAAATACTATAAGTATTAATATTAATATTATGTATTATACTATTAACTATCAAGTATAAATACTGTATATTCTGTATATTAAATTATTAATAATAGTATATTCAAGAATCAATATTGTATAACGATTTTAAAAATATTATCTATGAAATTATCATGATTCATAATTTACTAACGTCTTCATTTTCAATATAGTTTTTTCGTAATTTTTTCTTCATGCAATAGCAATTTTATTCTTAATTTCGTCACGGTCATACAATTTAATTTCTCAAGGCTTGTAAATCTAAGACAATTGTTTTTTGTTTTGTTTTGTAGAATGGCATCGGGATCCGGTTCCGGTTCAGCTGCTCGTAGTAAGCCTAAATCAAATGACCCCTCTTGGAAGCATTGTGAACCAACAGAGGGCACTTGTGTTATATGCAATTATTGTGGCATGAAGATGAGTGGAGGTGTTTATCGCCTTAAGTTCCACATTGCACGGATACCAGGGAATGAAGTGACAGTGTGCAATCAAGCACCGCCTGAGGCTCAACGAGAGTTGTCTGCTTACCTTGCAACTTATGCAGAGAAAAAAGAAGAAAAGAAGAGGAAAGTTGATGCACTTGCAGCCCTAGCAAATAGAAGGGAAGCGAGGGAAGGTTTTGACATTGAGGCATCTTCTAATGCCGCAACTCCACGAGGTCAAACACTGGGACGGGGTTCATCCACTAATAGTAGTTCGATGTTTTTTGTTCCTCGAAGTACTCCTGGTTCACAACCTTCACTCAAGGTAAGTCGCTTGGAATAAAAAATGCACAATGAAGCAAGAATAGCTGCGGCAAACTTTTGGTACAACAACATTCCTTTCAATGTGGCAAAAGTCCATATTGGGAGAATTTGATCACTGCATTGACTGTTGTTGAGAAGGGGTTCAAGGCTCCTACTCCCCATGATTTGAGTGGCCCATTGTTGGAGAATTCGTCGCACATACCAAAACTCTTGTAGAAGAGCAAAAAAATGTGTGGATAAAAAGAGGATGCACCATTTTGTCTGATGGGTGGACAGATGGAAAAAATTGCACATTGATTAACTTCCTAGTGGCATCAGGTGGGCAGTTGGTCTTCCTGAAATCAATTGATGCCTCCCACCAAGTGAAAACTGCAATCACTTTGTGTGATATGTTAGATGAGGTGGTGAAAGAGGTGGGTGTGGAGAATGTCGTCCAAGTTGTGACTGATAATGCGGCGGCATATGTAGCAGCAGGGAGACTTCTTGAGGAGAGGCACCCTACACTTTTTTGGACCCCTTGTGCAGCCCATTGTTTGGATCTCTTATTGGAGGACATAGGAAAACTCTCATGGGTGAAAAATGTGGTTGAGGACGCAAGAAATATTACAAAATTCATCTACAATCACACTTGGGTGCTAAACTTGATGAGAGAGCACACCAATGGAAAGGAGCTTGTGCGATCAGGGGTCACACGATTTGCCACAAACTTCATTACATTGCAGAGCATTGCAACCTCATTAACATCCCTTAAGCAGATGTTTGTGAGCACGCGATGGTTGGAGTCTCCCTATGCTAAGAAGACCGAAGGGGAAAGGGTCGTGAAGACCGTTTTTGATGATATGTTTGCAAAGCAAATGGAAGAAATCATGAAGGTAATCTAAACTTGAATATTTGTTTATTTATCATTTGTTATATAATTTTTTATTAATTTCAATTTTAAATATATATGTTATTTTGTTTTAGGTGTCAGAGCCTTTGGTTCGAGTTCTACGGATGGTGGATGGGGAGAAAAACCCAATGGGTTATTTGTATGAGGCTATGGATGTGGCCAAGGAGGCCATAGCTAAATATTATGGGCACAATCAGTGAAAATATGAACCCATTTGGTGTATAATTGATCGCAGATGGAACAAGACACTTCATCGACATATACATGCAGCGGCATACTACCTAAACCCGAAGTTTTTCTATTCCCCATCATTTAAGGCTGATGAGGAGGTTATGGATGGCCTTAATACATGCATAGAGAGGATGATATCTGACGAAGATATTAGAGATGCAATTGTTGATGAGCTGCAGATTTATAAGACTGCAGAGGGGAGGCTCTTTTCTTCGGCTCTATGTGTGAAAAGAAGAAACACTTCTCAGCCAGGTAAAAACAAATTGAGTCATTTGTATTTAGTCTCATTACACGTAGAACTAGAAACTAGAAGTCTAGAATTCTTTTATTTATTCAAGCTTAGTTAACTTACAAAATTATAAATGTTTTATTTGCAGATTTGTGGTGGGAAGATTATGGTGCAAAAACACCAAATCTTCAAAAGCTAGCCATCCACATTTTGTGTCAGCCATGCAGTGCTTCTGGATGCGAACGTAATTGGAGCATGTTCGAAGTTGTTCACACAAAGAAGCACAATAGGTTGACAACACAACGCCTCAATGACCTTGTCTTTGTGCGATACAATCTTCGTCTTCGTGTGAGACAAGTGGAGGGGGCACAGAGTTATGATGCAATCGACTTGGCTGACATTGATCCATATGATGACTGGATTGTTGAGCCTGATGATGCGGAGCCTATGTTTACTACAGAGGAGATAGCAGCTTTGGAGAGGGAGACTGAAGAAGCAATACCATCAGGGACATTAGAAGTTGGTGATGATCCAAATGATTTGTTTGCAAATGACAATGTTGGTGTTGCGAAAGTTGGAATATTTACCTTCCACTTCCATGAGGCAGCCACGAGTGCAACAGACTTATTTTAGGCGTGCATAATGAAATAGAATATTATTGATATTTGATAGTGATACTTCAAAAGTCACATGTGACATGACTCTATGAGCATTTTTGTTTGCAAACTTTGTACTCTCTTTTTTGGTCAAAACTTAATCGAAAATATGCATATGGGCCTATGGCATTCTATAGAGTCACTTCTCACATCATTTAACATTGTTTTTACATTTAATTTAAGTATATTTTATGAATTTAAATGTTTTTAAAAGTAGCGATAAAGTTGCCGATTAATGCCGATTTTTGTCGATTCCGATTTTGATTCAAAATTTGGCACTGCCGATTAATCGATTTATAATTTTTGAACTATGATACAAAACTTGAATCAATGTTCAAAACATTCAATATACTTAAGACTTTGCATTTTTATTGATCATGTGGCTGCCATACATATGATATACGAATATCATGTTAACATGAATACGAACAAAACTTGAAATTTGAAAAATATACTAGGATCCATGTTCAAATTTTCAAAACAAACAATATACTTAAGATTTTACATTTCATTGTTCATGTGGCTGCCATACATATGATATAGGAATACAAACAAATCTAGAATATATCATCTAGATTTTCCTCAAAATCAAGTTCATGTGTGCCACTTGCGCTAGCTCCACTCTCATTAACTCCACTCTCCGCTCCTTGCGAACTCCCTTGAGCGTCATCTTCGCCATCAAATAATGAGGTGTATTATTTTATTCATTTAGTGTTTAGGGTTCGGTTTTAGGGAGTAGAAAAGTAAAAAATAAATTAAAAAATGAAATAGAACTTAAAAAACACGTATATACTGCTGGATACATACGATCGCGTATGGGTGCGTCGGGATACGTCACGGATACGTCTGTACGTATCCGTGATGTATCTGACGCATTCGCATATATCAAGTACATATCCAGCACATATCTATATGCGATATGTTTCAAGGGGATTGAGGGGTTTTGGAGTATCGTGCGGCGTAGCTTAAAAGGGAAAAGTAACTTAAGTTACTTTTATTTTATTAGTTCTTCCTAATGAAAAAATGCGACTTGGGTTATTTTGGGGCTCTTTTGCCTTGGGGAAAAATATATAAGGAGTTGGGAGGAAAAAGTGAAGGTCATTCTTGCATACATAATTATTTTCCTTCATGTGCAACTGTTGTTTGCAAATTTACAACTTGTGGAGTGAAATCCCACAGGGACCCTAGCTTCAGTGGTGAGAAATCCATCCCTAGCTAGCAGGGCATTCTTCGGTAGTGAGAGATCTACCCTAGCTTGTCATTTTGGAGCTGAAATCAGAGTTGTTTTTCAGAGGGTTTCAGAGGAAGGTTTTGAGAGATTTTGGTGTTTTTGGAGAAGAAGATTCGGGGTTTTCAGGGCAGATTTACGGCAGCCATTTGGGCAGGGTTTAGCATCAATTTGAGGGCATTATCAATAATTTCCAACCACTTCCCAAGTTGGGCGACTTGTTTTGAAGATTGCAGCCATTATTTGGAGGGTTTCAGTGGTACAAATTCAAATCTGAAGGTTGGAATATCATTCCCTATATTTATAAATATTATTTCCAAAGTTTCATAATTTTTGCACTTGTATTCGGAGAGAAATAAATTTTTGAAGTTTTCCAGCTGCCTAGGGCACGCTGTAATTTTCTGGCAGCAATTTATTATCTGAAAAATTCCAAAAATAATTTTCTAATACTTGTTATTGCATTAGCAAGCTCACTATAAATTTTCAAGTGATTCGGGCAAGTATTTTGTGAGTTATAGATTTATTTCTGTTCGCTGCCCTAGTTTTAATTTCTGCAAAAATCATATTTCTGTTTGGCTGCAAATTGTCCGTATTTTGCATATTCCACTAGGAATATTTCACAAAAAGCTGCTAGCATTTTCTGTCATGGATCATGTTCAGGTCCAACATTTTTGGATTTCACATTTACTGGGGGGATTGTCCAGAATGTTGCGTCATTGAAATGTTGAATATCTGCTTGGTATACGTTTGAAATGGTGAAAATTTTGAAGCCCTTTTAATATGCTTGCCAAAATGACAATTCATATGAATGAAAGAAAGATCTCAATACCAAGTTTGAAAAAACACAAAAACAATAAGCAACCAACTAAACAAGACTCAAAGCTAACAGCAAAATTTATGTTTTGCAATCTTGTATAGTGACCTGAGCACCATAGAATAGAATAGTTCAGGGTAGGGGTAGGGAACCCAGAATTGATGACATCTAAATAGATATGGCTAGCGAGGGGGTGGCGAAAGTGACCCGTTGTCCATCATCAGTCATCACTGGATAGATAGGATCATCCCAAGGCTTAAAAGCTCACAGTGCAGGGATCTTCACCGGTTATTGCGCAAAACAGACCTAATATAACTTCAGTATGCAGGCTCTCCTGCAAAATATCCTGAGTTCATAAAGGTTGAAATGCCTCATGCAAGTTATGGTGACCTGAGCACCATAGAATAGAATAGTTCAGGATGGGGGTAGGGATCTCAGAATGGATGATCTCTAAATAGATATGGCTAGCGACGGGTAGCAAAAGTGACTCATTATCCATCATCAGTCATCAGTGGATAGATAGGGTCTTCCCAGAGCTTAAAAGCTCACAGTACAGGGATCTTTACCGGTTATTGCACAAAACAGAACTAATATAACATCAGCGTGCAGGCTCTCCTGCAAAATATCCTGAATTCATAAAGGTTGAAATGCCTCATACAAGTTTCCATGGTTAAAACCTATTCTTCAGCAATTTTCTCTTCATCTACAAGAGTCACTGCCCTTCTATCAGCTTTGTTTCAGATCTGCCCTTCTATAGACGGATTAAATTGATAAAGCTAGAGGTTGAGAAAGGTGAATACCATTACATGAAACGAAATGGATGAAGATTTATAGGTCCAAACTCAAAGAATTGAGGAATGTACACCTGTTTGTTTTTTAGTTGTTAAAATTAAAATTTATAAACAGGGTATTGAACTCGTTTGAGTAATCATGACTTCTAAAGACGCCTATTCATGTGCTTAATACTTTTAGAGAAAAAGTGGAACTTGTTTACACCTTAAAGGCCTGACCGTTGCATACTTATATAATAATTATGGTCAAGCTGATATAGCCTCTTATTCAGGAAAGAGCAGAGAATTACACTGTCAACGTGCAATTACAACCCCCAAAACTAGTTTGCAGCTTAGTTTGTGTAAACAAAACATATCGATTGAATTGACTATTGTTCTACCACTTATTCATGCATGTGAACGATTTGGGAAAGAATTCGTTTACATCTCAAACAATAATGATGCGTAACAATGTAAATTCTTTAAACCCAAGAACTTTGATCCAATGCTATATGCATTATTTCATTGTTTGAGAACTTGCTTTCAGTATATATGATTGAAATTTAAAGAATCTCATTCACATGATCTGCATCTTACCGGATGTCGTGGATCTGCCAGCATAGGGAAAATTCCTCTAACAACTAGAGATTGTCTTGCCTGCACAAAAATAGATCTCCGTTATAACAAATCCTTTGTTATTTCATTTCTTCTAATCATTATCATGAGACAACGATGTTTAGATCCTTGCCAATACTTGAAATGCAAGCACAGGCTAATAATAAGTACAAACATTCAGCTTCTATTCACTCATAACAGTACCATACACATCTAATCTCCATACTGTGAATTTCAAAACCCCAAACAAATAAAGTTGCATCATGAATCTAGAGTAACCTCTTATACGACATCTCTATTATATCTGATTCAAAAAGATTTATGAAAGGCAGCTTCTGAAAACTAATTAAACATATCAGCATACATGCAGAATACAATGAAAAATATTGAGGCTTCAATGACAATGCGAATATAAAAATGAATATTGTTGTATTGTGATCCTACAACAATGTGGAAGGAGTCATAAGAGTCCTTTGTTCAATCTAGCTGTTCAAAAGGAGAATTTCAAAGACAAATATAAACCTTTAATGAAAAGACCAATCACATTATCCAACTATTGTACCAAGGCAGTACGACAGAATTTTGTTACAGCCTAATTCAACAGGTCTGAGTTTATTTCAAAGTAACCAAGCCAAAAAAAAAAAAAAAGGAAACAATTTTTGATCTATAATTTTAAATATATCCTCCACATTATTAAAAATCATTTAAACATTCAATGGCTAGCATGCAAAGAAATAACTGGCAATTGCAGGCGAGCGGTGCAATGGAAACACCAATAGGGATGTATTGAAGAACTTAAACTCGAAGAAGTGAAACATAGCAGGCAAAGAGGGACAATGAAGGGGATCAAGAGAGGAGAAGTCAAGGGGTGGGGAAAATGTTGGGGGTAACTAATGCAAAACTATTCTTTCTTCCAAGAAGATGCATATGAGCATCCCATCTCGAGCAGATGTAGTAATTGAATTTAGTAACCACAAAACATGGTATGTCAGGTGGTTTTGCACTATTTTTATAGACCAATATCTTAGGCCATTCTTCACACCTGCGCATGAAACAACAGATATCAGCCGCAATAGTTTTCTTTGCGGGTTTTTAGTTGACGTCGCCTCCTCACCATTTCAAGTTCTTAACACTCATTAAATGTGAAGCATTGTCGTGTGCATAATCTTACACCTGTTGTTTTAAATTTTTCACGTTATGGGGCTTTGCAGTATGAGGGAGTGGTGAAAGAAGACAAGAAAAGACCAAGTGTATGGGTATTCTCATAAATATTGCAAGGAATTTACAGAAAGTAAAAGCATCAACTATTTGGTTCATTAAATGTTATTTTCTAATAATATATACATATTTTCTCTAGCATGCAAGGTTTTCATGACCACCACATTTTCATCGACTTTGCCGCTGCTAGCAATGTTATTGTCAATGTTTGAATAGGCAACTTGGCACTGCTCTTATTATTTTTTTGTTTCTCAGTCAGAGACAGATTCAGCGCTATAGTGAGGGTTTCTATCTTCTATATTTATCCAAATTAAATGTGATAGTCATTGATTCATTAAATGATATTTTCAAATAGTACATATATTTGGTGATAGAAAGGGTAGTTACAATATAAGAAGATACTATAACATATCCCGTAAAGAAACCAATTTGAATATGATTATTCTAATATTATGATTGTATGCATTTTTCATGAGGGTTATGGCTATTCATGAGACTTGTTGTCTTTCAGATATGACATTAGACGACATATTTGTGATGCAAGATTTGAGAATTTGCACCCTACATTATATTTATAATGAAGTCTCTCACATGCGGAATGAGGTGCACACAATACGAGTGGAGTAAAAAGGAATCCAACCAACAAAATCTGGGGAGATGGTCAGCCCAATTTAGAGCCCCTAACAATGTAAATCCCTCCACCATCTATCGAAGACCACATACACACATAACCCTCAAGAGAATACATTAATGTGTAAACATATAAACATGAGATTAAGTCACAAACACATAAAATCAAAATAAGTATATTGATAATAAATTAATGTATGTGTCAACAAACCAATGATAAAAATTCAATCAAATCATATGCTGCAAAAAAATTGACTTAATCGGTACTAACATTACATCGTCTTAATTGTTCAACCTATAATTTCGATAGGAGGAATGTTTTTTCAGCCTCTTAGGCCCTGCGAGAACCCCACGGACTTTAACACTCATGTTCAAGCTCACACAATTTTGTTGAATCCGATGAAGAAAGAAGCAGCAACTTTTCAAGGCATTTGACATTGGGCAACGACAAATTTGTTGGTGCAAGGCTTGAGAATTTGCTCCTTTGATTATATCTCCAAGGAAGCCTCCCGGACACAGTTCAAAGCATGCACATTGGGAGCAGATTCCAAAGGGATCCCACAAACGAAGCTAGGGGAGATGGTTAGCCTAGTTGAAATACCATTGTTGCATCATCATAATTTTATTTTAATAGCCACTCAACCAAAAATATCCAATATTGTCAAAAAGTATATAAGTGTTGTTACAAAGTTACATATTAATAACACATTAATAATTAATATAAATGATTGTCCTATTTAATGCAATGTTTGTTGAGTATTAAATCTGTAAATACTAAGCGACAAAAAAGAATAAAATTTGACATAAGGGTCATAGTAACCCGATAATTTTAAATATATTGAGACCATGGGAACAACCAAATAAATCGGCATCGTTGCAGCTTGTTAGTATTTGCCCACCCTCGGTCTAACTTGGAGCATGCTATCGGCATAAAAATAAAAATGAAAAACCAAACTATCAATAACATTAAAGCAAGCGGGAAGTTAGTGGGACATGAGTCCACCACGCACCAAATGTGAATATTTGATGCGCAAGGGCGTGTATCTGAGTAAAAATTATCCCAAATGCCTCATCTAAGTAACAGAACAAAATAATTGCAATAGATGTTTAAGATCATTCAAAGAGGTTGCCCCAAACCTATATGCGTGGAACTAACAAGCCAAAATCCTACTTATCTTACATGCAATTCATTTCATTGAAAATGATGATGTAATAACAGAGAAAAAACATTTATTTTCTAAAAACCTAATCCCCATGGCATTGACATGCATTACATATCCTTACACCCCAACATGTTCATCAAGGGCCGCTTTTATAAAAACCCACACCCAAATCAAATGATACCATATTACCCCAATTACATGCAAGAAAAAGAAGTGGGGCAACCAAAATTTAAATCCCAGTAGGGCTGCCTACAATAAGTTGCTGAAGGTTCATCTCATAGAGGCGGGAAAGCATACGGAGTTTTTTTCTTAAGCTTTTCTCTTGTAATGGTCGAGATCATGAGCAATGCAAGCTATGATTTTGATGTAGTGGATATGGAGCATGGCCGGGAGATTTCATGGCGGCAATTGCTATATTGCAGGCCTTAACCACCACAAATACCCATGCAGTCTTACGGATCATTGATGATGATCCTATGATGGCTAAAAAGACCATGAAATTAGACCCTTGGGGGCTTATGTTCCCCATGATTGACAGGCCCAAGGCCGCTAGGAAGGTCGTTTCATAGTGTCGTTACCCACTTAAGTGCATTCATAGTGTTGCATAATCTATTATCAGGGCTTCTTGCTATGGAATAAACATTGATTATTTGAATGAGTATGAGGATGACTTGTTTGTCAGGTATTGTTGACAGTAAAAACAACCATGGACATGAATGAATTCTCAACCAAGGACAAAGAAAATAGAAACAGAAAAATCAGATCATAAACAAACTTGAAGCTGAAAACTAGTAACATATTGATTTTAGTGATTAGCGTTCTGAAATAGGCCACAGACAAAAAACAATGGCAAGGGTAAAACCATATGCGGATTTTTGTTGGTGATTAGGATTTTCAGTTACACGTGGACATGTATTGTGTCGTATCAACAACACAAACCTCCTCCACCATCGATCTTTTGACCGTGTCGGCTGCCCCTCATTATAATTTGGAGTAATGTCTATTGGCATAATTACTAATCATTCCAGGGTAATATGTTCCTTGGCAGTTTTGAAATTGAGGTTTAGGAAAAGAGTATATGTTAAAGAAAAGAGCAATATGTTAAATCATAGAATAATGAGTTGTGGTGAAGGCACTTAAGGAAACCAACCCTCTCTTAGATTATCTTTGCAATGAATATATCTCATTATACATTGAAGAACTAAATACAAAACACTTTTCCAATTGTGATTCATTATGGCAAAGTGTAAACATATACTGATGTCAACAAACAAAGTGCTATGATTCCATGTAAAATTTGCTAGAGCATTGAGAGCATACCCACAATTGATCCAAAATGATAAATTCATATTAAACACATGCTAACTCAAAATGCCAAGTAGATGCCAAATTTTCAGTAAGGATTCTTCTCACTCCTACCACACTCGTCGCCTACCATGTCCAATCAGATACAAAGGTCTAAGTAAAGGTTAATTTTGATGACCGTTTAGATGTTTTTCATGATTTTAGCCATAAAATACTTGCTAATATTTGAAATAATTGTCTCATACGACTTGCTTGGTTAAAATATGACCGTCAATTTTTATATAAAGTTAAACTATATTGCTATACATAAATATATATTAAAAATAGTTCAATAAACATAAAATAGCATTTTATAATTTATTAGCAGTTTATGAATAACAGTGTTTTGCATTTTCAAAGGTCAATATCGAAAATCTATCCTCGCCTAAAATTTGTTTGATAGACACATATGGCCATCAAAATTAACCTCTAATGAGGAAACCTAATTTTCACAATAGACCTAAAGCGAAAAACAAAAGAGCAATGAGTAACCAACTATGATTGTCATAATGAGCAGACCTGATTTGCGATGCGGAAGCGCGCAACTTGGACATCTCCGATGAGACAAGAGATTGATCAATGTTTTCACACTCCAGGCAAGGTAGGAGAAACCCTGCCGGTTGTAGGCATTCACAAGTATCACACAAGTATCCTTAATTAAAATGTTATAGCCTCCAACAGCGTGAGGTGAGTGTCATTGGCCTCTAACACCTGGGACCCGAACACTTTCCCCACGCTCGACGCAATGGGGATCATTCACAACCATGCCTACTTCCAGTCATTCATTCCCCCACTACCTCCAAAACATCACCATAATAATAACAATAAAAAACATAAACACAAAAACACAAAAATAATGAATGTATGTAGCGATACTTGCTCACTTTGTAGTGCAAGCAGATTTGGACATTTAGTTTTTGTGAATAGAGACAAAAGGCATATGCAGGGTCGTGTTCTTGGTGTAAGCGAAGCCCAGGTGGAAAGGGATTCCAACCGGGGATCTGTCAAAGACAACACTGCGATGCAAGAGAAAACCTTGCAGCCAAAAGCACGGAAGGTTTCTGAAACAAGCAGCAAACAAAAACAACGAGGTAATATAACCATAGGGTGGTTTGTTGTTGGCAATTAGGATTTTCAGCAGCACATGGACGACGTGTATTGTATCATAGGTCAACAACACAATCCTCCTCCACCGTCGATCTTCTGTCAATGTCAACAGCCACCCTTGTTCTTACTTCTTAGTTGAAGAAACGTCTATCGGTGTAATTTAGCTTGATAGGATATTCTATAATTCAAATCAGTCTTATTTTATAATACTATCCTCGTCTGACCATCAGTAGTAGAATGAGATGGAAAGGCCATATCCACATTGCAAGGTTAAAAGAGAGAGAGAGAGAGAGAGAGAGAGAGAGAGAGAGCTTAGAGCATCTCCAAAGCAAATGCTTCAAAGCTAAACAAACTTGTCCAACAAGGCAATAAGAGATAAAATAAACTAGGTCAATTTGACAAGATGTTTTGCATCACTTTCAAACGAAACCAGCCATATATAGCAGGAGTTCGACATGTATATCACTTGGGAGAAGGCCGGCACAAAGTTAGAAGTTCATTAACTATACAAACACTAGCTCTGAACATTGATGTCGAGAAGCAAAGGCTATCGTGTTTGCCTTCTATATATCTATGAAATCCCCTTAAATCTGGCAGGGGATATTCATGCATCATTATCTCTGACAAGAAAAGGAAGTAAGAAAAGTTGTCTACCAAAATCCTGAAGGAAATTATATCACGCACCTAGAGTGTAACTATATAAGCTCTTACACCTGGGGTAATCACATACAGCTCCCTCTATCTCTCTTCCTAGGCATCAATACTGCTTTCCTGCCACTCATGATTGAAGTTTACAGACCATTAGTAGACCTCTGTCCAGCAATCAAATCTGTCGGGCTCTGGCCCTTGATTACAAGACTAAGCTGCAATATTGTGGCAAGTAGATTTGGTGATTTTTCCAACCACAATGTATCGTGAGGTTTAGAGGGGCACTAGCCTCAAATATCGGATAATAGGTGTCTAAAGAATGATATGACCTTTCTCTATGTACGACAAAGTAATCATGTATGCCCACCAAAAGCATACCACATAGCTATTCATGGTAACTATATAGGCAAGATGGGTAGTACTAGAGCCTTTAAACAGGAAGTGGTATCTTGCCCCAATCTCGCAATAGACAACATCCAAATATAAATGTTTTTCTAACTCATCTTCAATATAGTTAAGTTTGCAAATATAGTGTTCCCTCACAAGCCTGGTACCCTGCCTCAGTTCCACGTTGGTTACAGCAGACTCAAAACTGACACCAAAATAAAATGCAATCCATACAAGCTGTTAAGGCAGGAATGTACAGGATGTGCAAAAATGAAGAAAACTGGTGTGAACATAACCCTCATACTATTTATACGCATCTTCCCTAATCACATTGTTTATTTTGCAATTAGATGGTATTGTGGACATCAAGTGGGAGCAAATGATGACCCATTGACTCAAGAAATAGGAAATCATTTTACCACATGTTTGGCCCTCATCTCAGCTTGGTCAGTGCAACATTTTTTTGCGGAGCATAATTTGCTAAATATTGTAGAGGAATAATGTATTTACTATATGGAGATGGGAGACAATATCAAACACGGTCGCTAGACTCGACATGTGAGTTTTGAGTTCTACCTGAACACTGGAACTGTCTGAAGATACGAGAAAGCATGAGTTTGAACCCGCTGGATATGTACCCAATGTGTTATCCATGGTCAACTGGTTCGAGTTCTGCATGGAATTTGATGACTATAAAAAGCGAAAAATGTTTTGAAATTACGTTAAAAAGAACATTTTACTATATTATAATTTATTATACAATAAAATAGATATAAAAACAGTATTTACAAATAGTGGATATATAATTTTACTTTTATTTGCTTTTGCTCAGAAAAATGTTTTAAACTTTTATGTATAAGTATATCCTATCTTATAACTTTTTACAGCTTTCATTTTTAGTATTAAGACCATATATATAGAAAACATTATTTACTATTTATAAATGTTTTTTTTTTTAATGCACACAAATATTTTCAACTTTTAAATATTACGTATATAATAAAGAACTTTTTCAAGCTTTCATTTATAGAATTAAAATATATATATATATATAACACTATACTATTTTTAAATGTATATTTAAAAATAAATTGCACACAAATGTTTCAACTTTTGAATATTAAGTATATCCTAACTTGAACTTTTTCAAGCTTTCATTTATAGTATTAGTATATAAATGTATGTGTGTCTATATATATATATATATATATATATAACATTTCGTTTTTAATATTATATGTATGTATGTATAACACTATTACTATTTTCAAATATAGATTTTTACATTTTTGCTTACAAAAATGTTTTGAACTTTATATATAAGCATATCCTAGATTACAACATTTTGCAGCTTTCATTTTTAGTATCAAGACCATATCCTCTGTGTGTGTATAGTTAAGATACATAACATACCATGTATTAAATGTAATTACAAATTCTCATTATTAAACATTAATCAAAGTTATATAAACTAAACAAGGGCAGATGGGAAGGATTAGAGGATAAATGTGATTATCGGATTGAAAGCAGAGAGCTCTCCAGCACTGATTTCCAAAAGCTAGCTCAATGTCTACCTAGAGTGGCCTCCTATTTCATCTCTTAAATTTATGGCAGCAGAGTTCGAAGGCGGTGAAATCAAAGATGGTAAAGAGAGATGTAAAATGAAAGCAACAGAAATGAAATTCCTTCACAATAGCAACCACGCAAAATTAGCTGCCACAAAAACCACAGATTTTGGCAAGAAGTATAACCAGCAGATTGACACTCACAAAGGCGCTCCCATGAATTCAATATGAGTTTTACTCTTCAAAAATACTATAGATCAGAATGCCCACCTTTTCAATTTTATTTGGGAGCAGGGAAGGATAACTGTAGAGGTGATTTGGCATAAAAAGGCTGATCGCACAATTAATTTTCAGCAATTATCTGTTTAAATGCCCATCACCTTGGCTTCCATTCTATATTTTGTGCTAGAATTTCAAAGTTCAAGGTTAGATAGGTGAAGGATCCGTAACTATGTAGAACCGAGATTGTAACGACTATATGAACAATGATGGATGGAGTGCATCCAATGTCTCCTATCTCTGATTTAAAAGAGCTTGAGAATGGAAGTTTCTCTCCACTTTCATTCTATATTGTGTGCTAAAATTTCAAAGCTCAAGGTTAGATAGGTGAAGGATCTGTAACTAGGTAGAACCAAGAATGTAATGACTAGATGAACAATGATGGATGGGGTGCATCCAATGTCTCCTCTCTCTGATTTAAAAGGCTTGAGGATGGAAGTTTCACTCTACCAAACTCTTATTCTGCAAATTTCTTTGGGAATGGTGCCCAGCATTGGCAGCATGTGGTGAACCAGGTTGATGTTAATTGTCAATTTTGCCTATGCAATGTGCACTACCATTGTGATCCAAAGAAGAACAGCATAGTGATTCATGAGCCCAAGATGTCATTCCTCTCTGGTTGGAGTGAAGGATAGCCAGCATTATGCTTCATGAGGCAAAGATTTCATTCCACTTTGGTTGGAATGAAGGATAGCAAGAAACAATGCACACCCAACATAGCCAAATAGTTTCCCATAGGTTTGCCATGCTGCCCTTTGTAGCACCTTTTATCTTGTGTATATATAAACTCATTTAAATGTCATTAAATTCCTACTTTCATACTTGGTCTTGTTCATTTCTGTCAGCATGGACATGCATGCTAGATAAATGTTTTCTATTTATTCTTTATTGTAGCACACTCATACTCGGAGTAACTTCACGCTGTGCCTGTTAGCATGTGCCGAACCAGGTTAAAGTTAATTGTCAATTTCGCCTATGCACTATGCACTACCGTTGTGATCCAAAGAAGATCAGCATAGTCATTCATGAGGCCAAGTGTCATTCCTCTCTGGTTGAAGATAAGGATAGCCAGCATAATGATTCACAAGACAAAGATGTCATTCCACTCTGGTTGGAGTGAAGGATAGCAAGAAACAATGCAAACAGTGCTGAGAGGTTGACCACTGGTCCACTAGGGACTAAGAGACCATTCATTGAGAGTTCAACGCCCAAATGCCAACATGAGGAGTTAAATTGATACGCATGTGTACGTGTCAAAGGACCACCCCCTAAAGCTTGGGCAGAAGATGAGTTCCGATGAATTTTGACTCGAGAATGGTTTGTATCGACAAACCAATGTACTTTGATTTTTAGGGGATATATCTTCATTCCTGCTTGGCACACCCTACATAGCCAAATAGTTTCCATAGGTTTGTTATGCTGCCCTTAGTGGCATCTTTTATCTTGTGTATATATAAACTCATTTTTAATAATAAATGTCATTAAATTCCTACTTTCACACTTGCTCTTGATCATTTTTGTCAGCATGGTCATGAATGCTAGATAATTGTTTTCTATTTACTCTTTATTGTAGCACACTCAAACTCGAAGCAACTTCATGTTGTGCTTGCTTGTACAGGGAAAATTAAGGATTTGGCCATCTTGTACATCATGTAGATGACATTCAACATTGTACAATTTCATTAAAGAAATTGCATGAGTAATAGAACTTTTGAGTGGTCTTTATATGGGCAGACTGAGGCAATTTCTTTGTAGTCGGTACCTATATCATAGTAGAAGCAACTGGACAACATCATGATAACAAGTGCAGAAGACATAAAGGATGCAGTGGAACTGTGAAAAAGATAACAGTTGAGTTCATCCATGATGCCTCCCCATTCATGTCCAACAACAAAATCTAATCAGATTGCATCAGTGTTGGCAAAATATTTTGTACCATAGCAAAATGTGTGTTTTTGCAACAATAAGGAGACAAGGGGCTCTCTTCTATTATATAAGGAGGTTTCATTTATTGAAAATGTGAAAAATAGGAGAAGAAAATGTACAATATCAACAGGAAAAATTGTATAGGGTTTTGTGTACCAGTTTTCAAGAACAGAAGTAAGAAAGATAACAGGGAGAGGAATAGACAGAATGGAAAGAGAAAGAATATATGAATAAACAAATGCAGATTTTATTTGCATATGCCAGAAAATACACAATATAATGATAAAAAATCAGATGTTGCAATTTTGCATTACATGAAACAGAAAAAGAAAGACATGCATTTATCATAAGAATAAATGATACCATCCGAGATTCCAAGACACAAGGTTCTAAAAGTATCCTTATATTTATTATTTGAAAATGAACACAAAGTTTCCTTTCCTCTTGCTTTCCAACAAAATTTTGGACAGCATTCAATAGCCCCTTACAGTGAATAGCCAACTCTTTTTTATAACCCACAAGGTTGTTATAAAAGGTAATTAGGGATATTCTTTTTTATAAGAATAATTGAGGAGAAGGGAGAGATTGTGCAATGACTGGGTTAGTTGTTAATAGTGCACAATTCTCTATCAACTAAGAGATTCAAGATTGATGGAAGAAGGAAGGGGATGGGCACGTTGCACAGATTCTGAGCCCTTCTACTTTTCATGTCCACTAGTTTTGACTACAAACTTCAGATTTTTTCTTCATATGTTGGCTCTCGCAATCATCACTAACTTTTGGTGCTTGTTCCATACTTGCAATTCTTTCTTTGTCAACTTTGTTAGCATCGTTGTTTGTAGGAGGCAAGTGCTTCACAAAAAAGGTGGATGATTATACGTAGGATGACCCATGATCTGTCGGGACAATTATCGTCAAGATTGAACACAGATTCTTTTATGCAGCCGAGTGGGGCTGCAATCTCTGACCACTTTGGTTCGGTCTTCAAGTGTTGCCACGTCTCTTTTGGACCAATCTATCTAAGGGATAGGATTTTCAACAACTTGCTCATATGTGAGGTCTAACGGGAATTGTTTATCATCTGTGATTCCACAAGGCACATTTTTGGCCAGCTCAAAGATTGTTATTTGATACAAGGCCATCCTAGAGTGATCTCTAAAATTCACCTTCCATTCATCTTTTCAATTTGCCCAATAGTGATCTGAAAACGTGTGTTGTAATTTTTATCACTAGAATAAGTTTTCAAAGATCGTGATTTTCTTAACCAATTTTAAGTATTCTTAACTCCACAAATTGATTAAATTCTGATTATTATGCATCCATAGAAGTGCGGAAAACTTGTGTAGCAAATAAATAATCAAAAAACTGAAACATTCAGATAACAAAAGAGATTGTTTACGGGGTTCGGAAATTCCTACGTCCCCGGGTTCAGATTGAACCGATCCATTAATAATATTGAAATGCAAGTACAATAAATCTTACAAACAACCAATAATGAATCACAACCTGCAAATGAGCTGATCAATGTCCCAAGAACTCTGAAAAATAGCAGAAACTGTCCCAAGAACGATCCGTGGCTCCTACAGTGTTTTCACAATGTGATCTCCCTGCAACTGTGTTAGAAAAACACCTACAAATGGAGATTTAAAAACATTCTATGAAAACAAATCATATATCTGAGATCAGCTCTGAATTCTGAACACTTTTCATGTTTACACCAAGTCACAATTCGGACCAGAAGTGCATTGAAATTCATGTTTTCCAACTAGCTGTCTTGTAGATCCCTGTTAAAATCTGCATTCAAAGCTTCCAAAAACAGGTTAAAACTCAACAAAAAAGATCAAATATTACATCATTGGAATCGTCTCAGAATTTCCTTCATTTCATCTTTTTACTCCGAATGCCCAATCTGAGTGCACGGCCTTCAAAAATGGCGTTTTCTGAAACTGCCTCCTTATGCTGCTTGCACAGACCTGTACCCCTTGTATAAGTGGAAGCGACCCATTTTATAATGCGCCCAAGCCTCTAGGCGAGTTGGTTGGAGGATTGGTCTTGGACCCATGAGGTCAGGGGATCAAATCCCAGCGGCCTCTTTTTTGGCGGATGTGCATTTTAAATGGGATAAAATCCCAATGGAGCGCATGTATATCCCACATTTTGTGGGTTGATAAAGTTTAAGGCTTTAATAAGCCTTTTCCACGCATTGTTTGAAGTGGTCATGGGACCACATGGGCTTAACCGCCCCCTCCAACACCGCTTCATCCTCCATCCTTCCACGTGGGCATAACCACCCCCTCCAACACCGCTTCAACCAATCCCGAATAATATGGGATATAAATACGAACATACGTGCCATGTGGAAATATGATCAACTCGACCATGGAGAATAATATAAGCCCGAACATTACCAAGAATAACATGGTGAATAATTACGAGGTAATATAATGACATTCCAAATGAAATATGGCAATAAATACCACTTGTCGACCCTCGATAGGCAAATCGAGCGAATTCGACGAGTGGTGGCAAGCCACGTGGTGGCTTGTGGACCCACCACGTTGGCGATAATACCATAGTCCACACGGCGGCCGGGCTCCCCTCCATAATAAAAGTTGAGCCTCTTGTTCCGTGCACCATTTTTTACGCTCGTCGAAGACTGGTGATCGAAAACCAAAAAAAAAACTCCCTTTTGCCTTTTCGCCACGTGTCACAGTGTGATTGGTCCATTATTGACCAGTTGACTAGAGTTGACTTTTCGTTGACCGAACTTTGACCGGACATATCTAGAGCTCCCGATGTCCGTTTGTCGCGTTCTCACAGTCGTTGGAAAGCTCTCAAGATGATCTTCTGCACTGACACCATTTAGGGATGTTTTGGGAACTTTCAAAAATGATCCCCGATCAAATAGTCTTCAACATGGGGATAGAGTTTGTACGCATGTTCCAAAATTTCTTCTAGGACTCTACTACTATTGAAATCTACTCATCACGAACACTTGTGTCATTCTAATCATCTCATCATCCATTTATTTAGCACCAATGAGCGTGCATGCAACATGTACTTCTCAAAAGAATTTGTGAAACATATTCCTAATTTGAGTTTGTCGGTGAGGAAATTGTGCACCTTCGCCAACTATTTGCATAGCTCTAACATGACCCACTTGTTGCTCACATATTGTGGTAGTTTGAACTTTGTAGGGAGTGCCTTTGAAGTCGCAAACTTTGATGCGGGGAGAAAAAAAAAATTGATAAACCAACTTTCCCCATTTCGCAACTTTGTCCATTGCTTGAGCTAACATCCATTTATTGAGGTTGTTCTCTAATGCCTTGATGACATGAACGAGAAAAGTGTCATTAACGTGCCTAAAATGTTTACAGCTCATAAAATTTCAGCTGAGGGTAGAAATTGACTACATCAAAGTCTGCAATTTCTAAGGCGATCCTTATAAACTACCAAATTACATGAGCAACATTTGCACCTTATCAAAGCTATGTAGATGGTGGAGGTGCATAGTTTCCTTGCTAACAAAGACAAATCAGGGATACGTTTTCCAATTTCTATTAGGAAGTACACATATTCCTTGTTGAGTGATGCTAAATCACATGTTCCTTATGGTTGAGTGATTTCAATAGTAATGGTGGTCCTAGAAGGAATTATGGGTCATGTAATCACTCGAGATTGCACCCGTTGTTGAGGCCAAGCTCAACACCTCAGTGAAACATGGGCTATCCCCAAGGTGTGGGACCTTGGCTCCTTGGGACAGACCTCCGGAGAAGGCCAACTTCCTTCACTAACTACTCTAATGCTAACACTACTCCTAACTAAGCTACTGATTGCAAGAGAAAAGGGATGAGGGAGAAACATGAATTGAACTGAAAGGGGTGGTGATTGCACCAAAATAGAAAGTGGATCATTCTCCCTGAGATAGAAACAAGGAGACAAATGCAAGGCCAAGAGGGCAGAAACAAGCCACAGTTCAACTCTGCACTTCATCAAACTTGATTCCCTACATGATTGACACAATGAACTGAAACCATGCAAATATAACTCACACACAACATGAAATGGAAAAACAAAGAGGTAAGGAGACAAGAGGAGTCAAAGGGCATAAGAGAGCCACAATAAACATCATATTATTGTCCCTAAATATACATAGTCCATTTTCAGCCATTTCAAAGGCATTGAACACATTGCACAAGTCCAGATCATAGATCTGCAGTTATGAATGTTCGACCACCATTTGGGCATGGTAACTTTACATTCAAGAGAGGATTCTTTTACAATGAAATTGAGTTGCATTTTATAGAGAAAGAAGAGAAGAGAGAGGATTAGAAGATCTCCAGAAATCAATAAGATCACCCACTTCTCAACCACCAAAAGAACAATCAACATTAATATGTGCAGACCAAGTATGGGCGCCATGACTTTCTTGGATGATGCAAAATCAGATCAGATCACGCCAGGGCTACTCAAAACAATTTAATGCTAGTTGTTGGAGGTGATTTGATCTGATTTGGGTGCCATTTGATTGAGAAAACAGCTAAAAACGCCTCCAAACTCTGTCACAAAGATCTCCTTGATCTCTCAATTATTCTCTGTGAAATCAAACCCAGAATGAAGCTCTTCTCAAGACCTTTCTGATGATATCACGTGCAGGTGAACAGGATCTCTAGATCAAAAGATATGAGCATTTGAAACTAGTTCAAAACGTGGTCACTGAGCTTGGGTTTAAAATGGTTGTGGGCCCTTTAACTTGATTATTTGATCATAAAACGCACATGAAGGGACCCACAACCACTCTCATCATAATCAACTCCTCAAGAGATTTCCAACAAGATCAATTTTGCATGATTTAGTGGTCCTGATCAAAAGATATGACCATTCAAAGATCCCCATGCCATTTGGTACAAATGACGGCCACAAGGCCGTCAAAATTAGCCTCTTGATCACTTTTTGCTACATGTCAACTTCCCATTGGCACTTTTGATCCAGCCTCTTGTTCATATCTTGTGCCATGTGTCCTCTTTTCATTGGTTCTTGGGCCTCCTTAATGTCCTAAAGGATTCTAGGCTCTCGGGTTTCATAGGGATCACTTAGGGATCTCATGATAGAAGTGTTTATCCTTGATTTGCAGTCCTATTTCCTTACCTTTATGCAGGGATACATTCATTTGCAGGTCATAGTCTGTGTTTTCATCAAGTTTATGCAAGATTCAGTTGTGGAGCTTCACCATTTGAGCCCTTATAAAGCCATTTGTTGCCCCTTCTGTGTGTTGTCATAAACTTTAAGCCTCTCTATGAAACACTTATGCAGAAGTATGTCAAATTGTGAGTTGTGTATGGTGTGTTGGTCCCCTTAATCCTCTTGTGTATGCTCAGGCAAGTAGAGGTCCTCAAACATTCTGGTGCATCACCTTGTTTTCAACTTTTTGTTTCAGCCTTGTGCTTAGTTCTTACCCCTTTTCCTTGTTGCAGCAGTAGAGTAGAGTTAGTTTTTAGGTGTTACACTAGGGGAACCAACCCTCTCTAGAGACTCACTCCAACTTTAGGTCACCCACAGCCTAGGAGTGTTTCAATTTTGTTAGTTGGAAGGGGATTCATCACACCACTCCCCAAAGGGTGCATTCTTTCATGACAACAGGCACATCAAAAATTTATCCAAGATATGCAAGGGCAGAATGTATCCTAAGAGATTGTAACAGCATTTCCCTTGCAATCTCTTCCACTTTTATCCCAAACAAAACCAATACTGAGGCAGATGCAATTGGATCAGTGAGGTACTTGGTGAAGACTCCCAAGTTATAGTCGATGCAATGATGTTAGGATCAACATCAACCTGGGAATTGGAAATTATTTTAAAAGAGGCTAGGCACCTCATTCCCAAGTTTCACTCTATAAACTTTCAGCATCGCTAACTGAGAAAGTAACACTCCTGCCAACTTTTTGGCCAATGTTAGAGTCTGTCACAGCCTGTCTGGCACTGGGGCAAGTCTATGTTCAGATGCGTGTGAAGGATATACTAGAAATCTAATTCTATTCATCATTGCTTACTCAAGTAGATTAATGTTTTCCCTGTACAAGTGAAGGATCATTTTGACACTCCTCATCATCATGTCGAAAATCAGGATTCCATCAAGGGAATAGTGGTGTCTATCATCAGTCAGGTGCATTGTGGTGGGCGGAGTTTCATTATTTACCCTATCCCTATGTCTTTTTCCACTGCGATCACACTTTGCTTTGTTGCTCTTTCATTCTTGCAGTCACTCTCCAAGGCATTTAAATTCCAGTATTCAGACTTTTCCCAAAGGGATGCATGGAGGTAAGAAAGGGATACAAGATAATCAATATGTTGAAGTCTTCTTTGACCAAGGTTACAGAATATGCAAATTCCATATGATCAGGGCAGTGCTTAGAGCTAAAGGACAGCGAATAATGGACAGAGACACACTCCAGTTTCCATAGAGGAATATTTTCTCAAGAAATTGACAACATTGGTTGCAGGAAAAGAAAAATTTATTGGAGTTTAGACCGTGTATAGGGAAAATGAATTTCCCTCAAGGGATATGTAATCATAGGCTATTGAATGGGAGCTTGTTGTCCTCAACAAAGAAAAGTTACTTCTTTGGCAGGGAAATGTGAGGCTCTCAGGTCTCATCATGGACATCTCACAAAGAAATTTGGGACCTGCGGGTGGAGGAGTTTGCTGGATTAAAAAAACACTTTATGAGCCCTCGGGTGCTTCTTGTCCTCAAACTGGTCCCCATCAGCATGAAGAAGTATGTTGATAATCCAGGAGGAGGAGGATGATTTGGGTAAAGTTGCTTACAATATGCCATGAGAGGGATTTGTCTACCATCTATAATGGCCAAATTCTGTCCATGGAGAAGCTATACTAATACCACAATTACATCCTGTTTGACGTAAAGGATAAGATACTGGAGTTTTTCAAGATCAAGGCTATTTGGAAGGCGAAAAGCAAAAAAATTGTGAAGATGTTTGAAGAGGGAGGATCGGGTACTGCAATTCCTGATGTAAGCACTTTAAGTGGAGCAGATCGAGGCAATGCTTAGGAATCCGCCCATTCTTCTGACCACCCTAAAAGGCCTATTGGCTTCTTTGGATAATCCTAGGGTGGGTAACAAGTATGTTTATGTGTTCGTAGTGTACAGCTTCATCCGGGATAGATATAAAAGTTTGTTGAACTTACAACAGCTACATCAGTATATAGTTTTTATTTAGCAGAATAAAACAATTATCACTCTCGGTGCTATTTTTTGGAGAGTAGATACCTAGATTTTTCTTTTAGGGAGAAGAACTTGTTGAACCCTCATTTTACCAATCAAAAAAATTTAAAAGAGATGAAATGGAAAGAAGGAAAAAGAAAATTTATACGAACATCGGGTCATGTACGAGAGGCCCTTTGTCCTATGCCTATACAGGGGTTGCAACTTTAAGGTGTAACCCATAATAACTAACAACATAGTTAGATTTATAACATGACCTCTAGTATCGAAACACTTCGTCTTCAAATCAAGATTGGAAGACATTGATTGAGACAATGGTGACATTTCAACACAACAGCATTGCACCAAACTGAGATTAGTCCATCCGAGATTTACTTAAATCTGCAATGCATATCAACATAATTTAATAACAGAATTTTGATCAGAGAAATATCTAAGATTAAAACTCAAAGTATCATCTAGAACTGTAATTATCAATTTGAAAACGTGGGCATTGTAATTGCAGAGTTTCTTGATAAACAGGAGGTTGATAAGCCTCGATTATAGGGTTTTCTTAAGCTCTTATTGATTGTTATTTCCATTAGCCGTCATGTTTTTCGAGAATATCATAATTTGACATAGTATTATCAACTTGAATTTCCTTATCGCTTGAAATAAAATCTAAGATTGCCCATCAACCATATGTGATTCTCATCTACACAAACTCATATTTTCACTCACAAAACTTGGGTAAGGAGAAATTGGATATGGATTCTTTACTGAATTCTTATGAGTTTGGTTTCATTAATTTGATTTTGGATTTTTTATCTTCCACCCTCATCACTATGATTGCTAATTCTGCTTTTATAAATTTAATTCCTTGCACAAAAGTATATTGTTTGGTCCATCTTTGAATGAAAATAATGTCCAACTTGGACCATCTTTCCATGAAAACAATTTCTAACTCGGAGTCGGACCATGACAGTTTATTGCAAAATTCTTGACCCGTATTATGCCACCATGTAAACACACACCTAACAATAGAGCCATGTGAATTTTGAAAGTTCTTTTTCAATGTTCAAGTAAATTATTCCCCACTCTTGTGGTTCTTGTCCTGTAAATTGTGACAAGTTACAATTTCCTGAATTTTGGCATTTCCCATAATCTAGGAAATTAACTTCCTTTTAAAATATTCCTTTTTATTTTTACTAGGGATATGAAATAGCGTAAATGCCCTTTTCTTTATACTTTGATTGATAGAATAAACCTTCCTTACTAGTTGCTCTTTTCTTTCACCTTTTAAATAGTTTTATTTGCCACAACAAACTATATACCTTAACCTTACACAACTAAAAGACTTTCTTTTTAAAAAGGTTTCACACAACTAAAAGACTTTCTTTTTAAAAAGATTTCATGTTTTTGGTTTGCAACTATTTAAATCTTTTAATTATAATTTATTTTCACTCTTGTATAATCTTGAATACCCGAAACATCGAGGACGCCCCCATACCCACGTTAGGACATACCTCGTATATAGTACAGACATTGATACGTCCCCTGTACATTTCAAAAATGTGTCTAAATCCCAGGTACAGCCCTGTCGTACCCAAAATGTATCTATCCCATTTCAGTGGCATTAGGGGTTTTAAAAATGCAAAAAAAAAAAAAAAACTCTAAAATAACTAAATAAAAACCCTTACCCTAATCTACCTACCCAACCTCTCAATGAGACTATCCAAAAGCTAAAAAAACTCTAAAATAACTAAATAAAAACCCTTACCCTAATCTACCTACCCCAACCTCTTAATGAGACTATCCAATAAACACCTCTTTGCTACATTTCATTTTTGCAAACATAGAAGCTTGGAGGAAGTTAGGCGCTTGAAGGAGGAAAATAGAAACTTGACGGTGAAAGTTAAGAGCTTGAAGGAGGAAGTTGGGAGCTTCAAAGAGCAAGGAGAAAGGAGCAAACTTAGGAGAAAAATCAGGTTTATCTTCATTCACCCTCTTTTCCATTTTTTCTAGCAAATTTGTTAATGTGATCAATGATTATGAATAATGGGTGTGTAATGCACTCATTGTTCATAATCATTGATCTTAATATTTATGTTTAAATTCTATGAATCTTTATAAAATTTCTTTTAGACTCACATTTGTAAGTATTTTTTTAAGAGTTTAAATTTTTGAACTAGTTATGGGTTTGCTCTTTTTAAGTTTTAAATGTTTGAATTTTGTGTATGCTCTCACCTCGCACCTTTTATGGCAAACTTGGTGATATGAAGCAGAGAATGATGCCTACAATTTAGTTATATTTGATGGTTTTAGAGTATATTTTGACATTTTAAAAAAAAATCCAAACCGCGTGTATGCTCTCACCTCACACCTTTGTTATGGCAAAAATAGTGATCCGAAGTAGAAAAGGATGCCTAAGGTTTAGTTATGTTTGCTGTTTTTTAGAGTTTATTTAACAATTTCATAAAAAATAAAAATTCGAACTATGTATGCTCTCACCTTGCACCTTTATGGCGAACTTGGTGATCAGAAATAGAAAATGATGTAATGTTTGTTTAGTTTTTTTTGTTGTTTTTAAGTTTATCTTTCTCATTGTAGGTTTGAGATAAAAAAATATAAATGGCATAAGTTTAGCTTCAAGTGGAGGGCAAAGGGCGCAAGGGGAAGCAAGCCGGGAGGGAGGCCCACAAGGAAACATTCTAGGTCCCATGAATGTGAAACATGATCCTTCTTCTCCTCTATGGAGACATGTAGAAGTGTTGGAGAACATTGTTGGTGGTAGGTTGGATGTTGGGCTTACAACCATTTCAACATGTCATTTAAACCCTCGTATGGCACCGCAAGCTAATTTCACTAGGGCAATGGGAACAGAGATTAGAAAGTGTGACAAGATTGAAAAGGCACAAATGTTGGCATATGTGAAAGGGAAAATGAAAACTAACTTGCAATCTACGGGAGCTCACTCAATAAACAATTACTTTGCAAATGAGGGGTTTAGGAAAACCACCCACACACTCAAATCATCATTTCATTCAAAATCAATCTAAAACTCTGCCAATGCCACTTGAAACTCCCTTGGATAAAGAGGCCACCTCAAGAAAGAGAACAAAAGGACCCTTGGAACAAGCATTCAACATGGAGAAGAGGGACATTGTTGATGAATTGGTGGCTTGATGCATTTATGCATGTGGGTTGCCCTTCAATATGTTGAGGTCACCATATTGGCAACAAATGGTGAAAGGCATTAATGAGGCGCCACAGGGAATAAAGGCCCTAGCTATGAGAAGGTTCACACATCCCTCTTGGAGAAAGAAGTGGAGCATATACAAACTTCTTTACAGCCAATTAGAGATTCCCAAAAGGATTTTGAAGTGTCCATTATTTCATATGGATGGAAAGATATGTGAAACAAAACCCCAATCAACGTTACAATAAGCCCTAAGGGGCAATGTTACGAACATTTTTGATAGTGAGGGTGAAGTGAAAGATGCACAGTTCATTGCTAACATTTTGATTGAGGCTATTGAGTCGGTGGGCCCCCAAAACATTGTCCAAGTCATCACGAGACAACACAAAAAATTGCAAGGCAATAGGGTTGATTGTAGAGGGGAGATACGAGCACATATTTTGGACGCCTTGTGCAATACACTCCCTCAATTTGATGCTACAAAAAATTGGGAAAATCCCATGGATAGAACAAATTTACACAAAGAAACAAAATTCAGATGTTTGTCACAAATCATCAATGTCTCAGGCCATTTTTAGGAGATTCTTGAGGTTGGAGCTATTGAAGGTAAGGGAACAATTCATTAGTTTCTAATTTATATAATCTAAGTTATCTAACTTTCAATAATTTGAATTTATTTTAAATTTGTACTTTATTAAATTCTTTTAATTTCTTTTTATAGGTAATTTGCTAAGACCATATTTGCCTCTCACATGCTTGTCTTGAGATGACTTGTGAAGGTAAAGCATGCCTTAAGTAGTATGGTGATTGACAACATTTGGACCATGTGGAGGCAAGCAAACACAAAAAGAGCCCATAAGATAAAATCATTGATCCTTGATGATGATTGGTGGGCCAAAGTTGAGTATTTGCTTAGTTTCACAGAGCCTATTCTTTCTATGATCGAATATGTAGACACAAATAATGTTATACTTGAAAACATAAGAGGTATAATACAAAACAAAGAGCAAGACCCTAAAGAATGTTGAATATATAGAATGAACCATACGGTTCTAGGCAGTTGAGGAGGTTGTAACCAACAACCAAATGTAACCACTCCTCTCATAATAAATTCACCCTGAGTCATTTGATGCAGTGCAGTTTTGTCTTCTTGCTATTTTCTTTGTGCTTCTTCTCATACTAACAGTGGTATCAGAGCCAGTTAGTCACGTCGTCATTGGAGGAAGCAATCATGAGAGGTTTTAGGTGAGGTTGACACAAGCACAAAAGATAAAAGTCATGGTTCGAGTGCCGGAAATCGTGGGCTTTGTTCACGAGGGCAGAAAGGAGAAAAGTGGACCAGTCGCAAATCTGTGAAGGAAAAGTCGTGGCTCGTGTATGTGCAAAATCGTGAATACCCAATCACAAATCCAAAGTCGTGTGAGCAAAATAGAGGGCAAAAGTGAGCAGTCATGTGTGTAACAAAGAAAAACATGATGCCAATAGCGGAAGTCGTGGTTCTAAGCACAATCGTGTGGGCAAATACTTGATCTAGGCAAAGTCACGAAGGCATAAGCGAGTCGTGGTCGCGAGCGGGACGACGAGGGCGAGGCAAAGTCGTGGAGCAAAATCGTGAGCAGATGCGTATACTTTTACCTTCCCTATTGTTCATATGCCACGTATTTGAATAAGTCACTTATTCAATTTATTGGAGTGGGCAAAATATTTTATTATTTCCATTACTTTGGCATAATAAAATGGCAAATATTTCAAACCTAATTCTGCCGGACTCACAAAAATTAACAGGCACTAATTTCAATGTATGGAGCCATAAGATTTTAACACTTGCAGAATTTCGTGATTGTGATAAGATAATCACGGGCAGCGAAAGCAGACCTGCTACAAATTTTGCGGATTATGACAAACGTCATAAGGAAGCGTTATTGCTTCTCAAGTTGTCAATGTCGGATGATATGATACCGGAAGTGTGGAATGCCACTGTGGCAAGCACGTTGTGGGCTAGTCTGAGGGATAAATATCAAACGTCAGAGAAAGGACGGGTTTTGTACCTGAAAAATACATTGTTTGCTTTGAAGCTACAAGAAGGTGGATCGTTATCGAGCAGCACCTACTTTGGAATGAAAGACTTTCGAGACCTATTATCTTCCATAAATAAAAAGGTGGACATGATGATGATATGGCGGCTTTGGTTCTAAATAGCTTGCCTTCTTCATATGAGTCATTTGTGGAGGCACTTCATTTAATGGTGAGACTCACACTCTTAGTTTGACAAGGTGAGTTCTACATGTTGCAAAAAGAAGAAGAAAGAGACACAGGCTCGAAGTCCATTCTGGACAATCTGAGAGCGCTTTTGTTGCTTAGTCCAAAGGAAAGTGGAAACGACAGGCTGAGACATCCACTTCCTCTCCTAAACATCAAGTGAAATGTTATTATTGTCACAAACTTGGTCATGTGAAGGAATGTCGGAAACGACTCAATGCCCTGAAGAAGCAGAAGGGCAAGCACATGTGGCTACAATTGAACACGAGTCAGAAGATGAGTATGCTCTCATGGCATCTTGCACGGTTAATGGCAACCCTACTCGGTGTTGGTTCTTTGATTCCGGAGCATCACAACATTTCACATGTCAAAAAGATTGGTATGTCAATTTTCATTCTTGTTCTTCTGATTCAGTTACTTTAGGGGATGGAAGATCACATGTTGTAGAAGGTATTGGGGATGTTTGTATTATGCTAAATAATAATACCAAACTGCTTGTCAAAAATGTTAGATATGTGCCTAACATGAATAAGAATTTGTTATCTATCAGTCAACTAACTAATAATCCCAATATCTTTGTAAACTTTTTCTGGCAAAACAATGTATTGTGTCTGACATCAAGCAAAATAAGGTTGTTGCCCTGGGAATTGGGCATGGTGGTCTATATAGACTTGTTGATCCTGCCACGGTCAACTTGCATGCCTTAGTTGTGGAAGGCAATACCAGTGTTTTATGGCACGAAAGATATGGCCATCTCAACCTTTAGTATTTAGCCGCCTTCATAGAGCCAACATGGTTGTTGGTTTGCCTCTATCTAGGAAAACAGGATGTGTGTTGGTTGTTTTGCAGGAAAACAAAAGTGGAAGCCTTTTCCCTCTGAAGGTGTTTGGCGTGTAAAGGGGCTCTTGGATCTTGTACATGCAAATCTATGTGAGCCATCATGGAAGACTCCCATAGTCCTTGGTGCATGTTATTTTCTCTTGTTGGTGGATGATCATTCTCGAAAGATGTGGGTCTATTTTTTGAAAAAAGTTTGATTGCTTTGCTTCTTTTGTCAAATTCAAGGCCTTGGTGGAGAATCAAACCAGCCGGCGGATCAAGACTTTGAGATCCGATAATGGGGGTGAGTTTACCTCTAAACAATTTGAAGATTTATACAGTAAAGAAGGGATTCAACGCTAGTTGACAGCCCCTTATACCCCGCAGCAAAATGGGGTGGTAGAAAGGAGGAACAGAACCATCATGGAGATGGCAAGATGCATGATGCACAGTCGAGGAGTGCCATATAAGTATTAGAGGAGAAGTTAACACAATTGTATATATTCTCAATCGGAGTCCTTGCAAAGCTTTGCAGGACATCACACCGAAAGAGGCTTGGTCCACAATCAAACCAAAGGTATCAGCATTTCGTGTTTTTGGTTCAGCTACTTATACTTTGGTTCCTGCAAATAAGAATAAGTTAGATTCCAAATTTTCTAGATATTTTTTTGTTGGTTATAGTGATCAATCTAAAGCATATAGATTGATTGATACTTCCACTAATAAGATCATTATTAGTCGAGATGTTGATGTAAAAAAAAAAGTCTTTCTTTGGTTGTAATTAGCAAGGGACCTTTGGAGGTAAGGGGCAGCGATCAGCAAGGGGTCATAACAGAGTTTGGTACTCTTTCCTTGCCCGATCATGAATCTGGTTCTTCTCATACTCCATGAGACTCAAGTTAGTCTGTGCATGCGATCTCCCACCGAGATTTTTGAGTCTCAGGAAATCAACTTGCATTGGTTTCTCCTCCGGAACTTCCATTGGTTTCTCTTCCAAAAGCACCACAACTAGATACCACATCCTCAGTTCAGCGAGAGGCCTAAGTGGTTTTACTCCACTATTCAAGATTTGAGGAAGGAAGAATTGTCTCCTCTATTAGATGGAAGGTCTCGACGAACTGGTAAGCAAATTGATTATTCCGAGCACGCTCAATTTTCTCTTGCTTCTGATCTTCTTCATATTCATGAGCCACAGAAATACTCTAAAGCACGAGGCATACCAAAATGGGAAACTGCCATGCAACTAGAGTATGATGCCTTGATTAAAAATAATACCTAGAAGTTGGTGCCATTACCTCCAGGGAAACATCCCATTGGCTGTAAATGGGTGTATAAAATCAAGTGTAAAGCAAATGGTACTTTGGATAAGTACAAGGCTCGGCTCGTTGCGAAAGGATATTCACAACAGGAGGGAATAGATTATGAGGAGACATTTGTTCCTACTACGAAGATGGTCACTTTTCGGCTTCTTCTTTCTTTTTTTGACTCAATTTGGTTGGAAAGTATATCAGATGGATGTTAAAGTGCTTTCTTTCCTGAATGGGGATTTGGAGGAAGAAGTGTATATGAAACAACCTGAGGGTTTTCGGGCTTGTGGTCATGAGCATCTGGTATGCAGATTGATTAAGTCCCTAAATGGACTTAAGCAGGCTCCTTGAGCCTGGTACATCAAAATAGATAAACATCTCAGAGATTCAGGTTTCACACGGACTCATTCTGATTTGAATCTCTATGTCAAAAGCAATGATGATGACATTGTGATTCTTATTATGTATGTTGATGACTTTGCCATAACAGGTAGTGGAGATGCTACGATTCATAAGGTAAAATAAGATTTATGTGTTGCTTTTGACATGATTGATTTAGGCCTCCTTCACTATTGTCTTGGTGTAGAATTTTGGCAACATAATCATTTGATTTTCATTTCTCAAGTTAAGTATGCCACGAACCTACAACTACAGAAATTTCAAATGTATGATTGTAATTCTTCTTCTACACCTACGGAGGTCGGGCTGAAACTCTCAGCTCATGATGATTCACCACCTGTCGATGAATCATTATACAAACAGTTGGTGGGTAGCTTGATCTATCTAACTACACTACCGGTTCTTTGTTTTATTGTCAGCTCTCTCTCTCGTTTTTTATCTGCACCAAAACTTATTCAATGAGGGGCAGCGAAACAAGTTCTAAGATATGTCAAAGGAACTCTTGACTTTGGCATTCTATATCAGAGAGTCGCAGATTTCAGATTGATTGGCTATACCGACTCTGATTGGGGAGGATCTGTAGATACTCAACAATCTACCATAGGATATATCTTCTCTTTTGGTTTAGGAGTTGTTTCTGTGAGACTAAACTTAAGCCTATTGTTGTCATCTCTTCTCCTAAAGCGGAATACAAGGTTATTGTAAATGTTAGTTGCGATTGGGAAGCAATATGGCTTAAATCGGATTCTAACTGATTTTCAATTTCCCCAGGCTACTGCTACACCTCTTTCACTCTTTTGTGATAATCAAGGTGTTCTAAAGATGGTGAAGAATCTTGTCTATCATGCCTGCACTAAACATATTGAGATTCATCATCATTATGTTCACCGGTTGGTTGATTCGGTGAAATCTCTCTTCATTTTTGTCCTTTTGTGGATCAACTGCTTTGATGTATTGACTAAACCTCTTGGTCCTTTGTTGTTTGTCAAGTTTAGAGATAAACTTGGTGGTCTTTCAAGGTTAGTCATTAAGAGAGGTGTTGAATATATAGAATGAACCGTATGGTTCTAAAAGCTTGATTGAGGAGGTTGTAACCAACAACCGAATGTAACCACTCCTCTCATAATAAATTCGCCATGCCGAGTCATTTGATGCAATGCGGTTGTGTCTTCTTCTTATATTTTCTATGTGTTTCTTTTCATACTAACAAAGAAAACTTCAATAATGATGTTAAGAGTGTGGTTAAGAGGTGGAAAAAAATAATCAATCCATTGCATCTCCTTGCCTATGTCCTAAATCCGAAATATTATAACAATGAAATAGTTGGATTACCTGGTAAGCAACCACCATATGATGACCAAGAAGTTGCAAATAGAACTAGGGTAGCATTCAGGAGGTTAAATATTGATCCATTTGTAACTTGTGTAGTCCATAATGAAATGGGGATGTTTGTATCTTCAGAAGGTAGCTTGGGAGAAATAGAGGCTTTTTTTGTGAAGTACAAAATGTCTCCAATCAAGTGGTGGCTATTTCAGAAGGTAGCTTGGGAGAAATAGAGGCTTTTTTTGTGACAGGTACAAAATGCCTCCAATCAAGTGGTGGTAAGTACATGCCATGATGCCAAGTACCTACGACCTGTTGTCATTAAACATTTCTCACAGGTATAAAATTTAACTGAAAATTTGTTGTTTATCAATTAAAATTTAAGATATTAACACACATTTTTGTACAATATTAACACTTTTGTTGAAATAGATGAATAGTAATTCTTTAGCAACGCAAAATTAGAGTACATATACCTTTATCTACTCAACTAAACGAACCAAGTTGGCATCTAAGAAGGTTGAAGATTTGGTATATGTACATTCCAATTTGCGCCTCCTAATGCACAAGATTGAAGACTATACTAAAAATCCTAAAAACCTTTGCAATATTCATCCTAAGACTACTAACTTTGATGTTTTCGCTACTACTTTCACCGTTTTCACTCCTTCGTGTCGATAATGAAAATCCAAGGAGATTTTCACATCAGATGGACAGTGAAGCTAGTGTCAATGGGAGTGGAGCTGTTAGTGACATTCATGGAGTTGATTTTGAGGAAAATCTAGATAATATATTCTAGAATCTAGATTGTAATCATGTACATATGAAAATTGAAGCAAGTTGAATGTTTTGAACTTTCATGAATACTAAGTGTTTTATCTTTTATGGACTAAAAATGAGTAGTATGCATTTTTATATATATTATATTATTTTAATAATATATTGTACAAATATTTCCGTGTCATTTCATGCCCAAGGGTTTTTTCAAAATTGGTGTTTCGGCATTTCAAACCCATACTCGTGTCCTGACAACTTAGTCCATAACAAAAAAATCCTCAAAGAACAAGACAATTGAAAAAGACAACTATAAGTTAAAAGTTAGATAGAATAATACATGATCATGCCCAATGTAATCATGATGTCGTGGTCTAATATGCTGCAAAAGGGGGGAATTACATGTAATGCAACATATGTTGCAGAATAGATAAGTGTTCCCCTTCTTGAAACAAAAGAACTTCATTAACCCTAACTAAAGAAGCAAGCAGGGGTTTTACAGAAGTAGGTAATCCTCAATGCCATATAAGATAATTTGTCCCTGGGCACTTGCAAACACAGAAAATTGAGGACAGAAGCATGAGCTGTGAAATAACCATGGTCACCTAAGTCTCGGGGACATGGGGACAGGGTTTTTGGGACAAAGATTCTCAGATTCCAGGGACGGTGGGGTACGAATGTTAAAATATTTTATAATATATAAAAATTAAAAATAAAGATAATCATGTGATAGGCTTAACCTGCAATGGCAGAGTGTGAGATGCCAATAAAAAATTGCAGACCTTTTTCTGATGTCCATTTAACTGTCGGGGCATTTATGAAAAAAATTGTTTGGAGATAGTGATCCAAAAATCACAATAGCTAAGGCATATTGTACACTTTGAAGCCCATTTTTCTTACCCAGACAGATGTTTTCAAACCCAATGCGGTGGTGCACTAGATTGAGGCCATTCATCACTAGACACCCAGAAAATTGTGGAGAAGGTGATTGCATCATTAAATAATATAGAACCCTTCAATGGGCAACATTATGTGGCAAATCCAAGATAAGTGCCTCAAGATTGATACATATTGGTGTTTTTCAATTAGATATATTTAAAATATCTGTACTAGTAATAAAACCTTTGAAATCAGTACTAGTACTTAAATCTTACAAATATATATATTTAAGATATATTTTGCTTGGGTGCATGGGGAGAATGTTTCACCCTTGTCCTCCATTATTAATACATCGCAAACATTTGGGACGGCTGGGAAATGAGGGGAATGCGTCCCTGCATAACTTTGGAAATAATAATGCCTCCAAAGCAAAAAGATTTGTTGGTTTTGATTGTAGATCATATGCTATCCTAAGCATCTATGCCTATAAGCATCACTCCAATATATGCATATAAAAATCATGTCCTGAACCTGTCTCTATGGATGTGACATGAAACCTGTATAAACTATAAGAAAAAAACTAGAATACCATTCATTTTCTGACTTGAATAATTCTTAATATTATATTTTGTCAAAATGAATGTGTCCACTACCATTTGTGACTACTGCAAGGAAAAACCTGATTGGATTACAAATGAAGACTCGTCTCTTTCGAAAATATCAAACCTACATTGTCCTGGTTTTACTGGGAGAAGAATAATCCCAAAGTTACAGAGATTTCCACATGAAATGACTATGAACTCTAAATATGATAAGAGGACTTCGTTTCTTTCAGTTCTACAACTTGTGATTTTCAAGCCTACTGGACTAGTGAAAGATTATCTACATGAGTCATGCTGTCCTGTTCACAAAATGGTCCATCAATCCAATGACAAGTTCCTTTCAACATTTAAGGCGAAGTTGTACCAATTTGGCGTATCCAGGGCTAGCATTTAAATGTACTGTTTTGCCAAAAACAATAGTTATGCCACTATAATCAGACCTTTTCCTCAACTTTGTTTCCATGTTTAATGACACTTCTGTCTTTTACTCCCTTTTCACAGGCTTTCGCCCAATCATGGTTCACATTTTTGTTTACATCAATCTTGTTTCCTTTAAGAAACCAGATTTGCTTGTCAATCCATACCTTCAGTTTAAACCTAAGTAGCCGATAAACTTTGGATACAGGTACGGGTACGGAGTGTTCGATACACGGATACGGCAAAAAAAATGGCCCCGGATACGGCCGTACTAAAAATATATTAAAAAAATAGTTTTGGGCCTGGAAACACTGCAGAAACAGCCAGGATACGACCAGGTAGGTCAGGGTAAGGCCAGGTACGTCTGCAGACATACCCAGACCTGCCTGGCTGTATCTTGGCCGTTTCTGATCATGTATCCATACCGTACCCGTACCGGATACGTTTTGTACCGGTACCAAGTGCCCTAGGGATGCCAGTTCAGTAACTTAGGTTTAAACACCAAAACATCCCAGTAGCTCATTGCCCAAGATGCCAAGACACACATTCCCACTCCCATTCTAGAACTTTTCCCTCAGAGTAATAAACATGCTGATATTTAGAGATTCACTTGAAAAAAAAACTCTTAGAACTTTTCTTCCAAGATTTTCCTCAAACAGCCAGGATACGACCAGGTAGGTCGGGGTAAGGCCAGGTACGTCTGCAGAGATACCCAGACCTGCCTGGCCGTATCTTGGCCATTTCCAATCACGTATCCGGGCCGTACCCGCACGGGTACATTTTACCAGTACCAAGTGCCCTTGGGGTGCCGGTTCAGTAAATTAGGTTTAAACACCAAAACATCGCTAGCTCATTGCCCAAGATGCCAAGACACACGTTCCCACTCCCATTCTAGAACGTTTCCCTCAGAGTAATAAACATGCTGATATTTAGAGATTCACTCGGAAAAAAACTCTTAGAACTTTTCTTCCAAGATTTTCCTCAAAAGGACCCCTCATACAGGCAGTTAAATACAACAGTGCAGAATGTTTACTTAGGCACCACACATATTTATTATAAATTAATTAGCTGAGCCATTAGCAGGTAGCTGTTTGATAAGTGTAATCAGATTAACATTCAACTCCTACAACCAAGGCATCACTTGCATTTTATCTGGACTAACAATTGGTAATCATTTGAAAAGAAAACACTGATAACAATCTGTATCACAGACAAAGGAAAAACTTAACAGTACACTCATGGACTAATATGTGCAACAAACCTGAAATGCACCAGTAAAGCTCCATTTCAATTGATTTGTCGACAGCCTTGGGATGACAACAGAAATTATCGGCATAGTAGGCCTGTATTTCGTAATCAACCTGGAGCAAATAAAAGTTAAAAACATAAAGCTTAGGTTCAGAGTCATGAGCACATGCATGGCTTAACAACATATCAGGAAATTTCCTAATGCGGTGCAAGTAATTTTAATTTACAAAATGGCATTCGGAATTGGTAGCAAGTAGCATCATTTGTTTCTAAAACAGGATAAATTTTTGCATTGAAAAAATGCCTTAATTTTGAACTAAAGATCATGATAACCTAAACTGGCAAGCAGCTAAAATGAAACCAATCATGACTCATCAAAGTTCATCAAATTCATAAGTTATAAATGTCCATAAAAGCATAATGTTCAAAGTGATAACTATTACTTGGCAGTTCGTCCAGATGTTGTAAATACTGCTATAACAGAAGCCTTCACTTTGATTGCTGCACTTACCTGAAATTCATCATACAAATGCCTCTGTTAAAATTGATTTCCACCACTTTCCACAATCAAACAAAAAAGTTATTTTTACTGCCTACACTAATTTATGCTGCAAATAAAGCCATAGCAATAAGAATTAAAATTCGATTTGAGTACTCACTGCAGAGGTTGCAATACATTCCAAGTGAGACATTGGTTCACTTTGACATTTGAGAGTCTTCTTAAAGTAAACAGCTTGATTATAGACTTTCTCTGCCTGCATGTATTAAGATAATAGCATACAGGCAGTTTGTTCAAATCAAAATATGAAATCACAATTGACATCTCGCAACAAAATATCTAAAGAAAGGACAACAAAACATAAGTTTAAATATGGAGACTTACTTCCGCACAGATCCTTCCTACAGTTGATATGGTCTCAAAGGGATATAATCCACGAAAAGTTTCTGCACCTAACAGAATTGCATCGGTACCTGTATTTATGACATTTTAATAAACCATAAAAGCATGGCCAAGAATTTCTATGATCTTCAACTGAGAAATAATTTACTTTCAAATAATGGTAGTGCAGTTTCTGTAACATAATTAGATTTCAGAATATCACTCCTTTTCATGCTGATGTCCTTCTCAGTGACAGTTTTACAGTCAAAAGGTACTCAGACAATTAATATCTACGGAATCAAGGATTTACTAACCATCTAAAGCGGCATTTGCAACATCAGTTGCTTCTGCACGAGTTGGCCGTAAATTATCTGTCATACTGTCAACAACACGAGTAACAACAGCTGCCTTTCCAGCCATGTTACACTTGTAAACAGCAGCTTTCTGGAATAAAAACACCTGCAGTTTACAGACAAAATTATTTCCAGTTTGCAATTTGTGTAAATTTTAATGAATAAAAGAAACATCCATAAACAGGATTTCTTATTTTGCTCCTTTGCTGACTCATTTCTGACTATTATCATATCTTAGCTACATGTACTAACCGGCTGCAGAATACGATACCCAAGTTTTGATTACTGTATTTGACTTCACTTGTTTTCCAGACCTCAGAATAAATTGATTTGTCATAGAAAGAAAGACAGAAATTATATTACCATCCATAAATGACCAAAAGTAGGTCAATGAGACTCGAGAATACCCTCAATTACAATAGGAAGTGCTAGGGTAAAAGGACCCTAGGAACAGTGATTAACTAAAACAAAAAAACAACAAAAGCACTGTAAGTAAACATGGGGTAACCCAATGCAGTAAATCTCCCAATCCATGCAGTTAAGATAATAATACTAATAGCCATGCCCCTGTATAGAATGGGCTGATCAAAGTCATATTCTCATCAAACATCTCAGGCTGTTCCCAGGATAGAGGAATCATCTGTGTGATCTTCTATCACTGTGAGGGGGCAATACATGATCTGATAATGCTCTCTAGGGTATGTCTAGGGCCGAGGGGCCCAAGTTGGGCAATCCTAGCAGGAAGCAAAGCACCCCCTACATACCTCCTAACATCCAAGGCCTAAGAAGCTCCCATGGCAGCTACGAAACTCATAATGTGTGCTTGCCTCCGCAGCCTAGGAGGTGATTGCAAAGAAGTAAACACACAATGCCAGGAAGCAGATCCATGACACTGAGTATGAGCGGATCATCGCCGTTGCTGAGAGATAGCGTATTGGGTACTATAGGAGTAGTGTTGCACAGAGATGAGCACCACCTCATTAATCTACCCTCAGTGTGTGAAGTTATCCAAAGGGCACTTAGTGTCACCAATCTCTGTGGAGGCTGTAAAATGAGGTGTTCAACCTGAGGTCTCTAGGGGCTCCTTGTAGGGACCTACGTCAATGGGTGGCAATCTCTCGGATAAAAAGGACAAGCACCATTGATTTGGATAGTGAAAGGAAATGGATGGAGAGTTGCTCAAGTATATGTAAAGACAGGGCTATCTCCTCTAAATCTCGCGATAAAAATAGCATCTGAAAATGAAGTGCTCCGAAATCTCCACCTCCTAGAAAGGGCAAAGACAACAAATCTAGTCCCCACATGGAATATGATGGTGAGAGTTATAGCATTATTTGTTTCCCACATGGATGAAGCTCTCTTCCAAGATTTCATTTCACTGTGATTATCGTCACCCAAGCCCAGACATCAAAAAAAGTTCATACAAATATTCCAATATGCGTGCAGTTGCAATTGATTCACGTCACAATTGTTGAGCCATGTTCTTATAAATACTTTTAAGTGCTTTGTATGATCCTTAGACGACTACAATTAATGTAATTTGATCATTTCAGGACTTGTAAACGACTACGGAAAATTGTATTAGGTACTTGGGAAGGAGTAAAAGACATGGGAAGGAGTATAAGGTGTAAGGGGGAGCAATAACGGCTTCTACATATTCTATTATTAAAAACTAAGTCACAGACGGTTCAGACCAAACTAAACCAGTCCTTTCACATACATAACGGATTCGGTCATGACCAAACCCATTCCAGAAATAGCAAAACAAAAAGACAAGTACAGCCACAACCGAACTTGTCATCAAAACATCATTAATATGTTCAGACAAGTCTCAATCCATCCTGATTAAGACATTAACAAAACCAATCGCACAAATTGAAAGTTAGATCCCTCGGTATGCCAGTCACTGAGTTGGATCTTTGATTGGATGTTTCTACATCGGTTTTCCATCAAGCCTTAGTTAATAAAAAAAAATCGAGAAGGCAATTGACAATCATCTAGGGTTTGAGTTCAAAATCGCAAAGCAGTGGAAGAAGTGTGGAAGTAGAGACCAGAGGATTTGCAATGCAGAACAAGGAAGATAGGTTGATGATTGTTTCCTTGCAATGCAAGACAAGGAAGATATGTTGATGGTTGTTTTCCATGGCCTCGTCAGCTTGTAACCTTGCTAGAGTTTTACCACTTTAGGTTCCTCCAAGATAAAACTTGTGTGTCAGTGTTGTTACATGTTATCATATAATCCATGAAATAACCCAATAAATGTATGTGCAAGTGCATGTGCATGGACAGTGCTACAAACTGAGTATAATTGACAATTAATCAATCACAGACAAAGAATGGTTTGAGCAGTGAATAAGAGTCTCAGACACATCAGACACTTTACACTGCCGTGTCCTATTTCACATCAAACATGATACACTTCTTCCCTAATGAAATTCATAGTAATGTTGGGATTTTTGTTAACTAATAGACGAGATTTGTGTTCATGCTAGGAACATGCCTAACATTCCTTACTATCACTATGTGAATATCTCCTATCCCCTCTACTGCAAGTGACTCCCAATCAATGAATAAAACTAAATCAAAAGATATATTTGCAGTAAAATGTACATACCAGCCTTTACGACAAGTAAATGTCTGGATGCACCAGAATCAATGAACCAACAACAGGTAGCACTGACATTTGAGTATGATACTATGAGAGCATACTCTATCTCAGAATCACATCCAGCTTCAACTATTGCCACATTTTCTTTGCCCCACAGGTTTTTGTTTTGGGGAAGATCATATTGTCACTTCCAACAATCCTTTCTCCAATTCCCAACCTTATGACAATAATAGCATTTCACCTGATATTTTGAAGTAGATCCTCCAAAGTTACATTTCTGCTTCCCCTTCGATTGAGCAGAAAATGCACTTTTTGTTTGTCTAGAACTAGACTCGCTACCCTTGTGTCGGCCTACATTCCTTCTGTAGCCAATAGCAAGAAATTAACCTGATCAAACGTCAGGGTCTGGCATTCTGCCATCAAGTGTTTCATAGGAGGGCAATCAATTATTCAGAACAAAAGCAACCAAATCATCACCATTCCCTTTTCATTTACAGCAGCAAGCTGGTCATGGAGATCTTTCATCCGAAGATGTTCTGACAAGGACCCACCCTCATTCATCTTTGTAGAAAATAGCAAAATACTTTAGGTGAAAAACCCGACTTTTCTCCAATGTTTGATACATGTTTTGAAGATTGATCCAAAGATCACTTGCCACAATGGCATTCCAAACTGTAGGAATTAAATCATCCGATATAGACAACTTCAACAATAGAAGAGCCTCCTGATAACCGCTTATTATAATCAGTAATTTGTATCAAGTCTCAACTACTTTTTGAGAATAAATTGATCGCACTCCTGATTCTCTGCAATCATCAAAATATTGTGATCTAAACATTATAATTTTGACCAACTAATTTCTATGCTTCCAGAAAAACCAAATTTTCAATATCGGCCATGATTCACACGATATTTGACCTTTGTACCAACTAATTTTCTGTCTGCCTTGATCCAAAAATTTTCTTTCTTACCCTCATCTTCCTTTCAGATACAGATTCTCTTGGTCTGCACTTTGTCAATGCAAACTTGTGATGCAAAGTAGTCTCATCTTTTCCCGGTGCCCTAATACATTTTTGCTTCAACTCATCGTTCTACCTTCTTGTAGGGCCACAAATGGTCAAGAAAATCACGACTGTTTTTGGTCTTAAAAATCACAACTCTCAAACTGATCATCATGCTCACAATCTTCTATGCTCTTAACATTTTTTCACTTCACCTACGTTTGGTATAATCACCTCTTTCGCTACTCCATCGTCAGTTTTGCTTCAACAAATCTTCCTATAAACAACTCATGCCCTCATCCTATGCAAAACAACAAATCATGCCTATGATTTCTCTGATGTCTTCAGAATACGTCTAGAGTTGAACTTCTAGTCTTCATGTGAACACTTTTGGTCTTCACATTTTCTACTTTTTCATTGTCGTTTGCCCTAGTACAACTGAATTGGTCTACATTCACACGACCTTTGCAAATTTCTTGGTCTAATGTCTTCTTCAAAAGACTTCACGACCTCTACAAATCTTGATTTGAACACCTTCTTCCTTGCACCATTTATACCCAACTAGGGCTTCCCCAAACACCTCTCCTTTGTCCGTACCCTTCTCCTAGAGCTTTCCCAAACACCAGCTCCAATACCTATGTTCGTATAAGAGACATTGAAGAGAAATGGAAGGCATGCAGCACATTGACATATTGTGTATGTCTGTCTTTTATTAATCAAAAGATGGTTACATATTCAGGTGAGGAAGTTATGCATGAATAACTAAAATACATTAACTAATAGTTAATCAGGTAATGTTTACTTAATAACTTCAATTATATACCCTATGATGTTCTTTCCGCTGCCCCAAAACTGCTACCACACTGCTTAGTCTACACAAACACACCCCTGCTTGTTTTTGGTTGATGCAAGATGCTTGTACCCATTGGATGCTCCTGCATCCGGAGAAAATTTGGGAACAGTTCTAATATGGATGAAAAAATATCATGCAATTATGTTTCTCTCAAATATAAAATAATAAATCCTATGGAATGTGGCCAAACCAAAAATCCTCGACATAATGAATCAACAAGAACTAATGAAGATAAAGCAAGCCATACTTTGTGCCAAAAGCATTTTTCAAAAAGAAAAAGGATTGAATATCCTGTCTAGGATCTTGGTTTATAGATTAGATCTTGACCAACAAAGTATCCATCTCCTTGAAGAAACACCATCCTTTATTCCACCCTGATTCAGATTGCCAACTCTACCTATAGAAGTACATCTCAAAGATCTTACATGGCAATGGGGAGTCAGATATCAGAAGAGAAGTATGGCAACTTTTGTTAATATTTTTATGGACCTCCACGTGCAAAAGATCTTCCAAATGTATCAATCATTATTGTCTAAAGGCTATATACTTAAAAAGTAGTTTCTATATGCAAGGAATGAAATAATGCACGTCCTTGACCTTGAAATTTCTAATAAATCCAAATGAAAAAATCAAGTTTGCAGAATACCGCAATATAATAGTAAGGAACACAGCTAAGTTCGCAATATACTTTTCCAAGAGAAGAACAAAAATTGGGTAATTTGAATTTAGTAAATATGATGACCACTTTAAAAACTCTAAGATGCACATTATAATTTGACTATTTATAAAAAAACACAAGTTCGCTACGAAGTTCCACACAGGTTGTTTATTGCACTCATGGTCATATTGTGATATCGGCAATGGTCTATTTCCTGTGAGCATATCAGGATATGGAGGGTCAGCGGCATTATAAAAACATGGGCTAAAATGTCTGACCTTTTCTGGTGGAAGATCTATCCCTAAATTTCCACGTGAAAGAATAATCCCATCTGCTTCTTGCAAGATCTCGTCGAAGTGTTCCAGACCCTGCAACAATATGAATTAAAAATCCTAAGATCAGAACAATAAAATGCTTATCATTCTTGTATAAATCTCAAACACGAAGAAAAATAAAAAGTTACAGCTCAAAGATTTCTTTCTTTGACAAAGAAAATAATACCTCTATAGTTTCAATCTTAGCAAATATTTCAGTCTGTCGAAGATTCCCAAGCTCGGCAAGAAAAGCGCGAGTCTACACAAGAAACAAGAAATGTTCATTATGCCCTATAATGTACTTAGCTAATAAAGCTTTACAACTTCTCTACAATATTCCCACTTGTCATTCTGTCATCCATTTAAATTCATTTTCAAATATGCAGTAAACGATGCAATAGCTATTTAAAATTTGACTTTTAACACATTCCCGTTAACTACATTCAAAAACAAGAACCAAGTTTGCCTACCCCTGTCATAGAAACAAAACCAAAAACTTTCCAAGATGCCTTTGCTTATACACTACCTATGGTACAAAAGTTCCTTTGACAACAGATTCACTACTCCAGGATAATTAGAAAGCGTTCGTGTTTTACATATCCTTAATAATTATCAGGTTCACAAGTCATGGAAACAAAAGAACTGAAATATTTGAGCTTGTAAAGTAGCACTCAGAATTTAAGACCAGGAATACAGCTTAATCATTCTGACCTCAATTTAAATTCATTTTTAGATGTGCAGTAGATAATGCAATCATCATTTGGATGACTTTAACATATTCCCCATTTAAGTACATTCAAAAACAAGAACAATTTTGGACTCCCATGTCATAGAAGCAAAAACTAACAACTTTCCAGAATGTCTTTCTTATACACAACAAGTCATACAAATGTTCCTTTGACAATGGCATACCACTTGAAGACCATTAGAAAGCATTCAATGTTTTACATTTCCTTACTAATAAGCATCAGGATCCCAAGTCATGGAAACAAGAATTAAAATATTTGAGCTTCATAAGGTAACACTAAGAATTTGAAACCAGGAATACAGCTTAATCGGCCTGTAATCCTACACTTACAAACCCCAACCTGTAGACAGAGAATGATATGAGAACATTTAAAGTTCCATAAATGCAAAATATGAGCAGCAACCAGGCTTTAAGGTCCCATTTGTCACCTGTCTAATGTCTTCAGCATGCCGAGTGTATGACAAAGAGAGAAAGTCAATGTTGTTACGTACACCCCAAGTTGAAATAACCTGGAAAAGACAGTTTCAAATTAAATTACAAACCTTGCAAGAATCAATTAGGAGATGCTAAAAAAGTTAACACGAAGATTTATGTGGCCGACTGCATTTTAAAACTTTATACATCCCAGCCAGTATCTGACTTTTAAAATCTTTTATAAGAGAAAACGTTATTACAGTAATTAGCCGTTGATCAAGTTAATCAAACTGTTAGTTTAAATTCATGAGACAACTGTTGTAATGATTTTGAGTTAATCAAGATTATAAGAAGGGTCTTGACAGATGCTAAGACTGCATCCTGCCATAGCTTAAGGGATATTCAGATTCTGTAGGGAGTCCATGCATAAGACCCCACATGAAACCTTTGCATAAAGTGAGTATGTGGCATGCATGGGAACTAAACTGTACAAAGTCAAACTGAGCAGAAGTATGGAGCATGTAGATGGCTTCTGCCTAATAATGTTATTGACATGGCACGTAACCAGTTAGAACTGAACATATAAAAATTGATGAATGTGTTGCTATTATATCATAAGGAATCAACTTAAATATGTCTTCAAAATTAGGAATAGCTACCTACTAACAGAAGGTTAGGAAGAAATTATTTACTACTGTTATATTTCTAATTTCTAAAGATATCCCTTATTTTAAGATCATATGCAGTTGGCAATTATTCCTAATCTAAGAAAGGACAAATTATAAATTAGATTCAGAAGTATTCTATTCTACCATATCATTTTGGTCTTTTAAGATTTAAGAAAGAAAATTTACGTTTTAATTTTTTTACTGAAACTTTAAAAATATGTATTTTGGAGACATAATAAAAGTAAGATAGTGCATTCATATTCAGTATCCATTCCATTGGTTGTAAAGTGGGTCTATGATACTATGAAACTTTATATGACTAACTTTGGTAAACAATGCTGAGTATTTTTGAAATGGATATTTCCGGATCCATCATGTTATGTAAAAATACTTACAGTTTGCTTGAATCCTTCTCATTTTACACTTCAAGCAGTACTATTAATAAAAGTATACTATATTTCTGTATCAATATCTGACTCACCAGTTGTGGTCTTGAGAATTATTGGTATGATCCTCAATTTTGAAGTTTCATAAGACAATACAAGAGAATATTTAAATGCTTCAAGGCTATTAATGCAAAAACTATAACAATTGAGATAAGCATATATGAGACCATTATCAATGAAATGAAGGGATATCGTGTTTGCAGAGGAATGTGACTACTCTCTTATGTTCGTCTAGTTTCTGTACATAATACTAACAATGTCTGTGAGTTGAGGACAGGAAGACACCATGAACTATGATACTATGATACTTTATATGACTAACTTTGGTAAGCAATACTCAGCATTTTGAAATGGATATTTCCGAATCCAACATGTTATGTAAAAATATTTCAGTTTGCTTGAATCCCTCTCATTTTACACTTCAAGCAGTACTATTAATAAAAGTATACTATATTAAAATATTTCCATATCAATATCTGACTCACCAGTAATGGTCTTGAAAATTATTGGTATGATCCTCAATTTTAAGTTTCATAAGACAATACAAGGGAATATTTAAATGCTTTAAGGCTATTAATCCAAAAACTATGACAATTGAGATAAGCAGACCATTATCAATGAAATGAAGGGATATTGTGTTTGCGAGAGGAATGTGACGACTCTCCTACATTCGTCTAGTTCCTGTACATAATACTAACAATGTCTGTGAGTTAAGGACAGGAAGACACCATGAACTGCAATTTTGTAGTTTCATAAGACAATACAAGGGAATATTTAAAGGCTATTTCCCCAAAAATTATGACAATTAGGATAAGCATATCCAAATATCAGCATTATCAATGATATGAAGGGACCTTGTGTCTGCATCATTTCTTATTAATATCATGTCAGCAAGAGGAATGTGACTTCTCTCTTCATGTGACTACTCTCTTTCATTCATCTAGTTCCTGTACGTAATACTAACAATGTTTGTGGGGTAAGGACAGAGGAAAATACCACGGACCTCAATTTTGTAGTTTCATAAGACAATACAAGGGAATATTGAAAGGCTTTTAATCCAAAAATTATGACAATTGAGATAAGCATATTCAAATATGACCATTAGCAAAGATATGAAGAAACCTTGAGTCTGGATCATTGTACTTATTAATATGTGTTTCCAAGAGGAATGTGACTGCTCTCTTCCATTCGTCTACTTCCTCTACATAATACTAAAATGTCTGCAGGGTAATGACAGAGGAAGACATCATGTAACCCCACCCCACAAGAGTGAGGCTTCATTTCTGAACTCATAATCTTTGTCCTCTGTGTCTTACATCTTATGTCTCCTAAATCTGTTACAGAGTCTGAAAAAGTCAACAAGGTCTTATTGTAGCATAACTATCAGGCGCTTTCAATTCTGTAAAAATCTGCACATTCAGCATTTCCTTTGCTTTGGCACTAAGTAAATTAGTTATGGTTTGAAATCATTCATCTTGCTGCATGGACCTTGTGCTAGGAGCTAGAGGAAAGTGATGAGACCTAGGAAGTTTATAGGCTAACAAAAGAAGGTGAAAAGGAGTATTTGCAGGGATAAATAATCTAGCTTTCAAAAATATAAATAAGTACAAGGTGGGTCATTTGGCATCAGGCCTAGTGTAAATGAAGGATGTTATAAGTTAGAACTTTGTTGCAAAACAGTTGCACGGCAATGACACGGCGTGGCCTATGTGTAAGTATTTTCAATTACTCAGGTTTAAAATGGGAAAAACATGGCAATTTTTCATGAAGGATATAATATCAAAACATAAATATATTTATATGAATATATAGATATTGCGTTTTTCCTGCTTTAATCAACTCAAATTCTATTCATAATTTTTTTAATTGAATTTCGTTTTCTTCATTTGAGCATGGGTTTGACAGAGTTCTTTTCAATTTGAACAGTCTAAAAAGCAAAGGAGACAAACTCAGTAAGTTTAAAGCAGATTTCAATCACTTTCTAAAATGGCTTCAGCTTAAATGGTTTGAAAGGGTTATAATTGATACCTACATGAAACAAAAAAATGAGGAAGGTTACAAAATATAGAACAGCATTACTTCTGTCCTAACCTGGAACCGTAATTGCGTTTTAACAGTAAGACGAGTGTACAATCAATTCTAATAATCTAAATAAAACTACTTGGATAACCTGGGATAATCCTTACCAAAGATTAATAGTTCCAGTCAAGCAAAGGATTAGAAACTGAGGTAATAAGCCAATTGTTTTATAAGTTTTCAATGTAACGTGATGAACTGCTCTCATGGGCACCAATTCCAACCAAACCCATAATAAATACATAATTAAGGTGAGTAAGAGATATTTGTAGAAATATGTTAAATGAGAAAGGTTACAAAATAGAAAACAGAATTACTTCTGTCCTAACCTGGAACAGTGATTGAGTTTGAACAGTAAGAAGAGTTTCTAAAGTCAGTTCTAAAAATCTAGATTCTGAACAAAACCGCTTGGATAACCTGGAATAATCCTTAGCAAATATTAATAGTTTTATTATTTTTCAATGTAATGTGATGGACTGCTCTCATGGGCACCAATTCCAAACAACCCCATAGCATAGATACATAATAAAGGTGAGTAAGAGATATTTATAGAAGAAATTATTCTAATCTGCAGATCATAGTTATGATGCATCCCATCTACTTCATAGGCCAGACCTGGAAAGGATAGCTAATCCTAGATTTAGAATTAGTAATTACTAATATGATAGTCTGATAAATAATTTAACATGAGCTCTCAGGCCATGCTAGATGTAGGAACTGTCCAGCATGATTTTGTTTACCTATCAATAGCTAATTCACGAATACCTTACCCTGAAGTTTTCCTTAACACAAATAATGTCTCAGTCCAAATGCATCAGGTGTTTTCTTTAAGAGCAAAATAAAATGCCACTGGAGTACATTACAGTATTCTGCACCCAATCAAGCTAAAAAGATAACTATTATCAGCAGGAATTATTTTACACCCTCTGACCTTTCACATCATGCAAAAATAAAACTTGTACAAACACATATCCATCTAAGGTAAAGCTTTTATTTCTTAAACATTAATAATAAACATACCAAACAAGCCTGGGTATTCCAAGTTAAGCTGCCATAGCTAGCTCATTCATTAAATCTTACCCACTTATCATTTTTTTGTGTGCTGAATATAAAATGCAATCAGTTATGACTACAGAACTTCCCTGTACCTCACAAACAATATTAGCAACTAAAACCAATGTTCAAGTGAGAACTTACATGCTTATCTACATCACTTAGAGTGGGAAGGTCGATATGAACTTGAGAGACATGCATTGTAAACAATGGGCCAGCAAGAGTGGAACTATTTTTGACAACACAAATTACATCTTGTCCTTGAATATATTCAACCTGCACTCATACAAGTTGGCACAACATTCACAATTCATGATACATACATCACAATAAGTGCAAAACTTAATTTGTTTGAATGTTCACAAACACAATATCAGAAAAGCCTTAACCTCAAGCCAAACAGAAGTAGTCTCGCTTCCAGTAAACAGATATTGCCCAACAAATATTGTATCCCCTTTCCTAACTACCTGTAGAATAAGAAATTCAAAATACAAAATGAATAAGTAATTGAACAACATAGTCTAGAAACACCAATAGCATATTGATGAAAGGGGCAGTTGTCAGTAGCACATGCTTGAAAAGTTGCAGTTCTGATCATGAGACCAAATGACTCAATTAAAAGCACATAAAATCAAATGAAACATGCTCGAAACAAAAGAGAGGTGTTCGCCATTTACAATCCCTACCTGCTTCTCACAATACAGAAATAATATTACTCGGGTCATCTCAGACAACAAGCATGTTAAACATAAAAGAAAGAAAGAAAACAAACTTATAAATAGAGAGCATACAGATACCTTTAATGCATCTTGTAAAGTTACAGCATCTCAAGGATGATTAGGAAAGGGTGTCTAAAAAGTTTTATGAGAACAGTAGTCCTTACGGACATGCCCTAGAACAAGGGTAATAGAAACAGTCATAACAAGCATCTAAGCGTGGTGTCACTATAAAAGAGTTCCTGCTTTCTATACTGCACAAGAATCTCAATTGAAGAGGTATGTGAAAGGAAAAACAGACCCAAAATAATTGCATGCCCTTACACCAAAAGGAGTACGGCACTAAGAAAACACTACAGAAGCTGCCATAAGAAATATTAAAAAAATGTTTTCTGAGCTTCATGATTTATTTCTAGGACATCATAGTACCATAAAATGATTGTTGCAGAAGATAATTAAGTTCAAAGCAATCAAATAGAAAGGCCTGTTCTGTTCTGCACCAGCAAAAATCACATCAAAGATTCACAATCTGAGCAATCTCTCTCAGAAATACATTTAAACACACTACCAAGCAGCAGCATACTCATTTATAACTGTCCAACAAATTCAATTACTGAATTTCTCTAGTAATTCCAATAGATTAGTGTTCCACGTGCCAATGAAATATAAAGACTAATAAGAGGGGGTACACACCTTGGCAAGTCCTCCAAAGTTTATTGGTAAGACTTCAAATGATGCTTCTTTGCTCTGATCTGGTGTCAGAGTAACAAAAGCATCGATCTCCAGCACAATAGGCTGCATACTCTTGTTGAAAACTTGCAATTCTGCACCAACTGTATCCAACATAACCTGTTGCATGAAGTATACTTTTACCGTCATATAAGCAGAGTCTTGAAATACAAAGCTTATAACTGAATTAAAAGCCCAGACATGCTAACATTAGGCTCAAAAATCAAGATAATTACAACAGAATCAGAAAAGAAAGCACTACACTAGAAAAATAAATACTCAAAAAGAATTATTGATGAATTCGTGGACAATAGTTATTGAGAAAACATCAAAGGGGGTTAATTAAATTTTCAAAAGTGGGCACTTGAAAAAAAAGCATTAAAAAACGAAGTATTGCATATAGATCAACAACCAACGATGCAATAACACGGACAAGACATTCTTGAAGAACACAAGTGCATATGTAAGAAATCAACAGGTTATGGACTATATAACTTTGTCAAAAGAAAACCGAAACGTTGTAGCAGAAAAAGCAACGTTAGAAGTAGGAAGATAATAAAAACTCCTCCAGCCATTACATAGATTTATTATTCACGTTTCAGACTTTTTTTTCATCCTTGATAAATGTGAATCAAAACAAAGCAGCCAAGCCCCCATTAATTCATTTACAGATGACAACTGAAAGGCAAAAATCCACAAGAGCATACAAAAGCCAAAATCTATATATTTGGGAGTAATCGCAAGACAGTGCAATATACTAGCAATAAGTTCCCTCTACACATTACAAAAACAGTTATATGGAACAACTGAACTTACAGCACAAAGTTTTTAACTTTCTTCGCAGCAATCTTCAGATTTTCAAGAGTTTCTTGATGATAGTCATTATCTCCTCCAGAGAAATCAAAGCGAGCAACTGCAAAAGAGCCCAGACATTCACAGGGCATGTTAGGAAACACATTCGAGATGCCATAACTACCAGAGGAATAAACTGAAAACAGACATAATTGAATTTATAACAAGCATAACCAATTTTAAAAGGCTCAAAACAAAGCAGAAAAATTGTAATGCCAAATTAAATACAAATTCAATTAAAAGTAATGAAAACTCACCAGACATTCCAGCCTTGAGACATCCCTCAATCACTTCGACGGATCGTGATTTTGGTCCGAGAGTACCAACAATCTTTGTCATTGCAGGAAAAAAATTCTGCAATGAAGCCTAGACTTTTAAGTTCTGTTCTAGGATTCAATTGAAAGCATGTTATATATAAAAATTCCTCACAGCTTACCAAAGCAACAGGTTTGCATTCATAAGGAGAATGCTTACATTATCACTTTAAATTAATCAAAACATACAAGATATAGTAAGTGGGGTAAATGGTTAACTTTAATGGCAAATAGAATGCAATACAGCTAGGCCAACTCCAAAAGCATTGGATGACAGACTGTATATACTACAAGGAGGAACTCAATTTTCCTTAGAAAGAAAAAGATAAGTCAATGAATGACCAAAGTAGGCCAAAAGAACTCAAAAACCACAGATATACAGTAGTTAATCAGGGTACTTAGAAATCCGATAACAAAAAACACGATATCGTAAACTAAAACTAGGAAACAATAGAACTAATGAACCCAAGCAGGTAAATCTTAGACAAGTCAGAATATACAAAGCCATATAATATGAAGAATCTTGTAAAAGAAGACCTCTTCTCAGTCAGAATATACAAAGCCATATAATATGAAAGAATCTTGTAAAAGAAGACCTCTTCTCAAAAGGAAGTACCTGCAGAGCTAAGAGAAGACAGACAATAGAGAACAAGGCTCTAGTCTGTGTCAGAGTCAGGAGCAGGAGGAGTGCCAGCCTCCTTTTCAAGCACCACAAAAGGGCCGATGCAGAGTCTGAAGATGTTACAATGATGATAGTCTAGGCTATGAGGACTTTAGAGATCAAAGTGACAAAATGAAAGGTGAAAACCCCAGTCATATTTGAAAGTAAGGTTAGGTCATAGTTGAAAGGTCAATAAAATTATCAAATAACAAAAAGAAATATAGAAGAGTTGAGTCTCTTATATATGATCATGCTATCAATACATCCATGGTTAAAAAAACCAATTTGGCTATATAGGCAGCTTCTACGTATGAGACCTCCCTAACCTGCCTTATATCCTAGACAAGTTGGACTGACTTCTGAAGCCGGACTAACATCAGCTAGTAGTGTTTATGTTAGGAGATGTCATCACGGACGTCTTTTGCAGGTCTTTCAGTTGGACTAAGGCCATCATTTTGCCATAGAAAGATGAGTCTTCCAATAAACATTGTCACAGTTTGAGGTATTGATTGTTCACTTTCCCTAATACCTACATTCCCAATGGGCCAAAATCATAAAAGCCCTCCTCTCTTTTCTGGAAAGAAAAGATAAAAACTGACACATGACAAAAACGGGACAGCAATCCATCCTGGATGAGTCAAAAATACTAAATAGTTGACCATGTATGGCCTTGGCTCTTGTTTCTTGAGAAATGTCATTTCCCAAGCATGTAGCAATCCTGAAATGGTAATTGCTCAGGCATTTGGACCTGTAACAACTAAAATGGAGACCACCTAGTATGAAAACAATTTTAGAACTTCAACTTTTAAGAAGAGGGAAAAGAGAAACAAGCCTTGAACACAAAACATAAAAGGATGCCCCACATTTCATTATTCCTTTGAAAAAAGAACTCCAGTGGTTTTGAGCATAGTTACCAAGTTCAGAAATGCAATTCTTTTTGGGAGGGCAAAACAATCAAAAATCCGTAATTCTTGAAAAAGTTTACAAACTCCAGTCCGAAATATATACATATCATGTATGAGCATAATTTATAAATATGCAAAATTGACAAAAACAATGAAAAAAATTAATAACGCAATATAAAATGTTAATATATTTAATATTAAATAATATATAAGAATGCATGGTGTCTTTTTTTGCAAAAAAATGAAAATTTGAAAAACAATAGGGTTGACCTGGACTGAACTTATCCAGGTCAGCTAAAATATCTGGATCTGGTCGGATTTTGTGCAGATCCAGTCAGATTTGGTGACTATGGTTTTGAGAGAGGGGATGAAGTGTTTGGGCTTTGGACACCAATCTTGGCAGCTGTAATTGCATTTTGAAAATAAAATCTGGCACTAATCATAAAACAGAATACAAAATCATTTGTAGACAATGAAATCACAGATTAGTGCTTGCATTTGTTAAGATATTTTCTTCTTTTAAGGATTTCTTAATAGATTGCTAAGATATGTCCTCTTTTCTATTACAATGACAAAGTTCAAGCACCCTTTGCTCTGAATCTTCTACATTACATACTGTATATTACCCTGCCATCTTAAGAAGATCTCAATAAAAATCTTTGGAAGTGAAGTTGACCTTTGACGCTGTGTCGTGGGCTATTGTGCAATCTAATAATTAATATGGTGAGGGCACATGGATCTTGCCCAAATAAATGATGGAGGAATGTGAGCTGTTATGCTCCTACGGGCCCGAAATTAATCCACATAGGCAGCCACATCTGCATCTGCTTTCAAAAGGGGTTGGCCCCACAAATATTACTTGAAGGTTGTCACCTCCCATTTAGACTAGAGAAAATGCCACCAAGGCATCAACTTCAAATCCTTACACATTAATTCTTCGTTAAGGCTTTAGCCTTGTTAAAACTCATTAAATCCATGGGCCGTAAATAATCCAGGCCTTTTTTTAAAGAAGGCTCCTCTTTGATCAATGACCCATGGACCTTAATTACCAAGTCACCCCCATCCAATGGTAAGAAGTTTTCACTGCCAAGCCACCAATCTAACAACCTCTAAGAGCTCTAATCTTTGTTAATATTGTTGACTTGGCAAGATCAACGGTTTGCACAATCTTCATCCATTTATGTGGCATGGCACTTGAATCAATGGTCCAAAGATTCTCCTTTTAGATGTTAACAACAAAGGTTGGGCCCACTTAATCCTTCATGACTAAAGCAAATGTTTTAGTATTTCTTACCTTATTAAGGCACTTTATATTATGAATGGCCAAGGCCTTTATATTATAAGCCCACGGGCTTTATTTTACGACCTTTATGACTTTTGTAAGTACATTGAACATCCACCATGAGTCGCCACCGCATTGTATTGGAGTTGTTTGCTACTTTGATTCCCAATGTAACGATAAGCCTTCATGTGTCCAGGAAACTTCAACCACCGCTTAGTTAATGCACCCATATAACGAAGCACCTAATATTTAAATAGTTTGATGACCTTTTGCATGACAGATGTCGTATAATGCTTCTATATAATTTCTTGCAATGCTAACATCCACCATGAAAACCTACACCGGAATCCTCTGTCTTGCTTGCTAAAAAGAGATCAATCTTTTTATGGTATCATGTTTAACATGGATGGCCCTTCAGAAACACATATCACCACCAATCTTGTAATGTTGGGTGGAAACTTTAAAAATGGACACTTCGTCTCAACAGACATTCTAAGATAAGATACATACTCCTCAATGTCCATTTCTTCTTTGCATCCACATAGCCATTCCACATCTTTATCTTTGCAACTTATTTGTTGAATAGAAGACAAATTTCCACAGATCCACTCATAAAATCCTGATGCAAACAATGAAAAACCAAGCAAGGAACAAGACAAGAGAGAGAAAACAAAACAAACTTAAGGCAGCAATCACTCATATTGATATAACATTGAAACAACAAAAGAGAGGAAAGACTTAATACACCAAGCCCTTTGGGGTAGAGCACCAATTAAGTGTAAATCTTGTTAATTCCCCAAAAACATGAATTCAAGAAAATGACCTCAGGCTTTCCTCAATGCAAGATTCTACCATTAAAGGAGGATTAAAAATCTTAAATCTAGTGGCCCCAAGTTCAACAAGAACTTCTCACAATAAAGTGCAAAGTTCCTTGATCAACAAAAAAGAAAACCCAAAGTGGCCCCATGTTCAACAAGAATTTTTCACAACAAAGTGAAAGCTCCTTGATCAACAAAAAAGAAAACTCAAAATACATAAATCAATGCACAAGAACACCAAGACATGGTGGATGCCTTTCAAGACATCTTAAACATAATATACTCAATATATAATTAGAATAAATGAATGATATTGGATGATGAATTATGCACCTCCTCCTAATAACATGTAAAGAGACTCAATTCTCTATGGTCTGCTATCCTGACGTCAATCCCACGGGTATACCACAATATTGGTAACTCGATTCTCTATGGCCTACTATCCCAACATCAATCCCAAGGGTATACTCAATACTCAATATATACTTAGAGTAGATAACTTTTTGGATGATGAATATGGATGGGGAAAAGCCCTCTATTATACACCTACTCCTAATAAAATGTAAAGAGACTCGATTCTATGGCCTGCTATCCCAACATCAATCCCAAGGGTATACCACAATATTGGTAACTCAACGGGCTTGATGAGACAAGTTCTACCTAAAACTTAGGGCCTAGAAGATGGTTTGCATATACTCCCCAAACCTTACCTCCAACATCCCCCTTAAAAGAGAAATCATGGAAGAAGGCATTTACTTGCAAAAACTTCACACCTACCTCTCCCTTGACACTCAAGGACCATAGTGAAAGATGTCATAAAAGAAAGGTAGCATTACACTAATATACCCCTTTAACCATAGCTTTCCCAATCCAAAAGATGATGATGAGCCAAAATGTTGAAGCCAACTGTAGTATGAATCAAAGTTCAAAAACTTGGGCTCAGTGAAAACCCTACAGCCCAAAATTATGATTCGGATTCATGCTCAGTAAAAACTTGGCAAATATAATAAAGATAACATAAACTTAAATAACATACAAAATAATTTTAAAAGGCACTAGAATAAATATACAGAAACCACAACAGCTGGAAAATTGTTGGACGTGTGTTAGCAGGGGTTTGTAGAGCTTAACAAATCTGATAATGTCAAAAAACAGTGATTTGTGTGTTTAAACACCATTTTATGCCCATTCCCAAGCTTGCGGCACAGACTTGCAAAGTTCTTGCCATGTACTCTACAAAGAAACAGCTCGATGAATCGTGGGCAAGTTACTCACCACTCACGAATCTGCCAAGTTCTTGCCAGGTTTTAGAACTATGATTTGAACACATGTTGTTGTCACATATCGGAAAAATTTCAAAAAACAATTGGGGTCAAGGTCAAAATGCAAGTTGTATGAGTTGTTTTTCCACTTGATAAATCCTTTCTTCTTTTGGACTTAGTCATTTTTGGGTCCAAAATGTCTCTTTTTCCAACAAGTCAGCTTTTGGAGGAGCTAGAGGAACTGTTCTTGAGTTCCATCAGTTCTCAAAACACCAATTTAGCCAATCTAAGCATTACGTCAGATAAGTCAGTCTCTAATGGGAACAAGCGGAACTGTTCCTGAGTTCCACTTGTTCCCTGCATTCCCGCAAAAGCCGATTAGGGAATAGGATTTAGGAAGAATCGGCAAAGTCAGGTTTAATTGACACAAGTTGAATAGTTCCCTCATTCATTTGTTTCCCCACATCTCCACCATAGTCAATCAAGAGGTGTGGGTGGGCAAATTCGGATATGTCAGGTCTATTGAGCACTCACTGGAACAATTCCTAGGTACCTTCAATTCCCCAATCCTCCGCCTTAAAGCACTATTTATTGCCAAATGTGATTGGTAAGTCTACCAATGCATCTATATATATACATAATTTGATCCTGCCCAATTCATTATTTCATTTGGCAAATTTAAAACCAAGCTCCGCCCCTTGTCGTTTTCACGCCCTATAATTGTTCTTCTACCCCAAACTTTGTCATTTGCCAACCAAATTCAAAAAAATGGTGTCAGCAGGAGCGTGGAGAAGATGGCTTCTTCTTCATCCAACCAGTAAGAATTTTTATCACCATATGAGCTTATTTTGTTTTCTTTCTTGTTGCGGTGCCCATTTTCCCCGATTTTACCAAATTTTTCTTTGAGAAGCTAGTTTTGTCTCTCTCGTGCTCCCAAATTAGTTAAAATGAAGTTCCAATATGCGGGCTATGAACCAATTTCCTCACTAGAAACCTCTATACCTGAAATTGGAAACAATGACATTAACCACATGGATTTGGCGGAATTTTGTAGTAGAATGATGATGAAAACCCAACTCCCATGGCCCAAAGAATCCTAAACAGAGGGCCGGCCTATGCTAGAGATTTTCCCACTTGATTCAATGCACTGACACTATCCTAGCATGTGCTTCTTGTTTTGATCCCCAAGGTCAAATTATTCCCCAATTAGATGCACACCGTATAAATTTGGCTCTTAGAATACCCACTTTCAACAATGTTAAGGTCTTGACTCAAAGAGGCTCGAGAAGGAATTTGACCTAACCCCTAATATATACCAAACAATGATTGCAAAATCTTGGCTGAAAACAACAAAGGGACCTTCAAAGTTACCCAAAATCCTCTATAGGGTTGACTTCATTGAAGAACTTTGAGATATTATTACTCTCCTAGCCAGAGTAATGGGCCTCTCATCTATAAAAGAATTTCAAGATTGGATGTGTATTTATATCAACATGATATGTGAGGGCAAACAGGCACTAAATTGGGGGAAGATTACTTGTGAAAACTTGACTCAAGCAACTCATTCACGTTCCTCGGACTAAATCCTTTTACATGACCTCCCACTTGATGTACACCATTGTTGGATATAGGATTTGGATAGGTTTGTCAAGTCAAAGTAATAGACAAAAAGTCCCAATTTATGACTACTACACCCAATTGACTTTTGAGCATAGCAAGAATCATTGCAGAAGGCTTAATGATGCTTTCACAATGTTCATAATCAGATTGCTTGAAGGATGTGTCACCAACAAAGTTTCCCAAGAAGCTAAGCAATTGATAGCTATATATGGAAGCATTTTCATACAATCCCAGAGGTTTTCATACATCAAAATCACAACGTTTCGTGCATTCAATTCCCCATATCCCTTGGAAACTATATTTGTAGGTCAGCCATCGATGCTCAAAATATTGAAAGAACCATTGCTCCTTTCAACATGCATCCTTTCCAGAAAAAGGATATCTTTTGATAGCAAAAACTTCATAAAACAATCTTCGTTTGTCATATCTTCATGTGCCTACAATTGAAGATTATTGGGAGGATTGTGATGATGAATTTGAAGTCGAAAAAGAATGTATGGAAGGATGACTCTTCAACAAATCAAAGACTTCAAATTGTTCAAGGTACTAGATGGCATGGTTGATGATGACTTGGAGTTGCTAGAACTTGAGTTCATAAATTCTATCAATATTCTCCTCTTCCTACCATTGATTGGTCTCTCAAAGAGAAGGATAGCATTGAAGATCATAAAACACTGTTCTCACAAGAACCAAGAAGTGGTTCATTAAGAAATTGGCAGAGTTCAAGACCTTTCAAGAGACAACTACTTCTCGGGATATCCCTTCTTCCTCGTTCAACAAGAATCAAGCACAAAGGTGTATACCCGGACTCTAAAAGATGACTCGAGAAAGAAAGTAATAAGAGAGATGATGATAAGCAAGAGGAAGAGAGAAAAAAATAAACAACATGAAGAGGGTGAAGAAAGTGAAGAAGAGGAGGATGAGGAAGAACAAGAAGTCACTGAAATTCCAGCTCGAGACTTTGGAAAAACAAGTACTTCTAGGCCAAAGCTTGACATAAAAAGACCCTCCACCTCTCCTCAAGTGTCTATTGGTAACTCTCCCTCAATCACAATTGTTTCTACACAAGTATCTTCTCCTCCTCCGCTAACACTCAGTGTGCAAGAACAACTTCATCTTTTGATGAAATCTCAAATACTTCATTCTCATGGGTTCAACTAATGGTTGAAAGCAAAAAGAGGAAAGCTCAATCAAAAGTTGAAGTTCCCAATTATGATGTTGTAGCCGCACTCCTTGGTACTCCTGCTACCACAAATAAAGTTATCCTACTACCACCAAGAAACCTACGACAACTTCTCGCCTTGTTACTGACACTTCAGGACAGCAATTTGTTGAAATTGCAAGGCCAACAGTTGACAAAAGTGAGCATGAGATCACCACAACTGACTATGAGCTCACAAGGATATCATTAGGAGAATCTACTCCCGAGGAGATGTGCATAATTTGAAAGGAACCGTATCTAAACCGATCGAGAGGGTGGAGAAAGGAAAACAAACACAAGAACAATTGGAAGAGCAAGTGCACACTCTCTCAACATACATCAAGGCCTTTCTCTCTCTCCGGATCCTACTCCTCTGGCTTCTCTCCCATCTCCCACTCTAGTGTCTATGAGATATGAAAGCAATTTCAGAAGTTCACAAGCATACCACTCTGGGAAGAGTCATGGAAGCTTGGGTAGAAAATATACTCATGAGTGGATTGAAATTCATTGATGAAGGATGCAAAGTCTATGAAAACCTAATAGCTGCACAAAAGCAGATAAATTCCAAAATTGAGAGTATTGAAAGGGAAGCAAAGGTATGGGCTAATGTGATCCAACATCTTCGAATCATGGTTGTCACAGATTAAAACACTCCTCTTCGAGAAGATTTTTGATGATGCCAAAAACAATATGTCACGAACTTGGTCATTCAGTGTTGAATGGACACTAAAGGTTCTTAAAGAAGCCTCCACACATCTACAAAATGCAATACAAAAGGGTGAATCTTTAAAATCTAAGATCTTTGCTGAGCTCAAAGCTCTTTGTTGTGAATTCTTCCAAGGCAATTCTTCCCAGCAGAATTCAATGGATGAAATTAAGGGGCAATTCAGAAAATTGATCAAGGAAGAATTATTTAAAAGAGAAAATTTCAATTTAGATAAGATGGAAGAGCTTTCAGAAATAAATAATGTGATAATTGAAGCCTCTAAAAGTTTAGCTCAATATGGGGGAACCAGTTCAGAAATGGAGAATTCTTTTGGAAGTTGGATGAACAATTTAACAAACACCGTGATTCCAAAAGAGTCAAAAATAACTACTGCAATGACAAATTTCAAAATGCACATGCTAAAGCTCAAAGTCCTAGCTCCTTCCATCCCTCCTCTTCCTACTTCAAGTACTAATTGAAAAAGCTAATTGTTACGTTGTAATTTTGCCTTTTGGTTTCAAAAAGAAAAATCAAATGTAAAGTTATTTAAAGCGACTTAACTAAACAAAAGATTAGTCACTCAAAATAACAATTAGTTATTTCTTGGTTATTTAAGGTAGTCATTTCCCCTTGTGCCTATAAAAGGTACCATTTTCATTTGTAAGGGGGTTCGATGTTGATATATTGATGTAAAAGAGGAAAACAGTTGAATACAGTAGAGATTTTTTCCTTTCTACCTCTATCTTCTTCTATACCTTTCTGGTTATTTCCTGTAGCAATTATATGTTAATGGAATATGAAACTTTGTGTTCATCTTTATCCTTCGTGAATTACTGAACTTGGAGCCAATGGTTATCTAAGGATAAGGATTTTGCATTACATATTATTGTGTACAATATGAGTTTTTGTTGACATACAGGAGTAGAATAAGATACAAGTTGTGCTTATTTGAAAATGTTGTCATGCATTCCCTTTTCTATTTCTCCAGTATAGTTGCCATCTCTTCTCTTCTTTGTATTTAAACCCATATTATTGCACAATACAATCAACATCCTCAAAGGAATCATAGTAAAATGAATGTACATTTTGTAAATGTTTTTGAATAAAATTTGGTTTTAAATAAGGGAACCTCCCCATCAAAGACGAGGGATTGTTCTCCCCTAAACTGTTGATGATTCACCTTTGTGCAAAATTTTCAGCCAACACATGTCAATTACCAAACATTCCCAGCCGTAGGATACACTCAAAACTCCAACAAGTGTTTTATAGCTTTACGATCCTCGAATTTTCCATCTGAAAAAGCTTCCAAGAGAATGACTGGCAAAAAGCTAAAGCCAACTGTGGCCTGACCTCCAGCCAATCACCTCCCAGCCATGTGCATGAGTTCAAAAACCTGCATAATCCAAATATGTCGGCGCAAAACCTGAAGCAAAGCACCAAGAAGATACCATTGATAAAAGCAATAATATGGCCAACCAGTGCTTTGCTTTTAGACAATCTGCCTATAGATTGAATATTGTTGTTGTCTAGCCAAATAATTGTTGTGAGTTTCATATCCACTCACTTGCAATTATGTCAAAAAGTCCATCTAGTTTTAAAATATATTTGATGAATTATGTGTTAACTTGCTAAGGGTGAATGTACTTCGTGTAACAATAAAATAAGAATCCTTATATTAACAATCTACCACCAAAAAATATGCAATCTCTTCTTTCTGGTTTAAGAAACCTTGTCTAAAATATGCAATAGCTAAAATAGACATGGGTAAACCACTTTTAATTTTATGTCTCCAGAAATTCTAACAAGCAGTGACCCAAACAAAATGTCATTTTATCAGCCGCTCATATTGTCCTTTTTAATCCTTTCCAATAAATGATGACATGCCACATAATAGAGTTTCATAGTTTATTTCTTAAATTGGAAGTTAAAGGTATCAATACTTGAACCTTAATTTCTATTGTGTGGTATTTTTCCATGAGTTGTTTGGGCTTGGATTTTGAGGATTATATGTATATTTCTTTAAATATTTTACAGTTTTTAACCTGTTTTTGCTTGTGTATAGGTCTTTTATCTGTTTTTGAATAATCGTAGTCCTGAAACTCATTTTGTGATTCTGGAACTAATTTTGTGGCTTTGGAACAAATGTCCGCATCTTTCTATAAAGGGCATAACGCAGTAGCCACTAGAAGCTAGACTATTGTGATTCACCCTTTTAGAGGCATACGAGAACAGCCTAATATGTATTGCCTCCAATTTTATAGTGCAAAAACAATCGTTGAGTGTTGACGTTTTATCAAATGTAAATTTTGATTGGTTCATTCCCCTTATATTCTGGAATTCTATTAGCAACAGATCTTCCCCTCTTCTATAAAAGAATCTTCTATTTCCGATTCTGAGAACATAGAGATGAAATTAAAAACGGCTTCTCAATGTTAGGTGTCACAGGGACAATGACTCAGATTGTAATAATTTTATTTCTTCATTATTGCTTGGAATGCAACAAGGGAGTTGCTTAATGGTATAATAATAATATGATATGGAGAGCACTTATCCAAGAGTGTTGATCTCCAAGAATGTATACCAAGTAGCGATCCACAATTAGTGACTTCCACAATAATCCTCCAATTGAATTGAGGGTCGTTGTCAGTGCAGATCAATTTAAGGCAAAAGCATGATATGTGGGAGTCTTTGAACATCTTTTCCTACAAATCAGATCCAAATCTCCATCTTCAAGTCGATGCAACTTGATTTCTACATTAGACTCGAGCATACCCTGATGAAAACTCAGAAGGATTGTTCAAACATAATCCTTCATGTGGAGAATGAAAACCTTTGTAATGAAATTCTGGTGCTTTAAGAAACAGTTCAGATCAATGTTATTTTTCCAAGCTGCACAAAACCTGCTTTGCTGGAAAAAATAATCAGATGTTTAAAATCAGGTTTTGCAGATCTAAATGGAGCAATTATCTTGCCTGAAACCCTGGTTTCCCTTCTGACAGAGCTAGGAAAAAAGATTAGACAGCATCAAGTAAGGGGACAGGTTTATCTGCTCCTCTACACAACAATAAATCGTCCAGGAACCAGGCTTGGATAGTTCGGAGACACTCGATGGTGGAGAATTGCCTCAAAAATATGCCTTACGATAATATATACTCTGATTTGGATGGCATCTCCAAAAATTGGGAAAACAGTTTTCTGCATACTATAGGTCATAGAATTAAAAGCTGGCTTAATGACTCTAGTGAATGTTGCATATGCTTCAAGAAAAAAAAATTAAGCTGAGAAATGATCCTTGGTGCAAGGAGTGGTCCTTTCAAAAGGAAAAATACAAACAAAGAGTGCAAGGCTCTGATACAGTAAGAAGTAGGTGAGAGGGTGAACTCTGGAGAGAAATCATAGATGTGCAATGGACACAAAGGTTTTACTGGAGAAATTTTGAAAAATCTAGATAGTCATTTGCAAATGAACCGCGTCTAACAAACTTGCATGGGAAAGAGGAATACTCTTTGCAAAGATTTGTTCTCTTCTATCTTGCACCACCTTTACAGGGGCTACAAAACTCACCTGTGAGTGGCAGTTAAAAATTTATTAAGCACAAGGTATTGCATAAAATATTAAGCACACAAATAAAATAAATTACACCATGGGCACAATAAAGTTCAAAAACAAAATAATATGCACACAAACCATGCAAAATTGAAACAGCTTTCTCAATTTGTGTCATGCGTGTCATTGATATGGGGAAAAATTAAAGACCAAACAATTAATTCATAGATGAGGATTGTCGGCATAGTTACCAGGTTCGGCCGGATCTGTATGAAATCCGGTTCGAACCGTATTTTTTGAAGCAACCGAATAAATCCGGTTCGGTTCGGCCTTGTTTTTGCAGGGAAAAAAAAATTTCCTTTTTTGGCATATTTTTTTTTTTTGGTGAAAAAATCGCAAGTATGGAAAAAAATTTGCCATTTTTGGAAAGGGTCCGGGAAGATGTAGCAGCAAAAACTTGCATGTGCCATAACTTTCATTCTGTGGCTCCGTTTTAGGTGTCGTCTTCTCTAAAAGTATATATTTTCTCGAGCTCTACGCATTGATGGCAATATTTTTCTTATTTTCATAAAATCCATTTTTGTACCTTTTTGGACCAAGCAACTTCTTGCAATCTTTTGAAAGAATCATTATGATGATGATGATTATGGTAGATGGATGCTTTTTTGTATGATTTGTCTATATATAATGATATAAGTATACAATAATATAAATTTATAATAATATATGTATATATATTCCGAACCGGATTTTTCCGGATTTTTTCGGATTTTTCAAGAACTCCGTATTTTCGGATTTTTTTGCCCTTCCGAATTTAATCGGATTTCCGAACCTGGTAACTATGATTGTCGGTATCACAAGTTCAGACTTTGGCCCGTATATTTTTGGAACAATATGGATCCAGAATTTGCTTCCACCATTAATTGGCTGTATGTCTCATTCGATTGTAACTTAAAAATCAATCTTATAAATGTTTAATATTTATATTAAATCCTTTTCTCCCAATTTATCTACTATTAGATCCTAAAGACGCCAAGTATGTTTTTCTCAGGAAACTGTTTCAGCATCATGTACACACAATTGGAGAGGATATGCATTCAACCAGTCCATGAAGCAATTTACATAAACTAATAACAGGCTCAAGATTTAGTGTATCTCCACTCAAATTGCCTTTTATCTCTGCAACAGCAAAATACTTGATTCGACCCACTAGGATGTGAAATATCAGTTCTTTACAGAGTTTTTACAAGTTTAAACATGAGATTTGGATGGTCCCCACAGCCAAACCGGCCAACTAGATTCTCTATGGGGCTCCTTCACTTCACCATAGCTTCACATGGATGGTGGGATTATTCAATCCATATTCCATATTACATACGTGCCGTGGCCCATAGAGATCTAGAGGGGCTGCCCCTATCTCTATATGAGGAGACATATCTTCGGCCAATCAAAGCAATCAATTTCCGACGAGTCTATATATGGGGGCGGTGGAGCGAGCATGTGGTTAGCGTAGGCTGTGCATGTAAGATATTCGATAAGATATATAGAGAGGGAATAGGGGGCCGTATCTATATATGGGTCCACCATGTCGTCAGATCACTACAGATAGAATAATATTCAGCAGCAAGCAGCCACTATTTGGGCCAGTCAAACAGCTGTCACCACTGCTGGCAATCAATTTAAAATAGCCACAACCTGCCTTGTAGGCCAGTCAAACAGACATAACCAGCAAGACCTTGTAAGAATTGAACCTGGGTGGGTTGGAAAGTACTCAACCCTCTTAACAAACTTACCCACATCAGTTATTTACAGAGATATAGCAAGGGCAAACAGTTGTTTACAGAATTATTGCAAGAATAAGTTTTCTTGGGAGGTGTTGCCAAATTAATCAGAGAGCTTGATAGAAGACTTCACCAACAAGCATGGTCAACATGGTTAGAGTAAATGCTTTCGCTCAACTCTCACTCCATAAAGATGATATGAGCTGGACGATGGGATGGACCATGATCATGATATAAAATACTAGATTCCAGTTAATTTGAATTTTTCACAATCATGCATGTACTTGTAAACAATAATATTGATAAAATATGCCACATTGTATTCCTTTTGTGGAGTTGGAATTCAATGTTCTGGAAATTTCTAGGACTAGAGGTTTGGTTCACTGTCACACCCACCTTAATCAATAGTGCTCTCCCATTGTTTGAGCCCTTTGTCAATTGAATGGTCTGATACCCTAAAAGTCCAGTATGTAAAGATGACCTATTGGTTGACTGAATAAATGCCCCCAGCTTCCTCAACTACCTTGTAAATTTGCGGAACTGCCTAAAGGCCCTGAAGTCAGCACATGAGAAGTCCTCGACCAAAAGGTCAACTGCCTAAAGGTCCTTGGCCTATTGGTTTGGTGTTCTCCTCCTCAGCCTATCAGTCGAGTATTCACCCATTGATTTTTGTTCCTGGGAGTTAAATAGATCCTTTCTATACTTTTTTAATTAAAATGTTGCTAATTGCCTTTATAACCATCTTTAGCTCATTAAAGAAGTTTGAACTTTCTCTATCCTCGTGATAGTTATGTTTTCACTTGCAGTGTGAAGACATTCCACTCGTTTTTAAAGATTAGTTAGGCATAGTTTTCTATCTTATTAATGGAAAACGCTTTTCAAACAAAAAAATCATAATATGTAAACTTCAAATTCTACGTGATGAAAGCACATTACATGATTACACAATGAACATTCTGGTGCATCGTTGTTAATTGAGTTTGTTTGGACTCGCTGCTAAATTATAAGTACTTATGAATAACCCTAGGCAATGTAATTATAGGATGGAGGAAGAGATGCGCAGAGGTGCAGGTTTTTTCATGTGCTGCTGCACCTTGTTCTTGAAACTCTTCGACACCATTTTTCATTCCCCATTCCCGTTTCCCATTTCCATAGTCACCGGGAGAGTTCAGTATTGGGACATGGACCCCACCCCAAAACCCACATTCTGGTGACTGTTTTCAGGCTTATTGCATTCAAATTTATGTTTGATTAGATTTTCTGATGCTTTTGTTGCGCTGTATCGCTAATTTGAGACGCAGATCACCCGTGTCAGCTCTCTAATTGAGCTTATTCCAAGTCTGAAGGTCTAAATTCACCTTGCTAGGATGATTGCAGCCTACCTCAAGGTCTTTAGTCCACCGAATGGTTAAAAGAACCAAAGCATTTGCCCAGGTGCTTATGTGGTATTCAATCTTCTTGCGGTTGTTTCTCTCCAATAGTGTACATCCAGATTAATCTCCAGCAAGTTATTTTATTGCAGTGTGATGATTTGAACTTGGTTCGCTCTCTTTACTAATGCACAACATCCCTTTAGACTGGCATCATCTCAACCTTTTTATAAGCGATAATTCATTTTTCGGATTCTCGTCATCCCTCAACAAATGAAAAAAGAGACGATGAAAAATTGAGACTAAACGATTGCCTATTAAAAGGCTAACGATAAAACCAATGAAAACTCAAGGTTAAGTGAAATAAAAGCTAAAAATTAATTCAATAAAATTAGGTTTAGATTCGATTGACGAAAAACTTGAAAATAATTATTACCTATAGAAAGAAACTAGATTTACATTTACATGATGATTAAAAAAACCCTGAATCTACGCACAGGTTTGAAAAACAGGTTCCGACGACAATCAGCATCAACAACAAGGCTTACAGATTGTTTCCTAGGCTAGTAACAAGGACTACCGAATAAATACTGCAACTCTAAATCGCGAGACCTATTTTCTCTATTTATCGCATATTCAAAAAAGTCTATGAAATCGGGTCAGGGACTGAAACCGTGACAGCCGGATTGCAAATGCTAAACTGAAAATTAAAAACTAGGAAATCAGGTCAGGTATCCAACCCGTGACCGGCAGATTGCAAATGATATGCTGAAAACTAAGCAATTATCTGGATCGTGAATGAATGCAAAATGAAAATACAGAAAATTAACGAACATACACTCTTGGAAGGTTCGAGAATAGAAGGCATGCGAATAGGCTCCTCCAGCAATAAGTGAGCTCCTGCATTTTTTCTGCGCAGAGTTTTTCTCTTGTTCACCACGAATATTTTAAGAAACGACAGAGTGCTTCTGGTTGGGGTTTCAGAGGGTTTTTATAAGAGAAAAAAAAGCTTAAAAAAGCATGCAGCACCCGCCGGCCGGTAAAATTCTCTGCTTTTTTATGCCGCCGCTGTTCTATTGACGTCGTCTACCTTTCAAATCTATTTGCTCAGGTGGTGAAGAGGGTTCGTGTTTGTTAAGCGACCGAATCGACGGTGCAAATCTGTTGGCTTGGGAATCGAAACCGAGCCGTTGATCCAAAGGTTTGTTTGTGGCCCACGTGTCGTATTATTCTATAATTATTCCTCTGTTTTTTCTTTATTCTCTAATAACTTGTGGCGCATATTCCAACCCAACTATTTGGGTGGGCCCATTGTTTTAATTTGGTGGTGTCCCAATTAAAGGGACATAGGATTGTAATAAAGCTCATGGGAAACACCACTAAAGTATTTTTTTCCATTGGAGGATAACTTAGCTCTTGTTTTACATGTGTATAATCTTTTTCTTTTAAGATATTTTAGGATTTGTATCTCGGTGGAAGGTATAATATTTATGACATGTCATCCTTGTATTGATTGGACAAATTTTTCTGATAATTTCTATAAATTTGACTTTATATGTTAGACAAATAGTGTGAAATGAGTCGCATGATGAATGGGTATATTGCTTAGGTTTATTATTGGTGAAATGAGTTGCATGATCAATGGGCTTATTGCTTAGGTTTGTTATACGTGACCCCTCGCCACCATAAAAATCTAGAGTACGGATTACTACAATCGATTTCTTTTTGTTCGAGAACAAATTAATCGATCGGTATCAAGTGCACAAGTAATCATGAATCGAATGATGGAAATGTTAAACCACATGGTGGAAGAGTTTGCTCTCGATCGGTGGGGAGATGTTGGATAAATGTTTGTCGACTTACATTAATGTAGAAGAGTGTGATTCTTGTAAGTTACGTTTTGGCATGTCGTTGTTGAGTAAATAGGATGTCAAAATAGTGATTAAGGATGTAACCTCATCAATAAAGATGAACACGGCTACAAGGAAAAGAAAAAGGATTGGTCTTCTAGAAGCTTCTCATTAGTTTCCTTTTATGAGTCCATTTTTGAAATCCTATTGTTTGGGTTAAATAGCCTAAAACATGTTTTTGCCTTTATTATTCTTCCCTCATGGTCGATTTGGAAATATTTTCTATGAAAATTGATTTAACAAGATTAAATCTTAATCGATGATTGGACTAAATCAAAATATATCGAAACACGCAATATATCAAGTACAATGATGAGCAAGTACAACTAATGATAGGATAAGAGTGACTTAGCCGAGATCTAATCACTGGACTAGATCTAGGTTGGATTGATGGTGGAACATGCTTGGTCCGAATTGTGTATATTTCGTTTGGAAAATAGAAATCGAGAGCTATGATAGACAACGTCGCCTAAAAGCGAACAATATCTCTTCGTGCTAATGTTTAGATTGGGCATTAGTGTCCGGTAATAGATGTGGCTCGGTTCTTTCAAAGTGTTTGATAATGTTGTCTTCACTTCACTCGTGTCGCATCCTCTTCATCGTAGGGTTCTCCTATCACACATATTCTAGCAAAATACACCCTAGATACATGCACAAGACTCAAGCACACATTAGACTAAATAAAAGATGCATATGCTTGAGTCGGATTGACCTCGACGGTCACCCCTATGTGATTGTCACCGAGCATTACACTACATTTCAAACTCAATGTAGTTTTTGTGTGTGTGTGTGATAGAAATTGTGTCCCTTGAAACTAAGTTTCCCTTGTGTAAGTTGCACCAAGATAGTGGGCTACAACAACTTTGCCCCAAGATAATGTGTATGTTATGGAATACAAAAGTTACCCCTTCTTATGCGGTGAATAATGTAGTCCTTTACTCAAGAGTAGTTGCTTTAGTTCTAGATAGGTCCTTAGTAGTAACTTGTTTAGTTCTCTCCTTCTTGTCCTTTATGTATAAGCATGTTATATATATATATATATATATATATATATATATATATATATATATATATATATATATATATATATGATTCTTTGCTTGAATTTTGACATTAACAACCCTAAAAGCCAACCCAAAGTAATCAATACAAATTTAGAAAAGATAAACAAGTGATGGGTCATTTTTAAATATAAGAATCGAGTGAAGGGACGAGAAGCACTCATAGGGGTACGATAGTGTTGGCCACTATTGTCCATTACTAGGTGCTTATGTCCAAAAAGGTTTGTAGATGAATCAGAAAGGCTCAATTGAGTAACACATTGTTTGATGTCCACAAGTAAAAGGATAATTATAGAAAGGCATAGGAAGTAAAGCATGGAAAGATATAATAATGTAAATGTAAAGAAAAAAAAGTGTTTTCAATGGATAGTTTTCTTCTTTAGGAATCATACATATAATAACGTACTTTGGGACACAATGTAATACAACTACGTGTATATTTTGTGTCTACAAAAATGAATTTATCTATTAACTTTAGTTGCTCGATTTGTTTGGTTGGGCTAATGCTTACTAGTTGTTATATTCGATGCTCTTTCAAGTCGGTTGGATGTATGGTGGTGGTGTCTTGACTTCTTTGATATCCTATATCTCCCCACCTCATGATTTGCAAAATTAGCAAAAAAATGATAGTTTCCACTAATTTAGGGAGTAGCCAATTTATAAAATAAGCACTTAAAATTATTTTCCTTCTCATTATTTCTTTTTTATTAATTCCTACTAAGAATATTGGTTATTTGATATTGGCTCTTCAAGTAGTATTCTATGTAGTTACTTATTGTTTTGAAGTGATGTTATATTTTTCATGGTGTGTAATTTTATAATCCATTTCTTTTGTAATGGAAAAATCCTAACAAGGTGATTTTGCCCATGGCAATTCAATAACATGATGAGATATTTTTATATTTTATTTCATGGTAGAGGCTTTTCCAAGTTAAGATTTACGGAAATCCATTGGAATGAAAATTTATTTCAAATTTCCATAGGTTTTTCTTAGCAATAGTAATGTAGATCCAACCATGTTAAGGGATCTTCATGTTCAATAACCCACATGCAAAGTGGTGTACTCACCCATGGCGTTTCTTGATGTTGTCTTGGATGTTATTTTGCGAGAAGGTGGAAAATTATTGTTATACGGTAAGTTGAAGGTCTTTATTATTATTTTTGTTAAAACACAAAGAACCTTGATTTTAAACACTAGCTTTTTGTTCTTTTATATTTTAGGGTTTCAAGTGTAATATTTGTTGGGAGGGGGCACATGATCTAGAATGTGTATGTTATTAATATCAAATATCAAAGAGGCTATTCTAGTCACATGATGTTAAGGTTCTCTAATTTTCCTTCTTCAAAAGTGTCTAGGAAAATCCATTAAGTTGTGCAATGCCAAAGAAGTGGGTACATCAACTAGTGAACAATGTTGATGAGTGTGTGATTTTTTCAAGAGGTGTGGTGTGATATTTTATTAGGTCTCTTAAGCTCGTTAAAACAACATTTTTTGTTACAAAGATTTGACTTCTATTTGTCTAGTCGCTAACATTGATAAAAGACCTACCTTGATATTTGTGCTCTAACATTAATAAGAGGCCTCGCCTTAATATTTATGCACTAATATTGATAAGAGGCTTACCTTGATATTTCACCATGTTATTAATTATAGCTAAATTTATTTTATGTAAAGAGCTTATACTTTCCATCCAATCTCTTGACAAATATTCTTATCGGTGTTTCCATGGAACCTAGCGGTATTATTGCTAGTTTGAGATATTTTGGGGATTTGTATCTTGGTGGAAGACATAACATTTGTGATATGTCATCCTCTCGCACTAATTAGACAACCCCTTCGATCATTTCCATAATTTTGGATTGATACATTACACAAATAGTCTACATGGTGAAATGAGTCGCATAATCAACGAGCATAATGCTTAGGTTTATTATTAGTGGCCCTCGCCACCTTAACAATCCATAGTACGAATTGCCAAAATCGTATTTTTCAAGAACAAACCAACCTATTAGAACCCATGAGTAATCATTTTCCTTAGTGTTAGTACCAGGTACACAAGGATATTGTAAATGGTTCCTTTCCACCTAAAAATGAAGTATAAATTATCTCAATCAATTTTTAATTGGTGTGTCATTTGTGACATATCAACATCTTTGTGAATTGTACTATAAACCCTTTGATTGTTGTCATAAAGTTAACTTGATATGTTACACAAATAGTTCGCTTGTTGTCATAATGAAATGAGACATGTGGTTGATAAGAATTCTAGTCATGTTTGTTGTAAGTAGCCCCTCACCATTTACGAAACCGGAAATACTACAATTATTTTTTAAGAACAAACTAACCTTTTAGTATTGAATCTACAAGTAATCGATGGAACTAAATTTAGTGCAAAGATACGAAAGGGTATTTGTAATTTTACCCTTTCTAATTTAAAATTTTGGAGCACGAACTACCAAAATATATTAAAAAATGGAAACCAAACCAACTTCTTAATATTGAGTGCACGAGTAACCAATTTTCTTTGGTTTATTTATAGGTAATTGAGGGGTATTTACTGAACCAAAGTCACATAAGGCTTGCACTCGACATCATCCTTTATTTGGTACCTCTAGGGAATTGAACCTTGATAGGATATTTATGAGTGAGCATTCTCCACCTATCAAAATTTGATCCCTTCAATACCGTGATCAAAATTTGAAAAAATAAATAGTAGAATGAGTATTATATTTTTATAATCATGTCATGATATTAAATTTTCAAAAAATCAAACAAGAAGTTGTGTTATAATATGTTGTATATTTTGCATATTGTACACCAGGAGTATTGTACACCTCTATTATGAGCGTTAGCGGGGGTTTGAGAGGCCAATGCCCCTAAATCGGGGTTCGAGGGTTGGACCCCGAGAATTTTTCGGGATTCCTATTTTTCTAGGAGAATAAATATGTGTTTTTAATCTATACGTGTATATGGGTGGTGTCAAAACCCTTGATTTACGGGGAATAATTATGGGTTGTTTTCTTAGCCCATGGTTTTGGCATCCATTGTATTATAAAATAACTTTGATGGTTTCCTATTGATGTGCTTACATATAGTTGGACATACAACAGGGTAGTGTAGAACTTGGAAGTACATTATTGTATTGTAAACGGTTGAGTTAATGCAATAAGAGATAAGTTAATGCGTTGGGTTTCTTCTAAATGGTTTCTTGAGATAAATCTTATGTTACCTTCGTTCCGTGGAACTTTAGAACTCGTGGAACACTATGATTTGAGAAACCCGTAGTACATTAAGCTATTGTCTCATGATTTACAACCTCTCGGTTGTATTTAAACTTGATTTTTCTTTTCCACGTGGTACCTTATAACATATTCTTCTTCTACATCATGGATTTTAACTTGGTGGACTTCATCCTCGGTTCTATAGAATTGACAACTCCGTGGAATGATATGTGTTTTGAGTCCATGTAACACTTTGTTTCTCCATACCACAAAGCAATAAGCTTCTCACCCTTCAACTGCGGACTCGTCCTTAGCCAAATTTCTAACTTATTCACGGGCATGAAATCCCCGGTGCTCTAAATTACCTTGAACTGTGAGAGACTGATTTAGTGCCCGTGGAAGATTGACTTCCTTAGTGACATGAAATACTAAAAAATCATGAAGCACTATCTTTAGCAAAATCTTCCTAAATGTCGAGCGCTTGATTCCTTTTTTTTAGCGGGTTAGGAGAACCCACAAAACATTGCATTTTCACACTCTGCGAGAAGGTTGACTTTGTGTCCCATGGCTTTTCTTGAGAAAAATGTCTAAGTCATAACTTAGATAGATTGTTTAAAATTTCATGGGGTGTAATTTTTTACAACAAGAACATAACATAGAAGTTGAAGGGCATTTTGTAGGTGAGAAAAGTCTCATCTCTTTGGCAAGTTGATGTAAGTGTACCTTCTAGAGTTGTCTTTTCCTTCTTGAATTATTTAACTTTAGTTTCCAGCTCGTTGTTCTTGGCCTCAAATACTTTCAATTCATAGCAATGGGACATCCATGCTAGGATTCTCTTAAAGATTAAAATGGGAAACAAGAAATCAGTTTAGATCTCCTGTAATTTATCTTTTATGAGAGTCGCCATCGATAACCTTCTATGCTCCCCTTTGCTTATGTAATTTCTTTTTGGAATGTGTAAATAACAATCTAGCAATTTTGGGAGATGGACTTAAGTTCTTCTTCCTTTTCTTTAGCTCTTTATCTAAAGATAACACAGATATATTTTTCTTGAAACTTGTCATTTGTGTTTTCAATTCTATTTTTAACTCGCCATATGTAATTAGAACTTCTTGGCCTCTCCTTTCACTTGCTAATTCTAATTCTAAGATATGAATTTTCATTTCTTTTTCCCTTAATATTTTTGAGTCTTTCAATCTCCTTATTTTTCTTGTAAAATAAACTCCTCTCTATCTTGGGGTGATGATATTAAGTGGGTAAACCATTTATGTGGGCCACCATTTCACACCCCTTATTTAAAGTTTAATTATATACTTTATTAAATGTGTCGGCACCCCTTTTTCACATTAGGCGGAAATTTTAATTAAAGCTTTTGATTTAATTTAATAAAGAGTGAAAAAAGCAGTGCACTCGTGTGCAACCAAATCACCCACCCTATTTAATAGGGTGATCTCTCACGAAAATAGAGATTGTGTGAAAAAATATTTTATTGCCGTAAATTGTTGTGCAATCAATTTTGTGGGACTTGAGGAGGAAGTGGAGGTGTTGGGTAAATTTTTGGTAAATTTGAATAAAGGAAGTTATTTATTGTGAGTGGGGTTTTTACCTATGGGTTTCCCCACTATAAATTTTATGTCAATTCTTTATTTACATTTTGCATATTTTTTATTGTTGTGAATTAAATTATTTAACATTCTTGCACATATCTAAAACTATAATCTTGACTGTGGCATTTAATGCTTGGAGTAATAATTAAATTTAATTAATAATTTTTTACTTAGGTCTGCTAAATCATTTTTAGGCATAGTTATCTTTTAGGATTATAAATCTATTATCGCATCTCAATCACAATATGCTACTAATTTACTTAAAAGATTTAACAAGATCAACTCTAAACCTTGTTCCATTCCCATTGAAGTTGGTGTTAAATTAGATCCAAAACCTACATGTGATAAATTTAATCCTACTATGTATAGATAACTAGTTGGTAGTTTAATTTATTTGACTATTAATGGGCAAAATATTTCGTATGCACTGGGAGTTGTTTCTAGATTCATGCATGATCCTTATGAGGTCATTGGAAAATGGAAAAAGAATTCTAAAATATGTTAAAGGAATAATTAATTATGGTTTGTATTATTCTTCTTATAATGATGCAAAATTATTTGGTTATTGTGATTATGACCATGTTGGTGATGTTATAGATAGAAAATCTACTTCTATATACGTTTTCAATTTTGGTACAGGTGTCATCACTTGGAGTAACAAGAAGCAACCGACAATTTTTATCTCTTCTACCAAAGCAAGGCATAGAAGTGCTATGGAAGCAACAAAGGAAGTCATGTGGCTAAAAAGACGATTGAATGAACTCCATATGGGTGTCAAAGGAAGAACTACTCTTTTATGTGATAGTCGGAGTTACATTCACTTGCAACATATAGAGATTCATATGCACTTCATTCGAGATAAATTCCTAAATGGTGATATTGATCTCAAGTTTTGTTCAATTAAAGATCAAGTTGCAGATATTTTCATGAAGCCATTGAGTGTTGTGAAGCTTTACAAGTTTTGTACCTTATTAGGCCTTTTGAGTTGTCATTGAGGGAAGTGTGCATGAAAATGCCACCTCTTAACGACATTTTTGTAAACTTCTTATACTTCCTCCATTTTGTAAAATATCATTATATGTGAGTCTTAAGTAAATGATCACAACATGTGAGTTTACTTGTAATTCCCAGTAATGAAGCATTAGTTATGGGAGTTCCTTGTTTTATAAAAGGATCCATAATCTTATGTAAGTCTTCATATGTAAAGCACTTGTCCTTAGAATTTTTGTGGGAATATCTATATGATTTCCCTTGTTTACATGTTAGCCTAAATTATCATTGATGATTTATGGATTGTAAATCCTTTTGTATAAAAATGTAATTTGGCATGTTTTCCCCACTTAACATTAAGGGGGAGTGTTTGGGTGATAATATTAAGTGGGGACACCATTTAGGTGGGCCACCACTTCACACCCCTTATTTAAAGTTTAATTATAAACTTTATTAAATGTGTTGGCTCCCTTTCCACATTAGGTGGAAGTTTTAATTAAATCTTTTGATTTAATTTAATGAAGAGTGAAACGGTGCACCTGTGTGCAACTGAATCACCCACCCTATTTAATAGGGTGATCTCTCATGAAAGTAGAGATTGTGTGAAAAAATATTTCATTGTTGTAAATTGTTGTGCAATCAAATTTTGTGGGACCCTGAGGAGGAAGTGGAGGTGTTGGGTAAAATTGTTCGATAAATTCTAATAAAGGGAAGTTCATTATTTTGAGTGGGGTTTTTACCTATGGGTTTCCCCACTATAAATATTACGTCAATTTTTATTTACATTTTGCATTTTTTTACCGTTGTCAATTTAATTATTTAATATTCGTGCACATATATAAAACTATAATCTTGGTGTGGAATGTAATGCTTGGAGTAGTAATTAAATTTAATCAATAATTTATTTATTACCCTTAATTTTTGACACTCTAGATAGGGTCATTACCTTATTTATTTATTCATATTCATCTCTAAGTGAAATTGTACTTCCCTCTACATGCTTTGAGGTGGATATCGTGAGTGCTTCTTTGCTTGACTATTTTTTAGCCTTCCATTTATCCATTGGTTGGGGAGGTTTATAATTTCCTTCTTCTTATGTGATAGAGTAGTGGTAGGTGTAAAACGTTCTCCCTCGATGATTCATGCAAGGGAAATTGTTCTAAAGGTTCTTGTGTGAAAGTGACACGATTTCCTACACTTTAGATAGTCTCTACCATGGGCCTTTCTTATTCATAATCTTCATTTCATTGCAACACTATCCTCCTCTTATATATTTTCAACCTAAATATCTCAACTTGTGAGGGTAGTACTTGTTCCTATGGAACCTCCTCTAAATTTGAGAGAATAGTAATAATGTTTGGCCCTTTGGTTTCACCTCGAACTACTACCTCTCCTTCTTCTCTTTTATTTATTTTTTATTTTGGGAGAAGGGGTTTTACTATAATGTTTTACTCTAGGTTGTTCTTTATTGCATTTCTTTACAAGTGTCTACCATGTTGCGTCCCCATTTTGAAATTGTAGAAAGTGATGCTTGTAGATTAAATTGATTAAGCCATGGTGTCTCAAGGGTACCCCTTTACTATTAAACTTTTCTACCATATTCTACAAGGAATGACAAGAACCTCAACTCATTTCATTCTTCCCGTGACATAAATGGTTCAAAATACACATGGTAGGGATAAGTAGAATTTGGTATTGGCCATCATAGGTGAGGTATCTCATAATCTAATTGGATAGCTACTTCCAAGGGTCATGAAATTGTCTCTCATAATTTATTTTACTTTACCAATGTCATCCTAGCATGCCCTAAAGGTAGCTCACCTTGTGCTCTTAAATTTGAAATAAGATCATTATAGGGAACCATAGAGATAAAATGAGATACTTCTATAGTTGTAATTCAAGATATTTGGTTTACAATTTCAATGCTTACCTTAATAGTTGTTCGTTAGAATTTAGAGTTCCTTCCTAAAAATGGACTAGACAAATTCTTCAATCATCTCTTGGTTAAAATCTTTGAAATTCTCGAAGAAATTGTAACCATCATGTGTGATCAAATATTTCTACAACAAATTCATCCTACATGAGCTTGGTATTATTATTTGGCTCCGATTACTTTATGTTACCCATTTAACTTGGCTATTATGAATGTGCAGGACTCAATCTATATTATACAAGAATGTGTTATAAGCGAAATGGAGATGAATTTGAGAATCTACGAATCATGTGTAGGAGTTGTCTAACCGAATGCGAATGCAATGAACCTTATACTATGAAAAAGGGTAATTTTTACACACTTGAATATGAATTGGTTCTAAATTCTCTGCATACCACTTTATTCTCCATATGTGTGAATATAATTTCACACATTCTCCAAATCACTTATTAAATTAAGATGTCATATCCATTTAATCATATTTGGGGGCCATCATTACGTCATTTTCTTTTAGTTAAGTTTTGAAAATTCACTTAATAATCTTTGAAAATACCTTTATGTTGTCAATGAATAATAAGTTGATACACATACCTAAATTAGCCCCCTTTTAACAAATGTTCGATGTTCCTAAAGGAAATGAAAATATTTGTCAAAGATATCCCAGAAAGTTTTTTTATCTTCCACCATATATTTTCTTTTGATTTTTGGAAGTGGCTGCCATATTTGGTTTTAGCCCCTTCTTTTCTCTCTCTCTCACTCTCTTTGTTTTTGGGGGAAGAAGGCCACGATTTTTGGTTTTCAACCTCCTCATTCATTCAATATTTGTGCATTCGAGAATTAAGATATAGAGAAAGAGAAAACCTCCTTCACATAACAAAATTATGGATGCATCTTCACTTGATTTTCAAACAATTCTTTTAAAACTAGTTTCTTCTATAGGTAGAACCTAAGACCACTAATCCCAATGTCCTTTATTCACCATCAATGTATTTGAGTTGAATAAAGACATTATTATAGACTTCTTAAATTTGATAGGGACCCAATCGATGAGTCCAAATTTTTCCCTTGAAGTCCTTATACTTGGAATCAAATAGAAAAGCCTAATCTCCAGTTTATAATTTTCTTTATATGATATGGTGGGCATGCCATGCTTTCATTTGCTACTAGATAAATTTTGTATGGTGAAAAGATTCCATTCTTAGCTCATCTAATTCATTGACTTGTAAAAAAATTTTCTATTGTGTTTCATTAAATCTATCCCTACCTCCATTGCTATTTTCGAGTCCTAAGATCAAATTCTATGGGAAAACCAACTTTTTCTAGTAAAATATCTCATATAGAGAGAATTGGTAGTGGATATCCATGTGGTGTAATATACCCAAATTGGTTATGGTAATCTAAGTGTCTAATATTTTCAAATTGATATCTATCACCGTAGTCAATATGTTTTCTAGTTCTTTGTGAGTGACTTCAACTTGGTCATTTGATTGGGGGTGATAAGGGGAAATTTCTTGTGCATGACCTCATACAAATATGAAAATTCCTTGATCACAATAGACTTAAATTATGTCCCTTGATATGAAATAATAGATATTGGTGCCCCAAATATGATAAATATTCTTTCGTATAAAAAATCAGCCACTTTCTCATCCCTAACAAATTATAAAGCTTGAACCTCTATCCATTTGGTAACATAGTTAGTACATATAATAATTCCTTCCTTCCTTTGAGATGTTAGATCAATAGTCCAATGAATTACATTCCCATATCAAAAGGTCACAAAAACAATTGAGGTTGAATACACATTTCATTATAGAGAGTAATCCTTCACATTCTTTGACACTCGTTACATTTCTAAATATATCTTTTTGCTCACTTATATAGAGAAGGCCAATATTATCCAACATCTAAGACCTTTGGGATAGTCTAGAGTGTTGAATAATAAACTTCAAGGGCTCATCATGGAAAGTTATCAAAACATCATGAATTTCATCCTCCCTTATACACCTACACAACACAAAATTAGGACCACATTTAAATAACATTCATTTTACCCAAGTGTAGATTGATATACCCTTTATGAGGTGCTTTTTATATTTAGGAGTGAAGATGATGGAAAATTCCACGAGGAAAGATAATTATTCATGTCAACAAACCATGGTGGTGTAGAAGATATAGAAAACACGTGTTCATATGGGAATTCATCCTCAACCGGTTCATCTTTTCTTGCATTTGTTAATCTTGACAAGAAATATTTCCAGTTTATTAATTATTTTCACATTCAATTCTTGTACAAGAAATAACCATTTAATAATCCTTCAACTTACCAATGGCATGTTCATCAAATATATTATAGTAAAATGGGTTGTGTATATAATCACCTTGTAACCAATGATGTAATGGAAAACTTTCTTGATAACATACACTATAAAAAGGAATTCTTTCTTAGTTGTATATTTTCTTTCAAAAGGTGTTAAGTTTTTACTAATGTAGTAAATAATATGCAGGTTCCTCCTTCATTCTTTCTAGTTACAAATCCTATTTCTTAATTAGATACATTTGTTTATATGTATTAAGAAAGCTTCAAATTAGGTCCTATCAAAATAAGATAAGAAGTTGGTTTTTCTGTAATGGTCTCAAAATATGTTGATAATCATATGTCCAAGGAGAAATTCACAGTCTTCAATAAGAAAGGAAAACATATGAGATGTTATTTTGCTAAAATATTCTATGAATCTACTATAATAACCAACATGTCCTAAGAAACTTCTTACCTCTATTTAAGTGGAAGGTGTTGGAAGTTGTTTGATCACCTCAATTTTGTTAGGGTCTACTTTGATTCCTTCTTTTGAAATGTGATGTTTCAAGACTATATCTTGTTTTACCACAATTAAATACTTTTCATAATTGAAAGAAAATCGGTGCTTTTCACACCTAGTCAACACTTCGTCTAGATTATTCAAAGATTCCTTAAAGATCCTCCATATCTTTGTAAAATCGTTAATATAAATTTCAACACATTCATTTGTCAAATATGCAAATATAGCTAGCATTTCTCTACGAAAGGTTATGGCACATTGTATAATTCAAAGGAAGGAATCTATATGAAAAAGTTCCCCAAGGGAAATTAAAATTAGTTTTATCTTGATCCTCAAGTGCCACTTGTATCTAGTTGTATCCACTAAATCCATATAAAAAGGAAAATTATTCCTTCCCTACCAAATTATCTAAAACTTGATCAATGAAAGGTAGAGGAAAGTAATATTTCCATGTGGTTTTATTCAGTTCTCGTAGCCTACACAAATTCTTCATTTTCCATTTTTCTTAGGCATAATAACCAGAGGAGACACCCATTGACTATATGAGATTGGGTATATAAATCCTACTTGTAATAACTTCTCTATCTCAATTTTAACAATATCCCGAGTGTTGGGTTGTTCTCCTTTGGGGTTGTCACATCAAATTGACATTATCCATGTAAATATGGTGAGTGCATGGATAAGGGTGTATCCCTCTCATGTTAGTGTATTCCCACAAAAAGGATTTTAAATTGGAGTTTGAGACTACAAATGAGTATTGCCTCATATGCATCCATCAACCATCTATTGATGTTTAATGGTTCACCTAGTTGAATTTTAACTTTCTTGGTCCTTGGATAGTCTAAAGTTAATGAGAGGTAGTCACCCATCAATAAGTTTAATGAATAGTCATGGGACTATAATTCTTCATTTTCCATTTTTCCTAGGCATAATAACCAGAGGAGACACCCATTGACTATATGAGATTAGGTATATAAATCCTACTTGAAATAACTTCTCTATCTCGCTTTAACAATATCCCTAAGTGTTGGGTTGTTCTCCTTTGGGGTTGTCACATCAAATTGACATTATCCATGTAAATATGGTGACTGCATGCATTAGGGTGTATCCCTCTCATGTCAGTGTACTCCCACAAAAGGATTTTAAATTGGAGTTTGAGACTACAAATAGTATTGCCTCATATGCATCCATCAACCATTTATTGATGTTTAATGGTTCACCTAGTTGAATTTCAAATTTCTTGGTCCTTGGATAGTCTAAAGTTAATGAGAGGTAGTCACTCATCAACAAGTTTAATGAATAGTCATGGGACTATAATTTAAGAAACATTATTATTTCATCACCTGGAATTTCCTCCTTTAAATTCACAAGTAAGGCCGAGAGGATGCCGCAGATCTACAATTTTGTATCATCTTCTTCCTCATGACATTTTTTCAACTCATTTGTATGTATCTTAACTATGATGAATACCAAGGAAGAAATGCTTCCCCCAATATCAGTTTCATCATGATCATCCACCCATAAATAATTGTCTAGAAAGAAAGGCTTGGCATGTGGGCATACTTTTTTTTTGTATTTAATCCCTTAGAAGTAGTCATGTCCCGTGCCTACAATATATGAGGGAAACAACTATGGTAAGCCAATGTCTACCTTAAATTAAAGGATAACATTTATTTTGAGTCTATGGTTTTTATATTAAGAAGTCTACGGTGGTATTCCTAGGATTCTATTTTCATTGCAACATCTTCTATAATTCCTTTTGGATTTGCAACGTTCTAGTCATCCATTTGCAATCTTTCGTGGCGATTTGGTTACATATTGGTTAATGATAAGGTTAAGAGCATATCAACAATCATGAAATTGAAAGTAGCTACTAGGTCCATAATAACGTTATGTATATTGATATTCCCAATAAAAATAGTAATCATAGGAATTTCCGTGTCTCCATACTTGGGAGGAATAACATTCCCTACTAAATGTTTAGCTTGACTTCCCATCTACTTGGATGGTCTTGGATACTCTTGTTTTTATCTTTATGGAGTTTTAATATATAGTTCTTTCGACAACACTATTAATCTAAGGAACATATCTAATTGATTCTATTAGAGTGTTTCCAATACTAATACATTTCGAGTTCTTGTATGAGCTTAGATTCAAAAATATTATGATGATGTTAAGTTGCTTATTTTTCTCCATCTTCTCGGAAATGGTATAGTTGATAAATAAGAGGTTTCGACATATTTTTCATTTTGCATAATTGTTTTAGGAATTGTATCTTTAAATTATTCTTTTTATTCATATATTTCCTCAATAACTGGTGAAAGAGGATGTGGAAGAGTCTTTCCTGAGTGAAGCTATACATTAACATAACTAATGACATTTATGTTAGAATATTTTTCTAATTTCGTGGTATATACAAGGGTTCCTTGTTTCACATTTTTTGGATTGGCCAAAGGTTGAGTAGGACATTGTGGTTGGTTTAACTACTTTGGTTGATGGTGATGGGATGGTCTAGGCACAAGGGCTTTTTGTTATTTTTGCATATTTTCATTGTGTGTTTGGCCTTGGAATGGTTGTTGATAAGCTTGGTTATAGTTTTTTTGGGTGGCCATTATTGTTGATATTACCGAGGCATCCATCGTTGTTGACATTAGTTTTCCCATGGTGGAATTTTCCATCATCAAGGGATGTATTGACCTCAATGTTGTGGAATAGGACAAGTTGCATTCCATTGATGTGTGGGCCATTGATTCCTCGGAACAAAATCTTGGTTTGAGGGGAAACTACCACCTTATCTTTGACCTACTTAATTACGTTTTATTTAGTGTTGTTTTCATTTTGTCACATGATATTTAATAGTTGGGAGTAGGTTTCATTTATTGGTGGATTGGTTTAGATAACATATACCACATATATCCACCTTCTCCAAAGGGAAATCCTTAAGAGCATGCTTATCTCTATAACGATGGTAATATATTGATAAAGGATCTAAAGCCTTTGATTTTGCTTTCATCTTGTCCATAGAAGTTTTTAAATACACTAGGATATATGTTTTGAAGTTAGAAAACTCCTATATCAACTATCTCACTTCACCACTTTTTTCTCTTTGTTTGTTCTTTTGAAATCATGGTCTAGTTCTTGAAAAGTTTCTACAGAGATCAATAATATCTACAAGTCCTAGTTTGATCACATCCCCTCTACCCATTAAGTATATATCATCTCTAGATTCATCATCTAGTCCTCTTAGAAATATAGCTTTTCTCATCTCTTGGTCTAGTCAATTGCATCTTTTATAGACAAAGATGTATTTATCAAGACAATTCTCAAGGCTTTCATCTTCCTTTTGGGTCATTCTGAAGAGTTTTTCTTTCCGATCTCAAACCTTGTAATAATAATATTGATATTTGTCTAAAAAAATTGTTTCCATTTCAACCTAATTATGAATGGGTTTATAGAGCATGCCCATAAACCAACACATGGATGAGTCCCTCGGGGGTCAAGGGAACAATTTTAACTTTTGGTTGTATGTAGTATAGTCATAAGTTTGGAAAAGGATTTAACTCAAATAGGAATTTATCAGGGTCCTATGAATATATTCCCCTAAATGTAGACAATATTAATGAGGAGATATTCTTCATGGGAGATTACTCTTCATAATTTATCAAAATGGGGTGGTATATAAGGTCAATGTTTGCTATAGGTAATCGGATGAAATATGCTCCCAACAACCCCGTTAAAATAAGTTAAAGAAAATAACATTTGAATACTATATAGATTATAGAAATATTGAAATGTTATAACTATGATAAATCATTAATTTAAATGCGTAATAGAGTTGAATAAACTTTATTTTTTTACATATTTAAATAATTATACAATTTGTTTGAATATATAATGCAGAAATGAAACTAACTAATAAAATAACCAGGAAAATGTTCCTTCTCCTAAAATGAACGATAACCGGATCGTGTCGCCAAGAACTCGATGCTAATCAAACACCATGATCAATAAGATGAAATTAATTTGCCAAAATAACTTTACATAAACCTTTGCAAACAAATGAGCAACAATATCATATATTATTATGAAACTCAATGAAATACAATGAGAAATGACATTGCTTATATAGGGAGGGAACAACAATTTAAGAACCCGGTCAAGGTCATAGATCAAGCCATAAATCAAGGAAATAACTAGTCATCAACGAACTAATGAAGTCCATAGATTTAGGAAAGAACTAGACATCAAGGATCTAGTCAATACCATAGATCAAGGAAAGAGCTAGTCAATACCATAGATTAAGAAATGAACTAACCTAATAACTAGATAATATCTCCTAATATCTAAATAAATAAAAAGAAATATCCACACACACAAGTGGGTGAGGATAAATACAATAAAGGTAAATAAAATACCTAGGTGAACATGAGCTAAGGTAAATACCTATTCTATCACCCCCTCAAGTGAAGCTAGGGGAGAAAATAGAAATGGCATGTCCACAATATGAGTCCCTAAGAACTAGGTTTGATGAGGTACTCATGTACAATATATCCATGAAGAAATCTCAAGCTAAAAGAAGGAAATATTCCTGCTAGAAGGAAAGAGAAAGAAGAAGAAGAAGGAAGATGTTCTCACAAACACCCCAAGAATAACTTCCAAAACCCCGAGCATTCCCACACAACTCAAGGTGGTGAGGTGATGAAAAAGGCTTCGTAAGGATGTCTGCAACTTGTTGCTAAGTCATAATGTACACCAAGTAAATAACTCCATCTTGAATGTGCTGATGAATGAAGTGGATGTGTATCTCAATATGTTTAGTCCACTAGTGCTCAACTGGGTTGTGAGAAATGTGAATTATACTTTCGTTGTCACACCAAAGTATAGTCGGTGAATCCTGTGGGAATCCAAACTCTATCAATAAATGTTGAAGCCAAAGAATTTTTCGACTCACCAGTAACTATTGCATATGTACTCGCCTCGAAGATGAAAGTGCAATAACATGTTACTTTTTGCATGCCTAAGAATCGGAGAAGAACTATTATCTCCAAGTCACAACACCCTATGGTTTACACAAGTGTCTCGTGCTCAAGCTCACAGTGTAATTGGATAACATGGGTACTATCTCCAAGTTGTGGGACTTGCTACTTGAGATAGACCTCCTGAGAAAGCTAATTCTTGCTCCTAAACTACCTGCCACAATCTACTCTAATGCAGAAATACTATCTTGTCCTAATCTAACTTTCCAAGGGACCAGGGAGAGAAAGTGCATAAAAACAAATCCTACACTAAAGCGGTGATACACTAGAAAAGGAGGGTGATGAAAATAGTCTTCCAATGTGTGAAGAGTAGAGCAAAGTGCAAACTAGAAGGAATGATAATAATTCTCCACAATCTAGAAACTACATTCACAATAATATTTCATGCACACACAATGATAATGAATCCTGCAACAACATAAGATAGACACAATATATATATGCAATGAGATTGAAGGGGCAAGAGGAATGCAAATAAACACAACAGGGGAAGAGAAATCCACAAACTTGTATCTATTGCTTTCATTGATATGCACAGTTCAATCTATTACAGAATAAGGGCCTGGATCACCATGCAAGGAGTCCACTACAAGGGCCTACAACACATTGGCTTCACAAAACAATTTTGACAAAGTTTTTCTACTCAAAACTATCTTCCCCTTTTTTACAATGAGCCCAACACTCCAATTTATAGATTTCTAAGAGGAGAGAGAGAGGGAAAATGAAAATCCTAAAATCTATCCTTCAACCACTTGTAAGATGTATTAAATGAAGTGAAATGATGTTTTGTTGCTTACAAAAGGCCCCCATATTGTCCCATGACTTGCAAAGCAGTGAGAAATGTCAACCCATGCTTCATGAATGCATCCCAACTACCAAATAAAACATTGTTCTAAACCTGGCCATGTTTTCTACAAAATCATCATTGATTTCTCATCAAATTATGAATTTATTGATTTCTATGCATTGGGATTGGAACCACGATTCCAACAAGTACCGGTCTTGTGTGTTTTTGAGAAATGTAAAAGTTATGGCCTTCTGAGTGTGGGCAACTATTTTGGGTTTGCCAAGCATTTTTGTCATTTAACGGGACTGAGCATTTAATTTACTGGAGCTGAATATGTTTATTTTATTTTCATATATCTACTCTCATAAAAATGTGGCATAGAGGACGTCGTGCTCATTCCAGAAAGTCAAATTTTGTGAAAATTGGAGCTCGGAGTCAAAAGTTATGGCCATTTGAAGTTCGGGAGGGTTAGGCACTGAGTTTTCCTTTGTATGCGGGCATTTCAGGTCTTGGTGTCCCGAATGTCCTACCATTGACCGGGCCATGAGGGCCATTAACCTCCACCTTTACCGCATCTCCTTACTTGTGATGATTTTTGGTTTGCTCAGTCCCTCGAGTCCCGGACAAAAATCTTCGCTCCACCTCGCAAGCCTCCTTCTTGCATCGGTATTTTCGGTGAAATCATGTCCTCGACGAACTCATGTCCCACGTGTCACACCATTGACCGGGACGTTAGGTTTTTGACCACTACTTCACCCGCATCCCTTTGTGATCAACTATTTTGGCATTTCGAGTCCGGATGTCCCGCATGTACTTGTGCGGCCTAGGCCAAGAAAACCTAATTTTGTCGATTCCCTTGCAAATCAGCTGATTTCGGCTTTTGGTGTCCCTCTTGTCTTGACGTTGACCTTTAGTTTTACCGCATCTCCCTTGCTGATCAGCTTTTTCACCTTTGCGGGTCTGAATGTCTTGATGTCCACTGATCATCGTTTGGGACATATTTTTCTGATTTTTCCGCATAACAAAGGAATGCGGCCATTTCGGGTTTTCAGTCCCTACCTGTCTCGTGTGAACTTTTTGCGGCCCGGGACAAAAACCTCTCGCTTTTTCCACACTACACTACTGAAGGCCACTTTTTGGGATTTTTTCAAAATTTTCTAACTTCTTAGATTTTTCTTTGACAATGAAGTTAGAGAAGAGCCAAAGAGACCTCCAGAACATGATTTTGGGCCTTTGACCAATTTTACTCACTCAATCCTGAAAAAATTATGCAGGTTATCCAAATTTACCTTGAGGGGTGAATTTGGGATAACAAGAACCAAGATAAAAAGATAGCCGAAGTGGAACACCTGTCATCAATAGAACTCCGCCAATCAATCTGTGTACCCAATCAACCGAGAGTAGAACCCCTAGTGTAGTGTAGGCCAAATTGGGAAGTGCCTTGTCAATAGCACAAAATCCTTTTAACAACCTGTCGCTGACTAATATGTGGAGAATGTGCAAAGCAAGATACAAACCCTACTGCAAATGAAATATCGGGTGAGTATGGGTCAAGTACATGAGACTCCCAACCAATTTCCTATACAATGTAGGATTAAAAAATGGTGTGGTACATGTAGAAGTAAGAGTAACCCCAGACTGAAAAGGAGATGCACTTGGCTTGCAATCAACCATATCAAAGTGCCGAAGAAGATCATTAGTGTACTTTTGCTGACTTAAATGAATCTCTGAATATGTCTGAGAAATCTACAAACCAAGGAAATAATGCAATAACCCAAGATCTGTCATGTCAAACTATGTAGAAAGAGCCCTCTGAATAGTCTAAATGTGGGAATAAGAGCTGTCAGAAGTAAATGTGAGCATCAACGTACAAGACAAGTATCACAATATCCTCACCAACATGCTAGAGATACACTGTATGATTGGAGTGGTAACGAAAAAAACTAGTAGATAGAAGAAAAGAATCCATCTTCTCATACCAAGCCCAAGGGTCTTGTCTGAGACCGTAGAGAGATCTTCTGAGCCTACAAACAAGAGAAGAATCCTGAACAAATCCAACAGGTTGCTCTATGTATATTTTCTCTTATAAATATCCATGTAAGAAGGTACTCTTCACGTCCATTTGGTATACGAGCCACCCCTGTGATGCAACAATAACAAGTATATGGCGTACATAATCCATCTTGGCAATGAGTGCAAAAGTCTCAGAGTAATCAATACCTTCAACTTTTGAAAAACCCTTTGTAACAAGACAAGCCTTATACTTGTCAATGAACCCATTAGTTGCGTATTTGATTCGGTATACCCACTTACACCTAACCATATTTCTTCCTTAGGAAGAGATACCAAATCCCAAGTATGATTCTTCATCAAAGAAGAATATTTAGCTACCATCACATCATCCCACTCATGTATCCCATGAGCCTTTGAAAAAGACTGTGGATCCTCATAAACTACCTGACACAAAAGTCCAAAACCTGTAGAATGTGTGTGATGATGCCTAGTGGGTGGAAGATCCTGTATGAAAGGTGCTACCTCAGAAACTATAGTATGAGCCCACTTAGGCATAGTGACAACATCAATGGGAATATGATCCTCAATGACATCTATAACCTCCTCATCAACCTCCTCAAAGAAAGGATCCTCAAGATGAGATGAAGAATAAGGAGGCATGAAAGAAGATGAAGAATCATGAGGAGTGAAGTGCTCATCAAACTAAACATGTGTTTGAAAAAGAACGTCATGAGTATCAGGATCTAAAATTCGATAAGCTCTCATGTCCTCACAATACCCTACAAAGATCAAGGGTTTCTCTTCTTATCCAAAGCTTTCCTTTTCTTCTTTGGCACAAAGGCCCAAGCATGGCTCCCAAAGACTTGAAAAAATAAGACATTTGGCTTAGTGTTGGACCAAACTTCCTCCAGAGTCAAATGCTCAAGTGCTTTATGTGTGGTGTGCGATTCTGAATATAGTTAACACAAATAACTACTTCTGCATAATATATAGGAGGTAAATATCTAGAATACATCATATAGTTAGCCATTTCCTTCAAAGTTCTATTCTTTCACTCTACTAAGCCATTTTGTTGTGGAGTATGAGGAATATAATGTTGGTGAATAATGCCTTGAGTTGCCAAAAATCATAAAACTCATTGTTGAAGTACTCCCCCATTATCAGTGTGAAGGTTCTTTATGCAACTCGAAGATTGTTTCTTGACCAAAGCCTTGAAGACTTTGAAGTGTGAAAAACATCACTTTTGTACTTGAGAAAATAAACCCAAGTACGCCTTGAGAAATTATCAATAAAGGTAAGTGCATACTTAGCTCCATTGAAAGAGGGGGTAGGAAAAACCATCAAGTCACTATGCACAAGCTCAAGTGGTGAAGAAACTCTCTTTGAAAAATTCTTAAGAAATGGATCTTGGTGTTGTTTCCCTAATGCACAACCATGACAAACTCCCTCAAGATAAGAAACTCCTTCAACCATACCATAAGTGCTCAACTCCTTCAAATATATGTAGTTGAGATGTCCAAATCTTTCATGTCAAAGCTTACTCTCTGGATTTGCATGAGAAACCAATCCTATCCCTATAGAGGAAGTTTCATCAAAACCCTCAAATTGATATAGTCTAGAACGAGGATCAATAATACCCTCAACAATAAGTGAATAAGGCTCCAACAAAGTTCTTACTTCTACCCCATGTGGTGTAAAAGTCACTATTTTCCCTTGACTAGAATGACAAATTTGATATATAAAAACAAATTTGTAGTGATGTTAGGAACATATAGTGCATCGTGATACTGGCACCATCAAATTGTATGTCACCTTCTCCCTCAACAAAAAGAAAGGAAGAATCTCCAACCTCAATTTTGGAAGTAGAACTCAAACCTAGATAAATAAAAGACTCCTTGGAAGAAGTCATGTGATGAGAAGCACCAAAATCTATAACCCAACTGTCTGCAAGTGGTGACCGAGATCTCCCAATAACATTAAGTGCTTTGCCATGGTGATCGGAAGGAGGTGGAGTGGAGATATAAATTTTGTGTTCCTTGACCGCATCCTCTAAGGTTTGCATTTGCTTATAACGCCTATGTTCTTCATGACCACTACCCCCACAAAAAGAACATGAAAGGCTAGACTTATTCTTGGATTTAGAAGACTTCTTAGGTTTAGAGTTGTTTTCTTTGGGTTTATGAGCACTTTTAGATGGAGAAGGGGTGGATTTGGTTTTACTTTCTGGTTTTCCTTGCCCTTAGGATTAGATGTAACTAATTCCTTTTAAGAGGTGGAAGACTCAAGGTGAGACAATTTGGATTCTTCCCTAGTAAGTCTTTCACAAAATGTTTCGAGTCGACATTTTAAATTTTTCACCTAAGACATCCATGCTAGAGAAAACAAGTTGAAGATATTTTTTAAACGGTCCTCTCAACTTGGATAGAATCAAGTAAACACACTCTTCATCTTTCTTATCTCTTCCACTCCCCTTTAATTGTATCAAAAAATGCTTGAACTTGGTAAGATAGTCTATAATTGTTGGAAAATCTTTAGGATTAAGAGAGGTGATCTCAATTTCAAGTTGTATGGCTCTCATATGATCCACCTTACCAAATAAATGCTTCAATTTCTCCCATATTTTGAAAGGAGAGTCACATTTTTCCAAATGAAACAAAATATTATCACTTACATAAGTTCCTATCAAACCCATACACTCATCAAATGTGCACGGGTACTGAAATTTCTCATATTCTCTAGTGAACACTTTGGTTGTTCTGAAGAAGTTAAAGCCCATAATCATTTCCGCTTAGTTATTGTTTCCATTCTTGGTTTCCATGTGTGGTAATTATGTGTTATTAATGGATAAAATTGATCTAATTGAGAAGTATATAAAGACGCCATCCTCAAATAATCACCAAAAGAAATGCAAGAACCAAACAATGCAATAAGAGCCACCCTGATTTTGGCACTTTGTAATGAGTGTGTGTTACAATATGGCACTTTATAATTATATTTCAATTCTCAAAATAAATATTTTCAATGGAAAGAGCATGGAAAACAAACACTTTTACAAAAAATGATACTCAAAACCAAGTTATCAAGCAAAAGATACAAGCTTTTCAATATTATGCTCTACTATTTATTTTAGTTGCCACTAAAACAAAATAAAATTCTCTTTCCTTCACCACAAAAATAAAAATAAAATGAAAGGGGGTTGGAGTTAAGCACCTACTAGTAGGAATCACAAACTTTAAGCCCTCATATGACCATACCATATGACCAGGGGCTAAGTATTTCATTATGTTTCTGCCTCTAGAAATGGCCGATTTTATAGTTGATCTTAGGGTTTTGCCACCTTTCGGATCCAATGGAAGCTTTTGTTTTGCATAAAAATGCATGCAAAAACAAAATATGAACAAATCCCAAATATATGAATATACAAAGAACTTATTTGTAAAATAAAACTTACAGATGAATGTCAATAACAATCTCTACTCGATTCCATAAAAGGAACGATAACAGATTGTGTCAAGTCAAGAAATTAGATGCTAATAAAACAACATGATCAATAAGATGAAATTAATTCGCCATAATTACTTTACATAAACCTTTGCAAACAAATGAGCAATAATATCATATATTATTATGGAACTCAATGAAATGCAATGAGAATGGGCCTTGCTTATATAGGTAAGGAATAACAATAACAATCTAAGAACAAGGCAAGGTCATATATCAAGCCATAAATCAAGGAAAAACTAGTCATCAAAGAACTAGTGAAGTCCATAGATTTAGGAAAGAACTAAACATCAAGGATCTAGTCAATACCATGATCAAGGAAAGAACTAGTCAATACCATAGATCAATGAAGGAACTATACCTAACAACTAGATAATATCTCCTAATATCTAAATAAACGAAAAGAAATATCCACACACATAAGTGGGTGAGGATAAATACAATAAAGGTAAATAAAGTACCTAGGTGAACATGAGCTAAGGTAAATACCTACTCTAACACCCCCTCAAGTGAAGCTAGGGGCAAAAATAGAAGTGGCATGTCCACAGTATGAGTCCCGACAACTAGGCCTGATGAGGTACTCATGTACATTATATCCATGAAGAAATCTCAAAACAAAAGAAAGAAAGAATCCTGCTAGAAGGAAAGAGAAAGAAGAAGAAGAAGAAGGAAGATGTTCTCACGAACACCCTCAAGAACAACTTCCAAAACCCCAAGAATCCTACGCAACTCAAGGCAGCGAGGTGATGCAAAAGGCTTCGTAAAGATGTTCGCAAACTCTTGCAGTCGAGTCAGAATGTACTCCAAGCAAAGAACTCCATCCTAAATGTGTTGATGAATGAATTGGATGTGTATCTCAATATGCTTAGTCCATTGGTGCTTAAGCAAGTTACAAGAAATGTGAATTGCACTTTGGTTGTCACATAAAAGTACAATCGGTGGCCCTTGCTCTCTCCCATATATTTAATGTATAACTAATAAATAATGCTCAACACGTTATTCAATAATTTCACTTCTATTAACTCGACATGTCTTACAAATAGACATCTATTATCTATTGATAAATTGATTAACTACTTCTAAGTTTACAATAAGGTGTTTATAACTACTATTAGAGACCAAAAGTAGTACCCTTGTTTTGATCATGGAAGATAAAATAATTTGACTAACATGGGATTGTCTTCTAGGTGTGGGACCTTGTTCCTTCTCTCCTAGCTCAACAAAAAATAACCTAAACTAACCGGAATATAACTAAATCTAAACTAAATATAAAACACACAGGATCTAATGTTGAGAGAAAGGGAAAGATGCAAAATGAAAGAATGATGATACACCAAAACTAAGACAAGGTAGAAATATGACCTTGAAAAACACAAAATAATTACATATGTAGAGACTTTAAAGAAAATATAGAGTTCTAAAAGATATGAATGGATAAAGCTTAAGGAAAATAGAGGGAAAACATCCACAACAAACATATGACATTCGGTGGGAAAATACCATAGATGTATTGCATTCAAAATGTATCCATCATGTTTACAGAGAAGATGTTATAAATCTCTCGCGAGAATGTGAATTGCATAAAGTTTGAAGGAAAGAAAATGCATTGCTACAATGTAGAGTATGTAAATTTGACCGAAGGGAACCCTTAAAATGTGCCTTTGCATTTACATTTATAGAATATGAGAGAGGGAGAGAGATATGAGAGGGAAATTTGAAATTGGAGTTTCCATGAGAAAGGAAAGATTTTCCACCTAGATATATGATCACCATTAACTCTTGGAGACAAGCAACCATTTTATCTGCAACACAACATCATAATTCACTAGCAAGAATATGGGCACCATTTAGGCATTTAAATCGGGTATATGGGGTGGTTGAGAACTTGAAATAATCAAACTAAAGTTTTACCTTACAATCCCATGTCTTCATGGCCCTTCCTTGAAACATCATCTTTCTATTTGTTTCTTTATTGAAAAATGTATCCTTTTGAGAGATTAAGTGAACATAACGGTTCTCATATAATTTGGAGCTCTCAATCGAAATATATGACCCAAAACCCAATTTCACCTTGTCCCACGACATTCAAAGTTCTGCGAGTTTCTTTTTCCACACATATTTTGATGTACCACTGAATAAGAACCTTTTCTAACCTGTATAATACTACAATTGACCTCCACATTCCTTCAATTTAGCTTCCATAGCCATTCCTTATCTTGTGGTTTTGAATTCCACATTTAATCATTTTAACTCCCGCCATATCACAAACCTCTTACTCACACAAAAGCCATGAAGGATTTTCTCCTTGACTCAATTCACCCATCCCGTAAACTTAGAGAATCCATAGAACATTGTGTTAGGAAAACCCGTGGAACACCGGGATAGTGTTTTGTAGTTTTGGACTTAGATATTTCTCAACTTGCTTAACTTTACCTTACAGGTGTCAGCGGTGCTTCTCTATTGTATTGTGGCCTCTACCAAACACATATTCCCCATCCATGGAGTTGATAAACTCCATGAAACTTCCCTCCTCTCTATATCTGCAAGAATTCACAATTCCTTGTTCCACGGAAGAGAAAATTTATGAAATGCCAACATTTTATTCTTTGCCACATATTTTATCATGTCTTCAACTTTGGCTTGTAGAAAAAAAAATTTCACCAAATTTTGGTTCCTTTGGAAAATTAAACATTTGTGTGGCCTCCAAAACTTCCTTCACACCTATAGTAGAATACTCTTGACACTCCTAGAAGGCCTAAACTGCTATTGGGAATTTGTGTAACATAAAATTTTCCACAACAAGCCTTTGTGGCTTTCATACTTAGCCATTTTTGGACCTTGATGTCAAGAAAGATGCCACCTTAGTAACAAATTTGATGAGTCATCTAAAGTGGAAAAGGGGGCACTATTTTGGATAACAACTACTTGAATTTTGAAGTACTCAACCTCTCATGAATATACAACTAACTTCTACATTCATGTCAGATTTAACATGAATAAAAGCCATATTGAAACTTATATAAGGATCCAACTATGTCAATTGGAAAATATATGTTGTTATAACTACTCTATTACAAAGAAACTATGAATTCTTCAATTTAAAAGTTACACTAAGAATTCTCTCCCAAAAGGTGGGATAATGTCCTTATTTTCTTCCTTATTGAATACCAATTCTTTGGTGTTGGGCCACCATGTGTTGAAATAAATAACTTTTCTTCATGATTTACAAAATCATTTCATTCTCAAAATATTTGAGTAACTTTGATAGTTGTGTTTCAAAGTAATGAATATATCTATGCAAATTAGAGTATTGAGCTGAAATATGGAGTCTTATACTTTCTTTAGAAGTCCCACACTTTTCTTGAGATTCATACAATTTATTTGGAATTCTTGTGATTTTCTTAGGATTCCTATGTTTTCTTTGGAAGTCTTGCGTTTTTCTCCTTTTAGTACAAAGCTAGCGATGAAGTCTGGAGCTCTGAGTTAGTCAAAATTAAGGATTTTGATCAACTTATTACTTGCTATAATTATTATCTCCCTTCTTTTACATGAAAAACATATTTTCCACAAGAACGGTTAGGAGTTAGGAAACAAACAATCCACAATGTTATGAAGGTTAATTCATCATACATGTACCATACTTAATATTTAAAACAAATAAAAAGACTTGCAAACATGATTAAAAATATTTCAAACTTACTCAAAAATGAGGAATTAAAACTTATTAGCTTGAGATTATTCAATTCTCATTAGTGGGAGTAATGTTTGTGTCACCTCCTATTAGCTAAAACACAGCTATATGCACATAGGCCCATACATGTAATAAATTCATGGATCCTAGGCCTCATGCGTGATTCACCAAGGAAAACCTATATAAATATTTGTATAAGTATCCATGAAAACACATGTTGGCCTAAGAAAATATGGTATCCCACACCTCAATAACATAGGTAATCTCATAAAAGAAGTAAAAATAGATACACTACCCCCATCTACTACAATAAAAGAAAATACCAATATATAATGAATTTCTAGAATTGTGGCACGTGATTATATCACTTAGTCACATTGTATACCCCAAAAAAATTCTCTCACTCACCCTACCCATAATCTATGAGCCCTCATCATATGCTTTAACGTGTTTGTAAGAAATACATGTACCCTTTTACCGATAATGGGAAATTGTAAAATATGCCGATATCCTCTATTGTGGCCATTATTTGACCGGTTCGCATCCGAGAAGGTGCAAATATCCACATTCCACCCCTTGATGAGTTTGTTCATCATATGTGTATTATGAGGAACACCCCCATTCAAGTGACATGCCTCAACCCAACCCTATTAAGAATATCATAGTCAACCTCATCTATACCCAACTCGAAGGATCTCCATATGTATCCCATAGATAAACTCTCTCTCGTGCACCTCTCTCCAACATCATAAGAAAACACAAAAATTAGTCACAAATAATCATAGTATATAGCCAATACACTATTAAAATTCTAATTTTCAGCAAAAGGATGAAACTATCCAAAATAGAGAAGTACCATCGGACAAAAATATTAGATTTTAAATGGTTTTGTTAGATATTGGATGTTAATATCATATATTTTATGGTTCCATCTCTCGTGGGGAAAAAAATATCAAACTTGATTTTGGCACTCCCTCTACTAAAAATGCAAACATTACAAATTTTGCAAAAACTATAAGTTTAATGCAAAGTTTCAAGTTACTCACCAAATGCATGTGTATGTATGACCTCCATCACTTTTTCAAAGACGAGTCTCAAGGATCCTAGAACAAGTAGCATCATGTCTATGTCGAGCTAAACTCTCCATCATGCAATTTACAAAATGAAATTACAATTGAATCTTAAACCTTACTATTCATAATAGGTTGAGTTTGAAAAAGTAACTATTTAATATTTAAGTCAACTCTATTCAACTACTTGTTTATTTCCTCAAGCTTGTCCATATGGTATCTTAAGTTTCACTTATCAAAATATTGCACAAAAATTGAAATTGGAATCATTGTTCCATGCAATTCTACATTGATACATTATTTACACCTACTAAAAAACATTGGATACTCTACCGAATATTTTTTCAATGTTTATATCAATTTTATATCTCACCAAAATCAAATCCTATATCGCTTATAAGTACTTTATAAATTCTTTCAATACCTATAATATTTCATAATATTTCAATTAAGAACTTTAATTCTAACCAATTCAATTTTATCTCATCCCTTTCACAAAAAGAGGGGTAAATATCAAGGCTTGATATTCAATCCAAGCTACAACACAAATCAACACAATGAGCTATCTAATGATACAATGGTGAAATTTAGGCACAATAATGCACAAATCAATAGAATGAGCCATCTAAGGATACAATTGTCAAATCTAGGCACAATAATGCACACAGATAAAATTTCAAAATTTTCAAATAATGTACAAGATTACGACACTCGATTGTTAAAATAAATTAAAAAATTAAAGTCAATTTCATTAAATTTATCACAAATGTAGGGGGAATAATAAATTATAGATTCAAATACAATCATATTTTACAATGGAAAACACTTTATTGTCAATTCTAAATAATACAATGGGGGCATGAAAATATGTCCCTCCCTTTTTTGAGCTTTCAAACATATTATTATCAAGAATTTATCAATATTCAATTATAAAACTTATCATAATGGGGTCATGAGCATAAACATCATTGTTTTCGCATTTTAGAAAGTTTCAAAGCACTAGTACAATGCAAAGTGGGGGCATGAGTGTACTTCATTCCCTTTCAATTGTGCACATTTAATCTATGTTTTTTTGTAGTGGTGCGATTTCATGGAGTGATGGTTCTATGTCGGGTTTAATGGCATCCTTAGTACATATGGGCTTAGTGAAACCCTATGACACCATTCCTTCCTCGACATTCTTAAGAGCACTTAGGGAAACTAGAACTATTCTAATGTGTACACGTTGAGAACTTTATCTCAAAAACAATGGTTGAGATATCTCCCTCGATTTGGAATCATGAGATCTTCTCCATCCAATTTTTAAAATTGGAAGGCATTATGCGGCTCAGATTACGATATAACTTAGGGGCCACTCTATATGGAATCAAACTTTGAACGCCTACCCAATTTGGATTTTTCTTGGTCCCATTTGAGGACAAGATCTCCTTCTTGAAAGCTTCTAGCCACTACTTTCTTGTCAAAATATTTCTTAGCTTTGAGCTTGATTAATATCCATTATCTATATTGCTTGATATCTTAGCTCCTCTAGCTCCACGAGCTTTGCATACCGACTTCCATGGCTTGAAATTAAAACAATTCAATCTAATGTATGAGCTCCAAAGCCGGTAATTCAATAAATATTGGTGTATTTTCTTCCTTTCCATAGATAAGCTTGAAAGATGAGCTACCAGTTGATATTTTGGGAGTGATTCTATCAACCTATAGGACTAATTTTATATTTGTGTGCCAAGCTCTTTGATTCTCCTCCAAGGTTCTTCTAATAATCCTTAGGAGATTTGTGTTTGTTAACTCATCTTGTCAATTACCTTGGGGGTAATAGTTTAAAGTTGTGCTCAAATAAGTTCTATTCTTGATAGCCCAATCATTTATTTTCCAAGGAATGCTAGAGCATTATAAAAATTATTGTGGAAGGAACACCAAATCTAGCCACAATAATTTCATAACAATCTAAAATGTTAGCTTTATTTGCTTCCTTCAAAGTAACTACCTTTTTCCACTTAGTGAATTAATCTGTGGCTGTAAGGATCCCCTTGTGACTTGAACTTGAAAGTGGATTGATTACTCTAATGAAATCTAACCCCCATTACATGAATGGTTGATCTACAAATATGGGGTGGAGTGGAAGAGTTGTTAGCCTCTCTGTGCCTGTGAAAAAGGCACACTTTTTATACTTTCTTAACCATGCATAACAATCCTTAAAAAGACTTGGCTAATAGTATCTGTCATTCATTATTTTAAGTGTGTTTGGTTTTGGGGAAAAATATCCTATAGCCCACGACATGATGGAATTTATGCAAGAGACATCTTGATTTTATCTACCTTGATGCATCTCAAAAGAACTACTTTGATATCCGTTCTAAATAGGATTCCATCAATAAGCACAAAGGGGATAGATTGAAGTTTGAAATACCTTCTCTTGGCCTTGGTCAAGCCTTGCGGGCATTGCCATGTTTGGAGAAAGTGCACCATGTCCTAGGTTCAACAATGAGTAAGAGGATCGTCTACATGTCATTCTTGATCATGTTAGAGCACTAGAACAGACTCCTCTTCATTCCATGGCTATAAAACTAGCTACTCACACAAACCTTTACCTCTGAATGACTTAGTCACTTTGATAACAATGTTTTACTCCATCAAACTGGTAATCTAACCAGCGCTTTTCTCATTCAGATCCTTTTTTAAAACAAATATTTCACACCATAGTGTGACAACATGAGATGAATATTATTGTTAGATAACAAATGTATAAATTTATCTAAGCTCCTTATGACAACTAAGGTATTCTTCTCGACAAATGAGTACTATTGGAGCTCAAAATTGCACCCTAGATATGATCGTGAATGACCAAGAATTATGAGGCAACATGGGATTGTCTCTCAGTTGTGGGACATGCAAACTAAGACAAACCTCTAGAGAAGGTCAACTTCCTCTACCTATTTCAAATACTAACACTACAATTCCAAGGACTAGAGGTGAGAAGGAGATGCATAAGAGAAATCCTAGCTAAGGGAAGGATAATGCCGAAAGAGGGTCGATCACTCTCCACGAAAGAGAAAGAAGGAAAAAAACACATGTGAGAGGGCATAAAATACATGCCACAAAAAATAACCACGTAGATCGAACTTTCTTCACAAAAACAACACATGAAATAAACCCTGCAAGTAAGGAAAACTACACAACATGCCAAAAATGTGAATAAAAGGCAAGACACACCATAAATGAGAAAAGGGCAGACAAAAGTGCCACAAAACCCGATTTTATTGCTTGAAGGGTGCACAATCGATTACATTCATAACAAGAGGTAGGAATACATTGCAGAGACCAAGTCCAAGGTCTAAAATACATGGGAAGTCAGAAACCATTTTGACATGGTGTCGTTACAACAAAGAGGGATCTGTTTTAATGAGTAGAGCTCTTACATTTATAGAAAATGGAGAGAAGAAGAGAGAAAGAGGGGGAAAATTGAAATAAAATTTCCAATCACCGGTAGAAAGCAATAAATGTCTTTGAAAGATTTGGGTGGATCTAATTATCCACTACAACATGCCATTTCCTTATTGAAGAAAAGATATGTGCTCATACTACATTAATTCGGTGGTGAGTCAACTAAAATAGCCTCTTTGCGTGTTGGATACATTTTTCTTCACTTCTGCCACCGACCAACATTTAATCCCTAAAATCTGATTTCCTTTGCGTGGAGAAGACTAAGATTCCTTCAAATAATATCATATTTGCAAAGATCAAATTAGATTCATGCGTTTTACTAATCCACATAAAACTATTGTTTTCCTTTACTACGCGGCTTTCTTCTTTGCATTTTTGACCTCCGCAGATCTTCCTTGTGTTTTACGGATTTTCCTATCTCTCTTCTTCATCCGGTGGCTTCCGGTGCATTGCGAGTTTATGTCAACATCCGTGGATTTCCTTTCCTTTACCCCACAACCCGTTGGATTTTCTTCTATCGGTGGCTTCATTCTTCATCTCGTGGCTTCTTTGACTTTGGAAAATTTATCTACTTAGCCATGAATTTTATTTTTCAACCATGACATGTTGAAATGCTTCTGCGGTTTCATCAACCGCTCTATTTGGCCCATGACTTCTACTAGTTTAGCATGAATTTGAATCATCATCCATGATCTTTGTTCTTTAACTGCGACCTTCTACTTTACATTCGCGGCCTGCTCGGACTTGAGGTCATTTCATCTTTGGCCACGACATACTCCAACTCTTTGCGGCCTTTGTTCTAAGTCTCATGCAATCCAAGTTGTTCTATTTTTGCAAGGGGTGTAAAAATAAACAACATTTTTGGTGACTCACATGGGTCATCTTCCTGCTAGATGAATTGATCAGTGGCCTAAAGCATCCATTGGGCATGAAGTCATCCTGATAAACTTGAATTATGATATGAACTTGAAGAATCACCCCTGAGACCGCTAGAATCACTGCTAGGCTAGACCTCGTAAATGATATGTTGGGGATAAAAATACATTTTGAAAGTTGCCCCAAAATCTGATTACACCATGAACCCGTAAAAACTATGTACAAAATGGAAAGACATACATGCCCCAAGTTGATCGGGGATCATTTTTGAAAGTTCCCTAAACATCCCTAAATGGTGTTAGTGCAGAAGATCATCTCGAGAGCTTTCCAACGACTATGAGAACGTGGCAAACGGACATCGGGAGCTCTAGATATGTTTGGTCAAAGTTCAGACATCGGGAAAGTCAAACTATGGTCAACTGGTCAATATTGGACCAATTGCACTGTGACACGTGGCTTGCCAACACTCGTCGAATTCGCTCGATTTGCCTATCGGGAGACGACAAGTGGACTACAGGATTACCGAGTTAATTATTTCTATGCCACATTGTATGGGTCGAAATTATATTATCTTGGTAAGTCCACTTTCCAAATGGCACGCATATATGCCAAACCACTATATATATTAATGTGTATACATTAGTATTAAATCTAATGTTGATACATTAGTATTAAATCCTACATAGCCGCCAACTTAACCATGTTATTGCTAAACACGTGGGAGAATGAAGCGGTTGTTTGGGAGGCAAAAGCCATATGTGGAAGCTTCCACGTGGAAGGAAGAAGGTGGTAAGCGGTGGTAGGGGGCGGTTATGCTCCAACGTGGTCTTTTGACCACTTTATATGCATGGAAAGGCTTTAAAGCCTTAGACATTATCCCCCACCGCCCAACATGTGGGACCTTATCCAAATGCGCCTCTTTTGGGATTTAATCCCATTTCAAACAAATGCCGCTCATTTGGGATATTATCCCTTATCAAATGCAATCGGCTAAAATGGGTATTAATCCCATTAAAACATGCAATCTGATTTAATCCCATTACACATGCTACGGGATGAGGCTATTATTAGCCTTAGGATAATTTTAATGCATTTTTAAGGGCCCTATTTTTGTATAAATAGGGAACCCATTCTATTGTAAGAAGGACACACACAACTCAAGCTTATTATTTGTTAAGCTTGTTGTGGGGACACACACATCCCAAGCTTATTATTTGTTAAGCTTATTGTCGGGACACATTAGTCCAACGAGCTTATTATTTGTTAAGCTTATTTGTGGGATGTGTCCACAAGTATTGTCTATTGGCCTATTATTTTAGGCAATAGTAGATGAAATATTTGTGATTGGGAGTAAATTATAAACTACCCAATAGGCCCATTGAGCCACACCAATTACTTGCAAATCCTGGATTGTCGACCGGAGTGCTAGTGTCGCATTGATAGCGTCGGGAAGGCCGATCGAAGCCGAAGGAGATTGTACGCCAGGAAGGTGGAAGTCGGGTGCTATTTTTCACCCTTGTCGTCCGAAGAACTAGTGTACTGATAGGCAAGTAAAATTCCATTAGGTTTTCTTGTGAAAGTACTATTGTAACTTACAAGTTTTGACTAGTGGAACGGTTTGACCACGAACCCGGAGACGTAGGCAATTGCCGAACTCCGTAATCAATCTGTGTGCAATTGTCATTATTGTCTTGCATTATTTTTAAATTGATTACTTAAAAGGAGTAAATTATCGGCGAATAATTAAAGCCTACAAGGGTCCGAGATCAGGTAGTAATAATCTGGTTATTTTCGGATCATGTTTGGTATCAGAGCTGGTAATCGACACTTGCAAACTTGCTAATCTCCGAAGCAAGTTTGGTATCAGAGCTGGTTTAGCTCCATATTTGTTTTTCATAAATCTGATTAACAAAGTGATTGCTTCAAGATTAGTGCAGTTGGTTCAGTTTGTGTGAATAGGGTACAAGTGCACTATGGGCAAGATGTCTAAACAGGCAAAGCTCGATGAAATTGAAGCTTATAATCACCAGATCCAGGAAGAGAATTCTCTCCTACGATCAATGTATTACTCCTTGGAAGAGGAGAATGCTCGTTTGAAATCAAAACTGCAAACCAAGGATGAGCTCTTGGCAAGGTTGCAGTGTGGTGATCAGAGGAAGGAAATACCTTCAACTTCAGATGCAGTGACCATGGCAGATGACTACACTATAAGTTGTTCACCACTGGAATCTTCTTCTTCCTCCCATTCGGTTTCGGATTCAGGTAATGAAGTCTTTGGTTTGTTTGAAAATCATACTAGAGGAATTGGATCCAAGTTACTAGATAAAATGGGATTTAATGGAAGAGGCCTTGGTAAAAATGGCCAAGGTATTGCTAACCCAATACAGGTTGAGGATCATCCTCGTTTTGCAAGTTTGGGTTATTCTAGTGTGGGAATGGAAATTGGAGAATGCTCCAAGAATGCTTGACCCCACTAGTCCTGCAAGAAGATTCTGAGCAGGAAAGTTGTGCTTCCTTGTCATAGATAGGATGTGGTAAGAGAAATCAATGAAGAGGTAATGAGATTCTACCTCCAGTTTCTTACCATAATCGTAAGCACAATAAAACTTCTGATCCACTTTTCCACTTAAGAAGTATGGTTATGATATTCAGAAGATGTGGAATTCCTTTCCATGTACTTTTTATGGATTGCATAATCATTCAGTGGCGATCTGGAAGAGAAGGACACTAATGAAGATGTTGATGCCGTTTGTCAAGAACAAGGCAATTCAGAAATACCAATCTCGTCATGCAGAGTCGAGAAATGGCAGAAAGAGTTCCTCATCCCATAAGAAGGAGATTAAGAGGAATTTTTGTGCTCATTGCCAGAGGAATGGGCATCGGGTGGAAAATTGCTGGAAAATGCATCCATCTCGCTATCAGAGTAATGGCAAGCCAAAGATGGAATGGAGGCCTATTGCAAAGGCAGCACGAAGTTTCTACTCAACCACCAGTTGAAAATTCAACCCGAGTCTTGTGGTTTATGGTGTTGCATGGGTTGTTCCTCTCTCCAAAAGCAGAACAAACATCCCTCTCTACCAACCTCATAGGATAAATATATCTAGTAAGGGTTGGATAGAAGCTAGGGACAACATTTGAGATACCAAAACTCCTTGGAGAACAGTAGTGCATGGTTTGGAGAAGTTTGGTAATGCTTTGGGTGGATATGGGAAGGATTTTTGCAAAGTTTGGGGAATGATCCATGCATAACAAACTCTTGAGACATAAAATGAAGGATAAAGAGGTAAAGGAGATTCCTGATTTTGGTAAGGAATGATGGATTTTTCTTTGTTTTTACACAGGGAAGGAAAAAATTGAGGTGATGAGGGAAGAATTGCAACAATAGGGATATGTTTTATTTTTCCAGCCTGAATCATACTCTTCTCAGCTTGTGATGCAATGGAAAAAGCACAAGGAATACTGCGCGCTTCAATGATTGAATCAATACAGCTAAATCAACATCAAATCACCTCAAATAATACAAGAATGACATACCTTGAGGGAGTCTCAGTATTATTGAGGAATCTTGCGCTAGGTCCTAGTGAATCTAATGTTGAAATCGGGAATAAATTCCATCATAGTCTGCTGTATCTTGTTGAGATGTTCCATGAGGCAAATGACATTTACATCCTCCTTGAACCGGTTGTGAAGTTGTTCTCCCATATGACTCCATGTGGAAAGGAGTTGTGGAGCTAAACTGTTGTATCAATCTTTTGCTTTTCCCTTGAAAGATAAAACCATAAGTCTAAGGAAAATATTCTCCTATGTGACACATCATAAATGACACAATGGTTGGGAATATCTTGAATGTGATCAATAGGAGATTTGTGTCCATTTCCATAGAAAAGAGGCAGATTTTTCGAGTTGTTTTAGGGATAATATCCCACTGCTACAAATGAAGAGGGCTAGAACTAAAATGAGGGAATGGAAAAGATCCTTGGAGAGCCATGACTGAAATGGAAACATTAAAATGAATGGAATAATGAAGAGAAAGGTATGCAACCGAGATAATGGGTTGTTTGAATCAGTGGAGTCACCATATATGCTTGAAAGTTGACTCCAAAGAATGATATTTTACCAAGAGTATATAAAGCTTGATGAAATGAAGATGTAGACTAAGATACACACTTATGAAATGTATAACTTTCAATACTTGTCTCACTAGGCATGCCAAAACTTTTGGAGCTCAAAATTACACCCTAGATATGATCATGAATGACCAAGAATTCTGAGGCAACATGGGACTGTCTCTTAGTTGTGGGACTTGTGAACTGAGACAGACCTCCAGAGAAGGCTGACTTCCTATACCTATTTATAATGCTAACACTACGATTCCAAGGGACCAGGGGTGAGAAGGAGATGTATAAGGGAAATCCTAAGCTAAGGGAAGGTGATAGTGCCAGAAAGAGGGTCGATCACTCTCCACAAAGGTGAAAGAAGGAAAGAAACATAGGTGAGAGGGCAGAAAAGATGTGCCACATATAAGAACCATGTAGATCCATCTTTTTCACATAAACAACACATTAAATGAATCCTACAAGTAAGGAAAACACACAACATGCCAAAAATGTGAATGAAAGGCAAGATGCAACAGAAATGAGAAAAGGGTAGACATAAATGCCACAAAACTCGATTTTATTGCTTAAAGGGTGCACAATTGATTACATTCATAACAAGAGGCATGAATACATTGCAGAGCCCAATCCAAGGTCTAAAATCCATGGGAAGTTGGCCACCATTTTGACATGGTACTATTACAACAAAGAGAGATCTATTTTAATGAGCAGAGCTCTTACATTTATAGAAAATATGGAGAGAAGAAGAGGAGAAAGAGGGGGAAAATTGAAATCAAATTTCCAACCACCAAAAAAATTTAATAAATGCCCCTAAAAGATATGGGTGGATCTGATTATCCACCTGCAACATGCCATTTCCTTGTTGAAGAAAAGATAGGCGTCCATACTACATTAATTCTCGTGGTTGAGTTGGTGAAACAACCTCTTTGTGTGTTGGAGATGTTTTTCTTCACTTCGCCACCTACCAATATTTAATCCTTGAAATCTGATTTCATTCACGTGAGAAGACTTAGATTCCTTCAAATAATATTAGATTTACGATATCAAATTAGATTCACGCATTTTAGTAATCCATAGAAAACTATTGTTTTCCTTTACTATGTGGCTTTCTTCTTTGTGGTTTTTTTACCTCTGCGGCTCTTCCTTGTGTTATGCGGATTTTCTATCTCCCTTCTTCATCTTCGACCTCCAATGTAGTGCAAATTTATGTCAACATCAATGGACTTCCTTTCCTTCACCCCACAACCTGTTGGATTTTCTTCTATCTGCGGCTTCATTCTTTGTATCGTGGCTTCTTTGACTTTAACAAATTTATCTCCTTAGCCGCGGATTTTACTTTTCAATCACAACATGTGGAAATGATTTTGAAGTTTCATCATCTACTCTATTTGGCCCATAGCCTCTCACTGGTTTGGCACGACTTTGAATCATCATTTGCGGCCTTTGTTCTTTAACCCACGACCTTCCACTTTGCATTCACACTGTTGAGACTCAACGACATTTCATCTTTGGCCGCGACATACTCCAACTCTTCGTGGACTTTGTTCCAAGTCCATGACAATCCATGTTGTTCTATTTTTGAAAGGGTGTAAAAATAAACAACAATTACCTTACTTCATATTCTTCAAGACTTTGGGTAAAAAAATCAATTGGTTGTTCCAAAATTTCTTCACAGAGTTACACTATATATGGCGGAGATTTTGTCTACACCTCTAAAGGCATACAAGGTGAAATCCTTTGAGAAATTAGGATTGATCGAGTTGAGACCCATGCAATTGATTTTTGATGGATTCAAATCTATCTTTCCCTTCTATAGTCCACTTAAAAGGCACGTTTTTCTTTAGCATAGATGTTAGTGGCTTGACAAGATTGGAAAAATTTGGGACAAAATGCTTGAGAAAGTTAATCCTTCTTAAGAATATTCGCAATGCCTTCTTATGACTTGGTAATGATAATACAAGGATGAAACCTACTCTTTCTAGATCAATTTCTAGTCCCTCCTTAGAGACAATGTGGCCAAGGAGTTTACCTTCATGTGCTAAGAAGATACATTTTTGGGATTAATAGACACCCCTAATTTCCTCCATCTATAAAATACCGCATGATATGGAGAAGATGATCATCTACAATCTTTGAAAAAATTGTGATATCATATAGGTAGATAAGGAAGATGTTGTTGATCAGTCCCTGAATGCCGAATCTATGGCTCTATGAAAGGTTACTCCTGCATTGGACAAACCAAATGGAATTTTCTTGTAAGCATGAATCCCCCACTTTGGTAGTAAAGGCTTTCTTGAACTGATCTTCATCTACAATAATATGGTTATAACTAAAGTACCCATCTAAAAGAGAAAATACTCTAACCCTATTACCATTTGCAAAATTTTCTCCATGGTAGGCATCGATAATGATATTTCAAAGATACTTTGTTCAAATCCTTGAAATCAACACACAATCTAATTGTCCCATTTCTCTCCCACACTATAACTAGGTTGGAAACCCATGATGAATGCTCGATGGGGAAAATTATGTTGGCCTCTATTAACTTGTTTAACTTTTTCTTCATTAGAGGCTTAATTCACGGATTGACATGCCATTGTTTTTCTCTAATGGGATTGGATATTTGATCTAACTCAATGGCGTGTTGAGCTAAATTAGGATAAAAAATGCTAAAGTATTTATAGTTCCATGAAAAGACATAAAAAAAATATTGGAAAAGTTCTACAAAAGCACGTTTTTCTTGCATGGAGTACATACCTTTATAATCTTAAACAACTTGTCTTCACCAACTAAGATGAGTTCATAATCCTCACCTTTGACTATCATGTTTGCTTTTTATTTTTTGAGATGATCATTAGAATTTAAAATGGATTCCAAAGTCAATAGTACCTTGGGCAGCTTGTTTTATTTGAGTTAGAAAATTTTGTCTCCATATTGCTTCTTGAACACGTATTGATTCTTTGATGAAAACTTAGCCTCTTCTTGGATGAAGTTGACAATCTATTGATCACTTTCAAACACTTGCCAATTTGTGTCATTATGCTGGGACAATATGCCTCACAATTTTTTATAACATGCGGTTACAATCCATCCTTCTTGATATCTTCAACAATGTCAAACTTTTCTCCCACTCCGCTAATCTATCGCCTAATTCATTCTCCTTTCTTAGTATAGAATATATATTGAATACTTCAAATATTCAAGAAGGTTCCATACTATATGCTTGTAAGATCTTATCAAATCATTCTTGGGTGTATTCAGCCATCTCACTTGATTTACTATCAAATTACTATCCCCAAAAGTCTGCAATTTCTTGATATTTACCTTTCTTTCCCATTTCAAGCCATGAATGAGAGATTTATAATTTGTTGAGTTGTTAGAACAACTAAGCTAAAATATGAAAGTAGAGAAATACTTTACACCATAGGGGATACAAGTATCACACCTCCCCTCACACCTTATCTTCTTCTTGATCCATTAAATAACATCTACTAGATGCCATCACCTCGTGGATTTGATTTTATAACATCAGGAATAGGTGAATTCTCTTCATGCAGATAATAGATTCCAAGAATAAATTATTCAATATATTTACAGGGATCAAAACCATGGTAGTTCATTCCCCACTCATCAAGTAGAAAATTTGAGATACCTTTAATTTGAGTATCGTCTTCTTAGATACTTAAGTGATCCTCTTAATAAAAAATGGTGTAATTTTCATTAATGATGTTGGGCACATAAGGATTTATATGGAATGTGGAAATTGGTTTATACCTTATGGTAGATTTGGTGCCATATCTGGTTCTGAAAAACATCTTAGACTGATTTGTGGATAAGTACCACCAATCTTAGTAGTGAAATCCTTGAGAGGCACAAATCAAAGAAGGGGGGAAGATCGATGATGAAAATATCCCATAGAATTAAGAAGTTGGGACATCCATGTAGTGTGAGGATTAAACCCTTGATAACCCCAATAATTCCCACCACGGTTCCATCTAATTGCACTACTCCTTTAGAGAGTGACTCATATTCAAGACTAAGTTGGTTTGCTATTTGTTTGGGCATCATTGAACTAATTTCCCTAAGTCAATCATGCAATTATGCACCAGATGATTTCCTATGATTAGAGATACATAGAAAGGTGGTGGCTTCATGTTCTTACCTAGTTAGTCATCCTTTTGGTGAAGTACATTAGTGAGCATAAATTTGTTATCGTCCTTAGACAATTCATGTGGTTTAAGAAGATCAACCATGTTGGCTAGTAGAATATCTCTTTATCAAGGAATAAGTAGAGATTCCCACATTGAGATACTCACATTGGTCCTTTTAATTTTCTCTAGAATGTTGAAAGGAGTACTCATGGATTTCTTTAATAGAGGAGTGACATTTCCCTTTCGTGTTTTCTCTATCTACAATTTTTCTTTAGATGGTAGAATTTCTACATTCCACAGATTTCCTTTGAGCTACACATTTTACTTGTCTTGTAGAAAATATCCATCACATGAAATTTATTTACAATGCAGGTTTGTAATTTTCCATAGGTTTGTAGTGCATTTCAGATTCACTACATTATGTGGATTACTTTTTGGAGCTTAGAATCCACCCGAGTCTATATGTTGTTTGTTTTATGGATGTGGGCTTGGTGAAGTAATAGATGGAGTGATTTCCTCCATTTTTCTCCTTTTAAACATGGTGTTAGCTGTTATACATGAAGAATATTCTTGATTTATCCCATAAATATGATTCATTCTGCACAATTCATCCATTTGACAATTCATAAGTGAAGTGTCACCCAACGATTCTTTGACAATTTCTTGTGGCAAAAGTTTCTCTATTAGTATGACTTGAGAGAAGGAAGCATTTGATACCATCAAATCTTGTCAAGAATTCCATTGAGGTAAGTTTCTTTGTTATGGGGAAGATTGAAAGGGAAGCACCACTCATAATCTTGCACTAAATTATTTTGAACTGGAACCAAGGCTTTGGATGAACCGAATGCGTTAAGATTGTATGGTGAAAAAGGGTTTATAGGGGTGATTTTACTTTGATTTGGAGGAGCTGATTGGAATAATAGTTTGTTTAGCTCAAAAGGGGGCTTGATGGGTTGGTATGGAGGATGATAAGGTCTAAAATTTTGAGCTTTCTACCTCTTAAGGATACCAACTCATTTCCAAAGTGTTCTGAATTTGTTTCATGACTTCCTATAAATCACTCGGAGGATTGTAGAGGTAGATGCTTGGATTGAACTTTACCTTCTTGAGATTGGGATGTGAGATAATTTAAGATTTTGGTAAGGCTTAGATGTCCCTAATTATGGGAATATGGGAATTAGGGGTCTAGGAGGAATATTTCTAGCATGAATGAGACCGTTCTTTGCTCTAATAGCAATATCATAGGCATCAGGTAAAGTTATACCCCCATGGATTAGATCATGAAAGTGATGTCACTATTTAAAGTTATTAAAACATACTGGGGTGTAGGTATTACCATTTTTGGGATTCTATCACATGTCCTCTAAAATATGATGTTGAAATCATTCATTAGCTCATGGGGCGCTCTCTTTATTGTAGTCAGTTGTTATACCAAGGACAAATGATCTGACTTATCTTCAACCTGATTGTAAAAAGCTTCTCCCAAGTCATCTCAAGTAGAGATGGAATTCAATATTAAGATTTTGTACCATTGCAAAAAAATTCCTTTGAAATAATCCACCAATAATCTGAGGGATACAATCTTGTTGTCCTATGTTTTTGCAAGGGCAAAATTCCATTTGAAAATAGGACAATTATACCCTAGTGTCAAAAATTCTCACTTTGTTTACCTTTCCCAAGCACCCCTCCGGGTTAGTCTATCCCCTGTGAAAGGCATGTCCTCATCCTTTCAATACCCATTTATGTGTTCCTAACCTTTCCAATAAGTGATTTAGGAGAAACCAAGTCCAAAGGAGTCTTTCAAAATAGTGCATTTCAAAGTGGATCTTTCGGCGGGATTAGGAAGGGCTATTTCCAACATTTCTAAGGTTGGTGCATGTTATCCAAAGCATATTGGAGGTCATAAATTAATCAAGGAGGTTTATTCAAGAGCCAAGATCATTATTCAATTAATTTAGTAATATTATGGAAATATCTGGAGGTTTAGGAGCCAGTTCAGGAAAAGTGGGTTTTTGAAGACAAAGGAGCTTGCACTATGAAAGACCACATGAGCTTAAAGAGATGATTATGGGAGCTCTAGAATGAGTTAAGAGCCAAAAAATATCAATGGAAATCTATTTTAGTACCCTACACAATGGTAATTTCATATTCCTCTCAAGACCCATGCATTGTTCTATACAACTCATTCTTCACAAGTACATTTGGTGATCCCAAGAAAATGAGGTTTTTGAGAGATTTTAAAGAATAATAAAGGAATGAGACCCATCCCATACTTCTCAAAATTCCATTTCAAGTCAATATCATATAAATAAGTGTCAAAAAATTCATCCAGGAGCTCAAGATATGTCACTTTCAAGGTGCTTCCCCAAGGTACAATGTTTGATACTTAGACGCTTTTTTGAGGACACGTGTTAGGATGGTGCTAAAAGTGCACTTTTGTGCCTCCATTGTTCCTTCCCAAGGGGAAATGGGGAAAAAAATCTTCCTCCCACCTTGAACCTCTTGGACCCACCACATGACCCTCAGGGGGTCTCCGTAGGCACTTTTACTCATTTTACGGCCCCTCCTTTGTCGATACATGAATGCCAAGTGTCAGCCTAGGGTTAAGGTGAATTTTTTTCCCATTATCCCTTTTAAAATGGTACAAGGGAAAAAAATGTGCCCCCTCCCTCAAGGTAAGAAAGCCTATAAATATAAACACTTGGGCATTTTATCATTCTCCCCTGCTTTTCTCCATTTCTCCCAGAACTCGCGAATTTTTCCAGATTCCTCCATTACAATTTTTTCTCTTGTATCCTTTCCTCCATCCTCTCATGATATCAAAAATGAAATTTCTCATAAAATATCTCAAAATTTCAAGTTCTAGGCTCAAATTTGCACCAAAATGACTATGTTGCCCACGAGAATGAAAAACTCATATCTAAAAAACTAGGGCACGGTTTGATGTGAATTTTTTTGCTTCTTTCACCATTTTTAGAGGCCATAAAAACCTAGGTTGTGAATTTTTCATACACAACAAGGATATTTTGAAATGAAAAAACCATCATTTCCTTGCACTAAAATTTAAAATTTTATTTCCACGCTCCAGAGATTTGTTTTGCGATGAAAATTCATATGTGAGATAAGAAAGAAAAACCCATATCAAAAAAATTGATTTCATCGAAATCCAAGGTCAGGAAAGAAACTTTCCAAAAATAGTAAGTCTCTACATGAGCACTTACTATTTTTAGTAAACTTCCACAATGAGAAATTTTTTGAAGCAGTGTGCACATAGGACATCTAGAGGAACGAACAAGGTGACCAAAGGTGAAAATAGTAATTTACTAAAAATAGTAAATCTTCAATTTCAAGTATAGAAAGGTGTCATCAACAGGAATGAAGTTCAAATTTTCTCCTCCTTTTCATGCCTTGCTAATTCAAGATTTCACCAAGCATAATGTGTCTCAGAGGGAAAATGCCAATCTCGGAAGCACATGTGAATCTCCACTTGTCACTAAGTGGTGACCATATCTCTAGGGAATTTCTTCATGAGATTGGTGATGATAAGTTCATGCTTGTGGAGGAGTGAAAGTTGGATTGTGACTCATATGGGTGGATTCCTAATTTCAGTCATCAGCGTATTCAAAGTGGCATAATTATCATGGTTACATTGTATGAGCAATTGCTTCAAGGGAACGATGGTGTTTCATGTTATGGAATGATATTTATTCATTATTGTCAATGGTGTACTCATCAGTGCTCACCATTTACCTTCTCGGTGTGTAAGGGAAAGTGCATCAATCCAGGAGTAATCTTTTTAGCGGAGCATGACAGGTCGTATAGGATCATCACAAGCATCATTTGCAAGTCATCTTGAATTCACATTAGGAAATATCAACAATGTTTTTAAACACTCATTTGGTGGTCCAAGGTGTATATGTATCATATACAAGGGGTAGATTGTGATCATCATCCAGCAAGGACAAAGTGTTCAAAGTAGACTTCATCAGAGCTTCCCATCGGTGTAGCAGTGTTGCGGAGGTCATAATGGGATAATATTGTCATCTTCAACTCCTTGATAGAGCTTCATCGAAGGCATAGGAATATTAATCCATGTTCCAAAGCATTTCTTCTTCCCTCTATTCTCTCATTTTCCTCCTCTTCCCCCTTTCTAATTCTTCGTTGTGAGCAATCATGACATTCATCCTATTCACTTAAATGTGACTATAGTCAAATATTGTAATAAGTCACCCTTAATTAATAAAAGGGGACTTAAATTCATCCCTAAGGATTCAAAAAGTCATATGTTGTGAGGAAATATGAACAATCACATGTCGGTAGGAGAAGATTCTTCATAAAGTCTATAAATTGTAATGGCACCCTCATTCTTAAGGGTTATCAATTTTGTATGCTCATGAGAGATTACTACTTGTGAAGAAACAAAAGAGATAGATATTTCCTCTTTTTCTCCTCTCTATGTTCTTCCATTTCCTACTATGTATAACTTTGTGAAAACATCAATGAAAGAGAAATGAGTTTCTTGCCTTTTTGATAAGGAGATTATTGAAACTTTGTGTTCATAATATTATCTTGTCTTGTTGCTAGTAGCATAGTTGTTTTCTTTCTATCTATGTGTGTTGAAGTATTCTAGTTAATGGTTGTAGGAATATGATTTTCTACCTACAATATTATTCTCCCCCTCTTTTTCCCACTCCTTTTCCTACCTCCTAGTCAAATTCCTCCCTCACAAGTAATTGCAAGATTTCTCCACAGGTTTAGTGGAGTGTTCCTATTGGATCCTCGACCCATGAGGCCACCACATTATTTAATTTCATGCACACATAATAACATGGAGTTGCACCATTCAAGTAGAGGGACTTAGATTCCTAGAGCATTGGCGAATACCCATCAATTTTCCATCTAACAAATTTTCTCGCTAACAAGTCTCTTGTGTGACATGATATCTTGAGAAGATGTTTACAATGTTCTTAATGTGCTCAATGGGTGTTGTAGTGTTCTCTCTAGTGAAGAAGGAGAACTCTTCAAAGCTGCAACTAGAATGTCATCATATTGGGCTAAAAGAAAAGGGCTTCCTCCATTGAATGTGATAAATAATTGGTTTATCCGATGATCCATGAATGTGATGGGTATTAAAACCATGAAAGATAACAAGAAATTCCTACCGGGAGAGATAATAGAGAGAACTTTGTTTGGAGGTGATGGTAATATCTTTGCAGATCTACCTCTTTTTCTTATCCTTAGTGACAATTGCGAGTAATAAAAATTCTCTCCATGTGCTATCTTTTGTCTTGTTTGAATTTGTCTCATGAGATAGAGACACTTTTCTACTTAAACCAGTAGATGCAATATTTGGAGTCTCCAAATGTGTTTTGTAGATCCTCCAAAAGGTTGAATGTCACCAAGATACACACCAAATCTTAGTGAAATGACCATAAATTATTTAGGGTCCCAATGGGAATATGAGAACTATTAGGGACCGAAAGTAACACCCTTGTTTTGATCATAGAAGATTAAATAATTCGATTAACGTGGGGTGGTATTCAAGGTGTGGGACCTTTCTCCTTGAGACAAACCTCTAGAGAAGGTTAGTTCCTTCTCTCCTAGCTCAAAAAAAAAACTAACCCAAGATAATCATAATGCAACTAAATCTAAAATAAATATAAAAACACATGATCCGGGGTTGAGAGAAAAAAAAAACTACAAAATGAAAGAACGGAAATGTAAAAAAACTAAGTCGGGGTTTGAATTTGACCTTGAAAGACACATAATAATTACATATGTAGAGAATTTAAAGAAAACATAGATTTCTAAAATTCGTGAATGGATAAAACTTGAGGAAAGCAAGAGGGAAAACATCCACAACAAACACGAGAGAATTCATAGGAAAATACCACATATGTATTACATTCAAAATGTATTCATCATGCTTATAAAGAAGAGGTTATAAATATCTTGTAGAATGAAAAATTACAGGAGGTACGAAGGAAATAAAATTAGGGAAAATTTTAGTGTTGAATACTTGTAATTCAGCTAATAGTAGGAATTATTATTGAATTGACCAAAAATGGCCTAAGTATTAGGAGTGCAAATACAGGGCACTAGAAGAGCGTGCATCACTATAATATATCTCAAGCACCCAAGATCAAGACTTAGCCATTTTGTGGATAAGGGCTATTTTTGGAGTTAGCGTGCTAAACACAAAAAGGCATGAAGAATTGCGGTCCATGCAATGGTATTTTGGGAACAAGTGACAACTGAGCACCATGCATAATTTAGGCTAATAATAGGATTTCTACTCATAGTTAAGTATAGGAAGTCTATTGCTAGAGCACTTGCATGTTGTGCATCCTATTGTAAAGGTGCATGACTACTATTAACATGTGACATATTTTTGAGAACTGCATGGGTGGTGAAGGGAAAGTCCCCACCCCTATATATATGTATTGATTTACATGGGTTAGTGAGTGAAAACTATGGTAGAGTTATGCTACTGGTTTTGTTGAGCGCATGACTCATGGAGATACTTATGTAATGTAAGAAGATTTTATGTTTTACAATGTTTAATAAAATGGTTCATATTGGCTGGATGATGGTGTTGAACATGAATGAATCTGGTTCTTGCATGGTAAATCTTGTTATAGTCATTGTTTAGTTTATCTTATATATATTCTAAGAACTAGATCTGGTTTATGCACGATGTGTTGTTTACTATTGGTAATGAATCTGGATACATATATGCACCATCATGCTAACATTTTGTACAAAAAACTCTAAAGAGGGACCCGATGCCTTTGCACACATTGGGTGAGAGCTCATCTCAGGCTGAGTGATGTGCCAGTGCACCTGAGTTATTCATAGTAAATTCTAGGTTGCATCATTGGTTCCATTTCGAGATCTATTTTTAGTTGTTTTCAGGATGTTGCATGATGAAGACATACCGGTTGACCTTGGAAAGTGTTGAGGAGTGGATAGTATATCTGGAAGAAGAGTACGCTCAGAGATTCAACACTGGATTTGAGTTTGATGCACACGTGTGGGTAGAGCAAAATCTATATGACTACTTATATGAGAGCTTCTTTTCTATCTTTCCAATAGAGCTATACGAGTGGTTGGTTACTTACATACGAAAGGACTTGGAGGTTTCACACACTTATGCGGGACGTAAGAAGAATTTTAGGCCCTCGATGATGCTGATTTGATTTAGACGCATGTTGTGGACACTTGGTTCTATGGTGTTTTGAATAGATATATTTTGGAGTACTCAATTTCCACTTACTCTTATCCAAAGGTAGCTGAGTTTCAATTTTTACGTTATCCTAGGGGAGCATATCTACATGGAATTCGCTGGTAATCAAGATCTTGATGGTAACCTTGAATTTGGAAGAGAAGCCGATGACTAGCTAAACCCCACCACATGTGGGGGCAGGAGCAGGTGTGGTGAAGGATGACAGACCTAGTGGCATAGAGGCAAAGAGAAGAAAGGTGGATTAATTTTAATGAGGCGCGCGAGAGGATTTAGAGAAAATGCAAGATTGTAGAATGAATGACATCAAGGAGAGAGATGGCTCATGAAGGATTTGGAGCTCACGTAGAGGATGTAGAGCCAAAGCATCTAGAACTCCCCCATTTGGGAAAGCATCACAGGAACCCTTATTGGTCTCTTATGAGAGCACACCAACAAAGACAACTTGGGCCATGGGCGTGTATCTCGAATATACCGGAAAACTAGCCCTTGCGCTTGGTTTTCTAGTTTCTTATCGATCGATGTAATCAACAATCTAGTTTGGGTAGTAGAGTAGCAAGAGGTAGAGTTGACTTATCAACAAGTTCAGGAGTGAATCAAATAGCAAGTACATTTATGGCCAGGTAGATATCTTCCCTATTATTTGGAGGACCAGTTGGAGGAACCTTTTAAGGCGCGTCATCGACACAGCATTATAGGTGCACAAAACTTTGGACTCACATCGGGACTAACACAACTTCCTAGACCGTAGGAGTTCAGTTTAGCACCATTGTTGGGACACATGACAAAGCAGTGCATCCTCTGGTTCAATTCCTGTTATAGATGGAGGATTAGGAGGAACAGGTGGCTCGGGATTTGAGGGATATGGTGGATCTAGGGGCGAAGGTAACACATAAGGTTATGGACCTGGTGGGCATGGTCCTCATCAGCCTCAAAATATTTACATGGAGATGTCACTTCATCTCCCAGATTGTAGGGGGATAGAAGATGTTGTTAAGCATGTGCATATGTGTACTGTGGTGTGCAAAAGGAATTAGGACTTTTGAGTGTAAGGAAATTCAGTTCTACAACTATATTGTAGGGACACATGCACAGTTGGTACAAAAAGTTTGACCCTGATCAGACTTGTGTGGATTATGCAACGTTACAGGATGCTTTCATTAAGGAATTTAATATCCTTGAGTTCGAGCAGAAAAGTATAAGCACGCTTGAGGATATCAAGTAGGGCACTACTGAGAGTGTTGGGGAATATGATGCTCATTTCAAAACAATTTTGTCTAAACTTCCTTATGATATCCATGCAAGTCAACATGCACAAGTGGTTGGTCACGAGCCCGATTATGCTTTTTAGGAGGGTGCTCTCCTTTGTTTCATCATTTTCTTTATGTTGAATGAATGACAAAAAGAGATAAGGTTATGGGCTAGGAGGAATACTGTTAAATGGGTTGGTTGATGGTTATTGCGTGCGTTCTGACTTCTTGATCTAGTGTCGATTGTGAGATCTTCCTTTTGGCTAGGAAGAACTACCTGAAATAGAAAACAAGACCACAAAAGAATAGTTAAATAATATATGATAGTGGACTACCTAGCGTATGCTAGATCCGAGGAAGTGTGATACTCCTAGATGGCTATCAATCCATTGTTTAAAACAAATTAATGCGAGAAATAAGAAAATTCCTATTGTAGTTGATATGATTTAGGTATCTCATTCAATCACAATAAGAAAATCTAATATAATAGGCTAGGTTATAGTCAGATCTAAAGGATGAGGTAGTTATCAAGTCTTGGATTGACTAGTTAAGGTTTGATTCTGGGTTGTTTAGGTCAATTGGTAGGAGGTTGTTTGGCTTTGTTTTTAGGAAAGGTATAAAACACGAGAGATTAGCATCGGTTCGTATGATGACGATGGAGGTTTAGTGATAACCGATGATGCGAGATTCTGCAGATTTTCGATAACTCAATATTTCATGGTTTAGGTATTTATCTGAGACTGATTCGGGGATGGTGAGGAGTGGGTGTAAGTCTGGGGAGGTGTTGGAAATACTCAGAGATGTCTAACGGTCAGGTATGGGTGATTTTATGGTGTGGGTGAGGAATGATTAGACTTGTATGGAGATAAATGGTGGGGAAGTGAGAGTTCAAGTAGAAACTAATAATGAAGTAACAAAGCCTACTAGAATGAAAATAGAAGAATGTTGGTTAATAAGATACTTACTGTGATGTAGATTGATGGATGGATGGAGGTGATGGTTGATCGGAGGAATGGTGTTTGGTGTCATGGAGTGCTTCCCTGGAATGCTACCATGGGTGTAATGCTCCTAGATCTTCTGGATGATGGTTCTGGATGCTTGGATACATGAAAGATGTTGGTTCTACTTGCATGCAGCTCTGATCTCATTCTCATCTGGTCTCGAATGTGCTAACCCCTCAAACAAGGTTGCTAAGGTGAATAAATGGTAACCGATGAGTTCCATCTTGATGGTGTCGGTTTAGGTCTGACCAGTGTCGGTTAAGGTGGGATTCCCTAGGTTTACTAAAATGGGTAGATCTTTCTAATTTCTTGGGCCAAGTTGGTTTTTGTTTTCACGGATCAGAACAAAGCTTCCCTTCTAATGAGTGGGAATGTGGTTAGAGAAATCTTAGGCATTGATTTTAGGGTTAGACCAAATCTTAGCTCATTAAGGCAAGTAAGACTTAGTTATTGTTAGTTATGGAAACATGCCAAGAATAGGTCTAGGGTGAGGTGGTTGGATGAGGTGTCTAGGTGAGGTGGAAATTAGGTCAATTAAGGTAATAAAATAATGAAAATTGTGAGGATGAGGATTAATTTAATTAAAATAATTAAATTAATTATTAATGTGGGGTGAAAGGGGCCATGGTTAGGTGCCCATGTTTAAGTTGGTTATCGATAGGGGCTAAGGGGAATGTAACCAAATTTAGGTGTCTACATTTTCCCCTTTTTTCATGTAGCTTGTATTGGTAAGCGATGCTGACAAAAATAAGAAGTGGGTGCCCCATGTGTGGGTGAAGGTGATCCCCCTCAAACCAAGAACTGGTGAGGTGGAAGATGGAAGTGGTGAGTGGTTTGATAAAAGGTGGATGTGGGGAAAAGGAGCGTAGATGTGGGTGAATGTGGGAAAGGGTAGAGGTCAAAAATAGGAAAACAAGTAAATGGGCTAGGGTCAAAGGTAGTGGTAGTCAAAACACACACACACACACGTTATAAATTGTGACATGGTTCAGGTTGAAGAGCTTGCAAACTCTACATCATCCAAGGTCGATAGGTTTATCCGAACAAGGTTGAAGTGATTCGGTATCCAAGGCATAGGATATGGTGTGGAAACACAACGTAGGTCAGTGTAAGGAATGTTTAGGTATATTTCGATACACCAAAGGTTGGGTTAGGATAAACAACATGAAAATAGGAAAGGTAAGGTCATTAGGTCAAACAACATGGGTAATAGTGTCACAAGGTATAGTGAGCACATGAGTTCATAGGTCACTAACAATGTTTGGGTCTAGGTAGCTAGGTCACGACATGGGTAGGGCCGAGGTATGGGTAAAATAACAAGTCCTAAATGTAATTAAGGATATGGATAGGTAATGTAGGCTTGGAGGTAGGTTGTGATAAGGGTGGGTAAGGTCAAACGGTGGCGGGGAAGGGTAAATGTTGGTGAAAATGGGAAAGGGTATTGACAAGAGTATGATAGTAACCGATCGGTCATACTTAACCGGTGATGGTCTAGGTAAACCGATCATGGTTTGTTAGGGCACAAGACCAATGTCGGTTTAGGTACAAAACCGACCACGGTTTTTAGGGCACAAGACCGATGTCGGTCTAGGTATAACCGATGCGTCGGTCAAGTCGATGTGGGTATATAAAAGGAAAAATCCGTATAATATGGATTCATTTGTACATTTTTACTTTTGGAAAATGACAGAGCATTGAACGAGTTGTGCTTTGTCATGAGAGAAGTACATAGGACCATACTGAGGTGAGGTGGAGAGATCGGGTGGGGAGAGGAGTCAGGTGGATGGGCCCACGAGATTAGGTAGAGTGAGTGGATTGGTGGAGAGGTTGGAGGTAGAGGTGTTACATGGTGGAGGTAAGAGAGGGGTTGGGTGGACCACCAGCACAGTGGCCGAGATGTGCCACCATGGAGGTGATGTTGAGATGAGGTAATTTAAAGATTTTCTATGTATTGTTGTTAAATGTAGAAGGGAATATGGGTCGGGGGGTGTGGGTAGGGTAGAGAATTTTAAATTTGGTGGTTAAAATGGGTGAGAGAGGGGTGGGAAAAGGCATAAGTAGGTTGAATAGGGTTGGGGAGGGATTTGGGGAAGTTTTGGGTAGGTGTCTAGGAGAAATGGGAGAGAAATGGGGGAAGAAAATGGGGGTTTGGGTTTGGGCGTAGTAATAGTGACCGACACCGGTCGAGGTATGGCCGACATCGGTCTGTATATACCGACATCGGTCAAGATTGAAGAATCGATGTCGGTTTAGCATGGACAGTGTCGTCGGGAGTAGTGACTGTGCGGTTAGTGAATTTAGGGTGTAGGTTTGTTAGGGTTGGGGGTTTAGGTTGAAGGATTTTAGGTTTAGGGTTAGGGGTTTTTAGGGTTTGGTTTAGGGTTTAGGTTGAGGGGGTTTTAGGTGGGGGTTTAGGGTTTAGGGTTTAGGTTGGAGAGGTTTTAGGTTTAGGTGGGGTTTTAGGTTTAGGTTTAGGGGGGGGGGGGTTTGGGGTTTTAGGGGTTTTAGGGTTTTAGGTGAGGGTTTTATGGGGTTTAGGTTGGAGGAGGTTTAGGTTTGTAGGGTTAGGTGGGGGTGGAGGGAAATGTTGGTTAAAGGAAAGTTGAATAATGTTTGTAATGTGGTGGATGCGGCTAGAGAGTAGCTATGGATGAGGGACCATGTACCTCCTTTATTATTATTGGTATGATCAAGTGTCACTGTCCTGATGAGTGGAGGCATGTGATGGATGTCGGCTTGATAGGCATGAGATGTTACAGGCATATAGTATGAGAGCCTAGCCTTATGGTCGCACTCATTGATAGATGGGATACATGACCAACACATTCCATTTGCTGACGGGTGAGCTGACAGTCACCCTAGAGGATGTCTATCGGATCTTGCACCTATCAATAGTGGGACAACAGTGTATTCTATCTCCTTGGAGGCCTTCGAGGAGTTGATGCTGACATTTTTGGTGAGGGTATGGTAGAGATGAGGTTCCATAGCACCAGTCTTGAGCTATGGTGAGATGTATGCAACCCATCTAGAGGAGATGAGGCTAGTAGTTTTGATTATGGAGGTAGTGTGTTGTTTTGCACTACCAGATGTAGAGGGTGGGAGATTCCCATGGGCATTGATGGGGGTCCTCCATGACATGATGGAGGAGAGGACCCTGATTTTCTTAGGGCACCAACATACTTGGTGTAGTTGTACAAGGAGTTGTGGGCATATAGGAGATTATGGTGGTTCTAGCCTATGTTGCACCTTTCTTCTCCATTCATTTGGGCATATGAGCACATTGTATGTGTGAGGCCACTAGGTATGCCCCAGATGATGCATTTGATGCTAGTTTTGTTTGAGTGGGTTATAGTGTTGGGTGCGATTCTTGGAGCGTGCAGAGAGCTATCAGAGGCTACACATGATGTAGCCTATTATAGTGTTTACTAGAGGGGTTATCGGCGTGGACATTATTTGGAGGCCCTATGTGGGTTTTCCATCATATGGGTGGATGGCCATGCAGAGTTAGATGAGTTGTAGCTGGTTCGATGGATAGAGGGCATTCATGTGGGAGAGCATGAGATGATACCCATAGACAGGGTCAGATGATAGTTTGGGCTATTGTAGGATGTACCACCTCCTTCCCATAGTATAGGAGGGATGATGGAGAGGCCGATGTCCCCTCCATGACCTACCATGTGCCAACAGGGCAGGAGGAGGCACTAGTGGACCGACACATTGATGATGATAGGTACACTAAATAGATACTGAGATAGTGGTGGGAAGCTCATTTATGAGCAAGCGCCACCCAGGACTAGAGTTAGCTGAGACGTGGCCACCCTCATAGTCTAGAGGGACATGTTACAGGGAGTGGCCACCTTATAGGGCAGGTTATAGGTTTACAAGGACATAATGGGGTCACAGGTAGAGGTGGCCACGTTATTACAGGCATAGGTGGTGGCCCTTCAGGCCCAGGTCACATAGCATTATAAGGGAAGGTACCCACACAGGGTGGGGCCAGAGATGGGGAGTAGGTGGCCACCCTACAGCACAGGTGACAGGGTTTATAGGGCTAGTTGGCCACTACATAGGCACAAATTGTGGCCTTACAGGCCCAGATTGCTACGTAAGCACCGGCACTTAGCACATAGGTAGTAGTAGGAAAGCTCGAGGGATAGGGTCCCTTGGTATATGAGTACAGGTATGGGGGTAGATACCCTTATTGATAAGGTAAAGTACATAGGTTGGTGAGACCCATGGCACCTCCTCAGACAGTGCCCATGGTGAGATTCAAGGATGCCCTAGGTGAGGCGAGGTATTATTAGGATCATTTGGTAGTAGTAGGGATAGATGTCCCTTCATATGCAGAGTACCGAGCATAATAGGCCTTGAGTGAGAGGACCTGATCACACTCATAGTGTGGAGAGCATAGGGGGCCGATGAGCCCAGAGGTAGGAGCAGGGTGAGGCCACTAGTGTATGGAGGCTAGATCTAGGTGAGGGCCATTGACTGCTAGATCGAGGCCCATAGTAGGTGGTGGTGAGGTGGGTATGGGGCACCACACAGAGTGGTAGAGGAGTCGGGAGAGACCGACTTAGAGATCGAAGGGAAGGTGAGGATATCACCATTTTGGATAGTATAGGGATTATATGATATGGATATGGACCTGCTGCGATGATGATTTTTGTATATGATATAGCCTACGTATGCGATGATGATTTTTTATGTATGATGATACCGGCCTGCATTATGATGATCTTGACATTTATATTGAGACATTGTATATTGATGTTGAGATATTTGATGATATATATATTTATATATATATTGATGATGATATTTATGACATGATATATAGATATTGATGATGATGTTATATATGTGATGAGTAGGTAGTTAGTATGATTGATAGGTTATATATATATATATATATATATATGGCATAGGATGATGAGTGATGGTATGGCATGAGATGTTGGTCATAGGTATGGATTGATGATGATGGTTTAGGCATGGATGATGTCATAGGATGGATAGGTAAGTTAGGCATGGATGGAGTCAAGTTTAGGCATGGATTGAGTCGAGGTCTAGGCATGGATGGAGTTAGAGTTAGTCATAGGCATGGTTGGAGTCGGAGTGGTTTAGGAGTTAGTCATAGGTATGGTGAGTCAAGTTTTGGTTTGGATTTAAGTTCCACGTTATTGGTAACAAAGGAAACAAATGATGATGGATATGCATGTTATGTTTGAAATTTTTGAATATTTGTGAATTGTGGAAATTGGTGAACGTTATGATGATGTGTGGAAAAATGGTTGATAGTGATGTTTGTTAATTGGTGTTTGTTTGGTTTAATTTCTAGTTATTGATATAGAAAGGAAACTAACTAGGGTAGAATGTGAATAGGAATGGAAAAGGGGGAATGGGTCAGGGTAGAGAGTGGCCAAGCTAACCTCCAAGGGCCCCATGCCCTCGGAGTGCTTGCCTACATAGTCTCGGTGAAAAGGGACCTCAGGCCGATGTAGTTCTCCCATAAGCTAGGGAAGATTATGATGAAGTAGAAGAATGGGTTGGTAAGTGTTAGGCATTGTTGAATGTAGGTCATAGGCATGGTTGAGTTTAGGTCACATGCATGGTGATTGAGTGGTTGTTAAATATAGGTGTCGATGAGCTGGTCTGTATAGGATAAGCAATAAGAAATGAGGAAGGTGAATGGTAAGAGGTGGTAAAAGAGCCACTTAATTGATAAGAACCCTAATGAGTCGATCATACCTAAGAGGGGCTCATGAACAAAAGACCCTAAAGGCATTGCATAATGGACTATTCTAAAGGTGAAGAAAGTCACATTATCACGAAATGTCACATTTGTGGAAAGTCCCTTGAGTAAAGAGGAAATTAGGAAAAAAGGCAAGGAGGTGAGAATGGGGATTGAGCGTAACTTAGTGTATGATAACATGTGTCTTTGAAACAAGAGACCCAGGATCAAGAATAGGCAAGTCCATGACAAAAATTTCATCCTTTGCTTCCTTCATTTTTTTTTAATAATGATTGATCGATGTGGGAAGTCTATATGGGATGAGTATATTATCTCCTTGAGGTCTTCATGAAGCTTGATCGATGCGGGAAGCTTTTGGATATTTATTACATTTTGTAATGACCTTATATAGCTGTCCTTCAAGGGAGTAGTCTATTTATAGTGGTGGAATTAGAGTGAAGAGATGTCCCTTTTGAGGGAGTCATCTTTTTTGGAAGTTTGACTCAAGGAGTTGTATCCTTTTTTTTTTTTGGACATTTAAGTCATGGACAAGACTATAGAGGAAGATTAGGTTCTTGTTTAGAAGACAAGACCATAGCACACAAAATTAACTATGAAAGAGGTGGTTTGAGTGATGAATGACCATGGGATTCCATCTTGAAGAAGATGAAAAGTATCCATGAGAATCATGTTATGAGTAGAGCCGTGGTACTCATATTGAAGATAAGGGCTAAAAGGTGATGGGAATCACATGATTCTTTTTAGTCATGGATCCTCAAAATGGGTAATATGGAAGGTGAACAACGCTCAAGGGATGAGTGATCAACTGATAGAAAGTGATATAGGACTTGATATCAACAATAAAATGGTTGAAGATACAAGGCATTAAGGGGCTCAAGTTGGGTTTACCTTCGAGTGAAGACAAATGATAAGCACCTGATCCATAGGCATGGGTAATGATATAGGGTCTAAGCCAATTAGGAGAAAATTTTCCCTGTTTACTTTTCTCTTCTTTAGTTACATGTTGATTTTCTTTAGGATGAGGTCACCGACTGGAAGGTTTGTTCATGAATGCATTTTTCATATGCACATTTGATACACTTTTGGTAAATTTGGAGATGGTCAAGAGCATTGAGATGAGCGTTCATCTAATAACTCAAGTTGCGCCAAACGATCTTGGTGAAAGTCATCATCATTGAGCATGTCTTGTAGTGAGATGCGAGAGAGATGGAATCTAGACTTGAGAGGTAAGACAACCTCGGTACCATAGACCAGAGAAAAGGGTGTGGTAGTAGCATCGAAGTGTGAATACTAGTATGATAAGCCCACAAGGTGAAAGGGATGTGCATATGCCAATCTTTCCCAATATCATTGACTACCTTCATAAGAATTTTGTTCAAGGTTTTATTGGTTGATTTGGCTTGACCATTGGTTTGTGGGTAATAAGGTGATGAGAAATTGAGTTGGATGCCAAAAGTATCACATAGTTTGCGTAGGGTTTTGTTTTTGAATTGTTTTCCATTATCAGTGATAAGGTGGTGAGGAACACCAAAATGAAAAATGATGTGATGGTTGATGAATTCACATATCTTCTCAGCTTTTTTAGAAATGAGGGAATGGCTTCTACCCATTTAGTGTAATATTCGGTAGTGGTTATGATCCATTGGTGGCATTGTGAAGAATGGGGGTTGATCTCACCGAAAAGATCCAAACCCCATTGAGAGAAAGGCCAAAGGTCTCATGTGACTTGTAAGGCATGACTAGGTGTGTGATGGAGATTAGCATGTTGTTGGCATTTCACACAAATGTTTGACATAATCACAATAGTCATGGTTTAGGTTTGGCCAATAATAGCCTAGGTGAAGGATGTGTTTTGATGGCTAAACCACTAAAGTGACCTCCACAAATTCCATCGTGGACTTCCTTAATGGTGTAGGGAATTTCAAGAACTCGTAAGGCATCGTAAGAGAATGTGCCATTGAAGCCATGCTTGTAAAGAAGACCACCCATGATGACATAATGGGAGACACTTTTAAGAAAGGCTCGTTGTCCATTATGAGTGAGATCAATGGGTAAAATGGAAAGGGAAAGATAGTCTACATATTGCTTATACCAAAGGTCATGTGGGTCAGGGGAAATGGTTCAATGGAGTAGACCTCATGAGGTAAATAAGAGGGTGATTGTAGCCTTTGTATGGTGACAAATATTTTAGAGTCGATGGTGAAGTAGGTATTTGAGAAGCCAAACAGGCCATGGTATCCACAAATTTATTGGTAGAACGTGGGGTGGTTTGAAGTGTGTAATGGTCAAAGGTGGTCAAAAGCATATCTACGTGATGCTTATACTTTTGAAGGATCTCATTACGACACTGGTATATACCATTGACTTGGTTTATGACCAACTGAGAATCACCAAAGATATTGATTGTCTTAACATCTAAGGCATATAATGGCCTAGAGACCCAATATGAGTGCTTCGTATTCAATATTGTTTGTACAATCAAAATTGAGTTTGAAAGACAAAGGCATAGGTTCACCTTCAAGAGGAATGAGGATAACACCAGCCCCACCCCCACGCTGACACTTGGAGCCATCGAAGAAGAGTGTCATTTGGTAAGTGGGTTCATCCAAGGAAAGGGTAGCTTATAGACTCATCTAGGAAGTCGAAGTTAGATGGTTGATCCCGAAAATAGGTGCGTCGACTAGTTGGTCAACAATAGCCTGGCCCTTAATGGAATTTTGATGAATGAATTCGAGGTCAAGGTTGGCCAGAAGCATAAGCCAACATGCGACATGTTGATGTTGATAGGGTTTGGCATACATATAGTGTAATGGGTCAAGTATTAGTAATGATGAAGGTTTTGTGGTTGAGTAGGTAATGGCGGAGTTTGGTGGTGATGAAAACTAAGGCTAGGTAGAGATTTTTTTGGTGTGGGTATATCTAGTTTGTAGTCATAGAAGGGTACGACTTATGTAATAAACCACTTTCTCTCGGTGTTGGTCATCGTGATGAGCAAGCATGGCACCTAAAGAATGGTCAGTGGTGGAAATATATAGGTAAAAGGGTTGGTCATCTTTAGGAGGAATGAGTATTGGTGGTTGAAGAAGGTATTGTTTTAAGGCCTCAAATGCTTTATGGCATTCATCATCCCATTTGAATGAAACATCTTTCTTGAGAAGATGATGAAATGGTTGACAATGGTCGAAAAGTTGTGAGATAAAATGACATGAATGGATTGTAACTTACCTTGTAGGCTTGAAGTTGATGGAGATTAGTGGGTGGAGGCATTTCTAGAATAGCCTTGACTTTAGTAGGATCGACTTCTATGCCACGTAAAGAAATGATGAAACCAGGAGTTTTCTAAAAAAGTACTGCAAAGATGCACTTCTTTGGTTGAAGACAAACACAATACTTGATGAGGTGGTCAAAGATGACTTTAAGGATGGGAAGGTGTTTGGTTTGATGTTTGGATTTGGAAAATAGATCATCTACATAATCTTCAATATGCGATGCATGATGTCATGGAAGATGTAAGTCATGGCGCGCATTGGTATGTAGCACCACATTTTTAAGGCCAAAAGGCATGACTCGATAGCAAAAGGTCCCCTAAGGGTGATGAAGGAAGTCTTGTGTTGATCTTCTAGAGCTAGTAATATTTGATTGTAACCAAGAAACCATCCATGAGTGATAAAATTTCATGGCCAGTGGTGAGATCAACTAGTTGGTCAATTCTTGGTAGGGAAAGTCATCTTTAGGATAGCTAGGTTGAGGTCATGGAAGTCCATGTGCAGATGCGGAGTCCCCCTGTCACCTTTGTGATAGGAATGATGTTAGAAATCCATTGGGGATAATCAATGGGTAGAATGAAGGAAACCGAGAGAAGGCGTTGAAGTTCTTCTTTGACCAGAAGAGCAATGTGAGGATGCATTTTCCGTAGCTTTTGTTTGATGGGTTTGGCATCAGGAATGGTTATGATATTGTGGACCATGATTTTGGGTCGATACTGGGCATATCGGCATAGGACCAGGAAAAAGCATTGCTATGGTCCGAAGAAAAGAGGTGAAGGCTTCTTGTTTAGTAGTGTCTAAGGATTGGTGATCTTTAGAATGTGTGGGTTGTCTTGAGTGTTAATGTTGATTTTGATGGTCGATTCATTCAACATGGTTTGTGTCTCAGAGGGTAATGATTGATGAATATAAGAGTCTTCACACCAAGGTAGGTGAGGATGGACTCATCATCCTGACATTGAATGACGTTAATAGAAGGTGTATCATCATCGATCATGTCAGGATATAGGAATGGGAGAGAAGAGGAGCCTTCCATCACATTGATAGGTCAGTGGTCCCAAGGAAATGGTGTTTATGAAAAAAAAAATTTTTTTTTAGGAGGAATAGATTGGGATCTATGGACTCCGTGGGTGAAGATGGTAATGTGGGTGAATGAGATGGGGAAGATTTCTCATCTGGATAAGGTTGACATGAACCTTCTTGGAGGGTGGAGCATCAAAACCAATGCCACTATGGTCATTGTGTTTATGAGAGGTACAAGAAATGACAGTATGGTGGCCTTGTTCATAAAATCCAAAGCCAAATCCTTTCCATGTGCACATCGGTGGAGGAAAGTGTGAGCGAAAGTGGTGGTTAGTGAGGGAGTGTAGGTCAGATGAAAATGGTTGAGCTTGGGATGGAGGTTCGAGGTTTATAGGTGGCAATATCAAGTCCCCATACATTAGATTGGTGTGAAGGTGGGGAGGGCCATAAGGAAAAACATCACCGATGTGGATGTCATAGCTGGGGTGTTGATGTAGATTCCCATACTCTTGTGGGGTGAGGAAGGTGTGATATTGTATAGGCGGTATTCCCCTAGAGTGAGGCATTGAAAAACACCTTCTAAGGGATCAATAGTTGGTATGTGGGTAGTGGGGATAGATGGCTTCGCTAGATGATGGGGAAATAAGTGCATCAGTGGTAGAGGCTACAGTTGCAGTGGGGATAGCAAGGTTAGATGTAGTAGAGGTAGTGGAGGTTTTGGTGGATGGGCTTGTGGGTGAAGGTGAAGTAGTGATAGTGGTAGATGCCTTGACCAGTACAAGCACATCATTGGGCGATATAACATGTTATAGGTCTTGAAAGGTGATGGGTGGTAGGGATGGTGTAATTATGTCCCTCGTGTTCAAATTTGAGCAACGATGTAAAGTTGAAGGACCAACCCATGACATGGATCAGGGTGGTCGAAGTAAAAAAGTTATATTGGAACTCCCCTTCTAGGACATAGAAAAGTTAGGAATAGTGTGGGGACCCATGTGGACATGGAGAACAATGGTACCAGGGTAGAGGTCATGGCATCATTGAAGGAGTGCAACATAACTAGGTTACCATGCATGTAATTGGCAGGTATCCACATTTGGTCATATGCATGGGAGGAGATGATGTTAATGCTAGCACCACCATCGATCATAACATGTTGTATGCGTATATTATCGATAAAGATGGAGATGAAAAGAGTGGGGTCGGGGTCATCGGACTGAAGGAGTGATCTCTTCATCTGAAAAGTTGAGGGCCACTTGGTGAGTAGGTGGAGGTGTAGAGGAAGGTGATGATCTAGTGAGAGAGGCTACGTGGTGAGGGGTAATGATGGAGGCTATGGGTGTGGGGTCATTTGGTAAGACTTCAATAGATTGAAGGACCTCCATGAGGGCTTGATGATGTGACTCGAGGTTTGGACGAGGTCATATAAAGACATTTTGAGGGGGATTGGTGTAGTTGTTTTAGCATTGTGTGATGTGTGACCCCATCGAGAAATAGGATATAGGACCTCGAATGGTGACTTTGGGTATGGGTGCGGATGGTATGTTGGGTATAGGGTTGGTTGATGGGCAGTTGCTTTTCCTTTCCCTTGTCTTTTTGAGCACAGGTGGCAATGTTGATCATGTTAATCTGAGGGGAGGTGGATGAAGAGGGTGTGTCATGGAAGGTATAGTGGCATGAGGACAAAACCTAGTGGGGATATGATCCTTGTGAAATGAGTAGGGCATGCATTGGCATCTTGGTGGTGGTTTGGCCAACTCTCTTATATGAACCATGTTAATCTTGAATCTTGGGGGTGGATCAAAGAGTTGTGGGGGTGGAGATTTTGGTCGTTGAGTAGGTAATGGGAGAAGATTTGTGGAAATTGGTGAAGGTGAAATGGGGTCCTCATCAAGAAGATCATCATCGTCAAAATTTTCTTGGGAGGACACAATTGGACAAGAGTGGTTTTAAAGCCTTATAGTTCTCTACATTGTGTCTGGCACATGATGGTAGGCACAAATTTTGGTTTTGTCAAACCCTTTTGGTTTGGGTTTGAGTGGGTCGTAAGGTCTAAGAGGTGGTAATGTGATGACAAAATTTTTGAGGAGATTGGTTAAGATTTTGGCGTAGGATCCTGCTAGTGGATCACAATGGGAGGTGAATGTGGGTTTGGGTGTAGGTACAACTGATTGTGGAGGAAGAGGCTTTATAGGGAGGGGGTGGGTTGGTTTACTAGTTTGGTGTGTGAAGTGGTCTTAGGTCTTGGTTGCATCTACTTGGGTATGGGCATGGTAGAAGAGCTAGCGGTGGAAGGTTTGGTTGGTTTAACTACCTTATTGGAGGGTAGGATTTTTAGCTTTAGGTTGCATATTTTTTGGGAAATGATGACATAGGTGTATGAGATGTGGAGGAAAATAGATGGTGGAAGAGGACGGGTTACCCATGGGGGTAACCGAGGTGCTGTGGAGGTGGGTGGTGTAGGTTGGGTAGGAGGCGTGAGTGAAAGAGAAGAAAGTGTCATGGGTAGTGAAGAAGTTATGGATGGTAGTGGAGGTATGGGTGGTAAGAAGGTTATGGGTGAGTGCGGAAGAAGTTGTGGGTCACTTGGGTATATTAGAGGCTGTGATGAGGAAATGGGTTGTTGGGTTCTTGGTTTACCGGTGGATGGGGGTTTCTTGGCCAGGGTCGAGGGGTGAGGTCCTAGGATGGATGGAAGGGGTGAAGGTGATAATGGCGTGGTAGGTGAGGTTGGTGTATGAGGCCTAGGAGATTGGATCTTCTTTTTAGGGGTTGGGGTAAGTTTAGCGTTAGTTTTGGAAGATGTGGCTAAATCTAATTTGATGGGTGGGTGAGTAAGGCTAGCTGTTGGTATGACCCCTAAGGTAGGGATAGGTTTAGGTAAGGGAGATGATATAGGTGAGGGTAGGTGTTTGGGTGTAGATGTATGTTGGGTTATGGGTAGAGGTGTGAGTTGGGCCATGGGTGGTGATGTGGAAGGTGTTGCAATAGTCGTGGTTGTGTTTGGTTTGGTTACTCGAAACACTTTTGGATAGATAGTGGAGGTGTCAGTGAGGGACAACTGCATTTGTGTTGAAATAGGAAGTAGAAGGCATCCCAAAGTAAGGCTCTATCGACATAGTCAGGTGATTGGCCAAGTGTGAAAATGGTGTTGTTGTAAGTGGGGATGATGTGGATCGAGTTGTAATTCCCGTAAAATGTGTTTGAGACACAGGGAAATGGCTAGCCTCAGACTCTGTGGGTAAGAGAGATGAAAGTAGATCAGTGGGATCTTGAAGGTCGATGGTGAATGGTCATCTAAAGGAAATGGTATTCTATAAGGATCCTCTATGGGTAGAGGAGAGGATGGGCTAGATGAGGTGGACTCTCCTTGTGATGGTGTAGGTTGTGGACATGTATCTCCTATGAGTAGGAGAGGTGCCACTGACAAATTGCTCGGTAAATTTGAGGGGTCAAAGGTGGTGTGCTAATTATAGGCTCTTCCATGGGTGAAGGAGAAAATGAAGGGGTTCCTCTATGGGTGGAGGAGTAGATGAAATTGGTTCTTGTGTAGGTAGTGGAGCTCGGGCTAAGATTTCATCTATGGAAGGAACATGAGGCAATTGGGAAGCAACTGGTATGTCATCAAAAATAGCATGGACCTCGTGGACATTACTATCATTGTTTGAAGTGTCACCAACTTGGTTGGAAGATGGGGCATGATTAGGGAATGGCTTCTTGAAGATGTGTAGGTTTTGGTTAGTGGGTGCATTCGGGCTATCCAAGACTAGATCTCGTTGTCTAACATTTCTTGGATGATATTCTTGAAGGTGATGTAGTTATTATTCACTATGACCTTTGACACGATGATAGTTACAAAAGTCATGTTCCTTATACCATGCGGGCATGGGTCACTCAGGGTCAAAACTAGTATGTGGTTTTATAGGTGGAAGGGTAATGGCACTAGCCTTAACAAGATTTTCCAAAACAGAAGAGTAAGATTCTCCTATCGAAGTGTACTTTCATTATTCTTGTCTGAACTGGAAAGCTTGGATGGGAGAGAGATTAGAAGGAGGTTTGGCTAGGTTTGATTGATGAGGGGACAAGCCTTGAGAACTATGGACATTGGCAGATCCTTTGGGTTTTGAATAGTTATTTTGGGGTTTGAAGATGAAGAAGCATCATTTGATTTGAACGTGATGTTCTTGTTATGAAGTTGAATTTTCTTCTCTTGATAGCATGAATTTCCAATTTTCATGCCATGGTGAATGCCTTGTCAAAAGTGTGAAAGGTTTGCACACTAGAGTTGGTGAGATGTGTCTTGCACAAGCCTGAGTAAACAAATCTATGAGTTTAGTTTGAGGTAATTGAAATGTGAGCTGGTTAATTAGGCTGTGCCAATGAGTGAAAAAGTCAGTGATAGACTCATCATCGTACTATCGTGTGGAATAAAGATCAGTCATGGTAACCTTCTTAACAATGTTGATGGAGAAGTGATCTAAGAAGGCTTGGGCTACTTGATTAAATGAGTAGATGGAGTGTCTTGGTAGCCCACTATACCAGTCAAGGTAGGTCTGTAGGACATCGGGAAGGTTTGTAGGAGTAAAGCGTCATCATGGGTGATCAAGTAACACCCATGTTTGAAAGACCACAAATGTTGTTGTGGGTCTTCTTTACTATTGAAATGGTTGAATTTTGGCATTTCCCAATGTACAAGGTATGGGTGAATGGGGATAGATGGATGAATGGGCTCATTATAGATTTCATTGTAGGTGAGAGAATTACGTGAGCTTGAAACCGATGCTTCAGTGTCTACATCCTTTCCATCATCAATTTGATGAGGTCATTGGTAGGTTGTGATGGAAGGGCACCTCCTGTGGCATAAGGGGGTTGGTATTGAACTTGTGATGTGGGTGGCATTCCATTATATGGTGATGCCAAATAGGGAGGTTGAGAATAAGGGACCGACATAGTGGGCATGTATCCAGAATGGGTGACATATGAGATAGGGGGTTGTTGATAGTATGTGTATGTAGGTGGGATGGTCATAGTGACTCTAGTAGTGATTGGGGGTAGTGTTTGTGGGATGGAGAGGAAAAGATTCTAGAATGGAGTAGGGGTCACTTGACACCATGGGTGGTTGTGTTGCAATAGGTATTTGTGAGATAATGGGTGTGGATGAGGTTATGGTCTAGGTGATCGATGAGGGGGGATGAGATACTACGGGTGCAGCCCGATATCACTGAGACTTACGGTCATAGCGGGTATGGGTCCTAGCTATGAAACCACTGGGGGTGAAGCAGGTGAAGGTAACACCACATTATTAGGGGCTGATAGAAGTGGGAATAAGGGTAGGAGAGATGGATACATGCATGCCATATATCAACTGACCTGAAGAGTCTGGGTGGAAGAGTGGGAAAGGTAGAACTATAAGGCCATGGATTATGGTCAAGGAGTCATGCAAATTCCTCATCACTTGTGGAAATGGTGGTAGGTAGGGTTGGATCCATGGGTGACAGGACAGAGGGTGGTGAAGGACTAGGCGGGAGTGGTTGATGACTTGCATGAAATGTAAGAGCGTTAGCTTGATTGTGAGTCAACACCATGTGAATGAGTATATATCAGGTGATTTTGTATCCTACAGATGACACAGGGGGTAGTAAAAATGAAGAAAATAGGTGTTTATAGGTAGATTTGGGTAATATATCAGTTGATGTTCAATATAGGGTAATTGACACCGGTTAAGGTTGACCGATGTTGGTTAAGGGGTAACCGAGGTCGGTTACTATGAGACAAGAACAATTTTATCAAATGAGGAAAGACTATTGTGACGGTTAGATGAACAAGTTGAATGATGATTGTTTATCAAAGTAGAGAGAGTATAGAGACTCACAGGAACTTTGACAGCAAAGAAAATGAAATAAGGGTTCTTTAGGCAATTTAACCCAAAAGAACAAAAAACCGATGCCGGTTAAGAAAAACCGATGTTGGTTAGGGGTAACCGATGTCGGTTACTGTGAAAATTGGAAAGATGTAGAAAAATGGATTGTTATGAATTTTAGTGAGATAAATAATCAACCCAGAGGTCTAGAGATGATGTAATGAAGTCCTGACACACTCAGAAGAAGTCAAAATACTCCAACTATGATTGTGGAGTGTGTAAGGCAACAGAATGGAAAAATGGAGAAGTGTATCCTCACACCTCAAAACACACGTCAATCAAACACTAAAAACACGTACCTAACAAGTGATTTTTAATGTGTTGAGCTTATGCTATTTAGAGACTGACTCATGAATTTAGAATAGATTTTTTTGGTGAGGAAGGCTTCCTATGAAGAAGGATATCTAAAAGGAGAGGTTTTAGGTATGTTATGGTGGGGGCGGGCCATCCTCTAAGATAATGACTTGACAGAGGTAATGAGCTGGGGAGTACCTACCAATTGGATCATGTGATCATTGATAGGTGTTCCCAGGTAAGATGTTGTTTAAGAAAGATGTGTATATTTCAATTTTGTGCAAGTTTGGTAAGACACAGAGAGAGAGAGAGAATGTGCTTTCTATGATTCTTTGTGTCAACCATCAGTTGGGCATGACTTCCAGCATATAGGTTGCCCTCATTTTAATGTGAGCTAAATGCAACAAATCAGAATGTAATGCAACCAATTTTAAGCCCAAATCGAAAAGATTACGTTTGATGAAGCAAATGATGAATAAGAGAGGGTATGCTCTTTCACTAAATGCAGAAAGCAAGAAAGAAGAATGATTCCTTTTAAATGCACCAAGAGAAATGTTTCTTTTAGAGAAATTAGAAAGAAGAGAGGATTATTAGGGAAGAAAATTACTGTGTAATCTTTTTAAAGGGAAACAAACACACAAATTTCACCTAAAAATGAAGAAAATGCAATAGAACCCCTAATGGGTCCCACCAGGCATGCCAAAATGTTTCACCATTTTCTTTACATTTTGAATGATGAAACAGATAGGGTTATGGGCTAGGAGGAATACTATTAAATGGTTGGTTGATGGTTGTTTGCATGCTGAACTTCTAGATCCTAGTGCCTGATTGTGAGATCTTCCTTTTTCTTTGGGAGGAACTACTTGAAATAGAAAACAAGACCACAAAAGAATAGTTAAATAATATATGATAAGTGGACTTACCTAGCGTATGCTAAATAGGAAGTGTGATACTCCCTAGATGGTTATCAATCCATTGTTTAAAAAAATTAATGTGAGAAACAAGAAAAGTCCTACTATAGTTGATATGATTTAGGTATCTCATTCAATCACAATAAGCAAATCTAATATAACAGGCTAGGCTATAGTCAGATCTAAAGGATGAGGTAACTGTCAAGGTATTGGGACTGGTCAAGGGTCGATTTTGGGTTGTTTAGGTCAATTGGTAGGAGGTTGTTTGGCTCTATTTTTGGGAAAGGTATAAAACATAGAGACCGGCATCATCGGTTTCATATGTATGATTTAGAAGCGATGGTTTAGTGATAATGCGCGACGAGTTACTTATGGATTTTCAATAACTCAATACTTCATGGTTTAGGGATTTGTCTGATACTGATTCGAGGATGGTGAGGAGTGGGTGTAAGTCTGGGGAGGTGTTGGAAATACTTAGAGATGTCTAACAATTAGGTATGGGTGATTTTACGGTGTGGGTGAGGGAATGATCGGACTTGTATGGAGATAAATGGTGGGGAAGTGAGAGTTCAAGTAGAAACTAATAATGGAAGTAACAAATCCTACTAGAATGAAAAATAGAAGAATGTTGGTTAACAGGATACTTATTGTGATGTAGATTCGATGGATGGATGGAGGTGATGGTTGATCAGAGGAATGGTGTTTGGTGTCGTGGCAGTGCTTCCTAGAATGCTACCGTGGGTGCAATGCTCCTAGATCTTCTTGGATGATGGTTTTGGATGCTTGGATACATAGAAAGATGTTGGTTCTACTTACATGTAACCTTGATCTCATTCTCGTCTAGTCTCGAATGTGCCAACCCCTCAAACAAGGTTTCTAAGGTGAATAAATGGTAAATTGATGATGGTTCCATCTTGACTGGCGTCGGTTTAGGTCTGACCAACGTCGGTTAAGGTGGATTCCCTAGGTTTACTAAAATGGGAAGATGTTTCTAATTTCTTGGGCCAAGTTGGTTTGTTTTCGTGGATCAGAATGGAAGCTTCCCTTCTTATGAGCGGGAATGTGGTTAGAGAAATCTTAGGCATTGATTTTAGGGTTAGACCAAATCTTAGCTCATAAGGCAAGTAAGACTTAGTTATTGTTAGTTATGGAAACATTCCAAGAATAGGTCTAGGGTGAGGTGGTTGGATGAGGTGTTTAGGTGAGGTGGAAATTAGGTCAATTAAGGTAATAAAATAATAAAAGTTGTGAGGATGAGGATTAATTTAATTAAAATAATTAAATTAATATTAATGTGGGGTGAAAGGGGCCATGGTTAGGTGCCCATGTTTAAGTTGGTTATCTGATCAGGGGCTAAGGGAATGTAACAAAATTGATCTATGTGCTCCTTGTTACTAGAATGTGAGATATGTCATTTAGACCATGATGCAAGCTAATGTCCATTGTTGCAATGCATGAAAAAGGAAGAACGTGTCTTACTCTTTGTAAGCTTTTACGGTCCACGACTCATATCATGAAGATTGCAAGTTGATTGATCAGATCCATGATGCCATTGATATTGGTGTACGATAGATTGGAGTTTCAAATAAATCTAAGGATAAAGGTGAGAAACATGATCATGATCGCACTCAAGGGTGATATGATCAAAATGAAGGGCGCTTTGAGGGAGGACATGGTAGAGGTCGAGGATACCATGGTGGATTTCAGAGGCAAGGCCGTGACAGTGGATGAAGTGAGTTCCCTCATGGAACATGTTATACTTGAGGATCCCCTGACCATTACAGGCATGAATGTCCTCAAAACAATACTTGTTCTTTTTGTGGAAAGTATCGTAACTATGAAGAGTGCCCGAACTTATATGAACATCTAAGAAAGAAGCACAAAAAGAGAACAAGGATGCATGGATGGTTATAATACAATGCACTTTGTGGAAAACCAATGGATCTTTGAAGTTAGCACAAGATCCGAGGTAGTACTGTGAATATTACTACACACACTTTGGTCTGCGTGTGCAAAGAAACATTGCAGCGAAGCCTACCATCATTAAGGAGGATGTTTTACATGTAAAATATCTAGACCATATACATCAAAAGGAGGTTTATTAGGAAACCATGGAGGTGCTTAGAAATATGCAGGGTGAAATACAATGTTTAAAGGAACAGTCGTGAAAGTTGGAACAAAAGAAGGAAGCTGAGACTTTCTAGTCGGATGTTGATGATCTGAAGGAAGTATGCAAGATGCTACGTCAAGAGAACATTATTCCATTACTAGGGAGTTGGTTGAAAGGAAACACTCTACGCGTTGGTATTGAGAATGGATGGCAAATTTTGCATGCTAATCTCCCTCCCCATAGCTTGGATTATGACAAGGAGATAACTCTGAATATTATTGTGAATGGATGTCTTTTGAGCAATATTTTGATTGACACGAGCATGGAAGTGGCGTGCTTACCTTAGATGCATGGGTTCGAGATGGGTAGAGCCTCTATTGTGGCCATCTTCCAATGTGTTATACATGGCAAATTGGACTAAGGCCACTCTAATTAGAGTATTGAAGGATGCATTAATTACTATACAGGGGACAAGTTCATTGGGCACTTTGAGGTCTTAGCACTTTGCAAAAGTGGACAAATTCTGACTCTACTTGGGTGCCCTTGGTGCTATGCAAATAATGTTGATCTACGATTCAATAAGGGATATATCAGTTTTGAGAAAAAGGAAGAATGAATTGTTATCCCTTTGACAGATGGGAAATCTACACCTTATGTTAAGCCCTTAAGTGAAGAATACATGAACAAAATTTATGTACACACCATTCGAGATCGAAAGCGCTTGAGCCATCTAAGGAAGGAATTCTCCAATGGGATGATGCACAATCCATTAGTGATACTACAAGTATTGCTTGTGAAAATTGGGCACATGGCACTTATGAGATGGTTGGGTGTGAGGTAAGAAGTGTAGCTGCACACGTAAGTAGGGCATGCCATGTTAGGAGGTTAGGTAATAACACGGTACCCCAATACACTGGCGAAGGAAACCCTGAGGTATTCTTGCGAGCCATGGAATTATAGTGGAAGGATCAAGTGGATAGAAGGAATATGTTAGTGTATACCATATGTGGGACAACAATGCACTAGTGGATGGTTCATAGGGATAATCTCATAGAATGGAGAGAAGTGATAATTGCTCTATCAACCCAGTTTCTTAGGAGTAATGCACCTACTCAAATATGTGAATATCATGGTAATAATCTTGTTTAGTACCACATTTTGATGTGAGAGACTTTGGAAAGAGGGGATGGAGGCTTTACTGATCTTTTTGTGGGTGCATAAACTTTATTTCACCTTGCAAATTTGCGCTTGCATGCTTGGTATGTTTATGCAGAGTTAAAAGAGAGACTAAAAATTGGCAAGACTTGACTGCACAGGAATGATCCAAACTTTTAACTACTTCTCCACTAAACCCCCTGTGAATGAGGCATTGCAAGGTATGAAACTCTTGGATATGGGATATAGTGAAAAAGTTTAAGAACTCATTCAAGAGTTACTTGGTGAGTCAGACCTAGAAGTGCACTTTGAAGAAATGGAAGAGATAGAGGCGAAACTGCTTGAGTGCACCTACTTAGAGAAGGAGAAAGGAAAGATGGTTTATATGGTGGATGATGAAGAAGTGGAAAAGTTAGACATAGATCATTCTGAGGGTACGCAGGAGGTATTAGATAGTATGGATGAGAAGGTGTGCACCTACCATAAACCTATGAAGGCGAGGAAAGTGAACATTGGCACGAATGTTGAACCTAAAGAGGCCATAATTAGAGATTACGAGTCGACTATGAAGTGGCTAAGATAATTGAGTTGCTACGCAATTTCCAGGACTAGTTTCCTAGGGGCTACCATGATTTTAAAGGGGTGCATGAATCTTTGGGTGAGATGAAAATTAAGTTAAAAGAAGGTGTGCGGCCGATTAGGAAGAGACCTTACAAGAGATGAACCTAACCTACGCGTAAAATTTAAAGAAGCAATTAACAAGATGTTGGAATCTGGAATTATTGAGCCCATAGAGGAATCAAAGTGGGTTAGCCCTATGGTAATCAACATAAATAAATATGGAATAATCAAGATTTGTGTGGACTATAGGGAGTTGAATGTTGCATGTGTGATTGATCCTTTCCCTACACCATTCACTGAGGAAATATTGGAAGGCGTTGCAGGGTGTGAAATTTACTCTTTTATAGATGGATTCTCTGGGTATCATCAAGTAAGAATTGCTAAGGAGGATCAAGAGAAGAAAACTTTCACCATTGAATGGGGAAGTTTTGCATACACAATGATGCCCTTTGGATTGAAGAATGTGCTGCAATTATTTTTGCGCATTGTGGTTTAAACATTCCAAGATTTTATTCACAAATTCTTGCAGGTTTACTTGGATGATTGGATAGTGTATGGACTTATCAAGGATCATTGTGACAATTTGTGGTTAATGTTTGAGAGGTGCTAGATAGTTAATCATCTCTTTAAATATCAAGAAGTGTATATTTGCTACACCTTTTGGAACTCTATTAGGGAATATCATGCATAAAGAGGGTTTTTAGTAGATCTAGCTAAGATTGCAGTCATTTTAGGCTTGGAGGAACCCACCAGTTAGAGTGAGGTGTGCAGATTCTTGGGCCACATAGGGTATTACAGAAAATTTATCAAAGGATATGCTAAGATTTCCATGCCCTTGGAGGAGTTATTAAAAGGTAAAGGGAAGTTCTATTAGGAAAACTATAGCAACGTGTATTCAAAGCACTAAAGGAAAGGATTAGTACAATGCCTATTTTAAATTTTCCTTCATGGAATCTACCGTTTCACATACATGTGGATGCCTATGACATGACCATTGGTACAATTATAGCTCAACTTGGAGAAGGAATTGTAGATCATCCTATCTATTTTTCTAGTAGAAAGTTGACTCCTGCATAACAAAATTATACAACTACAGAGCGCAAGGCTTTGTCAATGATTTACACACTATGCATAAGTTTAGACAGTACTTGCTAGCAACACCTTTTGTGTTCTATACAGATCACATAGTATTGAAATACTTGGTAAATAAGCCCATTTTACAAGGGGCACATATGCCGATGGGTTCTATTATTCCAAGAGTTTAACTTTACAATTGTGGTAAAGCCAAGTAAAATTAATTCTGGCCTAGACCACTTATCAAGGATTCAATCAAGAGAGGACACACAAAGTATTGAAGATACAATGCCGGATGTATAGTTATACAGGTTGAACCACATGCCCTTGAAGTTAGAGGATATTGCTATCTTTTTACGCATAGGTATGACACCCGAAGGAATGAAGGCCTTGGAAAAGAAACAACTTATAATTCATGCCACACCTTTCATGTTGATCAGTGGTGACTTATACAAACTAGGTCAAGATGAAGTATTGTGCCGGTGTGTATTAAAGCATGAGCACACAACAATCTTGGAGGAGGCTCATGTGACAGTATTGCAGTGGACACTATGCAAGTGGACGATACTATGTGTAAGATTTTACTTGCTGGTTTATGTTGGGAAACCTTGTACAAGGATTGCAAGGAGTATTGTAAGGCATGTGATCACTTTGTCGGCACTTTTAAAAACCAGGTAGACAAATGAAATGCCTTTAAGGCCTATTACTAGTGCAAATCCTTTTGAGAAATGGGCAATTGACTTTGTGGGTCCTATTTCCCCAACCACGTGTAGAACTAGATCGCGTTACATCATCACTTGTATAGATTATCTTACAAGGTGGGTGGAAGCAACACCTATAAAGGATTGTATAACGAATAACTTAAAGCAAGGTTCTTGTGGGAAAATATTCTTACCAGGTATGGATGTCCTTTGAGTTTGACAAGTGATAGGGGCACTCATTTCCTGAATGTGACAATCAGGATATTATTGGATGAATTTATGGTTGCACACCATAAGACAACACCTTATCACCCTTAAGAAAATGGGACTGCTGAGGCTTTCAACAAGATATTGAGCTAGAATTTGACAAAGATTTGTGATGTTGGAAGGAAATACTAGGATGATAAAGTTTCTGCTTTGTAATTTGGGAATATAGAATAACCTACAAATAGTTGAATAAAGCAAGACCATTTCAATTCGTGTATGATGCAAAAGAATTTTTTCACATGGAATTCATGTTACCTTCTTTGCGTATTATGCACGTGGGAGGTCTAACTGATGAGAAAACATTGGAAGCAAGAATTGACAAGTTGATACGGTTGGATGAGAGGTGCACCATAGCACATTGGAGTCAGAAGCAAGAAAAATCCAGGTAAAAGGCATGACATGACAGGCACATAAAGGACAAGAAGCTTGAGGTTGGGTAGATGGTACTTCTTTATGATTCAAAGTTTCTACACCACCCAGGCAAGCTCAAGGTGCATCAGTTGGGACTGTATGTTATCATTCATATACTTGGATCAAGAACTTACCAGTTAGAAGTGATTGATGGAACACAATTACTTCAATAGGAGTAGGATGAAGCCCTACTATAAATAAGCCTTCTTGGTGTTTGTAATAAGGCCATATTGTAATTTAGATTAGATTTCCCTTGCTGTATTTCCTTTAATGTGTTTCCTTCCTTGTCGCTATTCTTTGTCAATTTAGTTTAGTGTTTTGTGTAATAAGCGCACTTGCGCACCAAAAGTTGATTACAATCTCAAGTGTTTTTATGCGCAGAGGACTACACATACCCTTAGTGTGGGGTGGATAAAGAAGGTTAGTCTAGTACAAAAAAGAAATAAACTCATGGGTGTCCATAAAGGGAACATGTTTTGAAAAGTGATGAGAACTTCAGGAGAATTGTTTAAAGTTAAAGACCATGCATAAGGTGGTGAGCGCTTAGTATAACTCAATGAGGCTACAACATTTGAGGCTACGTATGTTTGGGTCACATTGGATAAATAATTCGGTGTATGGAAGCGTGGGTAGAGGATATATGTGACATATAAGTAGTGGTGTGCTAGAATGTTATGACGAAGAAGTTTGAAGGCACGAAATATTGGGGTGCTAGATAAGGAGGTGCGACACACGCTCAATAGGAGTTAATGCCGTGTATAGTGGTAGGTGGACAAATTAATGAAGGCATTTTTGTTGAAACTTGGTTTAAAGTTGATGTTTTCAATGTCATTCATTACCTTGCGAATTGAAAGAAAAATTGAGAAGTATGAAGAAGATCTGGAGATGACGAGCACTCTAGAGAATGAGTAAACTCGTCACATTTGAAGCACATTTTGAGCATCCATGTATAGAAGAAAGACTCAAGTGGTAGTACATGTGCATGGGAGGGCGACTTTAGTTTCATTTGCATGATAGCTAGGGTTTTCATTTCGCACTCGCATAATCGAAAGGAGCAATGTCACCACGGAGGGCTCCCGTAGTAGAGAAGGAGGTTGATGACCCAAGAGAGGAGTGGCTGGTTCGAGATGTTATATCTAGAAGAAGTTATTGAGGTGTGGCCTTGGACAAAAATTTACACAATGTAGGGTTTAAAAGATCAACCAATGCATGAAAAATGCCTAAAGGATGTCGCAACATAAGTTTATAGGAGGAAAAATCAATGATTGGTGGAGGACACTAGGGTCTTAGATGACTCTGTGAAGAAATTACTTGAGAGCGTGGGCATCATGAAAATTCTGGAGTTTCCCTATTTTGGGAAGCCCGAGTAGTTGTATCAATGGCTAATGTTGCACATCCATGAAGACTTTTTCTACTTTGTGGGAAGGAGAATGAGGATCACTACCAAGTTGATTAGGAAGGTGACAGGGTTGCGCGACTCGGGCTCAGAGATCGCTGGAGACCTATTAGATGATGAGGGCATTGATGCCACAATATCCCTACACTAGTATAAGAAGGGGGCCGAGCCTTCAAAGTCACCAATATTATAGACATGGCCACAAGGTTGTAGCATGCTTAACGAGGAGAAAGATGGGTGCCACTGAGTGATGGAATGAGGTGAATATGTGCTTGGTTGCATATAGTGCACAAAATGGTCAACAAGACATACTACAACATCGTTGGGTACATCGCAAAAATATTGGTAAATGAGATGCACGTCCAAGTAGATAAAGGTGAGAATATTACTGGGGCACAATTCTATTATTGATTATATTTAGTGAAATTGGAGTACCTAACAAACCTAGGGAGAATATATGGGAGTTTTCTTTGGAGAATAAGTCCCCAAAGAAAGAAATATGCAAAGTACACTTTGTGTGGGAATACTTCCAATACATATAAGGATCACCTAGACAAGTGGTTCAAGAGACTGCACAGGCATTCAAGGGAGAGTGGTGCATTTTGCATAAATTTCCAAATGTCTTTGGATGGAGAGGCTGAATTTGTGGTTTACCAACATTTTAGCTTGGGGTGCTTACATATGATTTCTAGAGAGAAGAACCCATGGTGTAAGTTTCACTTTGTGTTTACCGCAAGATACTTTAAAGGTTCTATAAACAGATTCCATGATGAACACCAACTCTAGTTTGACACAGATAATGTGGACGTAAATCTTCACATTCTACGCAAAACATATATATGACCAAGTAAAGAGGCCTATGTAGAAACCATGGAATTATGGAATGTGGAAATCATCTTTGGAGAGTTTGGCCGTAGGGAAGATTAAACAACACGCGTATATATATATATATCTGAGGCTAAGGTTCAAGGATGGAAAAGTGGTGAAGGGCAAATATGGCAATTTGAGGACCTCCGAAGAAGGGGAAGACAATAGGGACTTCAAGGCATGTTGCATCATGCCCCCTGCTCAAGAGGATTCAGTGCCTACAGGACTAGAAAATGTCCTAGAGCAGGAAGAACCAAAAGACAACGCTAGACTTGTGCATACTAGGAGAGTTCTGCGAAGAAGGCACACATCAAGAGACAACGACATAGGGACTAAAGGAGATCACTACGCGTGAATCCCATGAAGGAAGAGGAGGAAGAGAGTAAAAAGTGAAAGAAATATTTTCCTATTAAAGATAGCATGAGGAGGAGTTCCCACAACCAAGCACACAAGAAGAGGAGGAAACTCTAAGTATGGATAGGTGTAGTGTAGAGGCCACCCTGAGTGTGGAAATGTAAGAAGATGAAGATATTCATGAGTGTGTAGTATATAATACTATAAACCCAAGTGTAATTATTCATGAACAATGCCTTTGGTGAAGGAGATAACAATGTCGGTGGAGACACAAAATTCATAGTACACCCCACCCAGAAGGAAGGAGAGGATGAAGGAGAAGTGAATCAGGATATTAGAGGCACTGATAAAACATGATGCAAGCATGGCAATACTTGTAAGAAGAGGGCATATCTGGTTATGAGGATGTTGGTGAGCATACGAGGTGGGCATGATGAGGAAGAGGCAACAGGTACTCAGAACTTGGGTTATATGGATGACCCTTCAAAAATTATCCGTGTACCGCTTAGAAGTACTCTACCCAATAAGAAATTTTATGGCTGGGATTGGATGGACCGGAGATGGCCAACACGCACACTCACACAACTATCTGGAGTATACATAATCACATAAATAATTTTAATTTTTTATGTTTGGGAGGAGGCATAGAGTTCAAAGAAGATGAGGAAGGTGCCTTACACACGCCATGTGACTATTAAGCCAACACTTTTTTCAGACGAACAAGTGGGTAACGCATTGGTCAAAATGTCAACGAAGTAGCGAGGCGAAATATTATATAAGGCGGAAAAAATATAAGCATTATTAGATGATAAGGAAAAAGACAAAGAGATCAAAGCGCTTCATTTAGGAGCGAGATAATGTAGTAGTTGAGGCCCAAAATGTTAAAAAGATGGTGGAGCAGATCATGAGATGATTTTTTTAGAAGAGGCCCGATTTTCAGGAGAAGGTGCCTCATGACTTCAAGTTTGAATTACACTATCTACACACGCCAGTTCACCTACTTCTTGAGGAAGGAATAACATACCTCCCTATAAACAAGGATGTTGTGGAAGAAGCATCGAGGTTCAAGGCTTTCAGTTACAAGAAAGATATCTAGATATTAGGGTTTTTTGCAAGCCTTAAAGGATGAAATGAAGAAGGCAGATACAGTATTGGCCATGTGTACAATGCTTGATAACTTAATACAAGAAGGGACAAAGGTAGAGGAGAATTAAGTTCTACATACAACAAAGGATGAAACACTCGGGCACATAAAATGAGTTACCTTGGTAGAAACAAAGCATGATGCATTAGATGATGCAAAGAAACAACATATGGATTAGATCAAGGGCATCGGGAAGCTTATTGTCGCGAAGGTGGATGTCATGGAAGGGATGGTCTCAAGTATGGAAAACATCCTTAGAATTTTGAATAGTGAGGGCAGAAACATGACTATGGATGAGTTAGATGGCATCGTTGTGGACATCCCTGACAAGACCAACACAGTGTTTAAAGACTGGTACAAGTTTGAGGGAGAAATACAAAGTGAATATCCAAAATTCATTCTGCCAAAAGATGAAAAGGGTACACTATAAAATGGTTCACCATATTCTTTATTCCTTCTTTTTCATTCATTTATCCGATATTCTTTAGAGTGATAAGGTGATTACCCATTGCTGGGGCGATAATGTACTCTAGTGTAGGGTAATGTTGAATGGACCAAAAATGGCCTAAGTATTAGGTGCACGAATGTAGGGCACTAGAAGAGCACGCGATACTATAATATATCTAAAGCACCTAGGATCAATACTTAGCTATTTTATGGATAAGGGCTATTTTTGGAGTTAGTGTGATGAGAACACAAAAGCATGAAGACTTACGGTCTACACAATGATATTTTTGGAAGAAGCGACAACCGAGCGTCGTGCATAGTTTAGGCTAATAATATGTTTTCTACTTAGAGTTAACTATAGGAAGTCTATTGCTAGAGCACTTACATGTTGTGCATCCTATTGTAAAGGTGCATGAATACTATTTGCATGTGACCTATTTTGAGAAGTGCATGGGAGGGCAAGGGCAAGTCCCCACCACTATATATATGTATTGATTTTCACGGGTTAGTGAGTGAAAACTATGGTAGAGTTATGTTGTTGGTTTTGTTGAGCGCATGACTCATGGAGATACTTATGTAATGTAAGAAGATTTTGTGTTTTACAATGTTTAATACAATGGTTCATATTGGTTGGATGATGGTGTTGAACATGATTGAATCTAGTTCTTGCATGGTAAATCTTGTTATAGTCATTATTTAGTTCATCTTATATATATTCTAAGAACTAGATCTGGTTTATGCAGTGTGTTGTTTACTATTGGTAATGAATTTGGATACCTATATGCACCATCATGCTAACATTATGTACAAGAAACTCTAAAGAGGGACTGGTGCTTTTGCGCACTTTGGGTGAGTGCTTAGATCAGCCGAGTGATGTGTCGGCGTGACTAGGTTATTCTGATAAATTCTAGGCTCGCATCAATTATGAAATATGAATTTAGCTATTTTTAAGACCTTGACAATGGCCATGTTTTTCCCAAAAATAACACAAACAATAATTTGTCCCATGGGAATAGCCAATGGATCTCTAATCCCAATGTATACTTTTTATTTAATTATAGCGTGATAGATGGGTCTGGGGTTTAAAAATATTCCTAGATTGCTAAGAAATCTATGGAACCTTCTTGTTCATTTGGTCTCATTCGCCGACATGTTTAGGATTTTTTTGAAATTTGATTAAATTCACCACCACACACACACACACACACACACACACACACACACACACACACACACACACACACACACACACACACACACACATAGATCTAGATTGGAATTCATTAAACCTTTAGAAGACCCACCAAATTTAAAAGACTCCGCTAACTTCCTAGGAAGCCGCTAAAACTTTTGATAAGCCTCAACGCATGAGGAGCAACCAAGTGTCACCCATTCTGGGAACCTAAGCATAAAGGTATGCAAAAGGATCCCTAATGTATGGAATTAAATATCGGGTAGACATGTGGTGAGATTATAGACATCTAAAGGAAAATACATTCAATGGAATCAAGCGGTAGAATGAACCAATTCAAAAAAATTTAGTTTCGTGGTTAGGCGAGGCAGAGTGTGATCGGGGAAACACATGGTAGACATTCATTTTGACTTAAAATGCATTTTTGCAAGAAATGTCCTTTATGTCAACGAATTATCCTTCATTCGCCATTCCATCAGATATATCCTTCAAAAAATATATTACATTTCGCCGATGCCATTAACGCGATTTTAGATAATTTTTCAACCCAACAAATCTTTTACCAACCATATTCACCACGATTTCTATAAGTTTTTTTAGGTGGGTTATTTCAAATTTTCATTGAAGAAAATGTGTGGCTCTAAGGAAGAGTATGCACATTTAGTAGAAGGGAACCCTAAAAATGTGCCTTTGCATATAAAATTATAGAATATAAGAGAGGGGAGAGAGATATGAGAGGGAAATTTGAAATTAGGTTTATAGTGAGTGAGGACATATATGCCACCCATAGATCTTATCACAATTAACTCCTAGAGACAAGCATCCATTTTCTTAGTAACATGCCATCATAATTCATAGCGAAGAACGTGGGTGTCATTTAGGCATTTAAATTGGGTAGCTAGGGTGGTTGAGCACTTGAAATGAGAAAATTGTATTTTCCCTTACAACCCCATGTTTTCATGGTAAATGCTAGAAAAAAATCTTTCACTACATTTATTTATTGCAAAATTTATCCTTTGGAGAGATGAAGTGAACAGAATTATTCTCATGCAATTAGGAGCTCTCAATTGAAAGATATGACCCAAAAACTAGTTCCACCTTAACTTGTGACATTTAGAGTTTACAGTTTCATTTACTACATGGATTTTAATGTTCTATGACATATTAAACTTTTCCAACCTACATAATACCACAACTAACCTCCACGTCCCTTTAATTTAGCTTCCACGACCATTCCTTATCTTGCGGTTTTGAATTCCACACTTAACCATTTCAACTCCCGCCATATCTGCAAATCCCTTACTCACACAAAATTTAAGAAGGCTTTTATCATTTGATCAATTGACCTATCCCATGGAATTAGAGAATCCATGGAACACTTTGTTAAGAAAACCCATAGAAGACCGGGATAGTGTTTCACGGTTTTCATACTTAGCCTTTTCTCATCTTGCGTCAAGGCCACCTTGTGGGTACAACGAAGATTCTCCATTTCATTGCAGCCTTTACCGAACACATATTCCCCTCCTTTGTGGAGTTGAGAAAATTCATGAAACTACCTTCCTCTCTATAGTTTGTGGTACTTCGTAATCCCTTGTTCCATGGAAGAAAAAGTTTGCGAAACACCAACATTTTCTTCTCCACAATGAATTTTCTCTTGTCTTAAACTTTGGCTAATGGATTCGAAAATTAGAATTTTTTAGTTCTTTTGTAAAAGTGAACATCTTTGCAACATATAAAACTTCCTTCACACCCACGAAAGATTGCTCTTGACACCCATGGAAGGCCTAAAGCTGTTAGATTTTGTTCTACATATTTTTGGAATTTGCAAAACATCCAATTTTCCACAACAAGCCTCTGTGGCTTTCATAATTATCCATTTTTTGACCTTAATGTCAAGAAAAAGGCCACCTTAGTCCTAAACTTGATGAGTCATTTAAATGGAAAAGGGGGTGTTGTTTTGGATAACAACTACATGAAGTTTGAAGCATTCATCCTCTCACTAATGTAAAACTAGATTCTACATTCATCATGAATTTTATAAATAAAAAGTCCTATTGAAAATTATAAAAGGATCCAACTCTATCAATTATCAATAGATGTCGTTATAGTTATTCTATTACAAAGCAACTATGAATTCTTCAATTTGAAAGTTACACTAGGATTTCTCTCTAAAAAGGTGAGAGAATGTCCTTGTTTTATTCTTAATTGAATACCAATTCTTTGGCATTGAGCCATAATGTGTTAGGTTGCCATTTGTTAAAATGAATAAATTTTCTTCATGATTTACAAAATCAATTCATTCTCCAAATATATGAGTAAGCTGTAACAACTATGCACCAAAGTAACAAATTTATCAATGCAAATAAAAGTATTAATCCGAAAGATGGAGTCTTGCCCTTTCTTCATAAGTCCTACACTTTTCTTGAGATTCATGCTCTTTATTTTGAAGTATTGCACTTTTCTTAGGAGTCCTGTGTTTTCTTCGGAAGTCTTGCACTTTTCTCTTTTTAGTCGAAGCTAAGAGATGAAGTATAGAGCTCATGACTTAGTCAAAATTAGGGATTTTGATTGACTTATTACTCACTACAATTCTTATCTCCCTATTTTTATATAACAAAACATCTTTTCCACAAGAACGTTTAGGAGTTAGGTAACCAACAAAACACAATGCTATGAAGGTTAATTTATCATACATGTACCATACTTAATCTTTAAAACAAATTAAAATACTTGCAAACGTGATTAAACATATTTCAAATTTACTCAAAATTGAGGAATTAAACGTTATTAGGATGTGATTATTCAATTCTCATTAGTGGGACAATTTTTTTGTTACCCCCGCCATCCAAAACATAACTATATGCACATAAGCCCATACATGTAATAAATTCATGGATCCTAGGCCTCATGCATGACTCCCAAGGAAAATCTATATAGATATTTATTTAAGTGGGAAAACACACATCGACCCTAGGAAAATATGGTACCCCACACCTCAATAACATAGGCAATCTCATAAAAGTAGTAAGAAATAGATACACTACCCTCATCTTCAACAATAAAAGAAGATAATGAGGTATACATGAATTTCTACAATTGTGGAATGCCATTATACACTTAGTCATATTGTATACCCATAAATATTTTCTCTCACAGACCCTACCCATAATATATGAACCCTACTCATATACTTTAACATTTTTACAATAAATACATGTACCCTTTTACCAATAATGGGAAATTGTAAACTATGCTGACATCCTCTAATGTGACCATTATCTAACCGTGATGGAAACCAAAAGGTTAAAATATCCACATTCCACCACTCAATTAGTTTTTTCATCATATGCATATTATGAGGAAAATCCCTAATCAAGTGACATGACTCAACTTGACCTTGCCAAGAATATCATAGGCAACCTCATCTATACCCAAATTAATAAGGGTATCCATATGTCTCCCATAAATAAACTCTCTCCCATGCATCTCTCTCCAATGTCATAATAACACACAAACCATTAGTCACAAATAATCATAATATATAGCTAATGCACAATTAAAATTCCAATTTTCAACAAAGTGATGAAATTATCTGAAATAGATGCAAATCGAGACAAAAATATTAGATTTCAAATGGTTTTTTTAGATATTGGATGTTAATATTATATATTTTATGGTTCCATCCATGAGGAAAAAACTATCAAAGTCGATTTTAGCACTCCCTCTACTAAAAATGTAAACATCACAAGTTTTGCAAAAAATATAAGTTGAATTCGAGTTTCAAGTTACTCACCAAATGCATGTGTATGTATGGCCTCCATTACTTTGCCAAAGAAGAGTCTCATGGATCCTTGAACAAGAAACATCATGTTTATGTTAGATCTAAACTCTCCATCATGCAATTTACAAATGAAATTACAATTGAATTTTCAACCTTACTATTTATAGTAAGTTGAGTTTGTAAAAATAACTAGATAATATTTAAGTCAAATATATTCATCTACTTGATTATTTCCTTAAGATTGTCCATGTGATATATTGAGCTTCACTTATCAAAATATTACATGTTAATTGGCATTGGAATCATTGTTCCATGTAATTCTATGTTAATACATTATTTCCACCTACTAAAAAAACATTGTCTACTTTGCCAAATAATTTTTCAATGTTTATATCAATTCGATATCTCACCATAATCAAATCACATATTCTTTATAAACACTTTATCAATTATTTCAATAACTACAATATTTCACAATCTTTTAATCAAGCACTTTCATTCTAACCAATTCAAAATTTTCTCATCCCTTTCACAAGAAGAGGGGAAAATATCAAGGCTTGATATTAAATCCAATCTACAACACAAGTAAACATAATGAACTATCGATGATGTAATGGTCAAATCTAGGCACAATAATGCACAAATCAGCGAGAATAGGCTATCTAAGGATACAATTGTCAAATGTAGGCACAATAATGCACAAATATTGAATTTAAATTCTTTTAAATAATGTACAATATTGCAATACACTGATTGATAAAATAAATTTAAAAAATCAAGTCAGTTTCATTACATTTATAAAAAAATTAGGGAGTAATAAACTATAGATTTAAATACAATCCTATTTTATAATGACAAACACTTTATTGTCGAGTTATAAATAATCTGATTAGGGCATGAAAATATGTCCCTCTGTTTCTTGAGATTTTAAACATTTTATTATTGACCATTTATCAATATTGAATCACCAAACTTATCATACTTGGGGCATGAGCATAAGCATCATTGTTTCTACATTTTAAAATGTTTCAAAGAACTAGTAAATCTGATACGGTGGGGGTATGAATGTAATTCATTCCCTTTTGATTGTGCACATTTAATCTTGGATTTTTCATAGTGGTGTGATTTCATGGACCGATGGTTCTATGTTGGGTTTAGTGACATTCTTAGTAAATATGGGTTCGGTGACACTCTAGGACACCATTCCTTAACTTTTTTAAGTGTTGGGTCTAGTGAAACCCTACCTCTTTTAGTTCTAAAGTGGGTTTAGTGGCACCTAACTCCTTTGACTAATTCTATATTGGGTTAAGTGACACCCAACCCCTTTAATTTACCTTTGTTAGGGACTTATCACCAACATATAATTCAAATATCAATTATTCTAATTCCCCATCAATCAACCATAAAATCCAATCATATAGGATACTAAAAATCCCCATCTTAAATATATTGACACCTATATTTATGTGAGTCAACTGATGAATCACATTGTACACCACACTTTTTCCACTTTATCCTTGATTAAAACAAATACATCACATTCTACAATCTTTCTACTTGGAAAAACAAGAAAATATATTAGGTAACTCTCTTTTCTCCTTTAAACTAGTAAATTTCATTGATTATATTAAAAGGGGGAAATGCAAGCACCTAAAATTGGAAAAAAAAACATTATTATTTTTTGATTGATAATATTTGGAAAGGGTCCAAGGGCCATTACAAAATAGATATTAAAATGAAGCTCACAACTATCAGACAAAGAGCCAAACAAACTTGGCTCAAACAACAACATAAAAAGGATAACAACCCATCATACGAAACTAAACTCAGCCCAAAGCAAAGGATTGAGATCTTAATGTCATATGTGTTGGAGCTGAAATTTGCTTTGAAGAAACTATCCTTTTATTTTGGACCAAAGTCCATTCACCCTTATTTGAATCTTCACCATCTTGTCCACACGAGATTATAAAGTAGATCGAAGAAAGAGGTTAAAACATCAATTTGGGAGGGGATGAAGGATCCATCTCTAAAATCATTTGTTTTGAAACTTAAAAAAATATTATTACATAACACTTTTCACAAATTTTACATATGAGTCTTAAACAATGAAATAGGAATTAGTAGTGCAAGTCCTTGTTTGTTTTGTTTTCATATGGCTTGATTGAATGAAGATCTTATTTCTATCTCCTTCACTTTATTCTATCATGTCATAAAGATCTCTATGTTTTGTAAACACTAGATAACACACCTTGTGTATAAGGTCTCTTATTCAAAAATAACAATTTTTTTTATAACGTGCACTAAGCCCAAAAAATCAATTAATCTCACAAAAACAAATAAAAATATAAAATCCCACAAAATGGAGATAAATGACACCTCACCACTCATTTACTAACCCTCACCCACTCACATTTAATTTTGTCCATCCCACCTACCCATGTGCATGCCCAATGCACTATGGACCCTATCATTACACCCATATGTGTCACATTCCCCCATGCACTCCAAATCTATAAAATCACCTTCTCCCACATCATTTCATCCTCTCTTAGTAACTCTTGGAAACCCCGAATCTTTGTGCACTAAGGCTATACTTGAGTTTTCTTTCTCTCCCACTTGTATATCTTCATTTTATAGGTCTTGAAGAAGTGAAAGTGAAAGCGTAAAGGATAAATACCACTTACTGCAAACTTTTTTACAAAAATTCCAACACGGTGGGAATCACGGTTGCGATTGGCTTGTGATTTTTAGTGAATCACAATTGTGATTATCTTGTGATCTGAGTCAAGTATATTTGTCATTTTCATTTATTGTTTTGTCATTTTAATCAATAAAATGTATTTTATCTCCTTAAAAGGGTTAGATATTTGGATGAAGTAGGTCCCCAACCACCAAAAATAACTAACATTTTTCAAGTGTGCTTGTGTGCAAGCTTAGATTCATATCTAGAAGAGTTTTTACCCACTTTATTCAATGAAAGAAACCACAATTGTCCCTCTCTTCATAATGGAAACATAAGCCCATTTTGTTTTAGTAGCATTGATTTGGATATTTCATATCAACTAATCCATCTTGTAGGTGATCTAAATCTAGGCGTACATTTGGGCGACCACGGTGGGCCTATTTTGGTTTCGGGAAACTCTTTTATAATTTCTAGATCTAACAATGTTTTCATTAAGGTTTTATAGTATTTTAAATTTTGTTTACTTTTTCCCTAACATTTCTATTGTAGATATAACATATGGTTTTATAGGTCTATTAAAAAAATATGGTCATAACCAGTCGTAACTATGAAGGAATTGCTATTTTTTGCACAAAAACTAAAAATCTAGGCTGCAAGGTAGTCATAGTTGCAATTTTGTTGTAATTTTGTTTATGAAAAAACCTAAAAAAATATTTATTTTTCTTAAGGGAATGAATTAGGAATTAACACACACTAAATACAGGTCCAAATAAGGGTAAATACCCATCCACATAACTATGGGAAGTGCTTGGGCATAAGCCCTAAAACTCATTGTGAGGAGTACCATAGGAACCCCAAAGTAGTTAGCACCTTGAGGGAACTGGCCAATGAAATGGGTACCCCCACCTACTTGACTAGTACACCCATGAGATTAGAGCCAAGGTTATCCTTAGTGATGGCCCCGATTTGATTGATCGAGCAAAGTAAAATCCAACTTGGTTAATCAAGGGGTAAAGTAAAGAGCTGTGACTAGAAATATTTCTAGTGTATAATGCTCGTTTGGATAATCCTTGGTATTTAGAGAGAGATCCTTTTATAGGAAGCCAACCAAAATGAACCCATATTATACCTTAAGATAAATGAACATTCGTATTCATAAAAAACCTTCTATTTTTGAGTCGTACTTGTGACTATTTTCTTCTCTCCAAAAACCTTTCTCACACTATCATACCTGTGTTTAATAATAATTAAAAGTTATGATGTTTCTTGTCTTAGTCACAATTACGACTATATTACAATTCTTCATCATATATTCTTCCTAGAATTAGTTGCGTAATCATGCTTGACTTGTCACCATCCACAACTCCTCCATTACGAATTTTGTTATGATTCTGATTTTTCCTAGATCTAGTTCAGAATCGTGAATGGTCTATAAAATTCCGATTACATAGGTCAATCATTTCTACATTCTCGTACTACATTCCAAATCTTTAGAGACTCGGTTGTAACTATAATGCACTGTGATTTTTAGTCATATCATTTCCCCATTTTCTCCCATTCTAGTTATCCTAGTCCCTATTTTCTACCCCTTGCACTCTCTGCTCTACCCATTGCGTGCTACGATGCATTACACACACGGTCTACTCCTTTCTTGCTTGATCCCTCACGGTTCTAATCCATCCTTTTCTCCATATCCTCACTTATTTTTGGTTGTATGCATGACCACCCTGCAACCTCCCCGTAATCATCCCACAACCTGTCTTGTAATTTCCTCAAAACCTTTGCTCAACACACTCACTTTGTGACTATAAGCCTACAATCCATTGCTTGCTCACACATGTTGATCGTAACCATAAGCGAATTACAACCCTGCACTACCCTATGAGGGTCTTAACTACTTCAAAACATTTCTTACCACTTCCCCACCTAGTCACACCTACAAATGGGATAAACACATGCCCAACACTACCCATTCACACCTAAAATTGGGTCTCTCCCACACCTACTCCTCACCACTTTTCCATTCTCTTTGAATTGCCACACATCTCACCACAAAAATTTGAGAGAATGTGATGATGAGGATTAACTCCCAATGTAATATAATCATACTTCCACAAGGAGAAGAGGAGTTACATTCATGAAATGGAAATTAACTCCTATATGATGCACTTGATGTAAGCGATGTGTATGAAGGAATCTATTAGACCCCCTTAGACACTAAGACAAGACCTATGACCTCACCTAAGTGAGATAAATTTCCACATTATGTGGAGATTTCAATAAGATGACAAGGAAAGTACACATGCCAAAACCCTTTCCATCATAACTTAGGATGAAGTGACAAGTAAGAAATGAGAAATGGGTCTGAAAGCTACACCTGATGAGGTACCCATGCACAACAAGGATATCAAGTAGTGAAGGAAAACCCAGTGGGAAAAACTTTCCACTTACAAGAGATGGAAGAATCACCTAAAAACCTAAGAAAGATGCATAAAATGGGTATCGAAAACTAAAGGCATGATAAGGTAACCATGTAAAATCTACAATCTCTTTAGAATAAGAAAAGAAAGAATACAAGAAGGCTACAAGAGAGACAATCGAAGATGTGAAGCCACAACCATATACGAACTCTATAACTCTATGAAGTCTCCAAGAAGAGTTATGATGACATGGTCCTTAATATAAATACTAAAGAATATCCATCTGCATTGAAAAATGTTCCTACCTTTGGGAAGGATAGAAATGGAGTAATGGAATTCCGCCCACTCTAAGAAGGAAACCGAAGGAAATAATACAAAGAACTCTAAATCTGGTCCACTTGAATGTGACATAGGTCTAGCAAATGAGTGCACAAGAACCAAAGTTAATGCCATGAACGTAGAACTATCAGAGTGAAGGAGAGGAACATCTTCCAAAGGAATTATCAAGTGAAGTGAAGGAAAACAAAAAAACCCCCAAAATAGTATAAAGAGGATCCACAAGAAAGGGTGGATGAATGATGGTTTTCAAAAAGTGGAAGTGATAAGAGTCACAAAAGGAGTATTCCCAAAAAGGAGATGAAGGAATCCTCCGAAATACTTGTAGAAGGATGATAAATACCCTTTATCATATCACAAGTAGGTACTGTGAAGAGATGACTAAGGTATGATAGATACTCATCCCAAAAGGGTGGCTTAACAAACAAAAGAGCAATGTATGAAAGGTATGAATCATCAATGCATGAAGGAGGAGTGGAAAGGGCATCACACACTTTGAATGTGGAAAGGAGGTAGATATAATGATAGTATGAGGTTGGATGATGGGATAAGAGGGGTGTCGACATTCTTTGAAAGGTGGCCGAGAGAAGGAGGAGAGGGTTTCTCAATAGTACTCTTGTCATCGAGAAATAGAAGAACAACCATCCTCATCAAGGATAGGAATAAACAAGTTAGTGTCATCGAATTGTCATCACATGAAGAGGTAGAGGAGATAACTATATTAGTAGGAAAAGAAACAATGATAATCTTTGTAGGGTCTTTAAATAAGGAATGAAGAATGTTATAAACAATGTGAGGCACTCTGTGTGTGCACAATGATGGTGGAGTGGCTTGGAAATATACGTCAAAAAAAAGAAAAAATGACCATCCTGCATTTGTTAAGTTAGTATTCAAGCTGATGATAATCATTGGGGAAATTACTCATCCATACAAGTATATATATAGCTCATCGCAAGTGAGAAAAAAATTCCATGCTCAAATGACACAATGCATAACTATCCATACTAAAAAGAAGAGGTAGAGGATGTAATGGAGAAACAATCCTATGAAGTGTAGGTATGGGAAAATAAATCTCCATGGTGTATCCAAAAAAAGAGTAAGAATTGTAGAATCAAGAAAAGAAGGGTGTAGGAAAACACATAAGGTTGTAAGATGTCGGACTCAATCGAGAATGCGTATGCATGCAATACAACACCCAAGAATAATGATAACCCCATGTTCGTGGAAATTTATAAGCACTTTGCATTTATTATAATAATGTATATTCATACGATGTGAGATAATTGACCACTCACCTTATAATAGGTGATGAATCACGTAAGAGTGGAGGCCATAATAAGTCTTAGTTGAAAACAAAGGAAAAACATGTAAACACACACAAAAGGGCAATCAAGGAATAAGGGGAAAACAAAAATTTTGGTGTGAGAAAAAACGTATCACATCACATAAGGGGCTCTCTTTTTCGTAAGGCTATGGTGGACGTGCTCATTAGTTCACAAATGAACAAGAGCACTATAATGATGATGAGCCAAAAAAATGGCCTAGAAAATCCCAATAACCCTATAACGAAGCCAATAAAAGATACTCCCCCTTAATGATGGAATTTTTAATTAATTTTCCTTTAATTAAATTTAATATAATTAAAAATAGATTTAAAAAAGGAAAAAATGATTAAAACTCAAAAGGTAAATTCCGGATCACCTAGGCTCAAAGGTGAGCCGAGATCATGGCAAGCGAGTTGGTTTGAGGGGTGGTAAGTTGCTTGGTGGGAGAGATGTGGCGAGTCCTCAAGCTACTAGGTGAGTTGAGGCACCAAGTTATCTGGGTGAGTTGTTGGTGAGTTTTTTGGGTGAGTCGAGATGGGATGGTGTGTTGGGTCCACGCGAGTCATGTGAGCTAAGGTGTTGAACACGGGTTGGTCGACAAACCGAGCTAGGGGACGAGATGACGCATTGGTTTGAGTGCTTGATGGGTGAGATGGATACCAAAGAGAACCTCCATGCATTGAAATTGAATTAAAGAGTCACAACGTGTTGAGCAGTGAGCTCCATGTGGCGAGGGTGAGTGAGATGTCGAGTCACAGTGTAATGGCCAAGTTAGGTGTAGATAAAGTGAAATTCCTAGGAGAAAATGGAGTAGAGACCGAGAGGTGTAACAATGAAAAGTCATATAATGAGGTAACAAATGAACCAACAAAGTGAGATCGAGAGGATCCAAAGTAAGGCGAGTGTTTCATGAAAGTAATATAGGCCGTAAGTGGGAGGCCGAGGAAGTGAGCCGAGGTGAACACAGGGACACACCTCGTGGAGCCAAGTTGAGTAATCATAGAGAGGAAAACCAAGGTCGAATGTAAAAAGAACATGGGAGAGCTTGAATGGTAGCACATTAGGGTCTATCTAGAGGAGCTCAAAGAGGAGAATTCAAGAGTAATATTACGCAAAATAAAGAACAAACAACTTGGAAAGATGATTCACGAGAGAAGGGAAAGTTCGGAGAGAAGCGAGGAGCTCGAGAACTATAAACCAGTGTAAGAAGATGTAAAATCCAAGGAATATACAAAAGAAGAGCTCAAGGAGAATGTAGGAACATAAGTAGGTTGGGCGAAAGCTGAATGCGAGTTAAAGGAGTCCACACAACATAGAGAAGTAGACAGGTAGGCAGGCAATGCGGCGAGATGACGAGCTGCAACTAGCCAACTCGATGAGATGGGGATGAGTTAGGCCAAAAAATAGATCAACACACCTTCTAAAATCTTCAAAAATGTACTTCAAACTCTAATCTTGTTGAATTTGCACACAAAAAAACTTGCAAAAACACCTACAAACACATAAGACCAAACAAAAAACCAAAAAACCAAGCGTAATACCTCTAAGTATAAATGAAAATAAAATGAATCAATGTAAATAACGCATGAATGAAATAAAAATTACGAAGATTATATAAGAAACCGGTAAGACCATGAATTCGAGAGTAGTAGTGAATGGAAATTGGAGAGTGGTGCAGTTCCCAACAACATGCTCTGATACCATGTGAGAGAAAATGAGAATGAGGATCAAAAGGGATAATGCACACATTAACTGAGTTGCACTTGAATGGCAGTGTGATGAAGTTCCATGAGGAAGTGAGACTTTAACCATGAAATGTGAATACAAAGAAAGAGGTCTAACATTCTCATATATAAGAAAAAGGGTACAAATAGGAGTGTTGTGTAACTCCCAATGCAAGATAATCATACCTCCATAAGGGAGAAGAGGATTTACATTCCTTAAATGGAAAGTAACTTCTGTATGATGCACTGCGACGTCACAATGATACGTATGATGGAATATGTCATAACTCCTAGGACACCTAATGACCTATGATCTCACCTAAGTGAGATGACTCGCCACGTGATGTGGACAATGTTGTAAGATGACACAGAAAGTACACACACCAATACCCCCCTTCATCGTAACTTAGGATGAGGCGGAAAGTTAGAAATAAGAAATGGGTCCCCAGAACTACGTTTGATGAGGTACCCATGCACAACAAGGATCTCAAGTAACGAAGGAAGACCCAATGGGAAAAACTATCCACTTACAATAGATGAAAGACTCCTTTAACAATTGAAGAAATATGTGTCAAACAGGTCCCACAACTAAAGGCATGATAAGGTACCCATGTAAAAATTGCAATATCTCTAGAAGAAGAAGAGAAGAGAGGCATGAGACAAGAGAGACATAGAAAGATGTGAAGCTATAGCCAAATCTAAAATTTGTAACTTTGTGAAGTCTCTAAGAAGATTTTCGATGATGTGGTCCTCGACCTGTAGACTAAAGAATATCCATCCGCATTGAACAATGTTCATGCCCTTGGAAGGATAAAAATTTAGTACTAGAAGTCCGCCCACTCCACGAAGGAAACTGAAGGCATCAATAAGAAGAACTCCAAATATGGTCCACTGGAATGTGACATAGGTCTAGAAAATGAGTGCACAAGAACCAAAGGTAATGCCATGAATGTAGAAATTTTAGAGTGAAAGAGAGGAACATACGCCAAAGGAATGCCAAAGTGAAGTGAAAGAAAAACAACAAAATCCACAATAGTAGAAATAAGATCCATAAGAAAGGTCGGATAAATGATGGTCTTAGAAAATTTGGAATTGATAAGAGTCCCAGAAGGGGCACTCCCAACAAAGGAGATGAAGGATTTCTCTAAAACACTTGTAGAAGGATGAGAAATACCTTGTATTGCATCACAAGTGTGTCTTGTAAAGAGATGTTTAAGGTATGTTAGATACTGATCCCAAAAGGTTGGCTCGAAAAATAGAAGAGCAATCTATGATAGGTATGAATCATTGATGCATGAAGGAGGAGTGGAAAGGGCCTAACACACTAAAAGTGGAAAGGAGATAGATGTAATGATGGTATCGATGGGATAATAGGGGTGTCAACATTCTTTGAAAGGTGGTGAGAGAAGGTGGAGAGGGGTCGTCGGTAGTATTTTCATCATCGAACTAGAAGAAAAACCCTCATCATCAAAGATGAGAACAAGTAAGTACGTGTCGAGAAGCATTGTCATCACATGAAGAGGTAGAGGAGATAACTATAGCGGTGGGAAATGGAACATCAGTAATATATGAAGGGTCTCCAAATACGAGAATGTATAATGGTCTAAATTGTATGCGAGGCACTCGTGTGTGCTACATGATGGTGGAGAGGCCTAGAAATGTACGTCAACAAATGAAAAATGACCATGCTATGCAAGTGTCAATCTAGTCTTCAAGTTGATCATGATCACTGGGGTAGGTACTCGTCCATACAAGTAGAGATAAAGGCCATTATGAGTGAGAAAACATTCCATGCTCGAACACCACAATGCATAATTAGCCCTACCAAGAAGAAGAGGTGGAGGTTGTAATACATAAATGGTCTTATAAAGTGTAGGTCTAGGAAAAGTAATCTCCATGGTGCATCCGCAAAAGAGCAAGAAGTGTATAATGCAAGAAAATAAGGGTGTAATAAAACACATAAGGATGCAAGACATCAAACTCAACTAAGAATGCATATGCATGTAATACAACACCCAATAATAATGATAACCTCCATGTTTGTGGCTCTTTATAAGTAGTGCGCTGATTACAATAAGGTGTGTCGGTGCATGCGTGAGGGAGTTAACCACTCACTTTACAATAGGTGATAAATTGTGCAAGAGTGGAGGCCACAATAAGTCTCAGTCAAAAGCAGAGGAACAAGGGGAAAACAAAATTTTTGGTGTGAGAAAAAATGTCTCACCTCGCATAAGGGGCTTTCTTGCCACAAGGTTATGGCATCATACTCACTAGACCGCAGCGAAGAAGAGCACCACAATGATGACAAGCCAAAAAATGGCCTAGAAAATCCTAATACTATATTGAATCCAAAAATAGATACTCACCCCTTAATGATGGAATTTTTAATTAATTTTCCTTTAATTAAATTTAATCTAATTAAAACTAGATTTAAAAAAGGAAAAAATGATAAAAATTCAAAAGAGGGAAGAGGGAGTTAGCTAGGCTCAAGGGCAAGCTAGATTAGCTTGGAAAGATTCCTAGTGAGATGGTTGGAGAGGGTGGCAAGTTTATTAGTTGGTGAGCCGGGAGATTTTGGAGAGTGCTTAGTTAAGATGAGGCACCAAGTTGTGCAGGTGAGTGGCTGCGACAAGTTATGCAGGTGAATCGAGCTTGGTTGGTGCGTTGGGTCCATGCTAGCCATCCGAGTCGGGGTTTTGAACACAAGTTGGTCGATAAGAGGAGCTAAGGATGGGTTGACACATTGGCTTGAGTGCTTGACAAGTGAGTGGCATGACTAAGGTGAACCTCCATGCATTGATGTTTAATTGAAGAGTCATGGTGTGTTGAATGGAAAGATCCACGTGGTAAGGGCGAGATGAAGTGTTAAGTAACAATGTAACGACCGAGTTAGGTGTAGAGAATGAAATGCACAAATTAACATGAAGTAGAGACTAGAGGAGTAATGGAGATGAGCTCGGGAATGAGGTAACATTTGAAATAGTGGTGAAAGCAAAGGATCCAAAGCGGGGCCAAGTGGTCGGTGAAAGAAACATAGGAAAAATGTTGATATCAATTTCACCTCTACGGTTGGATTGATAGGAAAAAGGGGTTAAAACTAGATCAACCTTGAATATGGCGGGGTTTCAAGGTACCTATGGATGATCTTTGGTGGATGTTGATTGTTACACTCCATGAAGAAAGGATCAAGCTCCTTTCATGTGAATAAATTTGCAATCAAAGACACTACACAAGGGCAGATTTATAATATGGATATGCGGGTTACCTGGAAAAGGCCAGTTCCTAGAAGTGAAAGGACTTCCTTATGTCGATGTCAACCCACTTTTAAAAACAATTAAGTTTATTTGTGAAAATGAGATATAACATAAGATACATGAAAATAAATGATCAAATGTCTATTAATTAATTAGTTTACTACAAATATCCACCTGAAAATGATAACATGAAAAGAAATGTAACTATGGTTCAAAGTCGGAATCTAGGTCAGTTTCGTGTTCTGGAGAAGTTTGATCCCATATAACAGACTAGATCATCCTCCTCAGAGAAATACAAGTCGAGCTCCTTGATGTAGTCATCTATGAAGAAATTGGAGCACTCCTCCTCGATATTATCTTGACATACAAAATTAGAGTTAGAGTCTACAAGGTTGACTTCACTTTGTAGTTTTGATTCAAGGACAATATCAAAATTTTTAGGGATGTTGAATCCCACTTCGTGTTGGTACTCGAACCAGGCTAGATCAGCTTGGATACACTGCACTTCATAGTAGGCCTCTCAGAGCTCATCAGTGGCCTCACAGATCCTCTGAGTGGATTCAAAGATAGTCTTTAACCTATCGATAGGAGTGGCGTGAATGCTGCACAACTCTAAGTCATGCAATAGATCATATTGTTCCCAGTGAAGAGGATGGTGAAGAATCGAAGAGAATTGATATTGGTGATTGGGTGGTTAGGTCCACCTATGACCATCTAAAAATCCATGTTTGACAGAAGATTAGTAACAAAATGGATTAAAAAATCGATAATAACTTGTGAATGAAATTTGACTACTAAAGAGACAAAAACATAGGAAACATAGGAGATCCTAGGAAACACAAGAGATTCCAAGGATCATAGGTGATTATGTAGGACTATGACAGACTACTAAAATGAGTGATCTAATGATTGCTAAGAAACTATGATCTTATAAAGGAAACAATGAGATAAATAATGATCGAGACAAGTATGTTTTAAGATTAAAAGTAGAGTTAAAAGTATGTGATAGAAATTGATTAATGATTAGATGCGAGAGGGTGATATAGATCATTTTTGACAATGAAGCGAGCTTCTAAAAAACTCCAAAATGCTTGATGGACGTGACCGTGCTTTGGCTAGGTGTAAAATGACACCGATGAAACGATAACGCGTTTGATAATGCTTGATAATGCTCTTGAATTTTCCTGGATGGTCATGAATGGTCTTGAAGAGAAGTAGGAAAATTGGTATTTATAGATTTTGGAGACCGAGGAAATCCCAGTGTTTTCGGTTAGTTTAGGTTTCAATGAGATATGAAGAGATAAATTTCTAGTTTTGAACTTAGGTGTTATGGGTGTTCGAGGATAAGAGTGGAGTCGTGTCAAGATGTTGATGGGGATGGGGTTAGATGAGAATAGAATTGGTTAGGATAAATGGAAAGTGTTTTTAGTAGGTTTCCTATTTAAATTAGTCATAACTAGTGTGAAGTAGGGGCTTGTCATAGGGATGAGGATAGAGGTGGTTAGGATAGGTGTAGGGATACATTTAGAAGGTTTCTAGTTAAACTAGTCGTAACTAGTGGGTTATGATGAGTTCACATGGCGAGGTGTAGGGATGAAGTGGAATATGTGGATTAACTAATTAATTAATTAATTAGCCATGGGAGGGGAATGTGACTTAGGAAATGTGAGATTAATTAATTAATTTAAGGGGTGTAGGGGTAATGACCTAGGTTTAGGGATGTCATTTAAATGATGCGATGGCGAGTTTAAACAAGTTAATTAAATAGACAACTTAGGTCATGAAATGGTATGTAGATGGGTATATTTATTCGATTATTTGTGTGGGAACGGGGTGTGTAGATTTTTGGTGTCTACATTTGCCCCTTTTTTCAGCGTCTTAGCAAGGTGTTAGACAAAAATGATCAAGAATGTTTGGTTGTATGGGTGATTCAAGTTGTAGCGTAATATAGGAAACACTAGTTATTTGTATGTGTTTCATTTTCAAAGGTTTCCCTAGTCTAAGGGGGTACCAAAACAAAGTGTGCTTACCAATGGATCAAATTGATAGGGAAACTAAGGGGTATACACTTATAGATGTGTGATCTACGGAAGTAGGCTAGTTTAATGGTAAAGCCAAATGATGGGGGCAAAAGGATGTGTCCCAGGACGTATGATGAGTCCTAAAAATTGGTGTTTGTTTGTTTGACTTAGGTGTTTGGGTCTTTTGAAAGTAAAAAACTTGTGAAAATGGTGTTTTATCATGTTTAGGGGTGCAAACGCTGACAATGGTCACTAAAAATAGGGTGAATCCTTGACGTTTAGGTGAATCTCCGAGATTGGTACAAATCACCGATGATTGAATTGTGGTGAAAATTGGGGCATATAAATACCCAAGCCCTATAGTTTATTTTTTAAATTTTAACCACGGGGTAAAAAATGGCTTAGTGAATTGTTTTTGATCATTTTAAGGTGAGTTTAAGTGATTTGATAGGATGGCGTCCTCTAGCAAAGAGAAAACCACCAACGAACAGAGGTAAGTGAATTTCATTTTATTTTTGTGTGATTTTGAGTAGTTTTAGGTTTTGGCTATCGTTTTTGGGGTGTATGGGTGCCCTAGCAAGAATTGCTAGCAATTGATGCAATCGCCGATGATTGAAGTAGAATCATTAACGATTGAGATGAATCGCTGGTGATTCATCTGTGTTTGTGATAGTTTTGAAAAAAGTCTTTGATGTTTTTAGATGTTATTGGTGCATTTTATTGAATTTTGATATATATTTATGGATGACACTAATTTTTGGTTTGTTTATTTTTGTAGGTGGATATAAAATTAAACATTCAAGACTACATTCCATTGATTTTAGAGTAGGTGAGGGAGGATATGTCAGATGATGATTAGGATCATAGAGAGGTTGTCGATTTTGGTCTTTATGAGGCATTCTGACAGATCTATAGATGTTTGGGCTTGATCTGCCATTCATTTAGAGAGATGGAGATTTTCCACCAACACCTTTTGGTTGCTCATGGGAGAGATCAACATTACTCTGGAGGATGTTCACTACTTCATGAGACTAATAATCCATGCAATGGTGGTATATACTATTACTGAGGTAGAGAGGGATGGTGTGATGACTAGGTTGTATGGTGGGGATGTCACTGAAGTCAGATATGAGTTAGGGGTTTTGCTTATGTTCGTGTCTATTTACTCTGAGAGAGTGGGCCATGTTCGGATGACTATGATGATGATAGCCATCATGTGTTATGATTTTCCAGATTCTAGGAGTGGTCATTTTCCATGGATGATGATAGGGGTTATGGCTGAGATGATGGAGTAGTACACTATTTTTAAGTGGGGCCTACCTTACTTGCCCATAAATTCGAGAGAGTTGTGGGCATGGAGGGATCACAAACATTATGGTATAGATGTTGGATTTTTGTTACTGAGCTTGGGATCTATAGCATATTGCTATTGCTAGACCACGGGGTTCTTATGGGGCATCGGTGACCAACACACCTTGGTTTTATGAGATGGAGGTCGACACGGTGGCTCTGTGGGGAAGAGGACATAGACAAGATTATACAAATACTTATTATCTAGGTTACAAGTGGGAGATGTAGAGTGGAGGCCCTATTTGGATTTACCATCCTATCCTAAGTATCCTCAGGATTTACTTGGTTTATAGTAGCCTATGTGGTTCTAGACATGAAAAGTGGGTGAGCACAAGTTGCTTCATTTTGATCATGTTTAATGACAATTTAGATTGGTACATGGAGTTCCTAGTGAGCTTGTTTAGTATAGGTGGGAGGAGATGGATGTAGATACTCCGAGGGTAGTGGTGATGAGACCTACCGCTATTATTGAGTGGTCGGGGTTACGAGGCCCTAATGAGGAGGGAGTGATTGTCTTTGATTGATGATGCAAGGGTTACCCTAGAGTAACTACACGGTGGGCTCCATATTTGAGAAGTTTTGATAGATTCCAAGTAGCACAAAGAGTTACGTAGCGAGTGAGATGAGTATGGGCTCGGATAGAGGGTGGAGCACATGGAGGGAGGTAGAGCTAGATTTTGAGGATGAGGATGAGGATGAGGTGATGATAACTCAACTCTTATGTTATTGTAGTGATGATGACCAAGAAGGACACAGTGGAGGGAGAGAGAAATATACTGATTAGGAGAGAGCGTGATGATTTGATTGGCGTATGGGATACCCTCATTGGAGGGAGAGATGAACTAATTGTGGAGAGGGACGGTGAGGGAGATGAGAGATATGATGATGGGGGAGTGAGATAGTCTCGTGTGTAGAGTTTATAGGTCTTACCGAGAGACAAGTACAAGGGTCATTATGATTATTTGAGGAAGGCCTTGGGAATCATAGGACCTTCCATATCTGGTGTGGAGTTATCAGTGATGGCTCACTTTAGAAGGTAGAGGGGGCATCTACAACACCTCCTCCATTTGGGATGATTTCGGTGGTGCATTTATGATCTTTGTGTGGGAAGAGCGAGACTATTATGTTTGTATGATCATCAAGAACTACCTGGATGCCACTTTGTATGTAGATCATTTGGGTTTCTGTGGGGTGGTTAAAATAGCAGTGAGGCCTATTGTGAGTACAATTACTATGGGACAACCACCTTGGAGGCAAAAGGGAGTGGACGATGGAAAGGGAGGAGTTAGAGGTGAGGTCATGGTTACGAGTGTTCCTAGAGGGGGTGGAGACACAAGTTATGTTGGAGGCACACATGCTCCTAGAGGAGAGGGCAATGCTAGTACAATACTAGGAGATGTAGATTTTACTAGTTTATTTGGATGTATATGATATCATATGCTCACAGAAGCCCATTTTTGCATGATGATGACATATACTAATTTTTTGGACTTTTATTATGATGTATACTAAAATTTGATTTATACATATATATATGACGATGATGATGGGTTTTATGGTTTATATTGTTTTTTAATTTACATGTGTTATATGTTATATGTTATATGTTTTCATTTGAAATGTGCTAATGTTTAGATGGATTTCGATGGAAAGTATGGTTTGTGAACATGTTTGGTTACATATGATTGAGTGTGGTGGAATGTTTAATTAATCCAAAATGATTTTGTGACGTTAAAATATGCTACATAAAAATGTAACTGAATAAAATGAGGTAAAAAATGAAATGATTGCCTCATTATGGATCAAATATATATGTGACATGTTTTTAAAAAAACTTGCACTTATAGCCTTATCAAATCTTAAATAATATTATCAATGGGTAGTAACACAAATTAGGATAGAAATGTAAGTTTGAGTGAATGTGATTTTATATGATGACGGAAGGTATTATGTGTATGTAGGTTTATGTGGGAGAAAAGGATCTCCTTTTTAACAAGTTTCATAGGAAAAATGCCCCAACAAACTGATTGCGATGGGAAGCTGCTATAATGGGAAAATTGATCGATGCGGGAAGCTTTCTTGGATGCTCTTGATATTGATGTATTTTTGAATGTTGATCAATGTGGAAAGCCTTTTACATGAGTATAAATCCTTGAGGAATGGTCTACATATGGTTGTCCTTTGAGGGATCGGTCCATGATTTTGACAGTAAATCTGTTCTTGAAGGGATCAATATACTTTTATATGTTTGATAATGATTTAGACTTGTGAATAACTATCCTTAAAGGGATCAGTCTAATTTTTTATATGTTTGATAATGATTTAGACTTGTGAATAGTTGTCCTTCAAGGGACTAGTCTATTATATTTTGATATTTTGATAAAAGGATCATCCAAATGATTTTTTTCCATGCATTTTTGAGCTGAGAGAAAAACCCTAATAAACTATTTAAAGGAGGGGGAAAGATGCGCATACGACCTACACACACATGTTCCATGTCATGTTTTTAGTACGAGATGGATGGGATTAATGATTTTAAGGGGTTCCTATAAGAGAGGAACTTAAAATGAAAGATGCGATGAACAAAGCCATGGTGTTCATCTTTAAGGTGTATTTAGGATGTTGACGAGATAACCACATACTTTCAAATCATTACAATGATATGATGAAGTGATAGGATTTGGATGTAACTATTGTCATGATGATTAATTATTTAACAATAGAAAGGCGCAAGTGCGAAGCATTCAAAGGTTCCCTTTTAGGTTCCCCATCAAGATAAGTGAGACGATACACTCCTAACCCATACTTGTGAGTAATAATGTATGGACCAATCCAATTGGGGAAAAATTTCCATGTTTACTCTGTTCTAATGTAGTGACATTTTGATTTTATTTAAGTACAAGATCACCAATTTTAAAGTCATGTTATTTGACATGTTATTATATGCTCTACTAACACATTCTTGATAGACTTGATGGTGTTCGAAGCTGTTAAACATTTTTCATCTAACAATTCAAGTTGTGCTAAATCAGTCTTGGTGATACTCTTCATCAAGAATGAAATCCTTGAGAGATACACAAAGTGAAGGAATTTGGACTTCAAGATGTAGGAATACTTATAATCCATAGATGAGTGAATAGTGCATAGCATGCTGTGTAGGTGTGTAGATGCTAGTTCGATAAGCCCAAAGAGAAAACGAGATTTGGAGATGTCAATTCCTTCTGCATCATCTATTGTCTTCATAAGAATTTTATTAAGTGTTTTGTTAGAGGCCTCAACCTATCCATTTTCTTGGGGATAATATGGTGATGAGAAACTGAGCTTGATGTTAAATGTATCAAAGATCTTTTTAACTTCTTTATTTTTAAAGGATTTTCCATTATTCGTGATGAGTTTATACGAGATACCAAAACGACATATGATATTTTGATATATGAAGTTGATGATAGGCCCTGATTTTGTTGAGGTTAAAGGGATGGCTTTAACCCACTTAGTAAAGTATTTAGTTGCTGTTATAATGGAATGATGTTGTTGGGATGATTTAGGATTGATCGCACCAATGAGGTCTAACCCCCATTGAGAAAAGGGCCATAAGTCTTGAGTTGGTTGTAATGATTGAATAGGGATGTGAATGAGATCTGAGTGGAGTTGACATTTAACACACTTATTTATGTATGCAAAAAAATATTTGGTGATGGTAGGCTAGTAATACCCTAGTCATATGACATGTTTAGTGATGGAATTTTCGTTGAAATGACCACCACAGATGCCATCATGGACCTCTTTGATTGCTTTGATTGATTCATGTGATTTAAGACATCATAATAGTATACCATCAAAGCTACGTTTATAAAGGATACCACCTATGATGATGAAGTGAGTGACACGTTGAAGAAATGATCATTTAACACCGTGTGATAAATTTGATGGCAGTTTACATTTAGTGAGATAGTCATATATCTGAGTGTACCATAGATTAGGTGGATTATTGTCAATGAAATTAATAGAAGGAAGCTCATTTTGATGTGAAGGATGATCCAAATATTGAACAACTACAAACATCTTAGTGTTATTCTTAGATTTTTCCATTTCTAATGGGATGAGGGATCTGAGAGATGCCATAGTGTCTGCAAACCTGTTAGAAGATCATGAAATATTTTGAATGGTATAATGATCAAATGCACCGAGGAGAAAGTCAACAAAAATTTATATTTTTGGAGGATTTCATTCTTACATTGATATTCTCCTTTGACTTTACTGATGACAAGTTGTAAATCTCCATAGATTTCTAGAATGTGGACACCTAAGAGAATAACAATATTTAGACCCATGATTAAGGCTTCATATTCCGCCATGTTGTTAGTACATTCGAAATTAAGTTTGAATGATAGTGAAAGTGGAATATTCTAGGGAGGTATGATAATGACTCGAATCCTCCCCCTTCTTGGAATTTGGCACCGTTGAAGAAGAGAGTCATTTGAATAGGGATAAAATCAGATTCATCAATGTTGTTGATGGATAAATCAGAGAAGTATTCATGAAGGATTTGATTATCTAGAAGGGGTGCATTAGGAGTTGATTTGCAATGGCTTGACCTTTAATAGATTTTTGAGATATGATTTCGAGGTCAAATTCAGTCATGAGCATAAGCCATCGAGTTATGTGATCATTATGATAAGGTTTAGTGTGCATGGTTTTAAGTGGATTGGTTTAGATGAAAACACATGCCTTGCGATTGAAGAGATAATGTCGAAGTTTGGAGGTGGTGAAATATAACACACAACATAATTTTTCAGCTTCGGTATAGTGTGTTTCATACTCATGGAGTGTGTGGCTAATGTAGTATACAACCTTGATTATCATAGTGGGTGAGCATAGCTCCTAGAACATGTTCTGAAGTGGATATGTATAGATAAAATGGCTCCCCTTCATGAGGTGGAGTAAGCACATGAGGTGATAATAAATATTGTTTGATTTTTTGAAGGCTTTCTGAAATCAAAATCTCAATGGAAGCCTACGTCTTTGCGGAGCAAATGGTGAAATGGTTGACAACGATAAAAAAATTGTGATATGAAACATCGAATTGAATACAATTTACCTTAGAGGCTATGCAGTTGTTTAAGACTAGATGGTGGAGGTATTATAATGATTTCTCTGAGATTTGTTGGGTCAACTTTGATGCCTCGAGATAGATATAATGAATCCTAAAAATTTTCCAGTGAGAACACCAAAAAAACACTTTGCAGGATTAAGACAAAGACAAAATTGGATGAGATGAGTAAATATTGATTCAAGGACATCAAGATGGTTTTTTGTGATTTAGATTTTCATAAAAGGTCATCGACGTAGTCTTCAACAATTTTGTTGATGAGGTCATGAAAAATGTATGTCATGGCATGTTGATAAGTAGCCCCTACATTTTAAAGACCAAATGGCATGACATGGTAGCAAAAGGTTCCTCAAGGGTGATGAAAGAAGTTTTGTGTTGATCATCGAGGGCAATGAGGATTTGGTTATAACCCAAAAATCCATCCATGAGGAAAGCATTTTGTGGATGGTTGTTAGGTTGATGCGCTAATCTATATTTGGAAGAGGGAAATAATCTTTGGGATAGGTGAGATTGAGATCCACGATGTTTGTACAAATGCGTATCTTACTTGATGCTTTGGTTGTAGGGATGGTGTTAGAGACCCAATTTGGATAGTCAATGGGTACGATAAAGTTGACAAATAGAATGTGTTGCAACTGTTCCTTAACAAGGAGAGCTATTCGCGGATGCATTTTACAAAGTTTTTGTTTAACTAGTTTAGCATCGGGATATGTGACTATGTTGTGTATGACGATGTTAGGATCAATTCCGGGCATATCACTATATGACTAGGTGAAGGCTTGGTGATACTTTGTTAAAAATGAGGTGAAATCGTCCAGTTCTTATGGATTTAAAGATTGACCGACCTTAATTATGCGAGGATCCGAGGGTACCTAAGTTAATGTCAAGAGTGGATTTGTTAAGGAGAGTTGATGTGTTAGATGGTAGGTATTTATGAAGAAAATGGTCTTCAGCTCCCATATGGGAAAGGATATCTGGTCATCCTGACATTGGAGGATATCTAAGAGGTGAATCTTCCTCAACCATTTCTGGCCAAACAAGGGGTAATGATTTAGTGGAGTGATTGGATTGATAAGTAAGTGGCCCTAAAGATATGAAATTAATTAAAAAAATTTAGGTGGGATGGATATGGTGTCGTCTGTATCCATAGGATCTTCAGGGTTTGTTGATGATGGTTCTAATTCAGAAATAGACATGGATGTAGCAACTTCGGATGTAGTGGATTTGGATGTTTCGGGAGTGGAAATTTTATGCCCTAAACCATATTTTTCATAGGCTCTAAGAGAATGTTGTGTGATCAAGTTATGGGTCCCTTGTTCATAAAGACTAAGGCCAAAAATTCTCCACACACAACGATGAAGATACATGTGAGTAAAGTTTGGATTTTCAAGGGATCTGAATTCTAATGTGAATGACATGGTGTGGTGTGGATTGATAACATGGGATGGAGGATTATCAAGTCCCCCATATAAGAGGTTTGTTTTAAGATAAGAAGGGTGTAAGAGATGACATCTCCTACATTTGGTTCATACATGGGTTGTTTTTCAGGGAAACCATATGTTTTGGGTGAAGGGATGGAGTTAAGCATGAGGAGATGATATTCCCTAGTGTAAGATGCTTTATAGCCTCACCGAGATAGAATCATCTAGTAACTTGGAAGAGGGGATATATGTGCTAGTAGATGCTTCATCAGATGATGCAGATGTGGATTTAGGTACAAGGATGTCGTTTGGGCGGTACATCATGTAACAATTAGCGAATGGGTTTAGATCGGCGGGAAAATGAAAGTTTGACCTTCGTGTTCATATTTGAGACAACGATGGAGGGTCAAAGGAACACAACGCATGGTGCATATCCAAGGGTGTCCTAATAACATATTGTATTGAAACTCTCCTTCTATAATGTAGAAGAGCTCAGGTAGGGTTTTGACACCGAATTTAAGTGGTAAAATAATAGTGCCTATTGTAGGTGCAATAGTGTCATTAAAATCTCTTAGTAAAATTGGAGTTTGAGTGATGACGGTGTTGGGTAGTTTAAGTTGGTCAAAGGTGAGGGAGGATATAATGTTAATGGTGGCACCACTATCAATCATGACCCTCTTGATGGAGATGTCATTGATTTGAGCAAAGAATGAAGAGTGGTAGGTCATGGTCCTTCGATATGAGAGAGGGAATTTTAGATGGTTCGAATGATATAGCGGCGAGATGCTTTAAGGGAACCTACAAAGTTTGTGAAAGGAACAAGATCATTGGCTGGTATGGTTATGGATTGGAGGGCTTCTATCATAGCTTGTTTTTGAAAAGGTGATGTTTGGACTAGTTCATAAAGTGACATCCTGACAAGGGATTGGTGTAATTGTTTGATAACAACCTTTTTACCATAGTGAAAGGGGGTGTTGTTGTTTGTATTGAAATTTTGGATCCGTGTGGTGTTTGATTAGATACCTCAAGAGCTAAGGAAATAGATACTTTGGGTTTATCAGATGAAGTGATAATTCAGGAGGTGGTGGTATAGCGATGAAATTTTTACCTTTCTTAGGCTCAAATGGCTCTTTGTCATAATTTTGTGAATGGGTAGTGATGTGTATGATGTCGAATCGATGAGAATACATTTTAGGGATGGATTCTTCAGGTTTTGATGAAAATGATGTTGATGTTGGTGTTGTGTTTGATTGAGAAGGAAGGAAGAGAGGACTGCCAATTTCTTGAAATTTTAAGTGAAAGGCCCTACAATATTCTATGGAATGGCCTCGTGTTCTGTGGTAATCACAAAAAACATTGAAGTCATACCAGATAGGTTTCCATCCTTGATGATCTAGATAACTTAGGAGGTGGTAATGTAATAAGTGACCACTGAAGGAGATCATCTAAGATGGTGGCATAATGCCCCTTAGGTGCAGACATGGATGGTAACGAAGATTTTCCTATATTTTCCTCGGGAGGAGGTAAAACTTTAGCTACATGTTGTTTATTTGTTGGTCGTGGAGGATTTCTAGGTACTACAATGGATGGAGGATGAGGACCCTGTATGGGTGGCCATTGGTGAGGCTACTTGTACTTGTGTGATAGGTGAGGGATAAGGACCTAGTACAAATGCCTATTGTTGGGGATAATTGGACTGTGTGAAAGGTGCAGGATATGGATTGAATGTAGGGGTTTGGTAGGTGGATTTTGACCCTGAGATAATAGGGTGATTAACATGTATAAGGGAGTGAGGTCCACGTAAAGGGATTTGATCGGGAAAACATATTGAGGGCTCTTGAAGACCTGAACAACACCTTGTTTATGAGGCCCTTTTGTGGTTTTGGATGGACTGGGTGTGGTTGACGAGGATGAAATAGAGTTGGATTTCCCTAGGGTAAAGGGTGTTTTGGATTGTTTATCGGATGTGGAAGGCGCGAGAGGATATATGTATGGATTTGATAATGGCATGTGATGAGGGTGTGGGGATAGTTTTAGTAATTTTCTCAACAGGTGAAGATTCAATAGTCATAGTTTTGGGCTTGTTGGATACTGGTATTGATTCTGCGGGTTTCATTTTGGTAAACAATGAGGTGGGATGAAGGATAGGCTCTATATTTTTCATTGTATTGATGGTGTGGGCAACATTTATTTGTGGTTATTCTGAGGATGAGGGTGATTTAGAAAAGGTTGCTTAAATATGTCAAGGTTTTGATTCGGGGGTGCATTTGGGTTATCTAAGTGGAGTTCACCCTCATGGATCAAATCTTGATGTACATTCTGAGAACATGCAACACCTTTCGATGTCATGTCTATTAACCCTATGGTATTTACAATAGTCATTATCTCGGTACCAAATGGGTTTAGATACTGATGTGTCAATGGGTTGAATAGGTGGGAGAGATATTATGTTGGTGGCAAGTAGTTTGTCAAAAACTACACTGTAAGTCTCTCCTATAGGTGTATAGCTACGTTGTTGATGAGAACACTCGGTAGTGGGATTTTACTTGGGAGAAGATTTAACTACAATGACATTGGCAGATGTTTTGGAATTATTGAGGTTGGATGATGACTTAGATGGAAACTCAACTTTTGGTTTCTTAGGATGAAGCTTAACCCAACCATCTTCTAGAGCTCACAATTCCAATTTACAAGCCATGGTAAAAGCCTCATCAAAAGTTTGAAATGATTGGATTTGTAATGTGGATGAGATATTTTTGTGCATGCATGAAAAAATACTTTGATTGATTATGTCTTTGGAAATGAAAAGGATAGTTGATTAATGACACCTCTCAAAAGGGTGAAGAAATCGGAAATAGATTTGTCTTCGAATTGTTTGATAGCATATAGGTCTTTGATAGTGATTTTGCAAGATATATTTATAAAAAAGTGTTCTAAGAAGAGTTGAGAAAGTTTTGTAAAGTAAAAAAAGGAATGTTGCGGAATACCATTATACCAATCTAAGGCAGGACAAACAAGGGACATATGAAAGGTCCTCAACATAAGGTCTTGATCGTGAGCTATTAGATAATAGGCATGACAAAAAGCACGAATGCGTTGTTAAGGATCTTCCTTGCTATAAAATTTGATGAACTTTGGAAGTTCCCAGTGAGGCGGATAGGATTTATATGGCACTAAAGGGTGAATGGGCTCATTGCAAATTTGGTCATAGGAGAGCACATTCTTAGGTGCGGATGAAGTAGCTTCAAGACTAGATATGGACCTCACAAGAGCTTGCAGAGGATTTGGTTGAGCTTTTTGTTGCGAGGATGAGCTAGGTTGAAATGAAAATTGGCTAGGATGTGAGTATGTTTGATACTACTGAGGAATGCCTTGCTAGTAAGGAATGTTTTGTTGGGGACATTTTGTTGAGGAACATTCTGCTAGTAAGGGACATTCTGTTACAAGATATTATATTGTGGAATGTTTTTTTGAGGCATGTATTATTGAGGTATCTTTGTGATACGGGATATTTTTGCTATGGTATATTCTATTGATAAGGGATGTTTTGTTGTGGGATATTTTGATGAGATGGAATAATTTGTTGAGAAGCTAACGACTGTGAGGGTTGTATGTAGTGGTACTGTAATGACATTGATGTATAAGTGAGTGGTTGTGAATATGTGAGTGGCTGCTGGAAGGATATAACAAAAGCATCAGAGGATGGTGCTTGGTGTGGAATATTTTGTTGTAGAATATTGTGTTGTGGGATATTTTGAAGAGGTGTAGATTGTGACATGGAGATTAATGATTTGTGATGGTTGTGGTATGTATTGTGAAACATGGTGAGTGCTAGAAATGACACTAGTATTGATTAATGATGTAGTTGTAGGGATGGACATGGTGATATTCTAAATGGGACTAGTAATTGGTTGTGAATATATGATAGTAGATAAGGCCACAAAACTTTATAAAGGTGTAACTTGTACCTATGAAGAGACCATGGGAGTAAGTGAGGAAGTTGTAGTATTGCTTAGGGAGGTGTAGAACCTACGAAAGGATTGGTGAAGATGTAGATTGTTGGGCGAAGTGTTTTGTGATGAAATCATATGAAGGTCGTAAATAGGGACTGAAGAGACATCAGATGTCTTAGGTTGGCTGGTAGAAGATTGATAATTCAATGTTTCAAATGGATTAATAGGGATGGAAGATATTTTAGGTTGACTGATGTTTGGTGTTTTGATTGATTTGTTGAAGTGTATGAGTACAATTGTTGGATGACTAGTTCTCGATTTTGATCGATGAGACGTGCAATGATAGATGAAGGATTGTAAGTGTATGGAATGGGTTGGGGTGTAAATGGTTGTAGTTGAAAATTCCTATCTGCTAGGTAAGTATTGAGAGAAATAGGGTTTGAATCTAACATCTCTTCAAAAACAAGGTCTCCCTATTATAGAAAGGAGGTTCAGATGCTTCGATTGAGAACAAGGAGAAAATGGGTGTTCTATTTCTTGTAGTCCAAACATATGAGGGATTTGACCATGATATTGATGTGTGAATTAAAGAGTTTTTGTCCCATTTCTTCATTATAGTTGGCTCCTAATTCATTCCAAGTCATTGGGTGTTAGAAAAGGGAGTGGATGTAATTGTTTGATAAAATGGGATTTGTTGTTGCATTGGTGTAGAAAGTGTTGCAGGAAATGATGTAGTATAAAATGGGACCTGTTGTTGAAATGGTATAGGTAGGGGGTGGACATATTTTTAGAAGTTTGATTACAAGCTTGTTTTTTGTAAGTACCATGGAAAACAAACACACAAACACCTAAAAATGAAAAATAACTAATTGGGTTGATTTACAAACAACAAAAAAACAAGCGAAATATTGTTTTATACTTATCTTAATTAATTATGAAAGAATGAAATGTGTAAGATGGTTAACGAGGGTCCTAAGAAATGGTAGTCTATGGTTGGTTTCAAGAATGTTTAAGGGTGGAGTCCTCGATATACGAAGGTACGTGAGGCCCAACTTTGTACTACTGCTCGATACGGGCGTGTATATTGGGGCCTACCCCCTCACTTCATGGTCTCGTTGTGATAAGGGAGTCAGGTGTTGAGCCAATATATACCGACAAACAAGAGATTATACTCGGCTAGAACACCAAGTCAATTTCCTATTGGGTGATGAAATCCTAATCAGTTATCACTTAGGTGGGAGTTGTTTGAATGTATTTTTGATGTTGAAGTGATTTGGTTGTGTGTGGGGAAGAAATAAGTGAATGCAACAAATTTATTTCCTAATTAGACTATGTGAAACAAGAAGGATGTAAATGGTTTATTTTAAAATTCCAAAATGAAATGTTTCTCTTTGATGAGAACAATCAAACAAATATGCAAAACTAAAAGCAAATAGAGGGTTTTAAGACTTACCGTGAGATCACACTCTCTTTTTTAGATTTTAGCAAATTTCCAAAGTAAGCAATCTTGATAATCTAGTAAACAATTTTTTCAGAAAAATTACCCTGTAAACAAGTTAAGAAAAATAGAAAATAGAAAACAACAAGTGAAAAATAAATTGTGAGGCTATATAGAAGAAAAAAACATAGAAAAAACGCAGTGATTGGCCCAAATGCGGGCGATTAGCTTAATCACAGGTGACTATATTAATCACAGGTGATTATCACACAATGAATTAGAAAAAAATACTATTTAGTTTATGGAATGAAGTAGAGAATTAAGGGATAGGGTTTTTGTATGCACCCAAAATTACATTTGCTACATTCTCGAGAAAATGGTTACCAAAATCCCCAATGATGATTCAAGTCCTTTTAAGAAGGTGTTCGAGCTCCAAAACCCATTCACAGTGTATATTTGTAGCCTAGACATCCTTACTTAGCCTTCCCACACTTTTTCCATCTTCTTGCTTCTTTTTGTGCATGTTTTTCTCTTTAGTGCTAGGACCGTCTCCTGTCTGGGTGGAGGTTACGAAATCGTCGCCTGTAGAGGCAAATGTCCCTGACCAATTTTCTAGATTCCATCATGCGTGTTTTTAACATGCAATGATTCACTTAACTTCACTTTTAGCATGCATTTGTGAGCCAAATTGTCTAAAAATAGTTTTGATTACTTGGTTCTCCTTTGTTCTTCTATTTTTGCATGTGCTTTAGTTAGTTGAGGCTTGCCTTTTCTTGCCTTGTGCATGAAGGCACATCCTAGCCCCAATTCTTATATATTCCATGCTTGTATTCAAGAAAAAGGCCTAAGAAATTTTGTGTATCTTGCATTGTATTACTGCCACAATCTTGCTAGGAATTGTATAGCCAAGCTTATATCTCTTGTGCTATCTCTCTTCTACTTGCATTGCATCGAAACTACCTTCAAGCTATCATTGCTCAAGTGCCATCCTCCTGCCACTGTTCTCACATTCCTAATCCCTTGGACTCATATGAACACTTAGAGAAAGAAAGGAACAAACTAAGGGGACAGATACAAATACAACCACATTTGCCAAAGATCTTTCTTATCCAGGTTAGAATTATGTGTTTGTTTGCTTTATTTGTTAAATTGTCAATTTCAAATAACTAGTTTCAATTGTGTACCAAATAGAGTAGAACAATTATTCGTTTCAAGTGATTAGGAAATTACAATTAGATAAAATCATTAGAAAGTTTACTCTCTGACATTACCGGGGAAGTTTTGGGGAACATTAGCTCATTCAGGGTCATGATTTGTTCTTCACCTCTGAGGTAGGGTTTGAAGGGTTTTGATTAGATTATGTTATTTGTCCTAGATTAGATTCACATATTCACACAAGTAACCAACTACATCTAGCTGATTATTTGTCTTTAATTTATTTATTAGATTAGAATGCATTTCTTAAAAACTAGAAAAGATCAAAAACATTTACTTTTAATAGATTAGTTTGCTTTCATTGTTTTGGTCATATATATTGTGAAAAAAACAAAAACATAGATTATATTTCCTTTTATAGATAGTTTGTTTTATCAGGATCATTTAAATTTCATTCTATATGACCATCAACGGTCCACAAAAAGAAAAGACGTACGGTTGTGATCCTTTGGTCCCGTAACCCAATGGGCTAGAATTGATAACTGACATTGATACAAGTTTATGTTTGACAGTCTTACGCACACCTACAACTTTCACTGAGAAAATAGAACAACTAAACACACTAAACATTGTTGCTAATCAAGCCTATGATTATTGGACTACTCCTGAAAATAGGGTTTGATTACGCACATGACCATACAAGGGCCACAACCTCCACGAGTATTTGGTTGTGATCCTTAGGTCTCACAATCCAACGGGTCCACTGACTAGTTATACATTGACACTAGTTTGCATACATTAGTATTCAGATCTTCACCACTTCCACCAAACATTATTACACAACTTTCCTTACTGAACATAGCAGCCGATCAGGCTAAGACTTTCTGGACTAGACCAAAAAATTACCCATAGTCCTTGTGGCTCCACTACGTCTCTCATTCTCACTTCCATGACCTTGTCTGGAAATCCATACAAGGTGCCCGCATGTCACTTTCCACATGTTCAACAACCAATAAATAGAATCTTAGTAGAGCTCAATATCGATTGGAGTCTCCGAGTAGCTATTATATCAGATCGAGCCATCACACTACTTCAGGTTAGGAGAGCATTCTTTGCCTTAGACTCATAGATCCCGATATTGCATGTTGAAGAAATAAGATTGCCCAATTAGCTTGATCACCATCACCACACTCACATTCACTTCCATTCTACACCGGTTGTCTTGGCATGACCTTGAGAGGTCGGGTTCGAAGAAGGTCATGTGTTGATTTTATATCGTCATGAGTGTCCCAACAGCGTGCCATAATGTTGATAAAAATTTCACCTCTACAATTGGGTTGATAAGAAAATAAGTCCTGGATCAACCTCGAATATGGAGGGGTTTCCAAGGTACCTTCGGATGATGTTGGTGGATGTTGATTGTTGCGCTCGGTGAAGAAATGATCAAGCTCCTTTCTTGTAACTAAATTTGCAATCACAGACACTACACAAGGGGGATTAATAATATGGATAGGCGGGTTTCTGGAAAAGGCCAATTCCCAAAAGCCAAAGGAATTCCTTACGTGGATGTCAACCCACTTTTAAAAATAGTTAAGTTTATTTGTGAAAATGAGATATAACATAAGATATATGAAAATATATGATCAAATGTCTATGACTTATTTAGTTTACTACAAATATCCAGTTGATAATGATAACATGAAAAAAATATAACTATGGTTCAAAGTTGGAATCCGTGTCGTGTCAAATTTCTCAAAGAAGTTTGATCCCATAGAACAAACTAGATCATCCTCCTCGATGTATTCTTCTACGAAGAAATCGAGTACTTCTCCTTAGTGTCGTACTAACGTGTAAAATCAGATTTAGAGTCTCAAGGATGAATTCAATTTGTAGTTTTAATTTGGTCTTGGTATCATAATCTTCATAGATGTTGAATCCCACTTCATGTTGGTACTTGAACCAGTGCTATATTGTCTTGGATATGTTACACTTCATAGTAGGCCTCCCAGAACTCATCGGTGGCCTCACGGATCCTCTGAGTGGATTCAAAGATAGTCTCTAACTTATCGATAGGAGTAACATGAATAACGCACAACTCTAGGTCATGTAATAGATCATATTATTCCTAGTGAAGAGGTTGGTGAACAATCAAGAGAGAATTGATGTTGGTAGTTGGATGGTTAGGTCCACCTATGGCCATCTAAAAAATCCATGCTTGACAGAAGATTAGTAACATAATGGACAAAGTAATCGATAATAACTTGTGAATGAAAATCGACTACTAAAGAGAGAAAACACAAGAAAAGTGGTGATCTTAGGAAATACAAGTAATTCCAAGGATTGGAGGTGATTACGCAGGATTGTGATCTCTCCTAAAATGAGTGATCTAATTGGTGATAAGAAACTATGATATTCTAAAGGAAAGAGTGAGATAAACAATGATCAGACAAGTATGTTTTAAGATTAAAAATGAAGTTAAAAGTAGGTGACAGACCTTGATTAATGATGATATGTGAGAGGGTGATATAGATCATCATTGGAAAATGAAAAAACTTCTAAACAACTCCAAAATTATTGATGGATGTGATCGTGTGCTTTGGCTAGGTGCAAAATGGAATTGATGAAACGATAATGTTTGTGACAATGCTTGGTAATGATGTTGAATTCTCTCTGGATGGTCGTGAATGGTCCCAAAGAGAGGTAAGAAAATTGGTATTTATAGATCACTGATGACCGAGGAAATCAACGGTGTTTTGGTCGGTTCGGGTTTGGAAGAGATATGAAGAGATAAATTGCTATTTTTGAACTTTGGTGTTATGGGTGTTTGAGGATAAGAGTGAAGTCATGTTAATATGTCAAGGGGGATGGGGTTAGATGAGGATAGAAGTGGTTAGGATAAATGGGAAGTGTTTTTAGTAGGTTTCCTAGTTAAACTAGTTGTAACTAGTGTGAAGTAGGGGCTTGTCATAGGGATGAGGATAGAGGTGGTTAGGATAGGTGTAGGGATACATTTAGAAGGTTTCCTAGTTAAAATAGTTGTAACCGGTGGGTTATGACAAGTTCATATGGCGAGGTGTAGGGGTGAAGTGGAATATGTTAATTAACTAATTAATTAATTAATTAGCCATGGGAGGGGGAATGTGACTTAGGAAATGTGAGGTGAGTGATTAATTAATTAATTTAAGAGTGCAGGGGTAAAAACCCATGTTTAGGGATGCCATTTAAATGATACGATGACAAGTTTAAACGAGTTAACTAAATGAAAAACTTAGGTCGTGAAATGGTATGTAGATGGGTATATTTATTTGATTATTTATGTGGAACAAGGTGTGCAGATTTTTGGTGTCTACACCGAAGTGGGAGTTGAGGTGAACATGGGACTGATCTCGTGTAGCCAAGTCAAGGTAATGGAAGAGAGGAAAAACTAGGGATGAATGCGAAAGGAACACATGAGATATTATATAGTAGCACAAGAGGATCTATCCAAGGAGCTTGACAAGGAGGAGCCAAGAGAAAACTTGGGCAAAAAGCATAAACACCTTAGGAAGGCAATGCACAGAGCAAGGGTAGGTTTGATGGAGAAGCAAGGAGCTCGGGAGTAGAAAACCAAGGGTGAGAAGATGTACGAACCAAGGAAAACACAAAAGACAAGCTCTAGGGAAGAATAGAATAACACAAGAAGGTCGGAGAGCTAAATGTAGAGTTAGAGGAGTGCATGTAAGGTAGATAAGAAGATAGGCAAGAAAATGCAATAGATAATGAGTTCGGCAGTAGTCAAATCGGTGCCCACCTCGGTGATCTAGGGCCGAGTTAGGCCAAATAATAGTTCAAAATAGCTTCTAAAATCCTCAAAAACACACTTCAAACTATGATTTTTCTAAACTTGCACACAAAAAAACTTACAAAAACACCGCAAAACACACAAGACCAAGTAGAAAACCAAAAAACCAAGCATAATACTTTTAAGTATAAATGAAAAGAAACAAAATAAATTCAAATAACACATGAATGGAATAACAATTACAAATCTTACACAAGAAACCAGTAAGAACACGAAACCGAGAGTAGTAGGCAACAAAAATGAAGAGTCACACAAATACCAATGTACTTTGATACCTTATGAGAGAAAGTGAGAACAAGGATCAAGCGAGATAATGTGCTCATAAAATGAGTTACACCTGAATGAAAACATGACAAAGTTCCAAGAGGAAGTAAGAATTCAACTATAAAATGTGCATGTAAGGAAAAAGGTCTAGCATTCTCATAGATAAGAAAAAGAGTACAAATAGGAGTGTACTCCCAATGCAAGACAACCGTACCTCAATAAGGGATAAGAGGAGTTACATTCCTTAAATGGAAAGTAACTCCCATAATACAAATTGACGCACACTAATGCGTATGACATAATCTATGAAAAAATATTTCATACCCTCTAAGACACCTAAGACATATGCCCTCACCTAAGTGAGATGACTCGCCACGTGATGTGGACAATGCCACAATTCAAGGCAAGTACACATACCAACATAAAATCCATCTCCCACTTCTCCTTTCCTCTTTGTCATGGCCATGATCATGGCTTACCCACCTTTCCACACCATTTTCTCTACCATAATCTACCCCATTTCCTTCTAAACCCATCCGCCTAACTAATCCTCCCCCTACTCACCTCTCCAATAGCCATCCCTAGCCACCGGTTGCACCTACGAATGAATACCTAACTAACCCTTCCCCTTCCCTATTAAACCTTCCCCTACCAACCCCTACCTTCCAATCGCACTTCAGTAGTGACCACCTAATACACTCTCACCCCTTCCCCGCCTACCATACATATTGGTTGCCCCTAGAAATCACTTCCTAATATAATCTCACCTCCTCCACTTGCCCTACATGCCAACCACTTCTTTGACTAGCCATCTAGTTGTCCCTTACCATTAACCTGCTCTAACTTGCCCTAGCTAACTTACCTAAAGTCACACATGTGACTTATAGCCCAATCACTAAGTTGCACCTATGAATCATTGATGACCCTGACTTGTCAATCTTAACAATACCAAAAAAAGAGTCCAATTTTTTTCCAGGTGCTTATCCCAAACGCTAGGGCCACACCCCTGGGGTCTCCCAAATGCCTCTACCTAGCTTGCGGCGGTCTCTAACTAGTTTATTATCCCCACCTCTTAACCTTGTGTTCTCTCCCACCTAGTTTCCTAGTCATTCCACATGGTGTTAATTCACCTCCATGCTCACTCACCCTTCAAATTATTCCGCTAACACCTCATTGACCACATTTCTAAGCTTGAGTCCCAATACTTGGGGGAATTCCTCCCACTTTGACTTATCACACCATTTGCAGTGATTTTATTCACCCCATGGTACTTTGTTGCCTATATCCACCACATTTCAAATTTAACACATTTAACAAATTTTATGGCACCAAGGACCCCTAACATCACGTGCATCTATTCCACTACACATGATACCTCATTCAAAATGACGATGTTATCCTCCTCCGTACCTACTTAATTTTACTTGCTGGCCAAACACTTGATTGATATTCCTACCTCCTACAACAGATTATTTACAAATTCACATAACTTTTGAATACTTTCTTATCTCACTTATCCATCCACATTGCACCAAAAACAACCTTAGTTGACCTTCACATGCTTTGGAAATCCCATAATGAGGCCATAATTTATTTTATTGTGCATTGGCATGATCTCATCCATAACATTTCATTCCCCCTCCTATAATCTAAGCTAATTGAACTCCTTTCTAAAATTTACATCCCTCACATCTTCCACCCCTTAAAAATTCATCCACTACACAAATTTGATGAGGTCATCCACATGGCACAACACCTCGAGGATTTCCATGTTGGTCATCCCCTTTCCTTTCCGAATGTTTCTATTCCATCACTTACTACGTCATCACCCTTTCATGTACATGTCATCTAAATAGATCCTCCTCATATCCCATCACCTCCTACACCCACATCTTAACACTCTCCACATTCTCCTTGAGCTCAATTCTTCACCCAATCCCCTTACAAATTAACTCCTTTTCGAGTTGATTTCTTATATTCTCCACAAGTTGCTTGACATTAATCTCATAAATCTCCCTCCCAAACCCATCGCCACCATTATGGTGTGCCTATAATGAAAAATGTTCCTATCATCATACTAATTTTCATTCCACCGACTCATGTCGGAAAATTTGCAATATCATCCAAGACCTTCCCGACAAGGGGGAAATTACAGTTGAACCTCCATCTCATCCAACTTCCCCTAATAATGCCAATCTAATGACCTCACATAATATTATTCCTGTTTTTTTTCTCCATACATCGTGCCTTCACAATATTCCTCATCACTTACCATTACATCACACTCACCACGCGTACCTTATGTATCTTCATCCCATGCACAACCTACATCATCACATGCTTCCACCTTAGATTCAACACCATCTAGATTTTCTAGTGTCTCATTATCTATATCATACCCTTCTCAATCTCCACCATAATGTGCTTTCACTTTAGACATGATATCATCCTTATCCTCTCTAGATGCTTTTACATCATTATCACATCCATCTATATGCAACTATCTACATCAGCATGCGATTCTATCTTTCCCACCATGGTATCTCATTCCTCGCTCACATTGGCTATATACACCCCATTACGCACGTAACCCATTTCCACACATACAACACATTCTTCATCACAAATAGTTCCAATTATCACTTCACCTGTAAATAACTCTTTCACATGCATCTCAATTAATTCATCATCACTCATTCAAGCACCATTTTTATCACTTGCACCTATGTTACATCCTATACCCTCTATTAAGTTCATTCACACTCCTCTTGCATATATTCACCATAATTTATATTCACTTACTCATTCATCTCTTCATCATAAGTCACATACAACCACTCTCATTTTGTCCACTCCTTTGGATCTTTATTCCACATTCACTTTTTTCCTCCATCACCACTTTTTGGTACCTTTCTTATTACTCATTCCTCATTCATTCACATTCTCTATTACGATCATGCAACCATGTGTTCTTACACATGTGCCTCACAAGCCTCCTCCACATCCAATTACACCCCCATATCATTTCAATTTTCTCCCACATTATCATTTGTTTGACATTCCCTCTTACACGCCTCTTCCCATTTGGTGTATCACTCTTCCATTCTTGTGTATCACAAGATCTTTTGTCCTTGAATGTTTCTTATCTTTCCTTGGTACTCTTTCTTTTTTCAAGGTTGATCAACCTACTTGATATAAAAATTGTATTAATCATTTCATCTACTTAATTAAAAGGAAATCATACTCATGCTACGCTGCTTATACTCTCCACACATTTACACACACACAAACACTCCTAAGCTTAATGAATACATAAGATTTAATGTAATGAAAGAAAACCATTGGGCCTTATTAGCTTCATACCTAACCCTATCCTACAAGAGATAATAACTCCAATGTAGATGCACGATTGAGGCTCTTCCATCCATGATTCCAAAAGACTATAATGAGACTACAATAGCCGATAAGGAAAATAACAAAGTTAATTCATATGAAATGGCCTTCTAAGTACAACACAATCTTGATTAGGCCTTATTAGAAGGATTTGAATGGGTATAAAGAAATAGTATAGTGAAAACTCTATTTTTCCTTCATGAATTTGAGATTGATCATTCCACAAATGTTTCCAAACCTAGCTTGAGTCATTTCATGCATCTAAAACACTACAAAACTCTACAATTTCCCACTCTCTTGCTGTCCAAGATCGATTACACTTGACTTAATGATGGAAACATAGATCCAATTTCACAGAGGGGAATTTCAACAATTTATCACCTCAATGATATTCCTCTGCAGACAATATAAGACCATTCTAATCTATACACATGTTTTATCACTCTTAAAACATTAAGAATTATGGTTTTAGCAGGTAACACCATTAACCATGACCGACATACATAAATTTTATAGAAATAGCATTAACTGAAAGAGTTAGAATCTACACGTTGGAGGTATGTTAGATGGTGTGAAGAATATTGAGATTCCAAATTTTTAGAGCATTACACCATAATATTCTCGATAACGATGATGCCATAGTTCGCAAAGAAGAAGAAAATCGATAATAGAAGATAAATTTTGATGTTTCAAAGCCCAAGAAAATTTGTCTTGGCTTGTAATGACTTAATATACATGCTCCATATGTTATAGAAGGTTATTTCATGCAAAATACATGACCATAAAACTTTTCCCTCATGTCCTATTCAGGAATTCAACACGCATGCATATAGAATAGTGAAAGAAATGTGTAGACAATCTGTCAAGATTCACACACCTTAAATTACCTTCAATAATCATAATTACAATATCCTCATCAAGAATTATATTTTCTATCCGAGTCAATAATTCAACTATTACATGAAAATCATGCATTCCCAGTTTCACTCAACTGCATATACAAATAACTCAACCATTTCTAGACTTAGAAAACAATTCAAAATTCCCTTATTTTGTGGGACCGACTTAGATCAACATTGAGAGTGGAAATCCTCGTGTATCTTAGCCCATTTTTGCCTCTACACACACTATAGGCCTTATTTTAGGAATTTACAAACATATACACACATATTTGAAATTTTAAACTACACTATTTGGAGGGAAATAACATTCCAACACCTAGACTATCCTAGACTCAACACAATCATGAAACAACCATGACAATACTATGATAATCTCATGATGATCCCGCATCACCATTCCATGTCGTCATACACTCATCACACACAATCATCCCAAGACCACACCCTTAGTTCCTACACTTCTTCTAGACATCACTATATTCTCCACTCCTCTTTCACCCGACGTTATTGCTAATTCTCCACACTCGACATCCTTCTAATTCATATCACCCCCACAATCCCGCCTGTTATATACCACCATTTTATGGTTTCTATTTAACATCATATCTTCACTCATCATTCACATCCTCCAATCAATTCCCATTATCTACCTCATATATCACTTACTCCTTCACCTCATGTCCCTTATTCACCTATTCCTACACATGTACTAAGGGAGTTTCATTTGTGTTCATTGTTGTATTCACATTATTCTTACATTCCACTTCTCTTTATTCATCTTGAGTTCAAAACATGACTTGACACTCCACATATAGTACACTATTGTCATGGATAAACAACTAAACATGTTTCAATAAATAAATAAAATCTATAAATCCAAAAATTGTAATAAACAACATTTTCTCATGGATGTTCTTCCACATTTTATTCATTAATATTTCATTCCACTTCTTAGCTCATTATCTACATATTTCATTTATAGTTTGTTCACATTCTACGTCTTGGTTTGTCTCACATCTTTTAGTTAACTCTTGATCATCTTCTTTGTCACTCTTTGTGAGTAAATAATATCTACTAAAATTGCTTCAACTTAGTCTCTCTTTACTTGGTGAATTAAGAATGACTGTCCTCTTCTAGATCCCCACACTCTTACACACTTAAACACTTGTTGTGAAAACCCTAGGGAATCATTTGCTTACGCTTGACTTTGACGTTGTCTCCATTATCACTTCCATTCCCCATGAAGCCAATAGTGGTTCTAAACCCATTAGAAAACCAAGAGAGTTGCATATCATATCAAAAACAAATAAAAAATCAAAATTAAAAGTCAAAATTCAAAATAAGAAATAAAAATAGGAGAAATATCAAACATTCTTTCTCAGGGGTCTTTCTAATATCTCTCTTTGGGGCTATCGACTCATGGCTAATAGTAGACCAATGATGCGACTAGAATGACATGTATCTTTGTCGAGATTATGGATGCATAGATGGTATTGGAGAAATGCATGACTTAAAATTAGTTTCCATTCCATCTCTCATCAATCCCCTGTTTCCATCACACCTACACATTGGCTTGTGTTTTAACTCTTTATCTTCTCGAGTCTTCATTTCAAGTAGTCAATTAACTATCACATGCACACACATGATCTCAATTAGTCACAAGGATAGTATGTCACCTTGTACTATTTAGACCTTGTTCAAGATCTTGTTTTAGATCACTTATTGTCTCATGTCTTGTGTCTTCTATCTCATCATGTGTTCACCAACACTTTGATTTCACACCACGTTCCTACACCAACATATATCTTACACTTAACCATTTCAACCATGTCACTTTCATAATTACATTCCACCTCATTTAGAATGAGCATCCACAGGCATACACTACCTTTTTCACAGTTTTACATTATCACCACTTTTAATGTCATTTACCTTGCAATCATTTCTCATTACTTTAGGCTAATGAAACACTTCTCTCACGCTCTCTAACTTGCATCCATTATTTTCCACAACTATCATCACATTTTCATGTACATATATATGGGGCAAAAATCTCCTCACTTCCACTCATCATGCCTTCACCAAGGTTCACTTTCTATCATTTTCAACTACCACTTTTCATATTGTGTTATCTTGGGCAACCTATAAATGAAAAACTATCACTTGAAGGGGGAATCATATAAAAACCATTCTTGTAAATTATATGACATCTAATTAGTCAATTAACTCAATGATATTTTCCTTGGAAACTAAATCTATCGATATCTTCATAGACTCTAGCTAAAGTGGCCCATCGATCACATTTCCAAGTTCCTATCTATCTAGTCAACCATCTAAGCCCGAAACTATAAAGCAGCTAGTCATAGGGTTAAATAAACCCCATATCATCTTTAGTTTTTTGACCGCATCTTTCCTAATACAACACATATCCTGGAAAAGGGCAAAATGTAGACACTAGAAAACACACCTTGTGCATAAGCTCTATTATTAAAAAATATCAAAAACATTATAAAGAAAAATAAGCCCAAAAAAACAAATAATTTCACAAAATCAAATAAAAATAAAAATCCCACAAAATGGAGATAAATGACACCTCACCACTCATTTACTAACCCTCACCCACTCATATTTAATTATTTCCATCCCACCTACCCATGTGCATGCCCAATACAATATAGACCCTATCATTTCACTCATATGTGTCCCATTCCCCCATGTACTCCAAATATATAAAATCACCTTCTCCCCCATCATTTCATCCTCTATTATCAACTCTTAGAAACCGTCGACTCTTCATGCACTAAGGCTATTATTGAGTTTGATTTCTATCTTTATCACATATCTCAATTTTATAGGTCTTGAAGAAGTGAAAGTGAAGCATAAAGGATAAATACTACTTGTCGCAACACTAGTTTAGAAAAATTCCAACACAGGTGGGAGTCACAACTATGATTGGCTTACAATCTCTATGCGATTTTTAGTGAATCACAACTGCGATTGTCTGTGATATGAGTCAAGTATATTTGTCATTTTCATTTATTGTTTTGTCATTTTAATCAATAAAATGTATTTTATCTCCTTAAAAGGGTTAGGGATTTGACTGAGGTAGGTCCCCTAACCACTAAAAACAACTAACATTTTTCAAGTGTGCTTGTGTACATGAGTTTAGATTCAAATCTGGAAGAGTTTTTACCCACTTTATTCAATGAAAGAAACCACAATTGTCCCTCTCTTCATAATGGCAATAGAATGCTATTTTTTAATGTAACATTAACATAGAGATTTCATATCAAATAATCCATATTGCAGTGATCCAAATCTAGGCGTACACTTTTTGTTGACTATTCAATTATTTTTGAGTCTCTAGAAAATATTCGTAGCTTTAGGAAAAATCATCCATTAGTACTATCCAAAGTGAACTCTGCTCCATTCAAGTTCAATTTTAGGTCCCTTTTGACCATTTTTCCTTTTGTTATCGTTATTTACTTTCATTTCATAATTTATGGGTCAACTTTTATGCTCCACTAGGTTCTACTTTCAAGGGTTACATTTCAAGCATATGTATAATATCTAGAATATATTAATAACACTTTATAATAAAGCAATACAAAATAAAATACTCTTTTTTAAGTATATACTATTGCATTCAAGGGTTATATTTGAAACATATCTTTTATTTAGCTCGTTATTTTTGTCGAGGCACAAGGGTAAAGCTAGGTAAAGGGATTTATAATTTCACCCACCTTTACATGTGCATTGAAATAACTACATATAGTTTAAAATGTAGTGTAGTAGTGTGTCTAAATAAATAGGCTTTTCTAACGAGGTCATTCCAACTTAAACACCTAACCTAATTTTTTATATCATGTATATCTAGGTGTTACTCCAAGAAACTAGGATTTTAAATTATATATATATATATATATATATATATATATATATATATATATATATATGAACATCATAAGACCTCTCGTAAACATAAACAAGAAGTGAAAACATAAGTGAATCATCAAAAATAAATTAGAAGTGAAAATTCAATAGGGATGACACTTCCCACAAAGATAGAACTATGGAAGGACCTTTCTAGAGCCGATAGTTTGGTACAAAGAGAACATAACACATGGTGACAATAGGAGCAAATTTTGATATCTCGCACAAAGCCTAGATCAATTGGACAAACATTAATTTCTTTGTATGAACCATCTAAGTGGATATTCTTACTCTAATTTTGTTTTTGCTTATTTAATATATATGAATGAAACCTTGGTTTCGAATCTATGTACATTAGATGTTAAAATTTAGGGTCACTTTTGTGGGCATTTTGGTCTATTTCGCAAAGAGCATAAGCCATTTGTAAATCCCTTCCCGAACATATTTTGAATAGGTTCGGGAAAAATAAAAAAATAATTCAAATAGGGTGTATGCCCTTTGTAATGAAGATGGTGTATGTCATTTGCAAGTATAAATGTTGTACGTCATTTGTAATATAAAGGGTGTACCCATTTTCATTACAAAGTTGAAAGGGTATACATTTTTCCCAATGTAAAGGGTATATGCCCTTTTAGTACTAGAAAATTAATTTTAATTTTTTTACAAAAGGCATACCCCTTTGTTTATTTTTAAAAAATGATTGTTCTTCATGTTTTTATTTTGAAATGCACCCTTGGAGAATGGTGTGATAACTCTCCTTTCAATTGAAAAAATGGAAACACTCATAGGTTTTGGGTGACCTGTATGTTGGAGTGAGTCTCCAAAGAGGGTTGGTTCCCCTAGTGCAATCACCTAAAATATTTATATCTCCTAAGGATAACTCTACTCTACCAAAACCAACAAGGAAAAGGGAGAAGGAAGGAAGGGAAAACTGAAAAAGATGGTGATACACCATAATGTTTTAGGATCTCAGACTTATTTGGATCACAAAAATGAAGCACGAGAGATACACACACCATACACTAACCAAAATTGATGTATCAAAGTAAAAGTGATTCATAGAAGGGTTTGGAATGAGTTGTGACAAGATAGGAAGGGGCATGAGACGGCTCATCAAAAAAATCTTGCAAACGACACGTAAAACAAAATCTAAGACCTGCAAATTGACACAAAAATACATGAAGGCATGAATGTTTAAGTGATTAAAATAGGGATAAACATGTATCAAAAAGATAAATTTAGTTCAATCAAGCAGTGTTATGCACTAACAAAAGATTGTAGGAAAGTAAAAATAGCTCCTTTATTGCTCCAAGAGGTGGAATAAACATAGAAGATCCCTCCAACCATTTCTTTCTCACCCAAAAATATTGAATTTGTCCAAACATGAATTAAGAGGAAAAATATTGTTTTTACTATGTATTTTGAATCTTTATAGAGAACCTAAGAGAGAGAAAGAAAGAAATAAAGAAGACATGCAAGTTTGAGTTTTAAAAATAGGAAAAACATGCATGTTTTTACGTTGTTTACTTTGATTTTTGTTCTAATTTATTAAAAATAGATTCTTAGTTTGATTTAATCGAATTATGTATTAAAATAATATAGCACCTTTCCAAAATAGAACAAAAAGATTTCTCTTTTCTCATGCATGTGTTGTTTCTCTTCTTGAAACTTATAGTCGATGAAATGAGTTCATTCGCATGTGTTTTCAATGCCTAGACCATTTTTTACATTTTCACCTAGAAAGCTTCATCAAATTATATTTTTTAATGATTCCAACATGGAGTAATTTTTGAGACCTTTCGATGATACGGTTTTGTGCAATTTGGAGTAGTTTTGAGGAAGATATGGTTGTTTGAAGTTTTAAAGCTCGGGAAGCATAGGAAATCAACACACGGCGACCTATGATTTTCTCTCCTTAGATGTATACGTGTTCGCCATTCTATTTTATTTATCCACCGGATATTTTACTTTGGCTTATGTGTTCATTTTTATTAATTGCTAACTTTTCTACAAACTTGTTTTAAACCTCTGCAGACTGACAAAGTTATAAATTTTGCTCATTCCACAGATTTACATATGCAAGAGGATTATGCTTTGAAGAGTGGAAGAATTTTTCCACATGTATGTGTATCCACCACTTGATTTCCACCACGTAGCTCTTCCTTTACCCCATCGTGTGTTCCTTGTACCTTTTTTGCTATGCCCGAACTCGATGCCTTTATCCGTTAGTGTTGATTATGTAGCTTTAACGTCCATGGGGCTCAAATGCTAAGAGGAATACCAAAAACTGCCACATGTTCCTTTGATTAATAGTTGAGATCATGCCACATGTCCTATTGAATTTTCAAACCTTTTCCTTCTCGCGCTCCAAACCTTACGGTTTGTCCAACCCAGCATTACTCGGTGGCTTTGATGTCTATAGTTCCCAAATGGAATGAGAAACTCTGGAATGAAAACACCTATCCCTTTTGACCTTAAATTTGATGGTGATTTAAACATTAATGATATTTTTAAAATAGACCCATTTAATGCTTTGTCCTCTGATTTTTAAACCTGTAATGGCTAGTCTCCTACAATTTTAAATCTTGACGGGAAAATAAACGTCAACAATATTAAAAATGGTTAAGTTTATTTTAAAAGGAAAAATTATCCAAATTAGTCGGAGGGTAAATTTGGAATAATACTTGTGACCTCTAGGGGTAATTTACTCGCTAAATTTTATATAACATTAGTCTTATACAATACATTGGGCATGGAGTTGAGCCTAAAACTTTGAAAAAATGATAAAAACATATAATTTCTCATCCTTGAGTCGTATGAAGCATTTCCTATACTTAGAACCAATGGAGTTATTTGAGTTGATTTGTGGAGCTTATAATGAGACTAAAAATAATCCAACTATTTTATTTGGCCATTAAATCTACTCAAGTTCGGAGTCAAGTATCATTTTTGTAACTTCGAGATCAATTTGTTTTCCACCCCAAACCAAGTAAATGGAACCAACACTTATGCATCCAACACACTTATTCAAATAATCACCAAAAATATTAATGCAAGGAACTCAATAAATGAACAATACATAACAAAAAGGAGGGAACCTCTAACAACAACAACATTAAAAAAATTGGGAAATCATGCATAATCCAAATTGAAACATGTAGAGTGTGCATGAGAACTTATTATGTAAGAAACAACCTAACGTACTCCTAATATAAACAAAGAGAAAGGAAAGCTAAACAAAACCACATATTGGATGGGAAAAATCACTTCCTTTTCTTAGAATGTGTGGCCTTGAGATCATTTTTATAACCAGATCACTTGGAACAAGTGAAAACATTGTTTACACCTTTGATTTTCTCAAAATATGAGTCTAGAAAAGAATAAACACCTCTATAGGATCAACACGTGGTTTTGGAGATGTTGGGGCCAAGTTTTGACATCTTTAAGATCTTTCTTATGCTCGAATCAAGTGCAATCGATGAAAACTCCTTATGTGGTTCTAAACTAGAAAAATACCGATTAGACATGGTTTTCTCATATATGATAAACTGATATTTCTGACCTACCTCTCTTCTTTATGTGTAACTTCATCATTTGTATTACTTGAGACACTTCATTGTAGATTGATCTCGAAACATTTTCTACTTCATCTTTTGTAAAAACCTCATATTTTGCTCTTTTTCAAGCTTAGAAGAAGATTTAATAACAAGAGAGTATTTATTGAGGAAGATAAATGATGGGGATGAGATACTTACAATTTTAATTGGATTTTCCTCATCATCAAAATATTCTAAGTTTGATAAAACCTTATCCCGTTTATTGTTAATGCTTGAGGAAAAATCCTTTGAAATGGAATTTCTTTGTTAATTTCATCCTCTCATGCGACTATTTGCAAGCTGATCCGAACTCGTGTTTTACTTCTTGCACAAAAATCTCTGTTCACACCTTTATATTCTCACACTCTTCTTCCTCAAACAAAAATTTGGAGAGCTCAAAACCATTCTCCTTAAAATCATGATGCCCTTATTGGTTCATTGCAATAATTAATAATGCCCTTAGTGTGTCACTACAGTCTTTCCAAAAGTGTAACAAGTTCTAAACATGTAGAGCAATGAGGATCATTGCATGAAATTTTAACATCTTGCTAACCTTTAATCCATCCTTAATCTCTTTCTTGGATCACACCTGGTGTTAAAAACACTCTCTCTTCCCCACCACTTCCAATATGATTTTCCTTCATATCTACCCGATTTTTTGTAAATCAGCTCCTTCTTTTATACATTTTGAACATTCTCATATTCCCAATTAGAATCATACCAATCTTCAAAATATATGGAGTTATATTCCTTTGTGTAGTTGGTTATTGATGGGACATATGTAAGGGCTCTGATTTGTTTCTCCTTCGAGGCATAAATGATTTAGACTCGTAAAGATGATTTGATCAATTGAAGAAGCAAAATGATCCTTCAAAACATGTTCCTTTCCTTCCTAATTTTCCCTCTCCAAAATAACTACATAATTTTTCTTTAAATCTTGCTGTTGTGAATGTTGTATGGGCTGCTCCATTTCTCCATAAATATAGTAAACATCACATTCTACCAACATTATAGGATAAAACGGTTTAGTGAGTGTTGGATAGAAGGTAGGGATAACATGTGGAATACCACAACTCCTAAAAACATTAGTGTAAGAATTAAAAAAGTTGGGTAATGCCTTAGGTGGAGATGGGAGGGAGTTTTACAAATCATAAGGAGTGATTTGGGCATGATAAACTTGTGGAGCACCAAAAGAAGGAAAAGGAAGCAAAGGTTCTTCCTATTTTTGTAAAGGAATAATGGATTGTTCATTTTTACCACAAGGGGAAGGAGGAATTTGAGATGGTGAGGAAAGAACGGGAGTAATTGGGATGGGTCTCCTTTTTCCATCCTAAATGAGCATCTTCTAATCTTGTGATACAATGGAAAAAGTTTGAGGAAAAATGCCACCTCATAAGGATTGAATTAACACAACTAAATCAATATCAAAGGACCTATAATAATACAAGAATGTTGTTATTTGATTTTAGACCCCTTACAAATTGGCCAACTTGATAAATGTGGAATAAGGCAAGATGATGGAGCCTCGAGAGAAGAAATTGGGAAAATAGGTAAATTTCATGATTTAGGCATATGTAAATCATTATAGGGAATCTCTCCCTCTTTCAGTAGGCTTTAAAGGTCCAAAAAATTAGAAAAAGCCATCAAAATTGGGAAAATCCAAGAAAAACCAGCCAAATTGGCCTTTGGAGGAATAATTCCTTCATTCTATTTGTTCCCCACATTTTTGCATCATCCACATTGGAGTCGGGGTAATTTTACGTGTGGATTAGGATTTTTAGGAACAAAAGGAATGGTTCATGTGTTCCTTTAGTTCCCGCATAAGTGTTTTGGCTGCATAAGAGGGAGTTGAGAGTGCATTACGGGAGAAGTAGCGATGGTGGGAACACATAGAACAATTCCGCCAGGTCATTGGTTCACTAATTGTCTAATGTAGATGACTAGGTGGAAGGAGGAACATAACATGGAAACAATGTTGTGGCAATGTGGATAATGTGGGCCCTGAAAAACAAGTGGAACTATTCTACCATTCCACCTCAATCGTGATTCCCTACAAAACATGAACTAGTGACCTGTGGAAAATTTTGACCCGACGAGAACACAATGAACTATTCTCCCCTTCCTCTTCCTCTTTGATCAACTACTTCATTTGCATAAGGAACTAATACGTTAATGCGGACTATGGAGACTGTGAGGAACCCGTCGCGACCTCCCCGATTTTCGAACTTCAAATTGACATATTGTTTTTCCCGTTACTCCAAATTTCACAATCTTGGTACCTTTAGAAATATCTCAGCATGTGCTACACCACAAATACTAGATTACTTAATTTAGGTAATGGTAGGTGGGTGAAAAAAGAGGAAATACAATCAAACGTTAAAATATATAGTTCCAGGTAGTTCAACTACACAATTAGATTAAGTATGGTGCCCATTCCTTCTCCCACAAGAAAAGTACCATAGGGGAATGGTCTTGGAAGGGTACACATGCCTATTATAGACATTTAATGCATACAGTTAGTTGTTAAAGGTAGAAATATGAATTTAACTTTATTTTCCATCATCTCTCTTTCCCATCTTCTATATATTGTAAAATGATGCTCATTTTTAATGTTGGATACTCTTAGAATGCAAGGGCATCATTTCAAAGTGTTGCACAAGTGTTCTTGAGTTGTAGGCCTCAGATTTGGATTTTGCAATGTGTTTATGCCTTCTTCCTCCATTGTAATGATCTATGCATCTTCCTAAGGCAATAAAATTCTTGTTTTGTGGCTATTATTCTGCTCTAGCTGGTATTTTATTACATTTCCTTGCCTCTTCATCTACTTGCAGGTATGTTGTGTGTGTCTTCTCACTTTGCAGGGTTATTTTTGTTGTGCATTGTGTGAAAATGGATGTTTTAATCTTGTTTTGACCTGTGGCTCTCAAATCTTCCCATGTTGCCTCAAATCCCTAGATTATTATTATTTAGGACGGGTGAAATTTTGAGCTCCAACAAATTCCATACCTTATAAGGGTTTGAATTCTTAAGGAATTCTATGCCAAGTCCTTATAGATATGATGTTGAAATCGGTGATAAACTCCATTAGATCCTGATGTAAATTGTTAAGGTATTTCATGAGAGAAATAATATATGCATTCTCCTTGAACGGATTGTCAAATTGTTCTCAGCTGATCCCATGTGGAAATAGATTGTGGAGACAAACTGATGTACCAATATTTTTCTCTTCCTTTGAAAGATGAAATAAGAAGATTGTGAAAAACATTTTATTCTCTAATGTTGTGAATGGCACAATGGTTTGTAACATCTTGAAGGTGATCAATGGGAGATTGATCTCCATTTCCATGGAAAAAGGGGTAAGTTCTTCAGGGATGTTTTGGGGTTATCATACTTTTGCTTCAAATGAAGAGGGATAGAGTTAAACTGGGAGAATGGAAGGGATCTTTGGAGATCCATGAAAAAATGGGGGCATGGAAATGAATGTAGGGATAGAGGAAAAGGTATATAACTTGAGAAAATGAGGTTTTGAATCAATGGAATCACCATATACTAAATATTTATTTATGAAACATTGATATTTACAGAGAACAACATCAAATTCTTTAGTAAATTCATGATCTATCAAAATTACTATGTAATGGAACACCGAAAATAAATTTTCAACACTAGTCCCACAGTGCGTGCCATAAACTATTGTCACTTTGAAATGCACCCTTGGAGAATGGTGTGATAACTCTCATTTTAATTGAAAAAATGGAAACAATCCTAGGTTGTGGGTGACCTATATGTTGGAGTGAGTCTCTAGAGAGGGTTGGTTCCCCTAATACAATCACATAAAATATTTCTATCTCCTAAGGATAACTCTACTCTACCAAAACCAATAAGGAAAAGGAAGAAGGAAGGAAAACATGAAAAAATGGTGATACACCATAATTTTTGAGGATCTCAGACTTATTTGGATCACACAAATGAAGCACGGGAGCCACACACACCATACACTAACCAAAATTGATTGTATCAAAGTAAAAGTGATTCATAGAAGGGTTTAGAATGAGTTGTCACAAGACAAGAAGGGGAAATAAATGGCTCCACAACAAAATCCTACAAATAACCCATAAAGAACAATCTAAGACCTATAAATTAACAAAAAATTACATGAAGACATAAAGGTTAAACTGATAAAAACAAGGATAAACAGGTATCATAAAGATAAAATCGGTTCAAATAGAGTTATGCACTCAAAACAAATTGTTGGAAGGTAAAACAACTCCTTTATTACTCCAAGAGGTGGAATAAGCAAAAAGATCACTCCAAACCTTGTTCTCTCCCAAAGAGACCGAATTTCTCCAAAATGTGCATGAAGAGGCAAAATATTGTTTTTACATTGTATTCTAAAGCTTTATAGAGAATCTAAGAGAGATAAAAAAGGAAAGAAAGCATACATGCAAGTGTGAGTTTTAAAAATATGAAAAACATGCATGTTTTTACTTTGTTTGCTCGCTTTTTGTTTAGATTTATTAAAAATATATTCTCAGTTTGATTTAATTGAATTTTGTATTTAAAATAAGACCACACCTTCCCAAAATAGAAGAAAAAAAGCTTTCTTTTTTTCTCTTGTATGCATTGTTTCTCTTCTTGAAACTTTTGAATGAGGAAATGAGATGATTGTATGTGTTTTCAATGTTTGTATTATTTTTTACATTTTTCATCTAGAAAAATTCATCAATTTCTATTTTTAATGATGCCAACATGAAGAACTCATCGAGACCTTTCCAATGATAATCGATGTTTTGCAATTTAGAGTAGTTTTGAGGAAGATATGGCCGTTTAAAGTTTTAAGGCTTGAGAAGCACATGAAATCGACACATGACGACCTCTTATATGCTCCTTAAATGTCTATGTGTTTTCCCTTCTGTCTTCTTTGTCCACTACCTATTTTCCTTTGGCCTATGTGTTCGCTTTTGATTTGTTGCTTTGACTTGTCTTCAAAATGTTAAATTTGGTTATTCCATGCGTTTTACATCCACAATGGGGTTTTGCTTTGAAGAGTGGTGAAATTGTGCCATATGTTTGTGTCTCCACCGATCATTCTCTACCATGTTAATTGTGTGGATTTGATGTCCGTTGGTATCAAATGCTACGAGGAATCCCATAAACCTACCGCATGTCTTTTTATTAACCATTGAGATCATGCCACGTGTCCCATTGAAATTTCAAACCTTTTCTTCCTATCACTCTGGACTTGACAATTTATAAAACTCAATTTACTCCATGGATTTGATGTTTGTAGGGATCAAATGGAATGAGAAATCTTTGGAAGGGAGACACCCGTCCCTTCGTGACCTTAAATTTGATGGCCATTTGAACGTCAATGATATTTTTAAAACAGATCCGCCAATGCTCCGCCCCACGTATTTTTAAACCACAACAACTAGTCTCCAATTGTTCTTAAAATTAATGGGTAAATAAATGCCAAAAATATTTAAAAATGGTTAAGTCTATTTTAAAAGGGAAAAATTATACAAATTATTCGGAGGGTAAACTTGGAATAACCCTTCCCTCCTAAAAACCTTTGATTTTGGCTAGGGATCCAAACCTTAACTTTTGATCCGCATTGGATCAACCAACAAGGATTTTGGTGAATTTTTAACATTTATTCACCTTTGTAGGCACCAAATATTTTTCAATGTTATGTATTGTTTTTAAAAACATATACATTTGTAAAAGGGAGAATCTAGTTTTTGATTTTTTTTTAAAGATTAAAGTATTAGCTTTAATTATTACTTAATTTCTTCATAATATAACTCATTATAATTGATTATTTAGTTTTAATAACTTTTTGATTGTTAACCTATGTATTACAAAAGTTATATCTCAACAATCTACTCGATGTTGATACTATTCTTTTTTATGAGGTTAAGTAAAAAAATTGTCCATACACTTGCATTTTAATTTTTCCTACTTTCTTAACTTGTTAAATTATTTAAAAATTATTATGTTAACTGAAAAATATGAAAAAATATTCTCAACAATCTTTAATTTTTGTGAATCTTTGTATGAAATTTAATTGAAAATTTTATTCATTTTCCCTAAAAAAATATATCCGTACACATGCACTTTTGTTATAATTTCAAATTAACTTACACAAGATTACTATGTTACTTTTAAAATGTATAAATTTCACCTATTTATCTCATCTAGGTATTGCAAAATATATATATATTTAGAAACTTGATTCAAAATGTCACAATTTATCTTCTTATGTCATAGCAAAATTATTTGAATGGGTGCCTTTAAAAATATATCCAAATTAACATATTATTATTTTTTGTAACAAAAAAATGGCCACTTATCCCATCTTTTTACCCTCATTAAAATTTGCATCTACCCTCTATTGATGTATATTATTGATTACTCAATTATTTATTCAATATTCCAATCCTAAAATAACAAGGCCATGATATGGAAAATCCTACTAAAGTTAATACATTTAATTAAAAACTATGAAGTCAAGTATGGTTATGCGGAGGCTATGGCTGCGTTGTGGGGATTAAACATGGCGAGGATGATACAGGTGAAGAAATTGATCATAGAAGGAGATTCCTTAATGATCATTAAAGAACTAGCCGAGAAAATTAGAGTCAGTTGGTGTATAAAAACATTATAGAGGAGGCTAGGAGTTTGATTAATTATTTTGATGAGGTGGAGATATGCCACGTCTATAGGGAAGGAAATATGTGTGTTGACAGCCTGGAAACTAAAGGAGATGACATGGAAGAGAGGATGGAGTGGGATGGTTACCACGTGCCCTGGAGCCACATTACAAATATTATTAATCATGATAAGACAAAGTAAGATTATAAACAATAATCACAATAGATGGAGACATCATTCCCAAGTCAGGGGATGGCAGTATTATGAAAGGAATCGATGGTGAATAGTTATATTTCCCTGAAAGAAAGTGGAAAGGTATTCACAAAATATTCTTGGATAGTTTTTATGAAATTTTATACAAGACTATGGGTGGTGATCATGTTCAAACTAAACCAATGACTTAACAAGCCCTCAAACAAGATGCCACGCTTTGGAGATTACTCAGGAGGGGACGTTTTCCAAATTAATCAAAAGATTAGAAGGTAATGATTCTTTCCTTGCCCTTGATTTTGATAAATCATGGGATAATGGTAGAATCATTATTAGGGGTATGAAAATCATTATTTCCAAACATACCATAGCCTTAAACACTAAGATGACCATATACGAGCTTAAACTCTTTAAAGATAAAGAACCACATAAACCATGAAATTACTACCTTTTTTCCCCAAATGAAAGGATCCACTTGTTTGTAGATGATATTTCTAGGAATTGTTTACTTGATAGATGGGATGATGTTTGTATGGTCATGATGAAATACATCACTTTGGAAGGAAAGTTTAGGAAATTTTTCACCTATCATTTGTCCATCCTCAACTACTTGTGAAGAAACTAGGCCATGAGTATTTCCTTCTTCCTCCTAAGATCTCTCTCTACATCGGTGGAGGATTTCAAATATGATAAAATTAATAATACCTTACACCATGGAATTATCCTTCTATTGTATTATAATGGGAATCATATAATCCCTCCCCAACCTTAAGCAATGAATTCTGATGATGAAACCCTGGAGGTTAGAATGAGAAATCTGAAGAAGAGAGAAGATCCAATGGGTAAAAAAGAATGCGAGGTAGTGGAAGTTATTTTTAATTTAAAAATTAAGGATTATTTCAAAGGGAAGAGTATCACTTTGTCGACATTACTGGGGCCATTAACTTGGAATCTAGGTCACCTAACATGGAATTATACATCGACAACCGCTCAAGGCCACTAAATAATTGGTACAAGAAATTCAAGAGGGTCAAAGGAAGGAGGGAATTTAGGACAAAAGATCAAATGACCTCAAAGATAAAAGCATTATGTTGTGTTATGGTTTATAATATTAAGCGGGAAACTACTTATTATAAAACCTGCCAAATGACATGGGTGAACTTTTAAACATTGGATCATGACCACCCGCCTTGTATATAATAAGGTGATTCTTTAGGGATTGGTTACACAACGTTGTAACATTTTATATGCGAGCTATATGTGTAAGAAAATTTGTAAGTCTCATGAGAAAATGTGTGAGACAGTTCATAATTCCTTATTGAAGGTGTAACTACATGCGAAATATAGGAGTGCTGCGTAAAAGTATATTCTCAATAAAGATAAATGATTTCTTAGTGGGTTTTTTTAACCCCACTTAAATTTGGTGTTCTTGTGTCATTTACATTTTTGTATTTACTTTATGTCCATGTTCTGTAATATGTGATATAAAACATCTTAATCTATGTTTAATTTAACTGCACTTCATAATCTATAATCTTTGAAAATTATATTGTGGATTTATAATTCGTTAATTATACATTCTTGTCAATTCCCTAACATGGTATTAGAGCAAGTGGTTATGCTTGTGTAGGATAAATCTGGATGTTTTTGATTTACAGGAGTAAAGAACTTGAAGTTTTTGATTTGTGAAACCCTAGTTGTTTCTCTTTGTTAACTTCATGTTAATCGAGGTTCAAAATTCCAATTCCCACCCAAATATTATATGAATATTGGTTGATTTGTTGATTAGATCTTGCTTATACATTTTGTGTGCATAGATATGTGTTTATTCTCCACTGCAACCTTGGTTCTTTGTTCTTAGTTCTTTGCACTCTTCTACAAGATTTTAAAATTATTTCACACTCTTTATAACCATTATAGATGTGCAACTTATTTAAAATAAGTTCCTTTATTTTTCTTCCTTCTTTGGATTTTTCAGCTTATCTTTTTCCTGTGGATTTCAAAATTTCTTTTTTTTGGCTTATTTCATGAGTTTTAGGTTCGTAGTTTGATTTTATTTAGAAGAGTGATAGAATTGTGACACATGTTTGCGCTGATTTACGATGAATTTGTGCCACATATTTTTTAATTTTATTTTGATTACGAAGGGAGGAGCGGAGCCGAAAGGTTTATGTGGATTTATTTTTCTATAAGAATCTTTTATCAGCCACCGTATTTTGTTGCCCCGACCCTAGTTCTTTTGTTCTCTTGAGCCTAAATTTGACTAAGTATGAAGCTCAACACGAAAGATATCCATGTGTCCCTTTTGCACACTCAGGGCATGAAGTGAATAAGGAGTGTTATCAAACTTGTGTCACATCACCCATATGTCTCGGGACTAATAAAGTTTCCCAGAGCAAAAGTTGAAAAGTCAAGATTATAGTAGAAACACATAGGGTCTCCACGTGTTTCTGAGTGTAATTTACAATAAAGAGAAATAAGGAATGCCCTAAAAAACACACCGACTCTCCACACATTAATTAGGCATAATTTTGAAGACAAAGTCCCAAGAAACACCCTAAAAAAAGCACACGACCTCCACATGGCAGATAAGAATCATCATTGATCGAAGGAGCGCAAGCTAGACGAATTAAAGGAAATCAGAAATATCATCAACATGAAGTTGAGATATTGACCTAATAATGAAAGATCTTGTAAGAAAATTGAATGCTGTTGGTGGAAGATCTGATTCCAGACATTGAAGCGAGTGCCAAGGGATCTATAAAGGAATGTTATGATCTAGAACCAAAAGGAGGGAGGGGGATAATAGAAAATAAAAACTTATGAGAAGCTGTAAAGAAGGGATTCTAGGCTCAGTGATTGTATTGGCTAGCCTTAACAAGAATTTGTTGTAGAAGGAAGTTGTAATTTGTGCCATATCGGCCTTATGTATTATTTTCTCTATGAATAAAGAGTTCTTGTTTTGTGCATTTTAGCTTTCAATATTCTATCTTTCATCTTTCATTGCTGGTAGTTTTTAGATAATTTTGAAGATCTATCATGTTATATGCCCTTGGGTTTTCTATATGAATCTATCATCTACATATTGTTATGTTTTACACCTTCTCGGCCTTTGATAATCCAAGATACTTCTAAAAATAGTAGATCATGCTAAACGTTCTTCAACTATTTTAAGTAGTTTCCCAGGATCTATCTCTATGTCTTTTAAGATCTGTTTTGGTGTATCACCTTAGTTAGTTTTATACTTCGTTTTACTTTTCCTCTAACCTTACTCCACACCATAGAGAAGAGCCAACTTCTTTAAAATCTAGAGGTTATCTTAGGGTGCTTGTCTCACTTCTCTAAGGTATCCACGACTCTGACGGTTCATATGCAAAGATAATCATCAACAATTTCCTTGGAATACGGTTAATTCCATGGTTATGAGTCCTCCCGTCATTAAAAATCAATATATAACATTGCAAAGTTTTATCCATTCATAAAGCTCCTTGTAGCTTTGCTGTGTCTGAAATTTAATAGATCCTTTTGTCAGTTGCGAAGTACGATCCAATAAGGTCATTCCACACTCTTCGAAAAATCATATTTTTATCAAATTTCTTCTATCCCATGTGAAATCCAATCCAATAGAAAAGATCCAAGTCATTCTAGATTTTATGATGTCAGTCCATTGTTAAGCCGTGACAGTGCTTAACCAATAAGAATAAGCCACCATTTTCACTAATTTATACTAAGACTTTTCCCATGAGTTAGTCGGATGAGAACCAAAAGAATGTGTTCACATTATTTTGCATATTGTTTGTCCTTTGTTATAACCATGTCAGAGTGTGAAAAAGTGAGACATTAAGTTAACTACACATATATGCGATTTACTTGATAAATTAACAAGTTTTTACATTTAAATAGTCTTCGGACTCGTATGTTACATTTTGAAACATGAACTAATAACAAAGCAACACGTATATATTTGTTTTTCACAACGTCAAATTTTTATATATTTTTCCTTGTGGTGCTTTGTTAGTTCACCACGTATTTCTATTGACTTGTTAACCTGTCGTGGACCCAATAATCTATTTATTTTGATTAAATTCTGGGGACTTCATGTCCACTAGGGGGATCTGCATTAGAATTTCCTATAAGGTCTACATGTTCCCTCTTGTGTTTCCGTGATTACGACACGTGTCACCCCATGCTTTATTCATGTGTTTGTACCTTCTTCTTCGCTCTACATTTCATACCCAAAAATATTTCTTTTTTGTTTAATTTCGTGGACCTCACATCCATTGGGCTAATTTGTTTGTAAATTTTCCAAAAAGTCGACACATGTCTGTTGCTTTTTAATCTTCAACACTTTTTGTATCTTGATTTGACTGTGGATTTAAAATCATTTGTACCTTGGATTTAAATTTTATTTGTATCACGGGTTCCTATTTTATTTATATACTGCGGGTTTCAAATTTCCTATGCATTGTGGGTTTTAAAATTTGAAAATTTTAATTTTTTTCTCCTCTCCTCCGTAGCCTTTTGTGGTTTGTTGTTTATGTTTGAAATTTCAAAATTTTCTAAGTTGTTATTAAAAATGGTAAGTAATGCTAGTTTCTTAATGGAATAAATCATATCAAAATCAAGATGAAAATGAAGAGAATAATCATAGAGCTAATGTAGTAACTCTATAAACTACATCTATCACCTTTGAATGAAAAACATATATTTTGTTTAAATATATTACACTGAATTTAAGTTTTTTTCATAGTTAACTTAGATGGTTTATTGAAAATAAACTAGAAGTAACTATAACTGAAAACATACACAAAATGGATTTTATGTGTTTTAAGATTTTGCTTCATTTTTTTCTAGTAGTTTATTCAAAATTGAACTATTGTTCATTTTTTTGCATATATGACATGTCTAGGCTTAAATTTGCCACCTATGAAATATATTAAAGGGTGATTAAATGGTAATTTTTTGAAGAAAACTCCAAAGAAATCTATGGGAAGTATCCACAGTTAGTAGATCCTATTTTTCAATGAACTCGTGATTATTCTTGTATGATTTGATTATCTGTTTAGATTAGTTATCTATGAAGTCTTATCTCATTATTTAAAGGCTTAGAATAAGATATTGAAGGTCTACATGTTTTTGATAATTTTTTAAATTAAATTTCCTAACATGGTTATCTACTAAGCATATTGTTATGATAGTTGTTATACAACTATTGTTTAACTTTTACAGTTGGTTAAAAGTGAAATCACATGATTTATATTACGCTTAATATGGATATTATGACTTTAACCATGTTGATGTTGTGCTGGATATACATATAGATTTATGTTCAAGTGTTTTTTGATACAAGTGCCAACACTTGGAGTGGAAAGAAACAACCAACATTTTCTATCTCTTCTACTGAAGTAGAGTATAAAAGTGCTATAGAAGCAACAAAGGAAGCTATGTGGCTGAAAATACTATTGGATGAAATCCATATGGGCATAAAAGGAAACACTACTCTTATATGTGAAACATAGAGTTGCATTTATCATGTAAATAATCCGAGTTCAACATCGAGAGGAAAAAAATATTGAGGTTCATTCGCGAAAAAGTCTTGAATGGTGATATTGATCTCAAAGTTCTGTTCAAATAAAGATCAAGTTGAGGATATTTTCACAAAGCCACTGTGTGTCTGTGAAGTTTTCCAAGTTTCATGCCTTGTTGATCCTTTTAGAGTTTCCATTTAGGAGAAATGTGCATGACAATGCCATGCATGTCAATGACACCTCTTAACGGCTTGATGTTTTTAAAGTGGATACTCTCAAGACTATTTCTATGTTGTTTAAGTAAATTTTCATGTATGTGAAGTTTACTTGTAATTCCCAGTGAAGCATTAGTTATGGGAATATTCGTGTTATAAAAGGCTCCATAATTTGATGTAAGTCTTCATCCTTAATCACTTTATCTTGAGAATTTGTATATGTTCCTTTGTATTGCGGTTTTTATGGAATCCTTGGAACACTGTTTTGAACTGTGGAAAAATAGTGTCTCATGGATTTTCTAAAACCCGCAATGTATTTATAGTTGTTTGGAGCTTGTATAAGTCCACATGACACTTTGGTAGTGTACGCGTAGTTGAAAAACCTATAAGACTCTGCTTTAGTGCACCGCATGAACTGTAAACCTACAAAACAAGTGTTTTTGGATGCTATCCTAAATCATGAGTTGATTTATGGATTGTAATTCCTTTTGTACCAAAAGGTAGATTATCATAAGGAAAAAAATTTAAAATTCTTGTACACGTTTCTTTGCTTAACATTAAGGGGGAGTGTTGGGGTTTATAATATTAAACAGAAACTTCTTATTATAAAACCTTCCAAATGACTGGTTCGGATTTTAAAGAGTGGATCATGACCACCCGCCTTGTATATAACAATGTGATCCTTTAGGGATAGGTTACACACTATTGTAACATTACATGTGAGCTATATGTGCGAGAAAATTTGTAAGTCTCATGAGAAAATATATGAGGCAGTTCATAATTCCTTATTGAAGGTGTAACTGCATGTGAAATAGTGGGAGTACTTGGGTAAAAGTACATTCTCAATAAAGATAAGTGATTTCTCAGTGGGTTTTTACCTTTCATGGTTTTCCCACTTAAATATGGTGTTCCTATGTCATTTACATTTTTGTATTTACTTTCTGTTCATGTTATGTAATATGCAATATAAAACATCTTAATCTATGTTTAATTTAACTACAATTCATAATCTATAATCTTCGTGTTGGTGAAAAATTTGTCAGGTAGACAAATCAGGTGTCTTCACCAATGTTTACAGGGCTACACCCCTCTACATTGAATGGTACAAATCCTATTATTGAAAGCAAAATAATCCTTATCCTATCTAAATGTTGTGGGTGGCCAAATTGACCAGGGATCACACAGGGACACTCCACTGAACCTGTGGAAAATTTCTTGTACGAGGGTATAAGGGAAGAAATTAAAAATGATGAAGGGAGAAATTATGCAAGGAATATTATTGCCATGAGTAGATTATAGATCTCACACCCAATAATCGAGTAGTTCAACCTTCAATATAGAGGAAAGCATAATGAAGCTAGTGGGACCAATGAATTAAAACACCAAGTTTTTAAATTCATCTATCGAGGACACCAAGTTCCTCTCCAATTCCATATAGGATCAACTATGCTTACAAAGTGCATGAAAGAGAGAAATAGAGGAAAAAAAGAAAGGGAAATAGAATAAGTGTAGCTTTTATTCCATGTGTAGTGATGAATATAAAGCTTCAACCAAGCTATCACAATGCTACATAGTAAGAGTTCTTCAAAAATATAAATCCTTTAGAATGGAGAGACCATCCCAATTTATAACAATCAAAATTTTCCTTTCACCTCCCTCACATGACTCTTCATTTCCATATTCCACTCGTGACCTTTCATTTTCTAAGAATTAAGTATTTCTCTTATAATTTTGAGAAAATACTTTTACAAATTTTAAATAGGTCACTTAAGTGAATAGTATGTAATAAAATGATGACACATAATGAAGAATTAGAATGGAGAGAGAAAGAAGAGAGGGAAAGAGAGGAAGAGGGAAGGGATGAAGGGGAAAACACTCCTCGTAATGAAATGCTTTGAATGCCTGATGCGATCATGAAATTTGGGTGAAAAGATTTTTGCTTTGGTGACCTTCTATACTTATGAAGATTTCTCCTTGAATAACTTTGAATCATTTTACCAATCTAGTGATGATCACAAAATTTATGATGCAAAACATCCTGGACCACGAATGAGTGTTCGAAACACTATTATCTAAGGTTTACCGCTACAAGATCGATATGAACACATACAATGCCCGCAATGACCCTCCTTGAAACTTGGTTGATGAACTCCTTCTTTCATTAAAATCATTCGATCAACTCTATTTGAATTACTTGGCTCCTTAAGTGATGAAGATGAATTCACATGATGTGCCTTGCGATTCCCTGCTTTGTAATATGAGATGATCATTCCAAACCACAAAAAACCACCATCTCTTCATGATTGATTATGCCTGAGAACCTAGACCATCCTGTGCACTTGAAATTCATGTTTTCTTGACACTTACTATATTTAGAAGGGAAAAAATTCTATCTTTAGTAAGTTTCAGAGTTTTCCTTTCTAGACCCCAAATGGTGATATTGACCTGAATGATTATCCCTCAATGTTCTGTTGTGCCAAACTTTCCCTTTGAGAACAACCTGCTATTTTTAGTAAGTACGCATGGGGCAACTTACAATTTTTGGTAAGTGTCATAGTTAGCTTTTCCCAACCTTAACCGAATATGGTAGTGTGAATTATTTATTCTTTCTGCATTCCTCTCACCTTTTGGACCAACTGGCTATCTATAGTCAGTGTGGCTTTTGGAACCACTTACTATTTTTATTAAGTGTTAATTGTGAGCCGAGATGATCTTTTTGATGACTTTTCCTATGATACTCCCTATGTGTTCACCACCTTCTTCGTAGTCTCTTCAAATGGTGGCTTACCCAAAGTAATAGACCCCTATGTAGGAAGGCATGCTATTTTTAGTAAGTGCACCATAGATGTAAGATTACAACAAAACAAGTCTTGAAACTTTGGGTTTTATTCGGGGTTCCACGCTCCAAATTTTGAGCAATTCCTTTGTCTGAACAAGTTGGAAAATGATATTTTCATTAGCATGGAACAAATACTAAAAAAAAACACAGCCCTCCATATCCCTAAAAAATAGAGACTTCATGGCATGAAAACTAGTTTATGCGAAACTAGATTTTTCAATGATCATTCCCTCAAATTTTTGTGCGATTTCGCCCTATGGAACCCTGAGAAGTGAAGAGGTAGCTTGCTTCCTCTTTCACAAATGTTCTTCATGTGATAGGGCAGAAATCTGATGAAAAATCAGTCCTCCATATCCCTAAAAATTAGGGACTTCATGGCACAAAAATATTTCAGTGAGAGACAAGATTTTTCAATGATCATTCCTCTAATTTTCTCGCGATTTCGCCCACTGGAACCCCGAGAAGTGAGAGATGTAGCTTGCTGATTTTTTCCATTACTGTGTCATGAAGCAATTAATGGAGATTTAAATTTATAGGTATGGTTTTTGTCTCTGTTTCGTGATGAAATCAACTCCATCGTGATAGGTTTTATCTTCTTATCTCACGGTGAAATTTCTCTTGATCCAATCACGGTTTGGTTTGGGAAATTGAGCTTTGTTCTTCGTGGAGCTGGAAGTGAAATTTATTTTCTTGTGAGAATTCCTTTCTAAAAATGGGAGGTTTGAAGGTGAGTTTTTAATGGTTTTTGATAGAGGAACAAACAAAAAAATATGGTTTGTTTTTTCGCATGTAGTGGTTTGTAAGATCTCTTTGATTCTTCATTCTATGTCAATGGAGTTTTCAGGCTTTCTTCTTCTTTGTTCTTCATCTTTTCTTCTCAGTTTGATGAAATATTATTTTGAGACCTGTATGAAATCATGGATTGGAGGATAATGTGTTGTGATGGAGCTGGTTCAAGGTTCAAAAATGGTGGAGGGGTGATAGGAAGTTGCAGAGGAGTTTGCAGAGCAAGTTGTGCACAGGAAGGTTAGATGTTAGATGTTAGAAGCAGGAGGGATTTTTAATATTTAAAATTTTCAAAGGCATGGAGAGAGAAAATTTTTCATGTCCCTTATGTCCCTCACCTCAAAGGGATGTGAGGGATATAAATTTTCACAACACACATAAGCTTGACATGTGGCGAGATAGCAACAAAGGGATTAAAGCTAAAAAACAACTTTAAACCACTGGAAGGGTTGAGAAGCGGTTGCATGAGGAAATTTGAGGAATCATGAGGGCCGAGTGAATTTTTTCATCCTTGATGTCCCTAACCTCAAAGGGACATGAGAGGCATCAATTTTCATGGTGCACTAGGTGATGACATGTGGTAGCGATCCAACGGTGAAGGCTTTGAGCTCCGCAAGTACTGGGGCCGAACCGGAAATCCTGGATGTTGCATGAGGGTCCAAAGGGCTTATGGGGGATAGGAAAATTTTATTGACATTGATGTCCCTGACCTTGAGGGATGTAAGGGACACAAAATTGTGCCAGGATCCTAGAGTTGACATGTGTCCTCATCAAAATTTGACTAATTCCGAACTCGCTCAAAGAGGGCGACATGAAATGATGATAAATTGAGCTCCAGATGGAATTTTTGATGAAATTTAATATGATATTGAATGGAAATGGAATTTTAATCCAATTTTCAGGTTCTTAGATCTTTATTCTTCCATTATATTTCTGAAAAAGTGGATTTTTATCCGGTACTCCACTTGTGCATGAGAAAAATTGCTTATAGACCCATTGTGCCAAAGTGTTGTGAAAAAAATAATTTCACCATATTGTAGGATTGGAATTACATTTCATGATGATTTTTTTGTTTTCTCCTAACTCCATCCGGAGCTCCCGGAATCACATTCAGAAGTTCAACAACCATTTTGGCCTGTGCATTGCTTAGGCTTGTGAACCCTGATTTTAGTGAAACTATCCCAACTTCTTTGGATCCTTCCTAAATCTTCCTAAATAAATTCCATGATGTTCCTAGGAATTTGATTCACCTCCGTGTCTGGTTTGGATTTTCTATTCCACTCCATGGGGTTGCTCCAGTCCTAGGAAGGCTAGTGATAGCCTTCCCATAATTGCCTAAAGTTTGCATTTTTCAATGAACTCCTAAAATCATCTAGGGGTTTGAATTGAATTTCTTAAATCATGTAGGGGAATGAGTTAACATAAATTGAGAGGTTACTGGATTGATAGGAAGACCTAGGGTATCTCAGAAGGATGACGAACATGAAAATTTTGGTAGATGGGTATCGTTGTCATGTTGGAAAATTGCCAATTTCCTTAGTGTACATTTGCATGACAACAATTGGCTCTAGTTTTGGGACATGACTTGGACTAAGTGCAACAAAGACGTGACATAAAATCCAAAATGTCAACTTTGGAACATATAATCCATTAACTAGTGCCTTATAGATTGGGCCCTGTGAAGTCACTAGAAAAATAGGCTACACAACTTTCTTTATTGAACACACACACACACACAAAAAAACAAATGGAAGGGAAACACACAAGGGGGAAAAAACACAAAAATAGAAAGGGAAATTATGTATAGGGGGAGGGAAATTTATAGAGGTAGGGAAAGGATATACACATACCCAACAACGGGTTGAGAAAAGTACATGCCATCATGAAATAATGGATTGAAGTATGACATTTAAAGCAAAAACTATTATTTGAAAACCATGCTTTGATGATGGATTTGCATGGCTTGAGAAGAAGAAGGCTGACCATAATTCCATCTTCGTACTTATACTGCATAAAGAACATTCTTGCATCTAATGAACACTTCATCACTTTCTCAAAAATCTTGTACCTTGATGCTCCCGCTTTACGTTCCTGCAACCATGTGACACCATTCTTCCATGTCTTCAAGAGTGGAAAAATTGATCTTGTCATGAAAACATTCATCTTCTTTGAATTGTGACTTCAAATTGTCTCTTATATCAGAAAAACACTTGGAAGGAGTGAGAACAAACTGATTTTCTCCCATTCAAGAACTTCCTCAAACATCCCATTTTGTTTCTCTTGAGCAAGTGTTTTTAGACATGGAGGTTAAATCATTGAGCCGGAGATCTTCATCATCCTTGAGATATTGTTATGCAACATGGGAACATGTTCAAGATGAATTAGAGCTTAGAGGATGGTGAGTGTAGTCTAATTTTGGATCATTTGGAAAGAATCATGCATACTCCCACTTTGTTGTCTAGAGAAATGGTCGCCAATATGCATTTGTTCGGAGTGCATCTTGATATCATTTTCAAAATTATAGCTTTTGGTTTGGCCATATAAGCATTCTTCACCCTTCATTGGATTTTTCCATATGAATTCTTGCTTTTCATTGATGGACCATTCCAAAATGATGGGAAAAAGTTGGTTTTGATCACACTCCCAATGTTCTCGCAACTTTTTATTTTGTTTTGAATGGATTTCTTTGATGCAAATCAGCTCAATATTTTCCATGTTATCATCTCCCACAATAGAGATGTCATTTCCAAGATTGAGGATATTTGAAGGAGATTCAAGAACCTTCCTCCTTTTGCACTCACAAACCTCTTTACATTGTGTAAAAGAGAAATACATGCTTTCATATTCGCTCTCATTCTCCAAGGCATTGGGGAATTCATCAAACTTATTGGTACTCTGCATTTCAACATCAAACATTGGCATGTCAAAATGAGAAGCCCAAATAGACTCATACCTATCTTGTATCTTCATAGCTTGGGTCAAGAGTTCAAGGCTGAGTTGAGGATCTTCAGTTTCTTCTACAACCTTTAAGATGTCTTGGATGGATGATTCTTCCAAGTCCACCATATGCTCATCTTCATTTTTATTGAAAAATTCTTTATGTTGTGCTTCCAGGAGATGGTTGAAAATCTTATCCATCCACACCCATGATTTGTTTGAAACATCCTTGTTCACCTCTTCCATGTTTTGTGTTTCCCAAGGTTCACTTTCTTACAATCATAGGCACACTTGATTCACGATACCTTCTGAAAAGGAGAATAGGTCCATGCTTTGTGGGAATGGAACTCCTTTGAGCTCAAAATCCATATCATCCTCTTGATGGGGGCATATTGAGGCAGCAATATGGGAAGAATTTTCAACATTATCTTGATCATCCATTATTGAATCCTTTTACATAGATGGAAATTTAAATACTTCATACTCACTGTGATGGTCATTATGCTCCTTGGGTGAGAAGATATTGTGTTTGAGTCGTTCATTATCCTGTGCTTTGAAAAGGAAGTGAGATTCTTCCATCAGATCATCCATGATTGAGTCGGGAGTAGAGTTTGATCCTTCAACTATCTCCATTTCTTCATTCAAAATTTATTCATGACTTGAAGGATCAAAATAGAGGAAAACCCCTATGACCATCTTGAATTCATCATTTTCAGTCCAAGATGTCTGTGGATTTCTTGCACTTCTTCACATCTCTCCATTTCATCATTAATTGAAAGATTAAAATTTTAAAGGAGATCATTCATGCTTACTTCAAATTGGTTATCTTCTTCATCATTAGTGGAGTCTTTAGAGAGCATTGGATCATCCATTATGTAGCTAGGATCTTCATTTATTGAATATATTATTCCCCATATGGGTTTTTCCTCAAGCCAGATGAAATTTTGGAATGATGATTCTATCTTCATGTCTTCTACTTCTTCTTTCATGATGTTTCCTTAGCTTTCATCAGAAGGTTCCATGTTAATATATTCTTTAGGAGCATCCAAGAATATTCCGGGAATGAAAACCTCATAATATGGGCAGCCATTAGGGTCTTCCTCCATAGGGCACATCTTGTCTTCTTCCTCCATTTAATGCGGTGCTTCAAGATGTTCATATCTTATATGTAGAGATAAAGCATACCTCAAAATTTCATCAAAGACTTTGGGGTCAAAATTTCCTTTTATTATGCTTTGAAGTCTTTCCACATATTCTCTTTTCAAAATATTCATTTCTTCATCACCGTATGTGATGAATTCATCTAGAGAATGGTAGAAGAAGGAAAAAATTCTCAATTTTGTATTGAGCAATGATAGATTGCAAAAATGTTTTTCAAGTGGATCTTGCACCATCTTGTCTTTCGTCATCTTCTTGAACACTGATTTGATCTTCAGGAAGGCTCAAGGATAGTATTTTCTTTAGTGGTATTCAAGAACCTTTCAGGGATGAAAACCCTGTGGTATAAATGATCTTCAAGATCTTCCTCTATAGGACAAATATCCTCTTCTTCTTCCTCGCTATGGGCCACTTTAGGTTTCTTGTACATCTCTTGTAATAATTTGGCATATTCTCGAGCTTTGTACCTTATATTATGTCTCCTTTGAATCCATTCCTCTTCATCGGTGAAAATTTCTTTGTTCTTTCCTTTGTCAACACCAGTTTGAAACCATCGCTAATCAACGATCTTCTTTTCCGGGTAGATATCTTCTTCTTCTTCTTCACTGTCACTCATTCGTACTTCACTCCAATCTAGAAATTTCTTCATGGTGTGGGGAACGAACATGACCGGGTTTCATTCCTTGAAGGAGTCACCTTCAAGAATGATTTTACTTTGAAATCTAATTTTTTTGTTTTGTTTTGTTTTTGAATATATACCTTTTTTGTATTTTTATATTTGGGAAGAGATCTTTTTGGGTGCACTTAGGAAAATATCTCCCCAGCGGAGTCAAAAATGTTGGTGAGAAATTTTTTTAGGTAGACAAATCAGGTGTCTCCACCAACATTCATAGGGCTAAGCCCTCTGCATTGAATGGTATAACTCCCATTATTGAAAGTAAACTAATCCTAATCCTATCTAAATGTTGTGGGTGGCCAAATTGGTTGGGGATCACACAAGGAAACTCCACTGAACTTGTGGAAAAGTGCTTGTATGAGGGTACAAGGGATAAATTACAATGATGAAGGGAGAAAGGGAGAAATTATGTAAGGAATATTACTGCCATGAGTAGATTACAGAGCTCACACCTAGTAATTGGAGTATTTCAACCTTCAATATAGAGGAAAGCACAATGAAGCTAGCGGGACCAATGAATTAAAACACCAAGTTTTTAAATTCATCTATCAAGGACACCAAGTTCCTCTCCAATTCCATACAGGATCAACTATGCTTACAAAGTGCATGAAAGAGAGAAATAGAGGAAAAAAAAGAAAGGTAAATAGAAGAAGTGTAGCTTTTATTCCATGTGTAGTGATGAATACAAAGCTTCAACCAAGCTATCACAATGCTACATAGTAAGAGTTCTTTAAAAATATAAATCCCTTGGAATGGAGAGGCCATCCCAATTTATAGCAATCTGAATTTTCCTTTCACCTCCCTCACATGACTCTTCATTTCCATATTCCACTCGTGACCTTTCATTTTCCATGAATTAAGTATTTCTCTTATAATTTTGAGAATTTTTTTACAAATTTAAAATAGGTCACTTAAGTGAATAAGATGAAATACAATGATGACACATAACGAAGAATTATAATGGAGAGAGAAATAAGAGAGGGAAAGAGAGGAAGAGGGAAGGGATGGAGGGGAAACACTCCTTATGATGAAATTATTTGAATGCCTTGATGTAGTCATGAACTTTGAGTGAAGATTTCTGCCACTGGTGATCTTCTACACTGATGAAGATTACTCCCTTAAATAAATTTGAATAATTTCCCAATCTAGTGATGACCGCAAAATTTATGATTCACAAACATCCTGGACCACAAAATGAGTGTTCAAAACAATTGTTATGAGGTTTACCTCTGCAAGCTCAAGATGAACACATATAATGCCCACAATGACGATCCTTAAAACTTGATTGATGAACTCCTTATTTCATTCAAATCATTCTGATCAAATCTCTTTGAATTAATTGGCTCGGCTCCTTAAGTGATGAAGATGAATTAACATGATGTGCCTTGTGATTCCTTTCTTTGTAATATGAGATGATCGTTCCAAACCATGAAAAACCCATCTCTTCATGATTGATTACACCTAGAACCTAGACCAACATGTACACTTGAAATTCATGTTTCCTTGACACTTACTATATTTAGAAGGGATAACTTACTATCTTTAGTAAGTGTTAGAGTTTTCCTTTCTAGACCCCAAATGGCTATATTTACGAATGATTATCCCTCAATGTTCCATTGTGCCAAACTTTCCTTTGAGAACAACTGCTATTTTTAAGTAAGTACACATGGGGCAACCTATGATTTTTAGTGAGTGTCGTAGTTAGATTTTACCAACCTCAACCAAATATGGTAGTAAAAATTATTTCTTCTTATTGTGCTCCTCTCGCCTTTTGGACCAACTGGCTATTTATAGCAGGGGCTTGTGGAACCACTTACTATTTTTAGTAAGTGTCAATTATGAGCCGAGATGACCTTTTTGATGACTTTGCCTACGATACTCCCTCTGTGTTCACCACCTTCTTCGTAGTATCTTCAAATGGTGGCTTACCCAAAGTAATAGAACCCTATGTAGGAAGGCATGCTATTTTTAGTAAGTGCACTGCAGATGTCAGATTGCAACAAAACAAGTCTTGAAACTATGGGTTTTATTCTGGGGTTCCACGCTTCAAATTTTGAGAAATTCCTTCATCTAAACAAGTTAGAAAATGATATTTTCATTGGCGGGGGAAGAATAAAAACAAAAAAAACATTCATACATATCCCTAAAAATAGGGACTTAATGGCATGAAAACTAGTTTATGTGAAACTAGATTTTTCAATGATCATTCTCTCTAATTTTCATGTGATTTTGTCCACTGGAACCTTGAGAAGTGAAGAGGTAGCTCATTGCATTTTTCACATATGTTCTTCATGTGACAAGGTAAAACTCTAATGAAAATTCAGGTTTCCATATCCCTAAAAATAGGGACTTCATGGTGCAAAAACTAGTTCACCAAAGACTAAATTTTTCAACGATCATTCCCTCCATTTTTCGTAAATTTCGCCCACTGGAACCCTAAGAAGTGGAGAGGTAGCTCACTAATTTTTCCACTACTGTGTGATAGAAGCCATTAATGGATATTGGAATTTGTAGGTTTAGTTTTTTTCTTTGTTCACGATGAAATCAACTCCATTGAGATAGGTTTTTGCTTCTTGTCTCATTGGTGAAGTTTCTCTTCGATCCGGGTTGCCGATTTGACGAGAAATTGAGCTTTTTCTTCGTTGAACTAGAAGTGAAGTTTATTTTCTATGAGCATTATTTGCGAAAGAATGGGAGTTTTGAAGGTGAGTTTTTAATGTTTTTTGATAGAGGAACAAACAACAAAATATGGTTCACTATTCATGTGTAGTGGTTTGCAAGATCTCTTCGATTCTTCATTCTATGTCAATGGAGTTTTCATGCTTTCTTCTTCTCTATTCTTCTTATTTTCTTCTTAGTTTGATGAAATCTTTTTCTAAAACCTGTATGCCATTATAGAGTGGAGGATAATGTGTTGTGATGTAGCTGGTTCAAGGTTTAAAAATGGTGTAGGGGTGATATGAAGTTACGAGGAGTTTTTACAGAGAGCAAGCTGTGTACGAGAAGGTTAGATGTTAGATGTTAGAAGCAGGAGGGATTTTTAAAATTTGAAAATTTTCAAAGGCATGGATAGAGGAACATTTTCATTTCCCTTATGTCCCTCACCTCAAAGGGATGTGTGGGACATAAATTTATACAATGCGCCTCATCTTGACATGTGGCGAGACCTAAAGACAATGGATTAATGCTAATATTTTTTTTAAAGCACTGGAAGGGATGAGAAGTGGTCACATGAGGAACCTTGTGTTAGGATTGTGGAGCTGAATTGCTTCATAGATAACATGATTTACACCTTGATAGTTTATAAAGTAACCGACACCGGCAAGGGTAACTAGCACTAGTCAACATCAGGGTAACCAACACCGGTTTGGGTAATCGACACGATCGGCCATCAAGGTAACCGACACTTTGGTTAGGGTAACCGACACCAACCACTGTGCGTGAAAGTTTATATTTAACTCACGGGAATTAGATATAAATTTATTATAAATTTGATCTAAAGGTTATAAATGCATAGCTAAGGTTCCCTAAGTTTTTCTAAGCTTATATAAGCTAGAAAACTAGGGTTAGAACATAAGGATTGAGGAAGAATGTTAATTCTCCTTGGTTGAAGATGATGAAGAAGAAAAATAAGAAAAAGGTTGCATGAAGACAAAGCTTCAATGGAGAGAAGTGGACAGAAGGAAATATCAGGTACATTTGAATGGTGAGAAGGTGGTTATTTCTTCTTTTGTATTTCATTTGTATTGTCTTGTCTAAATGTAATGGCTTGCATAGTATGTAAAGTGCATAGTATTTCATCTTATAGATCCACAAAGTTATTTTGAGATCTTGTATTATAGATCCATGAGATCATATTGTTTTAATGATCCATAGGAATATAGTATTGTAGCTTGTTAGAGAGATTTTGGATATAAATAGTATCCAAATATTGTAGAGGAGGTTGTATTCTTATTTGTAGTGGCGGATGCAAGTGAGATGGAGGAGAGACTTACTTCTTGGTGTACATATATTGTTGCACATTGGTAGACCCATGCGAGATGCCTTGTTTGGCAGATTCATATGAGAGATTGGTTGCATAGTGGGAGATGTAGTAGTTCCTGGTATGTGAGATCTGGTGGTGTTTAGAGGTATATTTTTAGTGCACTCATGTAGTTCCATTTAGAGATATGGAGGAGAGAAGATACTCTTGGAGGGATGCATTATACTCTTGTATTGAAGAGTTGGTTTATACTCTTGTTATGTTATATATATGAGATATCTATCTTTGGTGGACGTAGCCCACATTGGGTAAACCAAAGTACATGACATGTTATGTGTGTATAATTTTTTTGTTTTGGATTATTCTAGTTTATACTTCCACTGCTGTAGATTTTGGGGAATTGTTTAGATCTTGTGTGCATGATTGGGTTTGTTATTTAAACATAACACTATTATGTAGTCCCAAATTCGAACACCTTGAGGCATCATGAGGGTTGGGTGAATTTTCTCATCCCTGATGTCCCTCACCTCAAAGGGACATGAGGGACATCAGTTTACACAACACACTAGGTAATGACATGTGGCAACGATCCAATGGTGAAGGCTTTGAGCTCCCACAAGTACCTAAGGGCTGAATTGGCGATCTTGGAGGTTGCATGAGGGTATAAAGGGATTATGGGGGCTAGGCACATTTTATTGACCTTTATTTCCTTGACCTTGATGGATGTAAGGGAAACAAAATTACGTCGAGAATCCTAGAGATGACACGTGTCCTCATCAAAATTTTACTAACTCCCGAACTTGCTCCAAGAGGGCAACTTGAAACAGCGATAACTTGAGCTCCCGATGGAATTTTTGATGAAATTTTATATGATATTGACTGGAAATGGAATTATAAATATAATGGTTGGGGTCTCAGATATTTATTCCTCCATTTTATCCTTGAAAAATTGAAGTTTTTATCTTTTACTCCACTTATGCATGATAAAAACTACTTGTAGACCCATTGCGCCAAAGTGTTGTGAAAAAAATAATTTCAACATCTTTTAGGGCTTGGAATTACCTTTATGATGATGATATTTTTATCCTAAATCTATGTGAAGCTCTCAAAATTGCATTTAGAAGCTCACTTGATTGTTTTGGCCTCTGCACTACCTAATCTTGTCAACCACGATTTTAGTGAAACTGTCCCAACTTCTCTGGATACTTCCTGAATCTTCCTAAATCAATTCCATGATGTTCCTAGGCCTTTGATTCACCACTATGTCTGGTTTGGATTTTTGTCTCACTCCATAGGGTTTCTCTAGTCATAGGAAGGCTAGTGATAGCCCTTCCCACAACTTCCCGAAGTTTGCATTTTTCAATGAACTCCTAAAATCACCTAGGGGTTTTGAATTGAATTTCTTAAATCACCTAGGGGAATGAGTTAACATCAATTAAGAGGTCACTGGACTGACTAGGTAGACCGGGGTATCTCAGAAGGATAGAACATGAAAATTTTGGTACATGGGTATCATTGTCATCTTTGGAAAATTACCAATTTCCCTATTAGATATTTTCATGAAAAGACTTTGGAAATTATATTATGGATTTATACTTTGTTAATTATACATTCCCATCAATTCCCTAACATGGTGGAATAAAGAGTGTCCATTATCCAGGACTAGGTCACCGGTCTTGGTGTGGGACCATATCTCCCATATTGTCATAAGTAGCTCGGATGAGGAGGAGAAGTCACCATTACTAAGGAGGGTGACATCCAAGAGAATGTGAAGACCAAGGACATCCAAAACCCAAGCGCTAGTTCCAGAACTAGAAATATAAAGAAGGAGAAATGTCGGTTGACTACTGGCTGATTGGTTCTATGTTTTGGTGTTTTTTCCTTTTATATTGTATCCTTTGTCTTAATATATTTTAAAATTTTTATTGAATGCATTCTTTTCTGGTTTCTCTTTAGGCATCTATCTTGGCCAAGATTTTTGACTAATTATTTCCTATTTCCTTTGTGGGATACATGGATTTACCTCGCTCTTTTGTGTATGACAATGTATTGTGGATTTTTGGTCCCTGAAAACAATTTTTTTACCTAATAAAAAAAATAAAAAATAGTAAATATAATAGATGAAATTATTTTGTATTTTGATCCCTAAAATATGTAGATGTTTAACATTAATAATTCCATCTAATAATAGAAATAATGCTCTATGTAGAAGACTTGAAAATATAAAAACTTTTCTTTCATTGGACAACAATACTACTCTTTAAGTAATCTCATACACATCTACAAATACCACATTTTATAAGTACTTTGTCTTGTTATCACAAGGACATATTCAATTTTTCATCAACAATTAATAATTTGAGAGATATATATCATAAATAGGAGTGCATTCTATTATAAAAATATAAAAAAATTGTTAAACCTCATGTAAAAAATTTACGAAAAATTTATTAAACCTCATAAGTCGAAATGATTAGCAATACCTACCAAGGGATCAAGAATAAAGATAAGTTGCACTCTTATCCATTATATAATGAAGAGACATATGATATGATGTAATACTCAATGCATATTCATTGTCATTGCATTTAAGTAGCTGATAAAAAATTAAGCATGTGTAGTGACATACATCAATCTATATAATTTTTCCTTCTCGTTACATTGAAATTTGAGAAAAAGTGAGAACTTTCAACTATTAATTTTACTGGCCAATATCCATATTTTTAATATTAAATTTAGACAAGAAGACACATGTAGATTTAAAATAAGTTTATTCTTATGTTTAAGCATGTAAGTTAAAGTAGGTGACCTTATTTAATTTTTAGATTTGAAACATTTAATATTTGTCTTCATAAAAACAAATAAGTTAAGATTAAATGAGAATTGGTAATCGCATAAATTTATAATGAAAAATTAACTTAATGATTAACATTATTTGCAAGGAAAAATAACCATAGAAGCTCTCAAAATTTCACCTAAAATTTTATAAGTTTAAGAATTGAAAATATTTGTAAAGAATCCTCTAATATCAACAATAAGTACTAAAATATTTACAAAGAATCCTCTAATATCAATAATAAGTACTAAATTATATATTGATAATGGTAGGGCATGAGAGATTTATGTAATTTTTAAAAATGCTAGAGATTGTTAACAAGGAACTGATTTAATTGAGAAGACTCCAAATTAAGATTCATCTGATGCAAATGATGTTGACATAATTATAATCGGGAGGATATAAACACCACTTCATCCATCTTAAAAAATTGAACCCAAAATCAAATATGTCATATTTGTATAATATGAAAAATCTTGAAGTTGTGTATTTTTTTGTGAGAGAGAAGAAAACAATTTTATGTGTGAAAAGAAATTAAACAACTATGTACCACATTATTAAACTATTGCCTTTTTTGAAATTATAGAAATAAAAAAATGAAATGATAAAATAAATATCAATAAAGTTATTTGATACATAAAATCAAACATACATTAAATATTATTTATGAATTTGTTGAAATATCAAAAATTTTGCTATTGGAACCACCTTTATATTAAACTACAAAAAAATAATACAAAGTGTTACATAATAAGGGATCACTAGAAGTGGTCACAACCTAAAAAAAAAAGAATAGATGCCACGTGGGCATACAAAACACATGCCACAAGGGTGAACAAAAGTATTCCACTTAGGGCTACAAAAAAAAACCAACAGTGAGGATAAGGCACCAAAACTATATCACACCATAGCAGAATTAGGAATAAGGAGCTGTGACACTTGGAGGGGGAGATGGATCATCCACGGAAGAAAAAAGCTAAGACAACATGGCTCGTTGGATGACGGATTGAACAACCAACCATCCTGGTCGGTCATCTAAACACTCAATGAACCATAATTCCACACCCTAGGGTCGCGAGCCACCAAATTAGAAATCCTACTAAGAGGAGATACCTAGTTGGAAGAGCCAACCACCACCTTTCCACGTGCGGGTAAGATCCACCAAGACTAGAAGAAGAATGCCGTGGCGAGTTGGCGACGGAGATGGGTGGTGCTTTGGAGTGATTGCAGGATCATCCACAATGTCTAAGATGTGGATGAGGTGGTGGGGGCACCGATCATCATCATCTAGAGGAACTTGACTCATGGTACAAGGTGCACTGCCCCAGTGATCAAGCAAGCTGTTAGAGATGAGAAAAATCCAGAACCACCTTCTACGCTTGAGCCTGGATATGCATATGAACAGAAGACATGATTGCCACCTTTTCGTTAATGGTTAGTTCTGTAGAAAGAGTACAATGCTAGAATAAGGAAGTATTTCTAGCTTTCTAGAGTTGGAACAAAATAAATGAATGAAAAAATGCCAAAGGGAAGCAATGTAGGAGGGCCAATTAGCATGGTCACCAAACAAAGTAACTTTCCAATAAAAAATTAGGATGAAAAGGTTGAAAGAGGGAGTGAATCCAATGCCAAACATGTTGAGCATGAGGGAAAGACCAAAATACATGTTTAAAGGACTCCAGTGACCACAACAACTACAGACAAGGTTAGGGATGCCAATATGACTTAATCTTTCCCCTAGAGGAAGCCCTGATAAATCAGACACCAAAGAAAAAAATTGAGCTTCGGGTCAAAGAGGAGTTCCAGGCTCATTGGAGACACTTTAACCAGGTGACATGATATGAATGCAAAGAACATTGGGAATTGAGATTATTCAAAGTGGTGAGGTAGGAGATAACAAGGAGTAGATAACTCCAGAATTATATTGTAACAACAAGATGTCCACATTCCATCGCCAATATTTCCACCAAGCTCGAGGTGGTTGAAGACCTAGTTTGTGCAGCATAACATGTGACAAAAATATCAAATTACAAAGATTGAAGGTAAATTAGAATTAACAAGGTTGTATTTGTTTTTTCAACGCTCGACCAAGGAAGCCATCCCAGAAGGAAACTAGACCCCGAATAGTGGAGATAACTTCCGAGCTAACCACACTACTTTAATGTTGGGCTTCTTTGCCAGTGGGAGATCATCAAGAAAAAAATGGGTGACCACCATAAATTATGCTTGTTTGAAAGAGAGACCTATTCTAAATCCATCACCAACCCACCACATTAAAGGTTTAACCATCTCAAAGGATTTCTAAATGCTTTTAACCACAACGGTGCCATATATTTTTACTAGAACTTTATTAATTAGCAAAGTATGAAAACCTATGTTTTTCAAACATTTTTTACCATATGGTGCTCTGAATAAATACAATGCCTTAACAAAATATTCCAAGCTTGTTTTCCTAGATACAATGAACAACCCTTTTAGTGCATAGAGAAACACTTTTCCCTGTAGACATCAACAACACTAATGCCTCCTATTCCCGGGAAGGGTACAAACCTCCTAGGAAACCCTATGAAAACCACCATGTTTATAGCTAGACCAAAGAAAATCCCACAAGAGCTTAGCCATATTTTCAAAGGAATCTCGAGATGGAAACCAACATGCTGCGTAATAGACCTAAGTAGCAACAAGAATTTTAGTACAAAATTAGAATTTCGGCCAAAGAAAGCGGACGAGAGATCCATTTCTACAGCTCGGCTCAACTCTTGGTCAACCAAAATTGCCAAAAGGTGGAAGAATCTTGTTAAAAGCAAAAGGAATTCTAGAAAGTGGAATCATTCTCCAATTTGAATCTAGAGCTAGGGATAGGATGTCACCATTCAGAATAGGCTGGGGACTTTGGGCAAAAACCCAACAACTTGGAAAACTGAACTTTGGAGCCGGACACTTTACATAAAATATCCAAACAAGAAAGCACCTCCTACACATTTTGTTCGATTCAGCTAGAGTGAGAAAAGATTCATCCATAAAGTGGCCATTGATGACTTAGGATTGATGATCAGGTAGGTATATACCTCTTAATTGACCTTCGCATAGATCTTTTAGAAAGGAGCTAACCAAAAGCATCTGTAGCTAGAACAAACAGATCTGGGGCCAAGGGTAAACCCTACCTTATCGATCAAAACAACCCAACAACAGAAGATTGGTGTCCATTAATGGTAAGACAAGATGAAGCATAAAAAAGAGTGCACACCACATTCAGGAAAAATTCTCCAAAACCCAGGGCTTTAAGCATGACAAGAATGAAAGGCCACTCAATATGGTCATAGGATTTTTCAAAATTGATTTTGAGAAAAACCACCTTCTGAAGAGAGGAACGAGCCCATTCCAACCCTTCCCAAACAACAATAAGATTGTCTAAAATGAAATGGCCTTTGAGAAAACCAGATTGTTCAAGTTGGACAATTTTTGGGAGCAAAGAAGCCACCCGAAGAGCAAGAGCCTTAGCTAGAATTTTATAAGAAACATTAAGAAGCGTAATGGGCCACCAGTTGGTTATAAACTTTGGGTTTCCATCCTTAGGGATGAACTTGATATTACCTTTATTAATATAGTTCCCAAGAGACTATGATTGCAAGGCTTCCTGATAAACCTGCAAAATATCCGGCCCAACAATGTGCCATCATTGCCTTGTAAAATTCACATGGAAACCCATCCAATCCTGGTGATTTTTCATCTGCAAGATAGAGAAGGGAATTGTGAAGCTCATCCAGAGAAAGAGAAGCATCACAATGATTTTGATGTTGTGGGCTAAGATTATAGGGAACCAATTTGATGCACTGGCATAGAGCCATTTCACTTTCAATAGAAGGATCTTGTGCTTGAAAGACCAAGATATAATGGTCCACAAAATAGAAGAAATTTCTAGTAAAGTTGTGATACAAGAGTGAGCCAACTGGAAAAATTTGATTTTCTCCTTGACATATGGGGCCCTGAGAATTTTGAATAATTTTTTTGAGGCCATGTCACTAGTCTTCAACCAGTACAAGCGATCCCAAATCTGAGCTCCTTTGGCTCTATGTTGTTCAATAACCTTGAGCTGATGTCTAAGCTTAGCAGCTCGGACCTGAATGGTGGTGTCAAATGGTTGGAACTTGAGAAATCAAGTAGTGCATTGGAACTCCTGTTGGAGAGCCTCGTTAGCATGCTTACGACCCTTGCCACCTATTTTCCAAAGTGGTGAAGAAACTTGGCAGTGCGTTGAATGGCTTCATTCCACCAAGAAATCTAGCTAGCAACATAGGGAGGACGTGGTGCCATATTCCAGACTTGGGAAATGTACGCCAAAACACTCGGATGACTCAACAAAGATACATTCATATAAAATTGTGTGCTAGGAGTTTTAATAGAGGCACCATCCCAAGTAAGCGTGAAGGAAATCGGACTATGATTTGACAGAAGAATATTAGGCCACATGGTGATAGGAGAGTGGCCATTGGAAGCCAACTCAAAACTTGGGTGATGAGATAACATGACATGATCAAGCTATTTGAGGACACACGTCGAGCCTTCTTGAAAAACTGAATGAATTAATCCAATTTTGAGAAGTAAAGTCCTACCACCTTTTAAAAGAGGGTATTTAATGCCCCACTTGTTTTTGAAATAAAACCATGCTTCACGCTCTCCAACACACCATCACATCGGCAGAAGACCCAATTTATCATCGGGATGTTCCACCATATTAAAGTCACCACAAAATAACCAATATGAAAAAGGTAAATTATCTCCTAACCATCACCATAACGTCGTCCTTTCCAGGCCATTATTAGAGGCATAAAGATTAACAATACCAAAAGAAAAGCCATTATCATTAAAAAGCACCCAACCACACCATTGTCAAGATCAAAATCATAACATGTGGTAGAGATCATGACAGAAAATCTAGGTGACACAGAAATAGAAACACCACCTTTTCCTTCTGAATGAGAGGAATAAAAATGTAGAAAATTCGATGCAATACAAGATAAGGAAGTCTGAAGAAAAAAACCAAGTAATCTTAACCTCTTGCAAACAAACAATATCAATATTACCAATAATTTGACAAACATGCTTCAGAATATTTTCGAGAGGATTCTGTGAGACCTCTAACATTCCAAGAGAGATAATTCATGAAAAGATAGACATGGAATGTTCTTCCTCCTGTCCATCATGTAACATATCCTCTGAATTTAAAACGCCAAAGCAATTTGACAGAAAACTAAACTGGTTTGAAGCAAGTGGCTCCATCGGGTTAAAATGATGCTTATGCCCATTCGGTCCAATTTTCCATGTAGAATCCCAAGATGGACTGTGGGAGTGATGCTTTGAAGATGATGGAGCAACCATCTTCCCAACATTCTGTTGAACCAAAGTGATTTAGCTCTGCATGGTGTGGGTAGATTAAACAGACTTAACAGGTGTAGAAGTGGATGGTTTAGGAGCTGAAGGCTATTTAGGAGGAGGTAGAGCAGCCACCAAGGTAGGTTGACTTGCCACATTATTCTTAGTGACCTTGGTTCAACCTTCAACATTATTTTCCTATGAAATAGGCACATTTTGCACATTGGAAGGCTTAGCACATTGGGACAATGGATAATCAAGAATATGATGATTAGACGCTTGACAACAAAAGCAGGTGTTGGGTAGGTTGAAATAGACAACCTTTTGCGAGATACATGTGGACCCAACTTGAATGTCAATGTCGTCTTGCAGATTAGAAACTAAATCAACCTCAACATAAACCCGTTAAATATCAAACAAATTTTTTTAAAGCTAAAGTAAAAAAATGTGTAACATTAAGAATCGTTAAGAAAGAAATATACAATTTAATTATATGTTTATGTTATGAATTAATTTCTACATTCACATTCTAATTATAAAGTTTATTTATTAGAAACTCTTACATGTTCCCGTTATAGAAATGGCTAATGTCACCTTTCTAAATCTAAATAAAAGAAGATCGAAATTCACCAAAGATTTTGTAGGGGTAAAGGAATTCTATGCAATAATTTTTGTCATGAGTAGTGAAATAGTTGTTGTCTATGAAGATTTAAGGACCAAAAACTATAATTATAGCATTGAGCTATAAAAAATGAATCACAAAATATTAGATGAAGTAGAGAGAGAAAAATGGAGGAAACTAAATAGGTAGAAGAAAGAGAAAAGTTAGAGGTTGAGGAATCCATGGTTGTGTGGAATGAAAGGGAGGGTAAATTGGTAGATTGTATTAGATAAGCATAATTTGAGGCTAATGCAATCAAACTCTTAGAGTCCATTCAAGGCAAAAAATCTAAGGAAAAAATGTAGAAGAAGATTTTAATAAACAACTAATTTCTCTTCAAGAAAATGATTCCTATGCAAATTAAGTAAAACAAAAACAATAAACATTAATTACATAAAAATAATGCAGTATTTTATCATCAAAGTCTCACTAAAAATCTAGGCATAGTTTTATCATCATTGAAAATTCATAATTCTTGGAAAGTTGTGAATTTTTACAAAGGGAAAAATTCAGTCTAGTATTTTTCTTATTAGCGTGTCGTAACCTCTTGCAATATTCTGTTCAATTCCTACATCATGCAATATGCATGCGCATTGTGACATTTTACCATAATAAAACATTTGCAAAATAATTAAAAAATGTTTATTGGTTATTATTTTTAGCTGATCATGCATTGACAATATGCAAACTTAAATTGAATATATTTACCATTCCTTGTACTATATTGTTTCCCTTTCCAACATTTAATTCTTCTACATTTTAGCTAGTTATTTCTCTTGACCTAGAGAAAGTGTGCTTGAAAAGATTTAAATTTGATTTTTAAAATTTTCAATGTAACCATATGAATGGGGATTAGGTTTAAACCAATGTTCATATCTGAACACCATCTTCAAAATTTAAATTAAATTATAGAGATTGCAAGGAAACTTCTAGTATAAGCACGGGTGACCCAAAAACTGAAAGCGGGTGAGGAATAACAACCATATTCTCCATAAGAACACATGATATCAGAAAGAGATTAGTTTCTTCATCATTTATATATCACAAAAATATTTAGGACCTTGAAACCCATGTCTCGTTAAATGATCCACAATAATAAATCTTCTAGCCTAATATATGTCTCCTTCAAGAAACCTATCTTTATATTGTATAGTTGGCGAAATAATTTTTCATGAGGAAAAATTAGTCAATTTTCACCAACACTTCAGGACTAAGTCCCTCCTCTTGGTAATGGGAGGATCCTATTTATTGAATGCAAAAAAATAAATATGTGGGTGGTCATGAAGCCGAGGATCACACATGACTACTCCATTAGACCTATGGAAAATTTCTTGCACTTAGTGCAAGGGAGGAATTTTCTTAGGAGGTGAGGTAAAGGGGAGTAAGAATTTAGGGAAGGAGGGTTAATTTTGTGAATAGGCACTAGCAGAGTTTCACAACATTAACCATAATTAATCCACACTCAATTAGAAGAAAATAACTTTTCTAACAATGATAAGACTAAAAAATCATAGACACATAATTATATTGATCCATTAATCAAAGGAACTAACACCTTGGTTTTACAATATCACCATATGCACAAATTTGAACATGTGAGGAAATAGAGGAAACATAGAGAAAGAGGAAAATAGAATAATGCCATATCTTTCTTGTATCTTAGTAGTGCAAAGCTATCTACTTAGAAACTTACAATTGAAAACCCCTTGGAATGAAGAGATCATCCAAATATATAGCTTTACAAAGAGTCTTTTCATCTACCCCCACATGAATTTTCACATCCCCTATCACTTGTGACCTTTCATATTCCTAGGAAACAAAAGTGAGCTTTTTTCATTAATTAAAAGGAAATCATTACAATATTAGACTATAGGTCACTTAAGTGAATAAGATGAAAAATTTAAAAGTACCTCCTTATAAATAATTAGAACATGAGAGAAGAAGAGATGGAAGATAACTACTATGGAAGGAAGGATCCTTCTACTAATGAAGAACCTGATTGTTGATGAACCATGTGGGAGTAAACCTAGAAATATCTCTTCACCTTTGAATTATTTTCTGAAATGGGATGTTGCAAGTGCTACCTTTTCTACCGAGGAATGTGAACGAAGATTAAGGAAAATATTTATGTGTTGAAAGTACTTCCTATGCTCTTGCACTAATTAAATCAAACTCAATGATCCTTGGAAATGTTGGAAATTATGCATCTGATTTCCATGAGGATTCCAAGGTTTCTTCATTGAACAAGAAGGGATCCCCTACTTCTTTCTTGACCAATTCCTCAAATGGTTTCAAAATATCTTCTTGTAATGAACTCTCACTGATTGGAGTAGATCCATATCCCTACACACTGTTTCTTATACTTTTAATTTTTTTATGCGAGCTATTCAAAAGATTAGAGCTTGGAGATAGCATCATTTAACATTGTTTATCAAGAACTTATTATGTGAGACCAAATGGGATACATATTTTCAGTTATAGAAGTGAATAATTTTTTCCAACCAATACAAAAGAGTCAAAATCACCCATTTTTGACACCAATGGAAGAACTTTGTCCTAATGTGCCTTCACTTTTTCAATTTCACCCTTAGTCAATTTTAATTTTGTAGTGGTGTTCAGAGAAAACTCAAACATTGAAAGGATTTCAGAAACATTGGTTTCCTTTCTCCATAATATTCTTAACTCACCTGTCACCAGCCCTTCCTTGAATTGTGTGACATTGAGCCTTCTTGATTATGTGGGGTGAAGCTCCTGCTATGAGTGAAATTTTTTTAGGAAGAGATGAAATTGCACTGGGATCCATGAATTACTACACATAAGTAGTGAGAATTCTCACATGCTCTTCCAACTCGATAAATTTTCTATTTGTACTCCTCATTTATGGAAAGTATGTGAGAATAAAACTCCTTGAACAAATGTGTATCACCCTCATGTACTTATTATACCAAAGGGATTGGTTTCATTTCATAGTACGCATAAGTCATCTCCTCAATGGGTTTTACCACTACTTGTCAAGAAACTTTTACATATTGGTTACCAAAAACACCACTGAAAAGTGAGAAGTTACCTATGATTTTCTACCTCATTTGGTCTTCATGATATTTGAGATAGCTGAAGTCTAGTGTTGATGCGTATTACACTATCCTTGGATCACTTCTAATCAGGTGTTAGATCTAGGGAATATCTTTACTTGGTGTAGGTTAAACACTAGGCATGATGGAACTTTTGGATTCATAATGAGGGACAACATCCTACACTTGATGAGATAACTTGACGGTGAGGAAGAGACAATTTGGGATTGGTGTGGAGTCAGAGGTTGTGAATGATCAATATACCATTACTTAAGATCCTCGATGGGATCCTTGGTGGCTTTGGATTTTTTTGGATTCTCCTATAGTGATATATTTCAGATTACCATTTTTTCCTCTTTATAGGCTCCCTAAGTGATTGAAGCTCATGGTTTTTTTATATACCTTCAAGGGTGAGAGGTGAGATGCTTGTCTCGAGAGGGTTAAAAGGCCACCGTATTCGATGAAGGCAATCCTCTTTTTTGAACCATTCCTTTAATGTAAAAACTGCTATAGTTATCTCATTAATGTCTTGTGACTCTCTTATGTTCCAAGAGACATGAAGAAGAGGTGTAGATTTTACCGCTTAGTATTCTAGATCAAACAAATTAGATCCATCACCCCACAGTCCTTCAATGAACTAATCAAAGTTGAAACTCCACATTCGATAAAAAATCCTTCACATATGATATCTTTTCATTAATTAAAATTCATCTAGACAATTGATCTAATAATCCTTAATTTGGGGATTATGGTGCAATCCAAGAAGAGTGAAGATTTCAAGTATTTTTCATATGTCAAAAGCGGGCTTGGATGTATAAGAATAGAGGATGAGGGAAGTGAAGGAAGATTCAATATTCAATGCATATGCAACACTTTTGCATGAAAATATTCCAAAAGATATGGGGAAGGACACACCCTTTTTCTTTTATTCTTACATCTATTATGAACTTGAGCAAGATGCCTACATAACTCAAACATTACTATTTTATCACTAGCATACTTGGGAATTTTGTGAGGAGTGAGATCAAAGCCCAAAACCTTGATGTAGGTGAAAGTTGATAATTGAGTGAATATCCCATATTTCTTGATCAATGTGACAACTTGAGAGGATAACCTCAGCTCTAGGTTTCCTTCCAAAATTTTTATAACAGACATGGTGAATGAATCATTTACCCTGGAAAAGTGATGGTGACTTTCCTTGAACATGAGTTAGGATAATTTTCATAGGATGATGATTTTTAGAAGTATTTGGAGTGGAATTTAGGCCTTTGAAAGGTCTTGTGTATGCAAGAGCATATATCAGATACGAGGTCATAGTGAACTTTCTTGTAACAGGAATCTGGAGCATCTAACGGTTAATATTAGCACTTATGATCTTCCCCCAATCTACTACCTAGTTACCTTGATTGGAAACAAGGATGACTTGGGACATCCAAATCTGAAAATCCTTTGTGGTCTCTTCACCCATCACTTTTCTCAATATGATGATAGCATATGAGTAACCCTTGTGGAAATAACTTCTAGATAAAATTTTAGGCATGTGGAAAGGATTCATGTCTTTCCTTAGCCTGTGACTAAAGTGTAATGTCTTGGAGGTATGATTCATTATTCACCCATTGATGTGATGAAAAATCTTTGGTGATGATGACCATATGTTACATGGTTGGAATTTGTAAACACTACGAGACACCCTTAGGAGTAAGCCATTGTGAGAATTGAGTTTTCATCTACCCACACTATCCTAGAATCAGGTTCATAGTGTTGTGCACATGCTAGGACTAATTTTTACTTTGAACAAATAATAGATGACCTCCTACCGCAAAAACAATCCACTCAAAAATATTTTCTCTTCTACGAGCTCTCTAGGTCCTCCGAGCATCCTATTTTTTAGGTCTTCAAGATCCATGTGAGTGAAATCATTGTCTCCCACACATAGATACTCGATTACTAGGGTTGAAATAAGTTTAATACCCAATTATTTGACCTTAATTTTTCTAAAAATCACTAAGATGAGCAAAAACAATGTCACCAAAAACTTTCTGCAGACCTGAAATATTGAACTTTCTATTTTTAGTAGGTAGGGCTCAAAACTACTATTTTTAGAATCCTTACACAATTTTTGTCTTTTGAAGTTCCTAACTCACTTAGATTATTACCACTAATGAAAGTTTTCTATTTTTAGAAAGCTGCTATTTTTAGATACCCTCTTTTTCTTCTAGACACTACTATTTTTAGAATATTTCCCAAATTACACTTTTTGATGTTTCTTACTTTTCTAGGATATCTCGAATGATAAGAGTTTATCACTTTGGAAAAATTACTATTTTTATTAACCTATTATTTGGATCACCTGCTATTTTTATAAACTAGACTTATCAATGTTATATTGCAACGATAAAGCACCGCCAAAATGTTCTATTTTACACCAAGATCTTATGCTCTAAATTTTATCATTTTATGTCCTGTAAATCTCTGGGAAATTGAAAAAGTAAGTTTTAGGGTTTGTAATTTCAGTTTATCTGTTGTAAAAATCTAGGTCATCAATGATATTTTTGTTGCAATCTTCCCAAAGGCATTTTGGAGAGGAATATTTGGAAATTTTTTTCCGGTGATCAAACTCCTGGTTGGAAAGATATGTGTAAATATTCATTTTTAATGGATATGTATGTCCTGGGAAAATTTTGGAACCACCTTTAGTGAAAAATGGAATTTTTGAGGGTATTTTAATAGTAACCTATGTGAAAATGGTGACTTGTGTAGTGAGAATGAGTTATAAATGAGTTTTTGTGAGGATTTAACTCATTTTGCTAATTGTACCTTCAACCTGGGTTACACTAGAGTTTACATGGGGTATGAATTTGGTATAATTAGAAAAATGGGGGTAGATAAGTGTGACTTGGAGTAGGATTATGAAAAGTGACAATATGGGGATGATAGGTGAGTGAGATGAGGGGGTTGGGAAAAGAACATGTGGATTTGAGTGGGGTTGCATGGAGTTCCAGAAGCTCCAACTTTGCATGGGTCACACTTTCTTGTCCCCATTTCTCCTTGGGGTAGAGGGAAAATTTGCAAAAGTTGGAACACAAAAGTATGACTAGGGTGAGGGAGTAGGTCGCACATTTTTCTCCCTCTTGTCTCGCTTGCATTATAAGGACAATGGGACAATGAGGACAATTGCGAAACTAAGGAAAAAAAAGTGTGACTCGGGGAGGAAGATGAGGTCATAATTTTGTGTCCATCACGTCTCCCTTTTCCCTAAGGGGAAAATTTGAACATAGGGTAGTGAAAAGTGTGATTGGGCAAAAATGGAAAGCTAGATTCTCAATATATGTCTAAAAATATTTAGGAAACTTACGTTTTTCACTCTGAAGGCTTAGGATGATGTTTTGGGGTCAAATATTATATGTCTTTAACTCAAAATTACATTATAAGATCAATGGAAAACAATTTAGAACTTGAATATTCTTGCAATTTAAATTTTAGGCCCATTTTTTCTAGAACTAAGAGGGACAACTGCATGTTTTGGAATGTTTCAAGAAACCCTTAAACCTTAGAACCAAAATAATGCTACCACATTATAGATAATTTTCATGGGTTTCTAGTGAGTACATTTTTCCCTCTTAACTCTTTATAGAGCTCCTAGAATCATCCAAACAATTCAGGTTTCACTTTTAGGGTGTTCATTCCTTGCACCTAGAAAACACACTTTTGAGCAGATTGTTCATGGACTATCAAATCTTTCCTAAATCTTCCTAAATTCATTCCAACACTTTCAATACTCCCCAACATCACATTCAAATGTTTTCTATATTTCTTGAACTCTTCTGGAGGGTTCATACTAGTTTTAACATGACCAAGATTGGCCTTTTTAGGCCTTCAGGAAGACTTGTCTTTCACCGAATCTTACCGAACTCATCCATAAATTTCATCACGTTTTTGTGCATTGAGGAATAATTGAAGTTATCTAAAATTTGAAGTTGAAATCTTCCATTTGCTCATTAGGTGCTCTCTTGATTATAGTTAACTACTCCAAAAGAGATAGGTTGTCTGCTCTTTCTCCAAACTAGTCACAAAGGGTTGTGCACAATTGATCCCAATTTTGAATTGTTCCTACCCTCAAAGCTTCTAAACCATTGTAAAAATTTTCCTTTAAGTGATGAAGCCAAAATTTTTATTGCCACATCCATCTCAACAATCTCATGGATAACACAAACATTTGTAATATCTTGAATGTGGTCAACTAGAGTAGTGTGATTTTCTCTAGTGAAATATGGAATATTCTTCAAAGATGCTACTGGAATAGGGTTATGGGAATTCAAGGAAAGTAGATTGTTTCTGTGAAGTTTACAAATGGATTTTGAGGTGGTGGATATTGTTTATGAACCATTCTAATTGGTTTGAGAACTCTTTTTGACTGTAAGAAGGGCCATGCCAAAGTGAGGGCTTGAAAAAGTTTGATTTCTAGGAGATGGATATCTTTGAATATGTCTTCCTCTTCTACCTCTTCTGGGGATAACTGCAAGTATTAAAATAAACATTATTCTCTTGTTCTTAACTATGTTTGGATTCTTCTCATGAATCAGGGATGCTTAAATCACCAATATTGCTGAAACTAGTTGATATTTTGAAAGGAGTCGCCAGATGTGTTATTGTAGAGCCTCCAAAGGCTAAAGCTTCACCAAGATACACATAAAAACTTGATAAAACTTGAAATATTAATTTCAATCATCCCACTAGGCGTCCCAAAACTTTTGGATCTCAAATGTGCACTCGTGCTTGAATCATAGACAATTCAGGATTTGAGACAACATGGGACTGTCTCTAAGTTGTGGGACTCAAACTGAGACTCCGACCTCCAGAGAATGTCGTCTTGCTCTACTTACTCCTAATGCCAAAATACTCCTAGAAATTGAAATGAAATTATCTAACTCTACTCTAACTTTCCAAGGACCAGTGGAGAGAAGGAGATGCATAAAATAAAAACCTATTTTAAAAGAGGCGATAAAACCAAAATTAAGGGGATGAATACCTCAACAAGATAAAAATGGAAGAAAATAATGATAAAGAGGGCCAAAACAAGAGCCACAGATGATAATATCATCCATAGTTCCACCTTCATAATGTATAATAGACACAGACTTCGAAATAACACATACAACACACCTGCAAATGAATGAGAGGAAAGAGAATGCAATAAAATAATAGCTAAGGCCAAAATAAGCCACAAAACCAAAGATTTTATTGCTTAAAGATCATGCAAATATCATCACGATACAAGAGGAAGATGCAAAGAATTTATAGAAACATAGTATAAGGCATGCGACCCTTAGAACACTTCAGGCAATATAAAATGATGCGCTAGTATTCCTAAAGTTTCCAACATTAAAACAAGGCATCACATTACAATATAAAGAAAAATGGAAGAAGGATAAAAGAAGAAAAGAGAGGGAAATTTGGATTCCCCCTTTTTCTCCCAATCACCTTCATTTAATTTTCTGAAGATATATGATTATCTTTGAAAATACCACATACCCATGCCATTTCCTTGTTGAAGAAGGAACACCACCCATACTGCATTTAATTCTGGTGGTTGAGCCATCTGGAATAACCCCTTTGTGTGTTGAATATGTATTCCTTCACTTTTCCCACCTACCAACATTTAATTCATGAAATCTGATTTCCTTCGCATAGAGAAGGCTAAGGTTCCTTCAAATAATATATGATTTACAAAGATCAAATCAGATTACAATTCATGTTCATTTCAAGTAATCCGCGGAAGAGTACTACTTCCATTCGATACATGAATTTTCTGATTTAGTTCGTGTGAATTTATTTTATCTTATTCATTTCATGGTTCCATCATCTCTTTGTTTGACCTCGTAACCTATCCACATGTCACACAGATTATGTCAACATCAGTGGACTTCCTTTCCTTCAATAAATGGTCTACTTGATTTTCTTTTACCCGTGGCTTTCTCTTTAGTGCATCGTAGCTTGCTAGAACATCTCTCGACATCCTTTCCTTTTCATGGTACAAATATGATCTTTGTTATTCTTCTCCTTTTCCCTGGCTTCATCGAGAGAACTCCCCTTACTTTACGACATTCACTTGTTCATTGTCAGAAAATTACCTTTCAATCCACGACATGATTAAACTTCTCTACAATTCTTATTTCAAGTTCGTAGAACCAAGTTGCTCTATTTTACAAGGGGTGCAAAAATAGACAACATTTTGGTGACTCATAGGGGCCATTTACCTACTAGATGAGATGATTAGTAGCCTTAGCATCCATTGGGCATGGAGTCAACTTGAAATTTCTTGAGTCTGATTTAGTTTCTCTGCATTTGATTTTCTGAGGTGACTGCAACTAATCCTTGATATTTTGAACTTCCCTCCTTCAGCAACCTTTGAAAAATGATAAAATTTTTGCACAAGAAAACTCCAACTAAGAGGACTATGTAAATCACTTATGGAAATAAACCTACACTACTAACAAAACAATGTGCCAAAAGAACTTGGAGGAATTGAAATTATAAACTACTATATACAAGATGTAATGAAAAATCTTAATGAGAGGGTTTGAGATGAATCCCATTGACTGAGATTTGAAACAAATTCCCATCAAGATCAGAAAAAATCAAGTGAGTTGGATTACTTGCAAGGTGATGATATATGGTCCACTCCAAATAGCATCAAATTTAGAGTGTCTCCTAGTTTAGCTTGATCGCATCCCACTTCAAAACCAAATCTCCAACCTTGAATGTTTGATCTCTAGCTTTCCTATCAAACCATTGTTTGGTTGAATTTTGATGTTGTTCCATCCCATCCATGATGACATTTCTATTTTCCTCCAATTCCACCAATTCTTCCATTCTAATTTCCCTTTGATCCACACCTTCAAATTCTAGATGCTTAAGGTAACTCATATGAAGGAAATTCAAGTGACAATGCTAATATTTCTTCTTTACCATATACCAATTTGTAGGGAGAAGTGCCAATATCATTGTTAATTATTATTTTGTCCTGCCCAAAGTGAAATTTTCACTTTTTTGTGCCATTGTCTTTGATTGATATCCATTTTCCTCTTCATGATCCTAACCAGATTCTTGTTGGTGGATTTTTCCAATCCATTACCTTGGGGGTAATAGTTGAAAAAAGTTTTCAAATAAATTCCAAGTTTTAAATCCCAATTCGAGATTTTAGATCCCAAGAAATATTTTTCATTGTCATAAATGATGGTCTAAGGGATGCAAACCTTGTAACAATTTCTTCAAGAAATTCTAGGATAGTTGATTCAGTGGCTTCCTTCAATGGCACAGCCTCAATCCACCTGGTGAAATAGTCTATGGCTATGAGAAACCACTTATGACCCGCACTCGATGGTGGATTGATCATACCAATGAATTGAGACCCCATTGTGAAAACGATTGATTTGCTTGAATTGGATGAAGTGGTAGGGCTGCCAATATTTTCTTTCCAGTGAAGAGCATACATTATTTGCATTTTCTAACCCACTTGTAAGCATCCATAAACAATGTAGGCTAGAAATAACCTAATTTTATAATCTTCATGGTTGTAGCTTTAGTAGATAAATGTCCACTTGAGAAACCATCATGGAACTCGGTCAGGATGTTGTCACATTGTTCACCTTCAATGCACCTAAGAAGTACTCCATCAATGTTCTTTTTTAACAATATGCCACCAATAAATGCATAAGGAATGGATTGCAAACTCAAATGTCTTCTTATTTCCTTGTTCAAACCAAGAGGGTATGGACTAATAGATAAAAATTTGACATATAATCAATCCAACTATGATTATTGAATACATTTCTCTTATCCTGCTACCACTCAACACCATATGGTAGCTCATCATTTGAGGGCACTTGATTCATGAGGGTAGTCTCTTGAGATTCCCCAACATCTAGAGCCAATTGTTTACAAATTTCTCTTCCCCTTACTAATTTTGTAGCTTTAATGGTCACATCATATTCCATGATTTTAGCTCATTTATCACTAATTTATGCTCCCATAATGAAGTCTTTGATGATGGAATGTGATACTTAAACCTTTACGTGGCTAACAACAATCCTAATTTCAAATTTCTTCAAGGATCTCATGAAAGAGAATACCTGTTCTTCAATGTGATTGTACTTGAGCTCATAATTCTTAGTGTTTGGCTGAAAAATGCCATAAGATGCTCCATTTCTTGATCATTCAACTATGTCAAAACCGCTGCTATCTTTGGATTCCACAACATGAGCATATAGGATGAAATCCTTGGAATAATATGGTTTAATCAATGTAGGGGCTTGATAAATTTCTTATTTTATCTTTTCAAAGATTTCCTTCCCTTTCGCGGTCCACTTTAATGTTACATCCTTCTTGAGCATGAGAGTAATAGGTCTTATCAAACCCACGAAGTTAGGGATGAAACACCTAAAAAAGTTGATCTTTCCAAGGAATGACTGCAAAGCCTTCTTGTGAGCTAGCAAGGAAAGAGCCGAAATAGATGCATTTATCTCTCGGATTAATAGAAATGCCCTCTTTTGAAATAATATGTCCCAAAATATTTCCCCTAGGAACCATAAAATTGCATTTCTTAGGATTCAAGGATAGGCCAAAATCTCTTGCATCTTTCAAATACTTTCTCTAGGTGCTTCTGATGATCCGTGCTATGCTTGGAGAAAATAATGATATAATCCAGGTAAACCAAGATGAACTAATTGATATATCCTTTGAAGGAAATATCATTTCTCTTTAGAAGGTGGAACCTACATTTGATATAACGAAAGGAATTTTATGATATGCATACATTCCCCATTTGGTGGTGAATGTGGTTTTATACTGATCCTCTTCCTTTAATTTGATCTGATTGAAACCTGAGTAGCCATCAAGCATTGAAAATATTTCAGAACCTACCATTGTTTGCAAAATTTGTTCCATGGAGGGAAAGTGATAGTGATCCTCAAGGGAAGCCCTATTCAAATCCTTGAAATCCACATAGAGTCATATTTATCAATTTTTATTTTTGATTGGGACCAGATTTTCCACCCAAGTAAAATACTTAATAGGAAATATTATTCTGGCCTTAATAAGTTTAGATAATTATTTTCTCATGAGGGGCTCAATCTTGGGGTTAACTGGCCTTTGTTTTTGTCTAATTGGCTTGATGTTGGGATCAAGATCAATGGAATGCTGGAATATGTATGGATTGAATTCCTTTAAATCTTCATAGTCCCATGAGAATACATCAAATTCTGACACAAGGAAATGAAAGCTTGCCTTTTTTTTTCATTAGATAGAAACAAAATTCTACTTGAAAATTTATGTGATGAAAACAAAAGGAAAGCTTTTGTTTCCTTGTGTCGAAATTTCAAGGTTGCCCTTGATTTTGATAATCCTTATAGGATTGGGCTTGATGTTTCTTTAGGGATATGAATTTGTTTGTCAAGTTTCTAATCAAATCCTTCATCTCTTCATCCTCTTTTTGTTGAGCATGAGTTTGTGATGTGTAAGCAACGAGTTGTGGATTAGGCTAAGGGATAGGAGCAATAAAATGTTGAGTAACTTTAGGTAGTTCAGGATACAATGGCATGGGTGGTCTAGGAGATAATTTCCTAGCTTGTATTAAAATATTTTCAGCTCTAATTATAATTGCATAAGTAACTGGTAGAGTTATTCCTCCCATAGATTGTATCATAATAGATATATCAAAGTTAAGAGAATTTAAATAGTAAAGAAAGGCACCTTTTGTTGGAGGTCTCACAAGATCCAGAATCCTATCCCAAGTTCTCTTGAATCTGAAGTTGAAATCTGCCATTTTCTCATTAGGTGCTCTCTTAATTGTAGTTAACTTCTCTAGAAGAGATAGGTTGTCTGATCTTTCTCCAAACTAGTCACAAAGGGTTGTGCACAACTGATCCCAGTTTTGAATTGTTCTGGCCTTAGGCTTCTGTACCATTGTAAATATTTTCCTTTAAGTGATGAAGCCAAAATTTTGATTGCCACGTCCATCCTAGCAATCTCATGGATAGAATGGAAATTTGCAATATCTTGAATGCGGTCAACTGGAGTAGTGTGAGTTTCTCTAGTGAAATATGGAATATTCTTCAAAGTTATTCTTGGTGTAGATCAAGAATTTCGCGTTTGTTACCTGTCCAAGTTAATGCACCAAACTAAACACAAGAACCCTGAAAAACCTCAATGAAATTGATACCTGATGAAGATGTAGACGGATGAGGAAGCCGATGTAGACAAGACGGGCGCACACGAGCAATTTGCACAATAGATCCGAGTAACCTGCATAACACCGATGCTTGACAGAAAAAGATGGCGTTAGAAGATATATGGGTGGACTGCCCGAGAAGTGGGTCCGGGAAGCGATGGGCTTCCTTGGCGGATGTCAGTCCACGTTTTCAATAAAGAAAAGGAGCATACATGATAAAGGATGTAAATAAAGACTAGATTTTCTGATTGCAGTAATAAAGCAAGGCAATGAGCCCAGAAAGGCGAGAAGTAAGCTTAAAAGGAGGAAATATCTGATTTGTATTTTTGTGACCTTTTACTGTCTGTGAGAGAAATCGGCGTCGGCCCAGGTCTAATCGGCGGCCCGATGTGATCAGCGTCGGCGTATTGGACAAGATCGTGTCAAGCCCGAAGGCGGGCGAACAATCGGGAGGTGTGCGATAGGATTGGAGGATTGGAAGGAAGATAAAAACAGATAATCTAATGACAGAATAATTGAGTGAATAAACGATTTAAAGATCATGAAAAGCGTAATAAATCTTTAATAATATCTTGAAATAAAAGTCATGATGGGATGATCTAATTTAAATGCATGTCATTACAAATGGATATCTCAGAGACCATTATTTAACAGCATTACCCCAGATTGCAAGCAGTAAAGCAGATGGAGGGACACTGAATGAAATAACGATTTTGATTTATTTACCGTTTTATCGAAGCTAACTGCGATCAACTAAAGACCATGGAACAAAAACAAAGGATGAAAAGAAAAATTATGACGATCACGATCCCTCAAACAGGATGGATGAATGTTGAAGCGAGCAGTCCGGTTGAAAGTGATAATCCGGGAAATGCCAATTGGATGCGATAGTCGATCGTGAGGCGCATAAATAACACAAGCGACAACTGGGCTCTATGGTAAGAAAAACTAACGATATCCTCATGAACGGCGTTATTCCAGACCTGAGCTGCGGAAAACAAAATAGCAAACCTACGAAACTTGTGTGCGGTTATGATGATCATAATGTGACGTGATAACTTACCAGGCCGTAACTCCCAGCGATAACATAAAAGCATTGCTCCGCCAGGGCTAAAACAATGATGGGCGTATGAAAATGTGTGCGAAGGCAACATGGCGCACGATAATTGGATCGAACGGCGGCATGAAACCTGTAGCAAAAAATTAGAATGAAGCTAAACAGCGTGAAGCAGCCCATAATCTGAGCGCAAAATGAGCCATAAACAAATGGCTTGACGATGATGAAATATGTTCTAAGCCGTCGATAAATGATAACATGAACCTCTGGATGATCTCAGTACGATGAAGTTAAACCTTGAGCCAGTTAAAACAGGCCAATATGTGATTCATAAAACTTTGGTGATGGGTGTGATAAACTTGTGGAACCACATGTATTGGATATTTGGTTGATATGGATGGGAACTTTGCAATGTACCAGATGCCATTGCCGTGGTGATTTGAATATGATGATACAAATGCATGGTCTCATTTGATGAATCGATGATGGATGTGTTGGCCTATGAACAGATATAAGCCAAGTCAGAATAAGCGAAACTCGAGTCAAATATTTGAATGAATAAGATAGATACGACAGAACTCTAATTGCTGATTGATCTTATAAAATATCAATTATGAGATAAGCCCAAAATGGCAAAAATGGCGTGGCTGAAGAAAACTTTGAAAAATAATAAGTGGTTTAACAGCCATGATAAAATCTGACAAGAAAGCGAAAAGACAACACATAAGTCCTACCGATAAAATAACTTTGACATAGCCAGTGTAACAGATCGGATAAATGGAAAAAAGCCAATGGAAAAGCTCTGTATGGACATACAAAGGGTGATACATGTCACAAAGCTGAAATAAGTTATCCCTGTATTAACAAAAGGTCTAATCTGAAACTAAAACCTTTGGCAGATGACAGCCCAGTCAATCAAAGTTAATGATATTAGAAGCTGCGGTCAAATGGAAATCTTTGATGTCACCCTCAAACTATTTGAAGGCGTTATTTAAGCCAATTTTTCAAAAGCGTAAAATCTGCCAAAAGCGATGCAGCCAATTCATGTGTATCTCAAGAAGCATTTTTCGTCTTTTTTTTGGCTTTTAGGCGGAACAAACCTAGGCCGATGGATAGGAGGAAAGACATGAAGAACATACTCTGCCCAAGATCGATAAGATAAATGCCAGAGCAGATGAAATGCAGTGATGATATTCTGTGGGAGGGAACATTCAAAAAAGCATGGCCAGTAAATACATGATATAACCAAGATGTAAGCGTGAAACCACCATTACAATCCTGCAGTAATGTTTGATTACTCAGACGGTTGAAAAATCTGATTCCGAAAATGATTTATATCGAATGAACGTAACGATTAAAGAGCGTAATGCAAGGCATTCAGTTCAGCCTTGGGACTATAACGGAAGATCAGCGATGAGCCCAGACCCATATTGCCAGTGAGCTCATCTTAGGAACCTGGCATCAGTTGGGGAAAACTTGCGCATTGGCTCATACAGTGTAGTGACATTTACATTTTCTTTAGAATAGATCACTAATTTTGAGAGTCTGCTGATGTTTTTTGTATGTAACCATGACATCTCGATGGAGCGCAGTGATGCTGGCGTTGAACGTAATATCATCTGTATTAATTCTCTTCAAGCGATTTTGGCAATAGTCTCATGAGAGATATTTACCGAAAGCAGAAGTAGTTTGGGCCTCAAGGAAAAACGCTGGAACCACAAGCTGAAAGTGCACAGTGGAGTGTAGATTACTGGTAATCAATGGCGGACGTATGATGCCAATCTGACTCAACTCATTCCTAAAGAATGTCCCTTAAAGCTGCATTAACTTTCAAGCAACCATCGTGAGGATGTGTGGAGAAGGAACAAGCATTGTGGCGTTGCGAAGTCTGCCGTAAATTTTGAAAGACTTACCATATCTACCCGATTGCTTGGCAACGAGCGCCAAGCGTTAATGGCGATGTGTGTCGACGAAAAATCAACTATGGACTTTGTAACATGTTGTGAAAAGAAGGACAACCGCCGCCAGTAATGCTGGTGACGACATAATGAAACTGATGCGACGTGGCATGGCGGTTGATGGGAGTGACAGGTCAGACTTCGCTGCATTTCGTCTCACTTTGCCGTTGCAAGAAAGCTTGTGAAACAAGAGATATCTGGCAGGGCCGAAATATTCAAACACCGCGCATATAGTATTCACAATCCCAAATTCAAAAGCGATAATGTCCGGGTGAAGCGTAAATACAGCAGGCTGTTTCATGCTAAATCTCACCCGATCCGTCCATGGGAAACTACCGATGGCACAAGTGATTATGGTTTTGAGGCATGGTAATACCATCAAAAGCCTTTGTAAAAGAATCCACTCAGGATAGTGCATTGGCGTTGGAACAAAAGAATCGTACTACGGTGATGAGTCAGAAGGGCGAATAGAATGATAATCCAGCATTCTCATTGATACCCTCTGCGATATGAGTTGACAGCCATTGATTAGCGTTGGTGCCAGATAAAATGTTGATCCAATGATTTGGAAATACAAATGTGATCTTGGTAGAAGCGAGATAAGGAAGCGTAAAAGGCAACATTATATGCCATTGATTTTGATGCAGAGATAACAGATATTGTTTCAAAAGAGTAAAGAACCAAGCAAAAACAATGTCAATGTGCAATCTCATTCACACATTAATGGCAAAGAGAAGGACAGAAGGAGAAGGGACAAGGAAAGGAGGAGGACAGAAGGAGAGAAAGGAAGGAATAGGAAGGAAGGAAAAGAAGAAAAGGAAGGAAAAGGACCTCAAGTTTCATTGTGCGAATCATGCAGAAATATCAAAAACCACTTTCCTGCAGCATTAGATCATAAAAGAAAAATTTTACTAATAAAATGACAAATATTGTGCATTCATTCTTCAGAAGGGGCAGAAGGAATAGAGAGAAAGGAAGGACAAGAAGGAAGAAAGGAAGGAAAGGGAAGGAAGAAAGCTGAGATAAACTGAGTCAGGAAACTCATGTGAAACACATATTGTGAAGTGATAAGTGTTGTGACCAGCTTTACATGATTATCTTAAGTGAATTAAGCCTTGTGGCATTACAAAAATTTTTATTAAAAATGTGGCAGCTTAAGTTAAAAGCCGCCAGTTTTCAGCCTGGATGCGTGCCTCGCCTCCATGGAAAATTGAAGCCGATGTAATCGACGTTGTTCTGTGCCAGGCGTCGATGCGAATCATCGCTCCCGATGCCTGATGATCGAGGCTCCACAAAACAAAAGCTCCTAAAACTGAGGCGTGTACGGTGAAAAAATCGCTTTGAGATCAAAGGACATGTTGTGTCGCATTGCTTTGATGGGCAATTCCTGCGGAAGATGGTAAGGTGTTGCAGCAGCGATCCATGGTTTGAAATACTTAGCGCTGCTGATTGGCGTCATGAAATTCAGAGTGCCAGATTGAAACGAGGAAGCCTCAGAATGGCTTTAGCTGCAGAATCTACTTCAATACTGTGAAACAAATAAACTAAAGATTTGATAAAGAACTTACAATATTTAGATGGATTGAAAATGAAAACAGCGGTTAACCTCAAAGAAGTACAAAGATGAAAAAAAGTGATCATGGCGAGTTTTTAGGGATGGCTAACTAAATACTCAGTTTTTTGTAGAATGGATCATATACGTCTTCTGAATTAAATAGACCCTCAATGTTCTTAGACCAAAAACATAACAAATAACAAAAGTCCCCAAGAGTGAAAAGTCACCTGTTGATGCCCAGTGATAAATTAAGATATATCAAAATATCCACCAGCATCTCATATTACAATTAATCAGTTGATAAATGTGGAAGAGAAGAAATCATCTTGAAATTGGAATAAGGTCAAAGTCCGGGAAGTAGGTACAATTAAAATCTTCCAAGTGCTTCAATTCTTAATTTACAAATCTTGTTACCGTGTGGCGATCATCAATTGGGTTGGTGAAATAAACCAGAAAGCAGCATTATAGTCTCACTACTTTGCGAAAGTGCTACTCTAAAGTGCAATTTACATAATTTTGCTTAATGGTTGATATTAGAACCATTGCCGATATTGTGGATACATCATATGGATCCAAAATCTAAACACCTCTCATATATTAACAAAAACAGCAATGTTTTTGAAGAAAGTAGATCTGCATTCTGTGATTAAAGTTGGCAAATACCAATAATCGCGAAGGTGCAAACGTCCTATTGGGTGATAGTGACTGTTGAGAAGGTGAAGCGTATGAAAGACTGATCTGGAAGATGAAATCACTGCTTTCAGGCCAGTGGTGAATCATCATCTTGATGGGCCATGTGTGTCAAGAGGTATCAAACTCTTGAAGTGTATTATAAAGCCAGGCCAAATTATTAATCCTATAGACAACAGCCTAAAAATATTAAATAAGATTAAGTGGATAAATAATGATATCCCATCAGTAAATACTTTTAAGTTATTGAGAAGATTAGTTCTTGATAAGGAAAAATTTCATATAAAATAAACAACGTTGTAACTTTTAAATGGTTTAATCCAAACAAATTTTAAATAATAACAAGTAGAATGATTGAAGTCATGTACTCCATAGTGTTGATATTCAAAGATAAAATATTTCACCACCATCGATAAATCAAATTTACAAGCATTGATTATGATCATCAAACATGTTGAAATAAGGTTGGCTCTGGGGAGGAGAAATAAGGCGATAATAGTCATATGAACCACGTGGTAATTGAAGTATTAGTTAAGTGAATAAAATGAAGTGGCAATAAGCGAAGACCTGTTTAAATATTGATTGTTTATGCAATTACCATATATTCGTTTAGAGATGACATCAAAAGAGAAAAAGAAATTCTCTAAGTGAAACAGCTGCATTTGTCTTTCACAGATTGCAACAAATCGGTGGTTACGGTTACAGTATATGCAGAAAAATAAACCTCCAGGCCATGAACACTACACCCCAAAGAAGGCAGATATTGTGTCATATTAACATTCTGAAGGAAAAGATCTAAGATGATATATTTACCTTGTAATAATATTTCAAGCATAAACTAGAAATTTGAATGAACAATGCATGTATGGCTCCCAGAAGCGTAGAGATCTGCCATAGTAGAACTCCTTAAGGCAGCCACACACTGAAAAGTTGTAAAGAAAGACTTCTAAGATGGTGAGGGCCAGTTCTGAAACAATATTGGCGGGCATAGTTAATGATGAAGAGGCAAAGGTGAAGTGGCATACATTCTTGATAATAAGTATTGGATGTGTAGGAAGAATGACATTAAGAAACAACCATATTGATCTCTACATTCAAGTGATATTATTGTTTAATTGCTGATAAAAAAAAACTTCAAATCTCTCAAAAAAGAAGATTTAAATCTCAAATAGCGGATGATAATTATTAAGTCAGCAATAACTCAAGAGTTAAAAGTCTCAATTCACTATGATAAATATGAATTATGAGTCAAACCTAGCGATATTTTGGGGAGAAGATGGATAAGATCAAAAGCTGTTTAAACTTGGAAGCTTAAATTGGCTGCCGTGACACTCTACTCAGCGGATACGGAGCAGAGTCCAAGTGCGGCTGCGATGAATACCTGATTATTGGGCAGTAGAGAGGAAGGAAACTGCATATGAAGGCTGCCGAAATAAGCGCTGTGATCTTGATCATTGAAGACAGAATGGTTTATGCTGTCTTGGATTTCCCAATGGCGAAATATGGTTGTATGGAGACAGGAGGAAATCAGTGATGAACTGCTGAGTCTGAATGGATGAACGAAGTTTGGATGAAGCTGGTAGCAGAAGATACCTGATATCCCTCAATAGTGCTCTTCAGAAGGTTATTGGCTTAACGGCTTGAAAACTTTACATCTCAGTGTCAGCAGCTGCGATGGTGGCCTTCTAATCGGATGATCACAGTCAACCAGGTGAGTTCATCTTTGAGGTTCTAAAGTTATCAGAGAAGGATTATGATGTAAATTGGATCAATTGATGAAGATTTAAGTATAATCAAACAAGCAAAGAGAATAAAATAAACAAAATAGTTCCTTCCATATCAACCACAGACAAAAACTATGTCGTTAATAAATCTATTTGAAATCTCTATTATTTGGAATATTTGAAGCAATCTGAAATTACCAAGGACCAAACTAATAAGTTTAATTAACTTAGTAAGACTTTGGGAGAAAAGGTTTAAGACCATTTGCAGTCTTTAGAGACAAAAGAAGTTTGTTTGATTAATTCATGCAGTGAAACCCGACATTATTGGTTAAGAAAAGAGACTTTAATGGAGGTAAAATTGGAGAGAGGATAGTGCCTTGATGAAGTAATAATTACCAATTGCTTCGTGAAACCTAAATATTTAGTATTAGAATGTGGACCAATTTGTAGTCTGACAAAAGTTATTTGGTTAATTCTTGATAACCAGATGAAGACTTAGAAAGGAAAAGCACAAAGTAGTGAAATAGAGGATAATTGGACTGATAATGAGACATAATTAACTTACATTGAAGGCTTGACTGAAACACTGAGTAATGAATATGATAATTTTACATGATCTTTGAAACAAAGGGAGTTCATTGATTGAGCCTACATTTCAGTGTCTTAGTTAGAAGAGAAGAAGCCCCAATGTAATTACAAATTGGAAGAGGATGGTGCCGGATAGAAATTGACGTAGTATGATTGACGCTATTGAAGGCCTAAACCAAACTTTTAGGTGATGAGATGTGACAATTTCAGTGATCTTTGACAGTGAAGAAGTTGCTCAAGTTAATTTACACGATGGCAGATGATCTCGGCACGATGACCTGGATCGTATTAGATGAGTGAGGCTTGATGACAGCTAAGCAAGTATGTTCATTTTTGTGAATACTAACATTTTTCGAGACGTGAGTGTGATTTCGATATTTTTTACAAGAATGTAAATGAGGACATGTTTTTAGAAGAGGAAGAAACCCCCAAAGTAGGTGAAATGGAGGAGGATAGGGTGCTTGGGATGGGAGTAAATGAGACATGATTGACTTTGGTGGAGGAGGAGCCCCTAAAATAGACTTTGAAGGTGATGGAGATGTGATAAATTTTGTGGTCTTTGGAGACAAAGGGGGTTGTTTGGTTGAATTTACTGATGACTTAGATGATGTCGGTTTAGAAGAGGAAGAAGCCCCCAAAGTAGGTGAAATTGGAGGAAGATAGGGTGCTTTGGTTGTCTGGTACCGAAGATGAGGATCTTGATGGAAGAGGTGGCATCTTTTTGGTAGGTAAGTCTACTTTTAGGGGTGTTGATGAAGAAGAAGATGATGACTTTGATGGATGTGTAGAAGAAGACGCCTTCTCAACGGGCAAATCCAATCGTTTATGAGGCGTGGAGAGAGATTTTTGTGGAAGAGCACCAAGGGTCTTGATGGTTCGAAATATGGGTTTTCCCTTTTCAGGGATGGTGACAACTTCCACGGCATAAGGTGACTGTAACCTTTTCGGAGGAAGCAAGTGGGGAGGTACTGATGGTGTAGTGTTAGATTTTGGTTGTCGCGGTTTAGGTTGAGGAATCGAGTGTGCAGGTGTCGGTGTTACTTCTTTTGATTTTTCCTTAATAGGTGAAGTAACACTATTGATGGGAGAAGGGAGTGATGAAGAAGGAGTGCCTTGCGGAGGGAAGACTTCTGATGTAGTTGGAAAAGAGATAGGAAGGGTCAAGATCGAAGACACTTCCGTCGAAGTCGGCACAATTATGGGTACATTCACCAAAGGCATAGTTGCAAGGAATGGGAGCAACGGAAGTAGATGTGTCCGTAGTGGAAACTCGGAGGGATGTGATTGCCTCGAGCATTGAAAGAATGTCTGATGATGAGACAGATGAGGATGACACTGTCTCGGGTATGGATGGAAGATCGGACGAAGGAGCGGAGAGAGATGAATCCGTGCTTAGCAATGTAGGAATATTCAAAGGTGGGCTATCGGAAGATGGGGGATTTTCAGTGATTGGTGAAGTGGGAGAGGGTTCTGATTCGATTGCCGTGTTTGTAGATGACGTGGTTTCCGAAGCGGATTCTTCAGTAGAAATGACGTTGATAATATGGGTGTTTGGTTTTTGAGATTCCGAAGAATTATGATTTGGGGCATGATTGGGGAAGGGTTGTTTAAAAACGTCCAGTGCTTGATTTGGGGGAGCATTTGGGTTATCCAGGATAAGCTCGCCTTTATCAATGAATTTTTGGACAAGATTTTTGAAAGTCTGACATCGTTCAATGTCATGACCTTTGGTTCTGTGATAATGACAGAAATCGTTTTCCCTAAACCAGAATGGACGTTCTCGGCTTTCATCAATGTCCCTAATGGGGGGAAGTTCGATCATGCGAACTTCCAACATTTTTTCTAAGATAGAGGCATAGGATTCCCCCAAGGGAGCAAAGGATCGAGATGATGAAGCCCCTTTTCGAAAGCGGCGAAGGGTCTCTTCGTGGTGGTTGATTAGGAGTACTATCAGTTCTTGATGTTTTTAATACGATAGTATTTGTGGACCCTTGATTCTTATCTTTAGGAGGGAAAGAATTTGGTTTGGTGAACCGAGAAAAATCGGGTTTAGACTTGGAACGAAGTTTTAGTTTTCCTTGTTCAATGGCACGAGATTCGGAGCTCGTGCTATCGTGAAGGCTTCTTGTTAACGCGGAAGAAATGTGATAGCACGAGATTCGAGTTTGCGTGCCATCGTGAAGGCTTCTTCGAAAGTATGAAAAGTTTGGATTCTTAACGTGGAAGAAATGTGACTAGCACAAGATCGGGTGAACAACTCGATCTGTTGAGATTGAGGGAGGGAGAAGGACAATTGGTTGATTATCCCTCTCCAACGAGCGACAAAGTCTCGCAAGACTCATCGCCGAATGGCGAATGTTGTAAAGATCTGTGATTGAGATCTTATGGGCAATATTTATTGAAAAGTTTTCAACAAACATTTGGGCCAATTGAGAGAAAGAAAATAATGAATGTTGAGGAATATTATTGTTTCAGTCCAAAGCGGGACCCGCTAGAGACATAGGAAAGGTACGGAGCATGAGCTCCCGATCTTGGACAATGAGATAGCAAGCATGTTTGAATGCTCGCAGATGTTGTTGGGGGTCTTCCCGACTATGAAATCTTGAAAATTTGGGAAGTTCCCATTGGGAGGATAAGGCTTAAAAGCCACCGAAGGATGAATGGGTTCATTGCATACTTCTTCAAAGGAGTATGAAGGGCGGGCTCCTTTGTGGAGGCTTCCAAGTCTGCAATTTTCTTGAAGAGAAATTGAACCTAATAGGGTTCTAGGCATTCAAGGCAAGTAGATTGTTATCTATGAAGTTTACAAATGGATTTTGAGGTGGTGGCTATTATTGATGAACCATTCTAATTGGTCTAAAAACTCTTGTTGACTATAAGAAGGGACTCTGCCAGGTGGAGGGGTTGATAATGTTTGATTTAGAGGAGATGGAGATCTTTGAATTTGTCTTCCTCTTCTACCTCTTCCTGGGGATAACTACAAGTATTCAAATATACATTATTCTCTTATTCTTGATTGTGTTTGGATTCTTCTCATGAATCAGGGATGCTTAAATCATCAATATTATCGAAACCAAGTGGATATTTTGAAAGGAGCTGCTATATGTGTTACTGCAAAGCCTCCATAGTCTAGATCTTCACCAATATACACATCAAAACTTGATAAAAATGGAAATCTTAATTTCAATTGTCCCACCAGGAATGCCAAAATTTTTAGAGCTCAAATGTGCACCCTTGCCTAAATCATAGATAGTTTTGGATTTGAGACAACATGGGGCCATCTCCAAGTTATGGGACTCGAACTAAGATTGACCTCCGAGAATGCTAAATTCCTCTACTTACACCTAATGCCAAACTACTCCTAGAAATTTAAATGTAACTATCTAACTGCACCCTAACTTTCCAAGGGACCAAGGAGAGAAGGAGATGCATAAAAACCTATTATAAAAGAGGCGATAACACCAAAAGTAAGGGGATGAATACCACAAAGAAAGTAGAAAATGGAAGAAAACAATGACAAAGAGGGACAAAACAAGATCCAAAGAACAAAATCACATCCAAAGGTCCACCTTCACGATGCACAATAGACACAGAATTCTAAAATAACACATATAACACACCTGCGAATGAATGAGAGGTAAGAGAATGAAATAAAACAATAGCTAAGGCCAAAACAAGCCACAAAACCAAAGATTTTATTGCTAAGAGATCATGCACAAATCATCATGATACAGAGGAAGATGCAAAGCATTTATAGAAACATAGTCCAAGGCATGCAAACCTGGCTTATGACACTTGTGCAACATAAAATGATGTGCTCATATTCCTAAAGTATCTAACATTAAAACAAGTCATCACATTACAATATATAGAAAATGGAAAAAGGATAGAAGAAGAAAAGACAGGAAATTCAAATTCCCCCCTTTCCCCAACTACCTACATTTAATTTTATGAATATATCTGATTATATTTGAAAATTCCACATACCTAGGACATTTCCTAGTTAAAGAAGGAATGACACCCATATTGCATTTAATTATGGCGGTTGAGCCATTGGGAACAACCCCTTTGCGTGTCAAGGAGTCTTCCTTCACTTCTCCCACCTACCAATATTTAATTCATGAAATCTGAGTTCCTTTGCATAGAGAAGGCTAAGGTTCCTTCAGATAATATAATATTTGCAAAGATCAAATCAGATTTCAATTCATGTTCATTTCAGTAATCCACGTAAAACTTCTACTTCCCTTCGATATGTGACTTTTCTCGTTTTAGTTCGGTGTGGCTTTATACCTCCACTGCATTTATCTTCTTCATTTCATGGTTCCATCATCTCTTTGTTTGACCCATAACCTATCCATATGTGTCGCACAACTTATTTCAACATCCATGGACTTCATTTCCTTCAATTTGAGGTCTACTTGATTTAATTTTACTCGTGGCTTTCTCTTTAGTGCATTGTGGCTTGCTAGAACATATGTGTCATATTTTCCTTTCACGGTATAGCTAGGGTCTTTGTGGTACTTCTCCTTTGACCACGCCTTCATCGAATCACACTCCTTACTTCATGGCATTCACTCATTAGGTGCAACAATACCTTTTAATCCGCAACATGCTTAAACTCTCTATGGTTCTTATTTCAAGTCCGCGGTGAACCAAGTTGCTCTATTTTTGCAAGGGGTGCAAAAATAGATAACACGCATCTTATATTTTTGGTAGTCAAAATTTTTGGGGTTGATTACAAAATTCAAGCAAATGAATCATATAAATATAAATTTATGTGGTAATAATAAAGGATCAATCACCAAGCACTATCTATCACCACCTAAGGTTACATCCAAAGGCATTATAAAAAGCATTCAAACATCCATCTAACATCCACACAAGTACAAAGGACTACATTATTCTGCATACACTTCATAGAAAGGGAAGTTTAGTATTTCATGCAAATATCCATCTATATTTTCTACATCTATCTATTGCTTTCGCTATCAAACGCAACACACACAAGAGCCACCTAGTGCACAATCTCTTCACACACACATATAACTACATTGGGTTTGAAATGTAGTGCATCACTCCGTCATAAGATCACTCATTTGAAAGATGATGGTAGTATGATCCCTCATTTGAATTCTTTTATTTTTGGGATTTGATGCACTCTTGAGGGTTTTATAGGTTAATTATTTATCGCAGGTTATCAACGACATAAACAATCATTGTGTGACATACTAGCGATAAGAAGTGAAGGATAAAAAACACATCATGCGACGATCAAATATATTTTTATGAGGTTTTAGACAAAGTCATAGGCACCTATAACTAGTCTACAATGTTCACAGGTGCCCCTGACCCACTCCAGGTGCCCCCATCTAGCATATCCCTCCATCTTTGCATTTTTCTGGGTTTTATTGTGACAGCTTTTACACTTCAGATTTTTAGTTCGTTACATTTCAAAGCACAAGCCATGATTAATCGCAAAACAACTAAGTCATTTACCTCCTCATTTGCACTTATATTTTTAAATCTTAATTGCTTATTTTCTTGGGTCCATTTTATACTTAATTGCTTATTCATTTATCACATATCATTAATCGATTTAGGCATCTATTCATTTAAATATTTGCTTAATCAAATTCTAGAAGTAGAGTTGAGTGGAGTGTGAGTAGATAAATAGAATTATTTATATTTAAATAACTAATTTAATTAACTATGGTGTGTGAGAGGATAATTAATCATTTAATTAAAGAAATGTTTAATTAAGTTTAGCTAGAGTGGGTAGGAATGAATTTCATTAATTCCTAATGGTATGATAAAATTAATTTAATTAATTCTAACATGATTATGATATTCAAAGTATGAATTAATTAATTTATTTAATCAATTCTAAAGGGGATGTGAATAACTTGAGGATAGGCTAGGAATAAGCATATATTTTAAGGATGTCTACGTTTCCCCTCTTTAAAGTGTTATTACAAAGTAATAACATTTTAAAGATAATGGATATATGTAGATCAGTGAGTGAATGAAAAGGATAAAAGGTAGATAGTCTTAGATTTCCATGGTGAAGCATTTAGATGCCCCAATGAGTAGGATGGTAAGGGAATGCCGTCTCAAGCTGATGGGTGACGTGAAAAAGTGGTGGAAAACTTCTTGATAGGAAGAAGGAAAGGAATTTGAACAAGGATGGGAGAGATTGTGCTCGTATCATGAGCATCATTTAAAGAGTGAGATTTAGATCAACCTTATTTTTGTGTTGCACAATATATTTGTCACCATGATTATAAAATAATCATGCTGTGTAACCCATTATGTGTATAAATAAAAACACACAAAAAACAAAAGTGACAAATGAAGAAAATCCAATATACATAGTGAGGTGCATGCATCAAGGTTATAAATGAACCAAAATGTTATCATACTACTCAGAATTAGTCCAAAGTAAAATAAGAGAAAACAAACCCAATATTCACCGTAAAATTAGAAATTGTGGCTATAAAGGAGCTAAGATGATAATGAAATACCTATAATTGGTCTAGAAATAATAAAAACAATACAACACAACTTCAAAAAGAAGACAATTAGCTATGCCCCTAATACGTGCCACAATGATGATTAAGCAGATGTGAATTCCCCAAGAAATATATTAGAAATGTAAGGGGATATGATCGATGAAGAGTGGAGTAATATTAGATAATCCTAATGAAACTCTTGTTGGATTCATATTGAAGATTGATTTAAAAGTGGAAAATGATCTTTTCCCTCAAGCATTAAATTTATGAAATGCAGGGGAGGGAATGGGATCGATATTTCCCTAGTGAATTTATATCATAAAGGAAAAATAATTGATTTGAATTTCCCCAAGCATAAATGTTAGCATGTGAAGGGAAGATGATGTATCATGATAGTCATAAGATTGGAATGATCACTAGGGTAGTAGTTAAAAGTTTGATTTAACAATATTGTGTTGAATTGCTAAATTATTCACGTGTTTGCAATTTTTTTGGATTTTGTGAATATTTGGATTTTTTGAATTTTCATAGTGTTTGATGTTTTCTAAACTTTTGTGAATATATAATTTTTTATTTTGAATTTTTATGAGGTTTTTGATGCACAGAAGGGGAGTGGTATGATTGTTACACTTCATTTTCCCCAGTGAAGCATTGGTGTTCCCTGATGAGGTGAAATTAGTGAAGGAAAATTCCCCATAAATGAGTGAGCATCACAATGGGACACTAGTCAATCGCATGAGATAAGAGAGAAGAATCGAGACAAACCGTCTATAATAACAACGAAGAAGAGAGTAGATGATATTGTGACCATGATTTATTATGAAGAAATGATGATGTCAACAAAGTACCTATAATTAGCACAAATACAAAGAAATGTAAACAAATCTAATTACACAACAAAATAAAAACACACCATGGCTTATTTAATATACCAAGATGATAAAACAATATGTATAAATGGTTCAAAGACAAAAAAACATGTAAAAAAATCAAATATGAATAGGAATGAACTACACCAAAGCTATATGTGTACTAAGATGCTAATTTTTTTCCTATAATTGGTCTATAATAATAAAGTATAAAAAAACAACAAACAAAGCATGCTAACAAAAGCATCATCGATAATACAACATAGTGTGAAATAACAACATCTAATGACACCACTACATGTGTTGCACATTTAAGGATTAAATATATATGAATTCCCCAAGCAATAGCTTAGAATGCAAGAGGATTAGATCAGTCAAAACAATGGAGTGATATTAGATACTCCAAAAACACTCTTTTTGGATCCCATTGAAGTTTGATATGTATTGGATTTAATTGAAATCCAAGTGTGCCCCAAGAAAAGTTATATTGCAAAAGGGTAATTGATTGTTTTGCCTCGAGCATAGATATACACCATGGGAAAGAAAAGTGATTATCATAAGATGATCTAGAACAATCAGTAGGATTTTTGTCAAATGGTGATATTGTTGAACTGTGTTATGTAGTGAGATTTTTTCAAACATTGTCTAAATGTTTTACTTTTTGATCTATATGATTTTTTTTATTTTTGTAGGTTTTATACTATTTTTGGTTTTTAAACATATTTGAATGTTTTTTTAATTTTTGAACATATTTGAATGTTTTTAGATTTTTGAACATATTTGAATGTTTTTGGATTTTTAAACATATTTGAATGTTTTTGGATTTTTAAACATATTTGAATGTTTTTGGTTTTTTAACTTAGTAAAAGGGTGCACCATTTAAAATCATGTTCAAACAATTGTAAGAATTTCATTCCATTGGCAGAATGTAAATGATATAGTGATAGAATGGCTCACTCCACTCATGAATCCACATGAATCGGGACTATGTGAAGGCTCAACACCAACAACCAAGAAGGACGTGAGAACTAGGTGAATAGTTATATGAAAACACAACTGATGGATGTTAAGACACAATGTGTAATAATGGTCCATTCAGGAAAATGTGACTCATATCTAGTCAATATTATTTGACTGATTCCAATATGATTTCAATTTATAGGTTTTAACTAAACTTAGATCCATTGATAACCTACTGATGGACAAGATCCGGTTGAAGGAATTATTGTCTCTCTTAACATGGGAAACTTCTTGGGATGTGTATGATGAAGCATTTTTATTCATATTTTGTGAAGGATTAATTTTGTTTAATTTTTTTTCCCAAATGACCCTAATTTTTGTCCCATGTCACTAATAAGAGACAAGGGCTCAACACTGAAGAAAAGATGTAGGCAAGTAAGGATATCTTCCTACTTTCCTAGTCTCACACTACTAGTAAGAAGTATGGGATCATCACTTTGAAGACTATTAAGGATGAAAGGTGTAATGAGTTATATATATATATATTAGATTGATTTTTTCTTGTATGTTGATATTGTACTTGTTAGGAAGGAACATTTTCCCCAAATATCAACCTCATGTGACTAGAAGCACGCAAGGGTTCAACACAATAGATCGAGATGGATGGCCAAAAGGTCCGGATAAATAAGTTTAGTTTTTTTGTTAAAGAGATAGCTTATTTAAAAGGAGGATTTTCCATCAATAAGCTTCTAGAAAAAACCGTAGGTAAAAAGATCCGAGAATGGTAGAAACTATAATGTGGATGAGATATAAAATGCCTAATAGGAACAAGGTTAACTTATGTCTTATAGGCGAAGAATCTGAATATATGATAATTTTATGATTAATATATCTGCCAATGGATGAAATGATTGAAATTTATTGTACAAGTGGCCTCCCCAATATGGAGAACATATGTGAACAAGAACTTACTTTTTCACTTCTGATTTTCAAATAGTGCTTTAAGGAGGGGTTTGATATGGATTTTTATTCTCTTTTTACACTTTTTGATTTTTCTGAGTTTTTGTGGATGAGGGTTTGCAATGGACTTATCATCATGGAAAAATTCAATATTTAGAAATTTCAATGGTATTGATTTACTTGAGACTTGGGCGGATAAGGTATAAGTTAATGGAGTAGCTAGAAGGATTTTCAATGTACCCATGATTTGATGAGTTATGATTTATGAGACTTGGGTGGATGAGGTCTAAGCCAATGGATATAATCCTAATGTTCAATGAATGTTGATTTACGAGACTTGGGAAGATGAGATCCAAATTAATGGAGTGTATAGAAAAGTTGTTTATGAAACTATGATTCGATGAGTCCTAATTTATGAGATTTGGGTAGATGAGATCTAAGTCAATTGAGTGAATTGAAAGATTCAATGAGTCTTGATGTACGAGAATTAGATAGATGAGATCCAAGTCAATGGAGTGAATGAAAAGGTTGTTGATGAGCTTGTGATTTTATGAGTCCTAATTTACAAGAGTTGGGTGGATGAGATCCAAGTCAATGGATTAAATCAAAAGATTCAATGAGTCCTGATGTACGAGACTTGGGAAGATGATATCCAAGTCAATAGAGTGATTCCTAAGATCCAACGATTCCTATTATACGATACTTTTACAAACAAGGTCTAAGAAGATGGAATGAATCAAAATATTCAATGAGTCTTGATGTATGAGACTTAGGTGGATGAGGTCCAAGTCAATGGAGAGAATCATAACATCCAATAGGTCTTGTTTTACGATAATTCAGAGGATGATGTCCAAGTCAATTTAGGAAAAATTAAGATTTGATGAGTCTTGTTATACAAGACTTGGGAGGATGAAGTCCAAGTCATTGGAGGGGATCAAAAGGTTTGATAAATCATGTTGTACATAAGACTTGGGTAGACAAGGTCTAATTCAATGGAGTGATAGGAAAAGTTTTTGATGATATCGAAAACTTATGTAAAGTGAGAGGCAAATTTTAGATGTGGAGGATGCATTGAAATTCATTATTCACACATGAGTGGAATTATGTGAGGGGAAAAAGATTGATCCTTAGACATGCACCCGAGGAAACTTGTAGGCCATAGAGAGAAAATATTCAATGTTTATCATTTTAGGTAGTGGATTAATTTTTTAAAAGATAGCTTTACAAGTAAAGCTTGAAATAGTTGTGTGAGGATACTCTTAAGGATACACACCTTGTGGAGTGCACACATATTAATGTCTTGACATGTAGTTATCATTGATTCTTTAATAATGTTATATAAAAAAATAAGTCTCTACATCATATGACTATTGTGAAACATTATTAAATTTAAGATTGATCATTTGAGGTATTATGGACACGAAGGTTGTGTTGTTGCAAGTTTCCAAAATTGTTGTTGTTGTGCCTCTACAACAAGACTAGGGATGTCAGGTGTAGGATCTAGCATGGAAAGGATAGAATCAAGATCAATGGTTCTTGATGATTGAACTTCTTCTTTAGAGTCTTAATTTATATCATGGGTTGGAAAGGAATCTTAAAGCAAGTTCAAGTTCTCATTTGACATTTGAAGATTGTTTTCTCAAACACATTCAATTTCTAGTTGAACTAATGAATAAACATTTATAGAAGAGATTGATTAGTTTTGGTTTATAGATCCTTGACCATTGTCATCTTGATCTTGTTGAGTTTTATCATGTAAATAATTTTGGACAACATTCAACTCTTCACTATAAATTGTAGTAGTTGACATGTTTTCAATTTTGATAGCTTCATTTTCAATTTATATTGTGATGAATCCATCATAAATTAAGTCTTGGGTGTAATGGAGGAAATTTGAATAATGATATGAAGAGTGACCTTCAATGCGGTGGTATTCATAATATTCTAATTATTTATACGACTTAGGATTAGGTTCTCCTTCACATAAGGGTCTTTTGATTGGATATTTTATCATTTTATCCTTTATTAATTGATGAAAGACACTAGAGAGACTTTCTCCGAGGGGTGTAAAATAACGTTCAACTTTACATGGAGTAGTGTCTATGACAAATGATATGATTGGGTTAAAGTCAAAATTATTCGAGGATTAACCCTGTTCGAGAGTTTTGTTATTCATACCATGTTTTGGGAACAAATTGGAAAACACCTTTAGATTATCATTGGGTGTTTGGTCTTCGACCGCTATGTCTCCATTATCAATGAGGTCTTGAATATAATTACAAAGTTGCATGCATCTATCTATTTGGTGACCACCAATGTGATGAAAATCACAATATGTATTAGGTCCATACCAATATGGATTAGGTTCATATTTAACAAAGGGTTTTGTGATAGGGTAAGTAACCATATTGACACTTTCTAGTTGTCACAAGATGCTTGAAAGGGTCTCTCCCAAAGGTGTGAATTGTCTTTTTTTTTGCAGTCACTGGGGAGTTTATTTTATTGGAATGGTGATGGCTTGATTTTACTTGGTCAATTTTGGTTGATTGTTCTCTATGTTGTTCACTTTTTGATTTTCTATGACACCATCATTAACAAAATTGCTATTGAAATCGACATACATAGGTTTATCATGATGATGATGATTATTATTTTTATTATTGTGTGTGTTATATTTGGAATGAGGCTTGATCAAGCCTTTCGTAATGAGGGCCTTTTCAATTTGGGTCCCTTTCTCGACAACTTCCTCAAAAATGTTGAGGAAATGCATCTACACATGGAAGGATAACACATTATTAAGATTTGGCATGAAGATACCGATTAGTTATTTCTCGGGGATCGAACATGGGAAGCGACTTGCAATTCCTCTCCATTGTTGTAAGAATTGTGCAAAGTTTTCATTTTTTCACTATTTTACATTACACAAATCCATCATTGTTATTTCGAGTCTAGGTTGAATGAGAAGTGTTTGAAAAACTTCTTTGAGAGGTTAGTCAAAGTTTTGATTGATCCCTTTGGAATGTGTAAGAACCAATCTAAATATTTTCCTCCTAAACTCTTAGGAAAGAGGCGCAAGAGAAAGATATCATTATATGCCACTTCTTGGCATGCCATGAAGAATTATTTGATATTCTCTCATGGATCATTTTTTCCCTTGTATTTTTCAAATTTGGGCATCTTGAAAGATCTTGGGAAGGGTATGTAAGATGTCCTTATCAAAAGGGTAAGGACACAATTCATCAAAATTGAATTGTTTACATTGTTTTTGCATGCCCAAAATTATATCCTTCATCATTTTCCATTCTTGAGAAAATGGTGAATTAGTTTGTGGGATAGTTGAAGTATTATCATTTTTAGATTGGTTTTCTCTTTTATGTTTCAAGTATGAATTTTGGATACATCGTCACTTTTTCTCTTTTATTATTTATAAATTTGGTGTGATTATTTACTTTAGAATATATTAGAGCCAATTGATTTTCTCATTGCATTGATTTGATCGATCAAGGCTTGATTTGACTCGGGGGATGAAGTACTATATTTACCTTTATCATCATCATTTGTTTTACTAAGTTTGGTTTCATCATGGTTATGTGATTCGGGTGGTGTATTATCTGTTAGTTAAGGTTGAAGTTTTGTAAGTTTTTCAAAATGTTATCATCAAATTCTAGAGGTAGTTTTTCTCCCACTTGAAAAAGACGAAGAAAAATTGGTCTTTATTTTTTCACAAAGGTCTTTGAATCTCACTTTTCTTCTAAGGAAATTTTATTTTGCTGGTTCTCAAGTTATTATTTTTCCTCTTCTTCGTAGCTAATATGGAAAGGATTTTTATATTGTTTTTGAAGGAGCATAATGGCGTGTCTTGTTGCCACCATTTTGAAAGAGGGAGGAGAAAAGAAAGGTGCGATAGATTTCTCGACCCTTAGAAAAGTGAATGCTAAGATGGAAGAGATTATAAATTTATGAGGTTACTCGAACCTTTGTAAAGTGAATGCAAATATAGAAGACGTAAGGTTGATTTTCTCAACTCTTAAAAAATAAGTGTTAAGATAGAAGAGATGAAAAGGTTTGATTTCTCAACTCTTAAAGTAGAGTGAATGCTAAGATGGAAGAGGATAAAAGATTTTATTACAAAAACTTATCAAATTGAATGCTAATATGGAAGAATATTGAAATTACGATAGGTGGTTCGATCCTTTGAAAAGTGAATTGAAAGATAAAAGAGATTTGATAGTGATTGGATAGATCAAACATTAGCAAAATGAATGCTATGAAAGAAGGGTTTGACATGAATATTGGATAAATCAATCCTTAACAAAGTGAATGCTAAAATGTAATAGGTTTGAAAGGGTTGGTAAGTTACTTAACCCTTAAAAAAGTGACTGCTAAGATGGAAGAGGTTAAAAATGAAAGTTTGATTATTCTACCCTTAGCAAAGTGATTACTAAGATGGAAGGATTTCGAAATGTTGGTTGATCACTTGACCCTTAGCAAAGTGAATGCTAAGATGGAAGAGGATGGGAAACATGATTGATGTGCTCAACTCTTAATAAATTAAATGTTAAGATAGAAGAGACTTAGCAATGGAAGGGTAGTACTCAAATATCAACAATGTGAATGTTGAAATAAGAGGTGTAGAAATGATGATCAATAGCCCGAATCTCAACAAAGTGAATGTGAAGATAATAGACAAAGGGGTAATTGATTAACTATATCAACTCATAGAAAAGTGAATTCTTAGGAGAGAGGAGTGTGGAAATGAAGATGCCTAAAATTTAACAAAGTGAATGTTAAATTTGTATACGTAGGATGGTCTAGTGCTTAGAGTTTAACAATGTGAATGTTAAACTAAAAGACTTAGGAAAAGTGATAGAGTAATAAGATCGTGATGGTGCTTGACTGTGATAAAGTGAATATCAAGATGTCAAGACTTAGATTGAGAATGAAAATGCTCAAGTGAGGACATGGGTATCCACAACTCAAGGATTTGAACATTGATTGTAAATTTAGAAGATGGGGAGATAAAATGTGTATGGTAAGATTGTGGAACACAAACTTTATAACACAAAATAGATGATGATAATGATATGCAAAGAGAGAATTTAAAATTAAGTTGGATTGATTAGGAGTGGTTTCTAGAAAATACTTTTATCCCTAGATTCCAAAAGATTACCCAAGCGAGTGCAATTTACTATTTCTAGTTGTCAACTTTATTTTACCCCTCTTGATATGATAAGACATATTTTAATCTAATCAAAGGATCAAACCAAGGAAACCACTATAGATAAATTTGTCTCTAATATTCACAAAAAGGTATACTAGTCATGTAGGTGGGGATCTCGTGTTGTTTTCTAGTTCACTTAAGGTGCCAACTACTTTGGGGTTCCTATGGTACTCATCACAATGATTTTATGGCCGTTGGACATGTACTTCCCATAATTACAATCGTATGGGGAATAAAACCGTCTCCGAAAAATTTAATTAAAGTGAGTTTTTATAACGTTTAATAAAAAAGTGATAAGGTTTACTTGAATGTGCGAACAAAGAAACTCGTAGTTAGTAGTTTTAAAAATAATCCCTCGTAAATATGGTCCTATAAAAATGGGTTAAAAGTTTTCCTAAGGTGAAAACAAAATGTAAAATAAAGACACAAACTTCACCGTTTATGATTCTCAAGATCACCCAAGAGGGTGTGAGACAAGAGCATACAAGAGCATACACGGTTGGTTTGATCTACACAAAAACAAATAAAAATTTAACAAATATTTCAAATGTAAGCACTATTTTGAGCAATTTGTCTTTGGAAAGAAAATATGGAAACCTACACACAATATTTAGTAATTTGGAGCAAAAATGAATCTAACATGCAAAAAATGACAAGTGTTAGGAGAAAGGAAACCATGAATTTTCTATAAGGTTAAATCTAAATATTATATGTACATTTACTATTTCATCTCGATACCTTTCCTTAAAAAAAAAAAAAAAACGGAGTTGTTTCAAGTTCGGGAGCAAAGGTTCGGCCTCAGAATATAGGTTATGCTAGCAGGTCAGCTAGCATACGTAGTGATACACTAACACATGTAGTGATTTTCTAGCACACACAATAATACAATATCACGCGAATTGATATGATGGCACACATAATTTCATGGTAGCATGTTTCATGTGTGATGCTAGCATGGTGAATATGGGAATGGACAAAATGTGATAAAAATGGCCAGAGACCTAGTTTTGTTGGATTTTCTCCTTCCTTCTTTGACTGAAAATTTGAAACTTGAACACCAAGGTTAAAATAACACAAAGAAAACAAAGAAATGATTATATTTGTAAAAGGTGATCTAAAAACTATAATAAAAAGTGTGGGTGGTCCCACCGGGTGAGGTAGAATGTAAAAAGTGAAAGATAAACAAATAAAGACAATAAACCTTTCTCTAATATCTTCCTTACAAACCTCAATGATAATATTTTTGAAGTATTAAACTTGTATAATATTGCAGTTTTTGGATTTTGGATGCTCTAAATTAGTCTCCAAATGAAGGTACGATAATGCTACAAGAAAATATATACACGAGGATGCAAATGGAATGTTTTGTAGAAGTTGATACAATTACACCAAGCTTCCAGGATGATTTACAAAGGATTGGCCTGTTATTTATAATGGAGGGAGAAGATATGAATATTTTATCAAGGTTTGAATTGCTTACATGTTCATAATTGTAATTTCTTGAAATAGCCAATGGATTTGGTCCGCATAATTACAAATTTCTATGTGCAATGAATGTTTGGATTCTATTCAAGAAGGTGGTTGTACGTGCAACTTTATTGCACCCACCTTTGCAGGATTCTAGAAGTAGAGTTGAGTGGAGTGTGAGTAGATAAATAGAATTATTTCTATTTAAATAACTAATTCAATTAGCTATGGGGTGTGAGAGGATAATTGCTCATTTAATTAAATAAATGTTTAATTAAGTTTAGCTAGAGTGGGTAGGAATTAATTTAATTAATTCTAACATGATTATGATATTAAAAGTATGAATTAATTAATTTAATTATTAAATTTTAAAGGGGATGTGAATAACTTGAGGATAGGATAGGAATAAGCATGTATTTAACAAACACAAATGAGGGAAAGGAAAAACACACACAACTGAAAGGAAACACATAAAATTGGAAAGGAAAGACACACACAACTAAAAGGAAACACATCAAAATTGGAAAGAAAATACACACACAAATGAAAGGAAAAACACCAAATTGGAAAGGAAACACACAAAAACTAAAAGGAAGCACACCAAAATTGGAAAGCAAAGACATACGCAATTAGAAGGGAAATTATGGTACAATTATTTTGGGAGAATAAACCTCACTACCTATAGAGTTTCAGATGTTTCCCATCGTGAGAAAAATCCAATGGGGTCTCGTTAAGGTAAAATAGGTAGTATTTGTTCTCTCCATAGAAATGTTTGATCTTGAATGTTCCTAGCTAGAGTGAATCAAAATTCCAAAGTGGCTTCCCATTAGGATCTCTCCTTTCGTCCCAGGAGGAGGATAAGATCTCCAATTTAGAAGCTTCTATCTTGTGTTTTTCGATCAAAGATCCTTTTACCTTAGAATTATGTCTTCTCGGTGTATAAATTTTTATTAATTTGTCCTTTTCAAGTTCTCCAAGTAGAAAATCCTCTTGTCAAGAACATCTAAATATTCTTTGTTTTCTACTACCTTCACCAGTTGTAAGGTAGGTATTTCCGAGAGATTGTCATTTAAGAATCAATTTCAGATAAAGAATCGGAAAGGAAAGGTTATGATAGATTTATTAGGTGTGATTCAGTCAACTCATAAGGAATAATATAATTTATTATGCCAATATCTTTGATTGATATCTAATAACTTTCAAACAATAGTGACAATATTTTTATTGCTAGATTCCACTTGGCCATTACCTTGCGGATAGTAATCAACCAAGTGAGATATGGAAATACCATGATTATAGAAAAGTCCATTAACTCACCTAAAGAGAAGTAGGTGGCATTATCCACTACTATCTTTCTTGGTACCGAACGACAATGATGTTCTCTTTCAATAAGTTGCACACTGTGTCTCAAAGATTGACATGCTTTGTGGAATGACTTCTACCCACTTCGTGAAGTATTCTGAAAATACATGTGGCATGTGCTGGAGTATAGGTTTAATACACCAATGAATTATATACCCCACTATTAAAAATTTTCTTCAATGATCACAGTCGAGGGGAAGAGTAGAAAGCCTTGGTCTTCCCACAAAGTGTTGGCATGGATAACATTTTTAAACCATTCGTATGCATCTAAAAATGAGTAGGAAAATAATAGCCTCTTCTCTTGATCTTTTGGGATTTAACTATTAGTGCAAATTCACAGCACCCCCAAAATGACCTATGGATATGATTTTCTAAGGCAATGTCATTTGGTGTGAATGCACAACTTGAGCTTTCCCAAAGTGTGGGACCTTTGCAAATGGGGAAAGCTCTCCAGAGAAGGCTGGTTCCTCTTCCTAAACTACCTACCACAAGATATTCCAAAGGGTATGCTAATATAATCCTAATCTAACTATGCTAAGGAGAGAGAGAGAGAGAGAGAGAGAGAGAGAGAGAGAGAGAGAGAGAGAGAGAGAGAGAGCCTACACTAAAACGGTGATACACCAAAGAAGGAAAATGTTGAACATCTATCAAAACTGCCATGGAACAAGAAGAGGTGAGCAATGGAAAGGATGGACAAGTGCATCACAAAACCAAGGATGGATTTCACACAAAAATTTCCCAAAATCCATGAACACAACTCCAAAACCTGCAATGAACATTCAAACATGCACAAATACCTGCAATGAAGAGAGGCAAGAAGAAAACAAGCAAAAACAAGCAAGGATGGACAAATGCATCACAAAACATATTTTTATTGCTCCAGAAGTTTGCACAAAACATCATTTGCTGGTAAGAGGAAAAAAATTCCATTACAGAGCAGGGGAGGAGGTTCTAACTCCATTTTCAACCTTGGGGAAGAAAATAAGGGAGGGTAGAGAAGAATGATGAACAACCTTTTACAAATGAGCCAAAATTGGCTTTTAACCATCAAACAGAATGGAAGAAAGGAGAAAATGTGGGAAAATATGATTTGGGACTTCAACCATTGACAAGATTCATCTAATGGGCTTGAAAAATGATGGGTTTCCATAAAAAATCCCATACTTCGAAGTACATTGCTTTATATAGCAAAACAGAGGCCCATACTTCATTAATTTTGGTGGTTGGAGTCATTTTCTGTGTTTTTTGCATGCCAAAGACATTTTTCCATTTTTCTCCCACAAATATCCATCAAAATACAAAATTTAACCCTTCATCATGTAGAGGATTTCAACATCTTTCCAATGATATAAAGAACGTGAAAATTTGAGCTCGAGATCGAAAGTTATGCCCCTTTGAAGATTTTGGGCAAAAATGGCAATTTTAGGGAAAAATTCAGGTTGGCAGCCGAAACTTGAAAATTTTCCTCTTTTTTGAATTTGGGAAAATTTCCCAAAAATTCTCATCCATACCCCACCACTCCACCGACATGTGGCGCTTCCTTGTTCACTGATGGAAATGTGGGCTCCAACCTTGCCTTTTTCCTTTGATTTTCATTGGGAAAAATTCCCAAATTTTCCGCGCTCTGTCACTCCACCGCCACGTGTCGCCTTTCGGTCACTCTGCGCAGGATGCACTTTAACATTTTCCTTTGTGCCTTATGCAATTTTGGAAATTTTTCTAAAACCTTCGCACTTTCGACCCCGCCACCGACCGGACACGTGTCACTTCCACATTGGACGCAGGCCTTCGCAACCTATTTTTTCTCCTTCCGCAGCCTACGGGTGAACTTCTTCCTCTGTGCCTTTTGACCAAAGTGCCTAAAACTCCAACATCCCCGACACCTGCCACTCTACCGCTCCACCGCCACATGTCGGATTCTCATTGGCCGTGGGCCTGTCAAGGGAAAATTTCCCCAAAAAACTCTACTGAGCCATAACTTTCAAAATATTTGGAGTTAGGAGGAAAATTTTACCTCTCCGGAAAGGTAAGAAAATTATCTATCCGATGGAGCCATATCTATAAACCTTTGAGTGAATGAAATGTGTAAAGTTTGATATTGAAGGAAGGAAGGTAAGAATAAAGGCAAGTTAGCCAAAATTAGCAGGGGGCTCATTTTGGATAAAAATTTTGGTGACTCTCGGGGTCATCTACCCGCTAGATGAATGATCGGTGGCATTTGAAGCATCCATTAGGCATGGATTAAAGCTTTCGAATTGATTCTGATTTGACTATGAAAATATGACCTCTGAGCTATTTGGAAACCCACTAAAACTGAAATTGATCTTCCCCAAAATGCCATTGAAATGGTGGCAAAGGTTTCGACACTAAAATTTTCCTCCGTAATTTCTATTTCATTAATGTATGTATCAGAATAGGATGTTGTTAAGTATAATTAGTAGTAGCGTCGATAGAAGATAACGGCGCCATCAAGATGCAGTCGCCAATAATGTGGAGTACGGTATGAATACCAAAGTACAATAGGAATGTTGTAAAAGTAAATATTTGCCATAAGTGGTCCGGTAATGTTAAAATGTCAAAGTTTGGGTAATTAGAGAAGTAGGGTCTACATGATTAGGAATTAGAAATATTATATTGGTAATAAAGACAAGGAGTGAGGTCATAAATATTTTGTGTATTTTATTTGTAAAAAGTCTAAAAATGTGGAACCCATGTAAAATGATAAGGTTTATCTTATCTTAACAGATAAGCTTACATGTACAGATAAGAGTTAAGGTATGGAATATGATTCATCATAGTGGATTTCTTATCCTATCTTAGAGATAAGATGGATAAGCCTGGAAGTTCTATAAATAGAGAGGCCACCCCCCTCATTTAGCATAGAAGGAAGTAGTGAGAAATATTGTAGGAAGTGTGCAAAGGAAGCCATCAGTTTAAAGGTGTGTTGAAGAAGCCATTAAGAGGTGTAATTGTAAAGTTTCTCCCATAGTCTTGGTGAAAGGCAAGTGAAGTCAATAGCACTTGAAGTACCTCATGGGTGAGATTGTAATAGTTTCATGTTAATATTATAATTTACTTTGATATTTCAAATTTGTCATCATTCCGTCTTATCATAGTCAATAGTATTCTTGTGTTATGTTGTTGTTTTGCTTCTAGATTACATCCACTAAACTAAAGGACCTGTGCATTATTAAATAATCATAGCACGAGGAGTTCCCTGGTGAAGAATTATCATAGTGCCGGATTGGTGATGACAAGCAGAAGCAACACAACAAACACCAAAAACTATGTACAAATTGAAAATCATATATGTTCCAAATGGAACATGCAGAGTGTGCACAAGCAATTTTTCTGCTGAAAGAAAACCTACCTACTCTACTCTAACCAAGAGTAAAGGGAGCTTAAACAAATCCTACAACTAGCAGGGAGAAATAACTTCCCTTCTTAAAAAATGGCAGCCATGCAACTAATTTGGCACTGAACATGGCTGGTTGGATGAGTGGAAAATCAACAAGGAGTTGGTCTTCTACCCAAATTAACAAGGTGTCAACTGAAAACAAATTGAATACCTCTTTTAGTTGCTCGTATTTAGATTCAAGAGGCATTCCACCTGATCCTGACACTTTGTAGCTTATCCTCATGCTCGAAGCAAGCATGATTGGTTCATGACTTCTCCTTTGGCTCCAATGAAGCCAAATACCTTATTGGGAAAGGTCTAATCCATTTGATATGCCCATAGCTCTAATTTTCAACTCCAAAAATGGAGTCCTCTTGTAGACCTTCTTGAATGGATGGTGTGGAAGCAATGGTGAAACTCTTCTGCTGTTTTCCTTTCTCTAATGAAGAACATGGAAGATTAAGATCTCCCAAACTTGATTCCAAAGAGCTTCTATAAAGTGCAAGATATTGCAATTGAAAGTTTTCCTCCATGAAAATAGGATCTTATGCTTGGAAGGTGGATGAAGGAGGAGAAAATTGTGTGATTTCAACTGGTTCCTCTCCATCAAAATAGTCCTCCAAATCTGACAGATAAACTATCTCACCTCTTTGCTGTCCTGCTACAAATGCTCAACCTCCCCCATGGTGTTCTTTTGATTTGCAACTTGATCACCATGGTTTATTTCATCCTCCAACATTGAGTTTGAGAGATTAAAATCTTCTTCAATACTAGAACTTGAGAGAGATGAAGTAGAAAGAAGAACTAAAGGTTCTTCTATAGCCTACTTTGTGCTCAAATCCTTTAGATCTGCACTTTTCTCCCCCACAGCTGGAATGTGATCCTCTTCTTTTGGATTTGGAGCAACTTCTCCTTCCTCTACTGCTTGAAGAAAATCTTGCTCTTGATTGAACTCTTCCTCTAGCATGAATTTTGTCAAGTCAAACTCTTCAATTTGCTACTCTAGAGGACAAGTTGGGGCTGCAAGATCTCTTTTAGAGCTTTCCTCTTCCATGGCTGATTGTGCAACTTGAATTAGATTAGCATCTTCTTCAAGTAGAGTGCCAACATGGACACTACATTATGAGCAAATTGATTGCTGATCTGCTTCTTCTTTTTTCTCTTCTTCTACTACAACAAAATCAGCCTTGGCCACCACTTGTTCTTCAACTCTAACCTCCTCTATTGGTTTCACCATCAAGGGGAATTTTGTAATCCTGAATTTAAGAGCCAAATTCAACAAACTTTTAATCTTTTCATCCTTGTTTGGCTCTTCTTCTTCTGCTGTTTTCCTTGACTGGCATTCTGATTTTTATCTTCCCAACATGGATTTGGGAATGCAAGAGGAAGGGTGGGTTGTAAATCAATTGATTTTACAATTTTTGTGGTAGTGGAGGAGGTAGAGACTTTTGTTTCTTTGTAGGGAGGGTGGCTGTTTGGAAGGGAAAAGGATAGAAGAATTGAGATGAGGTGGAAGACTAGGGGATGGAGAAATGGAATCAACACTTGGGGTAACATGGGCTGGATTTGGAATTTGGCATTCAAAATGAGATGGTGCTGCTTGAGGAATGGAAGGAGAAAAACCAGATGATGGTGTAGAACTTACCCATTGACAAGGTTGCTCAACACCAAATTTATAGGCCTCTATCTCCACTTGTCCATTGTGCAAGTTGGGGCAGCATCTCCATCATGAAGTCCAGCTTCTCCTGAGGGCTTAAGTGTCTTAGAAAAGGGCCAACCCATGGACAAGGTGCCCTACAACCAATTCTGAAATCCTTCATTTGAGTTGTTGCTCTTGATTGCACCATCTTTTCCTCCATCTTTTGGATCTTCTCCACAAAATCAACATCTTCCATTTGATTGTCTTCATTGTTTGCATACTCCTGCTCTTGGAAAGCTCCATAGCCAAACTGATTTTGGCATTGCTGCTCATATGGGTATGTATGCTGATTTTGAATTTGTTCAAAATGCTGATTTGAAGGATTTGAAAAACATGTTGGAGGTGGGAAACATTGCTGTTGTTGTAAATGTGAATTCCATGATGGAAATGAAGTCATGATTGCACAACTTCATGGAATGAAAGAAGATGGAAGAGATGGAAAGAAGAATGGATGAAAAATGAATGAAAAACAAGTCTACAACTTAGAGAATGAGTTATTTACCAGATGGAGTCGCTAGATGTGATTTTGAATATGCCTCCAAAGGCTGAATCTTTAACAGGAACACACCAACCTGTCAAAAATAAAGTGAAAGACCTCTAAGGTCCCACCGGGCATGCCAAAACTATTAGTGTAAATTCACAACACCCCCAAAATGACCTATGGATCTACTTTTCTAAGGAAATGTCATTTGGTGTGAATGCACAACATTGAGATTTCCCAAAGTGTGGGACCTTTGCAAATGGGGAAAGCTCTCCCAGAGGGTGGCTCCTCTTCCTAAACTACTTGCGACAAGCTATTTCAGTGCAGGCATGCTAATCTAATCCTAATCTAACTATGCTAAGGAGACAGAGAGAGAGAAAAGAGGGAAAAATAGAGCCTACACTAAAACGGTGATACACCAGAGAAAGAAAATGTTGAACATCTATCAAAACTACCATGTAACAAGAAGAGGTGAGTAATGGAAAGGATGGATTTCACACAAAAAATGTCCCAAAATCCATGAACACAAATCCAAAACCTATAATGAACATTCAAACATGCACAAATACCTGCAATGAAGAGAGGCAAGAATAAAACAAGCAAAAACGAGCAAGGATGGACAAATGCATCACAAAACATGTTTTTATTGCTCCAGAAGTTTGCACAAAACATCATTTTGCTGGTAAGAGGCAAAAAATGCCATTACAGAGCAGGGGAGGAGGTTCTAACTCCATTTTCAACCCTGGGGAAGAAAAGAAGGAAGGGTAGAGAAGAATGATGAACAACCTTTTACAAATGAGCCAAAACTGGCTTTTAACCATTGAGTAGAATGGAGGAAAGGAGAAAACACGGGAAAATCTAATTTGGAACTTCAACCACTGATAATATTCAAAAAATGGGCCTGAAAAATGATGGGTTTCCATAAAAAATCCCATACTTCAAGTACATTGCTTTATAGAGAAAAACAGAGGCCCATACTTTATTAATTTTGGTGGTTGGAGTCATTTTCTGTGTTTTTTGCATGCCAGAGACAATTTTCTATTTTTCTCCCATAAATATCCATCAAAATATAAAATTTAACCCTCCATTGTGTAGAATATTTCAACAGCTTTCCAATGATATAAGGAACGTGAAAATATGAGCTCGAGATCGAAAGTTATGCCTCTTTGAAGATTTTGGGAAAAAATGGTAATTTTAGGGAAAAATTCGGGTTGGCGGGTTGAAACTTGAAAATTTTCCTCTTTTTTGAATTTGGGAAAATTTACCAAAAATTCTCCATGCCCCACCACTTTTCTGCCACATGGCACTTATTTGCTGATGGAAATTTGGGCTCCAACCTCGCCCTTTTTCCTTTGATTTTTCATTGGGAAAAATTCCCAAATTTTCCCTGCGCTCTGCTGCTCCGCTGCCACGTGTCAGCCTTTCTGGTCACTCTGTGGGGATGTGCTTCAACATTTACCTTTGTGCCTTTTGTAATTTTGGAATTTTTTCCAAAACCTTACGCACTTCCGACCCCCACCACCGACCTGGACACGTGTTGCTTCCACATTAGACGTGGGGCCTTCCCAACCTACTTTTTCTCCTTCCGCGGGCCCGTGGGCAAACTTCTTCCTCTATGCCTTTTAACTAAAGTTCCAAAACTCCAACATCCCCTCAACGCGCACCGCTCCACCGCTCCTCCACCACATGTCTGCTTCTCATTGGCCGCGGGCCTATCAAGGGAAATTTCCCCAAAAAACTCCGCCAAGCCATAACTTTCAAAATATTTGGAGTTAGGAGGAAAATTTTACCTTTGTAGAAAGGTGAGAAAATTATCTATCTAATGGAGCCATTTCAAAAACCTTTGAGTGCCTGAAATGTGTAAAATTTGATATTGAAGCACAAGGAAGGAAAGAATGAAGGCAAGTTAGCCAAAATAAGCAGGGGGCTCATTTTGGATAACATTAACCATTATGGAGAAGTGACCCCCACATGCTTAATCATGATATTATTTGAAAATTTAATTCTGTTTCTCTTCTTCAATACATCTTAGGAATGCGTCATCTAATCTTTTCTTTTACAAAAATTCTACCAAATGAAATATTTTTTTGCCATGAGATAGAGAGTCCTTCTCTACTTTTGATCTAGGCCGTGGGGAAATCTCCATAAGTCAAGAAATAAGCTTTCAACATATCATGGATTGGTGGTACTTACAAATATCACCAAATGAGTATATTTGATTGATCTTGTATAACAATAGGACAAGTCTTCCCATTCTTCTTGAGAGATAAGTTCACACAAGCCATTGCCTCACACAAACTTGGAAGGTTTGATTTAAAAATCATATTCTTGTACGTTAGACACCCAATTTCCTCTCCTTGTTCCTAGGTCTTGCGCATCGGTATATATTTGACTGATGGAATATGGACCATAACAACATGGGAGTTAAATAGATAGAACCTGAAATTCTTCAAATCCCTTACCACCGCATACGTATGCATTTCATGGTGTGATTAGTTCAGTTCATGTGCTTTCAAAGGAGCACTCATGAATGTAATGAATGAATGGATTTTCTCTTCATCATCTTGAAAAATGACCACAAAAATGTCATTTTTGAATCATAATAATAGAGAATGAATTCTCGGCATTTGAAGTTTGGGTGCATCAAAGTGGGTTCTTTTACAATGTCACCTTTGGCAGAATCCAAAGATTATTTTCCTTGTTTTCTCCATTTAAAGAATTCTTTGGGTTTTCATCATGTTGATAATATCCTTTTTAATATCAACAAAGTCAAGGAAAAATCTCATTAAGAAATTAATGTTTCCAAAGAAAGAATGCACACCTTGTTTTTGGTAAGTAGAGACAGGTCTTTGAATAGCCTCCACTCTTTCTAGATAAATCTTAGTTTCTTATTTTCTTCAAACACTACCACAACAATTGCCCGCATATCAATATTTGTTGAGAGAAATTTAGACATCTCTTTGCATCCGATTCGAACACTACCTCATGGATTCTTGATAATTGTGCATGATAAAATTGAAAGAATGGAAACTTCCATACCAAGAATGGGTAAAAAGAATATTCAATAAGTAATGTTATGAACCTACCAGTTACTTTGACTGGTATTCTCACACATGGACACAAGATAGGGGTTTCGGCCATTTTGGCCTATCATTTGTTGAATGTGGAGCAAACTATATAGTCACATCATTATCTTTGTGTCTCAGGAAGCTTGAAGAACCTGTAATTGATGAGTATGGATATTTATTGTATAGTTGTGGATCATCCAAATAGCCATTGCATGATGCATTATTACAAAATGATGTGCATGAAAAATGTAAAAGGTACAAGGAAATATTTGACCATTCAAAATCAGTTAGTGTTGTTAGCGTGAATACTTCTTTCATAAAGAAACCACCGATCCTCTACTTGCAATTGGATAATGCTTCAAGTGATAACAAGAATCGTACCTTATTTGCATTTACATCACTATTGAAAGAAAAAAGGTATTCAACATTGTGTATCTAAGCTTCCTTCTAGTGGGACACACCCATGAGGATATAGATGGGACTTTTGGAAGATTAACATCATCGTTACATAAATTAGACACATTTTATTTGCCACATATCATGGACTCTTACAAAACATGCTAAGAAGGGTCAAGTACATTCACTCCTTATCTTATTGAGGAAGTGTACAACTTCAAGGAATTTATGGATCCATTCTTGTTGGATGGAAACCATAAGATAATGGGTATCAAAAAACCTAATATGTTCAAATTCCATGTTGTGGATGACATACCGGTGATGGAGTAAAAAGTAACAATAAAGGATTTGTAATGGTATCATTCTATCCATATATGGCATAAAAAGGATAATGGTGAACCAATATTACTAGAAGGGCAATGTCCTTTAGCACCTTTCAAAGAACTCAAAGAAATGGAAGATGTAAAAAAGGGAATAAAAGCATATTGAGCATTGGAGGAAAAGCGCAACATGAGAAGGTAGTGACTATTGGCTTCTAAATATCGCATATTGGGAAAATGTATTATGTGCTTTGGATAGACCATTTGTAAATTATAGTAGGATGTTAGATGTTTGTTTTGGTGAAAAACAATACAGGAGAAAGACATATATGACCAAATAACAAGAGCCACACATATTCACAAAGAAGACTACATTAGTCAACATATCCCAAGTAATAATGATATTTACGTTGGGCCTATTTGTGGAAGATCTAACTAAGAATTAAATCATTGAAGGATGTGTTCAAGGGAAAAATGTTACTTATACGACCAAGAAATGATAATGAAAAGATATGGATGGGGATATTTTCCTTCAACAGGAAGGAAATGATGTAAATAAAAAGTTGAGATTTCAATATTGGAAACCTACAGGAGAGGAGAAGGTACAACATTGTATTAGGATTGTTTAAAGACAAATAAAACATGGACCATCTTAGACGAACCTAAAGAAGATATCGATGTGGATAACATCATCTGGGCATGGACACCAAACAAAAATGGAAAAGTGGATACATAAAGATACCCGATAAAGGACACATGGCCATTAAATCATACCTTGAACTACTTGAATAGGATAAGGAATGTTGACTTGGAGAAACTATTGAAGATCATAAATTTGTATGTGAAATCATCTTGGCCGGGATGTGGGTTTTTTTAAATTATTGCAAACCTTGGTCCTATAAAACTTTACAGTTATACTATTATTTGATAATTAAATGAAAGACCAAGTATTATATTACTTTGGAAGATTTTTCCATAATATAATTCTATAAAACATTGTGTTTCTTATGGAACTCTTGAATCTTATTAATGTATTATTAATAATATAATTTCCACCATGCAATTAATTTAATTTGAAAAAAATCCTTAATTATGCTCTAAGTAAGTTTATAGGGAGTTGGATCTTGTGATTTAAAGGGAATTGGATGTGATTTATAAGGAATCATTTCAAAATATTAATGCTTTGGATTTTTCTAGGAATTAGTCTTGATTTATGCATTCATTACAACCACAAAATTATATGGTATTTTCCTAAAGCTATGTGCATAAGTCTAGATAACTTATTTTTTAATTTTTCTAATAACTTTATAAAATGAAAACCTTTATGAAGTCTAGATACTAAATTATATGCATAGAATCCCCTAATTATTGAATGAAAAACTATAGTATTTAGAGTGCCAATATATATTATTTAATGCTCTCAACAAGAGTGTCTGGCAATGCACCATGACTTAACCTACTATCTGCCAAGATATAAATTTTCAAAAGAGGTCAAAATCCCTCATATATGAATTATAGAAGAAGAATAAATATAAAGTTGATACACATAAAAAGAATTAGGAACATACTTGTACCATGAGTGTGATGAGAATGGGCATATGTCCATTCTCATAGACTCAATATTTTCTTCTTATTTCATACAACATGTACCCATATCACATTGTTTTAATTTTCAAAAGGGATCAAAATGCCTCATATAGGAATCATAGAAAAGAATTGAGATAAAATAATACACATAAAAAGAATTAGGAACATAGTTGTACTATGAGTGTGTTGAGAATGGGCATATTCCCATTCTCATAAACTCAATATAGAATTAGGAACATACTTGTATGGCATAGTGTAAATATTGGAATATGATATTGCACTACTTAAAAACCAATAATAAACATATTGGAATCCGATATCACACTAGATAAAAACCAATAATGGAAATTTAGGAATCCAATTTCAACAATTATAAAACTAGAAATAATAATACTATAAATCTAGATTCTTAGTAAAATTTCCATATTTAACGAAATTATGGTTTAAAACATTGAATGCAAAGAAATACCTTTGAAATTTGGATGTGCTTTGTGTGTGTAGTTTCTCCTTATGATGAACCTATCATGATCATGAGAAATCAAAATAATGTTATCTCCATGAAGAGGAAAGAATCTCACCAAAATGGCTTAATGGCCATGTTTGGATCTTCCTTTACTACTCTTTTATGAGAGGAATGGATGCTAGATCAATAATATTTTCAATGGTAGAAATTCTCTTATCATGTGCATATAGTGTAAACTTGAAACACTGGTGTAAGATTGGAAGGGAGGTACTAGGTTCTTTATATAGCTTTCCAATTTGGGAGAAGCTAGAAACCTAGTGAATGTGAGATAAAGGTAAAGTAGAATTAGAAAGGGATAATTAGAAGAGATTAATTAGAGATTAACAACTCATGGGAGTTGGGGGTGATTTAATTAATCAACTAGGATTAATTAATAGACCAAGATAAGATTAAAAAGCCATTTAGAGATGATTTAGAAGGAAATTAATAGAATTTAGAGGGTTTGAAAGGGGATTTAACCAATAAGAATTTTTATTGATTAAATAGGAGATTAAAAATGTTTAATTAACCAATAATAGTTAATTAATTGATTAGAAGAGGATTATAGCTAATGGAGTGCCGTTAATTGGCATCCGGAATGAAGGAGAGGCTAGTTAAATAAAAAAAGTGTCGTTAATTGACCTAAATGAAGGGGAATGTTAGCTAATTAGCAGGAAATTGATAATTATCATGGAATTGATGGAAAAGAGGATAAATAGTGCAATTTTAGTATTAAAATTGTGTAGTCAAATTTAGGTATTTCCCCCTCTTTGGTGTGGTGCAACGCAAATGATGCCACTTTAAATATAGTAGAAAACTACAAAAATTAAATTTTGAAGGAATGGAAGAAAACTTAGTATAATGAAGGATGCCCCTTGAGTGTCGATGGGGTGATTGAAGAGGACGATCAATGATCAAAAGAAGAAGGAGAAAAAGATGTGAAATGATCCTAGTAGACTAGTGTGAAATTTGAGAGATTAGGAAAGAAAATATTGTGTTTCAACGGAGAGAAGAAACAAGGGAGGGAGAGGGGGATAATTATAATCCCTATTTTCCTAGGTGTTGTGGAAGAAGGTGTTAATAGTGATGAAAGGGCTTCTAACAGATCCTAGGTGGCCTTTGTTAGAATCATGATAATATGGAAAATGATTTGTAGAAATAATGAAACCCACACATGGTGTATGAGAAGATTGTCACATGAAGATAACAAACATTCCATCTGTCTTAGGAGCATATTTTTATCATCATATGTAACACAATCAAAGAACTAGTTGGCTCATGAGAAATTTTTTATTTGATATAAGCATGCAACAAAAGTGTAGAATGATATGAAAATCCATCATAAAGATATTTGTTCATTTCTAACGGAATAACTTAAAGAAACATACATAAAGTAATGCAGTAAGAGAGTAACCAAACATACCAACAAAGAAACAAGCACAAAAAACATACTCAAACAAACAAATTTCAAGAGAATTACACTAATGTTTTTGTTATCTAGCTTCAATTCCCAAATGTTCGAGTTATATGAAAAAGGGTTAAAAATGACACCCCAAAGGATACATGCAAGGTGAATAAATAGAGGACATAAAAGTCCTATGAAAAAAATCATGCACTATGAAACTACCCAAGCAATTGGATGTGCAAGGGAATACAGACATAACAAGAAAACCAACTTTGTTAATGAGGGAAGATCAAAATGATCCACATGTCGCACGCAAGAAAAGTGAGAACCAAAGAAATATGTTTTGTAGGATAATTTTTGATGTTTGAGGACGTTGTGTCCTATGAATGATTTCAATGTGGAAATGTTGTGTTTGCCAATTTTTTCATTTGGAAATTTTTACCAATGTTTTGGATTTTGAAAATTTTACCAATTTTTTGGAGTTTTATGTTTTGTGATTTTTAGGGTTTTTTAAAATTTTTCCAAAGCTATGTACAAGAAAGTGAAGATACAAATATTGCCTTAGTGATATATGGTAATGTATAAGGAAATATCCTCACATATATACAAGAAGAAGATAAGAAGGATCAAGGCAAATACATATAGGTTCAAGGTGATGACTTAAGCCAATGAAGAGATAAGAAGAAGTGAGCATGCGCCTAGTGCAAGTTGGCCAATAAACATTAGATAAAAATAAGAAGAAGATTGTTTTATTGAAAAGGAAAAAAACCCTTAAACATGGTAAAAAGGAAATATTATACACATGGATGTCCTGAAATAAGTTGAAGTAGAGCAAATTCCATGTAAGGATATGGAAAATGGAGCTAGAAGTCTCGCGATGAAAAGCAGATTAACCGAAGGCACAAATCATGAGATAAGATATAGATTAAAGAAAGAGTATGAACAAAGTCTAAACAACACTTGGTAACATACTAATCTTGTTTTCTCATCGAGATCTAGTGTGTGCATGTGGAAATTAATTACCTCTTGCAGTGAAGATTTGATAGGAAATGGAGAAAAACTAGCCAATGTGTAGGAATGATTTATTTTTCTAGGTGATTTGTGAATGGAGGGTGGAAGGAGAGTCGTACATTGCTTCGCGCAACTAGGAATCCATATATCACTGATGGAGATGTATTTGATTCTAATCGCAACATTTCTCTACTGTTATTCAAGCATCCATAGCCCTGGTAGAGATATTGGAAATACCCCAAGAGAGAGTTATATATTGATTTTCTTTTGATTTTTGATTTTTTTGATTGATTTTTTACTTTCTAAAAATTTATTTCAGCTCTCTCGATTGTTTTGATAAGGGGTTAATAACCACTTATGGCTTGATGGAAGGATGTGGAATTGATTGCGATGATGAAATTGTCTAGTGTCAACAAATATTCCCAAAAATGTCTTCACAACAAGTTTATTACATGTAGATAGTGATAGGATCTCTAAGAGGTCAGTCGTTATTTAATTTACCAAGGTGATGCAAGAAAAATGTCAAAAAATAGAGATAAATGTCACAAAATGAGCATGAATAGAATAACCAAATGATCATTGAAGGGATGAACTATGGTGGTTGAATTATAGAGAAAAATGGAGAAAGGAAGGAAAGAATATCCATGTGTATGCAATACTTGATCGCAATGTTTGATCTTTGTACCTTTTATTTTTTTGTAATGTTTTAATGTTTTCTCATTTTTTAAAATTTTTTTTAAAGATTTTGGGAATTGGGACCGAAAATGTCACTTTGCGTGATAGGATCCAAAAACAATGTTTGTGATTTCTTTGATAAGAGATACTAGGAGTTTTTCTTATTAAGAGTGATATTATATCCAATCTCAATGACCGTGGTGAGATCATATTTGATAAGTGACTGAGACTTATCTTTTAAAATGGATTTTATATGTGGGGATTGAGTTACCTATCCATGTATTTTTCACTTTGCATCATACATGATGGGTGAGTTGGTGTGCATTCTTGAATCGCAATTTGATCTTTAGATTTGTGGGTGTTAGATTTGTGTGGAGCTTTAAAGATCTTCGGTTTTTTTATCTTAGCTTGATGAAGAAACTATTTGGGTTTCATATAAACTAATGTGTGATTTTGTTGATCCTTGGAAGTGGGAGGAGAAGAAATATCTTTAGGATTGATGATAGGGGTGGTAGAGATGATGGTGGTCTTGCCATAGTTGTTGATATAAGGATGATATGATGGACGAAGAGGATATGGTCCAAGGATTGGAGAGAATGGTATACCAGGAGTTGAGCCATAGATAGAAGATGAATGGATACTAGGATGTAGCCCAAGGATGGAAGAGAATGGACTACCATGAGGTGAGCCATAAATAGAAGATGAAGGGCTACTAGGATGTGGCCCAAGTATAGAAGATAATGGGCTTCCAAGAGGTGAGTCATAGATATAAGATGAAGGGTTACTAGGACGTGGACCATGGTGAGATCATATTCGATAAGTGAATGCGACTTATATTTTAACATGGATTTTATATGTGGGGATTGAGTTCCCTATCCATATATTTTTCACTTTGCGCCATACATGATGGGTGAGTTGGTGTGCGTTCTTGAATTGCATTTGATATTTAGATTTTTGGTTGTTAGATTTGTTTAGAGCTTTAGAGCTCTTCATAGTTTTTTATCTTAGATTAATGAAGAAAGTGTTTGGGTTTCATATAAACTAATGTGTGATTTTTTTATCCTTGGAAGGGTGAGGAGAAGAAATGTGTTTAGGATTGATGATAGGGGTAGTAGAGATGATGGTTATTTTGCTACAGTCGTTGATAGATGGATGATATGATGGAAAAAGAGAATATAGTCCAAGGATTGAAGAGAATGTGATACAAGGAGGTGAGCCATAGATAGAAGATGAAGGTATAACAGGATGTGGCCCAAGAATGGAAAAGAATGGACTACCATGAGGTGAACCATAGCTATAAAATGAAGGGATACTAGGATGTGGCCCAAGTATAAAAGATAAGAGGCTTCTAGGAGGTGAGCCATAGATAAAAGATGAAGGGATACTAGGATGTGGCCAAAGGATAGAAGTTGGAGGGCTACTAGGATATGGTCCAAGTATACAAGATGAAGGGCTTCTAGGATGTGGCCCAAGAGTAGAGGATAATGGGATACCCAAAGGTGACCCAGAGAGAAGATGAAGGGCTACTAGGAGGTGGCCCATATATAAAATAATATGATGGGCTCCTTGGAGGTGACCCAATGAGAGATTGTGATTGAGGAATTGTGATATGTAAAGAATGATGGGGTGATGATAGGATAGAAGATGGATCAAGGATAGAATCATCTATTTCGTCATGCAATGGGGAATGTGAAGATGGAAGAATAAGAGGAGGATCGAGTTTGATGATCTTAGGATCTTCCTCTATTTTTTGACAAAAGGAATTAACTTCTTCCCCACAATACACAAATGCATCGAGGTCAAAAGAGAATCCTTACTCATGGTCCTCTAGAGGAATTTCATCATTCATCCCCATGGATTCTCAAATTTCTTCTTCATTCTGAAAGAAATCGATCGGTATGGGTCATTATTGGTTGATGATAGTAGGTTAATTGGAAGAAAGAGGTCCAACAAGTGTGGAATATTTATAATATGTTTGGTGATGTAGATGAGGGAAGGTTTGAACTTATCATGTCTATAAATGAATTAGATAGTGCTTTGAAAATATATCTTAGCACATCATTTCTTGTGAATGGTTTGATGTGGATGTAAACATTGATCTTTAGAATATTGATGAATATAGAATAAGGAATGATCAAAATGACCCAGGGGCCAAAGAGGGATTGGATTTTGATTGATAGAAGAAGATGACTTGAGAGACAAAGTTGATTTGGATTTAGATGTATCGCGAGTTGAAGAAGATGTGGATTTGAAATAGCTTGGTATTGTTTTGCCTATAAGATGACATGGTGCACGGGTAGAAAAAGAGGATCATGTAGAAAGTAAGTAGATTACGGCATAGGGGTTGACTCAAATGATTGATTAGAGGAATGTTGAGTTGCACATATCTTTAAAGGAGGAAAACCTCTTTGAGATGACTGATAAAAAGGGTTTTACAGAGAAAGGGAGGACAATGATTCAGAGTCAAATTAGATGTTTGATTGGAGGAATTCAGAGTTGCACGAATCTTCAAAGGAGGAAGAGGTCATTGAGGTGAGTGATAAATGGGGTCCTATGGAGGAAGGGAGGACCATGACTCAGGAGTAAAATTAGAAGAATGACAGGAGAATTTATGGTGACACAAATCCTTAGAGGAGGAAAACATCGTTTAGGAGACTGGTTATTCCTTAGAAGAAAGTTGATTGGATGAGGCTCAAGAGACTAAGGGGAATATGAATAATAGTTTGGATTATAATAATAAAGAGAGTGAGGGGAATCAAAAGAATAAAATGAACTAGAATCATCAGAATCATACCACCGAATTTGAGATGAAGGTGGGGAAAGGGGTAACCGAATAGGTTATCTAACACAAAGAACCAATCAAGGTTTAGTTTTGATGGGCATATTTTTATGTCAATGCCTAAACCTAGGTTCCCTATTGTTGTAAATTGAGGAACCATGTGGTATTTAGTCATGTTTGACATTGTTGGATCTAAATTCTTAGACCTAGATTGTATGATTGAACTCCTTCAAATGGAAATAAGTTCCATGTTGATTCAGCAAACGAAAAATAACCAACTAGACATTTTGCAAACACTATAATGAATCTAGATAAAATCAAGCAATGTGATAGCTGTAATTGTCACAAAGAATTCCAAAGAGTCCTAAATAATAAAGAAAAAATCAAACGAAAGGTAACAACTCGAATGGATACAAAGAAATTTCTAAAGAGGTGAAAATGTACAATGAAAGTCACCAAGGAAAATATAGCAAGTTCCAAAAAAGGGATCAATTGCAAAAGAGCCTAATCACTATATCTAATTTTTGTTTCAAAGATTCTTTTTGACAAGATGACAACACAATTTCAATATTTAAATCGAGTTTTTAGACAAACAAGATTTAAGTATTAAAAGGGGTTGAAGTGGGTTTGATTTAATACAAGGTATAAGTTATGGAAATGAAGGCTACAAATGTGAGCAATGCAACAATACAATTTGGAAACCTAAATCAAGTTTTAAGAAAAACAAGATGTAAGTATATAAAAGGGATTGCCATAATACGAGCAAAGTGTAACTACAAAACCTTAAAAACTCAAGGTAATATTTAAAAACAAACAAAGTCTAAGTATAACAAGGAGTTGATATTATGCGAGCAAGTAGAATGCAATTTGGACACTTATATCAAGTTTTATGAAAACAAGATGTAGGTACAAAAATGTATTGATATAATGCGAGCAATGTAACAACTCAAGGGTAAATTAAGATATGATAACCTAGCTACAATGAGATTTCTCAATATGGGTATCAATAAAAGGATACCATAATATGAATACGTACCATCACACTTTCAATGCTTACTATTAGAGTCACAATAAGGATGTAAGTGGAGTGCGAATGGTGGACACAATATTGATAGCACTTCGTATTGATTTATTTTTACCAAAAATGTAAACAATAAAACAAGGGAGATATTACAAGTGGTGATGAAAAATGCGTATAACAACTTTGGCAAAGTTTTTTTGTTTTATAATAAGGTAGAAACTAGGACAAAGTTGTACGTTGTAAGTTTTGTGATGAATAACATGCGGTGCAAACTTCAATGAACTCTCCCCTTGTTTGACTAACAAGGTTTTGACTCCAAATAATTTTTTGCTTTGTGAAGGCTCTTTAGAACACGATTGGATAAGGAATTTTTTTCCTAATTCCAAATGGCTACCTAGGATTTTGTTCTCAACACTCACCAATACTTGCCTAAGAGAGATACACTTTGCTAGATAACTCCTAGACGAAGGACAATTACCCCACAATAAAATTAATGAATGGGGCCTCATACAGACAACTTAAAACATTCATCACAGGTATTTCTCATTAGGTAGATAGTGAGGCACTTCCGTTTCATCCACCGGTTCCTCAAGTGTGGATGACTTTGGGGTTTCTGTGGTAATCCTCATAATGAGTTATATGACTTATGTCAAGATACTTCCCACAATTTAAAGCGGATGAGTTTTAACCCTTATCCAAACTTGCAAATACACTTTTTTGAATAAAGTGGTGTGTTTTTAATTTTTAATTTAAAATGTGGTTTAACACACCATTGACAACCTGCACACAATGTCGTTAGTATTTGTTTCGATTTGATCTTTGAAAAGTGAAAGGTCCTACACTTTAAAATATTAGTAGTTTTTCATATAAACCCCAATGTTTAGAAAGAGGATCAAGTTTTTTTATTCTCAAGATCTCCCGAAAGCTCAAGAGAAGATCATACACAATGTTTGATCTAACTAAGTAAAAATGGAAAAACTTAAATCAATGACCATTAAATTCTTTAAAAGATTAATTCCCTTAAGCAACTTAAATGATGACATTTTCCAAGTAAACCAAAATGTTAGAAAATGAAGATCAAATTTGCTTTTTATTCTCAAGATCTCCCAAAAATTGCAAGAGAAGAGCATACACAAACTTTGATCTAACTTAAGCAAGATGGAAAACAACATTTAACAAAGCATTTAAGTGTTTAAAATTTGATTTTTAAATAACAAATCAAATGATTAGTTTTTCCATGAAAAATATCAAAATATCAAGTGTTATCCATATTTCCAAATGAAAATCAAAATTTTAGAAAAAATCTAAAATCATTTCGTTTTTGATTCTCAAGATCACTTGAAAGTGCAAGAGAAGAGCATACATGGTTTCGATGAATTTATAGCGAAAAGGAGATTTCCAACAAATATTTAAAATGTTAACACCATTTATAAACAAATGAAAACCATAATGTTAGAAAAATATCCATAATCATAGCCATTTTGATTCTCAAGGTCACTCAAAAGCACAAGAGAAGAGCATACATGGCGTTGATCAAATTAAAATGAATCTAACATGCAAAGAAATGACTAGTTTTATAATAAAGGAAACCTTGCATTTTTGTAAGTTTAAATCTTAAATTTATGTGTTCATTGCATAGTTCACTTCAATACCTTTCTATTTCAAAAAAATCGAGTTGTTTCAAGTTTAGGAGAAAAAGTTATGGCCTTTGGAAGATAGGTTACACATATGTTATTATACTCACGGGTATGCAGTTAACATGTACTAAAAAAGTCAAAAAAAACGTCCCAAAATATGAAAAATGATTAATTTTTTCCCATCAAGATTCAATTTTGATAACAACCCATCTCATTTATATGTGCAAAGAATACTCGGTGAAATCAAACACCAACCTATATGCTTAAAAACATAAGATTTTCAACAAATTGACAAAACTAGGATGTAGAATAATGAACAATGAAGCTCTAAAAGGAAAACATGGAGAAATATTTATTTTTTCTCACAAAGATTCAATTTTATAGCAATCCATCTCTTTAATATGTGAAAAGAAGACTCAACACTATCAAACATTAACATGCATGCTAAAAAACTTAAGATTTTCAACAAATTGACAAAACTAGCATGTAGAATGATGAAAAATGAAGCTCAAAAATGAAAATGATGTAACCTAGAATTTACTAGATAACACCCTAGTCACGCTGGCACATCACTCATCCTTGAATGAGTGTTCACCCGAAGCGTGCAAGGTACTCGTTCCCTCTTTAAGGTTCAGAAAGCAGGATGTTAGCAAGATGAAGGAAGAAACATATAGATTCATAACTAATCCATCATTCTACAATGCATGCTATGCTCAGATCTATGAAAGAACAAGCTTAAACAAGTAATCATGATTGAATTAATAACATGCACTACACAACTATACACAGAATGACACTTAGGTTCAGCCAATATCTTCCATTTATTAAATAAATACAGAAGCTCCTTACATTAATGTTAGTCTATACCAATGCGTGTGTGGATCTGATATAGTAATTCAATCATATGCGTATATCTCTTTACCACACACATACACACACTTTGTATATTCTCTGTTACACTCTTTTTTACTATGTACCTAACATCATATATATAGGGTGGGGACTTGCCCTTCACCGCTTATCTATTCCAGAAATAGGCCGCATGCTATTGATAGCCACATGCCATTTTTAGGCATAGCCACACATGCAAGTGTGCTATCTATAGACCTCTTACAGTTAACTGAAGTGTTAATTCTATTCTTAGCTCGTCTCCATGAAAAAAATATTTGATCCGCTCCTCCAAAGATAGATAATGCATGGCACACACGTCTCTGCATCGTTGGTGTGTTATGCATGCCATCTTATAAATATAGGTCTTCATGCGCAAAATTGTCTAAGTCCTAAAATCTGAACTGGCCTTCTGCATGTGGTTCCTTGATATCCTTCTACACCCTTGATACTGGCCTTCTCTCCCATGCTGACTCCTCGTGTGTTCTCGAACAAGTATTCTCTGATCAACATTACCCCACACTAATCTCATTGTTGTCCCGACAATGGGTATCTCTAGAAATTTGAAGTAAAGAATAGAATAATGGAAAGAATAAGAATGAAAGAATGTAGACAAATAAAGAATTTTTATTAGACAACCTCCTTTATATCACTTTGCAGTATCAACTTTGGATACTCCTCCTTTATTTTGGCCTCCAAAATCTGCCATTCAGTGAGTGCTTGTTCTACTTTTTCTAGGATGTCCACAGTAATGGATTCCAACTCATCCCTCGCAATCTCTCCTTTTTCATTCGTAGAACTAACACAACACTGGACATTGATGTCATTTCTCCTTCTAAAAGATCCATCTTCTGCACAATTAGCTTCCCAAGCTCTTCCAACCGAGTCTTGTGCGGTTCTTGTGCTCTTTTAGGGCCTCATGCTTCTGTTTAACCATTGACAATCTTTCTGCGTGGCCTAATGTCTCATCCTTCATCACTTTCTGGACCTCATTGTTCTCTTCTAGGGTCTTTATGTTGATAAGTACTTTTGGAGCTATGCATATGTTTAAATCTTGGTCTGCTTTCTTCAATATTTCATGTACTTCTTGCAACAACCCTTCATAAGATACAATCTTTCACATCACCAAGGCTTTCTCCTGTTTGGCATCTTACTCTGAGCTTCTTGGCTCTGGTATGCGTAGAGGTTCATCTTCAAGTACCAAGTCCACCAACTTTCCTACATAATATATCACTGAAGGAAATGTATGTGGTACCTTGGCCTCCAAGTGTGGCCTTGCTCTGATGACATTGTCCCCAATCTCCTCTACGATGCTGATAAATACTTTTTTCTGTGCAAAGTCTTTCTCTTATGTTATGTGCGCTATCTTTGCATCCTTTATCTCCACCTCCTCACACGGTGCTCGATCGTTGTGAGATTTGTCCATATTTCTTCGAGTCACCTCAGCAGAAACCTTCACCAATGTGTTGCTGACCTGCTCATCTGACATGACAATAGACTTTATTGTCATGTGTCTAGCTTGGTGTGCCTTCTTCAGTTGTCTCGAAACACATGACTCTTCACACACATCAAAGTTAGGCTCATCCATGTGGGTGTGCATTGACCATGATAGTTGTTTTTAAGTGCGTACAGTCACCATATCCTCATCCATTAGCTCCTAGCCAAATAAATCCTTCTGTGCTATATGCTCTGGAAGCGGGTGCAAAAAATTTTACCTATGTCCTTTGCATGCCCCATGACTAGTGGAATGTGTTCTCCACTTGTTCTTCTAGACCGTTGCTACTTAGGAACTTTAGCTTCCAAATTTGGGACTTGTGTCTCCATGTCATGAACATTCTTTATAGCTATCTCTTCTGGTCTCTTCTCGTCCTCTTCTCTTCCCTTTGATCCCTCACCTTGTTCTTCTATGTTCTCTAGAAGTGTAGGAGAATTAGGCACGCTTTCTTCTAACTCTTCCGCCTCCTCGTTTAACTTTAAGTTTCCTCCTTCTTTGCATGGTTTCCTCCTTCTGTGGAGAGAGTCTGGGTGATCTACGCACCATGGTTGGAGTAGCACCTTAGGTCTTGGTTCTCCAAAACACCTTCTTAAATCTGTGCTCCCCTTGGATTGCATTTAAGTCCTCATCATCCCCCTCTTGTGGCTAAGGTGGTGTAATTACACGCTCAACTTCATCCTTATTTGTAGGATGTCTCCTACCTCTATGATCCAAACCACCACTATCTTCGCGCTCCTCCTCCTCATCCTCCACTTCAATTGGCTATGGGCTTAGGCGTACTGGGATGTTCTCCATTGTATGATTTCCCTTTGGTGGTGCTAGAAGTGTGAACTCACCTTCCACATACTTGTTATTCTCCATCTTTGGCTTCAACTAGAGATACACCAATGCTGCCCCCACATCTGCTACAACTAGACTTATTGGCTTAATATTCAACACCTCCAAAATGATCCTCTCTATATAAGCACTTCTGCTAGGATACACATACTTCTTTCTCAACGTGTGGTAGTCACATTCTACCTTATCTGCATTGAATACTAGTCGGTGCATGTCTATGAATATATGAATAGATGCTTGGAAATACCTTGCAGTGAATGCATAAGGCAATTTACACCAAGGGATCCAAACTCCATATTTCATTGGGAAGCACATGATGCAGAAATGCTGATATACAAACTGAACTTGTTTCCCTACCACTACTGGTAGGTCCTTTGGGATGTGCCACTCTTCTCCAAATGTTGCACGGATCCTGTCATACCATTTCTCTACCCTTTTATTTATGTCATCTATCATGGCCCCTTTACATAGGTACTTGCTGAACCTTTTAGCCGGTGACTTGTTCTCCATGGGGTATTCCAATACCTTTTCCTGTGGTCCGTCTGGTAATCCAATCTCCATGAATACCAATGATAGGAGAACAACCCCAAAGCTGATCTTCCCTCATGTGTGTGCTTCTTCGACTATTTGTTCTGCAATATAGCCTACAATGTTGTAGATTTCCCCTTCTGACATCTTACATGCAATGTGTAACCACATAGTATTTACCTGTGACCACCACTCCTGATCATTCAACTTTGTAACAAGGTGTGTTGCAGCTTGCACAACTAGACAGTTCTTCAATTTGTCTATATCCATTCCACACGGACCCTTGTGTACCCTAACTCCTGTCTGGTCTTTAAAATCACAAATTTATCTGTGAGATCACTTTTTATGTCCTCCTCGTGGCCTTCAAACCTATAACTGATGAGATAAGTGTAGACGAGATTCTAACTCGCATCCCGTTGTTTTGCATAGAATTTCATTCGAATAGAGTTGCTTCTATCATTTCATTCTCTTGAGAAAGCAGATAAGGGTTAGGGCTAGGAGGAATACCTGTTGAATGTTGGGAAGGTGTGCGCATACCGTAGAGAGATCAGATCGATTGTGAAGAACTCCTTTTTGTCTGGGAAGGACTACCTGTAAGTAAGAATACAAGACCACCAGATCTTAGTTAGACAATAGGTGAGGGAACTACCTTGGGCCCAGGAAATATTAGACTTCCTTTCGAAGGTGGTCAGTTCCCTTTTAATACAAATTAATGCAAATGATAATAAAGAAGCTATTGCGAAATCACGATTTAGGTACCTCGTTACTAAAAGCAATAGAGACTAAACTACCAATAATAAAATGTCATGCTGTTTGTTTAGTCACTGGTTATTGATACGTTCAGATCAAGTTACAGGGATAGACAAGGCTGGATATGAGATTGTTTGGGGGTAAATAAGGGAAAGGTTGGTTTTGGTATAAGTCACAGTGACCGATGCCGGTCACTGGATAACCGACTGCGGTTGTAACACCGATACCGGTAGAAGATAACCGATATCGGTAGGGGCAGTGATTTAGGGGTTTCGAATGGAAGTCAGTTGTAAGGTGGTTATGATGGTAGATCTAGGAGTGAGTTTATAATTATTATGAATTCAAAGTTCAAGAAAATGGTGTTTAGAAACATACCAAATACTACTTACTAGTTCCTGATGAAGATACAGGTCCAAGGAATGTGGTGGCGATGAAGAAGGCTTAGTTAGGATGACCCAAGATTGGAAAGTGAGTGATGAAGCTATCCTTAGTCTTTCCCAAATGCTTGGACAAGTGTGACAACGATCTAGTTGCTCAACTACCATCTTCGCTCGATCCTCTCTCTCTCTCTCTCTCGCCAAATGAATTCCCGATCCCTTGTTTTTGGTTGGGGAGGTCATTTGAGGAACCGATGGCGGTTTCTAACCGACAGCGCGGCTGCGTAGGGACCGATGTTGGTTAGGTCAAAGTTGGATATTTTTAGTAAAATAGACAACTTTCCCTCTTTTCTCTCGAGGGGTTAGTTGTGGGCTTGGTCAAGTCATTATTAGGCTCGTTTTGGTGTGGGTGAGGGGTGATGAGTCATGGGTGTGGGTCCTGGACCAAGTCATAGGTCTAAATTAGGTTGGTTTAGGGTTAGGGCTAGGTCACGGTGAGGTGGCGAGATAAGGTGGCGGGGTTGGAGATTTGGATTTATTAATTATAAGGTAATTAATAAATCATTAGGTGTGTAAGGTTTAGGTGGTGACGTAGGGTTTGTTTGTGGGACGAGATATGGGGTATAGGGCATCGTAAGACCCAAATTTTGTGTCTACATTTTCCCCTTGTTGTCATGTAGCTTGTCGTGTAAAGCTGCATTGACAATAATAAGTGGTTGCCTGGGATTAAGGGTATAGGTAATCCCCCTCAAATCTATCACAGATTGAGGCAACGTGAAATCAGGGATAGGGTTGATAAAGGGTGAATGATGATGAGATGATGGTAAGATGGTGGGGTAAGTTCAAGGAAGCAGACGCACGTTGAAATGTAGTAGTGCGACCAGGGTACACGAGTTGAAGAGAAAGAAAGAAATTCATAGGTAAAGGTCGATAGTTTATCCAAACAAGGTTAATATAATCCTGGTATCCAAGGCATAGGAAGTAGCTCCAGGGGATATAACGGGTAAGGTACCGGAACGTTTAGGCATGTTCGGTAGTACCAAATGGTTGGTTTGGTTGAGATAAATGTCACGGTCTTGGTCTAAGAAAAGCTGGTTTGCTGATCAATTCAAGTATCCTAGTCATGCTAAAACACGAATATGTGAGCTTAATTGAATAAAAAGCTACATTATGGGTGGATAGAATCGTAATTTGTGGGCTTCGGTTGAGGTACTTAATTGGTGCAGCTGTGGGTCGGGCCAATTGGTTGGTTGCGGCCTTGGGTTGGGCCAATTGGTTTGTTGCGGCCTTGGGTCGGGCCGAGTGGTTGGTTGCGGCCTTGGGTTAGGCCGATTGGGTTGTCGCGGCTTTGGGTCAGGCTGATTGGTTGGTTGCGGCCTTGGGTCAGGCCAAGTGGTTGGTTACGGCCTTGGGTCGGGCTGATTGGTTAGGTGTGGCCTTGGGTCGGGCCGATTGGATAGGTGCGGCCTTGGGTCGGGCCTATTGGATAGGTACGGCCTTGGGTTGGGTCGATTGGGTTGTTGCGGCCTTGGGTCGGGCCAATTGGTTGGTTGCGGCCATGGGTCGGCCAATGAATTCAAAATAAGGCTATTTGGCAAAGGCCGGGGGTAGGTGATGTGGTGAAAAATAGAGTTTGGTGGAGAAGAACAGGAGTTAGGGTAAACGAGGTAGGTAACCGATATCGGTTAGTTATGACCGCTATCGGTTAGACGACCGATATCGGTTTTCTAGGGCACGCCATAACCGATATCGGTTAGAGGTCAAAACCTATAAAAAGAAAAAATATGGCATGTCATTTTCACATTGTCAATTTGAGTGCCAACCTTTTTCTTGTCTGAGTTTTGAATTGATTGGGTTGAGTTTGTGGGCTGAGTTGGCACTAGTTGAGTGGGGAAGTGAATTATTGGTAGGCCCCAGAGATCAGGAGGCAGAGTTTTATTGGTTGAGGACCCGGTTGAGGAGATTTGGAGCTATGGCATAGCCTGGAGGAGCAGGAGGTGCTGGAGGAGCTGGACCACCACCACCTATCCCACCACGACGACGTGTAGTCGTACCGGTAGGCTCTAAATCCCTCTTTGTGTGAAGTTGATGAATTTAGCTAGGATGTGGGTTTTGGGGTAGGAATCTAAAATTTGAGAAAATAATGAATAAATGAAGGTAAATCATAAAATGGAGTGGGTAGATATGTTAGGTAAGTCAAAACGGTAGGGTGGGTAAGTTTTTAGGCAATTGGGTTGGGTAGATGGGTAGAAATAGGAAGAAAGGGGATTTGGGGGCCGTTTTCGATCCAGCCCCGAAATCCCACAGTGACCGATGTCGGTCACTAAGCGACCGACATCGGTCACCACGCAAGTTGTATAGATGTGTGGGTTCATAGACCGGCGTCGGTCATGTGTCGACCGACGGTGGTCGTGGGTGACCGGTACCGGTCACCATGGGCAGGAGGTAAGGTTGTGAAAGTAGTTGTGTTGATTTGTTGTAGGCGGGTAGGATCAAGTGTTGGGGTGGGTGGTGTATGAGTGGGGCAGGTGGTAGGTTGTGGGATAGGTAAAGGGGATATTGTAGGTGTTTGTTGGGTGGAGTTCTATTTATGAAATAGTTAGCTAAAAGCACATAATTTTAATGCTTAGTGCTTATCATGCTCAATTTGATGAATTGACTCGTGCTAGCAATTTTTGCGAGATGGACTTCGTAAGTGATGAAAGGAGAAAATATATTTTAGGATGTTACTTTTGTTTATTAAAGAGGATGGATATTTTTATGATGAAATATGGATCATTATTGAAATTTAATTGTTGGAAAAGAAAGTTGCCCTTGTAATTGATCTTGTTGTTGTTGTTTGACACTAGAAATGTCTGAAGTGTTTGAACTTATAATGTATGAATCCCATTTTGATGAATGAAAGAGTTGTGGATTTGTTTGAACTTGATGTGTAATCTTTTTGGGTATTCTGTGAATGGAAATGATAAGCTTATCTCTATTTATTTTATATATCTATAATATACCCTCTTGGGTTGGTTTAAAATGAATTAGAGGTTAAGGGTACTAGATGTACCGCCTTTGATTAATTGTAACTTATTAAGTTGGCATTCATGTTTGGGCATTCAACTAAATCACTATGGATTACTTAAAGAATGGTGATGAGTATATGAAACCATGATAAAAACTTGCAATATTATTATGGGGTTATAAATGAACCCTAACCCCTTTATAAGGAAAAAGGGAAGGCAACTCCCCGCAATTACTAATAGACTATTTTAGGAACTATTTGAATTTAATATGATGGATAGAGAAAGGTGTGCTTCCTCTTGATTGATTCCTTAATCTGATTAAGAATAATGAAAATAAAATATTAAGGATTAAACTTCATCCCAAAGAAGTCTAACATAGGAAAACTGATTTAGAGCTTAAACAAGCTAAGACTTGGATAAGTAAGTTAAGTTAACATCACTAATAAGTATGTTGAATCTATTTTGTGAAACATAAATTAGAATGTTAATGGATTAAAAACAAATTTTATGAAAAAGTTGGGGGTAGATGTATCTACATAGCAACTCCAAATGCAATTTTTACTTATAACCCTTTTGGTTAATGAACCTAGTTGTTCTGTAGGGCTACTGCAATTAACCCTTAATAGGAAAATTATTAAGTCATTAACTTCTTCCTAAGGTATGTTCATCCAGATGAGGATAACTTAGTTGGATGTTGGCACATGCCAACTACAGTACAGTACCTTCGTGAATACTTGGGTCTTCATGAGTATACTATGATGCAGTCAACATGTCATAAATGACCTTGAGTTTAATCACCTAGATCTACATAAATTTAGACTTGATCATAGTTCTACCCTAGGTAAAGTTAGAGGCATGATCTAGTGTCGGGGTCAACTCATGATGACTTAGGATAACTAGACACATGCAATCGACTTAGGTTGATTGAGTATGTCTATGTACCCTTAGTCACCGTGAGTAGTCCTCTACACTATACTATGTTACTAACCTTGGCTAGGATTAAACCTTGAACAAGTAGAGTGACAGAAGTCAGTGAAGGCCATTCTAGATAATAGATGAAGTGAGGTGAAGGTCGTATTCCATTTGATGAGTATGTCATCTAGGAATATAAACATAAACAATATGTTCAAAATATTTGGCCAAAGTATCGCAAGTTGTTGGTTGCATTGTCTTATGTCACCTAGTTTAAGAAGCGGGATTTCAGATGAATATTAGTAATCAGATATTCAAATAGGCCTTTAAACAGAACACTTAATACCCTAAAAAGGGTCAGGGAACCAAGTATACTTAGTATACAAATCAATAAGTTAACATGAGAGATCGGTGTTTCACCGAGTCATTTACAGCTCCATATGGTTATCTGTTATGAGATTGATTGGCTTAGAATGTGTGTTCTAAATTTATATTATTTAGAGCAACGCACATGATTTAAAAAAATATCCCTTGTTTCTAAAGTCTTAAAATGGGAATGTTACATAATAAGAGGGAAAACTTTGGAATGGGGAGCATGAAATATTTTTATTTATTTAAAGATCCCTTTAATATAGGGTGGATTAAATAAAAAGAACTTCTCATGTATTGAGAAGGGTAATTAATGGGTACCATTTGGAAAATATATTAATATTGGTAAAGTAAATAATTAAAGTTGTTTGAATGGGTATATTGGTTGAAAAACCTACCCGGGTAAAAAGTATTTTATTTAAACTTGTGGTATGGGGTTTTAATACCCATAGGAATATGTGTGATCAAGTAATTGTTATTTGATACCGAGTGAAGGAAAGTGGTGGGCATTGGAGAGGGGCATTCTAGAGGGGTGTCCTAACTAGGTACGTAAAGTATAACCCAAGATGGTTCCTGGCCAGGGAAAGAAGATTATTTGTTACATATTTCCTCCTGATAATGCGGCCATAGCTTGAGGTGTTGAATCTCTGGTATCACTTAGGAGTTTCCTGAGCCACACATAGTCCTCACCTAGATATGCATATCTAAAGTGTCACATAGGGATTACTTGAGGCACATAGAGTCCTCCCCATTGTGTTATGTTTAATCTTTGAACTATTGTTTTTTTGGTTTAAAAGATATTAGGAGGATTTTTATATGGTAAAATATCAGGATTATTAAATGGGATAAAGTCATATCACACTAAGTTTCCTCTAATTCTTTGCATGATCTTGATAATCTTGTAAAACAAAGGAAGGTGTTAATACCTTTGATCAATGAATCAATATAAATATTTTTCTGTGATTTGTTTGTCTTATCTTGTTATTGAAGTTGAGTTATTCTAATTAAGTGTAGAACTATTCCAGTTAATTTTGTGGAAATTTGTAAGTGCCTATCCACAAACTTAACCATCGCTACCCACATTTTTACTCCCCTTTACTCTCTCTCTCTAAGAAATTTTTTCCTTGGACTAGGTGAAATCAATTTACCATAAGTTAAGTGGAGTATTCTATGCGATCCATGAGTTCACAACCACATGATATTTTGTTTTCGCGCATTCAATAAATGTGAACATCCTTGTTACTAAGAGTAGGGACTTAGTCCCGAGAATTTGTGAAAATCAACTAAATTTTCCTTGCAAAAAAATATTTCGCCTAACATCCCCCTTTCCCCAAGGTAAAAATTGGGACACGAGGGAGTGAAAAGTGTGACTAGGTAAAAAAATGGAAAGCCAAATTTTTACTATATTGCTAGAAATAACTAGGAAACTTGTTTTTTTTTCCATTTTGGAGGCTTAAGATGATGTTTTGGGGTCAAATATCATATTATATTAAATCCAAAACACATTATAAGATAAATGGAATAATTTTAAGAGCTTTAATCTAGGGAAATTTTTAGTGGCAAATTTTCGTAATCTTGCAAAAATCGAGGATTATGGAAATTCGAATTGGCAAATATTCGGTGATTCGTGGCTGACTTATTCGCCAAAAAAATTGACCGATATGTCCCTTATACTATTCATTTGACTTATATTTTACACATATATAATATTTTATGAATGTAATTTGCCACCATTTCGAATCATTTCGTGCACATATTCGCCAAAGTAAACATAAGCAACCTCTCAGCCGTCCAACTCAGAGTTGTCCAACCCTAAGCCATCCAACACCTAAGCTATCTAGCATTGAGTCATCCAACCCTTGACCATCCAACCCCTAGGGCCTAACTTGTCCAAACCTCGGCCGTCCAACCCTCGGCCATCTAACCCCGAGTCGACCAACCCAGAGCCATCCAACCCCTCATCCATCTAACCCTCATTTATCCAACCCTCTTCTATCCAACACCTCATCCGTCCAACCCCTCGGCCGAGAGCATTCCAACCACTCAGTCATCCAAACCTTTTTCATCTAACCAAAAATTTGTCCAAGCCTTTCCTATCCAACCCTTTACCATCCAATCTCAGAGCCTTCAAACATAAGATTCATCCCTAAGTAGTCATGGATACTAGAAATCAGGGTAAGAAGGTAACTAATTCAGCCATGGATACAAGAAATACTTTGCTTGGTTATTTTGGAAAATCACAAAAATGAAGGGGGTTTCTGCATCACCTAAAAATATCAGTATGTGGCATGTGCTATTTATAGGTTATTTAATCTTACAAAATTTAATAATTATGTTTTTCATACTATTCTTGGAACTCTTTTCTTGTGTAAAACTTTAACTATAGATAAAATTAATACTATATTTGTAATAATTTTATAGAATTATATGTAGACGTTTCAGAAATTCCTTCACAAAATAATCAGTTTAAAGATATCGATGATCCATTATATGTTGAGGAAAATATTATGTCCCTTGATGACATAGAAGCACAAGAAAATTCATCGAATTCTCATGATACACCAGCAGAGGAAGCTTATACTCCAAGTTCTATTTTAAGAAAAAGGAGACATGAGAATAAAGATATTCTGTTGAGAGCCCAAATGCAGAATTTGAACCCCAAAAAAAAGAAAAATGTCAAAAGAAAGAGGGAAAACTAGACAATTGGAAGGAAATTCTAGTTTGAATGGGCTGCAAAATATCCATTTATTGAACTTGTGTACACTGAAAATGGTAATGATGTTCCAACACAATGTTGATGTAAAATATGTGGTTAGAAACAAGGGAAGGATCACACGATGCAGCTCAAACTAGAAACAATTGAAAAACATTGTGGGAAAATATACATTTCCCAAAAGCAAAAGGATGGCAGCATAGTCAGAACATATAAATGGAAAGATGCAAAAGATTGTTTACATGTCAAATACATAGAATAATATGAAAAGGAAAAAAAAACGTATGAAATATGTGAATGAAAAAGGTGGGACCATAGTAGCAAGATTGAGAAAAGTTATGGAGGCAAAAATGCATGCAAAAATTATTCAGTTTGCTACCGTATTCCATATATTGAAAAGGGGAAGACTGATGTTAGATTTCTAGAGAAAATAAAATTTTGTATCAGGTTATTGGTCTATAGAACGTTCCTCAATCTCATTGGTCAAATACAAGTAGTTGGGAAATTGCAAAATGTCTATCTCTAGTAGAAAAGGAGGATTTGAAATAGTGTGTTCAAAAGGCTAAGTATATTTCCCTTTCAATAGATGAGGTTACTATAATTGATAATACTTCATGGATTTGTAGTCATGTTTATACATTTGATAATGAAATAAGAACTCCACACCTCTTAGCAATTCATAAAATGACTGAGAATTACAATTCTAAAAATATTTATAAATTGGTGGTCTCAAATCTGAAGGATGTTGTTGGAATGGATGAATTCACCATTGCAACTATATTAGTTTGTGTCAGAACCAATGGTGTAGTTATAATGCAGGGAGATAGAAATGGTCTTTGCATTAGACTTCAAAAAAGCTTGTTGCTCGTGTATGATTTTTGTCCATTGTATGGCCCACAAAATGAATATAGCTTACAAAATTGTGAGTACATTTGAAAATGTAACTAGAGTGGAGGAATTGATATGTGAGTTGCATGCTTATTATTCTAAAGAGTCAAAGAGATTTTGGAATTTCAAAAAAATTAATTTGACTGACAGAGGGAAATTTTTTCTCAAAGATGTAGATACTAGATGGATATCTATGTATGAACTCGCCTATAGAATATTTGATGAATATCCTTCATTGGACAGGATTTATGTATAAATATCGCAGGATGTAGATAAAGCTAAAGATCTATAATGTCGTTTAACAGACATAGAAACTTTAATCACACTATATGGTATTTTTCCCATGTTGAGGGAGCTTAATATCTTAACAAAGCATGCACAATATCATTCTTTCTGCATAATGAGACTTCATAAGACTTAGAAAACGTGTGTATTGGAGTCTCGGAAATTTATATATTTTTGATGGGATTTTTCAGTATGATTTTGAAAAGTGGAATGCATTGACAAATTTGAAATTTTCCAGTGCTTTTAAAATACAATATACATGATCATATTTGTATTACAAAGCACATGGAAAGGAGATTCCACTTCATACATTCCAAAAAGAGTTGATATGGCTGTCTCGAAAATAGAAGAAGTAAAAGCAACACAAAATTTATATGATGCAGTATTAATGGAAACTAGGAATAAGTTGAGAAAGATCTTTGAATCGTTAGCTAAAGAGATCCGGTAAAGATTCAAAAATGATATAATTCTTGAAGTAATGGGAGTTGTAAATACACAGTTTTGGAATTTTCCTAGGGGAAAACCTTATACATCTATTAGTCATTTATTTGTCAAAAACATGGGTGTTCTAACTGACCATTTCTCTAAGACTGAAGAGATAAATGGAGTTTCTGTTGAAGGTATTTTACAAAGAAAAATACTTAGTTCCCGATCAATGGATTTTGCTAATACTATGATAAGACAAGTTTAGCTTCTACAAAACCCACGAGAGCTTATGGTGCCATCAAAAGGATTTGGAAGGATATTTGTTCTAGTAGTATTCTAAGTGAAAATTTGAGTGAGAATATTAATTTGTATGAACTCTTTCAAACTATGATTCTGGGTTTTGTGGAAGATGAGAGGGTTTTCAGTGCACTATCCTTTTTAAAATCAAAAATTTTAAACAGATTGGACAAGAATCTATAAAGTTATATGAGGTTTTATGTATCACGTTACTCAATGGAGTCTTTCCCTTATGATAGAGAACTCACATTATGGAATTCACTAGAAGAAAGAAGATGAGTTAGTAACATTCTTCCTGATCCAGGTGATGGAGACACATCCAAAGATCAGGCTACAATTGATTTCAAAGACACGAATGAAAGTGTTGATCCAGGTTTGTTTCAATTCACATAGATTTCATTACAATTATTTAATGTAATGAATTATAACTATTGATGTATTTCATACAGAGATCGCAACTTTCAATAAACACAATATTAAATATTTTCTTTTAATATTTAGTTTTTAAACGGAAATAAGAAAATATTTGTCTTTTATATTTGTTAATTGATTTATTTTACATTTGTAAGAAATAAAAATGTAAATTATTTAAAAAAACAAAATCAAGTGAATTTAAGAAACGTTTACGTAAACAAAGATATAGAAACATCATTTATATTATGGGTAAGTGCACGAAGTTGGGGGGCCAAAAAGCAGAAAGAATAAAAAAACAAAATGCACTCACGTTTTAATTTTTTAGCTCAGAATCACCGAACCTATAATGCGTACGCATCAAAAGACTTCGTTTATTATTTCTTATACTTTTTATTATTTCTTATACTTTAAATTTATTTTAGTAAATATAAGAAAGTAGGGTCACTCTGCACCTTATGGAAGTGGTCTCATAGCTCTAATAGTTATAATCTAGAAGATAGTTTTTCAAAATCTAATCAGTCGTACTTATTAATTTTCAGGATTTCAAAGAAACGACCTCAAACTTTCAAGGCATATATATTGTAGTCGGTCTTTGTTTTGGGAAAGCATATAGTCATTTTTAGGTTTTTGACCTTCTAAAATGGATTTTGGCCCTAACTGTTTGAATTGGTACTAATTTGTAATTTGGTCCATAATTCACTTTAGTGACCATGAATTAACTCTATTATGTTTCTCTACTTCTTACTTAAAAGAGATCCTCACTTTGTAGATAGAGGATTGTTCCCTTAATGGGATTCTGTCATATGGCCAAAATGAGGTGATTGTAATGTGCCTCCTCCTTATTAGGTTTTGAATGAGTTGTTACAAATAATACCAAGTGAATTGCATCAAGTGAACTCAGATGATTTCTCATTCTTAGAAACATGGTGCTCCATATAAAGATCATCCCCTCACCTTTCCTATCTCTAAAAGCATCCTTTCATGGAATCAAATTCATGATTATCATACATGATTTTACTCATATGTCTCTTATGGAGACAAACAATGCCTTAATACTTCACAAATAATGGTCCTTGATAACTTGGTGACATGACTAGCTCATTTTAGCTTGTTCTGAAGGGTGTTCAATTAACTACAAAATGGCCAAAAATACCTTTTAGGCCTTCAAAGGAAGTAGTCTCTCATAAAAACTAAATGATTCGATCGATCACCTTAAACACTATTCCTTACACACTAAAACACATTGAATGATATTTTTAGGACTTTCCTTTGGGTGAGGGTTTATGATTTAGGGTTTAGGGTTTAGGGCTCGGGGTTTAGGGTTTAGGGCTAAGGGTTTAGGACTCAAGGTTTAGAGTTTAGGGTTTAAGGTTTAGTGTTTAAGGCTCATAGTTTAGATTTTAGGGTTTAGGGCTTAGGGCTTAGGGTTCATGGTTTAGGGTTCATGGTTTAGGGTTTATGGTTTAGGGTTTTGAGTTTAGGGTTTATGGTTTATGGTTAAGGGTTTAGGGTTTAGGGCTCAAGGTTCAAGGTTTAGGGTTTAGGGCTCAAGGTTCATGGTTTAGGGATTAGGGTCGAGGGTTTAGGGTTTAGGGTTGAGAGTTGAGGGTTCGGGGTTTAGGGTTCAAGGTTTATTTTTAGGGTTTAGGGTTTATGCTTGAGGGTTCAAGGTTTAGGGTTTTATCTTAGGGATTATGGCTTAGGGCCTAGGGTTCATGGCTTAGGGTTTAGGTTTAGGGCTCAAGGTTTAGGGTTTAGGTGTCAAGGTTTAGGGGTCATGGTTTATGTTTTAGGGTTTAGATTTTAGGGTTTAGGATTTAGGGCTTAGAGTTTAGGGCTTAGGGCTTAGGGTTTATGGTATAGGGTTTAGGGTTTAGGGCTCAGGGTTTAAGGTTTAGGGTTGAGGATTTAGGGTTTAGGAGTTAGGGTTTAAGGTTTAGGGTTTATGGTTTAAGGTTTAGGAGTTAGGGTTTAAGGTTTAAAGGTCAAGGTTCATGCTTTAGGATAAAGGGTTTAGTTTTTAGGGTTTAGGGATCAAGGTTGAGGGTTCGAGAGAGTTGAGAGTTGAGGTTCAAGGTTTAGGGCTCGGGGTTTAGTTTTTATGGTTTAGGGTTTATGTTTAAGGGTTCAAGGTTTAGGGTTTTGGTTTAGGGCTTATGGCTTAGGGCCTAGGGTTCAAGGCTTAGGGTTTAGGGTTTATGATTTAGGGCTTAAATTTTAGGGTTTAGGGCTTAGGGTTTATGGTATATGGTTTAGGGTTTAGGGCTCGGGATTTAAGCTTCTGGGGTTGAGGATTTAGGGTTTACGATTTAGGGTTTAGGAGTTAGGGTTTAAGGTTTAAAGGTCAGGGTTCAGGGTTTAGGGCAAAGGGTTCATGGTTTAGGTTTAAGGATCTAGGTTTAGGGTTTAGGTTTTACGGTTAAGGGTTTAGGTCACGAGTTCATGGTTTAAGGTTTAGTCTTTAGGGCTTAGGGTTTAGGGTTTAGGGTTTAGTGCTTAGGGTTTGGGGCTTAGGGTTTGGGGTTTATAGTTTAGGGTTAGAGATCATGGTTCTAGATTTAGGGTTTAGGGCTCAGGGTTTAAGGTTTAGGGTTTAGGGCTCAAGGATTAGGGTGTAGGGTTCAAGGCTTAAGGTTTAGGGTTTATGGTTTATGGTTTATGGTTTAGGGATTAGGGTTTAGGGTTCATGGTTCATGGTTTATGGCTTAAGGTTCAAGGTTCAGAGTTACTGGTTTAAGGTTTAGGGGTTAGAGCTCAGGGCTCTGGATTTAGTATTTAGGGCTTAGGGCTTAGGGCTTAGGTTTAGGGTCTAGGGTCAAGGGTTTAGGGTTTAGGTTTTAGGGTTTAGTATTTAGTGTTTAGGGTTTAGTATTTATTATTTTTGTTTTAGGATTTAGGATTTATAGTTTAGGGTTTAGGTCTCATGGTTGAGGGTTAAGGGTTTAGGTCATAGAGTTCGAGTTCATCAAATTTGAAAGGCGTAACATTCAAACAAAGTCATAAAAATTTGATTTTTTTCATCTGTTGATATTTTTAAGGAGGGAAATGTCATATTCCTAATTTTCCAATCCTTCCAAATACCCCAGTAGTCCTCAATCCTTGGATGCATAGGGATACACTGTTACTTGGCTTCCATTTATAATGATAGAGATATTTCAAAATTCATGTTATGACCTCTAAATCTATATGAATTTCAAGTTGCTTGGAAATCACATCACACCTTTCACTAGGATTGATGACTACCCCTATCTTTTTGTTTAGGAGAATTTGAAAACATCCACAAGTTTATCATATAAGGAATTATCAATGAATGGAAGGTCACTAAGTCGTGGCTAGGTAACTCCCATTTAGAACTAAACAAGAAAGATTTACTAGGTGATTGATAACCCCTTATTGTTCTTAGCCATTCCCCTATTTCGTGCTTATTTTGAACACTTTAGGAAGTTTTGTCAAATTTACTAACCATTCTAGTAGAACACTTAAACTTTATCTTTCTCGGAGGAGGAGAGGATACTACAGAAATTCAATTATGATCCTACACCTCTGCATTGATATATTCTTTATGTTTCCTTTAAGATTTATTTTTTGTTGTGATGGTTATTTTTTCCAGACTTCCAATGGGTCATCCTAACTTCGCATAATACCATACATGGAAATATTAGAAATGTGAAATTTGTTTTGAGTGTGAATAAATTTACATTCAAGAGTGAAAGTATATGTGGGGAGAAATAAGTTTGGAAGAGATGTGTAATATATACATTACAAGGCACAAGGTAGATGTCATATCCATTTAGTTACTCATCCCACCTCTCATAAACAAGATAGTTTTATAAGCGAGACTCAATGATGGTTCTAGGCACGACTACTTACTAGGAAATATTGATGAAATATGGTTTAAAGTTTAGGACTCATGGTTTAGGGTTTAAGGTTTAGGGTTCTGTGGTTCTGTGGTTCAAGGTTTAGGGTTATGGTTTAGGATTTAGGTTTCTGTGTTTAGGGTTTAGGGTTTATTGTTTATAGTTAGGGTTTATGGATCAAGGTTAAGGATTTAGGGTTTAAGGTTTTAGGTTTTGGGTTTTGGGTTTTGGGTTAAGGGTTTAGTGTTTAGGGATAATGGTTTATGATTTATGGTTCAAGTTTTAGGGTTTATGGTTCAAGGTTCAGGGTTCAGGGTTTAGGATTTAATGTTTAGGGATTAAGGTTTAGGGTTTAGGGTTTAGGGATCAGGATTTAGGTTTTAGGGTTTAGGGTTTAGGGTTTAGGGTTTAGGGCTTAGGGCTTAAAGATTAGGGTATATGGTCTAGGGTTTAGGATTTAGATTTTAGGGCTTAGGGATAAGGGTGTAGGGTTCAATGCTTATGATTTAGGGTTTAGGATTTGGTGTTTAAGGTTTAGGGTTTAGGGGGTCAGATTTTATGGTTTAGGATTTAGTTTTTATGGTTCAGGGTTTAGGGTTTAGCATTTAGGGCTCATGGTTCATGGTTTAGGGTTTAGGGTTTAGGGCTTATGGCTTAGGGTTTAGGGCTTAAGGCTCAGGGTTTAGGGATCATGGGTAAGGGCTGAATGTTTAAGGTTTAGGGTTTAGGGTTTAGGTTTTAGGTCTAGGGATCATGGTTAAAGGTTTAGGGTTTAGGGTTTAGGGCTCAAGGTTTACAGTTTAGTGTTTAGGTTTATGGCCTATGGTTTAGGGTTTCGATTGTAGAAGTTAAATGCTAAAATATTTAGGTTGAATGCTAAAATCCTGAAAAATTACCTATGTACTGACCAAATTATACTTTAAAAACTATCTCCTAAACCATGACTCATGGAGCTGTGAGACTAATTCCATAAGGTGCAGAGTGACCCTAATTTCTTATATTTACATAAATAAATTTAAAGTATAAGTTTTTCATTTATTATTATTTATATTAAATAAAAATATAAATAATAATAAATGAAAAACTTATACTTAAACATTTATTTATGTGAATAGAAGCATGTCAAAAGCATACATAATGTTTATACTACACAGAACGCATACATGTTATGTTTATACTACATAGAATGTGTACGCATTATAACGCGTACACGTTTTGCATTTTCTCTTTTCCCAAGCCATGCCTCAAGGCTTGGGATCCGGTTTGGATCCCCAAGCTTGAGGCATGGACTTGCACAAACACAACAAACAACGTGTTTTTACAAGAAAATGTAAAAATGCCACTTCCTCTATGATAAATCAAAATAAAAAAATCGATCCATTTTTAAAAATTATACCACGATGTAGATCAGAGTCTCTTCTTTCTAAAAATATAATTTTTCAAATTTTCTGACTAATATAAAGTTTCCATATTATTTATTTTCTAACTATGCCTTTTTATAGCTATTTTTTGAAGTGTAAATATGTCTATCTTTCATGGTGTATCTTTTTTTGGGTGATCGATTTTTTTTTTTAATATACTAGCCCAAACTAGGCATAATTCTATACATATTCAAAAAACAATAATCTAATTTTTGATATTTTTTGAGGTAGTTAGGGGGGCACGGTTGGAGCTCCATTATTTTTCAAAACATAAAAGTTTTGTACTAGAAAAATCATAAATAAATAAAAGTTCGCTAAAAAAATCTAAAAAAATGGAGCCCAAACTAGATGCTCCTAGCTTTCTTTCTACCAAAGGGCTTTCAAAAATACTAAATGGTGCTAAAAAAATGGTGGGGGCACGAAAGTCACTTTATTATATTTTTTAACAAAAATAGGAGCATTTGTTGTTATTTTAGTTGTTTGACCCACTTAAAATTATCCATTTTCAATAAAATTTAATAACTTAGAAACTAGACTCAAAATGCTACGATTCATATATCTACAACATCTTCCAATTTTGAGTGTAACTATTTCGAAAAACTCATACAAGTTGAAGTTTGTTTTTAGAAAAATGTGTCCACTTAAGACCCCCTTTTGGCCACCAACTTGGTGCACTTACCCTTATGTATCTTGTTGAAACATCACAGATTACAATTCCAATTCCCAAAGAACTATTGAAATGTTTCTCTCAAGTTGTGGATTACTTTATGAAGAAAAGTACAAATTCATAAAGCATTGTCGGCCAATACAATTACAAAAGGGGGTTGTCAATACATTTTCAAAGCTTCCGGAAAAGTTCTATCATATAAGGACACATTACAAGGTCATCCTCTTTTTTGCCTATGATTTTGAATCATAGTTTTCCTTACATCTACCTCACAGAATAAAAAAAAAAAAAAAATGGTTGGCCACTATCTTTTAATTCCTACGCTAGTGTCAGAATTGTGACACCACACCTGTCACATGGTGAACTTTACTAACATTAAATTTCTTATGTAGTAGGAGAAGCTTGATATTTTTCTTACATTAGAGGTGGAGGAATCTGTTGTGTCTATAAAGAGCTATCTGTTATAACTCATGATGCCTACAAATCTCGTGTAGCAGTGTTGATATTTTCAAGAATATTCAGTTCCTCCATTGCTACGTCTCTTGCTGTCAAAAGTGTTACATCCGGGTCTATCTTTTCCTTCAAAGAATATGTTTGGATCTATATTATACTCCTTGATTATTCTTCTCAATTTATTATTATTTTTATTTATTACTATCAGTTTTTCCTTGATCGTACAAATTTTTTAGGCTTTTACAGACATTGTTTAAATGTGCTTCAAAAATAGCTGCTTCTTTCTTTAAATTTTCATATTTTGCCTACAAAACAGAAATAACAAATTTTAGTTTATTAGATAAGTTAAACAAATATATTACAATGCTTATAATATTAGGATTTTTCATGTAAAACATAAATCCCACTCACCATAGCTTTTTCTTTTTCAGCATTTGTTATTAAAACATTTGTCTTGTCTTTTACCCATTTGTTGTAGTAAGTTTGTGCTTCAGCATTCAAATTCTCCAACCTATTTAACATTATGTCTATAATTTCATCGTTGTAATTATTAGCATAGGAAATTTTCCCTGACTGAGCTTTATTTAGAAAAATGTCCTACCTTACCAGTTGGCTCTCTACGGCAGTGAATAATGAATGCCTTTGAGCATGATTATGGTATCTTGTATCTATTTCTTTTATCAAATTTTGTTCTCTCCTCTCCCAAGACCGCACCAAATCCAAATCATACGTTACAACCTCTTGAATTTTCACCCCCATACTATCTAATATCATATTTTCTAGTATAAAATGAGTCTTTTCATCATCTGTTTGTAGGGCATTTGATGGAGGAGGAGTGGAGTCATTGTCAAAGTACATCATGCACATTTTTTTGTTGTTGTGGTTTGAGGTGAGTAGATTGAATCATATCATGAGTTTCAAAATAGTTTCCCTTGTCATCATCGCCAGTATCGAACCCCAAATACTCCTCATCAAGGACGATGTTGTTGAAAAGCTATGAGGCCGTTACACTTAAAACACCTCCTAGCAAGAGTCCAGAAATTATGTTGTTACAGGATGAACTGTTCCAATTAATTTTGTAAGAAACCTTATATTCTTTCCTACAATTCTTCTTTTTGTTTGCACTAAATGTGTTGGCGGTATTGGTGGCCTCCTTGCAAGTGGAATGTTCTCAGAAGATATATTACCTGCAAGATGCAAACAACAAATTGTTAGAATCCATTATACGGTTAGGCCTTGTAAATTCTAAAAAGTAGTAACGTAATAAAACACGCAAAATTAAATATTACAATTTACCTTGCATGTTTGGAGATGCAAGCGTAACATTTCGATCTTGTGTGTCAGAATGAGTTTGATCATCATCAAACGTTTCAGTAGTTTTTAAATATAATAAATGCAAAAAGGAATAGTAGAAATATTCAAATTATATCAAAGAAAACTTGATACTGTAGTTAAATGTGATGGTAAACGTGATGGATATAGTGACCCCTAGGTCACTTTTAACGAGGTGGTCTTCTTGTTGTTGATTCGCTAAATCCATGTCGGAATCAACAGATATACTGTAGGGGATTTTCCTCAAGCAATTGCCTCCTTATGAGTTGTTGCAACAATAATTCTTCTTTGTAATAGAAAATATTACAAATATTATTTTATTGAAAAATATTGAATTTGAAATTGTTATAACAAGAAAACTGTAAAAGTAACAATTACTTGTTGTTCTTCAAGAGTTAGACCAATCATTTTATCATTGATTGCAGTTGGAATTTTAGATTTCTGAAATTCATAGAACGCTTCCTGATAGAAAGCAATAATAAAATTGCAACAAGAGAATATAGTCTTGGATTTATTAGATTGATTGGCATTGTAGGCACAAGAGACATCTGTTTTTATTTGATTGGAAAAATATGTGCACCAATCGAATTGTTGACCTGCTAGTGTCCGTAATAAATATTGAACTACCCAATACAGAATGTCTGCAGATCTTCCCTGTAATACAATCCTGGCCTGAAAAAGTGATGCAACTATAAGAAAGAATTGGTTTGTAATACCTTGAAGAAGTAGGCCTTGTGATGAATGATTAAGAGGAGCTGCAATAACAGAAAAAATGTTAGAGGATTGGGTGGTGGAAAAATGTTAAGAGAATTTTTTTGAAAATAATAAACTTACCATCAACCTGCACAGTGTAATGAGACTCCAAAAAAAAAAATTCTTTGTCTGTGAGGATAGCCTTTGTAGTAATAGGCAGATTATTTTCGAATGGTAAACTAGTTAACCAATGTACATCCAGGTTCAATTATGAATGAAATTTGACAACATCTCGAATGCACCAAGAGAAGGGAAAATTTTCCATCATTCTTGTTGTAAGAGGCGAGAAGGTAATCAAGCAATCAAGTATCGATGATCGAATTGGGGCATCTCCACCACCGATAAATTTCGATTTTTTAGCCAATCCTTTTATGCATCTTTTTCTTTCAAAAGGGCTATAATTTTTGGGCACATGAGGTTTTTGTATTGGAATTTTGATGTAGGAGTAGATGTGGTGCTTGTCATTGTTGAAATTTAGAAGAACCTTAAAAATTGGAGAGCTCGAGCATCGGAAATTATCGTAGAATAGTGAAGAAATGGACCCGTAGGGGTATAAATAGGGTTTTGAATGGGTCAAAGCACACGTGGCTGAAAAGTATTGGCTAGCCAATGTGGCCACCTAACCCATAATTAATGAACCCATCCAATACTTAGCCATCCAACCATTAGCCGTCCAACCCTTCAACCGACCAACCTACCGTCCAACCCTTTTCCATCCAAATCCTTAACCATCTAGCTCATCAACTGTCCAACCCATGATCCCAACCCATAGTCATCCAAACCCTCTACCTTCGACTCCTTTAACCTGTCCATCCCACCTATCCAACCCTGAATCGTCCAAATCCTAGCCGTCCTACCCACCCATCCAACCCTTGGCCATCCAACTCTTAGTCATCCAACCCCAACCGACCAACCATCTCATCCAACCCCATGCCTACCAAACCCACCCATCTAACCCTTGCCCATCCAACCCACCCGTTCAACCCTTACCCCATCCAACCATTTTCCGACCAACCCTTAGCTGTCCAATCTACCCATCTAACCCCATACCCGTCCAACCCTTATTCATTCAACCCGCTGTCCAACCCACTCATCCAACCCCTTACCCATCAAACCCTTCGCCATAAAATCAACTGTCTCTACCTAACCATCTAACCAACACGTCCAACCCCTATCCAACCCATTCAACAAACCTTAGTCGTCCAACCTTCCCGTTCAACCCTTTTCCATTTAACCCACCCATCCAACCCTTAGTCATCCAACCCTTGATCGCCCAACCCCTTAATTTCCAACTACCCAAACTACCCGATCAACCCACTTGATTAACCATCCCAACCATCCTGCGTGCTAATTGCTAAACTTACTAGTGTACTTTTCAAACTAGGAAAATTACTCTCTGTGAAATCACCTTTGCCATGAAACATATTTTTAGAAATTCACCAATGATTTGAAAGTTGATTTTTAAGATTCACCAAAATTTCTAAACTAATTTTTTAGAGGGACCTTCTTAAAATGAATCTTGCTTTAATCTTCCTGTAATTTAAAATTTGTGCTCATTTTTGTCCAGATCGAGAGGGCAATTGCATGTTTTAGAATGTTTCAAGAAACCCTTAAACCTTAGAACCAAATTGATGTTCCCAACTTGTAGATAATTCTCATATATTTTAACTAATTACTTATTTTCCTCTTAAATCATTATGGAGTTCGAGAATCATCTAGAGAAGTTAGGTTTCAATTTTAGTGTGTTCATTCCTAGCACCTAGAAAATCCACTTTTAGCATATTGTTTCGAATGATAAGTTATTTCCTAAATATTCCTAAATTTCTTCCAACACTTTCAAGAATCCTTAAAATTACCTTTTAGGCCTCCAGGAAGACTTGTCTTTCACTGAATCTTGTTGAACTCATCCATGAACTTCATCATATTTTTTTACACTGAGGCATGCTTGGAAACATCATTAGGACCTTCCTTGGGGAAAATATGATGCTACAACTAGAAACAGTTGGCTAGGAGGAGGTTTCAATGTGATCGGAGGTAAAATTTTACAATGTAGGCTTAGTTGTCATGCTTGAAATTTTCAAATTCTTAAGCTAGTGAATTTTAATGACAACACACATCCATTTTATATTATCATATGGATTCCCTTCATCTCTTCCTTGTACTATCAGGATAACATTCACACTATAATTTGTCCTCCTAGTTGTCTCATGTCAAGATAGCATTCCCTTCCATGACTTGGATACATAAATTGGATACCATAGGCTTAAGTTCTATTGAATTTTCTTAAAGACCCTAACTCCAAATTTCAACTGTCTCTAGAAATATAATTTTTAAAAAATTGAAGCTAGTAATTCTTGACAACATAGCCAAATTAAGAACAAAGAGATCCTAAAATATTTCATATTATCCCTGTTTGTGATGGGAGGAAGATAGTCAAGGGTCTTCTAAAATTTCGAAGATTATCATTATCCGAATCCAACACTATTCTATGATTTTTTTATTTTTTAAAAAAATTATTATGTATGTTATGTTTTATTTTTAAAAATTGTCTCGGGATTAAATATAACTATTTTAGGTATTTTGCGTTTGATCTCGTGCTCAACAATTTTTATATAACACCTTAGGTATGCATGTTTTTAAAAAATGTTTGTTTTTTGTTTGGAATATTCTATTGGAAATGGTTTACTATTGGACATAGCCTTGTGAATGCAAGGAAATTTCCAAACCTTGGAGCATCAACATGTACAGATTGAATGTAAAATCATCCTTTATGATACAAACATGATTGATGCAAGGAAAAAAATACTAAGAAGAAGGTTTCAAACTATAATAACTTTTGATTAAATTTCAATAAATATTGTCATGGGAGCCAAGCAATGTCACTATTATTTGCAACATTAAAACATGTTTCAGATATATGTTATAGCTTGTAGGTGAAGTAACAATTGTATTCTAAACCAAAAATATACCAAGAGCATGTGTTTTTTACTATTGGTAAATGGTTTTAAGGGACAATACCTTGCATAGTACAAAGAGGCTTAAAAGCTAGAAAAAGACAGAAAAAGTGGTTTTTTGATACGCTGGGACCAAACCCCAACAAAAATCCTAGAGGATATATATTTAGAAAATAAACAAAGGAAGGGGCCATATACCTACAAGGATCCCAATAGACAACGCAAAACAACAAAACAAAAGAACTAAAACAACAATGTAACAATTAAACATAACTAACTTGGGGATTTATTGTATACTTTAAGAGCAATATTCGGGACTTTATAAAGATTAGTTGCATTTTCCCGATTGGATCCTATATGCTCTTAGTGAGTGTATTTTTCTTGAGTTTTCCATTCTTTCAAGAAGACTTTGGGATACTGCAAGCATCACAAACATATTTAACATTAGTTTGAATATAGTCTAGAATGCCCTGTGAATAGCAAGTTGGTTAGATTGCATGTCTTCCACCTATAAAACTCTATCCTCCAATTCAATAAGTTGAGTGAAGAGTTTTTCTAGTTTCTCTTCCAAGTTAGAAAGAGTGGAGGGATCCACAATGGTTTTTATGCCTTCCTTGATTATCAAGTCCACATTCTCTTCAATTCCCTTAAGAGCCTCGGTTTGTTGTTTGATTTGAGTAGATAAACCCGAGCTAGAAGGAGGGGCATGGGTAGCTTGACTGATTTTCAACAAACTCTCAACTCCTACAATATCCTTACCCTTTGAGCTACTACAGAGGACATGTTTAGCAAGGGGAGGATCAATAATGGGCGCTCTAACATTGGGGTTTTGGTTTAAATCCTTAGCTATTGAGGGGAGGGAGACCGAGAGAGGGGGTAGGGTCATTTGCAACCACATCAAGAAAGTAGTGATGTAGTAGGAAAATTAAACCTTGATACAAGGGAAGGACCCGCGTATGGGCTTGAACATCCCTAATCAATTTTTCAAGTGAATGCAAGATATAATAAGGGAAACTAACCTTAGAAGCATGCCTGAAGTGATTCAAAAGAACTAAGTGGTGCAGAGGTAGTGTTGAGAATTAAACTTCTAAGGTGATGTAGTGGAAAAACATTTTTGCTACCTCATTATATGGTTGGGGATGGTTTATAAGAGGATTCTCAACTTCTCGATCCGAAGAGTCTCATTGCTCCCCAAGAACCACTTCTCCTCGACATCTTTGTCAAATTTATTTTGAAATAGCTTCACCCCTCCATGCTCATGTATGTGATGAAGGAGATCATCTCTTCAAGAATTACAAATTCCCTATCTTTGAAATTTATGACTCTGTTTTTCCATTTCCTTGCAAATATAAGGGAGATGCGGACATCATGGCCCTTAATTTATGGCATAAAATCAAAGTGAATCCATCAACTCTTAAAACTTCCCATAGATTTGTGTCATTTCACCAAGAAGGGTCACAAATGGGCTCCACTCTACATGGAGGACCCCCCATGATGTATTTGAACCTAACAAACAAAGCGTTAACTACCCAAACGCAACTATAAAACAACCTAGCAAAAGAGAAGTAATGACACTGGAAGTAGCAGAGCTTTCATACCCGACCATCTTAACTACAAAACCGACTTGAAAACCCTTATTTCAAATCTCGGGCTCAAAAATCAATACAAAATGATCTGTTTGAAAGAGTGGATTCACATAAGGTGAGAGTATGTGTTATTTTCAAGTCTATGGTTCTTTTTGTTTTGCATGACAATTACTAGCGAACAATGTTATTGAACAAAATATAGTTGTCTAATGTTGGACATTCATATATACCTTTCAACGCCTATAAAGTGTAAAGCATTTCAATAATTAGATCGTATCAAAACAAAGAAAAACTTATCCCTCCACTAGGTTTTTTGTTTTTCATTAGTATTGACTCTTTAACAAACTATAGAAATATCAAATGAATAACTTTGATTATCACTAGTAATACCAATAAAAAGAAAAACACAATCTTAAATGTAAAAATAAGAAATTTGGTTTGCAATTACAACTAGTAGTTGCACCAATTATTCATTGCAAAGACACTGATAGGTTTGTATTGCTTTTTTTTCCTTTATACTTTGAGAATTTTATAGAAAATTTCCTTAAAATAAATAAATAAGGCATCTCTCTTCATTTGATGGCTATGAATATGGATAGAAACATTAAGAAGTTTGAAACATCAAAATGTATTAGGGGAATATTAAAGGAGGTTAGATTTAATAATGTTTGAATGTGGTCTCATGGACTGTGATGACAACAAGATATGTAGAAAACATATTTATTGAAAAGGCTTTGGAAATTTTGGAGACTTTTAAGTAAATGCAATTATCAGTGTAAACCTGTGCTCCAAAACATTTTTAGCATCCTCCGCCCTATGGAAAAATTACACTTGCATACGTTTCACATCCAACCACTTGCCAATCTAGAGGCATAACATCCTTGTTCCAAAGTAAAGATACCAAAATATATGTCAAACATTATATTTTTCTATTTTTTTAAAGAAAAAGAATATATTATTTGCATAAATGTATATGTTAAAACCTATACACCTTTGACATTCGACAAAGAATGAGGTTATAGAAAATACCCAAGTGTACAAACCTAGATAAACACAATTGTCATAATTTTTATTTTATATATCCTCTTAACATTGCATTCCATTATACTTTTAACCCTTCTTTATATTTGTCTGAAGATTATGCATGTAGAATCTATATCACCACACTTAACATACATGTCAAGAAGAAATTTCCCCAAATCAACATCTCGAATAAGATGAATTTACAATATTCCCATGGATTTGGAAGCCATTTACATTCAATTCTAGGCAAACAGAGCCACGGGAACTCTTATAAGTAAGAATGGATTCAATACAATTCTCAAACTAATTATTTGATTAAAAATCTTGATTGGCTTATCTAGTAGTCCATTTTTAGTATATCATAGGAAATTTATAGAAATCTAGAAAGTTAAGGAAGTTTATATACCTTCACAAATATATTTCACCATTAAAATCATAGTGGAAAACTAAAATCACTTTCTAGTTTCCTTACAGTTTTACATTTTGTATACGTAAAATATTTCATAGTCAATGAAACACAAAGGATGTGTTTTTATGTACCATAAGGCCTAGAATTCTGAAAATTAATATATATTTCAGATTGGATACTTTATTGGTTACATTTAATGAAACCTGTTTTAATGCTTTCTTAGGACACCATGTTTGTTGTAAGGGGAAATTGTAACTAATTATTATAACCACTTTTATTAATCATATATAATTGTTTTTAAAATTAAATACATTTATTAGATATATTACATGTTTAGAATAATTAATATTTTGATAGAAAGTGGGGTTTTCAAATTGATAGATTTCACGGGATAAATTATAAGCTCTAAAATTGTCGTACCACATATGTGGCAAATTTTTTTGTCAAAAATAATGAAAGACAATCTCATTAAGAAACTCCTATAAGGGTAAAAATAATCCAAAAAAAAGACAACCTCCTTAAGAAACCTCTTATCGGAGTAATAAACATTTGTCAAAAATAATCCAGAAAAAAACAACCTCATTAAGAAACTCCTTTGGGAATAAAAATACGAGATAACAATTAGAACATAAAAAAAATGATTAACTTTCTCTATAGTCAAAAAAATAGAGAAATGGGGTCTTCAAACATTTAAAATTTCCTTTTTCATTAAAATTTTGTTGTTTATAATTTTAGATATATAAAACTATACAAAATACTCATGAGAATTATATTTAATTACAAAATATTTATTTTATAGTGAATTCTATTCAAAAAAATATATATATATATATATATATATATATATATATATATATATAATTTTAAAAATATTTATAATTTTATAAAAGAATAATTAAAAATGATTTTGATTTAAAAATTACCTAAATTTGAAATTATGTTTATAATCAACTAAATCTATAATTTTAATTGTAAAATTCATAATTAACCAAAAAAACTATTATTTAGAATATCATGAAGTATTGAAATATATACTTCAATATAAATATTTTTTTGTGATTTGTTTGTCTTATCTTGTTCTTGAAGTTGAGTTCTTGTAATTGAATGTAGAACTATTCCAGTTAATGTTATGGAAATTTGTAATATCCACAAATTTAACCATCCTTCCCCACATTCGTACTCCCCTTTACCCTCTATCTCTCTAAGAAAATTTCTCCCTTGCACTAGGTGAAATCAATTTACCATAAGTCTAGTGGAGTATTCTTGTGTGATCCACAACTTCTCATGTTTGGCCCCTAAAATATTGGCTAAGTACAAGAAGGCGCATGGGCGCACAAGGCCTAGTTAGAGAAGGTGCGAGAAGGTGAAGGCACGGGGATAGGGTTTAAGAAGGGTTTAACGAGAACCCGTGGCGCGCACACAAGGTAGAGTAAGGGTTTTGGGACTTAGCCACATTTGACATTCTTGGCAGCACACGAAAAACGAATGACCCGAATGTGCATGCGGAGTGGATAAGGTGTCATGCCTGGTAACTTGGTGCCTACAAAAGGAATATTCCTTGCGATAGAAGGATCAGAAAGACATCATTGCGAAGAGTGGAGAGCTCAGATTTGAAAGAGGCATGCTTCCTTGGAGGACCACCTTGGACACTTGGCAATCAATCCATAACTTTAGAAAGGCTTGGCGGTGGTTGCTTTGGAGCTATATATTCAAGTGCCCAGTAGAAGAAAAGGATTGTTGGTGAAAAAGAAGTAGAGCAGAGGATGGAGATGAGAGGTGAAGCTCTGCAAAAATATCGTGGAGTGTTCTATGGGTTGGGTTTAGAAGATCTATAGGAGTAATGGAATATCAAGGGGATGGGCCTGTGTTTTTCTTTGTAATATGAGGGACCTAAGTCCAGTTCTGATGCATGACTTTGGTCTACATTGTTATATTGATCTGTGATGGCCTCAATGAATGCAATGTGATTATCAAACATGTTGAATATGAATATATGTGGTTCTTGGTTTATACTTATATCTATATGGATCTGTTTTGTGTATATTCTTTGTGAATGGATGTAAACCCTTGTGCATTTCCTTTCTATTATGGTCCATATCGTATTCTGTTAATGCTTTCCTTATCTGAATGGATGCATCAGCCTAGAAACTTGTCATAAGCTCTCAAGATGAATGCATGGTTCTTCTTTTGCATTTAAGTATCTATCATAGATGATGCATTCTCACACAAATCACACAAAGGAGGGGCTCGGTGCCCGCGTGTTCCTAGAGTGAGCGCCCAAAGACCCACCTGGGTGATAGACTCGCACGCATGGTATTTTCCTGTTCTTTGAAGGGTAAAAAAATGACTACATCTTGGTTCCATTGTTGGGACCTCTTTTCAAAGTTGTTGTGAGAAATGGCATGCATCTTTGTCCCTGTGATGCGTGATGACAGAGCGCCTGACCTTAGAAAGTGTTGAAACATGGTTCAAGAGCACAAAGGACAAGTTTTCTCAAAGATTCAGAATTGGACCCGAGTTCAATGTACGTAGATGGTAGAAGAGAACCTATACCATGAGTTGTATGAGACATTCTTTTGCTACTTCCCAATAGAACTATATGAATGGATTTTAGCATATGCATCCAAATCAAGCTCGTACTTATAGATTGTGCATGTGGACCCAAGATGACTATTAGAGGTTGCAAGATGCAGATCTAACTTAGACGTGTTCTATTGATCACTAGTAGAAGAGGGTGTTGACCAATTGTACTTTAGAATACGCCATTTTGACATATTCTTTCCCGAGAAATTGTTGAGTTCAATTTTTCGAGGGAGCCTAAAGGATCATTTTTGTGAGCTATTCCTTTAGCTATGAATATCTTGGTCATTACTTTGAGTTTAGAAGCATTCCCATGGCTCGATAAAGCTTCTCTCTAGAGCATTGGGAAAGGAAGATAGGGTGTAGGAAGATGGCAGAAATTGCGGCTAAAAAGGAAAGGGAGGAGAGATGACTCAAGTATAGCGAAGCTCATGAAAGGGAGATGACTAGAAAATGTGAGGTTCAGAAGTGTGATTGATTTATGGAGGCGCAGACATTGTGGGAAGGAGTTGAGGTTCATGAAGAGGATGTGGATCCTGAGCATTCTTTGTTACCCCATCTTGGAAAGCATGAGAGAGAGAGGCCCCTTCAACTTCTTATGAGAGTTCATCGCAAGAGAAAGAAGAGTCGTCAATGCACGCATTTTAACCCACTTGGTGACCAAAACACTGGTGCTTGGTTTTCCAAATCAAGGGAGAAGTATTGTTAACTCAGTTGGTATCGGTGGGAGTAACTGATTGATGCCCACGAGATATAATTTATCATTTGGAACATCTATGGATGCATAAGACATCCCCGTATTTGAAGGAATATTTGGACAATGTGCAAGTACGTAAGGATTGGGTAATGCATCTAGGAGTGTTGTGAGACATACAACCTGGTAGTGGGAAAATATCACAAACCATCAACACGTACTTCAATGGGACATTGGGAACACAAGGCACAATCACTTATGGTCCTTTCTTGATCGCAAAAGGTGGATCTAGTGGGTCGGGAGGAACAGGACCTGGTGGATCCAAAGTGGATTTGGTGAAGGAGGAAACACCGAAGGGAACCAAGGCTCTGGATTGGAAGGATAAGTACCCTAGCCACCTCCCCAAGTAGTTTTTGAGATTTATTTGCACTTACCGAGTCTATAGGGGTATTGAAGATCTGCAGAGAACATGCATAAGTTTGAATTGTTATGGCACGCGAAGGGGATCACTACTACTCGGAGTGGAAGGAAATTCAGTTTGTAAAAACGTTGCAAGGGCAGATGCATAGTTGGTATAGGAAGTATGACCCCCATCAGACGGTGGTAGACTACACCACATTAAAGAATGCCTTCTAGCAGAGTTCCATATCCCAAAGTTTGAGAAGAAGAGCATCAACGCTCTGAAGGAGATCTAATAGGGAATGGCAGAGAGAAATGTACGGGAGTATGATGCACGTTTTAAGAATCTCTTGTGAAAACTATCATATGACATTCATCCTTCTCAACATGCTCAATGGTTTTCAGAGGATTGATAACAGCATTTAGAAGGGTTCTGTCACACAAGACTTTCACATACCCATGCGAGGCATTGGAAGTTTCCTACACATTGAAGCTATTAGGAGCATTGATATTGGTGTTAGTCCTTTTCTAGAGGCTCAAATTACTACAGTGGTCAAGTAGTTGGAGAAGTTATTTGCAAACTTAGCGCATGAGGTTCGTGGTGGGCTTTAGTGTATACACTGTGAAGTGGTGGGATATGTAAAGGATAATTTCCCTCAGAAGATGGTACACACTATGGCGGTAGATTGTGAGATTTATCATGGAGATCATGATGCAAGTAGATGCCCTCTACTCCAATGCGCAATCCATAAGAATGTTTCTTACTATTGCAATATTTGTACCTCTACAACCCATGATACAAAGGATTTCAAACCAATTGATCAAATCCATGATGCCATTAATCTGGGTCTATGCCAAAATAGTTTTGAAAGTAGTTCAAAGGATGATGACCAACTTTATGAAGCGCATGCAAATAGAGGAATGCGTGTAAGGGGTTTTACGGAGGATTTCTTGGTCGTAGTAACCGGGAGGAGGAAGAAGTGAGTTCTGTGAGGAACCTATTATAAATTTGGGTCTACAAAACATTACAGTGCACGAGTGTCCCGATTTATTACATGGGATTCCCATGGTGTGGAAAAAATCATAAGTACGAGGAATGCCCTACGTTATTTGAACATGTGAGCCAACAACACTAGAAGGACAATGGAATTGGGATGGTGAGATTAAATAAGTTTGATGCATAGTGGATGCCAAGAGTGGTGCATGAGTCGGGTTACTGACTGTTCTTGTGACAACGTGGGTAGAGGTCACACATGCCAATGAGGTACCAAGGTAGAGGACTCTAGTTTCAAGAGAGGAAGTGGTACATGGGAAGTATCTAGACCCTTCTCACCAGAAGGAAGTATATCAGGAGACTATGGATGTCATTCAGAGTTTACAAGGAGAGATCCAAGTGTCTAAAGGAGTAGTCCAAGAAGTAGGAGCAAAGAAGGAATGTTGAGGCTCCGTAGAAGGACCTGGATGAAGTCAAATAAGTGTGAAAAAATTTAAGGAAAGAGAATATCATTCCCTTGTTAGGAGAATGGTTACGGGAGAAGGTACCAGTGCTCAGGAGTAGAGCACAAACGGTAGGTTTTGCATGCAAACCTTCCCCTCACAACCTTGACTATGATAAGGAGATTACTTTGAATGTGGTTGTTGATGGATGGCTTTTGAGAAATATTCTCATCGACATAGGAGCAGAGGTCAATGTTCTTACCTTAGATGCATGACATCAAATGGGAAGGACCACACTACAACCATCTTCGAATGTGTTGTATATGGAAAACAAGACAAAGGAAATTCCCATTGGAGTCTTGAAGGATGCAATTATCACCATTCAAGGGACCAAGTTTACTAGAGACTTCAAAGTCTTGGTGCTCATTGAAGAAGACAATTTCCCAAAGCATTACTTGGGCACCCATGGTGTTATAAGAACAATGCTAACATGCGGTTTAACAAAGGGTATATCAATTTTGAGAATAAGGAGGAAAGGGTGGTCATCCCTTTGACATATGGGAAGTTAACGCCCTATACTGAGCCCCTAGGGGAAGAATTCCTTGATAGAATCTATGTGCGCTCCATTAGGGACCCTAAGATAATTCACCCTACAGAAGGAGTTATCCAATTTGAAGATGCCCAGTCTATGAATGATACAACCAACATGGCATGTGACAATTGGGTGCATGGGACCTATGAGTTAATTGGGTGACAACTAAGAGGATCTGTAACAAGAGTGATAAAGGCTCACTCAGTTAAGTGCCTAGGAGGGAAGAAGTTTCCCAAATACTCTGGAGGGGCCTACCCTGAGATATTTTTGCAGGAGATAGAGGCTCAGTGGAGGAATGAGAGTGAAAGACGGGGGATGCTGAACTATATCTTGCTTAGGACTACAACACGATTATGGGCTACACACCATGAGAATCTCTTGGAATGGCACGTGGTGAGGATAAAATTCTCGTTTGATTCTCCAGAGCAAGGCGCCCCCCGCCATACAAGACTATTATGGAAAGGAACCCACATCGTCCCATGTCCAAGCTTGTGAGAAGTCCTAGATGAAGGTGCAAAAGCCTTACCACCATCATTATGGGTACATAAACTATATTCCACATTACAAGGTTGTGCATGTGCATGGTATATCCACTCGAAACACGCCGCTTATTAGACGAAATTGATAGGAGTAGACAACTTATATCATTCAAGTGTTTGAATATTGAAGTACAAAACCCTCTGTGGATAAGGCATTGTAGGTTTTCAAGTGTCTTATGATGGGAGATAGTGTCATGGTAGAAGACAGACTATTAGATTTGCTAGGTGAGCCTAATTTAGAGGCACTCTTTGATGAATATGAATCAAAGGAGATGCAGCTTGAGCATGCATGCATAGTGAAGGAAAAAGGGAAGATGGTTTATGTGATCGATGGTGCGAGAGATGAAGAGTCTAGATGTTAACCATTCTATAGGTACACATAAATTCATAAATAATTTTGATGAGCAAGCGCACACCTACCATGAGCCTTTGAAAACAAAGAAGGTTAACATTACTTCGAGAGGTAGACCTAAGGAAGCTATCATTGGAGAAGGAAGTTTTAAATATCATTGATTTATTACACAAATTCTAGGATTTGTTCCCATGTGGATACCATAAACTCAAATGCGTCCACCATTCCTTAGGAGAGATGAGAATAAATTTGAAGGAAGGTGTGCACCCAATTCAGAAGAGGTCTTATCGAATGAATCAAAACTTTTGTGTATGGGTCAAGGAGGAAATAGACACAATGATAGCATCGGGCATCATTGAGGTTGTTAAAGAGTTAGAGTGGATAAGCCCAATGGTCATCGGTATTAAGAAGGATAGGAGGATAGGGATCTATGTTGACTACAGGACTTGAATGCGGTATGTATCATTAATGCTTTCCCAACCCCTGTATTAAATAAATTTTGGAGGGAGTAGCCGGGCATGAAGTCTATTGGGTTCTCGTGGTACCACAAAGTCAAGATTGCAAAGGAAGACCCGAGAGAAAGATAACTTTTGCCACTGAGTGGGGAAGTTTTACCTACATGGTTATGCCTTTTGGATTAAAGAATGCACCTATTGTGTTCTCACACATCATTATACAAGAATTTTAGGACTTTATCCATAAGTTTCTCCAAGTTTACCTGGATGACTGGACTGTGTATGGATTGGTGAAGGATCATTGTGACAATTTAAGGCTGATGTTTGAGAGATGTCGAAATTAAGGATATCCCTCAAAATTAAGAAATGTGTCTTTGTTACTCCATTTGGAACCCTATTAGGACACATTATATGTAAAGAAGGCTTACTAGTGGATCCCACCAAAGTTGCATTTATTGTAGGATTAGGGGAGCCTACTAATCAAAGCACAGTATGCATGGATTCCTTGGGCATATAGGGTACTACAAGAAATTCATCAAGGGATATGCCAAAATCACCATACCCTTGGAAGAATTGTTAAAACACAAAAGTTTCTTTCATTAGGGAGAGGCGCAGAAAAGGCATTTGACACTTTGAAGGATCAACTTATCACAACGCCCATATTACATTTTCCTTCTTGGGATAAGCCTTTCCATGTGCATGTTGATGACTCGAGAAAAACTATAGGAGTAATTCTAGCACAACCTGGTGAGGGAATTATTGATCATCCCTTATGCTTTGAAAGTAGAAAGCTAACACCAGCAGAGAAGAATTACACTACTACTGAGCGTGAAGCATTTTCTATGATCTATGCGCTACATAAGTTTAGTCAATATATGTTGGCAACGCCATTTATATTCTACATGGACCCTATGGCATTAAAATACTTAGTCAACAAACCCATTATGCAAGGGCGTGTATGTCATTGGGTACTATTATTTTAAGAATTTGAGTTCACAGTGGTGGTGAAGCTAGGAAAAAGCAATTCAGGACCTAACCACTTATCAAGGATTGACTCAGGAGAGGATGCGCAAAGCATTGAGGATACCATGCCATATGCACAACTATTTAGGTTATGGTGCACACCCTCAAACTTGGAAGATATCAAAGTGTTCTTAAAAATAGGTGTGGCATCGGAAGGGATTAAGGCCCTAGAGAGAAAGTAGTTAGCAATACGCGTCGCACCTTACATGTTGATTAGTGGAGACCTATATAAGTTAGGTCATGATGAGGTTCTATGCCGATGTGTATTGAAGCATGAGCACGTGGCAATTATAGAGGAAGCGCATGGTGGGATTGCAAGGGGACACTATGTATGAAGTGCTATCGTGTGGAAGATTTTTATTAGTAGGGATTTGGTAGGAAACCATATATAAGGATTGTATATAGTTTTGCAAGGCCTATGACCATTTCCAGTGGCTTCAAAAGCTTGGAAAGAGAGATGAAATTCTCCTTGTGACTGATAGCCAGTAATGAACCATTTGAAAAATGGGAAATCAACTTTGTAGGGCCAATTTCACCAGTCGCGCGAGTCCTTTTTGCATAGTATATCATCACTTGCACTGATTACTTGACATAATGCACAGAGGCATCACCTATAAAGGATTACACCACCGTGACAGTTGCTAGATTCTTATGGGAGAACATAATCAGCATGTATGGTTTCCCTTTAAGTTTAACAAGTGATAGGGGTACACACTTTCTCAATGAAACAATCATAATTTTGTTAGCATAATTTATGGTGGCCCATCATAAGACTACCCCATATCACCCTCAAGCAAATGGAACTACTGATGAATTCAATAATATACTAAGTCACATGTTAATTAAGATTTGTGACGTTGGAAGATAGGATTGAGATGAAAAAGTATCAAGAGTTCTATGGGCATACGGGATAACCTACCAAAGGTTTAACAAGGACATACCATTTCAATTGGTGTTTGGTGTGGAGGATGTTTTACTAGTAGAAATCATGTTACCATTCTTTGTGTATAAGCGCGCACAGGAGGATTAGATGAAGAACGAGCCCTGGAAGAAAGAATTGATAAGTTGATGCAGTTAGATGAAAGGCAATCACTTGTTAGATGGAGTCAAAAGATAGAAAAAGAAAGACAAAAGGCACGACATGATCATCATATCAAGAAAAAGAAGTTTGAGGTTGGGAAGATGGTTCTATTATATGATGCCAAGTTTTTGTGCCATCCTGGGAAATTAAAAGTCCATTGGTTGGGGCCCTATATTATCTCATATATACTTGATTCAGGCATGTGCCAGTTAAAAGCGCTAGATGGGACGAGGTTACCTGGTCACTTCAATGGGAGTAGGTTGAAGCCCTACTATAAATAAGTCTTCTTGGTGTTTGTAATAAGGTAGTATTTCTAGTTAGCTTAGGATTTCCTTTTATATATTTCTTTCTTGTGTTTCCCTTTCTCGTTGTTTGTTCCTTTCCATTGTTTTGTTTTGCACTTTGTGCACCGATAACCACATTTCTTTCAAAAGGTTGTGTATGCACAAAGGACCACACATCGGTTAAGTGTGGGGTGGAATAAAGTAGAATAGTGCAAAGTTTGAGCTAGCAATAGAAGTTACGTTGAATGGCCTAGTGGGAAGAGAAAAAACACGTGATGTCGGGATAAGGCTTCGAAAAACCATACAAAGAAGGAAAAAGCACAGGAATAACACAAGGTAGGTGAGATAAAAAATTAGGTGAAGGACATAAGAAGTACCTTGTAGTTTGTTGATGCACACGTAACACTCTTCCGTCGGGATTACATTGTTTTTATGCTAGAGGGTTGTAAAGTTTTTCACACGAGATTGGGCATGTGAGTAAAAGCGCTTAAGGTTGATTTATTGGAAAAAGCCACATTTAGTGTTAAGTACGGTGGTAGGTGGCATAGCATTTAATGTTGGAAAGAAGGAAAAGCTATAAATAAGGAGTCGGGCACATCGTTATTTTACCTTGTGATTACGAATTGAAAGAAGCTCTCATGAACTAGGGCATCCAAAGAGTTGTACGAAGAAGAATCTAAGAAATCTAAAGTGTGTGACTAGGGTAGATCCACAAACCAATGTGGAAGGAGTACACGGGCATGGGAAATTTTTTTGAGGAAGCATCGTCTTGTGGAAGGATTTTTCTAGTTAGGGTTTGGCGGCTAGGGCATGAAGTTAGAAGGGTTTCTTCACAAGGTTGAGCTTTGGGATTGGACAGAGTGGTAGAGTAGAGCAAGGGGAGAAGTTTTAAGTGTTAACACCGACTAGAAAAATGACACCAAAGAAAGCAACCATCTCACCCAAGAAATAAAAGGGCAAGGGAAAAGGAAATAAAATAGCCACCGTCGCGAGTACTAATGAAGAATGGTACACAAAAATGTAGTACTCAGATGGGGTATTGCTAGGAAAAGAGTGGGAGTCACATCTACAAAAGATGGCTATGATCGCACAAACACAACTGAGAAGGAGATGGCTTTGGAGTTGGTTTGCTCAACCAACAAGAGGATGCCAGAGGGCATGCCAATATATAATAATGAAGTAAAGGTTGAATTTGAGAAGGAAGGGTTGTTGCAGCTTTATGAGTTACCTTACTTTGGCAAGCCTAAGTGACTGTATCAATGGTTGATGTCACGTGTTCATGAAGATCACTTTTACTTCATGGGGCATAAGATGCACATCACACCGCAACTGATATCCAAGTTCACAGGCCTCAATTGTGAAGGAGATAGCATTGATGACGACCTGAGCGACAAAGAGGCTATCAAGGAGACTATAGCCGTGTATGACTACAAGAAGGGGTCGTGATACTTTGACATCACCGAGATACCAGACCCAGTGATGAGGATGGCTACACGCTTGGTAACTAAGCTCAATGATCAGGAACGATGGACCCAAGTGAACAAGGCATGGCTAAATTTATACAGGAAGATATCAGAGGGAACCATTTATAACTTGTCCACCTTCATCATGGATGAGATCATTAGCAACGCGCAGGAGGGTGAGAAGATACTATTCGGTAACGTCCTCCTTACAATTGTTTTCTTAGAGATTGGAGTGCCCGATGGGCCAGAAAATTTCATTTGGGAATATCCAGAAGAGGACCCATCACCTGCAAAGAGGTTTGTAAAGTATACTTGTGAGACCATGATGGCCACTCACAAGGCACGCTTGGAAAAGTGGTACAAACAGATGCGTGATGCATTCGGGGTAGAATGGAGGATCCTAGAGTAGTTTCTAGCGCTCATGGATGGAGAAGTAGAATTTGCAGTGTATCAACATTTCTACATTGGCATATTCAAATTGACAGATGAGACATTGAGCCCCTGGTGCAAGCTACCTTTCTCTTTCACCGCACAATACTTCCAAGCTAGAGTAAATAGGTTCAAGGAGGCCAAGAGACTAAGGTTCGACCTTAGTGAGGTAGATCAGGACCACCGAGAGCTACGCAGAAATCTCGTCTACCCCAAGAAGTGCACATACATGGAGAAGTATGTCTCCCATGAGGTCTAGATGATGAAGCCACTAATGCTACCAATTACAGGGAGGACCACGACAAGAGTGTATCTGTGCATAAGGATGAAATTTGAAAAAGGTGCATACTTGGAGAATGATGTCTCCATTCTTGAAGACCCTATAGGAAGGAAGAAGGCCATGCCTAGGAAGAGGGAAAGAGAGGAGGTGCAGGAGAAAAAGGCACCAAGTGTTCAAACTGCACAATCGGTGGGCACACCGGAGGCAAGTGCAAAACCTAATACCTACGCATATAGGAAGAAGTCCCCAATCAAGGAGAAGACCCCAAAGAGGAAGTGCTAGAGAATGAAGAACCTCTCACAAAGGAGAAGTCACCAGGAGAGGAGGAAGAAAGAGCATAATCTCCTATGCTGGAATCACCAGTTAGGAAAAGGTAGAAGGTGACAAAAAGGTGGATTTGGAGGAAACAAAGAGCCATGGAAGCCTACATAGGTGAGAAGGATGATGATGAGCCTGAAGAAGCTCAAGACCCTCCAGAGTTTTTAAGTACATGATTCTGAGGAAGAAGGAGAGGAAGAGGAGGATGACAAGGAAGAAGAAGGAGATGAGTATAATGAAGGAGATGAGGAGAAGGAGGATGAAGAAGAAGCTGAGACCCAAGGCAAGGGGGTAGGTGGGGAAGAAGTTACAAAATATCAAAGGACCCCAAGCCTCACAAAGGAATAGATAGATGAGGCCATAGAAAAGAAGTGGAAAAAATCATCAAGGACCTGGTAGAACAAGAGGTGGAACAAAGCGCAGATGTGGTGCTAAAGGAAATTGAGGAGGAAAGCATAGGAAAATAATATGGCAGCATGGGAGGAAATCCCAATTTGGCTGTAAGCTTTCCAAATGGCATGCGCACAGGAGGAAGAGCTTGGAAGAAACCCAAGGTCAAGGAATGGGCTACATCGACAATCCAAGCAAGGTGTTGCGTGCATGTTTTCAAAGCACCGTGCCAACGGAGCAACTCTTGGCCATGGTGTCATTTGATGAGGAAGGTGCATACCCTCGAACAAGGAAAATGCTTTCTTGGGCATTTGAGTCCCACATTGATGAGCCTGAATTTGAAGTAAGCCAAGGAGCATTGATGAAGGTTCCTAAGTCAAAGGGAATCAACCCCTTGGTAAACGCTCAACAATTATCAGACGAGCAAATCTGCAATGCACTGAACAAAGTTTTAGTTGAAGTTGAAGCCATGATCTCGGGAGAAACGATAGGCTAAAGTTCCTAGAGGCAGAGCTGGAGAAAGAGGAAGAAGAAATCATTAAAAAGACCAAGGACTTGAAGCAGGAAGAGCTAATCAACACTCAATTAAGGCGTGAGTTAAAGGATGAGAAGGCAAGGGTGTGTGAGGTGTATAAGAAAATAGAAATGATAATGGATGTTATTTTCCTAAAGCATCCAGACTTGACACCACCCGTGTAAAAGTATGGGTCAACCTTACAATGCCTAGAGGACTTGACTCACATTCTCACCATGGAAAGGTGGGTCTGTTATCCAAAATTCACCCCCCAGGGTAAATTTTGATAACATGCATTAAATTCTCAAGTCCGAGGCAAATAGATTGATTCAAGGCAAAAAATCATGTTTCAGGGTCCCTCGGCTTTTTTCTAGCTCTCCTGTCCAAGGAGAAGGAGCAAGTTCTAAGAAAGGGTAAAATAGCTGCAAAAAAACAAGCTTGGGCAGGAAAAACCATGAAAATTGGCTAAGTCTGGTCCAGGCGGCCCTTGGGATAGTTGGGACGTCGGGCGCGAACCGGCCGAAAAGCCTCCAGCGGTCCGCAAAGCATAGGGACATCGGGCCGTGGGGACGCGCGGACGCGAAAACACGAATCGGCCGAAGGAGGAAACAAATCAACTAACTGGCATTGAGCGAAAGCAGATTTGGGACATCGGTCCGTGAGGATGCGAAGGACACGAACCACCTGGATCGGCCAAAAAGGAGAACTTTCACACTGGGACAGTTGGGACAAAGGGACGCGGAGGGCCGAAGGAGCCGAGAGCCAATCAAATCACGCCACGTGTCATCGGCCGAAAGAGGGATAGGGAAGCCTGAATCGGGTGGATCGGAAGTTTTTGTCCTAGACATTACGGGACATCCGGGACATAGGGAGGCGAGGGACGCGAAAGCCGGTAGGCCCGCGGGACGAATCAGGAGATGCCACGTGTCACAAGGGAAAACGTCCAAAATTTCATAGGGGCAAGGTTTGAAGCGCTGGCCCGAGCCAACAAAAAGAGGACATATGTCCGATGGAGCAGGGAAGTGCGGAGCTCGGGGAGGATTTGGAGAATTTGGCAAAAGTTTTGGCCAAAAACTAAAAGGTAAAGGATGACCCGCCCTGTCCTCCAACCAGATCATGCCACGTGTCCCAAGTGGTGGGGACGCGGGGAAAAAGTGGAAAATTTTCCAAAAGTTACAAAAGGTCAAAACTTTCAAGGAAAACCCGTGCGTAAGGGAAGGAGAGATAATTTCTCATCCAATCAAGTGCCCGACACGTGTCGTCCAGTGTGGCGAAGCGTTGGGAAAAATTTTCAAAACCCATTTTTGCTGTTTTGTGCCCTAAATCTTCAGATCGCCATATCTTTCAATCTAGAGCTCGGATTTGCATGTTCTTTATATCATTGGAAAGATTATAAAATTCTCTACATGATTCTGGGGTCAATCTTGAATTTTGGTTTAGTCTAGAGAGAGAAAGTTAAGAAATGGATCTGACGCGTGTTCATGGCCAGAAGTGACATTTCAGCGACCAAATTTAATACAGAATGGGTCACATTCTCCTCCAATTCGGTCAAAAATGGTAGGGTATGGGTTTGTAAGGTCCTCCATGCTGATTTAATGCATTTACAGTCAATGAGGAATGGGCTCCCACGTTTTTGTACGTTTTCTCTCTCCTGGGCTCGACCCATGCAATGTAAAAGCCAGATTTGGCTCATTTCTAAAGGGGGAACATTTTTGGCATAGCAATCTTCTTCTTTCACCTCCAGCAAGTGATTGTTGCAAGAATCAGACCTCTTCAAAGAATGTAACAGCTTTTTACCTCTCTGAGGTTGTAATGCAATGGTTTTGACATTGGAAATGATAATGCAAGCTTTGTGAATGAGTTTCAGTCCTTTGTTTGTATTATTTGCTTCATTTTAGATCCTAAATTATATCTTATTAGCCTATGTATGTTTTATGTTGCAATCTTTGGTTTGTGTCTATTTGCATGACAAAATATCTACCACTCCTTTTGGTGCATCACCAACTTTAGTTAGTTTCATTTTTGCATTTCTATCCCTATCTCCTTGCAATTTAGAGTAGGATTAGGATCTAAACCTCTGTAGTTGTGCAAATATAGATCTAAATCAGAGGAGTTTGAGGAACCAGCCTCTAATTTGGAGATTCCTCTCTCAGTTTCACAAGTCCCACACTTGGAGAGAGGTTTCCATGTTGTGCAATCACACCTTTGGATGCTAGAATGATCAACCTAGAAGCCGATATGCATCTAGGGTGTCTTTGTGAGCCTGCAACAACGGTGGCCACTTGCCTTAGATTCTGCAGAAGAGGCATTGGTGTGCAAGGAAAAGGAGGATAAGATGAAGGTAGTAGAAATTATTGCTTAGTATAACAAAATCCTCGCCGACATAAAGGCGCGCCGGAGTAGTGAGGTCACCTATAAAAATTTATCCAATAGAGATAGAGTAGCAAGAATCCTAGTCACCACAGATGAGACAAATCTTAAGGCATTCTAGGAGAAGAACAAAGGAAACCGTGCTAAGTGAGACAAGATCCTTGCCGAAGTGGAAAAGAAATCAGAGGCTATTGAGACCTTGTGGGGCTCAATCAAGAACCAATTGAAGGAGTTGTATCCCCAAATTACTCAAGAGGATGGACGCGCTCAAGGATTTGTGAAAGCAAGCTGGAAGAGATTGCAGAGATAATGAGCGATAATGGAGAGGAGCTTAATTTTGAAGAAGTGAGTGCCCTGGTAGGGAGCCTCTGTCAGTAGACTCAGAGCGAGGCCGACACTTGGGGAAAGTCAAAAACAGAGTTAGGGAAGGATTTCCCTATTCTCCTCCAGAAATAAATTTCCCCATTCTTCCATTCTTTTCCCCATCTCTTCATTCCTTTATTCTTCCATTCCAACCATTTGTAAGGATCCACCATTCTTTATTTATTTATTAAAGAGTGTTTCGAGGACAAAGAACATGTGTAGTGTGGGGTGATGTTGGGCCCCTAAAATATTGGCTAAGTATAAGAAGGTGTGTGGGCGCATAAGGCCTAGTTGGAGAAGGGCGCACAATGTGAAGGCACATGGGATAGGGTTTTATAAGGTTTTAGCAGAACTCGTGGCGCGCGTAAGGAAGAGTAAAGGTTTTGGGACTTAGTCGCATTTGACATTCCTGGAAGCACACGGAAAAAGCATGACCGAATGTGCATGTAGAGTGGATAAGGTGCCATCCTGGAAACTTGGTGCCCACGAAAGGAATATTCCTTGCGATAGAAGGATTCGAAAGACATCATTGCAAAGAGTGGAGAGCTCATATCTGAAAGAGGCATGCTTCCTTAGAGGACCACCTTGGACACTTGGAAACTGATCCATAACTTAGAAAGGCTTGGCGGTGGTTGTTGAGGCTATATATTCAAGCGCCTGGTAGAAGAAAAGGGGCATTGGTGAAAAAGAAGTAGAGCAGAGGACAAAGATGAGAGGTGAAGCTCTGCAGAAATATCATGGAGTGTTCTATGGGTTGGGTTTAGAAGATCTGTAGGAGTAATGGAATATCAAGGGGATGGGCTGTGTTTTTCTTTGTAATATGAGGGACCTAAGTCCAATTCTGATGCATGACTCTAGTCTGCACTATTATATTGATCTGTGATGGCCTCAATGAATGCAATGTGTTTGATTTCTTTGAATATGAATATATGTGGTTCTTGGTTTATACTTATATCTATATGGATCTGTTCTGTGTATATTATTTGTGAATGGATGTAAACCCTTGTGCATTTCCTTTCTATTATGGTCCAGATCTATATTTTGTTAATGATTTCCTTTTCTGAATGGATGCATTAACCTAGAAACTCATCATAAGCTCTCAAGATGAATGCATGGTTCTTCTTTTTCATTTAAGTATCTATCATAGATGATGCATTCTCACACAACTCACACAAAGGAGGGGATCGGTACCCGTGCATGCCTCGGGTGAGCGCCCAATGACCGCTTGGTGATAGGCCGACGTGCATAGGATTTTCTTGTTCTTTTAAGGGTACAAAAATGACTACTTCATAGCCACATGATATTTTGTTTTCTACATTCAATAAATGGGAACATCCTTGTTACCAAGAGGAGGGACTTAGTCCTAGAGCATTGGTGAAAATCAACTAATTTTTCCTTGCAAAAAATATTTTTTCAACATCCCCCTTTCCCCCAAGGTAAAAATTGGGACACGATGGAGTGAAAAGTGTGACTAGGCAAAAAATGGATAGCCAAATTTGTACTAGATGGCTAGAAATAGCTAGGAAACCTTTTTTTTCATTCTAGAGGCTTAAGATGATGTTTTGGGGTCAAATATCCTATTATATTGACTCCAAAACACATTATAAGATAAATGGAACAACTTTAAGAACTTTAATCTTCCTGTAATTTAAAATCCATGTCCATTTTTATGATACTAAGAAAGGCAAGCTGCATGTTTTTGAATGTTTCAAGAAACCCTTAAACCTTAGAACCAAAATAATGTTCCCACCTTGTAGATAATTCTCATAGATTTTCATTACTTACTTGTTTTCCTCTTAAATCATTATGGAGCTCTCGGAATCATCTAGAGAAGTTCAATTTTAGGGTGTTCATTCCTTGCACCTAGAAAACCCGCTTTTTAGCATATTGTACTGAATAATCAGTTATTTCCTAAATTTCTTCCAACACTTTCAAGACTCACGACATCAGCTTCATATGTTTTATATCTTTCCTTAGCTCTTTTAGAGGGTTCATACTGGCTTCAGAATGACCAAAAATTACCTTTTAGACCTCAGGAAGACTTATCTTTCACTTAATCTTGTTGAACTCATCCATAAATTTCATCATATTTTTTGTGCACCGAGGCATGCTTGAAAACATCATTAGGACCTTCCTGGGGAAAATATGATGGTATAGCTAGAAACAGTTGGCTAGGAGGAGGTTTTAGTGTGATCGAGAGGTAAAATTCTACATTGTAGGCTTAGTTGTCATGCTTTATAAATTTTCAAATTCTTAGGCTAATCAATTTGCATGACAACACGCATCCTTTTTTATTATCGATGGATGCCCTTCATCTCTTCCTTTGAATGCCAAGGATAATTTTAAAACTATAATTTGTCCTATTTGTCCCATGTCAAGATATCATTCCTTTCCATGACTTGGATACATAAACTAGATACCATAGGTTTAAGTTCTATTGAATTTTCCTTAAGACCCTAACTCCAAACATCATTTGTCTCTAGAAATATTTTTAAAAATAAATTAAACTAGTAATTCTTGACAACATAGCCAAATTAATAACAAAGAGATCCTCAAAGATTTCATACTATCCTGGTTGTGATGGGAGGAGGATAGTCGGGGTCTTCTAAAAGTTAGAAGATTATCATTATCCAAATCCAAAGCTGCTTTGTGGATTTTTCAATTTTTAAAAAATTATTATGTATGTTATGTTTTATTTTAAAAAATTGTTTGGGCTTAAATATGGCTATTTTAGGTATTTTCCTCCAATCACAGGCTCAACAATTATTATGTTTTTGTCAGACAACACCTTAGGCATGCATGTTTCTAAATTTATTTATTTTTTGTTTGGAATCTTGTATTGGAAATGGTTTACTATTGGACATAGTCTTGTGAATGTGAGAAATTTCCAAACCTTGGAGCATCAAAATGTGCAGATTGAATGTAAAATTTTCCTTTATGATACAAACAAGGTTCATGAAAGGAAAAAAAAAATCATGATAAGAAGGTTTCAAACTATAATGACTTTAAATTAAATTTCCAAGAGATAATGTCATGGGAGCCAAGCAATGTCCTGTTATTTGCAACCTTAAAACATGTTTTGGATATATGTTATAGCTTATAGGTGAAGTAACAATTGGATTCTGAACCAAAAATATACCAAGAGCGTGCAATTTTTTTACTATTGGTAAATGGTTTTAAGGGACCATACCTTGTAGTACAAAAAGGCTCAAAATTTAGAAAAGACAGATCGATAAAGTTGTTTTTTGATACATGGGGAAGAAACCCCAACAAAAAGCTTAGAAGATAGATATTCGTAAAATAAACAAAGGAAGGGGGCAATCTACCTACAAGGAGCCCAAAAAATGACACAAAACAACAACGAGAACAATTAAACATAACTAACTCAGGGATTTTTTTATATACTTTCATAGCAATATTCAAGACTTTATAGAGATTAGTTGTAGTTTGCATGACCTGGATCCTAGATGCTCTAAGTGAGTGTGTTTTTCTTTAGTTTTTCATTCTTCTAAGTAGACTGCGGGATACGTAAGCATCACAAACATGTTTAACATTAGTTTGAATATAGTCCGAACTTCCTATGAATAGAAAGTTTGTTAGATTGCATGTATTCCACCTATAAAACTCTATCCTCCAATTCAATAAGTTGAGTGGAGAGGTTTTCCAGTTTCTCTTCCAAGTTAGAAAGAGTGGAGGGGTCCACAGTGGTTTTGATGCCTTCCTTGATTACCAATTCCATGTTATCTTCAATTCCCTTAAGAGCCTCGGCTTGTTATTTGATTTAAACAGATAAACCCGAGCTAGAAGGAGGGGCATGGGTAACTTCACTAATTTTCAACAAACTCTCAACTCCTACAATATCCTTACCTTTTGAGCTACTACGGAAGAAACATTTAGCAAGGGGTGTATTAGTAATGGGCTCTCTAACATTAAGGTTTTTGGTTTGAATCCTTGGCTGTTGAGGGGGGGAGGCGGCAGAGAGGTGGTAGGGTCGTTTGCTGACCACATCAAGAAAGTAGTGATGTAGCAGGAAAATTACACCTTAATGTAGGGGAAGGACCCACATATGAGCTTGAACATTCCTAATCGATTTTTCAAGCGAATGTAAGATATAATAAGGGAAACTAACCTTAGAAGCATGTATGAAGTGATTCAAAAGAACTAAATGGTGCAGAGGCAGCGTTGAGAATCGACCTTCCAAGGTGATGTAGCAAATAACTTTTTTCGCTAACTCATTATATGGTGGGGATGGAAGAGCAAAGGATTCCTGGCTTCTCGATCTGAAGAGTCTCATCACCCTCCAAGAACCGCTGCTCCTTGGCATCTTTGTCAAATTTATTTCAAAATAACTTCACCCCCTCCATGCTCATGCCCATGATGAAGGAGATCATCTCTTCATAATTACAAATTCCTTATCTTTGAAATGGATGACTCTGTCTTTCCATTTCCTTGCGAATGTAAGGGAGATGTGGACATCATGGCCCTTAATTCACTGCATAAAATCAATGAATCTATCAACTCTTACAACTTCCTACTGACTCTATGTTATTTCACCAAGAAGGGTCGAAAATGGGCTTCACTCTGCACGAAGGACCCCCATGATGTAGTTGAACCTAGCAAACAAAGCGTTAACTACCCAAATGCAACTATAAAAAAACCTAGAAGAGAAGCAAAGGGCTGGCACTGGAAGTAGCAAAGCTTTAAGACCCAACCACTGAATTTGTCAGAAACTCGACTTGAAAACCCTTCTTCCAAATCTCGGGTTCAAAAAGCAATACAAAATGATCTGTTTGAAAGATTGGATTCACATAAGGTGAGAGCATGTGTTATTTTCAAGTATAGGGTTCATTTTTTTGTATGACAATTACTAGGGAACAATGTTATTTAACAAAATATAGTTGTCTAATGTTGGAGAGTCATCTATACCTTTCAACGTCCATAAAGTGTAAAGCATTTCAAGAATTGGACTATATCAAAACAAAGGAAAAACTTATCCCTCCACTAGGTTTTTTATTTTTCATTAGTATCGACTCTTTAACAAACTACAAAGCAATATCAAATGAATAACTTTTATTATCACTATTACTACAATAAAAAGAAATAGACAATCTTTAATGTAAAAATAAGAAATCCAGGTTTGCAATTACAACTAGTAGTTGCACTTTGGTTATTCTGAAACACACTCCGATAGGTTTGTGTTACTTTTTTTTCCTTTATACTTTGAGAATTTTATAGAAAATTTCCTAAAAAAAATTAAATAAGCCATCTCTCTTCATTTGATGGCTATGAATATGGATAGAAACATTGAGAAGTTTGAAACTTCAAAATGTATTAGGGAGTTATTAAAGGAGGTTGGATTTAACAATGTTTGAACGGGGTCTCGTGGATTTTGATGACGAAAAGATATGTAGAAAACATATTTGTTGAAAAGGCTTTGGAAATTTTGGAGACTTTCAAGTAAATGCAATTGTCATGTGTAAACCTAGGCTCCAAAACATTTTTCAGCATCCTCCTACCTTGTGGAAAAATTACACTTGCATACGTTTCACATCCACCACTTGCCAATCCGGAGGCAAAACGTCCTTGTTCCAAAGTAAAGATACCAAAATATATGTCAAACATTATCTTTTTTCTATTTGATTAATGAAAAAGAATATATTATCTGCATAAATGTATATGTTAAAACCTATGAACCTTTGACATCTAACAAAGAATGAGGTTATGGAAAATACCAAGTGTACAAACCTGGATAAACACAACTACCACAAGTTTTCTTTTATACATATCCTCTTATCATTGCATTCCATGATACTCTTAACCCTTCTTTATATTTGTCTGAAGATTGTACATGTAGAATCTATATCACCACACTTAACATACATGTCAAGAAGAACATTCCCCAAATCAACATCTCAGAATAAAAAGACTTAACAATATACCCATGGACTTGGAAGCCATTTGCATTCAATTCTAGGCTAGCAAATCCTCGAGAACTCTTATAAAAAAGAATGGATTCAATACGATTCTCAAACTAATTATTTGATTGAAAATCTTGATTGGCTTCTCTGGTAGTCCATTTTCAGTATATCATAGGGAAATTTATAAAAATCTAGAAAGTTTAGGAAGTTTATAAACCTCAACAAATATATTTCACCATTAAAATCATAGTGGAAAACTAAAATCACTTTCTATTTTTAAGGTTTTACATTTTGTATACATAAAATATTTCACGATCAATGAAACACAAAGGATGTGGTTTTTATGTACCATAAGGCCTAAAATGTTGAAAATAAATATATATTCAAGATTGGATACTTTATTGGTTAGTTCTTGTTAGTGCAAATTCACAGCACCCCCAAAATAACCTATGGATCTGCTTTTCTAAGGCAAGTCATTTGGTGTGAATACACAACATTGAGTTTTCTCTAAGTGTGGGACCTTTAAAATTGAGAAAACTCTCCAGATTGAAGTTGGTTCTTACTCCTCTGTTTAGGTGTATGCATGCAATTCTTGTAGAGGTTCTCGATTCAAAATTCCTGCTCTAGATTCCAAGGAGACAGAGTTAAAAGGTGCAAAAGGAAACAAAACTAAGCTAAACGGTGATACACCAAAGGAGTGATGGACTTCTGTTTTGCAAATAAACATAGATCATAAGAATGTAACACAAAACATGCACAGATTGCCAGAATGTAATGAAAGATCATAAGACAATGATAAACACATGAGAGGATTGGAAAATCAATCACAAAACACACATTATCATTCCCAAGTTTAATACAATGCATTACAATGGCAAGGAGGCAAAATATGTGTTGCAGCCTGTATGAGAGGTCTAAAACTCTACAAATCTACCTGCTAAGGAATAAAAGAGAGCTTGCAAGAGAAAAATGTCCAACATTACAATAGATCACATGTCCTCCATTTATAGCTAAAGAAAAAAGAGAGGAAAACAGAGAGGAGGAAGCAAATCTGGTCCTTTTTCTCAACCACCTGCCATTAACCCTTTCAAATCGGCCTGCAATCCATTAAATCGAGCTCCTCTGTTGTTGTTTTGCGTGTTGGAGGAAAAATGATAAATTTGGTGAAGCACAACTCTTAAAACAATCTGATATTGGATTAATGGTATGAGAAGATGTTTTAGGGGGTTTTCCTTCATCGAATCGAGTTGATTCTTCATCCTTTGGCCAGTGGAAGAAGGTAACCATGGCAGATTTGAGAAAAAACAACTCATTTGAAGCAATCTGGTTTGCATTAAAGGCATGAAAGACATTTTTAACATTTTCTCTATCGAAACCTACAAAAAAATGATGTTTTTATTCCTCCAATGCATAAAGGGGCTAGAGATCTTTCTAAAAAGTCTTATTTTGGTCAAATCTGATTACGGATCGAAAGATATGCCCATCTGAAGATTTAGGGTAAAAACATGGCATAAAATCAGGCACAAATTTTGAGGCACAAATTAGGGCACACTTGGTGGCAAAATCAGATTTTGAAAACAGGTCCACAATTTCAAAATTTACCTTTTGCATTTTTGGAAAATTTTCCAAAAATCCTCGCACTTGCACCACTCCGAGACGCATGGCACCTCCTGGTTCTGATGGGATCGCGAGCCGAAGACCTGTCTTTTTCCCTTTAAATTTTCATTGGGAAAATTTCCCAAAATTTTCCCGCACCCCGCTCTCTCGGTAACATGTGGCATCACCTAATTGTTTAGGGGAGGTGTGCCCTTATTTTCTCCTTCATAGGCTTGAGGGCTAAACTTTGACTTTGAGCATTTTAGCCAAAAGGGAAACATTTCCCAAATCTCTCCATGCCTCCGCCAACCCGTTTCCTTCTTCTATGCGGGCCCACGAGCAAAATTTTTCCTTTTTGCACTTTTGACCAAAGCACCCAAAACTCCAAACTCTTCCCGACACTCACCGCTCTACCCTGACATGTGGCGCCTTCTCATTGGCCGCGGGCTTGTCTAGGAAAATTTTCCCAAAAACTCCGCCGAGCCATAACTCAAAAATTACAAGGAGTTAGGAGGAAAATTTTACCTTTCTGGAAAGGTAAGAAAATTCTCTATCTGATGGAATCATACCCAAAAATTTGAGTCCCTAAAGCATGCAAAAAATTCATTTTAAGTACCAGCAAAGGAAATGGAGGAGTTAGCCAAAAATAAGCATGGGCTTATTTTGGATAACACTTTTGGTGACTCGTGAGGGTTCATTTGCTCTTTGGATGAATGATTAGTGGCCTTTGAAGCATCCATTGGGCATGGAGTCAAGTCGATGAACCGATTCGATTTGAACTATGAAAATCTAGGCTCGAGCCACTTAGAAACCCACTTGAACTTGGAGTTGATCTTCACCAAAATGCCACTAAAATGACTGTGCAAGAGCAATACAACCGCACCAAAAACTATGTACAAAATTGGAAATTATACATACCCTAAGTGGGATATGAAGAGTGTGCATAAGCACTTCTTACGTTGAAAGAAAACCTACCTACTCTACTTTAAGCTCGAAGCAAAGGTGAGCTAAACAAACCCCTGAATGGTTGTGCAAAATAGCTTCCTTTCTTCAAAATTGGCAATGATGCAAATAATTTGGAGCTGAGTATGGCTGCTTAGATGAGTGGAAAATCAACAAGAAGCTGGTCTTCTACCCAAATTAGCAAGGTGTCAGCTAAAAGCAAATTAAATACCTCTTTTAGTTGCTCGCATTTGGATTGAAGAGGTATTGCAGCCTGATTGTTGGTACTTTGTAGCTCATCCTCATGCTTGGAAGTAAGCATGATTGGTTGTGGTTTCTCCTTTGGCTCCAATGAAGCCAAATACTGATTGGGCAAGGTTTGATCCATTTGATATGGCCATTTCTCTTATTTTCAACTCCAAAATGGAGTCCTCTTGTAGACCTTGGATGGATGGTGTGGAAGAAGTGGTGGAACTCTTCTCGCTGTTTTACTTCCTCTTTCGGTGAAGAACATGGAAGATTAATATCTTCCAACCTTGATTCCAAATGGCTGCTATAAAATGTAGGCTACTACAAATGAATGCTTTCCTTCATGGCAGCAGGTTCTTGTGTTTGGAAGGTGGATGAAGGAGGAGAAAATGGTGTGATTTCAACCGGTTCTTCTCCATCAAGAAAGCCCTCCAAATACGGCTGAATAAACGCGCCTCATTGTTGTCCCTGCTTTGCAAATGCTCAACCTCCTCCATGGTGTTCTTTTGATCTGTAACTGGATCACCATGGTTTCTCTCATCTTCAATCATTGAGTTTGAAAGATCAAACTCTTCTTCAGCACTAGAACTCGAGGGAGATGAAGTGGAAGGAAGAACTAAAGGTTCTTCTATAGCCTGTTTTTGGTTCAAAGCTCTTGGAATTGTAATTTTATCCTCCAAAGCTGGAATGTGCTCCTCTTCTTTTGGATTTGGAGCAGCTTCTCCTTCCTTTGTTGCTTAAAGACAATCTTTCTCTTGATTGAAGTCTTCCTTTAGTATGAAGTTTTTCAATTCAAACTCTTCAATCTGCTGCTCTAGAGGACAAGTTGGGACTGCAAGATCTTCTTCTTCCATGGCTGATTGTGCAACTTGAATTGGATCAGCATTTCCTTCGAGTAAAGTGCCAACATGGACACTACATTCTGAGCAAATTGATGATTGATCTTCTTCCTTTTCTTGTTCTTCTTCTGCTGCAACAAAATCAGTCCTAACCACCACTTGTTCTTCAACCTTTATCTCCTCTAAAGGCTTCACCAGTAAAGGAATTTTCTCAATCCCATATCTAAGAGCCAAGCTTACTAAGCTCTTAATCATTCCTTTTTTGTTTGGTTCTTCCTCTTGTTGTCCTTCATGACTGATTTTTGCAATTTCTTTTTCCCCACATGGAATTGGGAAGGCAAGAGGAGAAACAGTTGGAGTTCAACCAATTTTGCATTTGTTTGTGGTGGTGGAGGAGGTAGAACTTCTTGTTTCTTTGGAGGGAATGGTTGTTTGGAAGGGAAAAGGATAGAAGAATTGAGATGGGGTGGAAGACTAGGGAATGGAGAAATGGAATCAACACTTGGGGCAGCATTCAATGGGAAGCTTGGAATTTGAATCCCAAATTGAGATGGTGTTACTTGAGGAATGGAAGGAGAAAAACTAGATGATGGTGTAGAACTTACCCATTGACAAGGTTGCTCAACACCAAGTTTGTAGGCCTCTATCTCTGTTGTCCATTGTGCAAGTTGGGGCAACATCTCAATCATGAAGTCCAACTTCTCCTGAGGGCTGAAGTGTCTTGGAAAAGGGCCTCCCCATGGACAGGGTGCTCTGAAACCAATCTGAAATGCCTTCATTTGTGCTTGAGCCCTTGATTGCACCATGCCAATCTCCATTTTTTGGATCTTCTCCACAAAATCTGCATTTTCTTCTTAACTGCCCTCATCATATGCATACTCTTGTGCTTGATATGCTTCAAAGCCAAACTGACTTTGGCATTGCTACTCATATGGGTATGCATGCTGATTTTGAATTTGTTCAAAATGTTGATTTGAAGGAGTTGTAAAACATGTTGGAGGTGGAATGTACTACTATTGTAAATGTGAATTCCATGATGGAAATGAAGTCATGATTGCACAACTTCATGGAATGGAAAAGAGTGAAAGGGAAATGAATGGAAATGAATGGAAAACAGTGTCTGCAACTCAGAGAATGAGTTGTTTACTAGATGGAGTCACCAGATGTGCTTTTGAATATGCCTCCAAAGGCTGAATCTTTAATAGGAACACACCAACCTGTCAAAAATAAAGTGGAAGACCTCTAAGGTCCCACCGGGTGTGCCAAAACTGTTAGTGCAAATTCATAGCACCCCCAAAATGACCTATGGATCTGCTTTTCTAAGGCAAGTCATTTGGTGTGAATGCACAACATTGAGTTTTCTCTAAGTGTGGGACCTTGAAAATTGAGAAAACTCTCCAGATTGAAGTTGGTTCTTACTCCTCTGTTTAGGTGTATGCATGCAATTCTTACAGAGGTTCGATTCAAAATTCCTACCTTGTAGATTCCAAGGAGATAGAGTTAAAAGGTGCAAAATGAAACAAAACTAAGCTAAACAGTGATACACCAAAGGAGTGATGGACTTCTGTTTTGCAAATAAACACATATCATAAGAATGTAACATAGAACATGCACGGATTGCCAAAATGTAATGAAAGATCAGAAGACAATGATAAACACATGAGAGGATTGGAAAATCAATCACATAACACACATTATCATTCCCAAGTTTAATACAATGCATTACAATGGCAAGGAGGCAAAATATGTGCTGCAACCTATATGAGAGGTCTGAAACTCTACAAATCTACCTACTAAGGAAGAAAAGAGAGCTTGCAAGAGCAAAATGTCCAACATTACAATAGATCACATATCCTCCATTTATAGCTAAAGAAAAGAGAGGGAAAATAGAGGAGGAAGCAAATCTGATCCTTTTTCTCAACCACCCACCATTAACCCTTTCAAATCGGCTTGCAATCCATTAAATCAAGCTCCTCTGTTGTTCTTTTGCGTGTTGGAGGAAAAATGATAAATTTGGTGAAGCACAACTCTCAAAACAATCTGATCTTGGATTAATGGCATGAGAAGACATTTTAGGGGTTTTCCTTCATCGAATCGAGTTGATTCTTCATCCTTTAGCAAGTGGAAGAAGGTAACCATGGCGGATTTGAGCAAAAACAACTCATTTGAAGCAATCTGGTTCGCATTAAAGGCATGAAAGATATTTTTAACATTTTCTCCATTGAAACCTACTAAAAATGATGTTTTTATTCCTCCAATGCATAGAGGGGCTCGAGATCTTTCCAAAAAGTCTGATTTTGTTCAAATCTGATCTCTGGATCAAAAGATATGCCCATCTGAAGATTTAGGGCAAAAATAGGGCATAAACTCGGGCACAAATTTCGAGGCACAAATTAGGGCACACTTGGTAGCAAAATCAGATTTTGAAAATGGGTCCACGGGGTCAAAATTTACCTTTTACATTTTTGGAAAAATTTCAAAAAATCCTCAAGCGCTTCGCCACTCCGAGACACGTGGCACCTCCTAGTTTCGTTGATGGGATCGCGGGCCGAAGACCTATCTTTTTCCCTTTAAATTTTCATTGGGAAAATTTCCCCGCGCCCGCTCTCCCGGTGACACGTGGCATCGCCTAATTACTGGGGGAGGTGCGCCCTATTTTCTCCTTCGCAGCCTAAGGGCTAAACTTTGACTTTGAGCATTTTAGCCAAAGGGAAACATTTCCCAAATCTCTTTACACCCTCGCCAACCCGTTTTCTTCTTCTCCATGAGCTCATGAGCAAAATTTTTCCTTTTGCACTTTTGACCAAAGCGCCCAAAACTCCAAACTCTTTCCAACGCCCATCGCTCGCCCTCGTCACGTGGCGCCTTCTCATTGGCCACAGTGCATCTAGGGAAAAATTCCCCAAAAAACTTCGTCGAGCCATAACTCAAAAATTACAAGGAGTTAGGAGGAAAATTTTACCTTTCTGGAAAGGTAAGAAAATTCTCTATCTGATGGAATCATACCCAAAAACTTTAAATGCCCGAAGCGTGCAAAAATATCATTTTAAGTACCAGCAAAGGAAATGGAGGAGGAGTTAGCCAAAAATAAGCATGGGCTTATTTTGGATATGATTACATTTGGTGAAAGTCTTTTAATGCTTTCTTAAGACACCATATTTGTTGTTTTTGGGGAAATTGTAACTAATTATTATAACCACTTTTATTAATCATTTTGATAGAAAGTGTGGTTTTGCTAATAAATTTCACGGGATAAATTATAAGTTCTAAAATTGTCATACCACATATGTGGTAAATAAAATTTGAATCATAATTTTAGATATAAAAACTATACAAAATACTTCGAGAATTATATTTAATTACAAAATATTTATTTTATAGTAAATTCTATTCAAAAAATATTTAAAATTTTATAAAAGAATAATTAAAAATGATTTTAATTTGAAAATTAACTAAATTTGAAATTATGTTTATAATCAACTAAATTATATAATTTTAATTGTAAAATTCATAATTAACCAAAAAAAAAAAAACAACTATTATTTACAATTTCATGAAGTATTGAAATTTATAAAATTTAGTTTAATCGTACAATTATGATCACAATTATATTTAAATTATTATTTTCATTATTTAATATATTTTTAAATGTTAGCTTTAAATGTGTAGAAACTTTTGAATATTGCCATGTGAACGAGTTTAAATGTGTAGTTCAAACATTTATTGAAATTTATAATGTGAAAATGATTGTACCACATATATGACAAATAAATATTTAACAAAATAATCTCCAAAAATTATTATTTTTATAATAATATATAAAAATAATAATATTTTAAATATTTTAACTTTATTCAATAAATTTGAGGAATTCAACTTTAGTTTTTTTTTTTTTTTAAGTGTGCTTTTTATGTCATAGAAACGTCAAATAAATGTTAATATTTTTAATTTAAAAATTGTAATTTCTTTATATATTTTGGAACACTAAAAATATCTATTAAAATAATATATAGAAATTAATATTTAGATATTTTAATTTTATTCAATGAAATTTTGGATTTTATGTTTCATATAATGTTTTTGGGGAATTTTAGAGATTAGGGTTCAATTTTGTTCCTATAAAAACTTCTTGATAGTAAACGATTAAATAAATTTCAGAAAAAAATTGGAGATGTCCCCAAAACATTTGGGATGTCACACAAATCTAGGAGAAACGACTACAAGTAACACTGTTAACATTTGAAAGCTTCAAATATTTCCCATGCATCAAGATAGTCTTTTGTAAAATATAAGAATAAATAAAATATGGCGTCAACCAAGACAAATGGACTTGCTCGTGTGCTTTCTTCCTTTAAATTTATCACTTAGAAATAATATCATTTCAGATACTATCCATTATGATTTGAATCCCAAATAGTTTGGAAAAACGATTTGGGTTGTTCTCAAACAAACAGAAATAACATGTTGAATGTCCATAAAAAGGAGAAAGTATGATGCAAGGTATTCAAAATTTACTTACCTGGCGATTAACACCACAATCAGGCCTGAGTTCAGTTAATTAGATGCAGCCATGAAAATTCCCCCGTACTTGCCAGCAAACATTTGTTGTAGTAGTTCTGGCAAAACACAGAGCAGATAATAGGGAGGATAAGAACCACAAGTTCACAGAAAAGTTCAATAAGAAACATGATGTTTTGCCATGGAAGAAAAAGGCGTTCCACCTGATAATCAAATCAATACCCATTGTGGTTCATTCAATTTGAAATCTTTCATGGCATCAAATAAGAACAATGGAAAAATACGACATGAATCAGACTTCTGCACATACGCGGATTCGAGCAGTTGCTTCTTGTTATCCTTATTGTTTTTTTAAGGGTGGTACAACAATAAATGTTAGATGTTCTTTCAGATTTTTTGAATTAATGTTTGATTGTTGCTTTACTAACTTCCCTTTGTTATTATTAAAACAGAAACAAGCTTATCGTTTATGCATTTTGTTTTATCATTATTAAAATCCAAACAAAATATTTGAATTTTTGTATTCCCATGTTATGTAAGTGAGAATTGTATTCTTGAATATTTCTGTGATTAGAGGCAAATAATTAATGAGTTTTTAAAGAGGTCATTTGACAGGAATTAAAATTGATTGGACTTTGAGACGGATCTGTTAAAAATCTCCTTTCAAAATCGTTTTATACAATATGAAAACATTTCTTTTAACATTTTTGTCTCGTTGCCTGTTTGTCTCGTTGCCTCGTCTCGTTGCCTGTTAGGAAGAGGATTTTAGGTTGGGATGAGTTAATTGTTTTGCATTTAGATTGGGGTGATTTTTTCCTGTCAAATAATTTTCACATGCATTTCTGGATTTGTAGTAAAGATCGGACTCAAAATGGATTTGTAGTAAAGATTGGACTCAAAAAAGCACAATAAGTTGCCTATATATTTAAACATTTCTATTAAGATTGGGTTTTTCTCCTTTCTGCATTTCTATCAAGATTGGGTTCCTTGAACCTACAAGTTTTTTTTTGAGATTTTTAGGTTGGGATGAGTTAATTGATTTGTATTTAGATTGGGATGATTTTTATGAAGAAAACCCTGTGCTGTAAAATAACTTTCACATTCTATTTCCGGATCTGTAGTAAGATCGGAATCCCAAAAAACAATAAGTTTGCCTATACATATCTGAATTTCTAAAAGGATTGGTTACTTAATAAAACCCAATAAGTTGAATACATTTCTCCCAATAAGTTGAATACATTTTTGCATTTGTAATAAGATTGGAATCCTAGAAAACAACAATTGCTTCCATTACACATTTAGCCACAGCAAAGAAAAGAAATCTCAGATCCCCACAGAGCTGCAGCTCATGATAAGAGAACAAAAAACCACTTTATATTGATAACAAATGCAGAAATCCAAACACTTACCATGTCTAAACAGAATCAAATACATATACCAGATGATTAAATGCAACTTCACTGCAACCACTAGAGACCTGATACTAATGACTACTACATGCAGACAAACCTAAAACACATTATTGCTATAAAATAATAGCACGCTAATGGATGAATGCTGCAAAGAGCATGCTACCACACACACACACAGACACACACACATATATATCAATGCAACCCAACATCAATCAATGCAACAACTAAAGGTATCCAATATAATCCTGCAAATGACCTCGTGAGGGTGGGCTTAAAATGCCTTGTTTAGGTCCCTACTGTGACCTCATGAGCCTTGTTCTGCACATATTGCCCATACTCCTTGGCTCTGTCCTTCACATCCCTTGCCTTGCTAGCAATCCTTTCCCTTGCAGTGTCCACCTGCTCAGAACCAGGTGGGTGTTTTCCCATTAGGTAGTTATAAATCCATGAGAGAGCAGAGACAGCAGCAACTCCAAACCCACCAGCAGACAAAAACCCAGCCATGGTTAAGAACAAAACAATCCCAACAGGAACAAGTATAGGACTGAAGAAAACCAAAACAGGAGTAGCACAAGCCAATGTTACCACAGTCCCTGCAAAGGTCAAGCCAGCCAGAGCAGTGAGTGTGGCTCCCAGAGCAATGGCACCAAACAGTTTCAACAGCTGCTGTGCATTGGGTGACTTCTCCTGCAGCTTCTGCATCATGCCTTGTGCATGTTGGTGTGCTTGTTGCATCTGATCACCCATCTTTCAAAATCACCCACACAATAATGTGTGTGTATATAGCTGCAAATTTCAAAATCCTATCTGTGCTCATATACTGCTGCTCCTGCTTCACTTGAATACATGGTAGAGCAGGATGAAGACAGTCAAGTATATATATTAAAGGATCGGTACTACCCTCTTCGATTTTCAGGTCTATGGATGAAAGGAAAAAATCTGTGTGTCAAAGGTGTATGAATCTTGTCATGACAGGTGTACAGAGCACTAACATCTGTACCGTATTCAGCTCAAAGAAAAACAAAATGCAGACAACTCAAAGGTTGTCTTTACTTATACTGCATGTACAACAGATTGTGAACAGTGGACACCTGTTGTTATAACATGCAGACCGCCATACCCATCTCTGCTATTATTTTCAACTATTGTATTTTTTTCAAAAATTGTTTGTAGTGTATTTTACATGTTTTCAGTATGATCTGCTCTGGTTTTGCATTGAAGTAATAAATTTAGATGGTTTTGGTAGCTTCCCAATGTCACTGCAGTATATAAATCAATAACAATAATTAATTTTGGATATCAATTCAAGGAAGGCAATAATAGAAGCAGCAGCAGCCCATCATTTTATATCGATGGATGAATTGAGCATACCTTAAATATGAATGGAAATGAAGTACAGAAGATAAAAAAAGCAATGGAAGTAAAATAAATTTCGAAGTAATATTCTTATGCTGCTTCGTGAATGTTTTCCAACTGATTGTAACTCTATCAGTTATTATAATAACAATAACTACTATTATTATTTATTTTTTTAAGATGCTGTTTTTATTGTAGTACCTTTTAAGATGCTATTTTTATATTTACGAGGAAGTCCACCTAGCAAAGGCAACCGGCATAGTCCTCGATTTCTTTCCACTTTTACTTATAGATCTCATGCTCCATCCAAAGATTATAAAATAAGTAATGTCGCTCCTAAAATATCTATTTTGGAACTACTTACATGATCACCTATTTACAAGGATATCTTATATGAGGCACTATATTCTACTGCTCTTCCTATTAATACATAACTATCTTACTATGTTCTTATCATGAACATATTTTAAAGGATAGATAAGGTTCTTACTTTTTCCCACATATAGTTAAGAGTAGGGATTAAATTTGAACTCCTCAATGCCCTTCAAATGTCTTTTAGCTTTTCATAGAAGGGTGATTACAAATTTAAATTGAAATTTACACTTCAATACTAAAAGGCATAAACATATTATAAATTTTTATTAAAAGGGTTAACTAAAAAAATCACTTTTCATGTAAATTGTATGTTACATTAATTTTTATAATTTGTTAAATTTATTTCAATAAATAAATTATTAAATAATAATCGAGTAACAAAATTTAAGCTTGGTATCTTTCTATTTTCTATATTAAAAAAAACTTCATTCACTTCACACAAATTATGTACAAAATTATTAGGAAAAATGATAAATATCTAGAAAATAAACAATTATCTTATTTTTTCTATTTCAAAATAACGATATTCTCTTTTAACTTTTGCTAGCTTGTAAATCATGTTTGGAATTTGGTGGTTTATTCTTAATGCCCTTATTTATTTTGTAAATTGATGATCATTTAAATATTACTTGTTTCTCATTACCAAATCCACAACCTTATGCATGAGTGATAGTTTGTATTGTAAATCGATCATTTAAATATTACTTGTTTCTATAAATGTTTGATTACCAAATCCACAACCTTATGCATGAGTGAGAATTTGTACAAGAAACAAGTGAAGTCAAGTCCTAGTGAGTTTTGTTGCTCAAAATATTATCAATGTAAATGTGTTGGCCAAGACATTGTTTGATAAAAATACCGAATGTATTTTTGAATTTTGGAACAACTTGCTATGTAATGTATAATTTGTTTAAATACATGTCTATTTTACACATTAGCACCACAATTATGCCATTTTTATTTGTCAATATTTTCTACATAGTAAATTGTTATTATTTTTGTCTCTAAACTATTTCATATATTACTCGATATGTTTATTAAGAAGGTATTATTGATTCAATGTATAACATTCTATTATATTTATAATAAATAAAATAAAATTCAATAACCTTGTTCTTCTTGAATTATAGGTTTTAACAAATATAGCATGTCGTGAATTCTACACAAATGTTCTATTTGTTGCCTTAGGAAGGTACAATCTAGTTTGTGAACAATAATCTTTAATTTGAGATCTTCAATGTTTCCTCAATACCCATATTTTATGTTGGTTTAGACAACTTTACTAGGAATGAAATGATTTGAAAAATGTGACACTGTTGGTGAGCCTAAGGTTCATATCTCATGCTAAAAAAAAAAAATTCTATGGCAAATTATAATTTTGTTACAAGGATTTGTCAAACTTATAAATTGTGTGATATTATTATAATTTTGACTTTTTCATATTTATTTTGTTTAATTTAATCAGATATATTGAAAGGAAATTAAAATTTTCATTTTTCTAGTGAAGGGTAATGTGTTGTTTAATCTATCATTTACAAAGAGTAAAGCTTAACCTAGCCGATCAAATTAAAATATAGAGAGCCCTTCAAATTTGATCACTTTGGTTACACCCTCAATGTCTACCCTTACTATTACATGGATTCACAACTTTTAAATTAAAAGTTTACTAATTGATAATAAATCCACATTGAATCTTTATCCTATCTCCTTGGTCTAACAAATGGGTATATCCATGAGTTTTCTTGATAAGATTTATATCACTATTAAAGGCTTTGATAATATTTCATGGCCTATAATTGATCAAATCACTTTAGATATACTAGTTGGTCGTAAAAGGCTCCCCACCACATTTCGTGTTATGGATAATGCTCTTCATTATAGTTTAGTTTTGAGTTGGCCATGGATTCATGTTATGGAAGCCATTCCATCCACTCTTCATTAATTTGTGAAATATGTATATGATGTAAATGAATATATTATTATATCATATGAGGATCCTTTCAAGTGTTATAAAATTTAAAAAGTCCTACTTCTAATGAGCCTACTATCACACCTCTAGCACAACCTATCCCTCTTCATAAGTTACCTACATGTGTGGTCGATGAATCAAGTAAAGCTCGTGAAATTAAGCCTCTTATGTCATAGACCTAGTGATCATATGCCCAATCAACCAACAAAACTTGTGTTCAAAAGTATGAAGTCCAACCGAGACTTCTAAGTCTATGCAATTTACTACACCCTCGCCACTCGAGCATGTAGTTATCATAGAGATGCCTTTAATAATTAATACTGAGACCAATAAGATGCCTTATTTATTGATAATTATGACAATGATGATGATGTAGAGCTTATGATGACCTCATGTGCAACTTAAATTTTAACAATATAGACAAGGATTTGTCAAATCTAGCATACATAAGATGTAGCCACCATTCCACACTAAAAAATCCATGTCTCATGTTTTGCTCTATTAGTACTCTCGATTCTACTATTTTTCCTATATATTTTTATATATCCCTAATAATATAGATACACCACATGATCTAGAACAAGATTTCCGAAAATCTATTTTTAGAAAGTCCTGAAAATCTATAATTAGCAATTTTTCAGTAGCTTTAAGTATTTTACATGTTCGAGAGTCTCTGGAGCATTTCTAGATTTTGGATGATAAAAAAGATGAAGAAAATTGTAATCACCATCAAAACTTCCCTCACCGAGTTCATTTTGTTCTCTTTCAAATTGTTCGTGTGGTTTTTGCGAAACAGGTCAACGAGCTAGGAGATACAACTCCGACAAGGGACACTACATAAAATAATAGTAATAATAGAATAAATTTAATATTTTACCACTTCTATATTTTGAATCCATTCCTAAGGTGGATACGAATGGTATCCATGTATGACGACCTTTTGGTTCCCATCCAAAACCCTTCGTATTCTATTTTTTAACAATTATTTTCATATTCTCTTTGTATAGCTATAAAACATCTTACTTTGAATAAATAGATAGATCTCGGGCATAAATCTCTCTTACGGAGTTGGAATTTGTATACATTGAAATCAAAAAATTAGTTTTTGCTTATATCTCTTTCATTGTGAATTGATTATTATAACACATTATATACACCATCATTAGTGTTGTTGTTTATCAAGTTACACCTCAATCCGGATCAGTGGTATCAAAGCTAGGTTATTCCCACTGGCATGTCGAGAACACATGAGGTCAAAATACCAAAAGCATGGTGTCCAAACCCACGATCCTTCATATTACCTTCTTTGTCGCTTCAAATGATGTCAAGCAACGCAAGAGGAATTGGGATATCCCTTTAAAGAAATGCTTAACAAAGCTCTTGAGAAGAAGAGGTGGGATATGATGGCACAATTTGCTTATATCCTCTCTCATGTCATCCCTACAACCAGCCCCACTTTCACAACTACATTGCATCAAGAAAAACCTTTGGGGGACCAATACCATTCAAGGTACGAGTAAATTTTGACATTCCACAGTTTGAAGGAAAAAATGATGTTGGTGAATTGGATAAATGGCTTGATCAACTAGAATCATATTTATCTATCAATAATTATTTTGATGCTGAAAAGATAATGTTTGCACTTTTAAAAGCATCTCTTTGTGTCAAAAAATACCATGGGAGTCTTACTCCCTACAAGAGGGTGATCATGATTTATGTAGCAGTTGATATGAAACCTCTAGGAATATGGGATGATTTTGTAGAGGCCATAAGAGAAGAATATTATCCAGTGTAGACCTACGAGGATCGGTTCAAGAAACTACACCATTTGCATCAAGGTCATGATCGATGTAGTACAAGAGTACATTAATGATTTTCATACCCGATCAATAAAATTGGGTACATGGGATATCGAGAAGCATCGATTCTCAATTATTATAGCTGGTTGCAATATTACATCTAGGAAGAGATGGAGTTTATATACATCAATACTCTTAGGGAATCCTATCGATATGCAGTCAAGATTGAAGAAAGGTCCAAATATAGGGGAAATAGAGATACTTCATATTCCAAGAAAGGGAAATTCGACACCAAACAATAAGGAAGGGATGCACCACCATATAAATAGGAGTAGATGCAAGCTTGGAAAGAAAATCTATGAAAGGACACATGGATGTGGTATGAATAGCACAATAGTAGGTCTTGTGACATGAAGAATTATTAAGATGTCAATAAAATCCTACTAATATATTCATGTGAGCTAGATGTCGGAGAAGCCTTTGTCAGAGAACCAAGGTACACATAAATAAGAGGAGATGATTGTGAATGTAAAACCATATACCATTATTTCCACCACACAAATAAAATCTCCATCAAAAGAGGATCTAGAATGTCTCTTCCATTCACAGATGTGGGTACATGGTACAACTCTTCACTTTATTCTAGATATTTGTAGACACCAATTTTTGGTACATTACTAATCCCTCGCCCCACACTCACCCCAATTAAATTCCCTTTCCTCCTAAATTCTATTTAATTATCCACCTTAATTTTACCTCTTAATCAAACCATTAATTCATCTTCCTAGGCATCGTTAATCACCTTGTTAATTATCCCTAAATCATCTCCTAATATTTTATTCTCCCTAAAGCATCATTTTTGTTATTTCTAAGCACCCAATCACCCTCATTTACTAATTTTCTTACCTTTACTTAATATTTTCCACCTCTCACCTACCCTCTTATCCTCCCCGGGTAACCCTAGCTCACATAGACCTCTTGAAACCCTAATCCCGCTTCATAAAGGGTATTTTTCTCGAGCTCTTCAATATTCCACCGCCCACATGGACAGTCTATCGCGAGTCTTCGGTGACCCATCCGGGTCATCGTCGACCCTATAAATGTGACCATACTCCTCCTTCCAAGATGTAACTTTGAAGACTTCAAGCTTTCTTGTGATCTTTCCTTCATTTCTTGATCATCTTTGCAACTATTGTCACCATCTAGGGATAGTTTGGAGATCTTGTACTTCACCCTTGGAGATTTGAAGTCATATCTCTCTCTTGCATGTTTGGGTCAACCCTTTTCATTCTATCACTTTTCCTTATCAACTTTTTGTAGGTGCATCGGTCACCCAAAGCCATGTCTTTGCATTTTCTTATCTTCATTCCCATCTGTAAATCATTGCTTTCAGTTTCACCCATCTTTTTTCATCAAATCCTTGATCACTCCCAATCATCATCAAACCGGTTCCCATTAGTTTATCTTTCTATCACTCATTCTCCGAGTCATCATTATCTAATCCCATAGCATTCCACATCCTCCAATCTTTCCATTTTGCACACTTGTAGCTTCAGATCTCATCTTCATCGAGATCCAATCGACCAAGAATAGTTGTCATCAACCCTATTAGATTTATTATTCTTTAATTTTATTGCATCCTTTCTATCCTCATTCAGATCTAAACATTTATGCATCATCTCAGTCATCACAGTGTCATCTCAATTCGGATCAGCTCAGATCAAGCTTGAGAGGCCTTTCGGGTCCACTTTTCTATTTTTTCTTCTTACACAACCTCGGGTCACCGTCGACCAACCCAGGTTTGATTTGGTTTACATTTACTTTTATCAAATTTGTATTTTACTTTATTTGTTGCATTTGAGCTATATGTTTTATCTCATATTCTCTTACATCCTATCATTATTTATCATTGACTTTATTCATCTTTTATCAAAAAGTGGGTTGACATCCATCCTAGGAAGTTTTCACTTCTCAAGACCAAATTGTTCAGGAAACCCACCCTCCTATATACTAATCCATTTTATTTGTTAAGTTATCTTTGTTGTGCAAGTCATTTAGCTCGTTGCGAGGAATATACATCTCTCTTTTGCACCCGCCTTCATCATCATCTCCTCTAGAGGTACCTTAAACCCTCTCGTATTAGAGTTTCTTATTTTCTTTGTTGCCATTTCACTAATCTGAAATAGGGATGAGAAAACTAGTTCAACATTCTGGTATGCCCGATGGGACCCACCCTTCTTTGGTGAGTCTTTTCATTGTTTTTCATTTCCATTTCTATTTTCCATCTTTGTCTCTCTACTAACCTCGCATGGGAGATTTTCCTACTTTTATGCATAGTGGATTTCTTTTCTTGGATCAACTTGCTTGCTAAAAATAAAAAATAAAAAGGAAAATAGCATTATCCGGGCATTTTTCATTTTTCCATATTTTCTCCTTTTCCATTATACCTCTTTTCTTGTCTACTTGACTTCATCAAATATAAAACTTCATTTTGGACTTAACAAAGAATATTCATATCTTCTTGGCAATCTAATCTAATAAGGAGGTTAATTCTTTGCATACATTTTTATCACACACATCTTAAACATCTTCTTCCAGGTGGAACTATTAGGATTTCATCACCTAATAGGAAATCCGCCATGGTTTTCTAGTCACGTTACAATTTTTTTGGCTATCAGTATATTGGCTAAGTTCTCAAAACCCTTATCACTGCGGTGCGTGAATTGCAAGGGTGGGGCCCAATATCAAGCCCCATATCGGTAGTCATCACAAATTTGGGCCTCACATACCTTCAAGTATATCAAGGACTCCATCTAAAACAACCTAAAACCATCCATAGTTTGTTCATTTCCTAGGTTCCCTTTGAGCCCATTTTCCTTTCTTTTCACACATCTTTAATAATCAAGATAACTAAAACTTTGTTGCGTGACTTGTTTGAAGTAATTAAAAATCAGCATATTTTTTGTTTTATTGTTTGTTTCATGCCCATTATTACACGTTCTCAAGCAAGAAAAATGGAACAAACCATGACATCCAACAACATTCCTACTTCTACTATTGTTTCCCAAAAAACTTTAGCACTTTCTATCATTTCTTCCACCCCTTTGGTCACCTCTTCTGCGGTTACTCAACCTATGGTTTCCATTCCCCCTCTTCAAGAGTCTCAGGATATCCAATCTAACACCCATGTTGAAACCAACCCCTTTCTTTATCACCACTCGGTCCCATCTAGACCGGCTACACCCCCATCCACCACTTCTATGGGAGCTTTTGGACCTCCCACCATCCCTCATGGGTGTGTGGAGTTCCAAGAACTCCTTAATGCCAACCCTGTAGCTCTCCATGATTACCTTGCTAGGAGGGCTACCCATCTCCCCATTGATGGTCCTCCTCTCCAACAAATCTATCCTTATCCTCCTCACTCAAATTCCACATAGGTTCTTACCTCGCAACTCATCATCTTCTTCCCAAGAGCCATGAATGAGTTAGCTATAGCTCAAAAAGAGCATGGCTCTCACGCTCACCAAACCACTCAATTGGTGGTGCCTATTCCCCCAATTTGTCTTGCATTAACACTATTATCACCTCTTTTATCCCCATCACCTCTTCATCCACCACGGTTATTAATGCCCCTATCCAATCATCACAAGAGTCTCATTTGCTTCCCCTCCATCCGAACAACATAACCAAACTTTACCTCTTATCTCCACCTCCCATGTCCATGCAAATTTCATCACTTCACAACCCCATCTTTTGAATCAACCCAAACCCATCAACCTCCTCTTCAAAGTTCCTTTCGTTACATACTTCCCAATCAATCTACTCAAACATCTCAACCACCCCATACCTATATCCCAACTCATCCCATACAAAATCAATCTAACATCCCCATCACTCAACAACCAACACAATCCCATCAATCTTACTACATTCCCATCTCCCAACAACAACCTATATCCCAACCTATTCAAAGTCTTAACCATTAAAAACATCCCCCCTTATCAACCACTTCCACAAACACCTATTCATCCTCAAACATATCAATCTCATTCCCAACCTAACCCATCTACTTCATATATTCCACAACCTCATCCTTCAATTTCTCATCCCCATACATCCAATGATCCCATGCATGCGTTATTAAGTAGAATGGCCAACCTTGAAGCTGCTACCTTAGGATCCAAGACCACCTTCTCCTATGAATAGATTTGTAATGAACCTATCAATTCGTTATTCCCGTAAAACCTTACCCCACATTGGGAGATACCAAAATTCTTTAAGTTCAATAGAAAGGAGGAACCAAAACAACACCTTTGTACCATTAGGAATGCATGCTACCTCATTGATCATGACCAAGACCTCATGCATCGCACCTTCCCCATCTGGTTGGTTGGTACCGCATTAAATTGGAACAACGACATTCCACATTCAATATTTTAATTCACCCAACTCATACAACTATTTGTGGAACAGTTTTCAATTAATATTACATGTAAAATCACCATCATAGACCTCTATGCCATTAAACAGTTTGATGACAAATCTATTAGAAATTTTTCCACTAGGTGGTGTGACATAATCCACCAATTATCCTTCTCCCTTCCACAAACCAAATTAATTGAACTCTTTTTGTGGTATTGTGTGAAGCATATTTTATCTACTCTTAAAATACAATCATTCCAAAACTTTGAAGATGCATTCACCATGGCTCGTAAACTTGAACTTCGCGCCCTTAAGAAAGGCCATCTCAAGATTCAATCTAACAAATTGAAACCTGAATTTACAAAGTCATCCACACATAATGAGAAGACGAAAGGATCCAACACTATCATAGTCAAATCTTCATCCACATCTACATCTCACACCAAACCTCCCCAAAGGGATTTTAGACCAACCCCAATTACACCCCTCTTGGAGAATCATATAGCTCCATATTCAAAAAATTAATGGTTTTGCACCTCATTCAAATTCCTCTCATCCGACATTTTGATGACTCGTGACCCAAACCCGTGTGGTATCGTGAGGAAAATTATTGTAAATATCTTCGAGTCTGCGGTCATGACATCAAAAAAATTGTACATTTAAGGACTTTGTACAAAACTCATAGACCACGGTGATCTTCAATTAGACAATCCCAATGCACCTCCCAATCAACCTTTAGATGTCTTCAAAAAAACTTTCCCCAACCACCCACCTAATAATCAAACATCTCAACCACCCAATGCTCATACTATCAACACCCTAAGTCATGAATCAACTTCATCACCTACACCCATCATCCCTTCACCCACATTGAACCTATATCTACTTCGATTTCTCCCCCTTCACCTATAGTATCTTCTACATCAACACTTATCTCTACATTTGTTATACATATGACTATCGAACCTATACTTATCACACCCACCAAATCATCCATATTGATATCTACTACATCTTTATCCATATCTACATTTATTCCTTCACCCTCACCTATATCAACACCTATCTCAACATCCTTATCACACATCCCCACATCTATAACCACTCCCACACCCTTATCTTTGAATGCATTTGCAACTATCATCATGCCCACATTAACATTTGAACCTATGATAACACCCGCATCATCCCCTAAAGCATCTATTACACATACATCCTCACCTAATATAATCACAAATAATATCCCTACACCATCCACAAGTTCAAACACTCCTACAAAAATTCCCCAAAACCTATGTATTCTTCTAATATCATTAAATGAATCATTCAAAAACCACTCCCATCTTCAATATCCACATCTACAATGAAATCTACATCGTATGGGTCTACCTTGAAGGCTCCTCAAGTTGGAATCAGTGTTATCCCTACCAAGGGAAATTCACTGCAACAGAAATCTAAAAATCTTGGCATTCCTATTCAAAAGTCCCTCACTCACCCACACAAAATGTTGGATCTCTCTCCTCCTAAATCTGATCATCCTAAATAATCTAATCCCTCATCATCAATCTTAGGTTCACCTCCATCCATCTTGGGGTCAAGCCTTCTATCCACTTCTATTCTCAAATAAAATTCCAAATCAAAACTATCTACCATCTATCTCGAATCAATATTTGAACCAAAACAATTCAAGAATCCTATCATAACTAAATCCAAATTAGAATCATCCACTCCCTCCATTAAGTTTTAATCACAATCACAAACTTATTCTTTAAAGTCCAAAATAGAATTAAAGGCTCCCCCATAAAGCATCATTGAAGAAAAACATTCATTTATCTTCATCCACTTCATCTACAACATCTCCACCAAAAACTCCCATCGGTTCCTACACAGAAATATTCCAATGTCTACTTCAACATCTATAATCACCCTTCCCTAATCAAATATTTCAATTTCCGTGGGATGAGACCTTCATGGTTTGATTCTAATCTCATTTGTGCATATCATCATGCTCCTAGACATGATACTAAACATTGTAAGGCCCTTCAAACTATAATCCATAATCTCATTAAAGAATATGATCTCCTCATCGAGAATATCATCCTCTTCCATCTACTAGTTCATCCACCTCCCCTCACAACTCTTCAATCAAACCTCCATCACCTAAGATCTCTAAGTCCCCTCACTCATCCAAGACCTTTGTTTTCATTCCTCCTCTAAACACCACTTCTCCCAAAGAATTCCCCCTCTCTTTATTAATTTTGTTCGGATCACCACCCATTCTCACCCCTATGATTTTCAACCACCCACTCAATCTAAGTCAAAAGTTGGTGTCGTCTCTCTCCCTCTAGTGAGCCTAATCTACCCCCTTCTTCATCAAAACCCAAAGTATTTATCTTATCTTCCCCATGACATGTTTCCATTGAACAAAGTATTTTGAAACAACGTTATTAAGCCTCAGGAAAGATGTCACTCTATGAGCTCATCCAAATCTCCCCTAATCATAGACAAGCTCTCATCAAAGATCTAAAGCATATTCCTACCCCTAGTGATGAGACTCAGCCTTTTACAGCCCTTTTTGGTGCACTAGACACTTCTGCCACCATATATTTTGACAATTCTGAAATCCCGACATATCACCTAAAGACCATGATCTTCCACTTTTCATCATTGTTTGTATTAATGATACTTTCATCTGGTGTTCCATGATAGACAACGGATCCAACATAAATATCATTTCATCCCACATCTTTGATCAACTCAAACTTCCTAACTCTTTTTCACCTTATCTCTCGTCGTTCTTTGCACTTTCAATGATGTTATTTCCCCCTATTTGGGCATAATCATCCTTCCCATCCGCATTGGTGAAAAACTCCTTCATGAGGTCTTCTATATTATAGAAGGGGATTTCCAATACAACATCATACTTGGATGACCATGGATTTGTGCCATGCATTGTGTTCCATCCACCCTTCATTGTTGCATCAAGTACGAACATGAGGGAAAATCATAATTCTCCCTGCGGAGAATCCTCCATTTAAAGCATGTCACATGACTTATCGACCTAATGATGTGCTCATTCCCAAACAAGATTCTTTTGAGGCATCCACTAGCTCATATGTCTCTGCATCTAAACTTCCTAATGATGACTCTATAGATAAAGTGATGGATCGTCTCTCATTGGGGGAGTATCACCTCCTCACCCTCAATGTTTTTCCACACCTCATTGACTCAGTAGACCCAATAAAGAACCTATGTATCAACCTAATGTTGGGCATGTCATTTCTTTTGGTTGACCTCATCTTCACACCAATCTAGTCTATGGTGGTGTCGATTGTCCTTCCTCTCACATCGATGCTCAACCGCACACCAAACCATACACCAATGATTTTGACTTTATTTACAACAAATCCTTTGCCTATAATCAGCTCTATCATTATTCATGGAAATTATTTGGAATGGGGCATTATGAATAGGGTATAAATGATCTCATTATTAACCAATCGCGTAAGCCCCATGAGAAGTTTATCTTAGGCTACAAAGAACAACCTACCGACTCTCCCACACCTTCTTCATCTTCATCTCTTATGCACATAGATCTTCCATCTTCTCCATCCTATGAGGGTATGGATACAGATGATACCATTTCCATCTCCTCTATTTTTTTAAAAATCTCTATGGTCACTTTGGGACCACTCACCTATCATTGTAAAAATGAGACTAGGTCCCTTCCTATTTAAGTTCATGATATGGTAGAAGAAGATTCCCCTATAATTGACATTCTTCAGTACACCGATGATGATTTCTTACTTTATTAGATGGGGGTGGAATATTCTTATCTTCATAAGACCTTACCACCCAACACATCCATCCTTCTCAATGAATCCACCATCGACGTCAACATAGGGATTCCATAAGAGATCCGACATCCTCAAAGTGGGCCAATCTCTTAATTCACAAGATCTCGAGTCTTTCACTACATTCCTTTCTTAACATAATAAATAATTCACATGGTCATACATATACATGTCAAGCATCGACCCTTTTATTGTTGTCCACAATATCGTAACCATTCGATGCTAATTTGGTTAAGAATAAAACTTCGCTGCATGCATCCTCGCGTTGCTCTCCTTGTCAAAGAGGAATTATAATGCCTTCTTTTAGCTAACTTCATCATTCCTATCGACTATTTGTAATGGGTCTCCAACATTGTACCCATTGCCAAATCTTATGGAAAGCTCTGTATCTGTACAAAATTTTGATATTTAAATCTTGCTTGTCCTAAAGATGACTTTCCTCTTCCCAGCATTGATCAGCTTGTCAATCTCACCACATGTCATGAGATTATTTCTCTTATGGATGGTTTCGATGGATATAAAAAAATCCTCATCGCACTAGAGAACTAAAATAAGACCTCTTACATCACTCCTTGGGGGACCTTTTACTATCGTGTCATGCCCTTCGGTTTGAAAAATGTCAGAGCCACCTATCAGTGGGCCATGACTTACATTTTCCATGATCTCATCCATAAAACTATTAAGGACTACACCAATGACCTCTTGGGTAAATCTAAGCATCGATGCGATCATATTTCCATCCATGAAATCCTCTTTGAGAACCTTATCTACTTCTTCCTCTCTGCCTCAATCTAGCCAAGTGTGTCTTTAGGGTCTTAAGAGAATATCCTTGGTTTCATCATTTATATTAGGGGTATTGAAGTTGACCCCAAAAAAATCAAGGCTATCATTGAGATGCCCCCTCCTTATAATCTAAAGAAACTTCATAGTCTTGAGGATGACTTTAATCAATTCGGTGTTTCATCTCGTAACTTTCTAATCGTAACCTTTTTATCATCTTCTTTACAAAGATATTGACTTCAACTAGGATGATAATTAAAAAAAAATCCTTTAAAGAACCCAAACATTATCTTCTATCCCTTCTGTGCTCACACCTCCTCGAGAGGGGATCCTTTCTATCTCTATGTATCTTCCTCTAATCATGCTCTTTGTGCCATGTTAGCACACTTGTGATGAGTAGGTTAGGGAGAAGATCTTCTATTACATCATTTGCACCCTTCATGATTACGAGACTCACTACACTGAAGCTGAAAAGTTGTGTTGCACTCTTTTCTTCACTACCTCCAAGCTTCGCCACTATCTTCTTAGTCATAAAACTTATTTCATGACTAGATTTCACCTTCTCAAAACAATACACTCTAAGCCTTATCATAATGATTGCATCACTCGATGGCTTAGGCTCATGACTGAGTTTGACCTAGAATTTATCTCTTAGAAATCAATATAGGGCCAACCTATCACCGACTAGCTAGCCAAAGCCCCTCTTCCGATAACCATCGTCCGCATGATAAATTTCCTAATGAATCCATCAACATTATCAATCACGGATTTTCCCCCTCAAAATGACGTTGTTCTTGATGGATCTAAATGTCAAAAAAGGGGAGGCACATGCGTCATTTTCATTCCTCCTTTGCATACTCTAATCCCTATCGCTTATAAACTTAACTTTGAGTGGACTAACAACATGGTTGATAATGAAGCCCTCATCTTGGGTCTTAAAACCAATTTCATGCTTTGTGTCCAAATCCTTTACATCTACAGTGATTCTTAGCTTATCATCTATCAAGTCAAGGGAATCTATCAATGTAAAAATGAGATCCTTCAAAAATATAAGGACATCATCGACTTTCTTCTCGAATCCTTTGACTTCTATACCATCCAAACCATCCCTCGATCATCTAATCAATTTACAGACACCATGGCATCTCTCATCACATGGGAAACAAATGAATATAATATTTTTGTTGTCCTTCATCATCTTGATCAAGCACCTCATTTCCATGAGCTTCCTCACATTAATCAGGTGAATACTAATAAAGATTAGATCTCTGGTATTCTCAAATTTTTAATTATATATCTCACTCCACCATCCCCTCTAACCTATCTAAAAATAGTAGGAGGTCATTTCTTCAACGCGCTAACCACTATGTCATCCTTGTGACATCCTCTACAAACGTGGTTTTGACGATGTCCTTCTATGGTGCCTCAAATCTCATGAATCTATCTGCGCGCCATCCAATAAGTCCATGAGGGTATCTATGGTGGACATTTAGTGATTTGGTTTTCACAAAATGTGTTCTTCATATGGGCTATTATTGGACTTCCCTTAATCAAGATTGTTATGAATATGTTAATAAATGTGGCAAATTCCAGCACCATTCTAATCTTATCCACATTCCTAGCCAGGACTTACTGACTAGCCGGGATCTTTGGCATTTCTCGAGTGGGGGTCGACCTCATTGGCATCATCAATACGTGGTCCTCTCAATTTCATCATTCTATCATCACTACTACCGAATACTTCATTAAATTGGTGGAATCCATTTTTCTCACATCTACAAAAGCTAATTAGATCGTGAATTTTGTCTATTAGAACATTATCTTCCGCTTTGGAATTCCTCATAAGATCATCATAGATAATGAAAATTACTTCAAAAAAATGATCTCAAGAATATTTCGATTCCTTCAATATCAAGCTTAGCTTCTCTTCTCCATATTATCCTCAAGCTAACATCTAAGCCAAAGCAACTAACAAAACCCTTTGCAACATCCTTGCTAAAACTATTAATAAATCAGGATGTAATTGGCATCTTCTTATCCATTTTTCCATTTGCACCTATCGGACTAGCATCTGTTCCTCTATGGGTGCTAATCCCTTCTCTCTTTTCTTCGGCTTTGAATTCATTCTCCCTCTCGAAGTACAAATCCCATCTTTAAATGTTTCTCTTTGTGAGTTTGGCTCTAATGAAGATTATCACTAAGGACATCTAGCATAGATTGATTTGTTAGACAAACGTCTCCTTCTAGATCTTGAAAATCATCATATCTATCAAGAGCACATAAAACGTGCTTATAAAAACATCTAAAAGAGCGCGACTTTAATATTGGTGACCTTGTCCTTAAAGAAAATCATAATGTCACTACTTTAGAAAGGAGTCAACGTGGTAATTTTTCTCCCAACTAGATTGGACCTTATATTATCACACATAAATATGGGTTTGGAGCCTATCATTTGGCATCCCTTGATGGTAAACCGGAAACAAAACCTCTTAACACATTGCACTTGCAGCCCTTCTCTTTGTTAATATATCTACCAATATGAACTTATTCATACCAACGATCTTGCTTCCATCATTATCCTCTTCCATATTTCATTGTAATGATTTGGAATTTTTTTGTCTACCGTCACTTTCCTATTTATGACCTTGAATATGGGTACCACGGCTCTGCTCATAGAATTTTCCTTATGGATAAGTTCCTCCTTCTAAGTGGGAACCCGCGATCATTACCTCCATCTCCTTTTTATTTACCTATTGGAACCACGATAAGGGCCCATAAGTGTCACTTGTACATCTTATCATCCCCTCCCCAAATGGTCTACCTAGTTATCCCCAGCTCTTTCATAAGAAAAAAATTTAAACTTATGGATGCTCATATCAAAATATATCTTATCCTAAATATAGAATACTCCCTCAAAGGAAAGTTGTTCAAACTAAGAAAATTATCAAAAATATAGATTGATCCCTCGAAAGATAGCTATCAATTATCCTGCCATCAAATAAAGAAAAAAATCTAAACCACTCCCTCGAAGGATGGCTATCATCTTATATCATGGTAGTGAAGGCTTCCCATATTCATCACTTTACGTATAGAAAAAGCATAAAAATTCAAAATCAAGGATCCTAATAAAGCTTCCCATATTGATCATCTTTCTCCTCTATAGAAAATGTCCCACATCAATCATTTTGCATCATATTGCTCAGAGATGGGGCATAGACCTAGTAATAACAACTTGTTGATAAAAGAACACTTGATGAAAAGCACACAGGAATTCCACGTGGGGAAGTGAGTCATATTCAAAGGTGCGAATGGATAGGAAGAACGCACACGTGGAATAGAAGTTCAACTTTTTATGACTTAGCCATTTTTTCTCATAAAGATATATTTTTAGAGATGGCGTGCAAAGCACACAAACGAGGCAGAGACATGCGCACCATGCATTGGCTATTTTTGGAGGATTGGATACCAATCACTTTACATGGAAACAGGCCAGAAATAGATCTGCTACTTTCAATTAGCTAGTAGTAGTCTATTTTTAGTGCACTTGCATGTGTGGATATTTTTGTAATGGTGTGTGGCTATTAGTAGCATGTGACCTATTTTTAGAATGGATAAGTGGTGAAGGGAAAGTACCCACCCTTATATATATGTAGAAAATTGTGTAATAGAGGGGGATCAAGATATATAGAGATATGTTGTTAAATCTACTACGTGCATACTATTGATATTGTAATGAATATTTTGTAAACTTATTGCATTGAATATAATGGAGGATATTGGCTGAATTTAAGTGTTGGTTCTGTGTGTATCTAAATCTAGTATGTTTTTATCTCATCATGGTTAGTACTTAATTCTGTTTTTCCTTAGATACAGATCTGGTATGCTCTGTAGAATGATGAGCTAGTAATAGAACTATATATGTTAAGTCTCGTCATGCTAACATCCTACAACAGCAACCCTAAAGAGGGACCTGGTACCTTTATGCACTTTGAGTGAGCACTCAGTCTAGGCTAAGTGATGTGCTAACGTGCATAGGGTTTCATTGGGTTTGTGTCACTGAATTCTAGGTTGCATCATTGGTTCCATTTTCGGGACCTCTTTTTCAATTGATTTTAGGATGGTTCGTAATGAAGACACACATCGGTTAACTCTAGCAAGTATTGAAGAGTGGATACACAATCTGGAGGAAGAATATGCATGGTGATTCAAGCATTGGATATAATTTTAATGCATGCGTATGGGTGGAATAGGATTTGTATGATAGTTTATATGAGAGCTTTTTCACTATATTTCTAGTAGAATTGTACGAGTGGCTAATTTCTTATGTATCTAAGTAGAAATGGAGGTATTGCGCACTTGTCTGGATGCAAGAAGAATTCCAGGCTATGTATGATGCTGATCTAATTTGGACTCGAGTTGTGGATAAATGGTTCCATTGTGTCTTGAACAATTATATTTTGGAATACTCAATTTCCACTTATTTGTGTCCAGAGGTAGCTAAATTCCAGTTCTTACGACATCCAAGGGGAGCTTACCTACAAGGCATTCCACTGGTGATCAAGATCTTGATGGTAACTTTGAATCTAGAGAGTAAACCGATGGCTAACTAAACTTCACCATGCATGGGGGGAAAGAGCAGGATTGGTGAAATATGGTAGACCTAGTGGTAGAGAGGTAGAGAGAGGAAAGGTGGCTTAAGTATAATGAGGCACATAAGAGGGAGATAGAGAAGCAATATATCATTGCAGAAAGTATGGCATTGAGGAGAGAGATGAATCATGAAGGATTTGAAGCTCACATAGAAGACGTGGAGCAGAGCATCAAGAACTCCCCCATCTTGGAAAGCATGACAAGGATCCCCCTCAGCCTCACAATGAAGCATGCCAACAGAGACTACTTGGGCCGCGGGTGCACATCTGAATCCACTTGGTAACCTAGCCCTTGTGCTTGGTTTTCCAATATCTAGTACGACAAGTAATCAGCAAGCAAGTGTGGGAAGTAAGAGAGCAAGCACATCAATGGTAGGGCAGACGACTTCATTGTTATTTAGAGGTGTGTTTTTAGGTGCATTGTCCACAGAATATGAGTGCGCCAAGTGTTGGATTCACTTCTGGAAGTGGAACTACTTCACAAACCGTAGGGGTTTAGTATAGTACTATTGTCATAGCACAAGGGAGTATGTCTACAGGACCTATTCCAGCTACAGGTTCAGGATCAGGAGGCATGGGAAGTTCTTGTTCAGGTGGTCTAAAGGTTCTGGAGGTAAGGGAAACATAGGAGGTTCTGGATCAAGTGGGCAAGGTCCACACCAACCCCATAATATTTACATGGAAATGTCTCTTCATATTCCAAAGTATAGGGGCATAGAAGATGCTGTTGAACATGTGCATATGTGTGAGATATTGTGGCACACAAAAGGAATTACAACTTCGAGAATATGGCAATCCAACTCGCTACATTACATTACAAGGGTGCACCCACTGACTAGTACAGGAAGGTTGACCCTGATCAGACCTACATAGATTATATAGCTTTAAAGGATGCATTCCTTAAAGATTTTCATATCCCTGAGTTTGAGTAGAAGAGTATAAGTGTGCTCAAAGATATTAAGCAAGGCACTACTAAAATTGTTAGAGAGTATGATGCATGGTTTAAAACATTGTTATCAAATCTTTCTTATGGCATACATGCAATCCAACATGCACAATGGTTTGTTGGGGCTTGCTTACCTCTTTTAGGAGGTCATTATCACATAATACGTATACTAATGCATCACGAATCACTTGAAGCAGCCTTGCGTGCTGAGGTAGTTGGGAGCATAGATACTGGGGTGAGCCCATTTTTAGAAGCACAAATAGCAGCAATAGCAAAATAGTTGGAGAAACTATCAGAAAATTTAGCACATGAGACGCACACAGGAATTTGGTGTACATATTGTGAGGTGTAAGGTCACACAAAGGATAGTTTCCCTTACAGAAAAATACGCTCATTGCTGATGGATTGTGAAATATGCCACTTAAACCATGATGCTAGCCACTACCTATTATTACAACGTGTGATAAGGAAGAACATTTCAAGCTATTGTAAAATATGCAGGTCCACGACTCATGACACGGAGGACTCTTTGGCTGATTGGACAAATCCATGATGCTATAGATATTGGTGTATGGCTAGACATGAGTTTCAGATAACTCTAAGGGAAAGAATGAGCATCATGATTGGGAGCACAATCAGGCATGCTATGATTAGAATGAGGATATTTTGAAGGTAGTCGTGGCAGAGGTCGAGGATACCATAGTGGATTCGGAGGACGAGGCTGTGGTGGTGGAAGAAGTGAGTTTCCTCGCAGAACATGTTATACATGTGGATCTCCTAACCACTATAGGCACGAATGTCCTTAGAATATTACATGTTCTTTCTATAGAAATAACCATAGCTATGAAGAGTGCCTAGACTTATATGAGCATTTGAGTAAGCAACATAAACAAGAAAACAAAGGTGCAGGGATGGTTAGGATACAACGTGTTGTGGACAATCAATGGATTCCCAAGATGGGAGTAGAATTTGAGGCACTACAAGTGAAGATCACAACCCATGCTGAGGCAAAGCATGTGTCAGGAGGAATTACAACAAAAACCTACCATCACTAAAGATGAGGTTCTTCATGCACGGTACCCAGATCCTGCCTATCAGAAGGAGGTTTATCAGGATACCATGGAAGTTCTAAGGAATCTTCAGGGTGAGATACAATACTTAAAGGATCAGAAGAAATCATTAGAGACGGTCCAAACTGATATAGATGACTCGAGAGAAGTGTGCAAGATGTTGCACCAGGAGAACATCATTCCATTGTTAGGGAGTTGGTTAAAATGGAACACTCCACACACAAGTATTGAGATTAGACGGTAGATCCTACATGTAAATCTCCCCCTCATAGTTTGGATTATGACAAGGAAATCACTTTGAATGTTGTTGTGGATGGGTGGTTTTGAGTAATATATTGATTGATATAGGCACGGAAGTCAATGTTCTTACCTTAGATGCATGGGTACAAATGGGGAGACCCCCATTGCAGCCATCCTCTAATGTATTATTCATGGCTAATCGGACTAAGGCCACTCCCATAGGAGTTTTAAAATATGCATCCATTACCATACAAAGAGCCAAGTTCACTAGAGACTTTGAAGTCTTAGCACTGAGAATCAAATAGCTTCCTAGCTCTATTAGGGAATCCTTGGTGTTATACAAATAATGTTGATCTTTAGTTCAACAAGGGCTATATCAGTTTTGAAAATAAAGAGGAAAGGGTCATTATCCCTTTAACAGATGGAAAGTATGTGCCCTATGTTGAGCCTTTAAGTGAAGAAGATCTTAATAAGATTTATGTACGTGCCATTCAAGATCCAGAGATGATTGAACCAACCAAAGAAGGACTAATTTAGTAGGAGGATGCATAGTATATTAGCGATACTACAATTTTTGCTTGTGATAATTAGGCTCAAAACACTTATGAGTTGGTAGGGCACGATGTAAAGAGCATAATCCCTCAAGGCACAAAACCGCGTTATGTCAGCAGGATAGGTAACAACTCGGTACCTTGTTACACAGGAGAGAGGGGATCTCATGATATTCTTGCGCACCATGGAAGAAAAATGGATAGACCTGCTGGAGAGGAGAAATATGCTAGCATATACACTACGTGGGACAACAACATGCTGGTGGGTGGTCCATAGGGATAATTTGGTCAAATGGAATGAAATTGGGATTGCTCTTACTACTAGGTTCTTTAGGAGCAATGCACCTACTCAAATCTATATTTATCACAGTAATCAACCTATTCAGCACCACGTTTAGGAGTGTGAGAGGCTCTGGACAATGGGTACACCATTTTTATTCCATTTTACAAGGTTGCATGCATGCTTGGTATGTATATGCAGAACTCCATAGAGAAACTAGAAATTGGCAGGATTTTATTACAGGAATGGCCCAAACGTTTGACTTCTTTCTCTACAAAACCTCCACTAGAAGAAGCATTGAAAGTTATCAAGTGCTTAACTAGGGATAGTGCCAATGCTAAAGAAATCCTTCAGGAGTTATTGGATAAAGAAGACTCGGGAGTGTGTCTTGATAAAGAACTAGAGGCCGATGCAACATTACTTCAACGCGCTTTCCTTGAGAAAGAGAAAGGAAAAATGGTCTACTTAGTGGATGACAAAGAAGTAGATAATTTGGATGTAAACCATTCAACATGAAGGTGTGAGGTATTGGATAGTGTGGATAAGACCATACGCGCCTATCATGAACCTATGAAGACAAAGCGAGTGAATATTCAAACAGATCATCGAGCCTAAGGATGCCATAATTAGAGACTATTATTGGTGAGGACTCAAGTGGAAAAAATTATAGAGTTACTAAGGGACTACAAGAATTTTTTCCTAGGGGTACCATGAACTTAAAGGTGTGCATGAATCGTTAGGGGAGATGAAGATAAAGCTTAAAGAGGGTGTGTGCCCAGTTAGAAAGATGCCTTACAGAATGAACCCCAATTTGTGCGAAAAGGTCAAAGAAGAGATTGATAACATGTTGAAATATGGAATTATCAAGCCCCTTGATGAGTCAGAATGGGTTAGTCCAATGGTGATCAATATCAAGAAGGATGGATGGATTAGAATATGTGTGGACTACAGGGAGCTGAATGTTGCATGTGTAACAGATCCATTCCCTACGCCATTTACTGAGGAAATACTAGAAGGAGTTGCAAGGTGTGAAATCTATTCATTTACAGATGGGTTCTTTGGGTATCATCAGGTTAGGATTACCCAGGAAGATCAAGAAAAGACTACATTTACTATTAAATGGGGTAGCTTCACCTATATTGTAATGCCCTTCAGTCTAAAGAATGTGCTTGTTGTATTTTCGTGCATAGTTGTCCAAGCGTTCAAGGAATTTATTCACAACTTCTTACAGGTATATTTAGACGATTGGATGGTGTATGGATTAGTTAAGGATCACTGTGAAAATCTATGCTTAATGTTTGAATGGTGTAGATAGTTGAGTATCTCTTTGAACATCAAGAAGTGTATATTTGCTACACCATTTGGGATACTTTTGGGACACATAATCTGCAAGGAGGGTTTGTTAGTGGATCCAACAAAAATTGCAGTCATTATAGGCCTAGGGGAGCCTACCAGTCAAAGTGAGATGCGCAGATTTTTGGGACATATAGGATATTATAGAAAATTTATCAAAGGCTATGCCAAAGTTTCCACACCCTTAGAAGAGTTATTAAAAGGAAAAGGTGCGTTCTACTAGGGATAACAGTAGCAGTGTGCATTCAAGACATTAAAGGATAAACTTACTACCGTGCCTATTATGCATTTTCCTTCATGGGACAAACCATTTCATGTACATGTTGACGCCTCTGGCATGGCCATTAGCATGGTGTTGGCTCAACCTAGAGAAGGTATTGTAGATCATCCTATCTATTTTTCTAGTATAAAGTTGACTCTGTAGAACAAAATTACACAACTACAGAGTGCAAAGCTTTGTCAATGATCTATGTGTTGCATAAATTTTGTTAGTACCTACTAGCTACACCATTCATATTTTATACAGATCACATGGAATTGAATTATTTGGTAAATAAGCCTATTTTACAAGGGCACATATGTCGATGGGTGCTCTATTTCAAGAGTTTGATTTCACAGTTGTGGTAAAACTAGGCAAGAGTAATTTTGGACCAAACCATTTATCAAGAATACGATAGGAGAAGAAGCACAAGAAATTGAAGATACCATGCCAGATGCACAGTTATACATGTTACAATGCATGCCATCAGAACTAGAGGACATTGTTGTCTTTCTATGCATAGGGATGACACCAGAAGGAATGAAATCCTTGGAGAAGAAACATCTTGCTATATGTGTCACACCTTATATGTTAATCAGTGGTGACTTGTACAAATTGGGTTATGATGAGGTATTACGTCATTGTGTATTGGAACATGAGCACACAAGCATTATGGAAGAAGCTCATGGTGGAATTGCAGGTGGCCATTATGTAGGTGATGCCACAACATGCAAGATTCTACTCATTGGATTATGGTGGGAGACCCTATATAAAGACTGTAAGGAATTCTGCAAGGCATGTGATCATTATCAACGTCTTGCAAGACCATGTCGAGTGAGATGAAATGTCTCGAGACCTATCGCTAGAGTAGAACCATTTGAGAAATGGGCTATAGAATTTTTGGGTCCCATTTCACCGCTTGCTGCGCAGAATGGATCATGCTACACTATAACTTACACATAATATCTAACAAGGTGGGGAAGCAACACCGACCGAGGATGTAGAGTGGCTACAACAACCCAATTTCTATGGGAAAATATTATTACAAGGTATGGATGTCCTTTGAGTTTGACCAGTGATAGGGGCACACATTTTCTTAATGAGACAATCATAATTTTATTAGATGATTTCATGATTGCACACCATAAGACTACACCCTATCATCCTCAGGAAAATGGAACTATTGAGGATTTCAATAAAATTTTAGGCCACACATTGACAAAAATGTGATGTTGGAAGAAAGGATTGGGATGATAAAGTATCTGCAGTAATTTGGGCATATCGAACAACATATAAAATACTGAAGAAATCCACACCATTTTAGTTAGTGTTTGGCGCAAAAGTCGTTCTTCCTATGGAATTTATGTTACCTTCTTTGCATATTGCACATGCTGGAGGTCTAGCTGATGAGAAAGCTTTAGAAGAATGGATTGAAAAGACAATTCATCTAGATGAGTGATGAGCCATAGCACGTTGGAGTCAGAAGAAAGAAAAGGCCAGGCAGAAAGCATGGCATGACAGACACATAAGGAATAAGAATTTTGAGATTGGATAGATGGTACTTCTCTATGACTCTAAGTTTTTACGCCATCCAGGAAAACTTAAGGTACATTGGTTGGGGCCATATGTTATCACTTACATCCTTGAAACATGTGCTTTCCAGTTAGAATCACTTAATGGAACATGGCTACCCGATTACTTCAATGGGAGTAGGTTGAAGCCCTACTATAAATAAGTCTTCTTGGTGTTTGTAATAAGGCAAAGTATTGCCATTTAGATTAGGTTTTCAATTTTGTATTTCCTTAATGTGTTTCCTTCTTTGTTACTATGTTTTTTCAATTTAGTTGGTGTGTTGTGTAATAAGCGCGCTTGCACACATGAAGCTAATTACTATATGAAGCATGTTTATGCGTAGAGGACTACACATACTTTTAGTGTGGGGTGGATTGTCGATATCCGGTACAAAATCATGGGAATTGAAAGGTGAAAGGATAAGTTGCTATGGGTGCTCTTCAAGTCAAAGGATTGCTTCTAAAAAGTGACCAAAGATGGAGATGAATGAAGGAACAATATAACATGAGGTAAGCAGAGGCCATAATAACTACCAGTAGAAGGTGTAGTGATGAGGTACTCAGGTGTAAGGAAGCTCACTGAAGAGAATTCTATGATCAGAGGGTAGGAAGGAACACTAGAATGTTATAGCTAGGATGCAAAGATGTAACGCGTGGAAAGGATGGAACCGGTTGATTAATGAGAGGTTATTTATTAGGTGAAGGCGCAATGAATGCCGCTTTCATTTAAAAATCTATATAAGGATGGGATGAGAATTCATTTTTACTATTGTGATTAAGAGTATTTGACAAAGAGCTAATTGTGAAGACCCAAGTGATTGAATAGAGGTGCGAAAGGTGTGTAACTAGTCGTGACAAAGAGAGATGTGCACATAAAGAGCTTTCATCCCCAATGGTGAAGGGTTTGAGTGAAGCAAGGTGTGAGAGAGAGGAGCTAGGGCACGTGATTTCACCTAGGGCAAGCTAATTCAATCTAGGGTTTGATTCACACATCATAGAATTCAAGAGGTGAGTATCTACAAAGGATTGTAAGGTAGAAATGGCACCTAAGAAGGAAACTGTAGCAGGAATGAAGGGAAAGAAGAAGGTGGTTGAAGAAGAAGAGGAGATGGCTCCCGAAAGCAATTTTTCTGAAATGAAATATCTAGAGGGGGTTATCATAGGCCAGGAGTGGGATTATCACATAATAAAAAGTAAGGTGAGTGAGTACAATCACCGTACCATAGAGAATAAGAAGGAGCTCGATGCCTTACTAAACACAAAGCTCGATTCCTTACTAAACACAAAGACAAATAAACGCATGGTAAAATACATACCAAGTAATGATGATGATTTGGCAAGAAGCTCTTGAAGAAGATTAGAGTTTACCAACTATACAAACTCCCTTACTTTAGGAAGTATGAGCCCTTTTACCAGTGGCTCATGAGTAGAGTGCATGAAGATTTTTTCTACTTTGCGGGATGCGAGCAGAATTTCAGCCACGCTAATCTCCATAGTAATGGGATTGTAGGGCACAAGAGAAGATTTACGAGATGATTTAACATATAAGGACGCAATAGTGGAGACCAGAAAGGAGTTGGCGTACACAAAGGGTCCACGTGGTATGGACATTGATAAACTGAAGAAGTATCTAGTTGTACAAATAGCCACACATCTTGTTACAAAGTTAAATGACCAAGAAAGGTGGTCACAAGTGAACACCATGTGGCTGCATATTGCCAAAAAGATATATGAAGGGGTAGTCTACAACATCTCACGCTATATTGCAGAAACTATCATTGAGGAGGTGCACACAGGAGGAAATATCAGCTTTGGAGTTGTTCTATTGTCACTGGTGTTCATGGAAATCGGAGTACCCGATGGACCAAAGGAGAAGATATTGTAGTATCCCATGGAACACAAGTCACCTACAGAATGCTTCAAAAAGTAATTGTGTGAAGGATCCATGATAGAAAAGGTCAATAAAAGGGCTGAGAAATGGTACGATAGGCTCTACGTAGCCTTTGAAGAAGAATGGCACATCCCCAAGGACTTACCTTTGGTGGTTGGAAAGGTAGTTCAGTTCATTGTATACCAGCATTTTTGCATAACGTGGTTTTCCATGAAGGATGGATCATGGATCCCTTGGTGTAAGTTATCATATGCCTTCACAATAAGGTACTTCCAGGCATCAATACATAGGTTCTCAGACACGCGGTGACTTACATTCAACACGAGATAAGGTAGATTACAACTACCACACACTAAGGAAGAAATATGTGTATCAAGGTAGGGTGCATATATTGAAAGACTCATTTCAAATGTATTGATCATTAAACTAGTAAGTTTGGTTGTGGGAGATGTTGGAGCAAGTACTTGTATACCTCTAATTGAAGCCCAAGTTGGAAAATAACAAGTATGTGGAAGATGAGTTTGCACTTCTAGAACCACCGAAGGGTAAGCATACAATGGAGAAAATCCCAATGCCTAATCCCATAGAGCCAATTGAGGTAGAGGATGAGGAGGATGAGCGCGAAGATAGTGGTGGTTTGGATCATAGAGGTAGAAGACATCCCATGAATAAGGATGAAGCTAATCGCGCCACTACACCACCTCAATCACAAGAGGGGGATGATGAGGACTTAGATGCAGTCAAGGAGAGAACATATTTAAGAGGGTGTTCAGGAGAACAAGGACCCAAGGTGCTACTCCACAAATAGTGTGCAAATCACCTAAACTCTCTCCACATAAGGAGATAACCACGCAAAGGAGAAGGAAACTGAAGTTGAATGAGGAGGTGAAAGAGTCAAAGGAAAGCGTGCCTAATTCTCCTACACCTCTAGAGAACATAGAAGAACAAAAAGATGAGGAATTGAAGGAAGGAGAAGAGGAGGAAAATGGAATAGATGAGACAACTACAGATACCGCTCAGGACATGGAGACACAAGTCCCAAATCTGGAGGCTCAAGTTCCTAAGCAACCTAGGTCTAGAAGAGCAAGTGGTGAGCACATTCCACCAGCCATAGGTTTTCCAAAGGACACATGTAAAATTGTTAGTGCCCGTTTCTAGAGCATCTTTGACACAAAAAGTATTATATTGCTAGGAACTAATGGATGAAGATATGGCTACAGTGCACATAAGGAAACAATTATCATTTTCAATGTACACACACATGGTTGAGCCATATTTTGATGTGTGTGAGGAGTCGTGTGTATCAAGGAGGTTGAAGAAGACATCTCAGGCTAGACACATGACCGTAAAGCCTATTGTCATGTCAGATGAATAGGTAAGCAATGCATTGGTGAAAGTCTCAACAGAGGTGGCGAGGCGGAATATGGACAAGGCTGCCACAATTAGGGTACTCAGGGTAGAGATTAAAACTAAGGATGGAGAAATAGTGTGCCTAACATAGGAGAGAGACTTAGCACAGAAAAAGAACATTGTATTTATCAGAATCACAGAGGAAATTGGTGATAATGTTGTAAGGGCTAGGCCACACTTGGAGCCAAAGGTACCAAAGACATTTCCTTCAAAGAATACACTATGTAGGTACATTGGTGGACCTAGTGCTTGAAGATGAATCTCTGCGCATGCCAGCGCCAAAGGATCCAACACAAGAGGCAGAGTGAGAAAAGGCTTCAGTGATGTGAAAGATTACATCATATGAAGGATTGTTGAAGACACTGTTAGAAGAACGGAAGAAAGTAGACCAGGACTTGAACATCTGCACATCTCCAGAGGTGCTTATCAACATAAAGACCCTAGAGGAGAACAATGAGGTCCAAAAGTGATGAAGGACGAAACATTGGGCTGCACAAAAATATTTTCAATGGTTAAACAGAAGTGCAAGGCCCTAGAAGCCCAAGCACCACACAAGAATTGGCTGGAGGAGCTTGGGAAGCTCATTGCGTCAAAAAATGGATTTTAGAAGGAAGGATGACCTCAATGTCCAGCATTGTGTTGGTCTTGCAAAATGAAAAAGGGGAGATTGCGAAAGATGAACTAGAGTCCATTGTTGTGGACATACCAAAAAGAGCAGAGGAAGCACTTGTTGAGTGGTAGACCTTGGAGATTGAAATAAAACAATAATATCCTGAATTAGTAGTTCAGACTGAAGAAAAGACAACGAGTAAAAACATTATTTCCATTCTTCCATTCTTCTATTCTTTACTTCAATTTTAGAGATGACCATTATTAGGGTAACAATGAAATTAGTGTGGGGTAATGTTGATCAAAGAACACTTGATGAAAAGCACACAAGAAGTCCACGTGGGGAAGCGAGTCATATTCAAAGGTGTGAATGGATAGGGAGAACACACACGTGGAATAGAAGTTCAAATTTTTGGGACTTAGCCATTTTTTCTCATAAAGGTCTATTTTTAGAGATGGCGTGCAAAGCACACAAATGAGGCAAAGATGTGCGCACCATGCATTGGCTATTTTTGGAGGATTGGATACAAATCACTTTACATGGACACAAGTCGGAAATAGATATTCTTATCAATTAGCTAGTAGTAGTCTATTGTTAGTGCACTTGCATGTGTGGCTAGTTTTGTAACGGTGTGTGGCTATTAGTAGCATGCGACCTATTTTTGGAATGGATAAGTGGTGAAGGGAAGTTCCCACCCTTATATATATGTAGTAAACTATGTAATAGAGGGGGATCAAGATATACAGAGATATGTTGTTAAATCTACTACGTGCATACTATTGATATTGTAATGAAGCTTTTGTAAACTTATTGCATTGAATATAATGGAGGATATTGGCTGAATTTAAGTGTTAGTTTTGTGTGTATCTAAATCTAGTATGTTTTTGATCTCATCATGGTTAGTACTTAATTATGTTTTTCCTTAGATACAGATTTGGTATGCTCTGTAGAATGATGAGATAGTAATAGAACTATATATGTTAAGTCTCGTCATGCTAACATCCTACAATAACAACCCTAAAGAGGGACCTGGTACCTTTATGCGCTTCGGGTGAGCACTCAGTCTAGGCTGAGTGATGTGCCAATGCATATAGGGTTTCATTGGGTTTGTGCCACTAAATTCTAGGTTACATCACCACCTAACGAGAACTTATCCTCCCTCATACAATTCACATCTATAACCCCTTCTTCATGTCAACATTAGTTATATAAGTCCATCTTCCATCTTTCCCTCATTATCTTAAGTATGCCTAACTATTATTGGTTATGTATTGATTTTTATTATGGTTATAAGTGCATATCTTTATTTGGTCCCCTTTCATGTTTACCCCCAATCCATTCCAAAGCATCGATCCTATGTGCACTCATTCCTATGTTGAAGTGTCATCCATATATTTTGGTTGCTTCCATCGAGTCACACTCCTTCCCTAACTAATCGATCACATTTACTCTAATCTTAAAATCACACCTATCATATATTGTTACATCACAAAAATCTATGATATATCATCCATTTCTAATCTAACAACTATCTATCCATATCCATCACATTTGTATATGCATCATGCCTAATATATCATCACATCACATCATATTTAAACATCCATGTTCTACTCAAGTATCTAGTCCATATATATCATCATAAACAAGCACATCTGTAATCATAATCTAACATCTAAATCACAGGTAAAGCATAATAAAATCATTACATAACAAATAATAAATCACAACGAATTCATATATTTCCATCAAAAGTGTTTACATATAGGATAGGCCTCAATTGGGCTCTATCTCAAAATTATATACATTAAAAATCTCCATCACCAAAATATCCACCCACTACATGGTGTATTGAAGATCAAACAACCTAAGCATGGACCCCTGCTCTCCTGGCATGGGAGTGTGTCATCCTACCTTCCCACCATCTGGTCCCTCATTGGGACCTCCATTATTGAACCCTATCCATTGGTGTTGACATTGATGTCAAGTGTAATTGATGGAAAAGCAATGAAAGGTGAAGTGATACCTTATATGGGGCATGATGGTTGATTGGTAATGAGTTCATGATGGTTCCGAGTGCTATGTAGGCTTGGTTGGTGAAGTGAGAGTCTAGTGAAATCATTGAAATGACTGGTATGGCTTGAACATATGTGTCACATGTCAGGTATGATGGTTTCATCATGACAACAAGCTCTTACGGGGTGTATCAAGTCATCTCGGTGGAAGTCTCAATTCAAACTAGCCCATTTAGGCTTGTTTTTGGCACTTGATGAGGTGTGAATATTTTATGAAGGTATTAAAATGATCATAGGATCATGGGAGTAGTCTTATAATAGCTTCTACAACATGTGTGAGCAAAAACAAGGCTCAATTTAGCTCCTGGAGTCAAAATTCAAGAATGCACAGAAAGTGACTTTGAGAACTAGAAATGTTTGCTAAGGAAAATGAGATTGGTTAGAGATTCATAGGAAAACCTATGGCTAACCAACACCTATAATGTGTAGAGGGGTGTCTTTTAGTGCTCCATGTCAAATTTCATCAGATTCTAAAATGGGGATTTTGAGTTATTCAAGTTTTTCTAAGACTGCCTTCTTGAAAAATGAATTTTGAGGTGCCTGGATTCTTAGCATTAAAAAAAAATATCCCTCTTCAGATAAACCATAGTAACAAATTTTTTAGATAACTCCAAGCCTGAGTTATTTCAAAAAGAATTAGGGAAATTGGACAAGGAACAAGGAAGTTATGAGTTTTTTTCTACCAATGTTTTCTCCCTTTCAGGGCTCCTTGAGTTGAGAGGCTCAACATGAGTGTTATGACTCTAATCATGTGTGCAACATATGGTAACACCTCATAAGCATATAAAATCCTTTCTAAGAAAAAATTATGATTTTATTACATATCAGAGTGAACTGTGCTATGTAGGCATGTTGTGTTTGGCAAAGCTAGGTCTAAACAGTTATACTTTATAATCTTCAAGATTGCATTCCTTAAGTGGAAGATGTTGGGAAAATTTCTTCATAGTTTATGATTTGTTGCTAACCTTCCATAGAAGAAAGATAACATGTTGAAACCTCCAGTTTCCATGGTAAAGGGTGAGATCTCTCCTAGTGTGCAAACTCACTCAAAGGTCATGCATGGTGTGTCTAGGGAAAACATCAAACCAGTATGAATGTTTTCCTTCAATGGCTTGTGACTATATCAAATAAGTCTTAAGCATGTTTTGACTACATTTTTGGTGAAATGTGAGTGCAATTGAACACCTAAGTAAGTGCAAAGGTGCAAATTAAGAGGTTCAAGTTTAAAAACTAGGTAATGAGTGTCTTGCACAATCTTGAAGTGACAAATCAACCTCATTCAAATGATGAAAGAACAGATCATGACCCTTTGGCTGAGAGAGTGAAGCTTCAAGATAATGATGCTGACCCAAAATTTAAGTACATTGTGAAGATTCTCATATAAACCCTATCAAGTTACCTTTTCACCACTGTGTATTATTTTTGTGAATTTTTGGAGCATATGAAGAGGTTTCAAGATTTAATATTGCTTAGAGAAGATGGAGGTTAATGCCATGAAATTGTAGAAGAAAGAGTTTTCAAAATTCACTCAGAAATGAAGGATAAATCATTATTTTACTCCTCTCAGGATATCATAGTTATCAAAACCCTGATCTAGGGTTTCGCATGAGAAATTTTCTTGATGCACTCAACTCCTCCAACTGAAATCCACAAAAATTTGAGGATGCTCTGTGCCTAAAGAAAACGAAGGTGTTAAAATAAAATTTTAAATTTCATCAAGGGAGTAAAGAGATATCTCTAGCAGAAAAACCAAAGGTCGTGCTCAGGTCATAGTTTGACAATATAAAGATTGTTTCTTCATTTCAAAGAATAATTCATGAAATAGAGCTCATAGTTTTCAATGATTCAAACATAATGGAGGTCAAACAAGTGTTAAGGATTGATTTTTTTCTTTGTGAGGATCTCATTCAATGAAATAAGGACTTCATATTAGTATACAACATTTCCTCTGTGAAAAAATGGGAATGTTGGTACAAGTGTAAGCTAGTTTAATCTTTCTTGCTCGAATTGAAAGTTCTTTTGAAGGAGGAAAAATTCCATCCATAAGGTCAGTGTCATACAAGTTTCTTTCATTGCGAAGAAGAAGACCAAAATTTATCTTTTGGCTTGTCTTGTTTTACTAAAAATGAAACACCTATTCCTCAAGTTCACAAAGGAAAGTTGAAAGGTCATGAGTCATAGTTGGTGCTCGAAGTTGAAAGAAGAATTTGAAATGCCTTGAAAGTGAAGACAAAAACAATGATGGTTTTGAATCTTGTGAAGGAAAAAGTGCTTATCTTATGCATTCAAAGTAAGAAATCTTGGTCTAACAAGGGAGAATGTAATAAAGACACGAAGTTGAAACAATGTGCACTTTGAATACCTTGATCTATTGAGTGAGAAAGTAGTAAAATAGGAGACATAACAAAAAGAAAAATGAGTGCACTTAGGTGACATAGAGAGAAGACTATGATAAAAATAAAATTATGAGTGAAGGCTAGAAAAGACCTTACAAGTGTGTGAAAAAGAAAGGTAGAGGACTTAGATATATAAAATAGAGACTGAAATGTTGAGAATAGGTGTGAGAGAGATATGACGGCAATTAGTGCATGAAAAAAAAGTGACAGTGTTCAAAAGAATGAAGTGAAGAAGTAAGCTACGGGAAATGGAAGAATAATATCGAGAGGATAAAGTACGAAATCCTAAAAAGATGATATGAGCTACTGCAAATACTTCATAGGAATGTGCTAGGAATAAACATCTATGTTCTTGACTGTAAAAAGATGCAGAAATCATAAGACTAGGTGAATGGTGAATGGAAGAATAAATTGTGCTAGCAAGGTGATCATGATCAGTTGAGTAAGCAACAAGAAGATAAATGATCAAGTTGTAAGATTGTTAATGTATTTTCCTAAGTGGGTACTTGGGTGATAGGAGTAGATGTTCCTTGCAAGTTGCAACTTGCTAAATTAGCCTAGTGGGTGCTTGACAACCTTCAAGTGGGTGCTCAACCAAATTGGAAATCATTGTATGTTAAGAATGGGTGTTCTTAATAAAAGTTTTGATTTCAAGTGGGTTTTCTCCCTCTAATGGTTTCCCACTATAAATTTGGTGTCCTATTTAATTGTGTCCTTACATGCACCTTATTTGTGTGTTCGTGATTTTATTGGTAATTATATTAAAGAAGTTTTAATAGTTGTTAATTTAATCAGCAATGATTCACCCCCCTCTTAGTGTTTGTGATATACAACATCCATCGTGTCTCAGGATGCATCAAGCTAGTAGTGCTCCTCGAAGCCGCCTGTCATACTGATCTCCCCAATCTCCTCTCTCTGGCTAAGTGTGTCACATATTGCGGCACCTCGGACATTCTAGTCATAACTATATACTTGTAATAGTGAGCCTCCTCACTCAATGTTTTGTATAACTCTATAGATATGGTTCTATGTGGTGCCATCTAACTAGCTCCCTACGAGGCTCCCTATGCCCCACTTTCGGACTTTGTAATGACTATATATCCAAGATCTCCATATCTTGCTCGATACGCCCTCTCTACCTCCTATAGTGGTCTCATTGTTAGATTTCCAAGTCTCTCTCCTAGTGTATGGCATCATGCTCTTGGCGCACCCCCACTATATCTTGGTGTGCTACATCTCTCTCCTACTATATCGCATCTAACTCAACTTTGTAATCCACATTTGTGGTTTCTCCTCCATCTTTGTCCCCTCTATCGCAAGGGTGTTTCCTCCTCCACTCATGTTGGAACCACATCCTCCTCCTCATCCACACCTACCCACACCCTATCCTTAGTTGCCATGGTGGCTCACTAATGTGTCCACCACTTTACATATCCCTCACTAACGTCTACATCATCATCATCATCCCATAGATCTCCCTCCTCTTCTAATGGGTCTGTTATCACTAGGTTGGGTAGATCCTTCTCGGTCTCGTCTCACTGAATCTAACGAGTGCCTCGAGTCACTATTTGTATCACTCCAAACTACCTCCTAACCCACGAGAATTGTACCATCTCTATCATATCAGGTCTTCATCCCTGTATCCATCTCACTCTCCTCATACCCACCAACTACGCAGATTCCTCTGCGGTTATGCTAGGAAATACCTGTAGGGCCTCCATCTAACATCCTCTATCTCTAACCTCCCTAATCTCTCTGCATACCACTCCTCATTGCATTAACCTATCTCCCCATGCACCTAATCTACGGGCCATCTCATGAATCGACCGCAAGTTCAATATGATCTCCAATCACCCACAACAATCCTAGTGGATGCACTATCGTTATATCAAGTATATACCCAAGTAATGTAATAAAAACCCCACATCCATGTCTCGATCTCCATCCTAATATATACATCCTCATCGCGTATTAAACTTATATTAGCAAAACATACCCGAATTCAAATAATTTCCCATGCTCCACAATATCTATGACCACTCTGATAAAGCCCATGGAAATTGGGCCTCACACGAGTTAGGAAGTGCATAGCACGAGATGGCCATCATCACTAAGAAAATCAGTCATTATCCCAATGTGGCTATGTCATATCTAGTCTCAATATGAAATTCCCTAATACAAATGTAATTTATGGGGCATCCACCTGCAAATAACCATGTCGATACTCCAAGCCTCCTTTCTATTGTGATAGGTATTATAGGATCTCCTTTGATTGGTAGCCTCAATATGCGGTACATCATCTAGTGTCACTATCATTTCTTCCGTCCCGAACCAAAACATGTTGGTCCTAGGATCCCATCTCTCCACCAATGCAATAATCATCCATGTGTCCCTATGAACTCTCTAATAGTGGAAAAATCCACCCAATCCAACTACATATAATTTATTCCACTTAGCCTACATCACATCTGCTCGGATCTTCTCCATCGTGATCGGGACCCTGTCTCTCAGGTAAAGTGTGTCTCTGTCCTACAAAACCCATCACACTAACAAAAATCATCAACATCCATTAAAAAAATCAATCATTTCCAACTAAAATGTCCTAACTCTTTCCTAGTTGACGTCGACCATGTTCGGGTTGATATCATTGTACCCTAGGTTTACATTGACCCGATTCGGGTTGATGTCGCTTTGCCTCAGTCGACGGTGACCCATCAAGGTGTCGTTAAGCGGCCCTTGACACCCATGAATAATCCATGGAATAAAATAAAATAAAAATAAAAACAAATAAATAAAATGTAGCTAGGGTTTTAAACATACCTCTCTCCGTGTCCACTAGCATTTCCTCCCTCCTTTAATCACCTTCATTACTCTCAAATAGCATATTTTTATGCCTCTAGGCTCTCGATTGTCAAATTCGTGTAGAAAAAATGAGCACTGGTTAGCTGACTTGGCCACTTTTATAATCGCACCACCAGCATTCATTGTCGATTCGCTAATCATTGTCAATCCCCTCCCAATCGCGTCGACATGTTATGATTGTCATCAAATTGGCCTATTTTTAGTAGTTATCACCTATTTTCTTTCATCTTATATGCTCTTTCTTTCATAAATTATCTTTTCTTACACTTCTTTCTTGTAGCACACTATCACTTGCCTTGTGTGGCTTGCCTATTTATCATCACTCTTAAAATATTGCCTTTACGGGCATCTTTGTGTTCAGAGGCTAGAAGGCACCATTATTTTATCCTAATTCACTGTTATGACCATATTTTATTTTCTATCCCACCAAGATGTAAAATGCCTTGATTCCTCATGTATGAAAAATATCGCATTTTATTTATCCTCGCATTTATTTGCACATATTTTGGTGTATGCCTTTGACCTATTGGTCCCATGGCCTAGACATCCATTTGAGTGGATTCCCATTGATTCCCTCCATATCCCGAGTGGTTTTCATTGACTCATAGGTCCGTATGAAATTTCCATCATATCCATTGAGACCGTACTTTGTTCCCTATCAAAGTGATTCTAAAATCACCACCATATTGTACTTCTTGTGTTTATCCTTCTCCTCTTGGTCCCTTATTTTTTCTCATCTTTTCCATCCTTTATATTTTTCATCTATCTCTTTCAAACTCGTGATTGACTCCCTTTCATTTCATCGATCCCTAGTTTGAGGGGAACACCTCATCAATCATCTATCATCACTTCTTGTTTTTTTCACGTGGTTTCCTTTCTCAAACCACTTGAAAAATAGGAGAAAATATAGACACCAATTTTTGGTATCGCTAATCCCTCACCCCGCATTCACTCTCCTTGTCATCATCGCATATATATCTCTCTTCCTAATTAAATTCCCTTTCCCTCCTAGATTCTATTTTAATTATCCACCTTAATTTTACCTCTTAATCACACCATTAATTTATCTTCCCTAAGCATCCTTAATCACCCTTAATTATCCCTAAATCATCCCCTAATATTTTTATTCTCCCTAAAGCATCCTTGTTATTTCTAAGCACCCAACCACCCTCATTTAATAATTTTACCTCCCCCTTTCCTTTAATTAATGTTTTCCACCTCTCACCTACGCTCTTATCCTCCCTAGGTAACCCTAGCTCACATTTACCTCCCAAAACCCTAATCCTACTTCATAAAGGGTCTTTGTCTCAATCTTGTCAATATTCCACCACCCAAATAGATGGACTACCCCGTTGACCCTATAAATACAACCATACCCTCCTTCTTCTAGGATGCAAATTTGGAGAATTTGATCTTTCTTGTGATCTTTCCTTCATTTCTTTCTCATCTTTGCAATTGTTGTCACCATCTTGGAGCTACTTTAGAGATCTTGTGCTTCACCCTTGGAGATTTTAAGTCCTCTCTCTCTCTTGCATGTTTGGGTCCACACTTTCCATTCCATCACTTTTCGTCCATCAGTCATCCCGAGCCCTGTCTCTACATTTTCTTATCTTCATTCCCATCTGCAAATCATCATTTTCACCCATATTTTTCCATCAAATCCTAAGATCACTCTCGGTCATTATCGACCCTATCCGATCACCATCGACTCGAGTTCCCATTTTTGGCTTTCTGTCATTTTTTCTTCTAGTCATTTGTTATCTAATCCCAAAACCTTCCACGTCCTCCAATATTTCTATTATGCACACGTGTAGATTTAGATATCATCTTCATCATATCCAAGTCACCATCGACCACTGTCATTAAATTTCTTATTCTTTAATTTTCTTATATCCTTGCTATCCTTATTCAAATCTAGACATTTTCGCATCATTTCGGTCATCACAGTTGTCATCCCAGTTCAAATCAACTCCAGATTAGGATTCGAGAGGCCTTTTAGGTCCACTTTTCTACTTTTTCTTCTTACACCATCCTTGTCACCATTGATTATGCTCTGCAACCTCGAGTTCTTGCTATCGACCCACCTAGTTTTGATTTGGTTTGCATTTACCTAGATCATATCTATATTTTACTTTATCTCGTTGCATTTCGAGATCTCTATTTTATCTCAAATTATGTTACATCCTATCATTTATTTATCACTTACTTTATTTGTTTTTATCAAAAAGTGGGTTGACATCCATCCTAGGAAGTTTTCACTTTTTGGGACTGACTTCGTCAGGCAACCCACCCTCCTATCTACTAATCCATTTTTTTGGTTGTGTAGGTCATCTCTCTCTCTCTCTCTCTCTCTCTCTCTCTCTCTCTCTCTCTCTCTCTCTCTCTCTCTCTCTCTCTCTCTCTCCCCTACTAGTACCTTAAACCATCTCGTATTGGAGTTTCTTATTTTATTTGTTTCCATTTCACTAATCTAAAACGGGGATGAGAAAATGGTTGAACAATATTGATAGTCAAATGAAAATGATATCTATAGAAATAGTAAAGAGGATAAATCTAGTAACAACTCCTTACCCACAACCATACTTTTTGGTTGATTCATTCAAGGAAGAGACATCATGTATGAATCGACTATTTTTCCTACCCTATTCAATCAAATCATTTAAAGAAGTGGTGGTATGTGATGTTAGACCACCTGAATTTATGTGATGTACTTCTTATATAACCACACATGTGGGATCATCATGGTGTCTATGAGGTAAGGACCTAGGAGTTTCATAATGAATCTAGGTCATAAGAACTACCGCATCCCAAAGGTAGCCCCTACTAAATTAGTGGCCTTGATCAGTGCAAAATAATGTCATAAATTTATTTCTCGAACTAGGACCTTTGTCCCACTCATGATTTGGCTTAAGGACAAGAAAAAGGTTGCATCAACTACATGATAAATCCCACCAATCCAAACTATGTATTTAAATTATATGGATAAGATGGTATCTCAATACGCAGATGTATTCTTACCACTAACTAGTGTACCTTTGCATTTTTAATTAAATTAAGCAATTAAATTGGTCCCTAGAACACTATTCCCATATGGACTACTATATAGACACTTAGTAATTGAGAATGAATAGATCAAGTGTTAGATTCAAGAGCTGATTCAAAAGTGGCATATTTGACTAAGTACATCACATTGTGGGAGCCTAATTGTTCTTATGTGAAATAAATATGGGACACGGTGGCCTTGCATTAACTATTGATCCTTAAACAAAATCATAGTAAAGAAATGAATCTTTCATGGATTAATGACCTCTTGTACCAACTTAGGTGATATAATTTCATCACAAAAATCAATATGAAATCAATGTACCACCAAGTTCCCATCAACCTTATAGATATCTATAAAATTACATTAAATATAAGCATGGATTGTTATAATGTTTGGTCATGCATTTTGGGCTAAAAATGAACATGCAACATACATGAGGATGTTAAATGAAATACTATAACCATTCATTGATTCATTCATGGTCATGTACCTAGATGACATTCTTATCTTTAGTAAGACATGGGAGGAGCACGTTCAACATGTCCAATATAGTATTTAGACCATGAGTAAGCACAATCTCTATGCCAACATAGATAAGCACTCCTTTGGCATGGAGAGTATCTAGTACTTGGGATACATCATTAACAAGGATGGTGTGCATGTGGACCAGGAAAAGATCCAAGTCATCTAAAACTGGTGACACCAAAGACCATCACTTTGAACTCAAGTTTTTGGGACTAGCCAACTTCTATCGTAGTTTTGCAATTGGTTTTTCTCACATTGTATGAAATTTCAATTAGGTGACATATGGAGGAGAGAAAGTGAAATTCATATGGACAAAGGCATAATAGAAGGCATTTTCATGAATGAAGGAGAGAATTTGTTCAATGTTAGATTTGGTTTTACCAAATCTACAATAGTCATTTGAGATAGATACAAATGCTTTAAAATAGACACTTAGGGTAGTCCTCACCCAACATGGGCATCCGGTGTCATGTCATAGTGAGACCTTCTTTGACATAGTGTGTAGGTACCTGACATATCCTACAAATAGTGGAAGCACTACATTATGGGAAAATAAACTATCATACACATAGATCATAAGCCTTTGTAATTTATGTAGACTCAAGGAAAGTTATGAAATGATCATCATCATAGGTGTTCCACCTATCTGAAATAGTTTGATCACAATATATTTATGGGAAATGAGAATGACAACTGAGTTATTGGTTGTTTGAGTTGACCCCAATCACTTCTCTAAAAATAATCCTTGACTCATGTGGGCATGAGAAATTAGAGTGGCCTCAATTGTACAAACATGACCCTAAGTTTTCTGACATCTATCAAAGTCTAAGGGATGGAAAAAATGTTCCAAACTATCATTTACATGAAGGGTTTAATTCCTCATGGGACACCTCTATGTTTTTGCAAAGAAACATCACAAATTGATATGGAAGTCTCACTCCAATTGGGTTACATGTCACTTTGTAGTAGATAAAATAGTGGTAGTCTTGTAGAAATATTTCTACTAAAGAAATATCTACTATGATGTAACTAGATACATCATACCCTGAATAGCATGTGTGATTTCTAAGCCATCCAATTAAAATTAGGGACCTTATACCCATTTTCCAATTCAAAGAATATGTGGAATTTTGTCTCAATAAATTTCATGTCATGTCTCTCTTCAACTAGGCATGGCCATGACTATATTTGTGTGTTGGTTGACAAGTTCTCAAAAATGGTAATATTAACACCTTACAAGAAGACAATATCAATAAAGGAGACTGTAAATTTGTTCTTTGAGCACATTTGGGCTCATTTTGGTATTCCAAAAATTATTGTGTCGTATAGGGATTCTAGGTTTTTCGGGGCATTATGGTATGAATTGTGGTCCATGATGGATACCTAGCTAAACAAGTCCACTACATTCCACCCTCAAATCGATGGGAAAAAGTATGCATCCATATGATTGTGCATTTCCTTCATATGTATCACTCTAAACATCCACACACATGGGATAACATTATTGTGTATGTCTCACATAACAACAATTGTTCTTCATATATTTATGGGACATACTCCATTTCAGGTATGTCTCATATTTCATCCATTGCATCTCATTGATGTATCATTTCCCTTCATGTTAGAAGAATAATCTGCCCATATGCAAAAAATAATTAGATAAGGAAACAAAATTTGTAGAAATAATTCAACATATTCAAAGCAACAATCATGAGATTTTGGAACAATCCAATTAGAATTACAAGCAACATCATGATGCCCATTGGGTTCCTCATCAATTCCAAGTGGGGGATAAGGTATGGCTACATCTCCAGAAAGAGAAACTCTAGGGTCTATATAGTAAAATCATACCTATGTGATATGGGCCATACATAATAACCAAAAAAATGGTTAGAATGCATTTGATGTCAATCGTCAACCCTACCTCATGTGGTATCCAATTTTCAATGTTAAGGTACTCCATCCATATTTTCCTCCACTCTTTGATACATAAGACATTGGAGAACAAATACAAAGAAAAATTTGAACCTGGACTATGTGAAATCATTGAACTTTGATAAAATCATAGATAGGGTGGTCAAGGATATGAAACATCAATAGTTAACACTTTATCAAGTAGTGAAGGCATGGTAGATGACATACCAAGGGAAGTGGTTCATGAAGACCTAGATTGAGAATTCATTTCCACACTTGGTCCAAAATTTAGGAGAAATGGGCCCCATTTCTTCTTAAGGAAAAATAAATTTTCCATAACAGAATTCTGAAAAGCTATTTTTGGTAAGTCCTGAAAATCTATTTTAGCAAATTTTCAACATCTTTTAATATTTTGTAATTTTGAGTCTTAAGAGCATTTATAAAGTTTGGATGATTGAAGTGATAAAAAATTATAATTTCCATCAAAATTTCCCTTTCAAATTTCATTTCATTCTCTTTCTAACAGTTCATGTCGTTTGTGAAATGGGTTAATGAGCTAGGAGATATGACCCCGACAAGGGGCACTAAATAAAATAATAGTAATAATAGGATAGATTTTATATTTTTCCACTTTTATCTTTTCAAATCCATCCCTAAGGTGGATATGAATGGTATACATGTAGGATTACCTTTTGGTTCCCATTTAAAACCCTTTATATTCTATTTTTAGCAGTTCTTTTCATATTCTCCTTGTATAGCTATAAAGCAACTTGTTTTGAATAAGATATAGATCTTCGCGGATACATATCTCTTATGGAGTTTTCCTATTTTAATAAATTTTTAGTTGTAATGAAATTAGTTTGTGTTTAATGTGTGCATGTATACTTTGCTTAATGCTAAATCAAATGAAGCAAGAACTACCACCTAAAATAGTTCTACAATTTAGCTAAAACAAAGCATAAACACCATCATGATAAGAATTAAACAAGGGTTAGATGCTAGCATTCATCAATACAAACTTTGAAACTAACAATGCTAAATATCTAAACTCCTCTATTCTCTAACAACAAATAAATGAATGGACCTAAGTAAGCTCCATGGCTATCAAAATAGTTGTCCTCAATGCTCCAAGAACCTAGGAATGGGGGCTAATCAAAGTTGGGCTACAAGACCCTTTTGACACCTCCCATATGACCCAAGCACTTTAAGAAAGAGGCTTAACTCTTCAAGATGATGAACTCTCAAAAGGGCAAGGTGCAAGCTCTTAGTCTCTTTGCTATATGCTTTGCATTTTCTCTCTTAGAAAGTTTAGGTGTAAGTAAAAAGGTAGGTGGAGGGCTCTTTATATAGCCCAAAGGATAAAGGATTCAACACATTCTCATGAATGTGGGATAAAGGTAAAACATGATTAGGAATGGATAAGGTTGCTTTATTAAAGGTAACCTTACTTTAGAAGGGTTTAATACATGTTTAACAAGTCATGGGAGTTGGGGGGTATTTTAATTAATCAAAGGTGATTAATTAATAGGTAAGTGTTTATATAGAAGCCAATTAGAAGAATATTAGTGTGATTTAGGCTATTAAAGGGGATTAAATCAATTAAATATTGATTTATTGGTTAAATGGAAGGGAAATATAATTAATTAATAATAATTAATTAGTCTAGGTAGAAGGGGCGATTCATTAACGGAAGGTCGTTAATTAGGGTATTTGTTGGATAGGCAACTTAATTAATTAGCTTAGTGTAATTAATTAATGATGATATGCGGGAAAATGAGTGCTTTTGATGATATGTCATTGATTTGCGAGAAAGGGGATAATTAGCACAATTTAAGTATTTAAATTGCTTGGGCGTAATTATGGGTGTCTACATTTGCCCCTCTTTGGGGTGGCATAAGTGATGCCACTTCAAAGATAGTAGACAAAAGATATTATGAAGAGATGGAAGAAAAATTAGTAGGAGGGAGAGATGCCCCTCGAGTGTCGATGGGGGATGATAGAAGAACTCGATCGACGATCGAAAAAGGTCAGAAGTAGGCAGAAGAATGGGGACGAGGCAGGATGCCCCGAGGAGAGGGAGAATTAGGGGTGAAAGGGAAGTCATGTAGAAGAAATATGGATGAGGGGAGAGAAGAGCTTAGCCTCTAGTTGCTTATTTGTTTGGAACAAATTTGATGTCATCATATTGCCATAGGAACTACATCATCGGTCCTTATGAAAAATATAAGCATATGACAAAGGTAGAATGACATGAAAAGCCATACTACGAACAATTGTCCATTGCTGAAAGTACCAACTCCACGCAACATACAATAATGCAATGCAATACGAGAAGGAAACAAGCTCATATAACAGGGAAAACAAGTACGAACGCACATATCTAACCCAACAATGGTCAAGATAGTTGTACAAATGTTTTGTTATCAGTGCTGAAGAGATCCACAAGTTCTTAATCGATTTGACAAGGGTTAAAAATGATGCCCAAGCAAGGATACATGCAAGGGGAAATGAAAATGGAAATGGGGTCCATGAAAAGCATTTGTGCGTTAACGAAACAACACCAGTGCAACCAAAAGTGCCCCAGTAGCAGATTTAAGCAAGCAGCTAGCTTTTGTGAATGGTTGTGAAACCAGTGATCCGCGAGTCATATTAATCGGGGAAGATGTGAGACAAACCAACAGGATATGGAGAAAATACCATGCGCAAGACACAAGTTTCAGCCGTAAGAAGCAAGTTACCATTTTGTAGGGTGTTTTACTTTTTAGAAATTTTTTGAAAAATTTTGCCTTGTTTTTAGATTTTTTTGAGATATATATATATATATATATATATATTGTTTTTGTTGTTTTCTCGAAACAATGTTCTATTGTTTTTTTTTTGTTCAAAACAATTTTCTATTGTTTTTGTGTTTTTAACAGTTTTCCAAAGCTATGTGCAGGTAACCAAGAAAGCATGGATGCCCCCAGCATTAGGTGGGGAATATACAAGGGCAGAAGCCACGTGCTTATGAACAAGAAGGTGAATTCATTGAGTTGCCCCCAACGTAAGATGGGAAATAACGAAAGACCACGTCCCTTACAGACGAATAGAAGAAGGCAAAGCCGGATCAAGGCTAGACTAGATGGTGTGCACAAGGAAACTCGAAGGTAGAACCAGGTCCAGGACAAAGACAACTACCCTTCTAATACAGAATGCTTGTGAACAACGAATCCTCCCGAGGCGCCGGAAACCGGTTTTCACCCAAGGACTTGTCCAAAGTGCCACAATTGCGTGGTTTTCACTAGTGGACGACCTGTTTTCTCTTTTTTTTTTTTTTTTTTTTTGATTTTTGATTTTTTTTTGATGTTTTTATATTTTTTGTGATTTTTATGACTTTCTTGTGCCATGTTTAGGCATAAAACCTCTTAAGATGCATGGAATTCATGGGCTCCTGAGCTCATCACCATTGGGGTGAGCCAACTTGTATGCCCCTGTGCCATACTTGGCAACTATGACATAGGGTCCTAACCAGTGTGGTTCGAACTTCCCTTTCTTTTCTCGCTCTGCTCTGGTGTTGAACTGGTTCTCCTTCATAACTAAATCACCCACCTCAAACTGGCGAGACATGATTCTCTTGTTGTAGTTGCGGGAGATTCTGTGTTGATATACTTTCAGGTGATTAAGAGCGCGGATGCACCTCTCATCCAGGAGCTCTAACTCAACCAATCTTGCCACTCGGTAATCTTCATCCTTATCCAAATAGTCCCGAAGAGAAATTCGCAGGGATGGGAGTTCAATCTCTAAAGGGATGATAGATTCTATCTCGAACACGAGGGAATATGGCGTCGCACCCGTAGGAGTGCGAATTGATGTTTGGTAGGCCCAGAGGGCTGGGTGGATTTGTAGGTGCCAGTTTCGACCGGTTTTGCTAACCATCTTCTCCATTATCCTTACCAAAGTCTTGTTTGTTGCCTCATCTTGTCCATTACCCTGAGGGTAATATGGCGTGGACCATTTCAATCTGATTTGGAACCGTTGGCAAAGACCTTTCACAATTTTGTTCTTAAATGACTTCCCATTATCTCATTGTGATAATGGTCTTGAGGATACCATATTGGCAAATAATGTGATTCATGATGAATTTAGAAATCTGTGCTCCTGTGACATAGGTTAAAGGGACAGCCTCCACCCATTTTGTGAAGTATTCTGTAGCTGTGATGATATGTGTATGACCATCAGATGAGGTAGGAGTAAGCTTCCCTATTAGATCAAGTCCCCACTTGGAGAATGGCCACGGGGTAGTGATTGGTTGCAATGGTTGCGATGGAGCATGGATGAAATTTCCATACTTTTGGCATAGCACACATTTTCTAACATAATTACAACAATCAGTTTCCATGGTGGGCCAATAGTAACCTACTCTTAACAGTTTCTTAGCCAAGACCATTCCGTTTGTATGTGCTCCGCATACTCCTTCGTGTACTTCTTTAATTGCTTGGATTGACTCCGACACATCCAGACAACGTAACAGATTCCCATCGTAGCCACGATGATAAAGTGTACCTCCTAACAGGGTGTAACGGGCTATTTGGCGAATTAGGCTCTGCTTTTCAGAGCGGGAGATTTCGGGAGGGAATGTACTGTCCTTAAGATAGGTGAAAATGGGTTCATACCATGGTGAATGGGGACCAACAACCTCACAAGCCAAGCAAGATTCTGGCATGTCATACGCGGGATGGCGTAGATTTTCTACGAAGAATGGCATATCATTGTTCCCTGGTGGAATACGAAGCATAGATCCCACCGTTGCCATAGCATCTGCCGATCTATTCTGTGCTCTTGGGATTTGCTCAAAGGTAATGCGCACAAAATACTCCTTCAGAGTTTCCACCAACTTCTTATAAGGTATGAGCTTGTCATCCTTAACTTTATACTCATCATTAACTTGTTTGATGATTAGCTGTGAATCACCTACAACCTTCACATGTTGAATATTCCACTTGATGGCTAGCTTCATCCCTGCAATGAGTGCTTCATATTCCGCAATGTTGTTCATGTAAGGGAAGGCCAGGCGGAAAGCTTGTGGTATAGGATCACCTGAAGGAGTAATAAGGACCACTCCTGCACCTGAACCATGAAACGTAAAAGATCCATCAAAATGTATCTACCATATGATAGATTCTTCAATGTAGAGCAAAGATGCATCTGGAAGATCCAGACTCAAAGGTTCTGTGCTTTGCAAAGGTGCTTCCGCTAGCTGGTCAACAAGTACTTGTCCTTTAATTGATTTTTGATGGACAAATTCTATATCAAACTCACTGAGTAGAATGATCCAATTAGCCATTCTACCTGTGAGGGCAGGTTTGGACAACAAATACTTGAGTGGGTCGACCTTGGATATGAGCTTGGTCTTAGTATTTAGCAGGTAATGGCGAAGTTTCTGAAAGGTAAAAACAACAGCCAAGCAAGCCTTCTCAATCTGAGGATAATTACATTCATAGGCGATGAGGGTGCGACTCAGATAGTACACTGCTTTCTCTTTATGGCTAAGGTCATATTGGGCGAGCAGTGCACCAATAGCATATTGCGTAGCGGAAATATAGAGCAAAAGTGGTTCTCCTAGGAGTGGGAGGCATGAGGATAGGTGGATTAGCCAGGTACTGTTTAAGCAAAGCAAAGGCTTGTTGTTGCTCAGGTCCCCAAATGAAAGTGATGTCCTTCTTAAGCAAATGAGTGAATGAGTGACATTTATCTGCAAGCTAGGAGATAAAGCGACGAATGGCTTGAATTTTCCTCGCAAGCTACGCATTGCTTGATATTCTCAGGTGGAGGCATTTCTGTGATGGAAGATACTTTAGCAGGGTCTACCTCAATACCTCGTCTTGACACGATGAAGCCTAATAGTTTCCTAGATAACACACCAAAGACACACTTCTTTGGATTTAGCCTGACTTTGTATTCACGTAGGCATTCAAAGATACGCTGCAAAATGATAGGATGTTCCTCTCTTGTTTTGGACTTTCCCAGGATGTCGTCTACATAGTCTTCCATGATGTCATGAATCATATCGTGAAATATTACTGTCATGGCGCCGATAAGTTGCTCCCGCATTCTTAAGGCCGAATGGCATCACCTGATAACAGAAGGTGCCCCAAGGAGTTGTGAAAGCTATTTTGTGTTGGTCTTCCTCAGCGATCTTAATTTGATTATAACCCGAAAATCCATCCATAAGTGATAGCATTTCATACCCTGCGGTTGAGTCAACAATCATGTCAATGTTGGGCAATGGAAATTCATCTTTAGGGCAAGCTTTATTGATGTCCCTAAAATCTATGCAAATTCAGATACCAATAGGTTTCTTCTGGACAGGAACAATGTTCGATATCCATTCAGAATAATCAATTGGCCTGATGAATCCTGCTGCAAGTAACCTTTCCAACTCTTCTTTAACTAACAAGGCCACTCTTGGGTGCATCTTTCGAAGCTTCTGTTTGATAGGCTTAGCGTCTGCGTGCACAACCAAGTTATGCATGACCAAAGTTGGATCTAAGCTGGGCATGTCTTTGTAAGACCATGCGAACACATCAATAAACTCTTGCAGTAGCATAGTGAACGTCTTTTGTTCTCTGGCTGAGAGTGATGCTCCTAATTTTACTATCTTGGGATCTTCTTCAGTACCAATATTAACATCAATGGTTTCTTCAACTAACAATTTTGATAAATTCTCCATACGCGTGGGATCGGGAGGTAGGTTGAGATCTTCATCCAAGGATGTCTCTACGAGATTTTCATCCTTGGCGTGGTCACTTTGTTTGTCCTTTGATTTTCTTATTTGTTTGTCAGCCAATGCCTCAAAGAGGTTTTCACTGTGTGACTTGGACTTTGATTTTTGCCGAGGCTTTTCTTTAGAACTCTTGCCCTCGCTTTTCTTTAAATTTTGCTGACCACGAAGTTCAACCTCCTCGCCAAAGTAGGCGCAGGTGTCTAAGTCGATAAAGAAACCCTTCTTGTGATCTCCAATGGGAATTGTATCCCTTATGCCCATGAACTCTGCAATAGCCTCGTCATTCTCGAATAAATCTAGTGGCACGTGACGTTGTTGGTCCCATTCAACAAGGGAGGGGTATACAAGGTCAAGGGTTGGTTCATTGGGGGTGATGGTTAGGACAACATTATTCATGAAAAGGTTCGTGGAGGCCAGATCCTCATATTGGCTACAACAAGAATCCGTATCATTGCTATCAGATAATCGGAGCTATCCTCATGCTCAGAACAAGTCGCATCTTGATCGTTGGGGTGTGCTCCATAAGGGTGAATCCCAATGCCATATCTTTCTGTTTTGAAATGTGGAAGAGGGACTGGTTCTCTTTGTCCTTGTTCATTCCTCCCACATCCTAGGCCTCAGAGCCCATGGAGTACATCATTCTGCTAGATTTTTCATATTCTGGGGTTTGATAACAAGATGGCTGAGTGTCCTCAGGGACCCAAGTAGTAGGTGGATCAAGTAATTTTTCCTCAGCTAACAAGCCTCCAGGTAGGAACGACCCAATAGTATGTTCCTCTCTAGGTCTCCTGAAGCAGTAGTTGGGTCGACCTCTAGTCTTGGGTGATAAGGAGAGGTCTGAAACCAAGAGCACTTGTTGTACATTATACTCCCCCCATGACCATATTCTAGAATTTTCATCTCCCATGAATTAAATGGAGATGTTGAAGTAGATTCCCCATGAGTGCAAGAACGAAGAGAATTTGAATCTACTCAAGATTCCATGGCCTCAGAATGAAGAGGGACAACTATATCTGTGGAGGGACATGCATATGTACCCTTTCGTGCAAAGCTATTAAGAGCTCTACAATGAGCAAAGGGCTCTGAGTCTCCTGGTATTGTTATTGTATGTCCCTCATGCTTCAGCTTGATGCATTGATGAAATGTTGATGGCATTGCTTGCATGGCATGGATCCATGGTCGGCCTAGAAGCATATTATATGGAAGTTCCAAGTCTAAGACGTGAAACTTTGTCTGATGGCAAGTGGGGCCCACCTCCATTAGCGGGCAAGAGATAATGGTGCTCGCTAACTCCCTTTCCGCATTGTCGTATGCGGTGATAGTGATGATATGGGACTCAAGATCTGCCTCTGTATGTCCCAATTGTTTGACCAACTTAAGCGTGTAGATATTCAATCCTGATCCATTGTCCACAAGCACCCGTTTGATTTTCCTGCGGGTGACAACTACCTCAATGTATAAGGGAAGATTATGTGTAGGATTCTCAGTAGGGACCTCCCTATGGTTGAAAGTGAGATGCTCACTGGGTGCAATATTTGCCACCGCGGCTTGAAGGTATGCAGGATCAACTTCTAAAGGCACTCCCGACCCCTGAAGAGTTTGATACAAAATTTCCTTATGCACATTGGATATCTTGAGAAGATCTAAGATCGAGATCTTAGCAGGTGTCTTCTCAAGTTGTTCTAAAAGGTTATATTTACCGGTTGTGGGGTCAACAGAGAGGGTTCTGGAATCACGAGGTGGGCACGCCTTGTTACCGCAGTGCAGTCCTTTCCCTTGATCCAGATGGTATTGACACGGTCAGTAGGGGAGCGAATACATCCGATAAGTGAATCGTAATGATTGTTATCTCTCTTGGTATACAAGTAATTCGTGGCTTTATAGGTTTGGGATGACTCTCCCCGATCCGGTTTTTCCTTTTCCGACTTATCATGCTTGGGGAATGGTTCCTTATAAATCCCCATTTTCTCGTTAGGTGTTTGCATGTGGCTAGGGTTATCCACCTCTATCTCCCCGTTGTCAATGAGGTCTTGAATATAGTGGCGAAGTCACAAACATTTGTCTATTTTATGACCTTTAACGCGATGCATTTCGCAGTATTCATGCTCCTTATACCATGAAGGTTTAGGAGCGTTGTCATCGAACGGTTGTGTTGTAGGATAGGTCATCATGTGGGCCGCATCCAACTGTTTTAGTATGACAGACAACGGCTCATTGAGGGAGGTGAATGTTCTTCGCTTTGGTGGTGGTTGAATTGGGCCCTTGGTCAGTTTAAAAGGTTGACTGGTTTGGACCGTTTGAACACGTTTGGAATCAGTGATTCCGTCTCCCACCACGTTTTTGTTTTTGTTAAAGATCTTTGGCTTTTCAGCGGGTTTGACACTTTGGTTGTCTTTAGATTGGGTTTTGAGGGTGCCTTTGGCAATGAGAGCCTTTTCTATTTGAATCCCTTTCTCGATAACCTCCTCAAAGGTGCGGACACAATGCATTTGGAGGTGGAAAGCTATATCTGGGTTGAGATTAGGGACGAAAATACTGACTAGCTGCTTCTCAGGGAAAGCGCAAGGGAAGCGACTAGCTATCCCTCTCCATCGTTGGAGGAAGCTGGCGAAGGTCTCATTTGGGCGTTGTTTTGTGCTGCACAAGTCTGCCATGGTGACGTCACTCTCTATGTTATATGAGAAATGACGCACGAATCTTTCTCGCCAATTCTGGCCAGGTGAAAATTGATCCTCGTGGCAAGCGCGTAAACCATTCTAATGCTTGACCTCCGAGACTCTTAGGAAAAAGTCTGATGAGGTAATTATCACTATAAGACACCTCTTGACATGCCATGTAGAAATCTTTAACATGATCCCTTGGGTCTCCCTTTCCTTTGTATTTGTCGAACTTTGGCATATCAAATTTCTTTGGAAAGGGTTGAAGGGTCATTTTCTTGTCAAAAGGATAGGGGCATAGTTCTTCGTATTGGTATTTCCTAATACTCCCTATATTGCTTTCTTGTATGCTCGCAAGCGTTGCTTTCATAGATTGTACTTCTTGTGTGAGCAATTGTTCTTTAGTGGGAGAAGCGGGGATGTGTACATGATGATACCCTGTGTCTTCTTCTCCTTGGTTTTCTCGATGGAGTTCGTGGATCCTAAACTTAGGCTTTGACTTTTGAACGTTCTTGTTTGTGTCTTTTTGTACTTGGAAAGTAAGCAAAGCTAGTTGTCGGCTTAAGTTACTGAGTTGTTGTTGGATTGTGACTTGGTTTGTGTCTTCTTCTTCTAAAGGTTCCTCCTCTTCGTATTGTGGAGGTTCTTCCCCTGTCTCATGTTCTATCTTGTTTCTTCGTGGCACTTTGATGAGGGGTATTCTATGCCCTACCACTTTATCATTTTCTACATAAGAAGTGGAAGCATGTCCGCCTGTTAAAATATCTTCCATATTGATAAGGGGGTGTTCCTCCTTAGTAGTGTCATTTGTTTGTAGTATTGGTTCCTTCTCAATGGGCAATTTGGCCCCTAATTCCATGACCCGTGCCAAAACTCTATCTTTGTTTCTAAGGAGAAACTCATCTAGTAGAGTGGGGTCAAAATCAAAGTCTGCGTGTGGTGATTCTAATTCATTTCCACTATGATCGACCATCTCTTCTGTTTCCTTTTCTGCAGAAAATAGTGGTCCTAGATCGTGTCCGATAAATGGGTTTGACCCTTGTCTGTTAGAGGTTTCCCAAGCTTGCGCCTGTTGTTCCTCATATGTTTGTTTCTTTAACCCTAGACGCGTCTTAGGAGCCATGTTTTCGTGATAAGTTTCACTAAGGTAAGTTGTAGATTTGTTCAAAATTCAATGACTACCCCTAAGTGAAACACAAGATGTACGTGTTAAGAGTAAATTAACAGTGTGAGAATACCAATGTGATAGAATGATAAAGTCACCAATGAAACAATCGTTTGGTATCAAAACTTAATCAAATGAAGTACCTCCTAGATTACGTTTCAAAGTAATTTGTGATACCAGATGATTAACAAGATGTCTCCACTTATGCCAAGTTCAAAGGAATGAACAAGATGTAAGTAAATACATGAAGTTAAATGCGATCTCCCAATCAAGATATACGATGAGCAAGCTCAAGTCTGATTAAGACCTATATCTCAAAAAGTGTCAATTACGATTTGCGAATGACACAACAATATCACCAAGATATGTTAACCCACTTTGCAAGAAAGTGGAGTATTGATATCGAGGTGTTATTGATATAACACACACAAATGGTAGTTCCTAACACCTTTTGAAATCGAGGTAATAATAAAACTGAACAAAAAAAAGCTCAAAGTATAGCTAGGAATAGTTAAGAATGTGTGCAGTGTAACCGTACAATATAGGTATTTATGTCAAGTTTACAAGAAACAAGACGTAAATATCGAAATTGTAATGATACGAGACAAACAAACTAACTCCTCTTATGGAAGTCCGCAGTGATGAACCACGCCTAACTACAATGACGATCTTGACGTGGGTATCAAGATCACAATGGCTACCAAATGACGTGAAAACGCCTCCACTCACTTTAGACGTTTAACTAACCTTGACCGCAAACATGGATGGGCGTAAACGGACATAAAAGTGAGAGAAACAGTCGAATGGCAACACAAAGGTAATCACACCTCTTTTGATCAACAAAGTGTCAAAAGAATATGAAGGAAATAAATCAAGAAAAAAATGACAAAAAATGCTAGTCTTACTTCGGCAGAGTTTCGCCTTGCCCTAAGGCAAGTAAAAACTAGGCGAAAGTAATACGTCACACGTTTCTCAAAAAGAAGGTTCACAACTCAACACTGTTTTAAAGTGGTCAAAGTGGGCTCCTGGCCAAAGTATATTCTCCTAGGTGGTTCTCTCGCCCTAGGTGTTACAAAGTTGCCACGAGCGAGCGCGATTTACCCAAAAATTCGTGACCGACTAGTTTGAGAGTATCTCGGCTTTACTTTACACCCTTCAAGAACAGTAAACTAGTGCGTCTACGTGTACTATCACTGGGGTCACCACAACGGACAACCTGTAACTCTATCTCACAAAGGAATCACTAGTCAAGTAGGTAGTGCGGAGCACTTCCCGTTTCATCCACAAGGTTCCCTCTTGCGTGGACTACTTTGGGGTTCCTGGAACCACCCCATTGTTGTAGCTTAAGGTGTTATGCCAAAGGGGTTATGTTCCAGTTGAGCGGAGAGGGACGTACCCTTTTCCGAAACCTACAATACAGTGTTTTGAATATGTTGTTCTTTTTATCTTGTTTAATTAGGTGTGGTTTGCTTGAACACCTTTTGGCAACCTATATAACAACTGTATTAGTAGTTTTTGATTTCATTTTGATTCCTCCTTTCTTTGACAAGCGTTTTTACGTCCCCAAGCGTTAGTAGTTCTCCAAGAAAATCACATTATTTAAAAGAGGATTAAAAGTTGCTTTTGATTCTCAAGATCATCCAAGGATGCAAGAGAAGAGCATACACAACAAATGATCCAACTAAAAAGTAAATAAAATCTTTTCAATCAATGAACCATACAAATTTTTTGATAAATGTTCATTCCCTTAAGCAAAATGAATAATTAAATTTCCAAGTTTAATCCCAATGTTAAAAAGATATAGATCAAAGTTGTTTTTGATTCTCAAGATCACCAAAAGGTGCAAGAGAAGAGCATACACATGCTTTGATCTAAATCGAGTACGCATGGAAATACAACATTCATCAAAACATTAGACATGTTAGAAAATAACCAGTTTTAAAATAATAGAAAAACCTATAACTTCTGTAAGTGTAAATCTCAAATTTATGTTTTCATTGCATAGTTAACTTCAATACCTTTCCGACACAAAAAAAATGGAGTCATTTCGAGGTCGGGAGCAAAAGTTATGGCCTTCGGAAGATGGGTTACGCATATGCTCTTATGCTCATGGGTATGCACTTGACATGCACTTTAAAAATGTCAAAAAAAACGTCCCTTAATATGCAAAATGGGAAAAATTTTCCAACCAAGATTCAATTTTGACAACAACCCATCACATTAATATATGAATAGAAGACTCAATGCTATCAAACATTAACATACATGCTCAAGAATTTAAGATTTTCAAAAAATTGACAAAACTAGCATGTAAAATGATGAAAAAGTAAACTCTAAAAATGAAAACATGATGAAATCTTGAAATTTTCTCACCAACATTAAATTTTGACAGCAACCCACCACATTAATATGTAAATAGAAGACTCATCACTATTAAACACTAACCTACATGCTCAAGAATTGAAAATTTTCAAGAAATTGACAAAACTACCATGTAAAATGTTGAAAAAGTAAGCTTTAAAAATGAAAACATGATGAAATCTTGAAATTTTCTCACCAAGATTAAATTTTGACAGCAACCCACCACATTAATATGTAAATAGAAGACTCAGCACTATCAAACACTAACCTACATGCTCAAGAATTTAAAATCGTCAAGAAATTGACAAAACTAGCATGTAGAATGTTGAAAAAGTAAGCTCTAAAAATGAAAACATGGAGAAATCTTGAAATTTTCCCTCAATTCCAATTTTTATAGCACTTCACCTCCTTCATACCTACAAAGAAGACCCAACACATGCAAACTCAACAAAATATGTTAAAAAAACAAGTTATATCAACATGTGTAAAAGAGGGTTAGTAACCAAAAATAAAACTTAACTACAAAAACTTGAAATTAAGTGCAAAGGACAAGGGAGTAAGTCCCACTGGCATGCCAAATGTGTGCATGTATACTTTGCTTAATGCTAAATCAAATGAAGTAAGAACTACCACCTAAAATAGTTCTACAATTTAGCTAAAACAAAGCATAAACACCATCATGATAAGAATTAAACAAGGGTTAGAGGCTAGCATTCATCAATACAAACTTTGAAACTAACAATGCTAAATATCTAAACTCCTCTATTCTCTAACAACAAATAAATGAATGGACCTAAGTAAGCTCCATGGCTATCAAAATAGTTGTCCTTAATGCTCCAAGAACCTAGGAATGGGGGCTAATCAAAGTTGGGCTACAAGACCCTTTTCGACACCTCCCATATGACCCAAGCACTTTAAGAAAGAGGCTTAACTCTTCAAGATGATGAACTCTCAAAAGGGCAAGGTGCAAGCTCTTAGTCTCTTTGCTATATGTTTTGCATTTGCTCTCTTAAAAGTTTAGGTGTAAGTAAAAAGGTAGGTGGAGGGCTCTTTATATAGCCCAAAGGATAAAGGATTCAACACATTCTCATGAATGTGGGATAAAGGTAAAACATGATTAGGAATGGATAAGGTTGCTTTATTAAAGGTAACCTTACTTTAGAAGGGTTTAATACATGTTTAACAAGTCATGGGAGTTGAGGGTATTTTAATTAATCAAAGGTGATTAATTAATAGGTAAGTGTAAGCTTATAGAAGCCAATTAGAAGAATATTAGTGCGATTTAGGCTATTAAAAGGGGATTAAATCAATTAAATATTGATTTATTGGTTAAATGGAAGGGAAAGATAATTAATTAATAATAATTAATTAGTCTAGGTAGAAGGGGATTCAGTTATTCATTAACTAAGGTCGTTAATTAGGTATTTGTTGATAGCAACTTAATTAATTAGCTTAGTGTAATTAATTAATGATGATATGAGGGAAAATGAGTGCCTTTGATGATATGTCGTTGATTTGCGAGAAAGGGGATAATTAGCACAATTTAAGTATTTAAATTGCTTGGGCGTAATTATGGGTGTCTACATTTACATCTCTTTCATTATGAACTGATTTTTAGAACACATTAAGCACCATCATTAGTGTGTTGTCTATCGGGTCAGACTCAACTGGATCACCACAAGATCTCTTACCTTTACTAATTGATCACGGTTTATTAGAACTAACTACTTCACATCCATGCATGGCTAGAAAATTATCTAGGTAACTTGGTAATCCATTTTATGACTATCAATGTATTATTTATCATGATGATAATCATTGTCACAAATATTAATATCTAATATACATACCTTAAAATATAGTGGTGCACTCAACATACTCTTTAGTGGCTCCACATAGCTAAAATTTTCATATCCTATTGATACAACAGAGGCCAACAAGTTCCCTTGATTTAATATTTTTATGTATATAATTTATATAAATAGAAATATTTTGGGAACATCTACCACTTAATAAAATATAAACAAATTGTTTTTACACATATGATGAATTATACACTCTTGGCATTAATCCATCATACATTATGCTTCTATATGAATAATCACATGATTTTTAGGGATAAATTATGTTACTTAGTAGATATAGTTTACATGTTATAGAAATAAAGGCATGAGTATCACTTGACCCAAAACCCACCTCTTTGCTTGGAATATCATGGTTGTAACTCTCAATAAGAACTATTAATGAGACCAATCACATTATCACTTTTCTCTACTTCATGCATCGATTACAATTAGGTTGATTATATTATTGATTATGGACTGAATATGACACATTAGAGGTCCACTATAAATGAAAAAGGCCTACCCTATAATAATGAAGAATACATCCCGAGTCTCTATCACTTTTAATGGATTGGATAATTTAATAAACCTTTCTTTCATAATATTTATCATATGGTTGATCTAGTGCTGATAGGTTACAATCCTAATGTAGATTACCTACTTGATGTCTATTGAACACTTTCACATAGTATTAATTTTACAAAAAAATTAAAATAGAATATTCTCACAATTTCCTTCTTCTTCTCCATCTACTCTCTTACAAAAATTCTTGAGTATGACCTGTATCTCTCCCTCCCCTATTAAAGTTGATATGAGAAATCCTCAAGCCAACTATTTAGACTCTAGATCCTATTCTCGATTATCATAGATGTCATGGGTACTTCCATACAAAATGCTTCAAATTTATACCAATGCTCTTGGAAAAACCCAAAAATGTAATACTCTAAAAACATTCAAATATTATAATACTCTAAAACATTCAAATATTTCAAAAATAAAAAATCAAGACTTGAACATAGCTTAATCTACTAGTTATTTGCTTTACATATGTTGTTTTTCACATGGTTGGATAGATATAATATTTAATAAATTTTACACGATGCATTCCAAGAGTTATATTAGCATGATGTTGGACACACATGACTCTACAATGCTTATAAATTCTAGAGTTAGTATCTTACATAGTGTTCACACTAAGGGGGATGTTATAAATATAGTGGTTAGTGCTCACTTTTATGAGTATTTAATTGTATTGTGTGGGTTTATTGTTATATGCATTGTTGAGAACAAAAATATAATAATATGGGTGAGATAATCTAATTAAGATTATGTGTGATTTGTAGGAAGAAATCATACATCTTTAATAGATTAGTTCAATATATATATGTGAGGACTCTTATAAATTAGGAGAATAATTTTTTTATAAATATCCCTCTATATGATGAATAATATAAGTGAAGTGAATTTATTATTTAATCTATGTTAAACTCTGAAAATATTACATTAACAAAAAGATATCAAATTAAAAAATTGATTGTTGGAATGCTCTAGACAAAACGAATTGTTTTAGACAAAACCATTTGGTGGTTTTGTCTCTGTTTAGAATGTATGTTCAAGAGGAATGTGTAGTGATGGAAATTTCTTTAAGGGATAATTGCAAGTGATAGAATTATTTGGATGGGATTTTCTATGAGTGGATTTGTGTGTGAGTTTGGGTTCTTGTATTCTGGTCATTTTTTTATGTTCCATGACATATATCATGTACTCACCATCCATCTATTGCACTTTACTAGCTTTACACATCTTACAACTCTGTTAGCACTTGACTGATTTATCTTTTAATGACCTTGGACACTAGCGCCCGCTTGAGCTAGGAGAAGTGCCTAGGAGTTCATGTCCCTTCCGGGAACTCCTAATATTCTTTATCTTCTTCTTACCATTTTGGGTCCTTTTCACATTTTGGTCACCTTTTAACACTTTGGGTCAACCTTTCAGTTGTTAATTACAAAATTCAAACAAGGGAATCATATATATTTAGTTACTTCTCTCAAATAAGGGGTCAAGCATCATAAGCATTATCTATCACAAACTAAGCATTTACAAAAGCACAAGAGTATAACAAGGATACATCTAACACATTCATACAAGGGAAAAGGGATACATCAATCTGCATACACAACATATGATGGGATTTCATTCTATTTCATCACACACATCTTGCATACTCGATACAATCTACATCTAGCCCGCTATCATTATGAAACTTACACAAGGGCATCATTATACATGCATGCACAAAGAGCTACATGGAGTCTCGATATATAGTTGTTATCTATCAAAAGTACACCCTTGTGAGTATTGGTAGATTTGTTATTTATGTCTCCTCACTTTTGTGGATAGATAATGGAAACACCTCATGGGATGTGGGTATCCTGAAAGTGAGGTGAATCTCTAGATTGTATTAGACATAGCCCCATGCGGTGTATACTTAGCATATTTCTTTGTGAGGGATTTTTTTCCAAAAAAACTCCTAGATGTTCTCTCTTGTGCTCGGGTACACCAATTTCAAGTAAATACAATCAACAATAGGATTGCACCCCAAGTTATTTTCTCACCGTAATCTACCTAGACGAGTGCCTCATTCACTGTGCTTTCAATTAATGTACCCAAAATTTTATAGTATGTCTTATTTACCATCTTGTGTGTTATATGAAACTAGTGCATATTTACCTCATTCCATCATTTAGTGACACCCAACATGCTCCATGTTAAGCGTGTTACAACCCTACTGCCATGTCTACAATGTTGGTTACTTTAAAGGCTCGGCCCACCTTATTATAGTGATATGTGGCAACTATCACATCAATCCCCTCATCATCTGATAAATCACCAACAATCTCTGAGCCTGATTCATGTAACCTGTCACCTTCCTAATCAACTTGGAGGTGATCCTCATTCTCCTACCCGCGAAGTAGAAAAATTCTTCATGCACGCGCAACATGATCCATTGATACACTTGTTTGGGATTCCCGAAATAGGGTAATTCCATAATTTACATGACCCCACACTATCGAGTAACCTTTTCATGGAGGCATCTAAAACCCTAGTGTCATTTGCCAACAACCGATTAGTTTTCTTGTAGACTTCATTTAACATCCTTTAAGAACTTCTCAGTTTGGTGGTTGATTTCTAAAACCCTACACTATGTTATTTTTGTCTTCCATGGCCGCCCCTCAATCACCTCTTCTAGGTATAACATTTCAACCAACCATTCTTTTGTTGGGTCATCAACCTCCTCCACAACTAGAGCCCTCTGTGGTGTCATTGCTCCTTTCGATCCTGTAAGTGTGAATGAAACCCTAGTTGTCATGTAAATGAAACCCCAATCACCCCCTCTTAATACACACACACACTTTGCTTAAATATTACTTCTATGCCTAGATGCTCAACAATGTGCTTTGAATCTTGATAGGTTTACTCGATCTACAGAGTGCTCGTTGTCTCTAGCTCTTCTTCACACTTCTCAATTTTCTTCGAACTCGCAAGGTAAAAAATGATGTTGCAAATGCCATCTTTAATACAAGTTTCAAAAATACCCTTCCTTAATTGCTCCACCTACCACCGTACATGACATTAATTCCCATTGAGCACATTTTGCGCTTCTTTGTCCCTCGCCCCAATCTCTCGCACCTCGGTCATAACTTTCTGGCGCACCACTACTTATCTATCACAGATCTCCTCTACTCACACTTCCTTATGCCAAAGTAATTTATCTAATGTGACCCAACATATGTAATATTTAATGCTTCAGCCTCCTTTCTTTATACTTGAGTGCTCATCGCCTTACGTGTGGTGTTAACTTTGAGCAATTTCTCTTGAAATTTTCATTAATTTTGAAAGCATGTTCCCTTTATGGTCACCTGTGAGTTTATTTCTTTTCTGTACCAGACTAACATTCTTTATCCATCTCACACTAAGGGTATGTGCATTCCTCTACACAAGAAAACATTTTAGATTTCAATTATCTTACGGCGTGCAAGCGTGATTAGTACACATAACGGTGAACTAAATTGACAAAGCATAAAGACGATAAAGGAAACACATATAAAGGAAATACATTAAGGGAAATCTAATCTAAATAGAAATACTACCTTGTTACAAACACAAAGAAGGCCTATTTATAGTAGGCCTTCATCCTACTCCCGTTAAATTAACCGAGAAACCATGTTCCATCAAGCACCTCACCGCCAAGTGCATGAGTCCAGATATGAGTTATAACATACGGTCCCAAAAATGCACCTTAAGCTTGTTTGGGTGGTGTAGAAACTTTGAATTATAAAAGAGTACCATCTACCCAACCTCAATCTTCTTGTCCCTGGTGTTCCTTTCATGTCATGCCTTTTTACTAGATTTTTCTTACTTCTGACTCCATCGTGTTATTACACACCTCTCATCCAGTTGTATCAACTTGTCAATTATTTCTTCCAATGTTTTATCGTCATCCAAACCTCCTACATATGCAATACACAAAAAAGGTAGCACGAATACCATGGGTAGAACTACCTCTGTTCCAAATACCAACTGAAAGGGTGTTTCCTTATTCAACCATTTGTAGGTTATTCTATATGCCCAAAGCGCAATAGAAACTTTATCATCCCAGTATTTCCTTCCAACATCAAAAAAAAATTGAAGGTGTTAAGGTGTTGTCTTATGGTGTGCAACCATAAATTCATCCAATAATATCTTGATGGTTTCATTAAGGAAATGAGTAACTCAATCACTTTTCAAACTTAAAGGACATCCATACCTAGTAAGAATATTTTCCCACAAGAACCCTCACATCAGTAACCACTATAAAATAATTTGTAGGTTTCACTTCTTCCCACCTTATAAGATAATCATGACAGTGATGATGTAGCACGATCCGGTTTTACACGCGTTGTGGAAATAGGACCCACAAAATCAATTTCCCACTTCTCGAAAGGTTCTACATGAGTAAGAGGCCTCAAAGGCATTTCATCTCTTTTCCCATTTTCCGTGGTGCTAATAGTGATCATACGTCTTGCAATATTCTAAGCAATCCTTATATAAGGTCTCCTACCATAAACCATCTAGTATAATCTTATGCGTGGTGGCATCACCTGTATAGTGTCCACCTACATTACCACCATAAACCTCCTCCATGATTGTTGTTCACTCATGCTCCAAAGTACACACACCGATGTAATATTTCATCCTAGCCTAGTTTGTATCGGTCTCCACCGATCAACATGAAATGTGTTACGTGAATCACAAGTTGTTTCTTTTCCAAGGCCTTCATTCCTTGGTGTCATACCGTGTGTAATAATACTGACAATATCCTCTAATTCTCGAGGGCACGTAGTTTAACATGTATAACTATACATCTGAAATTATATCCTCAATGTTTTCACGTCCTCTCCCGAGTGAATCCTTGACAAATGATACGGACCGAGTAATTACTTTTACCACGGCTTTACCGCCAATGTAAAGTCAAACTCCTAGAATAATAGAACCCATTGACATATGCACCCTTGTAAGATGGGCTTGTTCACCAATTATCTCAATGTCATGTGATATGTATAGGAAAAAAAAGGTGTTGTTAGCAAGTATTTTCAGAACTTGCGCAACGTGTAGATCATTGACAAAGCCTCACACTCTGTAGTTGTATAATTATGTTCTGCAGGAGTCAATTTTCTGCTAGCAAAGAAAATAGGATGATAAACAATACCTTCTCTAGGATGAGCTAGAACCACACCAATGGCCATGCCAGAGGCCTCCACATGTACGTGAAAAGGTAAATTCCATGAACTAAAATAAAAAATAGGTACATTAGTAAACCTTTCCTTAAGCACTTCAAATGTGTGCTGCTACAGTTCTCCCAATAGAAATTTCCTTTACCCTTTAATAAATCCTCCAAGGGCATGGAAATCTTAGCATATCCTTTGATAAATTTCTGTAATACCCTGTGTGGCCTAAGAATCCATGCACCTCACTCTAACTAGTAGGCTCCTCTAAGCCTAAGATGATTGTAACCTTAGCTAGATCTACTAACAAACCCTCCTTGTAGATGATATGCCCTAACAGAGTTCCAAAAGGTCTAGTAAATATGCATTTCGATATTTAAAGAGATTCTTAATTATCTGCACCTCTCAAACATTAACCTCAAATTTTCACAATGATCCTTGACAAGCCCATACACGGTCCAATCATCCAAGTAAACCTACAAGAATTTGTGAATAAAATCTTGGAATGCTTGAACAACAATGCACGAAAATATTATAGGCATGTTCTTCAATCCAAAGGGCATCACCGTGTATGCAAAAATTCCCCATTCAGTGGTGAAAGTTGTCTTCTCTTGATCTTCTTTAGCAATTCTTACTTGATGATACCCAAAGAATCCATCTGTAAAAGAATAAATTTTGCACCCTACAATGCCTTCCAATATTTCTTCAGTGAAAGGTGTAAGGAAAGGATCAATCACACAAACAACATTCAGCTCTCCTCGTATTCAACACAAATATGTATTCTTCCATATTTCTTTATGTTGATTACCATAGGGCTAGCAACTGCTCGATTCCTCTATGGGCTCAATAATGCAAGATTTCAATATCTTGTCAATTTATTCTTTAAATTTTACACGCTTGAGTTAGGGTTCATCCTGTAAGGTCTCTTCCTAACCGAGCACACACCTTTCTTTAACTTAATTTTCATCTCACCCAAAGATTCATGTACTCCTTTCAACTCATGGTAGCCTCTAGGAAACATGTCCTAGAAATTGTGTAATAACTCAATTATCTTCGCCACTTAAGATTTAGACCAATAATTTCCAATTATGGCCTCCTTAGGTTCAAAGCATCCATTCCAATGTTCACTTTCTTCATCTTCATAGGTTCATGGTAGGCACGCACCTTCTCATCCACACTGTCTAAGACCTTGTGTGTACCCTCTAAATGATCTATGTCTAAATTTTCCACTTCTTCATCATCCACCATGTAGACCATCTTTCCTTTCTCCTTCTCTAGGCAAGTGCACTCAAGTAGTTCTACATTTGTCTCATCTACTTCTTCAAAATGCACTTCTAGGTCTGACTCACCAAGTAACTCCTAAATGATTTCTTTAGCTTTTGTACTATCTCCCATAGTCAAGCGCTTCATAACCTGTAATGCCTCATTCACCAAAGGTTTAGTGGAGAAGTAGTCAAAAGTCTAGATCATACCTATAGTCAAGTCTTTCCAATTTCCAGTCTCTCTATTCAACTCCGCATAAACATACCATGCGTGCGTGCATCACCGCAAGGTGAAATAAAGTTTGTGCACCCATAACAAAGGTGGTAAAGATTATTGCCCCTCTGTCGAGTTTGTCACAACACCGAACGTGGTGTTGAATAAGATTATTACCATGATATTCATAGATTTGAGTAGGTGCATTACTTATGAGAAACCTTGCTGATAGAGCAATTCTCACCTCTCTCCATTCTATGAGATTATCCCTATGAACCATCCACCTACACACGTTGTTGTCCCACGTGTAGGGTATAAACTAACATGTTCCTTATATGCACTTGATCCTTCCACTGTACTTCCACAACTTGCGGGAATACCTCGGGGTTTCCTTCACCAATGCCTGTGGTGGGGTTGTTGCCTAACCGCCTAACACAGTGCAGCAGCTCTTTATGCATGTAGTTGTGCTTCTTACCTCACGCCCAACCATCTCAAAGGTTCCATGTGCCCAATTATCACATGAAATATTTTAGTATCATTGATGGACTATGTAATATCCCACTAGAGAAATCCTTCCTTAGATGACTTAAGTACTTATGTGTCTCGAATGGTGCGCACATAAATTATATTCAGATCTTCTTCACTTAAGGGCTCAACATAAGGTGCAGATTTCCCATCTGTAAATTGTTCTTCCTTGTTCTCAAAACTAATATATCCCTTATTGAATCAATGCAGCAACATTATTTGCATAGCACCAAGGGTTCCCAAGTAGAGTTGGGAAGATGTCTATACTGTAATTGTTAAGACCTCAAAGTCCCAAAAGTGAACTTGGCCCCTTTGTATAGTAATGGATGTATCTTTCAAGAATCCAATTAGTGTGTCCTTAGTTTGGTTTTTCATATAAAGTAAATTAGAATATGGTTGTAATGGAGGTCTACCCATCTGAACCCATACATCTAAAGTAAGCACATTCACTTCTACACTTGTGTCAATCAAAATATTTCTCAAAATCCATCCATCTACAACAACATTCAAAGTGATCTCCTTGTCATAATCCAAGCTATGAGGAGGGAGATTAGCATGCAAAATATTCTGTCCATTCTCAATACCAGCGCACATAGTGTTTCTCTTTAACCAACTCCCTAGTAATGGAATAATGTTCTCCTAACGTAGCATCTTACATACTTCCTTCATATCATCAACATCCGACTGGAAAGTCTTAGCTTCCTTCTTCTATTCCAACTTCCATGACTGTTCCTTTAAACATTGTATTTCACCCTAAAAACTTTGAGTACCTCCATGTGCTTCACCTGGATTCTTAGTAAATTAATGAAATGTATAAGGGTTAATAGGCCAACGAGGAATACATGTTGTGATTTCGGTTGAAGGTTGTGCATGCATTCTAATTTCCTAATCCAAGTTTATTGTAAAAACTCCCTTTTGTCTAGGAGGAACTACTCGCAATGCAAAACAAGATAAAAAAATATATAGTTAATATCAAAATGCTAGTGGATTTCCTAGTGCGAGCTAGATCCAGAAGTATGACACTTCCTCGATGGTTATCAATCCATCGATATATATATATATATATATATATATATATATATATATATATATATATATATATATATATATATATATATATATATATATATAACAAATTTGTAAAGCACACACCAGGTTTGCATTGAAAATATAATTCACGGAATAATAATTCACCTTCAATACACTCCATTATATAGGAGATGTAAAATAACAATCCTTACAACAACATTTGTCTTCATATACAACCATACACCCATATGGTTTCAACCTCTCACCAATATAATAATAAAACAATACTAATTGTTTTATTATTCTAACTTACTAACTTACCACATACTAACCACATTTTACATTTACTATTTACATTTACATAGTAAATGTACTTTCACTAATTTACCATAATAATAATTACACATGTAATTATTATTCACCCATACAAATGGAGCACTAATATATATTTCCTAACATTCCCCCCCTTAGTGCGAACATGGGAAAACCTGCTTTGTACTGCAACGTGCCGCTACGTAGCATGCTCATGATCTGGATGGTTTCAAGGACAATACCAACAACCTCTGGATGGTTTTCCAAGTGGTTAACCAACAACCACACAACAGATGGTTTTTGAGGATAGTACCAACAACCTCTGGATAGTTTTTTTGGATAACTAACAACCACAATATCATGATGATGCAGTAGTATCAACAACTCTCATCACTATCTCACTGCAGGGAATAACATAGGAAATTCTACTGAATCATTTGCTCGTACATACATAGAAAAAGATGACATACTGGAAATGGAACATTGGATCATGTTCCCCCCCTCAATGTGAAATTTCCACTTATTGAAACACGAACACTGCTAAAACAGAACACCGTCATCTGGAACTCGAAAAAAACATGACAAGAAGCACACGACACAAGCTAAAAGCAAATGTCACCAAACCATTTATGCGGCCCCATCGTTGGCGGATCGACGAGAGGTCATTTGAATGACCTCCAACCTCCGATGCCTCCTGCCTCCGGTAACATGCATAGCTAGCTCCGGGTTTGGATATGAATCTAATTTGTTTCCACATTGAAGTTATTCTCCCCCCGCAATGTGAAACATTTTAGTTTTAGGACGTCGGGTACAACCGATAATGCGTCCCACAAAATAGCCAAAAAATATGATATTTTTCAAAGTGGGTATTTTATCCCAAAATTAGAACCACTATAATGAGAATTAAAAAATAAACACTTTTGCAAAAAACGGTGCTCAATTTTGAGTTACCGTGCAAAAGTTATTGAGGTTACAATTTCCCGTAAATTGGTCCAATTAAAATAAAATTGAATTGCCCTCAAAATTCAATTATTAAGCAAAAACTATAGAAATATATATATATTTTAAACTATAGTTTTGCTAAATAATTAAAAAAAATTGACCAATAAGAAAAAACCTGTGTGTTGCATTTCTTTTACCGGATGTGCATTTCCAGCCACAAAACGTCTGTTTGACAGCAATTTTGTCATATCTGCATGCTGAATCTGACCCTGATGTAAACTACAAAGTTGTGCGTCTTTTTCTCATCTTTTCAACCCAAAAATAATCACCTCAATCCGATTTTTTATGAGGAAGATATGTTCATTTTACTGAACACTACTTGCTGTATTTTTTTGGACGGATTTTTGAATATTCTCTTTGGCCTCTTAAATCTTCTTGGCTCTCATAGGAATAACCTGCTCTGGTACCAAATGTAAAGCACACACCAGGTTTGCACAGAAAATATAATTCACGGAATAATAATTCACCTTCAATACACTCCATTATATAGGAGATGTAAAATAACAATCCTTACAACAACATTTGTCTTCATATACAACCATACACCCATATGGTTTCAACCTCTCACCAATATAATAATAAAACAATACTAATTGTTTTATTATTCTAACTTACTAAATTACCACATACTAACCACATTTTACATTTACTATTTACATTTACATAGTAAATGTACTTTCACTAATTTACCATAATAATAATTACACATGTAATTATTATTCACCCATACAAATGGAGCACTAATATATATTTCCTAACAAAATTAACACACATATAAACAAATCTAGAGCTATTAGTCTAATTTAGGTATCTCAAATTACTTATCAACTTTAATCCACTTAAATTCTTTGATATTAAACTGTCAAAGGTCACGGGTTAGGTCACAGGCTGGGCAAGTGGTCTGGAAGTCATAGATGGGGTTTGGGTAAGGATTGGTATAATTTGGGGCTGATTTGAGTGATTGGGTGCTTGCTGGTCTAAGGAAGTTTTCCAGACATAGAGACCGATGCCGGTCAGGTGTGACCTTCGATGCTTTAGCTATGACCGATACCGGTTAGGGATAACCGATATCGGTTTCAGTAAAGTATTAAGCAGTGTCCAGGTTCTCTCTATGTCTGCATAGAGAGATGGGGAGGTTTGTGGAGAGGCTTCAGGTAGGGTATCTAGCTTGGGTGAGATTTTTGTGAGGCCTTTGGGGTATTAAGGTCAATTTATAAAAAAATTGGCTTGGGGGAGATTTTTGTGAGGCTTGGGTGAGATACTGAGAACTAACGTTGGTTTGGTGACCGATGCCGGTGAAGGGGAAACTGACGGTGGTTAAGGTAACCGGCGTCGATAGGGGAAATTTGGTGAAAGTTGATTAACATGTGATTTTAGGCTTCTCTGTGATTGCATAGAGAATAAAGGGGAAATTGATTGGGTTTGTGATAAGGTGATAAAAACTCAAAAGTGTGTAAAAGGTTAGGAATAAAGATCCGGAAGGTTATGGTGGTTGGATAAGGGTATGGGATGGAAAATGGAGATGGTGAAATACAAGGAATAACAAGTTCCAATAACCAAGGGATAAAGAACTTAATGAATAAGTACATGAACAATACAAAATCAGATGCACTTACTTGTTCCTATAAGATTGGTGAGTGAAGGAAGGTGATGGTCGATCTATGAACCTAGTGGTCAATGTCATAACAATGCTTCCCGGAGTGTCTGAAGTGAATGTCGGTGCTTTCAAATCAGGCCTAGTACTTGCTTGGACCTCTAGCTGGATGTATTTTATCATCTTGATGTTGAGAAAACTCTGGTTCGTGCTTGAATTCAAATATCTCTCTCCCAAAACTCAAAGTGACCAACCTAGGTAAAAGGTTTCCAAATTGTATATATGGTGACCAACGACGGTCAAGGTGACCGAGAGTTGGTTATGGATTAACCGAAGCATTGGTTAATGTAGGATATCCTAGGTTTACCAAAAATAGCAAATCTTTACTATTTTTGGCAAGCTCTGCCTATTGGTCAGGTCTAAAGTGGTGGTTAACGCTTAGATAAGTGGACATGTTGGAGAAAGAATATGAATTTAATGTTAGGGTTAGACTAAGTCTCAGGTGGTTAGGATAAGTGGAGACTGAGTCTTAGTTAATTAATAGGCTAAGAACAAGTCCATGGTGAGGTGTCTAGGTGATGTGGCTGGGTGATGTGTAAATTAATTTAATTAAAGTAATTAAATTAATAAATTATGTGAGGATGGGTATTAATTCAATTGTAAGTAACTAAATTAATATGAATATGTGGTAAAGGGGTCATGGTTAGGTTAACATGTCAGGTTGACTATTCGAAAGAGGACCCAAGGGAGTGTGACCCAAATTTGGTGTCTATACCATGGTTTCGATAAACACCGCTTCGATGTGTATGATCTTGATATTTTGCATGTAAAACCTCCTCCTTAGTAATGGTAGGCTTTTGTTGCAATGTTTCTTTGGCGTGCATAGCCTCAGCATGTGTAGTAATCTTCACAGGTACCATCTCAGGATTCGGTGCTAACTTTAACATCCATTGGTTTTCCACGGTCGTTGTTTCTAATAATCCTTGCACCCTTATTCTCCTATTTGTGCTTCTTGCTGAAATGTTCATATAAATCCAAGAACTCTTCATAGTAATGATTCTTTCCACAAAAAGAAGAAGTAATTTTTTGGGATACTCGTGCATATAATGGTCAAGAGATCCACATGTATAACATGTTCCACAAGGGAACTCACCTCGTCCACCGTCGCGGCCTCAGCCTCTGAATCCACCACAGTATCCTCAACCTCTACCATGACCTCCCTCAAAGCACCCTTCATTATTATCATAGCACCCTTGAGTTTGATCATGATCATGTTGCTAACTTTTGTCCTTAGTGTTATTCACAACTCCAATCTGTCATACACCAATATCAATGACATCATGGATCTGATCAATCAACTTGCAATCTTTAGTATTGTGAGTTGTGGACCGAAAAAAAAATTTACAGTAGCAGGACACATTCTTCCTTATTGTGTGTTGTAATAATGGGCAGCGACTTGAATCATGGTCTAAATGACATATCTCACGATCTAGTAACAAAGAGCACACCGATCTATACCAACAACTATCCTTAGTATGCCCCTCTACTTCACAATCTGTGCACCAAATTCCAGTGCATTTATCATGTGCTATATTGGTGATAGTTTCTCCAATTGTTTTGTCATTGCCACATAATCTGAGCTTTCAAGAATGGTATCACTCTAGTTTCTTATGCTCTTAAATGCCTCAATGTGCAAAGATTCTTCAAGCGCCTCACGCAGGTCTGTATAAGTCTTATGTGAGAGTGCCCTCCTAAAAAGCATGATCAGGCCTCTAATGAACCACTATGATGTTTAATTACATGGATATCTTAAGATAGTTTAGACAAGAGTGTTTTGAAATGAGCATTATATTCCTAGACACTCTCAGTAGTGCTCTACTTGATATCCTTGAGCATGTTTATACTTTTCTACTCAAACTCAGGGATATAAAATTCTTTAAGGAAAGCATCTCATAACATCGTATAATCCACACAAGTCTGATTAGGTTCAAACTTCTTATACCATATGTACGCGCGTCCTCGTAATGTAGTTACAAATTGACTAGCCTTGTACTCTGAAATAGTAATTCCTTTTGTGTGCCACAAGATCTCACACATATGGACATGCTTAGCAACATATTATATTCCCCTATGCTCTGGTTGATGAAGTTATATCTCCATATAAATATTTTGGGGCTAGTGAGGACCATTCCCACCAGATCTAGAACCTTCTATGTTACCTTCACCTCCAAATCCACCAGATCTTCCAGGTCTCAAGCCACGTGTTCCTCCTCATCCTCCCCCTATAATAGGAATTGAACCAGAGGACACATTGCATTGTGTCCCAACAATGGTGCTAAACTAAAATCCCACAGTCTGCAAAGTTGCACTACTCCCAGATGTGAGTCCATTTTTTTGCGTGCATGTGTTCTCAGGCCGACAAATGCGCCTAAAAAGGTACCTCCAACTAGACCTCCAAATAACAAGGAATACATCTTCTCAACCATAAATGTACTTGCTATTTGATTTACTCCTGAACCTGCTAATAAGTCAACTTTACCTCTTGTTACTCTACTACCCAAACTAGCTACCAATTATGGGTGAGCGAGTGTATTCTATTTCTTTAGAGGCCTAAGTGGAGCCTATAGTGGCTATGTTTGGGGAGGCAATGGGCGAGCTAAGGTACCATAGCATGAGCCTTAGCTACGAAGAGATGTATGCAGCCCATCCTCAAGAGATGAGGTTGGTTGTTTTGATGATGGAGGTGGTATGTTGTTTCACCTTACCAGATGCCGAGGGTGGGAGATTCCCGCGAGAATTGATGGGAGTGCTCCAAGATATGGTGGAGGAGTGGATCTATTTTACATGGGCACTGGAATTCCTGGTGCAGCTGTATAGGGAGTTGTGGGCCTATGGGAGATTGCAGGAAGTTTAGTTTGTGTTGCACTTTTCTTCTACATTGTTGGGCATATGAGCACATCATATGTGTATGTCCAGTTGGTTTTCCCCAACTTGATTGGTTTGGGGGTGGCTTGGTCAGAGTCGGATATAGATGGTGGGTACCAATTAGTGGGTAGCATAGGGTGGCTAGGGCCACACATGATGTTTCATATTACGGGTGGTTTCCAAAGGGATTGTGTGGTGTGGATATTATTTTGAGGCCATATGTTGGGTATCCCTCATACAAGTACATGGTGGAGGAGTTAGAGGAGTTACAATTCTTTGAGGTGGATTCGGGTGCATCGTCTTTGAGAGAGCATAAGATGATACCTTTAGACAGGTTCAAATGGTAGTTTGGGCTACCACAGGATGTTCCTACACCCTTCTCACAGTACAGAAGATATTACATGTTGAGACCTATGTCTCCACCATGACCGAGTGTGCTTATAGGAAATAGAAGCGAGGCGGTGGAAATGCAGATCGATGATGCAGGGGTCACCGATAGATATAGGTAGTGGTGGGAGGCACGGTATGAGTAGAACCATCAAGGCCAGGGCATCTAGACTTAATTACCATCATAGTACATAGGGATACCTTACAGGGTCGGGTGGTTGCCCTTCAGCGCAGAGACATGACTTTATAGGGAAGCTTACGTGTCGGAGGCATAGATAGTGGCCTTACAGGCCCAGGTAGCACAGGGATAGGTACCCACATGAGGTGGAGATGGAGATGGGGGATAGGTAGTTGTTTTACACACATAGGTACCAGGTTTTCAAGGCTAGTTGGCCAACACACAGGCTCAGGTTGTGGCCTTGCAGGCCCAGGTTGCATCACAGGCACCTCCACAGACTCGGGGATAGTGTCCCACACTACAAGAAATTCCGAAGGGACATGGTCCCATGGTACAGGGAGGAGGACATGGCTCATAGGTACATGGTTCGAGGCTAGTATTAGCATGTCAGAGCTCACAGGTTGTTGTGATACCTATGGCACCTCCTAAGACCGTGTCAATGGCGAGGTTCAGGGATAATCTGAGTGAGGCATGGTATTACCAGGATCATCTAACTACCGTTGAGATAAATGTCTCTTCATATGCTAAGTATAGGGCACAGCAGACAACGAGTGAGAGGACTAGATCCCGCACTCATAGTTTTGAGAGCACAGAGGGTTGGTGAGCCTAGAGGCAGGGTCAGGGTGAGGCTATGAGTTCATGGAGGCTAGTCCTAAGTGAGAGGCATTAAGAGATTATACCGATACCCATGCTAGGTGGGGAGGTGTAGGAAGGTCATCGGGATGGAGGTGAGGAGGAGGAGATAGAAGAGATAGGTAAGGATATCAAGTGGAGTGACAATCAATCATCGATATGATTTTTGTATCGATTTTTGGTTTATATTGACCTACGTCTTTGAAGATAGTGAGACTATATCGAGCATCTTGATATACTTGTATTTATTTGTAGTTTTGTACATATGTATTGATACATAGATCTTTTCATTGATATAGATGTTGATGTTTATGTATTAATGGTGTACTTGGTTTATGTATAGATGTTGATATAGATTTTTATGTTTATGTATTATTATGTATGTGATGGAAATTATGTGAATTAGGCATGTTTGATTTGAGGTCATGTAGGCATGGTTGAGTTAGGTTGGTTAGGCATGGTGGAGTTTTATGTTTGTTAGGCATGGTGGATATCGGGTGGAGTGACAATTAGTCATCGATATGATTTTTGTATTGATTTTTAGTTTATATTGACCTACGTGTTGAAGATAGTGAGATCGTATCGAGCATCTTGATATGCTTGTATTTATTTGTAATTGTGTACATATGTATTGATACACAAATATTTTCATTGCTATAGATGTTGATGTTTATGTATTAATGGTGTACTTGGTTTATGTATAGATGTTGATATAGATGTTGATGTTTATGTATTATTGTGTATGTGATAGAAATTATGTGAATTAGGCATGTTTGATTTGAGGTCATGTAGGCATGGTTGAGTTAGGTTAGCTAGGCATGGTGGAGTTTTATGTTTGTTAGGCATGGTTGAGTTTAGGTCAATTAGGCATGGTTGAGTTTAGATCACTTAGGAATGGTTGATTTTAGGTCAATTAGGCATGGTTGAGTCAGGTATAGGCATGATTGAGTCTAAGTGAGTCAGGCATGGTGGAGTTAAGGTTTGTTGGTTTTTATTTAATTTCCAAGTTATTAGTAACATGGGAAATAAATGATGATGTATATGTATGTTATGGTGTAGATTTCTAAAATATTTGATATCATGGAAATGTGAAATGATGGATGTATGATATGATGTTGTGAGAAAATGGCAGGTATTTATGTTTGTTAATTTTTTAATTTCCAAGTGTTGTAAAAAATGGAAACTAAGTAAGGTGAAATGTTAATTGAAAACATGGGGAAATTTTTTTGGGTAAAGAGTGGCTGAGCTAACCTCCAAGGGCCCCATGCCCTTGGAGTGCTTCCTACATAGCCCACAGCGAAAAAGGGGCCTCAGATGATGTAGTTCTCCCATAAGCTAGGGAAGAATATGATGAGGTAGAGAAATGGGTTAGCAGGTTTTAGGCTTGGTTGAGTCTAGGTTATTTGGGTATGATTGAGTTTAGGTCACTTAGGCATGATTGAATCTAGGTCACTTAGGCATGATTGAGTTTAGGTCACTTAGGCATGATTGAGTCTAGGTCATGAAGGAAAGGGTGAATTGAGGTCATTGAGGTGTGGTTAATTTGAGGTGTCGAGGGCTTGGTCCTGTATATGATAATCAACAAGTAATGAAGAAGGTGAGTGGTAAGAGGTGACAAAATAGCCACCTAATTAGTAAGAACCAACACAAATATACCATACCAAAGATGGGCTTATGAATGTAATACCCTGAAGATGTTTGCATGATTGACTATTCTAGGGGTGAAGAAAGTCCCATGATTATCAAATGTCGCATTTATGAAACATCCCTTGAGTGGGTGGGAAATTAGGGTGAAAATGTGATAAGCTTAAAATAGGTTAGTTTTAGAGTAACCTAGTGTGAGATAGTATGTCGACTTGGTAAGAGACCCAATATCATAATAGGCAAGTCCATGACGAAAAAGTTAATCTTTTTCTTTTTTTTTTTGTTTTTGATAGATTGATCGATGCGGGAATTCTATGTGGGATGAGTATATTATCTCCTTGAGGTATTCGTGAAGTTAATCGATGCGGGAAGCTTCAGAATATTTTTATTTTAGTTTTTGCAAGAATAGTATTCTTTTGATGATAGACTAAGTACAATACAGTTGGCTTCATATAGTTGTCCTTTGAGGGAGCAGTCTATTTATAGACATGAGATAGAAAGCATAGATTTCCTTTTTGAGGGAGTCATCTTTTTGCTAGAAGTTTGAATCAAGGTTTCAAACCAATTTTACCTTTGAAATTTATTTGCTTTTGGACTTTTAAGTCATGGAAAAGACTATAAAGAAAAATAGGCTCTTTTGTTTGAAAGTAAAACTATAGCACAAAGAGGTTAACTATGATGGAAAGGTTTTAATTTTTTCCTCTTTTCTTACATGTTGATTTCTTTCGGGATGAGGTCGCCAACTTGGAAGGTTCGTTTCATGGACACATTTTTTATAGGCATGTTTGATACATTCATGGAAGGTTCATTTATGAACGTAAGACCCTAAAGGTGTTTCCATGATTGACTGTTCTAAGGGTGAAGAAATTCTCATGATTACGAAATGTCGCATTTGTGGCACATCCCTTGAGTGGGTGGGAAATTAGGGTGAAAAGGTGATAAGCTTTAAATAGGTTGGTTTTAGAGTAACCTAGTGTGAGATAGTATGTCGACTTAATAAATGACCCAATATCATAATAGGCAAGTCCATGACGAAAAAGTTAATCTTTTTCTTTTTGCTTTTGTTTTTGATAGACTGATCGATGTGGGAAGTCTATGTGGGATGAGTATATTATCTCCTTGAGGTATTCGTGAAGTTAATCGATGCGGGAAGCTTCAGAATATTTTTATTTTAGTTTTTACAAGAATAGTCTTCTTTTGATAATAGACTAAGTACAATACAACTAGATTCGTATAGTTGTCCTTTGAGGGAGTAGTCTATTTATATCCATGAGATAGAAAGCGTAGATGTCCTTTTTGAGGGAGTCATCTTTTTCTAGAAGTTTGACTCAAGGAGTGGAATCCCATTTTACTTTTGAAATTGATTTGCTTTTACACTTTTAAGTCATGGACAAGACTATAGAGAAAAATAGGCTCTTGTGTTTGAAGGCAAAACTATACCACACAGAAGTTAATTGTGATGGAAAGGTTGTAAGTTATGAATTACCATGGGATTCCATCCTAAAAAGGATGAAAAGTGTCTATGAGAATCATGCCATGAGTAGAGCTATGGTACTCATATTGAAGACAAGAATGAGAGGTAACGGGTAATCACATGACCCTAGTTTAGTGGTTTGATCCTTAAAAATAGGTAGAATAGAAGGTGAACGGTGCTCAAGGGACGAGCGTTAAATAGATAAGAGGTGATATAGGAATAAATTCAGTAGTAGAATGGTCTAAGATGTAATACATTGAGGGGTTAAGTTTTGGGTTTACCTTCGAGTGAAGACAAATGATAAGCACCGATCCATAGGTATGAGTAACGATATAAGGTCCAAGCCAATTAGGAGCAAATTTTCCCCGTTTACTTTTTTCCTCTTTTGTTACATGTTGATTTTCTTTTAGGATGAGGTCACCAACTTGGAAGGTTCATTCATGGACATGTTTTTCATAGGCACGTTTGATACGTTTTTGGTAGATTTGAAGGTGATCAAGAGCATTAAGACGACATTCGTCTAATAACTCAAGTTGTGCCAAATGGTCCTGGTGAAAGTCATCATCATTGAGCATCTCTTTGAGTGAGATATAAAGAGATGGAATCTAGACTTCAAGAGGCAAGACAACCTCTGTACCATAGACTAGAGAGAAAGGTGTAGCCATAGTTGAGGTATGAATACTAGTATGGTAAGCCCATAAGGCAAAAGGAATGTGTGTGTGCCAATCCTTTCCAGTATCATCCACAACTTTCATAAGAATTTTGTTTAAGGTTTTGTTAGTGGACACAGCTTGGCCATTTATTTGAGGGTAGTAGAGTGAAGAAAAACTAAGTTGAATGCCAAAGGCATCACAAATCTTCGTAGAGTTTTATTTTTGAACTGTTTTCCATTATCAGTGATTAGACGATGGGGAACACCAAAGCAACAAATGATATGATGATTGATGAATTCACATATTTTCTTGGATTTTGTTGAAATAAGAGGTATGGATTTTACCCATTTAGTGTAGTATTCAGTAGTGATAATAATCCATTGATGGCGTTGTGAAGAATGGGGATTGATTTCTCCAACAAGATCTAAACCCCATTGAGAGAAAGGCCAAAGGTCTCATGTGACCTGTAAGGCATGACTAGGCGTGTGATGAATATTAGCATGTTGTTAGCACTTCACAAAATGTTTGACATAATCACAACAATCATGGTTTAAGGTTGGCCAATAATAGCCTAGGAGGAGAATGCATTTAGTGACAACTAAACCAATGAAGTGACCTCCAAAATTCTATCGTGAACTTCCTTGATGATGTAGGGAATTTTAGAACTTGTAAGGCATCACAAGAGGATACCATCAAAGCCATATTTATAAAGAAGGCCTCCCATGATGACATACCGAGAGACACTTTTGAGAAAGGAGCGTTGTCCATTGCAAGTAAGGTTTGGAGGTAGAACTGAAAGGGAAAGGTAGTCAACAAACTACTTATACCAAAGGTCACGTGGGTTAGGTTGAACAGTTCCGATGAGGTTGATGTCTTGAAATAGATAGGAAGGTAATTGCAGAATTTTTACTATGACAAATATTTTTGAGTCAGAGGGTGAGGCGGGTATCTGAGAAGCAAGGTAGGCCATGGTATCTGTAAATTTGTTAGTGGAACGTGGAGTGGTTTGAAGTTCATAATGATCAAAGGTAGTCAAAAGTATGTCTACATGATGCTTATACTTTTGAAGTATTTCATTACGACACTGGTATATACCATTGACTTGATTTACAACCAGTTGAGAGTCACCAAAGATATTAATTGATTTGACACTTCTAAGGCGATGGCGGTTTGAAGGCCTAATACGAGTGCTTCATATTCGGTGATATTGTTAGTACATTCAAAATCTAGTTTGAAAGATAACAAAGCATAGGCTCACCATCGAGAGGAATGAGGATAACTCCAACACCACCTCCATGCTGACATTTGGAACCATCAAAGAATAAGGTCATCGGGTAAATGGTATCATCTAACAAGAGGGTAGCAATGGATTCGTCTAGGAAATCAAAGTTAGAGGGCTGATTTCGGAGAGAGGTGCGTCTGCAAGTTGGTCAATGATAGTTTGGCCTTTGATAGATTTTTGATGAATGAATTCAAGGTCTAGGTCTACAAGAAGCATGAGCCAATGTGCAGCACATTGATGTTGGTAGGGCTTAGCGTACATGTAATGTAAGGGGTCTGTATTGGTGACAAAAAAAAATTTATGGTTAAGTAGGTAATGGCGAAGTTTAGTAGCGACAAAACTAAGGCTAGGAAGAGTTTTTCAGCATGGGTGTATCGAGTTTCATAATCTAAAAGCGTATGGCTTATATAATAAACCACTTGCTCCCTATGTTTTTCATCACAATGAGTGAGCATGGCTCCCAAGGAATGATCCGTAGTAGAAATGTAAAGGTAAAATGGTTGGTCATCTTTAGGAGGAACAAGTACATGTGGTTAGAGGAGGTACTTTTTTAAGGCCTCAAAGGCTTTGTTGCATTCATCGTCTAATTTGAAGGAGACATTAATGTACCCTAGAATTTTCAAGATAACACCCTAGTCACACTGGAACATCACTCAGCCTAGACTGAGCACTCACCTGAAGTGTGCAAAGGTACTAGGTCCCTCTTTAGGGTTGCTGTAGTAGGATGTTAGCATGATGAAGGAAGAAACATATAGATTCATAACTAATCCATCATTCTATAATGCATGCTACCCATAGATCTATGAAAGAACAAGCTTAAACAATAATCATGATTGAATTAATAACATGCACTACTCAATTACATAGAATGACACTTAGATTCAGCCAATATCTTCCATCTATTAATAAATATAGAAGCTCCTTATAGTACTGTCAAATTATACCAATACACGTATGGAACCGATACAAAAATCAGTCATATGCGTATATTCTCCGTTACACATACATACATCCAGCTCTCTATCATTCACCCCCCTACTATGCACTTAACATCATATATATATATATATATATGGTGGGGACTTTCCCTTCACCACTTATCTATTCCAAAAATAGGTTGCATGTTATTGATAGCCACACACCGTTTACAATCATAGCCACACATGCAAGTGCACTATATATAGTCCTATTGTAGTTGATTGAAGTGTCAATTCTATTCTTAGCTTGTCTTCATGCATAGACACTTTAAACCACTTCTCCAAATATAGACAATGCATGGCACGCACATCTCTGCATCGTTGATGTGTTCCACATGCCATCTTCTAAAAATAGGTCTTCATTCTAAAAATTAGCTAAGTCCTTAACTCTGAACTTTCCTTCCTCGCATGGGTCCTTCTTGTCCTTCCGCACCTTTGATCTTGGCCTCCTATCCCGCGCGGACTCCTTGTGTGATTTTTGACAAGTATTCCTTGATCAACATTACCCCACACTAATCTCATTATCATCACGACAATGGGTATCTTTAAAAAAATTGAATGAAACAATAAGAATGAAATGATAAGAATGAAAGAATAAGAATAAATAAAGAATTGTCATGTAGTTATGAGGTAGCCTCCTCTATATCGGTTTGTAGTATCGCTCCGAATACTCCTCTTTATTCTGGCCTCCAAAACCCACCATTCGGTGAGTGTTTACTCGCTTTCTCGGGGATGTCCACCACAATGGATTCCAACTCATCCCTCACAATTTATCCTTTCTCATTCTGTAGAGCTAACACAACACTGGACATGGATGTCATCCTCCCTTCCAAAAGGTCCATCTTCTGCACAATCAACTTTCCAAGGTCTTCCAACCGAGTCTTGTGTGACTCTTGTGTTGTTGGCAGGCCTCGTACTGTTTAACCATTAACAACCTTTTCGTGTGCCCAATGTCTCATCTTTCATGTCTTTCAGAGACCTCATTATTCTCTTCCAAGGTCTTAATGTTGATGAGCGCCTCTGGAGTTGTGCATATATTTAAATCTTGGTCTACTTTCTTCAATACTTCTTGTAATGCTTGTAACAACCCTTCATAAGATGTGATTTTTCTCATCACAGATGCTTTCTCCAATTCAAAGCATCTTGTTCCTATCTTTCTAGTGCTTGCATACGTATATTTTCATCTTCAAGCACCAAGTCCACCAACTTTCCCACATAGTGTATCACTAAAGGAAATGTATGTGGTAATTTGGATTCCAAGTGTGGCCTTGCTTTGATTACATTGTCCCCAATCTCCTCTGCGATGCTTATGAACACTTCATTCTTCTTCTGCACGAAGTCCCTTTCCTGCGTTATGTGCACTATCTCTACATCCTTTGTCTTCAACTCTTTGTGTAGCACTTTGATTGTGGCAGATTTGTCCATGTTTCTTCTAGCCACCTCAACAAAAACTTTCACTAGTGCATTATTGACCTACTAATCTGACATGATAGTAGGCTTTACTGTCATGTGTCTAGCATGAGATGCCTTCTTTAGTCACCTCGAAATGCATGACTCTTTGCACACATCAAAGTCAGGCTCATCCATGTGGGTGTGCATTGACCACAATAGTTACTTTCATGTGCGCACAATTGCCATATCCTCATCCATTAACTCCCAGCCAAATAAATATTTTTACGCGATTGTGCTCTGGAAGTGGGTGCGGACAATTTTTCCTGTGTCCTCTACATACCCCATGGTTGGTGGAATGTGCTCTCCACTTTTTCTTCTAGACCTTTTCTTATTAGGAACTTTAGCCTCCAAATTTGGGACTTGTGTCTCCATGTCTTGAACATCCTCTGCAGTTGTCTCCTAGGGTCTTTTATCTTCTTCTTCGTTATCCTTTGATGTCTCACCGTTCTTCTATATGCTCTAGAATTCTAGGAGATGTAGGCGCACTCTTCTATGAATCTTTCGCCTCCTCATTCAACTTTAGTTTCCTCCTCTCCAGGCGGTCGCCTCCTTTGATGGGGAGAGTCAGGGTGATTTACGCATAGTGGTTGGGGTAGCACCTTGGGTCTTTATTCTCCGAATACCTTTTTAAACTTGTGCTCCCCTTGTACTACGTTCAAGTCCTTATCATCCCCCTCTTTTGGTTGTGGTGGTGTAATAGTGCGCTTAGCTTCACCCCGACTTGTAGGATGTCTCCTACCCCCGTGCTCCAAACCACCACTATTTTTGTGCTCTTCCTCCTCATCCCGCACTTCGATTTGCTCGTAGGCTTAAGCACTCGGATCTTATCCATTTTATCCTTTCCTTTAGTGGTGTTGGAAGTACAAACTCATCTTCCACATATTTTTTATTCTCCATTTTTGGCTTCAACTAGAAATATACCAATGTTTCCCCACATCTGCTACAACCAAACTTATTGGTTTGATATTCAATACCTCTGAAATAATTCTCTCTATATAGGCATACTGCGGATACACATACTTCTTCTTGATGTACGGTAGTCGCAATCTACCTTATCTACATTGAAGATTAGTCGGTGCGTGTTTGTAAATATATGAACAGATTCTTGAAAATACCTTGCAGTGAATGCATAAGGTAACTTCCACCAGGGGCTCCAAACTTCATCCTTCATTGGGAAGCATGTGATGCGAAATGCTGATATACAAAAAACTAAACTTGTTTCCTACCACTATTGGTAGGTCCTTTGGGATGCGCCACTCTTCCCCAAATTCCACGCGGAGCCTGTCATACCACTTCTCCACCCTTTGCTTTACTTTATCTATCATGGTCCCCTTGCATAGGTACTTATTGAATCTTTCAGCTGGGGACTTGTTCTCCATGGGGTATTCCCATATTTTCTCCTTTGGTCCATTTGGTACTCCAATCTCCATAAAGACCAGTGATAGTAGAATAGCCCCAAAGTTGATCTTCCCTCCTGTGTGCACTTCTTTGACTATTTTCTCTGCAATATAGCCTACAATGTTGTATATTGTCCCTTCGACATCTTATGCACCACATGTAACCACATAGTGTTTACCTACGACCACCACTCCTGATCATTTAACTTGGTAACAAGGTGTGCTGCAGCTTGTACATTTGGATAGTTCTTCAATTTATCTATGTTCATTCCGTGTAGACCCTTCAAGTATCCCAACTCCTGTTTGTTCTATAAAATCACTGCTTTATTTACAAGATCACCTCTTATGTCTTCTCCTGTGGCCTTCGGACACTGTAACTAATGAAACCAGCGCTAATGAAATTCTAACTCTGCATCCTGCAAAGTAGAAGAATTCTCTGTGTACCCTTCTCATGAGCAACTAATACAAGGGCTCATACTTCCCAAAATATGGAAGCTCATATAACTGATAGACCCCAATTATCTTTAAGAGATTTTTGCCCACATCATCATATACTGGCATGGCATCTACTATGCGCTTGTTTGTTCTAGCCATGAGCAAGGAATCACGCTCTTTTTTGTTCTCTGAAGTCCTATGATTATATTCACTCACTTTGCTCTTTCTAATGGTTGAATCCCACTTTTGGCCGACAATGATTCATGGGTATTACATCTCTAAAAATTTACTTTTGGGTGCCATCTCTTCTTCCTCAACGACTACCTTCTTCTTTCCTTTTACTGTTGTTGCCGATGCCTTCTTTGGTGTCATTTTCATCCTGCAAATGTCCCCTCTTCAACTCTGTAACTCTACAAATCAAACCCTAGCTCGATTCAATTATGCCCTAGGTGGAAACTTTGTAACCTAACCCTTTCCTATCTCTCTACTTCGCTCAAACCCTTCACCATTGGGGACGCAGCTTCTTATTGCATATATTTGGTTATCACTCTTGGTTTCACACCCTTCGCACCTTAACTCGATCACTCAGCTCTTTACACTTGGCTCTTCTCTCTCAAATACTCTAAGTTGCAATGGTAAAATCAATCGCATCCCATCCTTATATAATTCTTACAAATTTTGATGCATTTATTACTCCTCACCTACCAAATATCCCCTCATTCATTAACCAAATTTGTTCCTTCCACGCGGTACATCTTTATGCCCAACTATAACCTTCTAGCGTGCCTTCCTACTCACTTGGTCACATAATTCTCTTCGGTTCAAACTCTTGCACTCGAGTACCTCATCATTGTACCTTCTCCTAATAGCTATCATGGCCTCCGCTTACCTCGCGTTATCTTTTGTTCCTCCATCCATCTCCATCCTTGGTCACTTTTGAGAAGCAATCTTCTTTTGACTTAAAGCACACCCGTAGCACTTATTCCTTTCATCTTTCAATTCCCATAGTATTTTTCTATCTTTCTCTTGGATCACTACAACCACCCCACACTAAAAGTATGTGCAGTCCTCTACACATAAACATTCTTCATACGATAATTAGCTTCATGCGCGCAAGCGTGCTTATTACACAAATAGCAACTAAATTGACAAAGCATAACGACAATGAAGGAAATACATAATTGAAGACCTAAGCTAAATGGAAATACTTCCTTATTACAAATACCAAGAAGACTTATTTATAATAGGGCTTCAGCCTACTCCCGTTAAAGTAACCGGGTAGTCGTTTTCCATCAAGTGCTTCTAAGCGAAAGCACCGATTCAAGTATAGAAGTGATAACATACGGCCCCAACCAATGTAATTTGAGCTTTCTGGATGGTGCAAGAACTTTAAGTCATACGAAGTACCATTTTTCCAATCTCAAACTTCTTATCCCTTATGTTTCTGTCATGCCATGCCTTTTACCTGGCCTTTTCCTACTTCTAACTCCATCATGCTATGGCTGGTCACTCATCCAGTTGAATCATTTTTTCAATACGTTCTTCTAAATCATGTTCATCATCTAGACCTCCAAAGACGTGTAATGTGCAAAGAAGGTAACATAAATTCTATAGGAAGAATAGCTTCCGTGCCAAACACCAATTGAAACGGTGTGGCTTTGTTCAATCTCTTGTAAGTTGCTCTATATGCCCAAAGCACAGCTGAAAATTTTTCATCCCAATCCTTTCTTCCAACATCACATATTTTTGTTAAAGTCTGGCCCAAAATTGTGTTGAAAGCCTCGGAAGTTCCATTTTCCTGAGGATGGTAAGGTGTAGTTTTATGGTGTGCAACCATAAACTCATCTAATAGGATCTTGATTTTCTCATTCAAAAAGTGTGTACCTCTATCATCATCGGTCAAGCTTAAAGGACATCCATGTCGCAAGAACATTCTCCCATAGAAATATAGTTGGTGTAGTTTTCATACATACTTTCATGGGTGTTGCTTCTACCCACCGTGTGAGATAATCTATGCAAGTAATGATATAGTGTGATCCAGTCCTGCGAGCGTGGCTAGCAAAATAGGTCCTACAAAGTTAATGGCCCATTTCTCAAATAGTTCAAAGCACTAGTAATACGGTCTAAAAGGCATCTCATCTCTTTTTCTTGGTTTTCCTAGGCGCTGACAATGATCATACACCTAATAATAGTCTTTACAGTCTTTATACAGTGTCTCCCACCATAATCCAGCAATTAAGATCTTCCAGAAGTCACATCACCTGCATAATGGCCTCCTGCAATACCACCATGAGCTTCTTCCATGATATCCTTTTGTTCATGCTCTAACACACAATGGTGTAATACTTCATCTCTACCAAGCTTGTAAGGATCACCACTGATTAACATAAATTGTGTTACGCGTATAGCAAGCTACTTATTTTCTAATGCTTTCATTCCTTTTAGTGCCATACCTATTCGTAGAAAGAAAACAATGTCTGTAGACACCAAAATTGGGTCACACTCCCCTTGGTCCCTTGTCAAATAAATACCTTGAACACATTCACCTAACCATGGCCCCTTTCATCCCACACTAATATTAATTTAATTAAATTGATTAAATTAATTCATTATCCTCACAATATTTATTATTTAAATATCCTAATTAGGATAATGCCCACATATCCACCTCATCTAGCCACCTCACCCTAAGACCTATTCTTAGTAAGTTGCCATAACTAACTAAGACCTACCCAAACCCTAAAAATCAATGCCTACATTCCCTCTAACCACATTCCCACCCATTAGAAGGAAGCTTCCATGCTAATCCGTGGAGTAAAACGAAACGAGATCCCAGAAAAATCAAGGGGATCTGCCTAGTTTAGTAAACCTAGGAAATCCCGCCTAGCCAACTCTAGTTACCCTTGACCACCACTAGTTAAGCTGTGCCAGCCTACCATTTAATCCCAAAAACAACCTTATTTTGGGGTTGGCACATTTTTGAGAGATAATCACATCTTTTGAGAACAAGTGATGAAACCAGAGTTGTATGTAAGTAGAACTAGCATTAGTATACACATCAAAGCATCCATAGCCAGTACCTGAAGCAATCACATAGCCATCTGCCTTCATGGGAGCATTCGGGAAGCACCAACACTACACCAAGTTCATTCCATTTGATCACCCACCATTACCAACTAGGCATCAAGCTCGTATAAATAGTAAGTTTTGTTAACTAGCACTCATCTATTCATCATTTGGTAGATCCTTTTACATTTGTTATTAGCTTTTGCTCTCATTTCCATTCCCCATCATCTACCTCCATGCAAACTTGACCATATTTTTATCCATACCCTTACACTGCCCATACCTGGATCTTAATCATTCCTATGCATATCCAAGATCCATATGAATCTTGCCATTGCCCTTCCATCTTCATCTAACCTCAGATCTATCACCCAACCAAGTTTTATTGAGTTTCTTATACCCGACCATACCGATGTCGATTACCCACAACCGTCGTTGGTTAGCCTAAACTAATACCGGTCATACCAGACCAACGTTGGTCTCTGTGTCTTTTACTAGAAACCAAGAACAGAGCTCCTAAACTTCCACCAAATACCCAAAACCACCCAAAATCTCACCCTAACCAAAAGATTCGATTACTCGACCAAGACATTGACCTTCATATTCGGTCATAGCTTAGCCTAATGTGAATGACTTCACTTATTGACGCGAATGAGATACCTAAATCATTTTAACTATAGTAGGATTTCCTTTATTTCTCACATTAATTTGCTTTAAATAGTGGATTGACCATCTAGGAAGTATCACACTTCTTGGATCTAGCATACGCTAGGCAGTCCACTGCATATATTGTTTAACTTTTATTTGGTGGTATTGTTTTCCATTCTAGGTAGTTCCTCCAAGAAAAAAGGAAGCTCTCATGATCAGCTGTGGATCTAGAAGTCATACGCGCGCAACAACCTACAACTAGCATTTTAACAGGTATTCCTCCTAACCCATTACCCTTATTTGTTTCATCAACATTCGAAGAAATGCTCTAGAATCGGTGAAAAAATGTCTTCTAATTCTATGGGTGTGAATTGTAACCTATATAATCGCAGTGCATCCGGCATTGTCTCTTCAATTGTCTGTGCATCCTCTCCGAATTGATTCTAGATAAATGGTCTAGTTCAAAATTGCTTTTCCCTAGCTTCACCACAACCGTGAAGTCGACTCTTGAAATAGGAGCACCCATCTACATATGCACCCACCGTAAAATGGGCTTGTTTACCAAGTACTTCAATGCCATGTGATCTCGTATAAAACACAAATGGTGTTGCTAACAATCTTATCAAAACTTGTATAATGCATAGATCATTGACAAAGCTTCACGCTCTATAGTTGTTGATTCCTTTCAAGCATGATTCAGCTTCCTACTAGCAAAATAGATTGGATGATCTATAATACCTTCGCTAGGATGATCTAACATAGCGCCAATGGCCATACTGAAGTGTCCACATGCACGTGAAACAATTTATCCCATGAGGAAAAGCGTAAAATGGGAATAGTAGTAAGTCTCTCTTTTAATATCTCAAACACGCATTGTTGCGATTATCCCTAATAAAATGTACCTTTCCCCTTCAATAATTATTCCAAGGGTGCAGCAATTCTGGCATATCCTTTGATGAATTTTCTATAATATCCTGTATGACCTAAAAATTAGCGCACCTCACTTTGACATGGGAGGCACTTCTAAGCCTTAAATGATGCAACCTTGGCTAGATCAACTAGCAAACCTTGCTTACATATTATATCTCCTAGCAATATCCCAAATGGCATAGCAAATATGCACTTCTTGATGTTCAAAGAGATACTCAATTGTCTACATCATTCAAACATTAAGTGCAGATTGTCACAATGCTCTTTCACAAGCCCATATATTGTCCAATCATCTACGTAGACCTATAAGAAGTTGTGAATAAAATCTTTGAATTCCCAAACAACTATGCGCGAGAATATAGCAGGTGCATTTTTCAATCCAAAGGGCATCACAAGATAGGTAAAACTACTCCATTCATTTGTAAAGGTATTCCTCTTGATCCTCCATCTCGTGAAAGTGATCCCTAACCTAATGATACCATGTGGAATATAGCTCCCTATAATCCACACATAAATCCATCATCATTTAAATATTCTAATTGGGATAATGCCCACATATCCACCACCACCTAGACACCTCATCAAGCCACCTCACCCTAAGACCTATTCTTAGTAAGTTGCCATAACTAACTAAAACCTACCCAAACCCTAAAAATCAATGCCTACATTCCCTCTAACCACATTCCCACATGTTAGAAGGAAGCTTCCAGTCTGATCCATGGGGTAAATGAAACGAGATCCCTAGAAAATCAAGGGGATCTACCTAGTTTAGTAAACCTAGGAAATCCCACCCTAACCAATGCCGGTTACCCTTAACTTAACCATTAGCGGTTTAAGTTAAGTTACCTTTTAACTCCCATTTCCTCCCAAAACAACCTTATTTTGAGGTTGACACATTTTTGGAGGTTGGCACATTTCGAGAGAGAGAGACATCTTTTGAGAACAAGTGACAAAACCAGAGCTGCATGCAAGTAGAACCAACATCCTGTACAAGCATCAGAACACCCATAGTCCAGTACCTAAAGCAATCACACAGCCACCTACCTTCATGGGAGCATCCGGGAAGTGCCAACACTACACCAAGTTCATTTGATCACCCACCATTACCAACAGGCATCAAGCTCATACAAATAGTAAGTTTGTTAACCTGCATTGGTTCCTTGTCATTTGAGTAGATCCTTTTACATTTGTTATTAGTTTCTACTTTCATTTCCATTCCCCACCATTTTACCTCCATGCAAACTTTGACCATCCTTTTTCCCACACCATTAAACACTTTCCATATCTAGACTTTCATCATTCTGTGCATATCAAGATCCATACGAATCTCGCCATTGCCCTTCCACCTTCATCTAATCCCGGATCTATCACCCACCAAGTTTTATTGAGTTTCTTGTACCCGACCATACCGATGCCGGTCACCCATAACCATCACCGGTTAACCTAAACCGACGTCGGTCTCTGTGTCTTTTATAAAAACCCAGATCAGAGCCTAAAACCACCACCAAATACCCTAAACTGACCAAAATCTGACCCTGACCAATAACAATATCCTGACAGTGACCTTGACCTTCAGATTCAATCATAGCTTAGCCTGTTGTGAATGAATTTTCTTATTGTAGATGAATGAGATACCTAAATCATTTTTACTATAGTAGGATTTACTTTATTACCAAGCATTAAGTTGTTTTAAATAGTGGATTGACAACCATCTAGGAAGTATCACACTTCCCGGATCTAGCACACGCTAGGTAGTCCACTGCATATATTGTTTAACTTTTATTGGTGGTCTTGTGTTCCATTTCAGGTAGTTCCTCCAAGAAAAAGGAAGTTCTCATGATCAGCTGTGGATTCGAAGTCATACGCGCACAACAACCTATCAACCAACATTTCAACAGGTATTCCTCCTATGCCCATTACCCTATTTGTTTCATCATTTTCTAAGAAATGTCTAAGAATCAGGTGAAACATTTTGGCATGCCTGTGGGACCCATTCGGGGTTCCTTGCATTCATTCATTTCTAGGTGAAAATTTGCATGTTTGTTTCCTTTCTAAAAGGTTCTCACATTAAAATTTCTCCCCTGGAATCTTCTCTTCTTTCTATTGTCTCAAAGCAATCATGTTTTGGTGCTTAAAAAGAACTCTTCTTCTATTTCATTTGCATTGCATTAGTGAAAGATCATACTTCTCTCCTATTCCTCTTATTGTGTCATCAAATTCCATATTTTGATTTGGGTTTAAAATTAACTTCATTTCATTCTACTTTTCTACATTAGCTCACATTAAATGAGGGCAACCTATACACTGGAAGTCATGACCAGCTGATGGTTGACAAAAATGAATCATAGAAAAGCACTTCTTTCTCTCTCTCTCTCTCGAGTCTTACCAAACCTCACAAAAATTAAAAATATACACATTCTTAAACAACATCTTTCCTGGAAGAAGTTGTAGGTGATCACATGATCACGAGTATAGTGGGCACCCAACCTCAGCTGCTCTGTCGAGTCATACTTCAGAGCAAAGCCCACCCCCACCATAACATACCTGAAACCTCTCCTTGTAGATCTCCTTCTTCATAGGAAGCCATCCTCACCAAAAAACTCTATTCTACAGTTCATGAGTCAGTCCTTAAAATAGCATAAGCTAAACAAACATAATAGAAAAAGCACTCTTAGGATCGTATTTTTCTTAGTGTTTCTGCTTGGCTTGTGTTTTGAGGTGAGAGGTCATGCTCTTCATTTTTCTTTTTTCTCCTTGCACACTCCTCATCACAGTTGGTGTATTCCAGCTTTATCTGAGTGTGCCTGGACCATATTCTCATCATTCCTAATTTTGGGTTTGATTCCACATCAAATTTTAATTCACAACCACATTTTCTTCATCACTATTTCAATTTCACAAAATGACTGTGTGGTCGTCCATGATGACCATCATCTTCGGTTACCCCTCGACTCATCATCATCGGTTATACCCAACCGGCATCGGTTCACTATTCTTTTGGTTGACCTACCCAAAAGGACACATATTCACCTTCTTGACTATTTAGAGTCCCTGTAACTCTCATCATATTCACTTTACTAGTAAATCTCATCAGCATTTTGCATACCTGGTAAATTTGGCCTTATACCTTGTTTTTGACCAACTGTCCACTTTCCACAATGTGATCGATAAGCTAATGGTTACCGTGACCACGCATTGCATTTACCCTAACCAGCATGGTTAGCTGTGTCATTTTCTAGCTGACATTTTAGCCCCAATTCACCCACCACCACCTATTTATCCTACCTATGTTGTATTTTTGTGTCACTTATCAAAAAGTAGTCTTACCACGTTAGTACCTGTTCACATGGTACTGACACATCGACAAGAAAGCACCCTCGTATTCCATGCCATTTGTCAACCACTCCCACCTAGCCCTTCACCACCTTCCATTTTATCACCCACCATGGAACCTATCCAACCTATCTCTATCTACCATCGGAGATGAGGAGTTCACATGACTCCTTGACCAAAATCCTATGCCACCTTGCAGTTTTACCTTTCCCACTCATCCACTCGAGATGCCTTGGGTCAGTTGATATATGACATGCCCATATCTATCCCCCCGACACTCACTCCCTACTCCGTGTTAGCCCCATCTCGGCTCCTCCACGCTGCCCGCATCTACCTTACCCCCAGTCATTTTAGCTAGGCCCTATACCCGCTATGATATCACATCATACATCTACATTTGCACCCGCCACATCCACTATACCTTCGCCAACCACCTAGAACACAACCTCATCCCCTATTATCTCTCATATACCCATAGCTACACTACCACCCCGGTGTCGGTGACCCCTACCCCTTTTCAAAATGTCATCCTTTCTATTCCACAATCATTAGCCCCCATTGCCACTAGGGTCACCATGACCCTTCCACCTCCATATACGTACTATCAGCAAGCCTCCTGTTTCATCTATTATTCACTCTGGGTACGTACCCCCTATTTCACTACCTTCTTCTCAATCCACCTATATGGAATGCACCATATACTGGAATGCCACCCCCATCATATGCCCAACACCAACCCTCTTATGCTACAGGAGGCACCCATCCATCACAACCTACCAATGACCTAATCAAATTAATGATGGACAAGATGTAGACATTGGAGGCATTCGTTTTTAGCTCCTCCCAAACACTCTCACCTATGATGAGATTTGTAATGAGCCTATACACCCATCCATTCCTATTCATCCATACCCCATGCATTGGGAAATGCCTAAATTCAACCATTTCAATAGCAAGGAAGACCCACAACAACATTTGTGGTCTTTCAAACATGGGTGCTACCTAATCACCCATGATGATGCTTTGCTCTTGAGGACCTTTCCCATGTCTCTGACTGGACCTGCATTAGATTGGTATAGTGGGTTACCTAGACACTCTATATTTTCATTTAATCAGGTAGCCCAAGCCTTCTTGGATCACTTCTCCATCAATATTGTTAAGAAGGTTACCATGACTGACCTATACTCCATGCGCATTAGTATGATGATGAATCTATCACAGATTTTTTTGCTCGTTGGCGTAGCCTGATCAATCAACTCACATTCCAACTACCACAAACCGAACTCATCGAGCTCTTCACGTGGGCTTGTGCTAGACATATCTCACCAACCCTGTAGGTCCAAACTTTCAAACCTTGATGAAGCATTCACCATGGCATGAAAGCTAGAGATTCGGGCCATCAAGAGAAGAAAATCCAACTACGTAATAAGAATTTGGCATTCAAGTCGAATGATACCTCTTCTTCTTCCAAAACCACAAAACAATTATTCAAAGGCCAAGGGGACCACTAACGCAGTGGTACTTAAAGCTGGCCCAGCTCATCCATCAAATCAAGCTAGCCCCTCATCTAATCTCTCACCCATCAGACTTTTCAATTTAGATGAGAACAATGGAAATACACCCCAATTGGGGAGCCTTATTCTTCTGTCTTAGAAAAGCTCATTAAAGTCTGGGGCCATCACCCTTCCACCTATAAAACCACACACTGGTTTTGACCCTTCTCACCCCACACCCGCATGGTATAAAGAACATGACTTCTATAACTATCATCGAGTAAAGGGTCATAGTGATGGAAATTGCATCACTTTCAAAAACATTGTCCAAGAAATGCTTCGAGAAAGGTGAGTTAACCATGGATAATCCTAATGCACCTACCAATCAAAACCTACACATATTCAAGAAACCTTTTCCTAATCATGCCCCTTCATCTGATCAAACGGAGAAACCTCAACTCATGATAGCCATACCCATGAGGTCCACGCTATTTTTTCATGATGCACCCATTGCTTCCCAATTACCTCATATTCCTTCCATAGAGGAAATTCTAGCCCAAAGTCCTCCACCTACACTTGAACCCACTTCACCTATTCCTCCACCCACAGAGGAACACCTTTCACCTCCTTCCTCACCCGTGGAGGAGCCTTCCACTAATATCGAGGCTATTTCACCTTTGGCTTCTCCACCTAGAGAGCCATCACCCACAATACTTCTTCAGTCCATGGAGGATACTTGTTTATCTCCTCCACCCACAGAGGAGCACCCATCATCTCCTCCACCTATAGAGGAGCACCCATTTTCTCCTCCACCTATCAAGGATCCAGTAGAGATACCTTTGCCTCTAGGTGAGCATTCTCCATCAACTACCCAAGATCCTGTAGACCTACTTTTGGCTCTCTTACCCACGGAAGCCAAAGCTAACAAATTTCCCATCTCTAAGACACATTTTATGGGAATTTCCATTAGGTCCTCATCAACCTCACCTATAGACATGTGTCATTCTCATGTTTAGCCGATCACTTAGATTATGTGGATAGAGCCTTATTATGGGGGCATCTTCTGCTTCCTGTCTCAACACAAATGCAGATGTCACTTGCTGACACTTCCACTATCTACCCAAAGATATTTTGACCAATCAAACCAAACACAACCACCTCTATCACAACTTCTTCCATGACACCCATCATAGCTCAACATACACCCTCACCCATAACCCAACATACATCTAAATCCAAACCCACACCTACATCATCTTCCTCAACTAAACCTATTACTACCTTAGGGGTCACCCAACCACCAACCTTACTCATCCACCTATCAAACTAGATTTAGCTACATCCTCCACAGTCAACACCCAACCTACTCCAACACCCAAACAAAAGAACCAAACCCATAGAACTCACACCCCGGCTGCGCCAATCATACCTTCATCACTTTCACCTTTTTTCCATCCATCTTAGGACCTCAACCTCCAACATGGTTAAGAAACCTCCACCCATCAATAAACCAAAAACACAACAGCCCATTCCTTCCTCACAAACCTCTAACATACCCAAGCACCCGACATGACTTACACCCACACCTACAACATCTTTACCACCCATACCTCTAATACCCTCAAGCAACTTCTTCACTACCCACTACACTTCAGTCTCTATCCTCACACCCCCTACATGACCCACATCATCTACCTTCACAACACCTCCATTATCCCCATGGGTAACTCACCCTCTTCCCCATCCACTTTTCCTCTAGATCTCATACACCCATATCACCTTTACCCAAGAAGGTGCAACCCAAAGACAAAAATCTGCTACCCTCCAATAAGGTAGTCAAAACAACCATACACCCTCCCCGCCAAGTTCATCTACCATACCCCTACCCAAGCAAACATGACCAACACCCAAGACCACGCCAACACCCAAAACCATAGCTCGACCCACTCCCCCTCCTGCAAAGACCATTCCTCAACAATCAGCCACACCTATGCCCAAACCCACTTTCACTTCCCATTCATGACCCACTAGCAGGTCCTATGCCAAAATCTTAACCAACCTCCTTGAGACTTTTGTCATCACATTACCACCACTCAGACCTTATGACCCCCTCAAACCCAAGCCAAAAGGGTTTGATGACACTAAAATTTTTACACCTACCATCGTGTGCCAGGGCACGATGTGGAGAACTGCAAGGCTTTGAAAACCATCCTTATCTAGTTATGTCCTCTAAAGAAAAACTTTGATGATGATGACCTTCTTGATGAGGACCCCATTTCACCAACACCCATTCCCACATAGTCCTTCCCTCACTACCTACTCAACAACCACATGACCTCCACCCCCTCAACTCTTAGAGCCACCCCCAAGATTTGAAATTAACATGGTTCACATCAGAGAACTTGCCACACCATTACCTAAATGTCATTGCACCCAACTCACTTCACAAGGATTTTTCTCCCCGGTAGGTTTTTTCCCATCATGTCATTATACCACTCATCCTACACCTTCTCCATTTTCCAACTCCCCTCAGATCAACATGATCCATCCACGTCACTACCCATGCTCGAGAGACAAAGGCAAGGAAAAGGCAACTGACTCACCAACCAATCCTATACCCAACATACCATCTACACCCACACCTAAAATTACTATCCGTGGCCCCACATACCCTATTTCTAATGGGGTCACACATCACACAATGCTCAAACAACTACACCAATCCCCCTCAAAATGTCCTTATATGACCTCATCCAAACCTCGGAATCCCATCGTCAAGCTCTCATGGAGGTCCTACAATCTATTGAGGTTTTACCCAATGACCCTACACCCGTAGCCTCCATTATCACACCCCATCATGTAGCCTCTCTCACCAAATTGCCACCTTTATCCACACCTCACCCTACTCACCAAGTAGCCTCCCTTAGCTTCTCAGAGGAAGAGATCACACCACACCAAACCGATGACCCTAGACCCAGCTCTCTTCATCTCTTATCCACATCGATGATATATGTGTATGATGTGTAATGATCGATGGGGGCACTAAGCATTAACATCATTTCATCTCATGCATTCACTCAAATGTGCATACCTGAAAATTACATGCATAAACATCTGTCATGTGCATGTTCATTCAATGATGCTATCACCTCTACACTAGGCACCATCATCCTCCACATTCGCATGGGCCCCCACACTATTCTAGAGTTATTTTACATCTTGGAGGGGGAATTTCAATATAACCTATGTTGCTTGGTAGACCCTGGATTCATGTCATGGGTTGTGTTCCTTCCACTTTGCATCATTGTGTAAAGTTTGAGCATGAAGGACACACCTATACTATTCCAAGCTGATCCATCACCTTTTAAAACATGCAACATGCTTTACCGACCCAATGACATGCTTATACCCATTAAGGCATCTACCTCCATGACCACTACCACTTCACCTACTACACCTCTTACTTAGTATACAATCGCTACCTCAACCGCACATACCTCCTCCATTCCTACCACCGCCACAACCTCCATGGCCAACCCATCAGCCTCCCAATCCATTAACTCCACCTCCACATCGACCTCCGACACATCATCTATTCCAGCTACCCACATACCAACCACCGATCCCTTGGAAGGCATTTTTCAATGCCTCACTCTGGGGGAGTATCACCTATATAGTGTCAACACATTCCTTACTCCACAAGAGTATGGAAGTCTTCACCAACATCCTCACTATGATCACCACATAGGAGAATGCCTCCTTTATGGTCCTCCTCATCTTCGTACAGTCTCACCTATGGGGACTTGATACTACCACTTACACACCCAAACCACCATCACAAACCCACCCATTTTCCATTGACTTCCAGTCTCTCACCAATCATTTTTCACCCACACCTTCCTACACCGATGTGTGGAAGGGTTTTGGTTTTGGATTTTATGAGCAAGGCCACCATACTATTATTCCATGTACTACCCACGCAAACATAATGACCGTAGTGGTATCGGCTTTGTTGAACCACCTACCAAGAAAGCCCACATTGAACTCATCGAGGACATTAGCCCTTCTCCACCCTCTTCACCCACTCCACCTTCATCACCACCTTCACCGATGGAGTCGATGGATCCAGAATCTATCCCTCCTAACTTTTTTTTTTTTCATAAACACCATTTCCTTGGGGCCTCTGACTTATCAACGTGAGGGTGAGGCTCCTTCCTCTCTTCCCTTCTTGTATCCTAAAATGATCGATGATGATACACCTTCAATTAACGTCATTCAATGTCAGGATGATGAATCTATACTCACCTACCTTGGTGTAGAAGACTCATATATATTCATCGGTCGTTACCTTTTGAGACAAACCATGTTGAATGAATCGACTATCGAGATCAACATTCATACTCAAGATGACCCGCACATCCTAAAGATCGGTCAATCTTTAGATGTTGTTGAACAGAAGCCATCACTTCTTTTCTCAAAGATCATAACCATGCATTTCACTTGGTCTTATGCAGACATGCCCAGTATTGACCCCACCATAGTGGTCCACAATATCGTAACCATTCCCGATGCCAAACCCATCAAAAAAAAACTGAGGAAAATGCACCCTCGCATTGCCCTTCTCATCAAAGAAGAACTTCAATGCCTTCTTTCCATTTCCTTCATCTTACCCATTGATTATCCTCATTGGATTTCTAACATTGTCCCCTATCACAAGGTGACATAGGGGACTCCACATTTGCATAGATTTTTGTGACCTCAATCTAGCTTGCCCAAAAGATGACTTCCCTCTACCCGGTATTGACCAAGTTGGTTGACCTTACCGCTGGTCACGAGATGCTATCACTCATGGATGGCTTCTCGGGTTATAACCAAATCTTGCTTGCCCCAGAGGATCAACACAAAACCACATTCATCACCCCTTGGGGGACCTTCTTCTACTATCGAGTCATGCCATTTGGCCTTAAAAATGTTGGTGCCACATATCAATGGGCTATGACTTATATCTTCCATGACATCATGCATCATATATTGGAAGATTACGTGGATGATCTCCTGGCCAAATCTAAATGCCACTCCAGAGCATCTCATCCTCAAAACCATTTTTGACCACCTCATTAAATATTGTGTTCACCTTCAGCCTAAGAAGTGTGTCTTTCGTGGTCTCTCTCAGAAAGCTCCTGGGATTTATCATTTCCTACGTGGTATAGAAGTTGACCCTACTAAAGTCAAGGCCATTCTAGAAATGCCTCCACCCACTAACCTTAGACAACTCCGTAGCCTGCAAGGTAAGTTGCAGTCTATTCACCATTTCATTTCACAATTATCTGATCGGTGTCAACCATTTCATCATCTTCTTCAAGAAGGATGTCTCCTTTAAATGGGATGATGACTACCACAAAGCTTTTGAGGCCTTAAAACAATACCTTCTCCAACCACCCATACTTATCCCACCTAAAGATGATCAACCCTTCTACCTATACATCTCTACTACCGATCACTCCTTGGGGGCCATGCTCGCTCATCATGATGAACAACATAGGGAGCAGGTGGTTTATTACATAAGCCATACTCTTTTGGACTATGAAACCTGATACACCCATCCTAAAAAAACTTTTCTTAGCCTTAGTTTTTCATTGCCACAAAACTCCGCCATTACCTACTCAACCACAAAACCTATGTTGTGACCAACACCGACCCCTTACACTTCATGTATGCCAAACCTTATCAAAATCAGTGTGCCACATGATGGCTTATGCTTTTAGCTGACCTCGACCTCAAATTCATTCATCAAAATTCCATCAAGGGCCAAGCTATCACCGACCAATTGGCCGACGCACCTATTTTGGGGATCAACCCTCTAATTTTGACTTTCCAGATGAGTCAATTGCTACCCTTTCCCTGGATGAACCCGCTTACCAAATGACACTCTTCTTCGATGGTTCCAAGTGTCAGCATGGGGGTGGGGCTGGTGTTATCCTCATTCCACTTGATGGTGAACCCATGCCTTTGTCTTTCAAACTCGATTTTGATTGTACAAACAATATTCCAAATACGAAGCACTCGTATTAGGTCTCCAAGCCACCTACGCCCTAGATGTCAAATCAATCAACATCTTTGGTGATTCTCAATTGGTTATAAACCAAGTCAATGGTATATACCAATGTCAGTAATGAGATACTTCAAAAGTATAAACATCATGTAGACATACTTTTGACCACCTTGACCATTACGCCCTTCAAACCATCCCCATTCAACCAACAAATTTGTAGATACCATGGCCTGCTTGGCTTCTCAAATACCCGCTTCACCTACCGATTCTAAAATATTTGTCACCATACAATGACTCCAATCACCCTCATATTTACCTCATGACATTTACTCCATCGGAACCATACCCCCGACCCGAGTGACCTTTGGTATAAACAATACTCGACTATCTTTCTCTCTCCATCTTACCTCCCGATCTCACCCGTAATGGACAACGCGCCTTCCTTAAAAAGGTCTCTCATTACATCATCATGGGGGGCCTCTCTATAAGTGTGGCTTTGATGGTATTCTCTTACGATGCCTCACGAGTTCTGAAATTCCTTATACCATTAAGGAAGTTCATGATGGCATATGTGGAGGTCACTTCAGTGGCCTTGCTGTTGCTAAGTGTATTCTTCACCTAGGCTATTACTGGCTGACCCTCAACCATGATTGTTGTGACTACGTCAAATGTTGTGTAAAATTCCAACAACATGCCAACCTTCATCATACACCTAGTCATGCCTTACAGGTCACCCGTGACCTTTGGCCCTTCTCTCAATGGGGTTTGGATCTTGTCAGAGAGATCAACCCCCATTCTTCCCAATGCCATCAATGGATCATCACCGCTACCAAATACTACACAAAATGGGTTGAAGCCATACCACTCATCTCCACAAAAGCTGAGAAAATATGTGAGTTCATCAATCATCACATCATTTTTCACTTTGGTGTTCCTCATCACCTCATCACTGATAATGGAAAACAATTCAAAAACAAAACATTGTGAAAACTTTTATGACGCCTTTGGCATTCAGCTAAGTTTCTCATCACCTTATTACCCACAAACCAATGGCCAAGCCTGAATCCACTAACAAAACCTTGAACAAAATTCTCATGAAAGTGGTTAATGATACTGGGAAGGATTGGCATACGCACATTCCTTTTCCCTGTGGGCATACCGCACTAGTATCCATACTTCCACTGCTGCCACACCATTTTCTCTGGTCTATGGTATAGAGGTTGTTTCTACCTCTCAAAGTCTAGATTCCCTCACTCCACATTTCTCTCCATGACATGCTCAATGATGATGACTTTTTGTCAGGACCATTTAGCACAACTTGAGTTATTAGATGAATGTCATCTTAACGCTCTTGACCACCTTCAAGTTTACCAAAAATGTATCAAACGTGCCTATGAAAAATGTGTCCATGAATGAACCTTCCAAGTTGGTGACCTTGTCTAAAAGAAAATCAACATGTAACCAAAGTAGAAAAAAAAGTAAACGGGAAAATTTTCTCCTAATTGGCTTGGACCATACATCGTGACCCATACTTATGGATCAGGTGCTTATCATTTATCTTCACTCGATGGTAAACCAAACCTGAGCCCCTTAATGCCTTGCATCTTCGACCATTCTACTATTGATTTTAGTCCTACCTCACCTTTTTCCTCTTTTCATGCTCATCCCTTGAGTGCTATCCACTTCTTACACCTCACCAATGATTAAACAAGAATCATGTGTGTATCCATCACTTTTATCTTCTCTTAAATATGTGTACCATGGCGTTGCACATAGCATGATTCTCATGGATACTTTTCATCTACCTTTAGATGAGATCCCATGGTCATTTCACCCTACTTTCTGAACAAGAATCATGTTCTTCACCTTGGTCTTGTCCATGACTTCAAAATCCCTCACATGGGATCCAACTCCTTGAGTCAAACTTCTAATAAAAAGATGACTCCCTCAAAAGGACATCTTCCTCTCGAAATCGCTGCTATAAATAGACTACTCCCTCGAAGGACAGCTATGTAAAGCTCTTTCAAAAAAAAAAAAAAAAAAAAGAGAGAATCTGAAGCTTCCCGCATCGATCAGCTTCACAAAGACCTCAAGGAGTTAATTTTCTCATCCCATATAGACTTCCCACATCGATCAGTCTATCTCAAATATCAAGTCAAAACAATAAAACCTTTTTTAGTCATGGACTTGCCCATTGTGACCTTGGATCTCTTGCCCAAAGAGCATGCTACCTCATACCATATCAAAATTAACCACCTTTCACCCCTCTCACCATTCACACTCCCATTTCCTACCAGCCTCAAGGGACCTCTTGGAAACCATGACATTTGGTGATCATGTGACTACTTTTCACCCTTAGAACAATCAATCATGCAATGTCTTTAGGGTCTCACATTCATCACCTCCTCCAAGGTATGACCTACTCGGTATGATCCTAACCAATCAGGTGGCTTTCTTGCCCCCTCTTATCTTTTAACCTTCTTTATTACGTATTGATTACCTTATATACAGACTTGGTCCTGACGCTTACCTTTGGGGTAATCTTCTTCTTCTACCACAATAAAATCACCTATACCAGTTTTGCCCACAACTCACCCACACCTAACAGACCTAAACCCAAATCATGCCTAAAACCTACCAACTCATTTTCATACCTCCTCATATTCTTCCCTAGCTTATGGGAGAACTACATCGGCCTGAGGTCCCTTTTCACCGGGACTATGTAGGCAGCACTCCGAGGGCATGGGGCCCTTGGAGGTTAGCTCGGCCACTCTCTACCCTAACCAATTCATCTTTCATCTTCCTAAATTACATTCTACCCCACTTAGTTTCCTTTTTATGTCAAAATTGGAAATTAAACCAAACAAACAACAAGTTGCTTAACATTTTTATCATCATCACAACATACATTTATTATGACTACCATTTCTCTACCATCATCATGCATGTATTATAAAGCATCTTAAACATGACCCATCCCATCATTCATTACACAAATTAATGAATCACAACTTCAACCAATTTAAACTCAACCATGCCTATGACCTAACTCAACCATGCCTATGACCTAACTCAACCATGCCTACTAACCAACCATGCCTATGACCATGCCAGACCGACTCAATCCATGCCTAAACCATGACCGACCGATCCATGCCTATGACCTAACTCGATCCATCCTGCCTAACCAAGACCTAACTCGATCCATGCCTAAACTGACTCGATCCATGCCTAAAAACCTGACTCGATCCATGCCTAAACCAACTCGACTCCATCCATGCCTAAAAACTCACCTAAAAAATGACTCCATCATGCCTCACTCACCTAAGTTTCCATCCATATCACAAAAAAAATTAAAATTCTCATAAAACACCAACAAATCATCAGAATCTCATCCATCTCATCATATAAATAAATATGTGTGTCTCAATACAATATACATGGATATCCAATCATGTACATCTCTCAAAAATCATTCAGCATACTCGATACTCAATACAAAATGTCATCATCGCATGCATGTGGTATATCATATACAATACAATAAAAAAAAACAATACAAAATCTCTTCAGCACGTAGGCCGGTATATGCTCAATAATACAAAACTCTCATACATCCTCACTATCTTCAAGCACGCAGCGTATATATAATAAAACAAAAATATAAAACTCTACATATACAATATGATAAAAAAATATATAGGGATGGCCTGGTATATATATCAAAAATCAAAACTATGTCAAAATCAAGAGCCATATATCAGGCATCCTCTCGGTGGACATCCTCCATATCTATCTCCTATCCCCTCTACCTCCTCGGCCCCTATCTGGTGACTTGCTAACATCTCCCCACCCATCATAGGTGGTGGTGGTTGGGTCCTGCCAGCGCATCATCAACTAGAACTGGCCTCCGGGAACTGGTGGCCTCACCCTGACCATGTCTTGGGGCTCGATGGCCCCCTGTACTCTCCATGCTATGGGTGTGTGATCTGGTCCTCTCACTAGAGGCTTGTTGTGCCTATACTTGGCATATGATAAAAAATCTATCCCCTGCCACCATCGCCATCAACTGGTCCTGATAGTACCTGGCCTCCTCTCTCGCCTCCCGTAACCTAGATATGGGCATATCTTGTGTGGCCCCATAGGCCTCGACCCTGTACCTATCCTATGGGACCCTGTCCCACCCCTACCTGTGAACTGGGACCCTGTCCCCTGTGCTATGTGGTGGTGCCATCGGCCCCTGCCCCTATGCCTATATCTGGGCCTGTAAAGCCCCCCAATTTATGTGCCTGTGTCATGGCAACTAGCCCTGTAACCCTATCACTGTGCCTGTAGGGCAGCCACCCAACCATCATCCCCATCTCCATCTCCATCCCCACCCCTGGGCCATCTGGGCTCAAGACTACGGCCACTGTGCATGTAACTCTTGGCCACCTCCCCTCTCGAGCTGGCAAAAGCTGTCCCACGCACCATACCAACTAGGTAATCAGGGTCACCACCTACCCCTGTAGGGCATCCTCTACACCGTGATGGTGGCTAAATCTAGCTACCCTAGCCTGGGTGGTACTACTCATAAATGAGCCACCCACCACTATTTTATATCTATAACCCCGCATCATCAATCTGTCTGGTCTACCACCTGCTCCTCCTACCCTGTGGGCATCGGGTTGTGGTAGAGGCAATGGCCTCTCCATGTCATCTCTCCTATACTATGGGAAGGGTGGAGGTATGTCTGTGGTAGTCCAAACTACCATCTAACCCTATCCACTGGGATCATCTCGTGCTCCCCACACACACATGCCCCACTATCCATCTCAACAACTGAAGACCATCTAACTCATCATGCATCCACCGAATGAGGGATAACCCACATATGGTCTCCATATGATGTCCACTCCAGACAACCCCTCCAATAAATGCCTGTAATAGGCTACATCATGTGTAGCCCTGTATCGATCACCACTCTCCAATCACAAGTACCCATCACCTATACCCCACCCACACCAATCTCGGTGGAAATGCATCTTCTCGGGGCATACCTACTAGCCACACACAAACTATGTGCTCATAGGCCCAACAAGTGTAGTAAAAATGTGCAACACAAGTTGAACTGCGCAGACACCCATACGCCCATACCCTCTCTATATAGCTTACACCAGAATGTTGGCACCCAGGAAAAGTGGGTCTGATCTATCATCATGTCATGTAGTACCCCCATCAATGAGTGGGGAAATCTCCCTCCCTCTGCATCTCGGTAGTGCAAAACAACACACTACCTCCATCAATAAAACAACGAGCCTCATCTCCTCTAGATGGGCTTGATACATCCCTCTCGTAACTCAGACTAGCACTATGGAATGTCATGTCTGCCAGTCCCTCTCCAAACACTATCAAGCATCAACTCCTCGAGGCCTCAGAGGAGATCGAATACACCTGTGTCCCTAGTATCGGTAGCCATAGGATCCTAAACACGTCCTCCAGGGTGACTGATCATCTCACCCATCGGTAGGTGGAATGTGTTGGTCGTTGAATCCCATCTATCGATGAGAGTGACCATCAGACTCGCTGCTGACCACATGCCGATAGCGGACCCCACTTAGGCCCACCTCCTCCTCCACTACCACTCCTCAGTGGTCACCATGCCTCACACTCTCAAGAGTAGAGGTGGCACCCTATCTCTCATCCACAAGCTGATCTCTCCCCTACATCCAATACAAACAACAAATTAATCCACATTCATCATACCCATACTCACCCACTATCATTTCCCCAAACCCATTTTTCCCCCACCTACTCTAGGTTTTTCAACAACGCACCCTATTCTACCCTTCCCTATCTCACCCACTCGACCTAGGCCCTTTTGGCCCCTTGTTCTCCAAAACCCGACCAGTGCCAGTTATCTCTAACCAACCCCAGTCACCCCTAAACTAGCATCGGTCACCTGTTTTGTGACCGATACCGGTTTTGACCTAACCGACGCTAAACCGACCGCTAATCCCGACCGATGATCACGGTCACATCGTGGTGAATACCATGATGCCCAAACCCTCCATTCTCTAAAAAATCCCCTTTCCCTCTCTTCTACCCACCCATCCTCACCTAAACCTCCCCTCAGCTCCCTCCACCCCTCCTTCACCCACCCACCTCTCTCCCCATTCCTATTCTACCCAATTTACCCACCCACATTTCAAATTTCATTTTTCCCCCCCAAAAAAAACCCAATTTTCAAACCTCGACTTATTCACCTAATCTATCTACTAAAACACAACAAAGGGTTGATTCTTACCTCATCATGTTGTCATCGCCGTGGTGGCACGTCTGGCCACGTTGCATCGGTGGCCCGCCCGAATCCCTCTCTGGCCTCTCGCCATCACCAATCACTAACCATGCCTCCAACCAATCAAATCACACAATATGATCCCATGGACCCACCTCTCAACTACCAATCACCCACCATTTGGCTCACCAACTCAACTCTCCATTCCATCTAGACACTTTCCCCTTTTTTTCTCTCTCTCTTGTGTCATTTTCCCAATTCGTAAGAAGACAAATGATTTGCAAAAAAACATGGATTTTTTTTTTTATAACATAACATCCGACGACCGATGCGACGGTTTTACCTTCACCTTCACATCGGTCCATGTGCCCTACCTTACCATGGTTGGTTACCCTATATTAGCATCGTTACCCTTGACCGGCATCGGTCACCCTCTCTTCCACATTGCCCACAATTTCACCCTATTACCCTACCCATCACTCTTTTTTCCCCACCCCAACGCTTACCCTGACCATTCACCTCACCTCCGACCTCATCATTTACTACCTACCCTCATCCTCATTTGGGGACTCATTATTTTACCCATACCTCGGCCCTACCCATGCCGTGACCTAGATTTTGGACTGGAACATCGCTAGTGACCTTTGACCTCATGTGTTTGCTATACCTTGGCACTATTATTACCTACTGTGTTGATTGACCTAATGACCTTACCTTGCCTCTTGTCATGACCATTTATCCTGACCCTACCTTTGGTGTACTGAAAACACCTAAATGTTCCTGCACCTGACCTGTGTCATGTTTCCTGACCATATCCTATACCTTGGATACCGGAATCACTTCAACCTTGTTTGGATAAACCTATCGACCTTAGACAATGTAGAGTTTTCCTACTCTTCAACCCTGGTATCATGTATAGTTTTATATGTGTGCATTTGACTATTACTACCTTTGACCCTGACCCATTACCTAGATTACCCGAGTGGACCTTTTTTTTTTTCCTTTTTTCCCCCGTTACCCACCCTCCTCTTCATCACATTCACCTTTTATCAAACCACTCACCGATTCTACCTTCTACCTCTTCAGTTCCTGGTTTGAGGGGATCACCTTCACCCACACATGGGGCAACCACATCTTTTTTTTTCATCGTGTCGCTTACCAATACAAGCAACACAACAAAAAGGGGCAAAATGTAGACACTAAAATTAGGTCACACTCCCCTTGGTCCCCTCATCAAATAAATACCTTGAACACATCCACCTAGCCATGGCCCCCTTCACCCTACTATAATATTAATTTAATTAATTTAATTAAATTAATTCATTATCCTCATAATATTTATTATTTAAATATTCTAATTGGGATAATGCCCACATATCCACCTCACCTAGACACCTCATCAAGCCACCTCACCCTAAGACCTATTCTTAGTAAGTTGCCATAACTAACTAAAACCTACCCAAACCCTAAAAATCAATGCCTACATTCCCTCTAACCACATTCCCACATGTTAGAAGGAAGCTTCCAGTCTGATCCATGGGTAAATGAAACGAGATCCCAAAAATCAAGGGGATCTGCCAGTTTAGTAAACCTAGGAAATCCCACCCTAACGATGCCGGTTACCCTTAACCACCACCGGTTAAGCTGAACCACCATTCGGTTACCTTTTAACTCCCAAAACAACCTTATTTCGAGGTTGGCACATTTTTTGGAGGTTGGCACATTTCTGAGAGAGAGAGAGAGACATCTTCTGAGAACAAGTGATGAAACCAGAGTTGCATGCAAGTAGAACCAACATCTCGTACAAGCATCGAACACCCATAGCCAGTACTCAAAGCAATCACACAGCCACCTACCTTCATGGGAGCATCGAGGAAGTGAAAACACTACACCAAGTTCATTTGATCACCCACCATTACCAACCAGGCATCAAGCTCATACAAATAGTAAGTTTGTTAACCTGCATTGGTTCCTTGTCATTTGAGCAGATCCTTTTACATTTGTTATTAGTTTTTTACTTTCATTTCCATTCCCCACCATTTTACCTCCATGCAAACTTGACCATCCTTTTTCCCACACCATTGAACTATCCATATCTAGACTTTCATCATTCCTGTGCATATCTAGGATCCATATATGAATCTCGCCATTGCCCTTCCACCTTCATCTAATCCCGGATCTATCACCCAACCAAGTTTTATTGAGTTTCTGTACCCGACCATACCGACGCCGATCACCCATAACCATCGCGGTTAACCTAAACCAATGCAATCTCTCGTGTCTTTTATCAAAACCCATAGATCGAGCCTAAAACCACCACCAAATACCCTAAACTGACCAGAATCTGACCCTGATCAATAACAATATCCTGATAGTGACCTTGACCTTCAGATTCAATCATAGCTTAGCCTATTGTGAATGAATTTGCTTATTATAGATGAATGAGATACCTAAATCATTTTAACTATAGTAGGATTTACTTTATTACCAGCATTAAGTTGTTTTAAATAGTGGATTGATAACCATCTAGGAAGTATCACACTTCCGGATCTAGCACATGCTAGGTAGTCCACTGCATATATTGTTTAAATTTTATTTGGTGGTCTTGTGTCGAGTGAAACACAATTATTTATGTTACCTCCGAGTCTAACCAAGAATCACCAATTATGGCCTCCCTAGGCTCGGCGTACGAATCTATATTTACCTTCTTTATCTTCATGGGTTCATGGTAGGCACGCGTATCCTTATCTACACTATCCAAAACCTCGCACACCCCCGTGAATGTTCAATATCCAAGTTCTCAACTTCCTCATCATACACGATGTAGACCATCTTTCCTTTCTCTTTCTCAAGGTAAGCGCATTCAAGTAAAGCATGGCATCTAGTTCTTCTTCCTTTTCAAAACATGCTCCAAACTATGTCTCTGAGTAATTCCTGAATATGCTCTTCTACTTTTGCACTATCTCCCATAGTTAAGCACTTGACAAATTTTAATGCCTCTTCTACGGGAGGTTTAGTCAAAAATTAGTCAATCATCTAGATCATACTGTAGTCAAATATTTCCAGTTCCCAGTTTCCCTATGTAGTTCTACATATACATACCAAGCATGTGTGCATCCTTGTAGTGTGGAATATAATCTATGCACCCATAGCGAAAGTGGTAATACTTCCGTCCTATTGTCCGAGTCTCTCACCTTTGCTTAATGTGATCTTTGAATAGGTTGATCACCATGATAAGTGTAGATTTGTGTAGGTGTATTGTTTCTTATAAACCTAGTAGACAAAGAAACTCCAATCTCTTCCCGGTTTATAAGATTATCTTTATGGATTACTCACCAAGCGTGATTTTGTCCTACGTAGTGTATATACTAACATATCTCTTCTCTTAATCGATATGTCCACTATTTTTTCACGGCCTTCAAAAATGTAGGAACATCTTTTGTCCATGTATACCAAGGTACTACACTACCTATCCGTCGAATTGAGTGGAATCCATTCTTGCGCGCGCAAACATGCTTTTCACCTCATGTCCTTCTAATTCATATGTACCATGAGCCCAATTGTCACAAGCAATACTCATAGTATCACTAATAGAATGAGAATCCTCCCACTGTAGGATGCCTTCTTTTGATGGCTCATTAACCTCGGGGTCCTGAATAGCACGTACATAGACTTTGTTTAAATCCTCCTCACTCAGAGGCTCAACATATGGTGTAGACTTCCCATCTGTCAAATGTATCACAACCCTTTCCTCCTTGTTTACAAAGCTCACATATCCCTTATTGAATCTCAAGTCAGCATTATTCACATAACACCAAGGGCATCCAAGCAAGGCTGGAAAATTGTTTGCTTCTACAAGTGCTAATACCTCAAAATCCCCAGTGAACTTGGCCCCTTGTATAGTGATAGATGCATCTTTCAAAACTCCTATGGGCGTGGCCTTAGTTTGGTTTGCCATAAATAACACATTAGATGATGGCTATAATGGGGCCTCCCCATTTATACCATGCATCTAATGTAAGCACATTTACTTCCACACTGTATCGATCAATATGTTGCTCAACAATCACCCATCCACAACAAAGATTCGATTAATTTCTTTGTCATATTCAATGCTATCAGGGGGAATATTTACATGCTAGAATCTGTCATCTGGTCTCAATACTTGCACATGGAGTGTTCCCTTTTAACCAACTTCCTAATAGTGGAATAATGTTCTCTTGGCACAACATCTTACACACCTCCCATGCAGATCATCAATATCAGTTTGGAATGTCTCCGATGCTTTCTTTTGCTCCTTTAGGTACTGTATCTCACCCTAAAGATTCCTTAGCACTTCTATGGTATCTTGGTAAACTTCCTTCTGATGAGCAAGATCTAGGTACCTCGCATGCAAAACCTCCTCCTTGGTAATCGTAGGCTTCTAGTGCAATGCCTCTCTTGCGCGTGCAGCTTTAGCGCGTGTAGTAATCTTCACTGTCAATGCCTCAGGTCCTTCTATTATCTTGGGCATCCATTGATCTTCTACCGTGCGCTAGATTCTAACCATCCCGGTGCCTTTGTTTTCTTGCTTATGTTGCTTACTCAAATGCTCATATAAGTTTGGGAACTCTTCATAGCTATGGTTCTTCCCATAAAAAGAACATGCATTATTCTGAGGACATTCATGCCTATAGTGGTTAGGAGATCCACACATATAACATGTTCCATGAGGGAACTCTCCTCTTCCTCCACCTCAACCTTGTCCTCCATATCCACCACGATATCCATGTCCCCTTCCATGACCTCCTTCAAAACGCCCTCATTCCTGTCATAGCACGTTTGATTATGATCCCAATCCTGGTGCTCATTCCTACCCTTAGAATTATCTATTATACTTGTCTGTCGTACTCCAATGTCTATAGCATCCTAGATCTGACCAATCAACCAACAATCCTCAGTATCATGGGTCGTGGACTCAAATCTTGAAAAAGTAAGATACATTCTTCCTTATCATGCGTTGTAACAAATGATAGTGACTCGCATCATGATTCAAATGGAAAATCTCACAGTCCAACAATAATGAGCGTACAGATCTGTGAGGGAAACTATCCTTGGTGTGACCTTCCACTTCACAATCTATACACCAAATTCCTGAGCGCGTTTCATGGGTTGAATTTTCTGACAGCTTCTCTAATTGCTTTGCCATAGCTATAATCTTTACTTCTAGAAATGGACTAACACCATTGTCAATGCTCCCAACCACCTCAAAGCATGCAAAGCTTCTTCTAGTACTTCGTGTGGATCCGTGTATGTCTTATGTGACAACGCCCTTCTAAAAGGTGTAATCAATCCTCCAATGAACCATTGTGCATGTTGGCTAGCATGAATATCATAAGACAACTTAGATAGAAGTGTCTTAAAATGAGCATCATACTCACGTACACTCTCAGTAGTTCCTTGCTTGATATCTTTGAGCGCACTTATACTCTTCTACTCAAACTCAGTGATATGGAACTCTTTCAAGAAATCATCCCTTAGTGCTACATAATCCACGCAAGTTTGATCAAGGTCAAACTTTCTATACCAGTTGTGCGCATGCCCCGTAATGTAGTGGTGAATTGACTTGCCTTTCACTCAATAGTCGTGATCCCTTTAGTGCGCCATAAGATTTCACACATATGCACATGTTCGGCAAAGCATCTTCTATACCCCTAGATTCCAGAAGAAGAAGATACATCTCCATATAAATATTATGTGGTTGCTACGGACCTTGACCACCTAATCCAAAACCACCAGATCCACCAGAACTAGAACCACCTATACCTCCTGATCCTCCACTTGTAGCTAGAGTAGGACTGTAGATGTACTCCCCTTGTGCTCGACAAAGTAGTACTATACTAGACCCCTAAAGTTTTTGAGGTAGCTCCACTTCTAGAAGTGAATCTAACATTCTGCATGCTCACATTATGTGTGGATGATGTGCCTAATAATTCTCCTCCATATAACATTGAAGTTATCTGTCCTACCATTGATGTACTTGATCCCTGATTTACTCTTGCTTTCTTACTTCCCAAGTTGGTTTGTTGGTTACTTGTCATACTAGATACTGAAAAACCAAGCGCAAAGGCTAGGTCACCAGGTGGATTAAGATGCGCGCCTATGGCCCAAATAGTCTCTGCTAGTGCACTTTTGTGTGAGGCCGAGAAGGGATCTCTATCATGTTTTCTAAGATGGGGGAATTCCTAATGCTTTGGCTCCATGTCTTCTACATGAGCTGTAAATCCTTCACAAGCCATCTCTCTCCTCAACGCCATACTTTCTGTAATAAAATGCTACTTCTCTATCTCCCTCGCACACGCCTCATTATACTTAAGTCGCGTTTCCTCTCTCTACTTTTCTTCCACTAGGTCTACCATCTTAATACCAAACATGTTCCTACCCTTGCGCATGGTGAAGTTTAGTTAGCCATTGGTTTACTTTCCAAGTTCAAAGTTACCATTAAAATCTTGATCACCAATGGAATACCTTACAAATATGTTCCTCTTGGATACCTCAAAAACTGAAATTTAGCTATCTCCAGGCAAGAGTATGTCAAAATTGAATATTCCAGAATATAACTGTTTAGAATGCCACGAAACCACGTATCCACCGTGTGAGTCCAGTCGATCAAGCATCATAAAGGGCATGAAATTCTTCCGTGTCTCCGACAAGTGTGAGATACCTCTAATTCCGTTGAGATGCATAAGCAGTAAGCCACTTGTATAGTTCTACTAAAAAGATAGCAAAAAAGGTCTCATATAAGTTGTCATATAGGTTTTGTTCTACCTAAGTGTGTGTACTAAACTCAAATCCACCGTTGAACCATAATGTATATTCTTCCTCTAGATCATGTATCTGTTCCTCAATACTTGCTAGAGTTAATCGGACGTCTTCATTGTGAACCACCTTGAAAACAACTGAAAAAAGGTCTCGGAAATGGAACCAATGATGTAGCCTAGAATTTACAAGATAACACCCTAGTCGTGCTAGCACATCACTCAACCTAGACTGAGCACTCACCTAAAGCGCGCAAAGGTACTAGGTCCCTCTTTAGGGTTGATGTAGCGGGATGTTAGCACAATGAAGGAAGAAACACGATTCATAACTAATCCATCATTCTACAATGCATGCTACCCATAGATCTATGAAAGAACAAGCTTAAATAGTAATCATGATTGAATTAATAACATGCACTACTCAATTACATAGAATGACACTTAGATTTAGCCAATATCTTCCATCTATTAATAAATATAGAAGCTCCTTATAGTATAAGTCACAAATTATACCAATGCACATATGGAACTGATATAGTAATTCAGTCATATGTGTATATTCTCTGTTACACATACATACATCCATCTCTCTATCATTCCCACCTACTATGAACCTAACATCATATATATATGGTGGGGACTTGCCCTTCACCGCTTATCTATTCCAAAAATAGGTCGCATGCTATTGATAGCCACACGTCGTTCTTAATCATAGTTGTTATCCAAAATTCACCCCCCAGGGTAAATTTGATAACATGCATCAGAATATTCAAGTCCCAGGCAGATAGATTGATTCAAGGCAAAAAATCATGTTTCTAGGGTCCCCTCGGATTTTTGCTAACACTCCCGCCCAAGAAGAAAGGAGAAAGTTCTAAAAAAGGGTGAAATAGTTGCAAAAACAAGCTTGGAGCAAAAAAATTCATGAAAATCGGCTAAGTCCTAGTCCAAGCAAAGACCGGGACAGTTGGGACGTTGGGGCGCGAATCGGCCGAAGGAGAAAAAATTGACTAACTATTGTGCGGGATAGGTTTGGGACATATAGGTGTGAGGATGAGAAGGATGCGAACCACCGGATCGGCCAAACAGAGAACTTTCGACCTTTGGAACAGGTTGGGGACGTAGGGACGCGTGGGACGCAGAGAGTCGAAGGAGCGAGAGCCAATCAAATAACGCCACGTGTCTTTGCCTCAAAGAGGGATAGGGAAGCCCGAATCGGGTGGATCGGAGGAATTTTTCCCAGATAGTTTGGGACAACCGGGCCAAAGGGACGCGAGGGACGTGAAAATCCGGCAGGCCGCAGACGAATCAGGAAATGCCATGTGTCACAAGGGAAAACATCCAAAATTTCAAAGGGCAAGGTTTGAAGCGTTGGCCCAAGCCAATAAAAGGAGGACATGTGTCCTAAGGAGAAGGGGAGTGTGGAGCTCAGGGAGGAATTAGAGAATTTGGCAAAAGTTTTGGCCAAAAACTAAAAGGTGAAGGATGACCCCGCGCCCCTGTCCTCCAACCAAATCATGCCACGTGTCCCAAGTGGCGGGGACGCGGGGAAAAAATGGGAAATTTTCCAAAATTACAAAAAGTCAAAACTTTCAAGGAAAACCCACGGGTAAGGGAAGGAGAGAGAATTTCTCATCCAATCAACGCCCGACACGTGTCGTCCAGGTGGCGGAGCGCGGGAAAAAATTTCAAAACCCATTTTTGCCTGTTTTGTGCCCTAAATCTTCAGATCGCCATAACTTTCGATCCAAAGCTTGGATTTGCACGTTCTTTATATCATTGGAAAGCTTATAAAATTCTCTACATGATTTCGGGGTCAATCTTGAATTTTGGTTCAGTCTAGAGAGAGAAAGTTAAGAAACGGCTCTTACGCGTGTCCATGGCCAGAAATGACATTTCAGTGACCAAATTTAATGCAGAATGGGTCGCATTCTCCTCCAATTCGGTCAAAAATGATAGGGTATGGGTTTATAAGGTCATCCATGCTGATTTAATGCATTTGCAGTCAATGAGGAATGGGTTCCCACGTTTTGTACGTTTTCTCTCTCCTGGGCTCGACCCATGCAATGTAAAAAGCCAGATTTGGCTCATTTTCAAAGGGGAACATTTTTGGCATAGCAGACTTCTTCTTTCACCTCCAGCAAGTGATTGTTGCAAGAATTAGGCCTCTTCAAAGATTGTAACAGTTTTTTACCTCTTTGAGGTTGTAATGCAGTGGTTTTGACATTAGAAATGATAATGCAAGCTTTGTGAATGGTTTGATCCTTTGTTTGTATTATTTGCTTCATTTCGAGATCCTAAATTATATCTTATCACTTGTGTATGTTTTATGTTGCAATCCTTTGTTTGTGTCTATTCGCATGACAAAAATATTCACCACTCCTTTTGGTGCATCACCATCTTTAGTTAGTTTTAATTTTTGCATTTCTATCCCTGTCTCCTTGCAATTTAGAGTAGGATCGGGATTTGAACCTCGTAGTTGTGCAAATATAGATCTAAATCGGAGGAGTTTGAGGAACCGCCTCTAATCTGGAGATTCCTCTCTCGGTTTCACAAGTCCCACACTTGGAGAGAGGTTTCCATGTCGTGCAATCACACTGGATGCCTGAAACATCAACCTAGAAGCCTGATGTGTATCCAGGGGTGCTGTGATTTTACACTAACAGTTTTGGCATGTCGGGTGGGAGACTAGAGGTCTCATTTTTATTGCAGCAAAGTTAATGTGCATCTGCTTCAATTTTCTTGCTTGAAAAGAGCTATTATTTGCATATCTAGCGACTCCAAGGGGAAGAATCAACTAGTTTCAGGCAGCATGCGGGCCGAAAACTCATGAGAAGAATCACTACAAGGTCAAGAGTTGGAGAAGAAGAAGTCTTTGTTTGAATACCCGCAATTATCTCCAAGAAGAAGGCAAAGAGGAAGAAGGACTCAAAGGTCTCCATCTCCACCAAACAGAACTCTCTCAACTCCTCCACTGGTAGGCCTTTCATTCGGTCAACAAGGGTTTTAAGACCAAGTAGAATGGCACAAAACAACCCCACGTCAACTTCACAGCAAAGCAGCCCACTTTCCCTCAATGCACAACATCCAATTCCTATTGCAGCCTTGAAGAACATTCCCTACTTCTTTGGAGAAAATCGGACTACTCAGGGTGATCATGTTCAAGACATTGCTAACCTTTGTGCAATCCATGAAATCAATGAAATGCAAGTGGTCAAGTTGTTGGCATCTTCATTCAAGGGTAAAGCATTGCAATGGTTTAGGAGCCTTGAGCTGGTTCTATCACAAATTGGAATCATTTGTGTATAGCACTTCATGAGCAATTTGGAGAAAAGGGAGACAACTTGTCTCTTTTGGAGTAGATGACAACCATCAAGAGAGATCCCAATGAGCAGCTGATCGATTTCAACTTCAGATTTTAAAATACTTGGGAGAGAATTCCCGGTGGCGGTCAGGCCAAAGCACGTTAGAAGGTGCTTTTCTCTACTATCTCAAAGCTCTAAATTCTGATATTTCTATGTTGGTTCAATCCATGGGAGGCATAACTATCCCTATGGCTTATAGCATTGCCTTTAGGGCTGAAAATTGTTTAATCCAAGCTGGCAAACTTGCCCCTAGACCTCTCATGCCATTGTTTCCAAGCTTAGAGAGTCCAAACACCAATCAAGCACCTAATTTGGCTCCTTCTCCCACTCCTAGAAATTAGAGTTCAAATGAAGCTTCCACTTCATCTCCAAGTGCCCCAAATGAGCTTTAAGAAGTCATGAAGCAATTGCAAAACCTAGGCAATGAGCTGGTTACTCTCAAGAGACAATAGGCCCAAGGTTTTAGACCTCCTTATCAAACCCAAGCTCAGCCTAATAGGTAGCCATACCAACCACAAAGGCCACCTAATCCTGCTGCAAATATGAATCAAACAAGGCCTCTCCCGCCAATAGACCATTTTAGCCCTATAATCCAAACGACATATCTCGCCTCTAAGGCATTGGTGCCAACACAAAACAACATTGCTCGGAGTATGACTAGTGTTTTCCATGCAATGAGCCTCATAACCAATCCACGTGCTTCAATGGTGCTTTGAATCAAGCATTGATGGTGACAACTATTGGTGTGGAGGGTGAGGGCGATCAAGGAAATAGCCAACAACAAGAAACATCCCAACAGCAATCAGCCCCAAATGACACCACATTGGTAAACCTGGCAAGCAGAAGATTTCGTGGCATGAACCAGGTAGTGTCTCGAGGTGTGCAGCCAACACAAGGTCAAAAGGAGGAATTTGAGTGAAGAATGTACCATTAGCCCCAACCAATCCACAACCTTCCATGGCTCCACAAATGGTTGGCAAGCAAAATCCAATTGTAAATGCACAAGGGCAGCCAAGAACAGCCCCTAGGCTAACTCAAATACCAGTTGTTGCTTCCCACATGCAAGGAGTGAATGTGCAAACCAAGGGACAGCAAAGAGATCCTTCATCACCATTCAGTATCATTGATCGATGAAGAAGACAAATGTTAATATATCAATGTGGGAATCCCTATCTATCCGTGCCAAAGAGATCTGCCGCAAGCTGCCATGAGGGAATGGCCAACTTCAAATCAGCAAGTTCGGATGTAAGACAAAGTGCTCACAAATGTTTCCCAGCCTGAGGGAAATCATGGAGGACAAGCAAGGTAAAATGTTGAAGCCCCCTCCTTTCTATGTTTCATTAATCATTGGAAATTAGCTAGTACATAATTGCATGATAGACTTCGGGGCAAATAGCTGGTAATGCCTAAACAGATAGTTGATCGTACCAGGGCTTCAATATGAAACCATATCTAAGGGGGTAGTGCATTTGGATGGGACAGCAATAACAATGAGTTGGGGTGATTAGAAACTTGAGTCTTACCTTGCATGCATGTCCAAATGTTGTTGTTTTACAAGATGTATCAGTCATAGACCTTCCACCACTCTTTGCCCTATGTTTGTCAAGGGACTTCACTGACCAAGATTGGGGGATATTTGTCTACCGATTGGTCACACATCTTTATTGAACGAGGTATGGAACCAAAGCTACAATCAGTGTCGAACCTATTACAAACTTTCACATTGAGCCTTACACTCCAAGTCAGATTAATGCCAATCGCTCAGCATTTGATCAAGAAGATCACCCAAGCACTGATGAGGCTGACACCAAGGTTGGAAGCATCCCGGATCTAACTCTTGATGAATGGGCAAACAAGGTACATGCATTTGATCCTTATCAAGAAGTGGAAGAATCTGAGCTAGGGTCTATTGTATACACGAAGAAAATCAGCCTATTCCTAGCATCACCAAGCCAAACCACAAAGATGACAATGAGGTATGGCAGCTGTTTTTGATGGATCAAGGAGTAGACAAGGTGCAGGAGGTAGAGTTATGCTTGTTTCACCTCAAGGAGTAAAGTACTATTCAGCTTTTAGATTTCAGTTTACATGCTCCAATAACACTATTGAATATGAAGCCTTGGTGCAAGGGATGCATTGGGCAATAAAGAGAGGAATAAAGAACTTGCAAGTCTTTGGGGATAGTGAATTGATTGTAAATCAGGTCAAGGGATAGCATGCTGCCAAGAATGATCTTCTCAGGTGCTACAAGAACAGGGTGTGGGACCTCATGGAAAATTTTGAGAGTTTTGGCATCAAATCTATTCCTAGGAAAGAGAATCAAGTTTGATAGGATAGGCTTGCAGCAGTAGGGACAGCCTTTGACATTGTGGAAAGCATTCAAGCAAGACGAGGTATAGCCAAACATCCACATGATTGTGAGGCCTTTAGTGCCGATAACAATGTTAGTTGGCAAGTGTTTGAGAATGACCAACAAATCATCCATTTCTTGCGAGAAGAAGAAGTGAGTTCTCACTAAGAATCAAGAAAAATTGGAACAAGCGAGTATGGTGACGGTGTGGTACAGTGAGAACTAACAAGTCTGCCCAAGGGACTTATCACCTTGGAGTCCATTTTTAACCCCAATGATCAGTTTAGAAAGGAGAAAGAAAACATTCAGGTCAAGAGAGAGGATTCAGTATCCATCTTGGTAGAAGAGAACAAACCATTGCAAATTGGAAGGATGACAACTGAACAAGAAAGGTATGAGTTCATACAGCTATGCCAAGAGTTCCCTGACGTGTTTGCTTGGAGCTATGAAGACTTGAAAGGTTTCAATCCCAACTTAGCTCAGCATACCATCGAATTGGATGTAAATACTAAGCCTATCAGGCAGAAACAAAGACCAGTCAATCCACACATGGAGCCTCTCATGAGGAAAGAATTGGAAAAGCTAATTGAGTCAAGGATCATATTCCCAATCAAGCATTCTAGTTGGGTTGCCAACTTAGTTCCAGTCAGAAAGAAGAGTGGAGAGATCAGATTGTGTGTTGACTTCAGAGACTTGAATAGAGCCTCTCTCAAGGACCATTACCCACTCCCTTCCATGGAGCAAATCTTGCAAGTGGTGGCTGGCTCCGAGAGGTTTTCACTACTTGATGGCTACTCAGGCTACAATTAGATTATGGTGAAGGAAGAGGACCAATTCAAGACAGCCTTCACAACCAAATGGGGAACTTTTGCATACAAGAAAATGCCATTTGGGCTGTCCACGCTTGGTGCTACCTTCCAAAGGGCAATGGACATGGCATTCAAAGGTTTGATTAACAACGTGGTGCTGATTTACCTTGATGATATCACTGTTTTTTCCAAAAATGCAGCAGACCACCTCTCTCATTTGAGACAAGTCTTCACGAGGTGCAGGGGATTTGGAGTGTCTTTGAATCCTAAGAAGTGCATCTTTCTTACACATGAAGGAAAGCTCCTTGGCCATATTGTCTCCAAGGAAGGATTAGCAATTGATCTAGAGAGGGTTGAATCCATAAGAACACTACCATTGCCAAGCCACAAGAAAGCCCTTCAGAGTTTCTTGGGAAGGATAAACTTTGTTTGGAGGTTTGTCCCAGATTTTGCAGCCCTTGTCAAGCCCATCACCAGAATGTTAAAGAAGAGCATGGCTTTCAAGTGGACAATAGAAGGCAAGGAGAGTTTTGAAGCAATCAAAGAAGCCATCTCCCAAGCACCAACTCTCATCAACCCAGACTTCTCCAAGGATTTCATCCTCTATGCATTTGGAGGTAATGACACTATTTCTGCCATTTTGGTATAGCAGAACAAGGATAATGATGAGCAGCCAATTGCCTTCTTCAGCCAGAGCCTAGATGACTATGAGGTGAGGTACTCTTTTATTGAGAAGCATGTACTTGCAGTAATCAGAAGCTTGAAGAAATTCAAGCATTTAGTCTCAAACAACAAGGTCCAGTTGCTGGTCTCACATGCTGGAGTCAAGGACTTCCTCCTCAACAAGGATTTGAATGAGAAGAGGGCAGGTTGGATCACCCTTGTCATGGAGTATGACATTGAGATCAAGATCACCAAGCTGGTAAGAGGGAAAGGATTAGGTGAGCAGCTGGTTTTGGGGAAGCAAAAAGAAGTATGCAATGAAGAAGAGGCTGTTTTGACAGTCCAAGACAACCATGAACCAAGTGGCAATCAAGAAGAAGACAATGCTGCCCCCACTCCTTGCTAGACCCAAGGTATTATACACTTCCTAGGCACAGGCCTATGCCCTCATGAGATGAACAAGACCCAAAGGAGACACTTCAGATTGCAGGTTGTCCCGTATGCCATTGTTGATGGAGTTTTGTTCAAGAAAGATGTGAATGGAGTGTTGCTGAGATGCATTAGCACAAATCAGATTCAAAGGGTGTTGGAAGAGTTCCATGGTGGACCAACTGGTGGCCATTTTGCACCAAGAGTGACAGCTCTAAAAATCATGAAGGCTGGTTATTATTGGCCCAAAATCTTCAGTGATTGCTATGCATGGATCAAGAGGTGTAAGAATTGTGCATTCTTCACAGGAAAAGAGAGACTTGCTGCCCTTCCATTACATCCAATCTCAGTTGACCAGCCATTCATGCAATGGGGTTTGGACTTCATTGGAGTCATTAATCCCAATTCAAGCCAAGGGCACAAATGGATTTTGACCACAGAGACTACTTCACTAGATGGGATGACAGAGAGCACTCAAAGAGGCAAATGAGTCTAGCATCTTAGACCTTTATGAGGGGATAACAACCAGATTTGGTGTACTTGCTACAATAATCTCAATTAATGCATTGGCATTCATTGGATCTAAGGTGACTGAGTGGGCTGTCAAGAATGGTGTCTACCTAAGCACTTCATCAAACTATTACCCTCGGGGTAATGGCCGAGGCCGAGTCTACGAACAAGAACTTGTTGAGGATCATTAGGAGGACTCTTGATGAGAATCGAGAGGTCTTGGCATACCAAACTAAAATCAGCCTTATGGGCTGAAAGGATAACTCCAAAAGATCCACAGGTAACTCTCCATTCAAACTTGTCTATGAAGAGAGGCAATCTTGCCCATGTCACTTGAGTTGCCAATATTGGAACTCATGAAGCATTTGGAGTTGCTAGAGTTTGAGCCTATGGAGGTGAGATATGTAGAGTTGATGGAGCTGCAAGAGATCAGAAATTAGGCATCCCAAGCAATGGAAAAGGATCAAGCTTTGATCAAGAAGACCTTTGATAAGAAGGCCAAGGATAGATCTTTTCAAGTTGGAGATCTAGTGTTGAAATGGGATGTGGATAGACCAAAACCGGGAAGGCATTCAAAATTTGATGCCATTTGGAGTGGCCCATACATGGTCACGAAGTGCAAGGACAGCAATGCTTTCCAATTGGCCTCATTGGATGGTGAAGAAGCGTAGATTCCATCAATGGAATCTATCTTAAGTGTTGCTTCTAGTGGGAAATTCACTACCTTGTAAATATTAGATTAGATTTTCATTCCTCCGAGTGTTTGTGCACATTGTTTCTTTGTAGGTTAGTTTTGTTTTCCCTAAGTGCTTTGGCACAACTTGTTGTCCATGGAGATGTTTTGTAGTCCTTGCTTCTATCAAGTGATATTCCATCTTCCTCCTTACACATTCTAAGTCAGTTGGGGTTCTAAACATAATATTTGTTAACTCCATGCCCAATGGATCGCTTCAGCAATCGGTATCTTCTACCTACAACAGCGGAGTAACCCCATTGAGTCGCCAAATTGTTATCCAAAATTTACCCCCAAGGTAAATTTGATAACATGCATCGAATATCAAGTCCTGTGCAGATAGATTGATTCAAGGCAAAAATCATGTTTTAGGGTCCCTCGGATTTTTTTCTAACTCTCTGTCCCAAGAAGAAAGGAGCAAGTTCTAAAAAAGGGTGAAAAAGTTACAAAAACAAGCTTGGAGCAGAAAAAAATCATGAAAATCGGCTAAGTCCTAGTCCAAGAAGACTGGGGACGGTTGGGACGTCGGGGTGCGAATCGGCCAAAAAGCCTCCAGGCGGTCCAGCAAAGACTAGGGACGGTTGGGACATCGGGGACGCACGGACGCGGAAAGCCGATTCGGCCGAAGGAGAAAAAATTGACTAAGCTGTTATGACAGCCGACATACAGGACATGGGAATTTTGTGAGGACGCGAAGGACACAAACCACCGGATCGGCTGAAACAAAGAACTTTCACACTGGGACAGTTGGGACATAGGGATGCGTGGGACACGGAGAGCCGAAGGAGCCGAGAGCCAATCAAATAACGCCACGTGTCTTCACCTCAAAGAGGGACAGGGAAGCCCGAATGGGCGGATCGAAGGAATTTTTCCCAAAAAAATTGGGACAACCGGGCCAAAGGGACGCAAGGGACGCGAAAAGCCGGCAGGCCCGCGGACGAATCAAGAAACGCCACGTGTCACAAGGGAAAACGTCCAAAATTTCAAAGGGCGAGGTTTGAAGCGTTGGCCCGAGCCAATAAAAAGAGGACACGTGTCCTAAGGAGAAGGGGAGTGTGGAGCTCGGGGAGGAATTAGAGAATTTGGCAAAAATTTGGTCAAAAACTAAAAGGTGAAGGATGACCCCGCGCCCCTGTCCTCCAACCAAATCATGCCACGTGTCCCAAGTGGCGGGGGCGCGGGAAAAAATGGGAAATTTTCCAAAATTACAAAAAGTCAAAACTTTCAAGGAAAACCCGTAGGTAAGGGAAGGAGAGAGAATTGCTCATCCAATCAGTGCCCGACACGTGTCGTCCAGGTGGCGGAGCGCAGGAAAAAATTTCAAAACCCATTTTTTCTGTTTTGTGCCCTAAATCTTCAGATCGCCATATCTTTCGATCCAGAGCTCGGATTTGCACGTTCTTTATATCATGGAAATCTTATAAAATTCTCTACATGATTTCGGGGTCAATCTTGAATTTTGGTTGATCTACCAGAGAGAAAGTTAAGAAACAGCTCGACGCGTGTCCATGGCGAAATGACATTTGGCGACCAAATTTAATGCGAGAATGGGTTGCATTCTCCTCCAATTCGGTCAAAAATGATAGGGTATGGGTTTATAAGGTCATCCATGCTGATTTAATGCATTTGCAGTCAATGAGGAATGGGTTCCCACGTTTTGTACGTTTTCTCTCTCCTGGGCTCGACCCATGCAATGTAAAAAGCCAGATTTGGCTCATTTTCAAAGGGGAACATTTTTGGCATAGCAGACTTCTTCTTTCACCTCCAGCAAGTGATTGTTGTAAGAATCAGACCTCTTCAAAGATTGTAACAGTTTTTTACCTCTCTAAGGTTGTAATGCAGTGGTTTTGACATTGGAAATGATAATGCAAGCTTTGTGAATGGTTTCAGTCCTTTGTTTATATTATTTGCTTCATTTCGGATCCTAAATTATATCTTATCAGCTTGTGTATGTTTTATGTTGCAATCCTTGGTTTGTGTCTATTTGCATGACAAAAATATTCACCACTCCTTTTGGTGCATCACCATCTTTAGTTAGTTTTAATTTTTGCATTTCTATCCCTGTCTCCTTGCAATTTAGAGTTGGATCAGGATTTGAACCTCTATAGTTGTGCAAATATAGATCTAAATCGGAGGAGTTTGAGGAACCCACCCTCTATAACTGGAGATTCCTCTCTCGGATTTCACAAGTCCCACACTTGGAGAGAGGATTCCATGTTGTGCAATCACACCTGGATGCCCGAAACATCAACCTAGAAGCCTGATGTGTATCTAGGGGTGCTGTGATTTTGCACTACCAATAGCCACACATGCAAGTGCACTAACTATAGTCCTCTTGTAGTTAACTGAAGTGTCAATTCTATTCTCAGCTTGTCTTCATGCATAAACACTTTGAACTGCTTCTCCAAATATAGACAATGCATGGCGCGCACATCTCTGCATCATTGATGTGTTCTGCACGCCATCTTCTAAAAATGGGTCTTCATGTTCAAAATCGTCTAAGTCCTAAAATAAGAACTTGCCTTCGCGCGTGGGTCCTTCTGTCCTTTTGCACCTTTGATCCTGGCCTCCTATCCTACGCGGACTTCTTATGTGATTTTTGACAAGTATTCCTTGATCAACAAACGTCCTTTTTGAGGAGATGATGAAAGGGGTGGTAGTGGTCAGAAAATTATGAAATAAAATGATGGATAGACTACAACTTGCCTTGCAAACTACACAGTTGGTGAAGGTTAGTAGGTGGAGGAATTTCAATAATAGCCTTGATTTTAGTGGGATCGACTTCTATGCCATGCAAAGAAATGATAAAACCAAGGAGTTTTCCTGAGAGGATAGTGAAGACACACTTCTTAGGTTGAAGGCAAACACAATACTTGATGAGACAGTCAAAAATGACCTTAAGGACTGTAAGGTGTTTGGCTTAATGTTTGGATTTGGAAAGAAGGTCATCTACATAATCTTCCAATATGTGATGCATGATGTCATGAAAGATATAAGTCATAGCTTGTTGATATGTAACACCAACATTTTTAAGGCCAAAGGGCATGACTCGATAGTAGAAGGTCCCCCAAGGAGTGATGAAGGTGGTTTTGTGTTGATCTTCCAGGCAAGTAATATTTGGTTATAACCCGAGAATCTGTCCATGAGTGATAACATCTCATGGCCAGCGGTGAGATCAACTAATTGGTCTATACTAGGTAGAGGGAAGTCATCTTTAGGGCAGGATAAATTAAGGTCAATGCATATGTGGAGTCCTCCTATTGCTTTTGTGACAGGAATGATGTTAGAGATCCATTGGGGATAATCAATGGGTAGGATGAAGGAAATCGAGAGAAGGCACTGAAGTTCTTCTTTGACAAGAAGGGAAATGTGAGGATGCATTTTTGCAGCTTACTTTCTGAGTTTCACTTGAGGAGCGATTACGATATTGTGGACCATAATGTTTGGGTCAATACTAGGCATATCAGCATAGGACCAAGCAAAAGCATTGCTATGATCTCGAAGGAATGAGGTAAAAGCTTCATCTTTGGCGGCGTCTAAAGATTGTCCTATCTTTAGAATGTGCGGGTCATCCTGAGTGTTAATATTGATTTTGATGGTCGATTCATTTAACATAGTTTATGTCTCAGAAGGAAATGACCAATGAATATAAGAATCTTCCGCACCAAGGTAGGTGAGAATAGAATCATCGTCTTAACATTGAACAACGTTAATAGAAGGTGTATCATCATTGATCATGTTAGGATACATGAAGGGAAGGGAAGAGGGAGCCTCGCCATCACGTTGATAAGTCAGAGGTCCCAGGGAAATGGTGTTTACGAAAAACAAAAGTTAGGAGGAATGGATTCTAGATCCATAGACTCCGTGGGTGAAGGTGGGGAAGTTAGTAGATGGGGTGAAGAAGGTTTGTCATCCTTAATGAGTTCAACACGGGCTTTCTTGAAAGATGGTTTGGTAAATTTAATACTACGTGGTCAATGTGTTTATGTGTCATACACGGGATGACAAGATAGCAGCCCTATTTGTAGAACCCAAAGCCAAATCCTTTCCATGCATAGCGGTGGAGGAAAGTGTGGGCAAAGCAGTGGTTAGTGAGGGATTGAAGGTCAGAAGAAAATGGTTGTGTTTGGGAAGGTGGCTCGGGTGAGTATGTAGAAGTATCAAGTCCCCCATAGGTTAAGTTTGTACGAAGGTGAGGAGGACCATAAGAGAAAACCTCACCTACGTGGTGATCATAGTGAGGATGTTGGCGAAGGTTACCATACTCTTGAGGAGTAAGGAATGTGTTGATGTTGTACATGAGGTACTCCCCCAGAGTGAGACATTGAAAAACACCTACTAAGGGATCGGTAGTTGGCATATGGGTGGTAGGAATAGATAAATCACTAGGTGATTGGGAGGAAGAAGCATTAGTCAGTTGAGAAGTAGAAGTACTAGCGAGATGGGTTAGCTACAGAAGCTATGACGGAAGTGGGAATGGAGGAGGTAGGTGTAGAAAAGGTAGCAGTAGCATTAGTGGATGGGGTTATGGGTGAGCGAGTGTATTCTATTTCTTCAAAGGCCTCAGTGGAGCCTATAGTGGATGTGTTTAGGGAGGCAATGGGTGAGCTAAGGTACCAAAGCACAAGCCTTAGCTATGGAGAGATGTATGTAACCCATCCTTAGGAGACAAGGTTGGTTATTTTGATGATGGAGGCGGTATGTTGTTTCACCTTACCAGATGCCGAGGTGGGATATTCCCATGAGAATTGATGGGAGTGCTCCAGGATATGGTGGAGGAGCAGATCTATTTTGCATGGGCACCGGCATTCTTGGTGTAGTTGTATAGGGAGCTATGGGCCTATGGGAGATTGCGGTGGTTTAGTTTGTGTTACACTTTTCTTCTACATTGCTAGGCATATGAGCACATCGTATGTGTATGTCCAATTGGTTTTCCCTAACTTGATTGGTTTGGGGGTGGCTTTGTAAGAGTCGAGATATAGATGATAGGTACTAATTAGTGGGTAGCATAGGGTGGATAGGGCCATAAATGATGTTTCATACTACGGGAAGTTGTTGGAGGGATTATCGGTATGGATATTGTTTAGAGGCCATATGTTGGCTATCCCTCATATAGGGACATGGAAGAGGAGTTATAGGAGTTACAACTGCTTGAGGTAGATTCGGGTGCATCGTGTCGGTGAGCACGAGTTGATACATGTAGACATGGTTAGATGACAGTTTGGGTTGCCACAGACGTGCCTCCACCCTTCCCACAATACATGAGAGATGATGTGGAGAGACCTATGTCTCCACCACAACCGAGTGTGCCTATAGGGTAGGAGGAGCAGGTAGTGGACAGGCGGATCAATGATGTGGGGGTCACCAATAGATATAGGTAGTGGTGGGTGGCACAACTATGAGTGGCACCACCAAGGCCAGGGCAGCCAAACTTAGATACCATCACAAGTAAAGGGATACCTTGCAGGGTTAGGTGGCTACCCTTCAGGCACAAATTATAACTTTACAAGGGAAGCTTATAGGGTCAGAGGCATAGGTTACCATTTTACAAGCGCAAGTAATGGCCTTACAGGCCCGGGTGTAAAGACAAGGAGGCACCCCCATAGGGTAGAGATGGAGATGGGAGATAGGTAGTCACTTTACATGCACAGTACCAGTTTACATGGCTATTTTGCCACCGCATAAGATCAAGTTGTGGCCTTACGAGCCCGGGTTGTAGAACACAGTACCTCTATAGACTTAGGGACAGGGTCCCACACTACAAGAAGTTATGGTGGGACAAGGTCCCATGGTACAGGAGGAGGACATGGCTCACAAGTATGTTGTCCAAGACTAGTGTTAGTAGGTCGAGCTCACACGTTCTTCGTGAGACCTATGGCACCACCTCAGACAAAGATGTCGATGGTGAGGTTCAGGGATGCTCTGAGTGAGGCATGGTATTACCAGGATCATCTAACTACCGTTGGGATAGATGTCCCTTCCTAGGCTAAGTACAGGCATAACCGGTAATGAGTGAGAGGAAAGATCCCGCACTCATAGATCCGAGAGCACATGGGGCGACAAGAAAGAGGCAAGGTCGGGGTGAGGCTATGCATTCACAGAGGCCAGTCCCAGGTGAGAGGTAGGCAGAGATTAGGCCAAGACCCATGCTAGGTGTGGAGGTGAGAAGGAGGAGACAGATGAGACATGCATGGATATCAAGTGGAGTGGCGATTAGTCATCTGATATGATTGGTGTATCGATTTTTGTATACACCGACCTACATGCCACGAGATAGTGAGATCAGATATCGATCATCTTTAGATACTTGTATTTATTTGTAGTTGTGTACATATGTATTGATACACAAATCTTTTCATTGATATATATGGTGATGTGTATGTATTAATGATGTACTTGGTTTTAATTTCCATTTTTATTGTGTATGTGATGGAAACTAGGTGAATTAGGCATGTTTGAGTTGAGGTCATGTAGGCATGGTTGAGTTAGGTCAGTTAGGCATGGTGGAGTTTTAGGTTTATTAGGCATGGTTGAGTTTAGGTTAGTTAGGCATGGTTGAGTTTAGGTCAGTTAGGCATGGTTGAGTTTAGGTCAGTTAGGCATGGTTGAGTCAGGTATAGGCATGATTGAGTCTAGGTGAGTTAGGCATGGTGGAGTTAAGGTTTGTTGGTTTTGATTTAATTTCCAAGTTATTGGTAACATGGGAAATAAATGATGATGTATATGTATGTTATGGTGTAGATTTGTGATATATTTGATATCATGGAAATGTGAAATGATGTTGTAAGAAAATGGCAGGTATTTATGTTTGTTAATTGTTTAATTTCCAAGTGTTGTGAAAAATGGAAACTAAGTAAGGTGAAATGTTAATTGAAAACATGGGGGAATTAGTTAGGGTAAAGAGTGGTGAGCTAACCTCCAAGGGCCCCATGCCCACGGAGTCTGCCTACATAGTACTGGAAAAAGGGGCACGAGGTCAAGGAATTTCTCCCATAAGCTAGGGAATAATATGATGATGTAAAGAAGTGGGTTACCAAGTTTTAGGCTTGGTTGAGTCTAGGTTATTTGGGTATGATTTAGTTTAGGTCACTTAGTAATTATTGAATCTAGGTCACTTAGCCATGATTGATTTTAGGTCACTTAGGCATGATAGTCTAAGTCATGAAGGTGGGGGTGAATTGAGTTCATTGAGGTGTGGTTAATTTGAGGTGTGGTTAATTTGAGGTGTCAAGGGCTTGGTCCTGTATAGGATAATCAAAAAGTAATGAAGAAGGTGAGTGGTAAGAGGTGACACAAGAGCCGCCTAATTGGTAAGAACCAAAACAAATCTATCGTACCAAAGATGGGCTTATGAATGTAAGACCCTGAAGGCATTTGCATGATTGACTATTCTAAGGCTGAAGAAAGTCTCATGATTATGAAATGTCGCATTTGCAGAACATCCCTTGAGTGGGTGGGAAATTAGGGTGAAAAGGTTATAAGGTGAAAATAGGTTTTTTTAGCATAACTTCTTGTGAGACAGGTTTGCCAACTTGGCGCAAGAGACCCAATATCATAATAGGAAAGTCCTCGAGGTCTTCATGAAGTTGATCGATGCGGGAAGCTTGAGAATATTTTTATTTTAGTTTTTGCAAGAATACTCTTCTTTTGATGATATACTAAGTAAAATACAACATGCTTCATATAGTTGTCCTTCGAGGAGAAGTCTATTTATATCCATGAGATAGAAAGCGTAGCTGTCATTTTGAAGGAGTCATCTTTTTCTAGAAGTTTGACTCAAGGAGTGGAATCCCATTTTACTTTTGAAATTGATTTGCTTTTGGACTTTCAAGTCATGTACAAGACTATAGAGAAAAATAGGCTCTTGTGTTTAAAGGAAAACTATACCACACATAGGTTAACCTGTGATGGAAAGGTCTTAAGTTATGAATGACCATGAGATTCCATCCTAAAAAGGATGAAAAGTCTCCATGAGAATCATGCCATGAGTAGAGTTGTGGTACTCATATTGAAGACAAGAATGAGAGGTAACGGGTAATCACATGATCCTAGGTTAGTGGTTTGATCCTTAAAAATAGGTAGATTGGAAGGTGAATGGTGCTCAAGGGATGGGTGTTGAATAGACAAGAGGTGATATATGACTTAATTCAATAATAGAATGGTTGAAGATGCAAGGCATTGAGGGGTTCAGGTTTGGGTTTACCTTCGAGTGAAGACAAACAATAAGCACCTAATCCATAGGTATGAGTAACGATATAAGGTCTAAGCCAATTAGAGGCAAATTTGCCCCATTTACTTTTTTCCTCTTTTGCCCCATTTACTTTTTCCTCTTTTGTTACATGTTGATTTTCTTTCAGGATGAGGTCACCAACTTGGAAGGTTCGTTCATGGATGCATTTTTCATAGGCATGTTTGATACATTTTTGGTAGATTTGAAGGTGATCAAGAGCATTAAGACGACGTTCATCTAATAACTCAAGTTGTGTCAAATGGTCTGGTGAAATTCATCATCATTGAGCATCTCTTTGAGTGAGATACAAAGAGATGAAATATATAATTCAAGAGGCAAAACAACCTTTGTACCATATAATAGAGAGAAAGGTGTAGCCATAGTTGAGGTACAAATACTAGTACGGTAAGCCCATAAGGCAAAAGGAATGTGCGTGTGCCAATCCTTTCCAATATCATCCACAACTTTCATAAGAATTTTTTTAAGGTTTTGTTGGTGGATTCAACTTGGCCATTTGTTTGAGGGTAGTAGGGTGAAGAAAATTGAGTTGAATGCCAAAGGCATCACAAAGCTTCCGTAGAGTTTTGTTTTTGAACTGTTTTCCATTATCAGTGATTAGACAATGGGGAACACCAAAGCGAAAAATGATATGATGATTGATGAATTCACATATTTTCTTATATTTTGTTGAAATAAGAGGTATGGCTCTTTCCCATTTAGTGTAGTATTCAATAGTGGTGATAATCCATTAATGACACTTTGTGAAGAATGAGCATTGATTTCTCTAACAAGATTTGAACCTGGGTAACTCATTCTATGCATCCAGTGTTTCATATTTTGTTGCTTGCAAAACCTAATTTTTCTTTGTTTTTGTTCTTGCCTATACTAAGTTATCAAGTGTTGTACACATGGCCAACACTGAATCAGCCTTCTTCATTTCATCCCTTCAAGGCTTGTAAAACAACCTCATAGCTAGATATATTCCTTGTAATTGAAGCCTTAGCCCTCAATGCTTCTTCCACAACATCCTTTTGTTTAGGGAGGCATGCTGGTCCTTCCTCCAGAAGTAGACAAATTGTTGTGTGTAGATAATGTAGTTTAGACTTAAAATCTTATGGCACCTTCTCCTGAAAATCGGGCCTCTTCTATAAGATCTCATCCGCTATTTGTTCGACCGTCTTCTTAACATTTTTTGCCTCAGCCTTTGCATTATCTTGCTCCTAGGTGAGTTTCCGATCTCTATGTCTTTATCCTTCTTATCATCCAACAACGCCCATATTGTTTCCGCCTAATCAATATTTTGGCACACTACTTCTATTGACACTTTAACCAATGTGTTGCTCACTGTTCATCTAAAAATTGTGTGGGCTTGATGGTCATATGGCATGTATGTGGCACCTTCCTCATCTTCTTCAAACTACACACCTCCTCATAGACATCAAAATAGGGCTCATCCATGTGATTCCACATACTCCATGATAGTTGCTTGCGAGTGCGCATATTTTCCATCTCTGGGTCCATCCAATCCCAACCATATAATTACTTGTTAGGAAGAGTTCTCTTAAAGCGGGCACAAAAAAATTTTGACAGGTCATCCATATAGCCCAAATTCTAAGTACCTATTGCCTCTTCATCTTCATGCCAACTGTATGTTCCCCAATGTCCTCATGAATAGACGCACCCATGTCTTACTATACCATAATTCTTGCTTCATGTTGCACAATACCACCCACATTCTAGTCTACTTCTTCTTCATTATCTCCTTCCTTCGGCGTGGGGCATACTATACTTATGTGTCTCCACCAAAGTGCTGCTTTATGCTTCACTTGAGAAATTTTCATGGACACTCATGCTTTGGTCTATAATCTCATAGACTACTCACTCTCCAATATCCTCATCCTCCTATATTTCCACACTAGGGGTGGCCTCTACTCTATGCTCTCCCATACTTGGACTGGCCTCCTTGTTCTTTGCACTTGGTTGTGGGGAATCCTCCTCACTATCATTTACTTGAACATATTTTTGTGCTTTCTCCTTTCTTCCTCCTTATTCTTCGGAGGAGTTAGGTTTAGTGATCTTCTTACCTGCCTACGAAGTCCCTACACTAGTGTCTCTTGATGTGTGCCTTCTCCATAGAACTCTCCTTGTATGAATCAGTTTGACATTGTCTTTTGGTTCCTTCTACTCCAGGACATTCTCTAACCCAGTAGGCACTAGATCTTCTTGATTAGGGGGTGTCGATATAACTTGCCCTAGAGGTTCCTACTATCTTCCCCTTCTTCAGAGGTCCCAGTAGTGTCATTTATGCACCCTTCACCACCTTTCCATCCTTGAACCTTGGCCTCAGATAGATGTACACGCACGCTAGTTCAATTTTTCTACACCCAAAATCTTTGGCGTAATTTTCACTTTGTCGACTCCATGGTTTCAACATAAGCCTCTTTACCCAGCCATACATATGTCTTGTGTAGAATTGAAATATTTGTGTCTACTTTATCCACATCAAACTAGATTTTTGTGTGTCATGGAATATGTTCATAGAGTCACTAAAGAACCTTACGGTAAAGAAAGGCAAATGGAAACTTACACCACGGGCCTTTCTCACTAGACTTTATATGGAAACGCTCTAAAATGAAGTGTTGGTAAACCGTAAATTTAGCTTCTCCATCCAACACTTTGGGAAATTCATATGGAATGTGTCATTCTCCCTCAAACACCCTGTGCAACCTCCTAAACCACTTCTCTAGACACTCCTTATATGTATTAGACATAGCCCCGTGTAGAGTATACTTAGCATGTTTCTTTCTTTAAGGATTTTTTTACCAATAGAAAATCCTGATTTTCTCCCTCGTCCATCGGGTATACCAATTTCACTAAATACAATCAATAATAGGATGGCACCCCAAGTTATTTTCTCACCTTTATCTTCCTAGACGTGTGCCTCATTCACCAAGATTTCTGTAATGTACCCAACGATGTTGTAGTATGTCTTATTTACCATCTTGTGTGCTATATGCAACCAAGGGCATATTTACCTCATTCCATCACTCAATGGCACCCAACTTGCTCCCTACTAAGTGTGTTGTAACCCTGGTGGCCATGTCTATAATGTTGGTTACTTTAAAGGCTTGGCCCACCTTCTTATACTTGATATATGACAGCCATCGCATCAATTCCCTCATCGTCGATAAATCACCAATGATCTCAATGATCTCTAAGCCCGAGTCACATAGCCCTGTCACCTTCCCAATCAGCTTGGAGGTGATCCTCATTTTCCTCCTACCGTGAAGTAGAAAAATTCTTCATGCATGCGTGACATGAACCATTGATACAACTTCTTGGGCTCCCAAAATAGGGTAACTCCAGAATTTGCATGACCCCCACACTGTTGTCAAGTAACCTTTTCGAGTAAACCATAGTGTCATCCGCTAACTACCAGTTAGTTTTCCTATAGACTTCTATGGAAACATTCTTCATAACTTCTCATTTAGATGGTTTATTTCCAAAACCCTACACTGTGTTATTTTTGTCTTCCATGGCTGCCCCTCAATCACCTCTTTTGGGTATAACATTTCAACCAGCCATTCTTCTATTTGGGTTATCAACCTCCTTCTCCACAGTTGGAGCCCTCTCGTGGTGCCATTGCTCCTTTCGATCCTATAAGTGCAAATGAAACCCTAGTTATTGTGTGAATGAAACCCAAGTCACCCCCTCATCACGCACACACACCACCACTTGAATCCTACTTCCATGCCTAGATTCTCAACAACGTGCTTGAATCTCGATAGGTTTACTTAATCTACAGAGTGCTCGTCATCTCCACTCTTCTTCGCACTTCTCAATTTTCTTTGAACTCGCAAGGTAACAAATGACGTTACAAACACCAACTTTATAAAAGTTTCAAAAATCCCCTTCCTTAATTGCTCCACCTACCACCATACACATACATGGCATTAATTCCCATTGAGTATGTTTTGTGCTTCTTTGTCCCGCACCCCCAATCTCTCGCACCTCAAACTTTTGCACCTCAATCATAACTTTCGAGTGTACCACTACTTATCTATCACAGATCTCCTCTACTCACACTTCCTTATGTCGAAGTAGTTTATCCAATGTGACCCAACATATGTAGTCTCTAATGTTGCAACCTCCTTGCTTTATACTGAGTGCTCATCACCTTACGCGTGGTGTTAACTTTGAGCAATTTCTCTTGAAGTTTTCATTAATTTTGAAAGCATGTTCCCTTTATGGTCACTGTGAGTTTATTTATTTCTATACTAGACTAACCTTCTTTATCCACCCCACACTAAGGGTATGTGCAGTCCTCTGTGCATGAAAACACTTTAGATTGTAATTAGCTTCTAGTGCGCAAGCGTGCTTATTACACATAACACTGAACTAAATTGACAAAGCATAGCGAATGATGAAGGAAACACATATAAAGGAAATACATTAAGGGAAATCTAATCTAAATGGAAATACTACCTTATTACAAACACCAAGAAGGCTTATTTATAGTAGGGCTTCAGCCTACTCCCATTAAAGTAATCAGGAAACCACGTGTTCCATCAAGTGCCTCTAACTAGAAAGTGCCTAAGTCAAGTATATGAGTGATAACATACGGTCCCAACCAATGCACCTTAAGCTTGCCTAGGTGGTGCAGAAACTTTGAATCATAAAGAAGTACCATCTGCCCAACCTCAAGCTTCTTTTCCCTGATGTTCCTATCATGCCATGCCTTTTTTTACTGGATTTTTCTTGCTTCTGACTCCATCATGCTATTGCACGCCTCTCATCCAGTTGTATCAACTTATCAATTCTTTCTTCCAATGCTTTCTCATCAGCCTAGACCTCCTGTGTTCAATACGCAAAGAAGGTAACATGAATTCCATGGGAAGAACTACTCTTGTGCCAAAACACCAACTGAAAGGGTGTTTCCTTATTCAACCATTTGTAGGTTGTTTTATATGCCCAAAGCACAACAAAACTTTATCATCCCAGATCTTTCCTTCCAACATCACAATTTTTTGTCAAATTTTGGCTCAATATCTTGTTGAAAGCCTCAGCAGTCCCATTTTCTTGAGGGTGATAAGGTGTTGTCTTATGGTGTGCAACCATAAATTCATCCAATAATATCTTGATGGTCTCATTAAGGAAATGAGTGCCTCTATCACTTGTCAAACTTAAAGGACATCCATACTAGTAAGAATATTTTCCCACAAGAACCTTGTTGTTGTAACTATTGTACAATCCTTTGTAGGTGTCGCTTTGCCCACCTTGTAAGATAATTTATACAAGTGATGATGTAGTGATCCAGTTTCTATGCACTGGCTGGGGAAATAGGACCCACAAAGTCAATTTCCCACTTCTCAAAAGGTTTTGCACTAGTAATAGGCCTCAAAGGCATTTCATCTCTCTACCTAGGTTTTCAAGGCACTAACAATGATCACACGCCTTACAATATTCTTTACAATCCTTGTACAAGGTCTCCCACCATAAACTAGCTAGTAGAATCTTACACGTGGTGGTGTCACCTATATAGTGTCCACCTGCAATACCACCATGAGCCTCCTCCATGATTTTCATTTGCTCATGCTCCAGTACACACCGGTGCAATATTTCATCTCATCCTAGTTTGTATAAGTCACCACTGATCAACATGAAAGGTGTGTGAAAATTGCAAGTTATTTCTTTTCCAAGGCCTTCATTCCTTTGGGTGCCATACCTGTGCGTAAAAAGATAACAATATCCTCTAATTCTCGAGGTGCACATGGTTTAACTGTATAATTGTGCATCCGACATTGTATCTTCAATACTTTGTGCGTCCTCTCCTGATTGAATCCTTGACAAATGATCTGGACCATAATTTATTTTACCTAGCTTTACCACAACTGTAAAGTCAAACTCCTGGAATAATAGAACCCATCGGCATATGTACCCCTGTAAGATGGGATTTTTCACCAAGTATCTCAATGCCATGTGATATGTATAGAAAATAAAAGGTGTTGCTAGCAAGTAAGTACATTTAGAACTTATGTAGTGCGTAGATCATTGACAAAGCCTCACGCTCCATAGTTGTATAATTTTATTATGTAGGAGTCAACTTTTTGCTAGCAAAGAAAATAGGATGATCTACAATACCTTCTCAGGATGAGCTAGAACTACACCAATGGCCATGCCAAGAGGCATCCACATGTACATGAAAAGGTATATTCCATGAAGGAAAATGTAGAATAGGCACATTTAGTAAGCCTTTCCTTCAATGCTTCAAATGTGCATTTGTTGTGGTTCTCCCCAATAGAACTTGCCTTTACCCTTTAATAACTCCTCCAAGGGGTGCAGAAATCTTAGCATATCCTTTGATAAATTTTTATAATACCTGTGTGGCCCAAGAATCCATGCACCTCACTCTGACTAGTAGGCTCCTCCAAGCCTAAGATGACTACAACCTTAGTTGGATCTACTAACAAACCCTCCTTGAGATGATATGCCCTAGTAGAGTTCCAAAAGGTGTATCAAATATGCACTTCTTGATATTTAAAGAGATGCTTAACTATCTGCACCTCTCAAACATTAACCTCAAATTTTCACAATGATCCTTGACAAGCCCATACATGGTCCAATCATCCAAGTAAACCTGCAAGAATTTGTGAATAAAATCTTGGAATGCTTGAACAACAATGCGTGAAAATATTACAGGTGCATTCTTCAATCCAAAGGGCATCACCATGTATGCAAAAATTCCCCATTCAGTGGTGAAATTTGTCTTCTCTTGATCTTCTTTAGCAATTCTTACTTGATGATACCCTAGAAATCCATCTGTAAAAGAGTAAATTTTGTGCCTGCAACACCTTCCAATATTTCTTAGTGAATGGTGTAGGGAAAGGATCAATCACACATGCAACATTCAGCTCCATGTAGTCCACACAAATCCTGATTCTTCCATCTTTCTTTATGTTGATTACCATAGGGCTAACCCACTCTGATTCCTCTATGGGCTCAATGATGCTAGATTTCAACATCTTGTCAATTTCTTCTTTAACTTTTATACACAAGTTAGGGTTCATCCTATAAGGTCTCTTCCTAACCGGGCACACACCTTCCTTTAACTTAATTTTCATCTCACCCAAAGATTCATGCACTCCTTTCAACTCATGGTAGCCTCTAGGAAACAGTCCTGGAAATCACGTAATAACTCAATTATCTTAGCCACTTCAGAGTCAAACTAGTAATCTCCAATTATGGCCTCCTTAGGTTCAACATCCATTCCAATGTTCACTTTCTTCATCTTCATAGGTTCATGGTAGGTGTGTGCCTTCTCATCCACACTTGTCTAAGACCTCACACATACCCTTGAATGATCTATGTCCAAATTTTCCACTTCTTCATCATCCACCATGTAGACCATCTTTCCTTTCTCCTTCTCTAGGAAAGTGCACTCAAGCAGTTTTGCATTTGTCTCATCTACTTCTTCAAAATGCGTGCTTCTAGGTCTGACTCACCAAGTAACTCCTGAATGAGTTCTTCATCTTTTGCACTATCTCCCATAGTCAAGCACTTCATAACTGTAATGCCTCATTCACTGGAGGTTTAGTGGAGAAGTAGTCAAAAGTCTGGATCATACCTGTAGTCAAGTCTTTCCAATTTCTAGTCTCTCTATTCAACTCGCATAAACATACCATGCATGCACGCACCTCGCAAGGTGAAATAAAGTTTTTGCACCCACAAAAAAAGGTGGTAAAGCTTCCTGCCCCTCTATCCAGAGTCTCTCACACTATTGAACGTGGTGTTGAACAAGATTATTACCATGATATTCACATATTTGAGTAGGTGCATTACTTCTGAGAAACCTTGTTGATAGAGAAATTCTCACCTCTCTCCATTCTATGAGATTATCCCTATGAACCATCCACCAACATGTTGTTGTCCCATAGTAGGTATAAACTAACATGTTCCTTCTATCCACCTGATCCTTCCACTATACTTCATGGCTCACAAGAATACCTCAGGGTTTCCTTGCCAATATACCAGGTATAGGGTTGTTTCCTAACCACCTAACACAACACAACATGCTTACACACATAATTTTGCTTCTTACCTCACACCCAACCATCTCATAGGTGTCATGTGCCCAATTGTCATAGGAAATACTTGTAGTATCATTGATGGACTATGCATCATCCCACTTGGAGAATTCCTTCCTTAGATGGCTCAAGTACTTCCGGGTCTCGAATGGTGCACACATAAATTTTTTCAGATCTTCTTCACTTAAGGGCTCAACATAAGGTGCATATTTCCCATCTATCAAAGGGATAATAACTCATTCTTCCTTGTTCTCAAAACTGATATATCCCTTATTGAACCATGTAGATCAACATTATTTTCATAGCACCAAGGGTGCCCAAGTAGAGTTGGGAAGTTGTTGTCCTCTTCTGCAAGTGCTAAGACCTCAAAGTCCCTAGTGAACTTGGCCCCCTGTATAGTAATGGATGCATCCTTCAAGACTCCAATTGGTGTGGCCTTAGTCAATTTTCCATATAATACATTGGAAGATGGCTGTAATGGAGGTCTACCCATCTGAACCCATGCATCTAAAGTAAGCACATTCACTTCCGCTATGTGTCAATCAAAATATTTCTCAAAATCCATCCATCCACAACAACATTAGAGTGATCTCCTTGTCATAATCCAAGCTATGAGGAGGGAGATTAGCATGCAAAATCTATTCATCCATTCTCAATACCAATGCGTGGAGTGTTTCCTTTAACCAACTCCCTAGTAATGGAATAATGTTCTCTGACAACATCTTGCATACTTCCTTCAGATCATCAACATCCGACTAGAAAGTCTAGTTGCCTTCTTTTGTTCCAACTTTCATGACTATTCCTTTAAACACTATATTTCACCCTGTAGATTTTGAGTACCTCCATGGTTTCTAATAAACCTCCTTTTGATGTGTAGGGTCTAGATATTTTGCATGTAAAACCTCCTCCTTAGTAATGGTAGATTTTGTTGCAACATTTCTCTGTGCACACAAAACCTCAATACATGTAGTAATCTTCACAGGTACCATCTCAGGATCAGTGCTAACTTCGACATCCATTGGTTTTCCACATGCGCGTTGTATTCTAACCATCCCTGTGCCCTTGTTCTCTGTTTGTGCTTCTTTGCTTAGATGTTCATATAAATTTGGGAACTCTTCATAGTTATGATTCTTTTCGCAAAAAGAACAAGTAACATTCTGAGGACACTCATGCCTGTAATGGTCAGGAGATCCACACGTATAACATGTTCCATGAGGGAACTCACCTCATCCACCACCATGGCCTCGGCCTCTGAATCCACCATGGTATCCTCGACCTCTACCATGGCCTCCCTCAAAGTGCCCTTCATTATGATCATAGCACCCTTGAGTATGATCATGATCATGTTGCTCACTTTTATCCTTAGAGTTATTTCATAACTCCAGTCTATCATACACCAATATCAATGGCATCATGGATCTGATCAATCAACCTGTAATCTTTAGTATTGTGAGTTGTGGACCGGAAAATATTATATAGTAGCAAGACACGTTCTTCCTTATCGCGCGTTGTAATAATGGGAATGGCTCACATCATGGTCTAAATGACATATCTCACAATCCAATAACAAGGAGCACACCGATCTATGAGGAAAACTATCCTTAGTATGCCCCTCTACTTCACAATCTATGCACCAAATTCTAGTGTGTCTCATGTGTTGTATTGGTTGATAGTTTCTCCAACTATTTTTCCATTTATTGTAATCTGAGCTTCCAAGAATGGGCTCACTCTAGTGTCTATGCTCCCGACTACCTCAAAGCATGCAAAGTTGCTTCAAGTGCCTCACGTGGGTCTGTATAAGTCTTATGTGAGAGCACCCTCCTAAAAGGTGTGATCAGCCTCCGATGAACCACTGTGCATGCTGACTTGCATGGATATCATAAGATAGTTTAGACAAGAGTGTTTTGAAATGAGCATCATATTCTCGGACACTCTCAAGTAGTGCCCTGCTTGATATCCTTAAGCATGCTTATACTTTTCTGCTCGAACTTAGGGATATAAAATTATTTAAGGAAAGCATCTCGTAACGTCATATAATCCACACAAGTCTGATCAAGGTCAAACTTCTATATCACCATTGTGCATGCGCATCCCTACAACATAGTTAGTTACAAAAACTAAATGGCCTTACACTCGAAGTTGTAATTCCTTTTGTGCACCACAATATCTCACACATATGGACATGCTCAACAACATCTTCTATTCCCTATACTCTGGGAGATGAAGTGACATCTCCATGTAAATATTTTGGGGCTGGTGAGGACCATGCCCACTAGATCTAGAACCTCTGTGTTACCTCCACTCCAGATCCACTAGATCCACCAGATCCCGAGCCACCTATGCCTCTTGATCCTCCCCCTGTAACAGGAATTAAACAGAGGATGCACTTGCCTTGTGTCCCAAAAAGTGGTGCTAAACTGAACTCCCACAGTCTGTGAAGTTGCACTACTCCCAGATGTGAGTCCAAAGTTTTTTACATGCCTGTGTTCTGTGCCGACAATGCACCTGAAAAGGTACCTCCAACTGGACCTCCAAATAACAAGGAAGACATCTACCCGGCCATAAATGTACTTGTTATTTGATTTACTCTGAACTTGTTGATAAGTCAACTTTACCTCTTACTACTCTATTACCCAAACTAGCTTTGTTGACTACTAGTTGTACTAGAAACTGGAAAAAACCAAGCACAAGGGCTAGGTCACTCGTGTAGATTTAGATGCATGCCCATGGCCCATGTTGTCTCTTTGTGCACTCTCATAAGAGGCCTGATGAGGGTTCCTATCATGCTTTCCCAAATGGGGAGTTCCAGATGCTCTAGCTCCACGTCCTCTACGTGAGCTCCAAATCCTTCACGAGCCATCTCTCTCCACAATGCCATCCATTCTCGTAACCTCGTGTTGCTTCTCTAAATCCCTCTCACGCGTGCCTCATTGAACTTAAGCCACCTTTCTTCTCTTTCCTCTCTGCCACTAGGTCCACCATCCTTCACCACACCTACTCTTTCCCCGCGCATGGTGGGGTTTAGCTAGCCATCGACTTCTCTTCCAAATTCAAGGTTACCATCAAGATCTTGATCACAAAGTGGAATTCCATGTAGATATGATCCCTTGGGATAATGTAAAAATTGAAACTCAACTACCTCTAGACAAGAGTAAGTGGAATTGAGTACTCCAAAATATAGCTATTCAGAACACCATGGAACCAAGTATCCACAACATGCGTCCAAATTAGATCAGCATCATAGAGGGCCTGAAATTCTTCTTACATCCAAAAGTGTGTGAAACCTCCAATTCCTTTTAGATGCATAAGAAACCAACCACTCATGTATAGCTCTATGGGAAAATAGCAAAGAAGCTCTCATATAGCAGTCATACAAATTTTGCTCAACCCATGCACATGCGTCAAACTTAAATCCAGTGTTGAATCTCAAGCGTATTCTTCTTCCAGATCTACTATCCACTCCTCAACACTTGCTAAGGTCAACCGAGTACGTCTTCATCATGCAACATCCTGAAAAAAAGCGAGAAAGAGGTCTCAACAATGGAACCAATGATGCAGCCTAGAATTCATTGTAAATGACCCAGATGTGTTGGCACATCACTCAACCTGAGCTAAGCGCTCACCCAAAGCATGCAAAGGCACCAAGTCCTCTTTAGAGTTGCTTGTACATAGAATGTTAGCATGATAGTGCATATGTATATTTAGATTCATAACCAATAGTAAACAATCCACAATGCATAAACCAAATCTAGATCTTAGAATATATAAAAGATGAACTAAACAATGACTATAACAAGATTTACCACAAGAACTAGTTTTAGTCATGTTCAACACCATTATCAGCCAATATGATCCATTGTATTAAATACTATAAAACATAAGCTTCATACATTATAAAGGTATCTTCATGAGTCATGCGCATGACAAAACCAACAACATAACTCTACAATAATTGACACTTACTTAACCGTGAAAATAAATACATATATATAGGGGTGGGGACTTTTCCCTTCACCACCCATGCACTATCTCAAAATAGGCCACATGCTAATAATATCCATGCACCTTTACAAAAGGATGCAAAACATGCAAGTTCTCTAACAATAGACTTCCTATAGTTAACTCTGAGTAGAAATCCTATTATTAGCCTAAACTATGCATGGTCTGAATCTTAATACATCTCCAACAATAGCCTTAAACATAGAAACAACTAATGGGCACTTCAGCCAATAGCATCATGCAAGGCCCTACATTCACACACCTTACACTTAGCCCTTTTTTTCCGTCCAACAAAAAGGAAGCAAAGGATCTTCCTAATTATGGTAAGGAATGATGGATTATTCAATTTTAACACATGGGGAAGGAATAATTTGAGGTGGTGAAGGAAGAATTATAGCAACAGGATGGATTTTATTTTTCTAGCCTAAATGAGTATCTTCTCGTCTTGAGATGTAATGGTTGGAGGAAGACTACTTACCCCTAAGGACTGAATCAATACATCTAAATCAACATCAAAATATCTCAAATAATACAAGAATGACATACCTTGTGAGGGTTTTTATTCTTGAGGAACTCTTCTTACGGGTCCTTGTTTATCGATGTTGAAATCAAGAATAAATTCCATTAAAGGCCATCAGATCTTCTTGAGATGTTCCATGATGAAAATAAAATTTGCATCCTCCTTGAATTATGTAATTGTTCTCCCAGATGATTCCATGTGGAAATGGATTTTGGAGCCAAACTTTTGTACCAATCTTTTGCTTTTCCTTTGAAAGATGAAACTAGAATTCTAAGGAAAACATTCTCCTCTTGTGACATCATGAATGGCACAATAGTTGGTAATATCTTGAATGTGATCAATAGGGGATTGATATCCATTTCCATATAAAAGGGGTAGATTTTTCAAGGTTATTTTGGGGATAACATCCAACTACTGCAAATGGAATGGATTGGAACTGAAATGAAGGAATAAAAATCTCCTTGGAGGTCTACAACTGAGATAATGGGTTGTTTGAATTATAAGAGTCATCAAATATGCTTGAAAGTTTCCTCCAAAGGCCAAGATCTCACCAAGAGCACATCAAAAAATTTGAGATGAAGATGTAAACCAAGATAACACTTGTGAAATATATAGCTTTCAATGTTTGTCCCATCGGGCGTGTAAAAACTATTGGAGCTCAAAATTGTACCCTAGATATGATCATGAATGACCAATAATTTTGAGGCAACATGGGACTATCTCTTAGTTGTGGGACCTATGAACTGAGATAGACCTCCAGAGAAGGCCGACTTCCTCTACCTATTCCTAATGCTAAACTATTCCTAGGAATTGAAATGTAACTATCTAACTCTACTCTAAAATTCCAAGGGACCAAGGTGAGAAGGAGATGAATGAACTGAAATCCTAAACTAGAGAGGTGATATAACTAGAAAGAGGTGTGGAGATACTCTCGTGTAAGTGAAAAATGGGGAGAAAATGATGAAGGAGGGAGAAAAAGAGATCCACAATTCCAAACAACATTCAAACTACCATTTCCATAAAGAAAAACACATTTGAGACCCCGCAAGGAGAGAAAAGATGCACAAAAATCAGTAGATGCAAAGGAAGGCAAGAAAAATACAATAGAACATTACTAGGGTAAAAGAATACCCACAAAACAAGTGATTTCATTAATTCAAATATACAGTCCATTACATTAGAGGAAAAGAGGATCACCATGTAAGATGTCCAAACATGAGGCCTGCAACTCATAAGTGTTCTGGAACCATTTGGATAGAGTTCCATTACAATGAATATTCCCCCTTCTAAAATATGAGAAGCTGCAATATATAGAAAAAATGAGAAAAGAGAGGGAAAAGAGAAAGTTGAAATTATGCTCCCAACCACCAAAAAATGTCATTGAATTATTTTAAAAAGGCATGGGAACCTCTTAAAATGCGTCCCTCAATGTACTCTAGCTTCTGGAAGAAGAAAAGAGGACCATACTTCATTAATGTTGGTAGTTAGATGCCTGGAATTGTACTTTTTTGTGCTGGAGATGTTTTCCAATTTTTTCATATCTAACCTCAATAAAATTAATAAATCTGATTTCCATGTTGTAGAGGATGTCAAGACCTTTCCGATGATATAAAAATCATGAAAAATAGAGCAACAAGTAAAATGTTATGGCCATTTTAAATTAGTGTGAAAAACTATCATTTTTCAGTTATGCGCGGCTTTTCCAGTTATGTGTGGCTTTTGCGATTCAAAGACATATTTTATAGCGTTTAACAAATTTTGTAGTGTTGCATGAATTTTTTAGTGTTGTGTGGATTTTAAATTGTTACGCAAATTTTTTATTTATGTGTGGCTTTTTTCAGTTTAGTGTAGCTTTTGTAGTTATACGTTATGGTTTTGCAATTTTTATGTATGGATTTTGCGATATGCATTATGTTCCCGCGAAGTTTTGCTCATATTTTCATTTTTTCACCAAGTATGGATTTATTTGAGCCTAAAGAAAATGGAGATAATCAAGGATCTATTCAATACCATAGATCAAGGAAAGAACTATACCTAACAACTAGATAATATCCCCTAATATCTAAATAAATAAAAAGAAATATCCACACACATAAGTGGGTGAGGATAAATACAATAAAGGTAAATAAAGTACCTAGGTGAACATGAGCTAAGGTAAATACCTACTCTAACACCCCCTCAAGTGAAGCTAGGGGCCAAAATAGAAGTGGCATGTCCACAGTATGAGTCCCAAACAACTAGGCTGATGAGGTACTCATGTACAATATATCCATGAAGAAATCTCAAACCAAAAGAAGGAAAGAATCCTGCTAGAAGGAAAGAGAAAGAAGAAGAAGGAAGATGTTCTCATGAACACCCCCAAGAACAACTTCCAAAACCCCAAGCATTCCACACAACTCAAGGTAGTGAGGTGATGCAAAAGGCTTCGTAAAGATGTCCGCAACCTATGTTGAGTCGAATGTACTCCAAGCAAAGAACTCCATCCTGAATGTGTTGATGAATGAAGTGGATGTGTATCTCAATATGCTTGGTCCATCTGGTGCTCAACTAGGTTACGAGAAATGTGAATTACACTTTGGTTGTCACACCAAAGTACAGTCAATGAATCCTATGGGAATCCAAACTCTATCAATAACTATCAAAGCCAAAGAATCTATTGACTCATTGTAACTATGCTGCCTTGTACTCTACCTCTGAAGATGAAAGTGTAATAGCATGTTGCTTTTTTTACATGCCCAAGCAACTAGAGAAGAACCAAGAAAAAAAAATATAGCCAAAAGTGGAAACCTTATCATCAATAGAACCTACCCAATCTAAATTGTATACCCAACCAACTGAGTAGAACCCTAGTGTAGTGTAGGCCAAAGTGGGAAGTGCCCTACAAATAGCACAAAATCCTTTTAGCAGCCTGCCAATGACTACTATGAGGAGAATGTGCAAACCGAGATACAAGCCCTACTACAAATGAAATATCAAGGTGAGTATGGGTCAAGTACATGAGACTTCCAACCAACTGCCTATACAAAGTAGGATCACAAAGTGGAGTGGTACATGTGGAAGTAAGAGTAACCCCAGACTGAAAAGGAGATGGACTTGGCTTGCAATCAACCATATCAAAGCATCGAAGAAGATCATGGGTGTACTTTTGCTGACTCAAATGAATCCTGAATCTATCGAGAAATCTACAAACCAAGGAAATAATGCAATAACCCAAGATCTGTCATGTCAAACTATGTAGAAAGAGCCCTCTGAATAGTCTGAATGTGGGAAGAAGAGCTTGCCAATAAGTAACAGATCATCAACATACAAGACAAGTATCACAATATCCTCACCAACATGTTGGAGATACACTGTATGATGGAGTGGCAACAAACAAAACTAGTAGATAGAAGAAAAGAATCCATCTTCTCATACCAAGCCGAGGGGCTTGTTTGAGACCGTAGAGAGACCTTCGGAGCCTACAAACAAGAGAAGAATCCTAAACAAATCCAAAGGTTGCTCCATGTATATTTCCTCTTGTAAATATCCATGTAAGAAGGCACTCTTCACATCCATCTGGTATACGGGCCCCCTGATGATGCAAGCAATAACAAGTACAAGGCATACATAATCCATCTTGGAAATGGGTGCAAAAGTCTCAGAGTAATCAATACCTTCAACTTGTGAAAAACCCTTTGCAACAAGATGAGCCTTATACTTGTCAATGGACCCATCACTGTGTATTTGGTTTGGTATACCCACTTACACCTAACCATATTTCTTCCTTTAGGAAGAGATACCAAATCCCAAGTATGATTCTTCATCAAAGAAGAATACTCAACTTGTCATCGCATCATCCCACTCTTGTATCCCATGAGCCTTTGAAAAAGACTGTGGATCCTCATAAACTTCCTGACACAAAAGTCTAGAACCTGTAGAATGTGTGTGATGATGCCTAGTGGGTGGAAGATCTGTATGAAAGGTGTTCCTCAGAAACTGTAGTATGAGCCCACTTAGGCATAGTGACAACATCAAGTGGGAATAGGATCCTCAATGACATCTATAACCTCCTCATCAACCTCCTCAAAGAAAGGATCCTCAAGATGAGATGAAGAAGAAGAAGGAGGCATGGAAGAAGATGAAGAATCATGAGGAGTGAAGTGCTCATCAAATTGAACATGTGTTTGAAAAATAATGTCATGAGTATCAGATCTAAAAGTTGATAAGCTCTCATGTCCTCACAATACCCTACAAAGATCAAGGGTTTTCTCTTCTTATCCAAAGCTTTCCTTTTCTTCTTTGGCACAAAGGCCCAAGCATGGCTCCCAAAGACTCAAAAAAATGAGACATTTGGCTTAGTGTTGGACCAAGCTTCCTCTGGAGTCAAATGCTCAAGTGCTCTGTGTGGTGTGTGATTCTAAATGTAGTTAGCACAATTAACTACTTCTACCCAATAGATAGGAGGTAAATCTCTAGAATGCATCATACAAGTTAGCCATTTCCTTCAAAGTTCTATTCTTTTTTTCTACTAAGCCATTTGTTGTGGAGTATGAGGAACAAAATGTTGGTGAATAATGCCTTGAGTTGCCAAAAATTTAGAAAAACTCATTGCTGAAGTACTCCCCCATTATTAGTGTGAAGGTTCTTTATGCAACTAGAAGATTGTTTCTCGACCAAAGCCTTGAAGACTTTGAAGTGTGAAAAACATCACTTTTGTACTTGAGAAAATAAACCCAAGTACGCCTCGAGAAATTATCAATAAAGGTAAGTGCATACTTAGCTCCATTGAAAGAGGGGGTAGGAAAAACCATCAAGTCACTATGCACAAGCTCAAGTGGTGAAGAAACTCTCTTAGAAAATTCTTAGGAAATGGATCTTGGTGTTGTTTCCCTAATGCACAACCAGAGAAAACTCCCTCAAGACAAGAAACTCTAGGAAGACCATCTACCATACCATGAGTGCTCAACTCCTTCAAATATATGTAATTGAGATGTCCAAATCTTTCATGCCAAAGCTTACTCTCTGAATCTGCATGAGAAACCAATCTTGTCCCTATAGAAGAAGTGTCATCAAAACCCTCAAAGTGATATAGTCTAGAACTATGATCAACAATACCTGAGCAACAAGTGAATAAGGCTCCAACAAAGTTCTTACTTCTGCCCCATGTGGTGTAAAAGTCATTGTTTTTCCTTGACCAGAATGACAAATTTGATATACATAAAGAAAATTTGTAGTGATGTTAGGAACATATAGTGCATCTTGGATACTACCACCATCAAGTTGTATATCACCTTTTCCTCAACAAAAGAAAGGAAGAATCTCCAACCTCAATTTTGGAAGTAGAACTCAAACCTAGAGAAACAAAAGACTCCTTGGAAGAAGTCATGTGATGAGAAGCACCAGAATCTATAACCCAACTATGTCTGCAAGTGGTGACTGAGATCTCCCAACAACATTAAGTGTTTTTTCCATGCTGATTAGAAGGAGGTGGAGTGGAGATAGAAATTTTGTGTTTCTTGACTGCATCCTCTAAGGCTTGCATTCGCTTATAACACCTATGTTCTTCATGACCACTACCCCCACAAAAAGAGCATGAAAGGCTAGACTTATTCTTGGATTTAGAAGACTCCTTGGGTTTAGAGTTGTTTTCTTTGGGTTTAGGAGCACTTTGAGATGGAGAAGGGGTGGATTTGGTTTTACTTTTTGGTTTTCCCTTGCCCTTAGGATTAGATGCAACTAATGCCTTTTGAGAGGTGGAAGACTCAAGGTGAGACAATTTGGATTCTTCCCTAGTAAGTCTTTCACAAAATGTTTCTAAGTTAGACATTTTGAATGTGTCACCTAAGGCATCCATGCTAGAGAAAAAGGTAGAAGAAAATATTTGAAATGGTCCTCTCAACTTGGATAGAATCAAGTAAACACACTCTTCATCTTTCTTATCTCTTCCACTCCCCTTCAACTGTGTCAACAAATGCTTGAACTTGGTAAGATAGTCTATAATTGTTGGAAAATCTTTAGGATTAAGAGAGGTGATCTCAATTTCAAGTTGCATGGCTCTCATATGATCCACCTTACCAAATAAATCCTCCAATTTCTCCCATATTTTGAAAGGAGAGTCACATTTTTCCAAATGAAACAAAATAATATCACTTACATAAGTTCCTATCAAACCCATACACTCATCAAATTTGCACTGGTACTGAAATTTCTCATATTCTCTAGTGAACACTAGTTGTTCTGAAGAAGTTAAAGCCCATAATCCTTTTCCACTTAATTATTGTTTCCATTCTTGGTTTTCATGTGTGGTAATTATGTGTTGTTAATGGCTCAACATGATCTAATGTAGAAGTAGATAAAGACGCCATCCTCAAAAAATCACCAAAAGAAATGCAAGAACCAAGCAATGCAACAAGACCCCCCAAACAATGCAACAAGAGCCCCCATATTTTTGGCACTTTATAATGAGTGTGTGTTACAATATGGCACTTTATAATTATAGTGCAATTCTCAAAATAAATATTTCCAATGGAAAGAGCAAAAAAAAAGCACTTTTGCAAAAATGACACTCAAAACCGAGTTACCGATCAAAAGATACAAGCTTTTCAATATTATGCTCTACTATTTATTTTAGTTGCCACTAAAATAAATAAAATGCTCTTGCCTTCACCACACAAATAAAATGAAAAGGGGCTGGAGTTAAGCACCTACTAGTAGGAATCACAAGCTTTAAGCCCTCATATGACCATACCATATGAAAAAAAAGATGATTCGTCCTTCCGAGAATAGACCTCCCGCACCGCAATCCAAAAATTCTTTTGCATAAAAACGCAGCAAAAAAAGACCAGGTGTAGATCTTGAGAAATATGAAAATATAAAATAATTTCTGGTTTTTGTTCTTAAAATAAAATCCCGAGAATGAGATGTCAATGCAACAATTCCTCTACAATAAAAAAAGGAAAAAAATGATTACCTCAAGCCAAGAATCAGATGCTAATCAAACACTTAGATCAATAAGATGAAAGCAATTCACCGGATCTAATAACTTTACATAAAACCTATGCAAAAATAAAAAACAAATGCCAACAATATCATATAATATTATGGAAGTTTCAATGAAATACAATGAGAATGGTCCTTGCAGATTATATAGCTCGCAAGGAATAAAATCTAAGAACCAGATCAAGGTCGAGATCAAGCCATAAATCAAGGAAATAACTAGTCATCAAAGAACTAGTTAAGTCCATAGATTTAGGAGAGAACTAGACATTAAGGATCTAGTCAATACCATAGATCAAGGAAAGAACTATTCAATACCATAGATCAAGGAATGAGTTATACCTAACAACTAGATAATATCCCCCTAATATCTAAATAAATAAAAATAAATATCCACACACATAAGTGGGCGAGGATAAATACAATAAAGGTAAATAAAGTGTCTCAGTGAACATGAGCTAAGGTAAATACCTACTCTAACAACACTATTGGACCTAAAACCGATTTCCTCTGCAAATGATTTGTTGGGCTAAATGATGAACCTCTAAGAATATCCAAAGATATGCTTTCTTACCAAGTATGGAGAGCTAAACTGATTTCTTGACAAACAATGAAGCACTGCAGAGTTGAGAACAACTTGTTGATTATGGAGCACACTTGAAGGCTGTTGTTAAAACTAATTTCCCTATGAACACTACCACTTCCAATGAAATGAACTATGCAAGATAAATAAAACACCACAAAAATATGTACAAAAGGGAAGATCATACATTCTTTGAGTGGAAACATGCAGAGTGTGCACAAGCACTTCTTCTACTGAAAGAAAACCTATACTACCCTACTCTAACCAGTGGCTAAGGAAACTAAAACAAATCCTACAATAGGAAGAGAGAAGTAGCTACCTTTCCTCATAAATTTAGACCATATAACTGATTTTTCAATGGACATGATCATAAGTAAGAGTGCAAAACTAATTATAATATGGTTTTCCATCCATTCCATTAAGGTATCAACTGGAAACAGAGCAAATACCTCTTTTAGTTGCTCTACATTTGAATTTGAGAGGTGTTGCAGCGGTGATCCTTGTCACTTTGGAGTTAGTCCTCATGCTTGGAAGGTAGAATGACTTGTTGTGACTCCTTTTTCTCCAATAAAGCCTAGTACTTGATTAGGCAAGGTGTGATCCGTGAAGTTTTCCCACTCTTTTGAATCTCTCCCCATGACCATGGATGTCATGTAGATTTTCTTCCTGAACGGAGCTGCTTGTAAGTTGATTTTGAATTGATACTACCTTTTCTAAAAACATCTCAATTTCTATCAGGATGGATGTTGATTTTACATTTGGTTCACCATGGATTTCCTCGTTCTTTGTTCCATCTTTATCTTCCATCAAAATTGCAGCAAGTTCTTGACATGCAGAGCAATGAGGATCATTGTATTCCTTTGAAACATCTTGCACACTTTCAATAAATTCTTCCTCAAGGCCTTGGGTGCCAATAGTGTTCAAAATTACTTTCTTTTCTTCCCCAACATTGGAAATATGATTTTCCTTCAAATATGCTTTTTTTTTTTGTGTTCAACTCCTTTTTGTGCACAATTTGGACCATTTTATCCTCCCAATCTGAATCAGACCAATCTTCAAAATATACAAAATTTTCATCTTTGGTAAGATTGGTTGAGGAACAAGTATAGGAAAGAGGATGTTGTTTTGTTTCATGTTTGGGAAGAGGTTTTGATGCTCAAGGGAGTTGATTTGATCATTTGGAGAAGCCAAATGACCCTCTAAAATGTGCTCCCTACTTTGTTGATATGATGTCTCCAAAATAACCGCTTGATCTTTCCTGAAGCCTTATTGTTTGGAGTGTTGTGTAAGCTTCTTTATCTCTCCAAAAGCATAACAAACATCCCTTTCCACCAACCTCATAGGATAACTCTGTCTAGTAAGGGTTGGGTAGAAAGTAGGGACAACATTTGAGATACCACAACTTCTAGGAACATTATTGCAAAGTCTAAGGAAGCTAGGTAGTGCCACAGGTGGATATGGGATGGATCTCTGCAAAGCTTGGGGAATGCTTTGGGCATGATAAACTTGTGAGACATCAAATGAAGGATAAGGAAGCAAAGGAGCTTCCTGATTATGGAAAGGAATGATGGATTTTTAAATTTTAGCACATGGGGAAGGAAGAATTTGAGGTGGTGAAGGAAGAATTATAGCAACAGGATGGATTTTCTTTTGCCATCTTAAATGAGTGTCTTCTTATCTTGAGATATAATGGTGAAAGATTTGGGAAGACGACTTCCCCCTAAGGACTGAATCAATACAAGCTAAATCAACATCAAAGGATCTCAAATAATACAAGAATGCCATACCTTGTGAGGGTCTGTATTCTTGAGGAATTCTGTGTCAAGTCCTTGTGAATTTGATGTTGAAATTAGGAATAAATTCCATTGGATCCCGTTATATCTTAATAAGATGTTCCATGAGGAAAATAACATTTGCATCCTCCTTGAACTGGTTATGTAATTATTCTCCTAGCTAATTCCATGTGGAAATGGATTATGGAGCCAAAATTATGTACCAATCTTGTAAGTTGCCTTTAAAAGATGAAACCGAAGTATAAGGAAAACATTCTCCTCTCGTGACATCATGAATGACACAATGGTTAGCAATATCTTGAATGTAATCAATAAGGGATGGATTGATATCCATTTACATGGAAAAGGGGTATATTTTTCAAGGATGTTTTGGGGATAACATCTAACTACTACAAATGGAGTGGATTGGAACTGAAATGAGGGAGTGAAAAATCTCCTGGAGGTCTACAACTGAGATAATGGGTTGTTTGAATCAATGGAGTCATTAGATATGCTTGGAAGTTTCCTCCAAAGGCTGAGATCTCACCAAGAGCACATCAAAATTGTTGAGATGAAGATATAAACCAAGATACACACTTGTGAAATATATAGCTTCCAATGCTTGTCCCACTGGGCGTGCCAAAACTTTTGGAGCTCAAAATTACAACTCACATATGATCATGGATGACCAAGAATTTTGAGGCAACATGGGATTGTCTCTTAGTTATGGGACATGTGAATTAATACTAAACTCTAGAGAAGTTCAGCTTCCTCTACCTATTCCTAATGCTAAGCTACTCCTAGGAATTGAAATGCAACTATCTAACTCTACTCTAAAATTCCAAAGGACCGGGGTGTGAAGGAGATGTATGAACCGACATCCTAAACTAGAGAGGTGATAGCACGAGAAAGAGGGGTGGAGATACTCTTAGGTGAGTGAAAAATGGGGAGAAAATGATGAAGGAGAGGGAAAACAAGAGAGCCCACGGCCCAAAAAAACATTCAAACCACCATTTCCATGGATCACGACACATTTGAGACCCTGCAAGGAGACAAAAGATGCACAAAAACCTACAGATGCAAAGGAAGACAAGAAAAATATAATAGAACACTGCTAGGGCAAAATAATAGCCACAAAACAAGTGATTTCATTGATTCAGATATGCACAGATCCATTACATTAGAGGAAAAGAGGCAAGGATCACCATGTAAGATTTCCAAACATGAGTCCTACAACTCACAAGTGTTCTAGAACCATTTGGACAGAGTTCCATTACAATGAATATCCCCCTTCTCAAATATGAGAAGTTACAATATATAAAAAAATGAGAAAAGAGAGGGAAAAGAGGAACTCAAAATTATGGTCCCCTCCACCAACAACTATCTTTGAATGCTTTGAAAAATACATGGGCACATTTGAAAAGCTTCCCCCAATGTACTCTAGATTCATACTTTCTCTCATCTGATGTTGAAGGGGTCCTTCTGTTTCACTTCCCCAATACTAGAAAGACATGATCCTATAGTCCCTCGCCTTCTACGGGGTTTTCATCGGTTCTACCCAACATCATTCCTCTCAGTCTCAGTGCCTCTTCAACTGCCCTCTCTCGCTCATCATTACAATTGTGTAGTATTTCTTCTCTCTCTTTCTTCCGCTTAGACCAACGTCGTCATTCCCAAACCTACTTCCTTCCCATACATGTGGTGGAGGTTTAGCCTTTCAAAGGTAAGTTAGTCGTCCCCACCTCAATCAAAGCAAGATCTTTATAGCTAATGGTAGCACATGTAAATAAGATCCTCAGGTTCATGTAGAAACTAGAAATCTTCTTCTTATGGGCACGAGTATGTCAAAATCATGTATTCTAAGGTATAATTGTGTAGCACACCTTACCACTGTGATCTCTGACTCTTTTCCATGACACACCAAGTCAAAGAGTTTTTATACTTATCCTAGCTCCACACTTGCTTCTTTCCTAGCCAGACACCCTTGTTCTACGTGTAAGCTAATAGCCACTCATACAATTCTACTAGGAAGAAACTAAATAAGGTCTTGTACAAGGATTCATACATATTTTCTTCCACCCATTTGCACACATTAAAATATCGTCCGATGTTGTATCTCTGAGTGAATTTTTCATGGATGTCATCCACCCAATTCTCAATTTTCTCCAATGATAGCTAGAACGCCATATGCACTTTGACACTTTGATTGTAAACCTAGTCCCATACCTCATTCTTAATAACATATGTGACCAATCTGAAGAAAGATATCTGCCCATTTTGGATTTGAAATCTCTTGAGAGGAATAAGGTGAACAAAGGTGAATAGTTAATCACAGAGATGTCTTGTGTTAAAGTTAGGCTTGGGCAAGCATGAAGGGTTAACTCTAGATCCTTGATAACACCCAAGCCTTGCACTATTGACCCATCAAGATGTAAAACACCTTTTGAGGTTAGACTGCACTCAATTCCCAAGATATTTGGAATCTTCTTTGGCATCACTGAGGTCTTGGCTTTTGAGAATATATCATGCAATTGTGTACAAGGTGCTTGTCAATAATCAGCGACATGTAGAAAGGATGAGGTTTTACAACAGCACTTACTTGTTCTTACTTGGGATGACAAATGTTGATTGCATAGTCTACTTTGTGTATGACAGTTCAAGATGTGAAAGTTACTTTAATGTTTCCTACGAAGATCCCTTTAAGATGGGATAAATAGGGCATCCCACATTATGACATTCAAGTTTGTTCTTTTCATCAACTCGACAATATTTAGGGGGATACCCACAACCTTTTGCAATGAGGGAGTGATATTTTATTTTCTTGATTGTTCTATTTGTGGAAGTTCTTTGGATGACGCATTTACTTTATTCCACAAATTTATCCTGAGTTACGGGTTTTTCCTATCCCATGGAAATTTTTTACCACGCGGGTCTACCGGGTTCTCGCAACTTTTATAGAGCACGTAGATTTTCTAAAATCCGTGAGATCTCCTAATGAAGTGGATTTTCTTCAAAGTTCACAAAGTTGGCCAAGACTATTGTGTGGAGTCAGAGAAACAAATTGAGGATACCTTACATTTATTTGTTTCTTTTTGGACCTTATGTTATCCACCACATGGGTTTGCGACTGTTGAAATTGTTCACATTTTGGTTAAGTGCGTAAAAAACTTCAAGCCCAAAAAACATGAAGTTAGGTTCTGGGGCGGCTTCTTGTATCTCTTTTGCACTACTTTTTAATGGAGTCACGGTTTGGTTTGGTTGATAAAATGGATTCTGCACCATAAGCACCTTATCCCACAATGAATTCATCCCAACTTCACATGCATACTGATTGTGGGGTTGACCACAAGGGTAATACCACTCAAAATCTTGGGCCCTATTATTTTGGACTGGAACAATGGCTTTGCTCAAGTTAGGAGATGGCGAAGGTTTCAAGTTTGAATTTGACGGTCTTCTTGGTGGGTAATTCTGTTCAAATATCTGGTTTGGGTATTGATAGCCTTGTTGCGGATAACCCCGAAGAATGTTAGGATGATTTTTCATGGTTTGAGCTTATTGTTTCTTAAGGAAATAACCTCGTATGTCTATTTTTTTAGTTGGACACTAAGGATTTCAATTTCTTCTTTCTTTATGGCGGAACCAAATGTGGACATGGATGGTAAAGTAGATGGATGAGGAATATGAGCATTAGAGAGTTGGGTACTTAGTGGTAATTTAGGGAAAATGGGAATTTACAATCTAGGGGCTAATTTACTTTTTGGATCAAACAATTTTCATCCCTAATGGTTATTACATAAGCATTGGGTAATTGAGTAGCTCCCATAGACTAAATCAATACTACTATATCATAATTTAGAGCTCTATGAAAATACAAAAATGCACCTTGAGGAAGTTATCTTAGAAGGACTTGAATTCTATCCCATGTTTTTTGGAATCTGAAGCTGAAATCCGCCATAAGTGTTTTTGGATCTCCTTTGATAATAGCTAATCGCTCGAGGAGAGAAATGTGGATCGAAGCGGTTGGAAAACTTTTTGTATCCTTTGTAAAGACTTCCTTTTGAAAGACGATGCTAAAATATGCACCATGACATCATCCTCCATGACCACATGTATTGAATAGACTTTTGAAACATCTAGAATATGCTCCATGGGTGTGGTAGAGTTTTCTCATGTGAAGAAGGGGATACTCTTCAAGGTAGCTAATGGTATATCATGTTGAGTGGACAAGAGCAATGAACTACTACCTTTGAAGCTTATAAACAGAAATTTTATTTGATGTGCCATGAGGGGAATGTGCCTTAAACTTATGATAAGAAAAGGAAATGGTCTAATAGGAGGCGGAGTTGAGAAACTTCGCTTGGAGGCCACTGAGGATCTTCACAAATTACTTTCCCTTCTTCTTCTTCAGGGGGGGATTTGTAGGTAGTTGAATGGCTCACCTCTAGAAACATTTAGCCTCATTTGCACTCTTCTCGTGAAATGGGGAGGACTAAACTACTTGAAACCAAGAGATTTAACATTTGGGAGTCGTCATATGTGTTGAAGGAATGCCTCTAAAGGTTAAAACTACTAAGTTACACACCAAAACTTAGTAGTAATGATCTAAAGCTCGTCAAACTAGTCCCATCGGTCGTTCCAGAACTATTGTTGCTAAAATTTGTACCCTTGTTGAAACTAGGTTCAACATTCTAGTGAAAGGTTATTAGAACACGAGTTTTTAGGTCACTCATAATCTTTCTCCAGATGAAAGGGTTGGTTCTCTGCATCCTAGTTTTTTGTAGCTAATCTTATGCCAAATTTCTACTCTAAAATATCTAACCTAAGCTAATGAATCTAAGGAGACAAAGTTAGGAGAAGAGGAGCGAAAACAAAAGGGAGGTGATGCACGAAACTGAAATGTGGAACTTCTCTGGTTTTAAGAGACATAGATGTAATTTTGTTGGAGAACACTTGTTAGAGATCACACAAGAAGTCCAGTGGGAGAGAAGGTCGGGATTAAGGGCGTGGAGGGATAGGAAGGACCGCGCGCGAAGGCAAGTTCAAATTTTAGGACTTAGCCGATTTTGAGCATGAAGACCTATTTTTAGAAGATGGTGTGTGGAACACACCAACAATGTAGAGACATGCACGCCACACATTGTCTATCTTTGGAGGATCGGATCGAAGCGTTTTGCATGCAGACAAGCTAAGAATAGGATTGTCACTTGATTAAGCGTAAGAGGTATATAAATATAGCACACTTGCATGTGTGGTTGTGCTGTAAATAGCGCGTGGCTATTAATAGTATGTGGTCTATTTTGGAATAGATCAACGGTGAAGGGAAAGTCCCCACCCTATATATATGATATGAATCACATAGTACATGGAATTTGTGTGTGTGTGGATGTATGAAGATATAGAGATATATGACTCAATTACATCGTATCGAGATCCATGTGCACATTGGTATAGATTGACATTACTGTAAGGAGCTTCTGTGTTTATTAATAGATGGAAGATATTGGTTGAATCTAAGTGTCATTCCTGTGTGTAATTGATTAGTACATTTTATTGATTCAATCATGATTATTGTTTAAGCTTGTTCTTCATAGATCTAAATGTAGTATGCATTGTAGAATGGTGGATTAGTTATGAACCTATATGTTTCTTCCTTCATCATGCTAACATCCTGCTACAAGAACCCTAAAGAGGGACCTGGTACCTTTGTGTGCTTTAGGTGAGCACTCAATCTAGGCTGAGTGATGTGCCAACACGTCTAGGGTGTTATCTAGTAAATTCTAGGTTGAATCATTAGTTCTATTTCTGGGACCTCTTTTTCAGTTGTTTTCAGGATGGTTCGCGATGAAGATGTTCCGATTGAATATAGCAAGTATTGAGGAATGGATACACGATCTAGAGGAAGAATATGCATGGCAGTTTAGCAGTGGATATGAGTTTAACGCATGCACTTGGGTAGAGTAGAATCTATATGACAACCTATATGAGAGCTTTTTCGCTATCTTTCCAGTAGAACTATACGAGTGGCTTACTACTTATGCATCTTAATGGAATTGGAGGAATCGCGCACTTATCCGGACACATGAAGAATTTCAAGCCCTTTGTGATGTTGATCCGATCTCGGACTCGCACTATGGATACGTGGTTTTATGGTGTTCTAAACAGTTATATTCTCGTAATATTCAATTTTGATGTATTTTTTCCTGGAGGTAGTTGAATTCCAGTGTTTACGGTATCCTAGAGGAGCGTATTTGTAAGGTATTCCACTGATGATCAAGATCTTGATGGTAACTTTGAACTTGGAGAGTAAACCGATGGCTAACTAAACTTCACCACGCACGAGGGTAGGAACAAGTTTGGTGAAAGATGGCAGACCTAGTGGCAGAGAGGCAGAGAGAGGAAAGAAAGCTTAAGTATAATGAGGTACGCGAGAGGGAGATAGAGAAGTAGTGTTCCGTTGCAGAAAGTATGGCGTTGAGGAGAGAGATGGCTCGTGAAGGATTTATAGCTCACGTAGAAGACGTAGAGCTAGAGCATTAGGAACTCCCCCATCTTGGAAAGCATGATAGAGATCCCCCTTGGATTCACATAGAAGTGCACCAAAGCAAAGACTACTGGGCCCAGTGCGCATCTAAATCCACCTGGTGACCTAGCCCTTACGCTTGGTTTTCCAGTATCTAGTACGAAAAGTAACTAGTAAGCTAACTTGGGAAATAGGAGAGCAGGAGTAAGTCAAAGAGCAAGTACATCAATGGCAGGATAAATGGCTTCAATGTTATTTAGAGGAACATTTTCGGGCATGTTGAATGTTGGATTCACCTATGGAAGTAGAACTACCTCATAGACTATAGGGGTTCAGTATAGTAATATTATCGGAGCACATGGGAGTACATCTATAGGTCCTATTCCAACTACAGGTGGAGGATCATGAGCTATTGGTGGTTCTAGTTCCAGTGGATAAGGTGGTTCTAGAGGTAGAGGGAACATAGGAGGTTCCGGATCAGGTGGTCAAGGTCCGTAGCAACCACATAATATCTATATGGAGATGTCTCTTCATATCCCAGTATAGAGGTATAGAGGATGTTACCAAACATGTGCATATGTGTGAAATCTTGTGGCATACTAAAGGGATCACGGCTTCTGAGCGAAAGGTAAGTCAATTTGCTACTACATTTCAGGGACGTACACACACAATTTGGTATAGGAATTTTGACCCTGATCAAACTTGTGTGGATTATGTAGCATTGAAGGATGATTTCTTAAAAGAGTTCCATATCCATGAGTTTGAGTAGAAGAGTATAAGTGCACTCAAGGATATCAAGCAAGGCACTACTGAGAGTGTACGTGAGTATGATGCCCATTTTAAGACACTTCTATCTAAGCTATCTTATGATATTCACACAAGCCAACATGTGCAATGGTTTATTGGAGGGTTGATTACACCATTTAGAAGGGCGTTGTCACATAAGACATATCCGATCCGCATGAAGCACTGGATGCAGCTTTGCGTGCTGAGGCAATTGGGAGCATTGACATTGGTGTTAGCCCATTCTTAGAGGCACAAATTTCAGCTATGGCAAAGCAGCTAGAAAAATTATCAGCAAATTCAGCGCATGAAACGCGCTCAGGAATTTGGTGTACAGATTATGAAGTGGAAGGTCACACCAAGGATAGATGCCCTCGTAGATTTATACGCTCATTACTGTTGGATTGTGAGATCTGTCATTTGAATCATGATGCTAGTCACCTTTGTCCTTGTTGTAGCATGTGATAAGGAAGAATGTATCCTGCTTTTGCAAAATTTTACGGTCCACAACCCATGATCTTGAAGATTATCGGTTGATTGGTGAGATCCAGGGATTCTATAGACATTGGGGTACTGACAGGACAAGTGTAACATGAGATAATTTTAAGGGTAAGAGTGAGCACCGGATTGGGATCATAATCAAACACGTTATGATAGGAATAAGGGTTGTTTTGAAGGAGGTCGTGGAAGGGGACATGGATATCATGGTGGATATGGAGGATGAGGCCGTGGTGGAGGAAGAGGTGCGTTCCCTCATGGAATGTTAGACTTTTGGATCTCCTAACCACTATAGGCATGAATGTCCTCAAAATATTACATGTTCTTTCTGCAGAAAGAACCATAACTATGAAGAGTGCTCAGACTTATATGAGCATCTGAGTAAGCAGCATAAGAAATAAAACAAAGGCACTAGGATGGTTAGAATCCAACGCGTGGTAGAAGATCAGTGGATTCCCAAGATAGCACCAGGACCTGAGGCATTAACTGTGAAGATTACTACACGAGTTGAAGTGGCACACGCAAGAGAGGCATTGCACCAGAAGCCTACGATCACCAAGGAGGAGGTTTTGCATGCAAGGTACCCAGATCTTGCTCATCAGAAGGAAGTTTACCAGGATACCATGGAAGTGCTAAGGAATCTTCAGGGTGAGATACAATACTTAAAGGAGCAGAAGAAAGCATCATAGATAGTCCAAACTGATATCAATGATCTAAGAGAAGTGTGCAAAATGTTGCGCCAGGAGAACATCATTCCATTATTAGGAAGTTGGTTAAAAGGGAACAATCCATGCATAAGTATTGAGATAGGACAACAAATCCTGCATGTAAATATTCCCCCGATAGCATTAAATATGACAAAGAAATTACTCTGAATGTTGTTGTAGATGGATGGTTGTTGAGTAATATTTTGATTGATACAAGTGCGGAAGTAAATGTGCTTACATTAGATGCATGGGTACAAATGGGGAGGCCTCCATTACAGCCATCATCTAATGTGTTGTTTATGGTAAACAGACTAAGGACACTCCCATAGGAGTTTTGAAGGATGCATCTATAACCATACAAGGGGCCAAGTTCACTAGGGATTTTGAGGTATTAGCACTTGCAGAAGCAGACAATTTTCCAGCCTTGCTTGGACACCCTTAGTGTTATGCGAATAATGTTGACTTGAGATTCAATAAGGGGTATATCAGCTTTGAGAAAAAGGAGGAAAGATTTTTGATACCTCTAATGATGGGAAGTCTACACCATATGTTAAGCCTCTAAGTGAGGAGGAATTAAAAGAATCTATGTACGCATTATTCAGGACCCAAAGGTCAATGAGCCATCAAAGGAAGGCACCTTACGGTGGGAAGATTCTCATTCTATTAGTGATACTACAAGTATTGCTTGTGAAAATTGGGCTCATGGTACATATGAACTAGTAGGGCGCGAGGTAAAAGCATGGTTACACACAAGAATGGACTTCATTCGGTTCGACGGATAAGTAGCACAATACCTTGGTATACAAGGGCAGAAGATCTTCTGTATTTTTGAAAGCCATGGAAACACAGTGGATAGATCAAATTAAGAGAAGAGATATGTTATTATATACCTTACGTGGGACAATAGCGCATTGGTGGGTAGTCCATAGAGATAATCTTATAGAATGGGAAGAGATTGGAGTCACCTTATCTACTAGGTTTGTAAGGAATAATGCACCTACACAGATCTACACTTATCATGGTGATCAACCTATTCAACATCACATTCAGTAGTGTGAGAGACTCTGGACAGCAGGATAGGAAGCATTACCACCTTCACTCTGGGTGCATAGATTGTACTCTACACTACAAGGATGCGCACGCAGCCTGGTATGTATACGCAGAACTACATCGAGAGACTAGGAATTGGTAGGACTTGACTGCAGGAATGCTCTAGACCTTTGACTACTTTTCTTCCCAACCTCCAATAGAAGAGGCATTAAAATTTGTCAAGCGCTTAACTATGGGAGATAGTGCAAAAGCAAAAGAGCATATTTAAGAATTATTTGGTGAGACAAAGTCTGGAGCGCATTTTGAAAAGGAAGAAGAAATGGACTCCATACTACTTGAACGTGCTTGCCTTGAGAAAGAGAAAGGAAAGATGGTTTACATCGTGGATGATGAGGAAGTTGAGAACCTGGATATTGAACATTCACAAGGGGTGCGCGAGGTCTTGGACAGTGCAGAAAAGGATACGCGCGCCTATCACGAACCCATGAAGACAAAGAAGGTGAATATAGGTTTGGAGGCTGAGCCTAAGGAGGCCATAATTGGAGACTATTGGTCAGACTCGGAGGTGGCAAAGATCATTGAGTTACTCAGGGATTATCAAGACTTATTCCCTCGAGGGTATCATGAACTTAAAGGCGTACATGAATCACTTAGGAAATGAAGATAAAACTTAAGGACGGTGCACGCCCAGTTAAAAGAGGCCTTACAGAATGAACTCCAATTTACGTGAAAAGGTCAAAGAAGAAATTGATAAAATGTTGAAATCTGGAATTATCAAGCCCCTTGATGAGTCAGAATGGGTTAGTCCAATGGTGATCAATATCAAGAAGGATGGACGAATTAGAATATGTGTGGACTATAGGGAGCTAAATGTTGTGCACATCACAGATCCATTCCCTATGCCATTCACTAAGGAAATACTTAAAGGCATGGCAGGGCGAAATATATTCTTTCACATATGGGTTTTCGGGTATCATCATGTTAGGATTTCTCAGGAGGATCAAGAAAAGACAACTTTTACTACTGAATGGGGCAGTTTTGCCTATATTGTGATGCCTTTTGGATTGAAAAATACACCTGTTGTATTCTCACGCATAGTTGTTTAGGCATTCAAATATTTTATTCACAACTTCTTACAGGTCTACCTAGATGATTGGACAGTATATGGGCTTGTGAAAGATCATTGTGACAATTTGTGCTTGATGTTTGAATGGTGCAGACAATTGAGTATCTCATTAAACATCAAGAAGTGCATATTTGCTACACCATTTGGGATATTATTAGGACATATAATCTGCAAGGAAGGTTTGTTGGTTGATCTAGCTAAGGTTACAGTCATTCTAGGCCTAGAAGCACCTACCAGTCAAAGTGAGGTGCACGGATTTTTAGGTCATACAGGATATTATAGAAAGTTCATCAAAGGGTATGCCAAAGTGTTACACCCTTGGAAGAGTTATGAAAGGGGAAAGGTACATTTTATTGGGGAGAACCACAACAGCGCACGTTTGAGCTATTAAATGAGAAACTTACTACCACGCCCATTTTGCGCTTTCCCTCATGGGATAAACCAATTAATGTGCATGTGGACACCTATGGCATGGCCATTGCCGTTGTGTTAGCTCAACCTAGAGAAGGTATTGTAGATCATCCAATTTTTTTGTTAGTAGGAAGTTGACTCTCTACCGACAGAATTATAGAACTACAGAGCGTGAAGCTTTATCAATGATCTATGCATTGCACAATTTTCGATAGTTTTTATTAGCAACACCATTTGTGTTTTATACGAGATCACATGACATTGAAGTACTTGGTAAATAAGCATGTCTTATAGGGGGTGCATATGCGAGATGGGTACTCCTTATTTCAAGAGTTTGACTTCACAATAGTGGTGAAGTCGGGAAAAGTAACTCTGGACCGAGACCATTTATCTAGAATTAACTCGGGACAGAAGCACATGACAATTGAAGAAACCATGCCGATGCATAGTTATATAGGTTACAATGCGTGCCATCGAATTAGAAGACATTGATGTCTTTATATGGGTAGTGTAACACCGAGAAAGGAATGAAGGATTAGAAAAAAATAGCTTGCTATATATACATGCGACACAATTTATGTTAATCAGTGGTGACCTCTACAAGTTAGGTAGAGATGAAGTATTACGTTGTTATGTATTAGAGCATGAGCCCAAGGATATTATGGAAGAAGCTCATGGTGGTATTACAGGAGGCCATTATGTAGGTGATGCGGCTTGGAAGATCCTACTACTTTGGATTATGGTGGGAGACATGTATAAAGACTGTAAAGAATATTGTAAGGCGTGTGATCATTGTTAGCACCTAGGAAAACCAGGGCAAAGAGATGAGATGCCTTTGAGATGAATTACTAGTTCCGAACCATTTGAGAAATGGGCCATTGAATTTGTAGGACCTATTTCACCAGCCACGAGTAGGATTGGATCATGCTATATTATTACTTGCATAGATTATCTCACACGGTGGGGGAAGACCTACGAATGATTGTACAATAGCTAGGTTTCTATGGGATAATCTTCTTACAATATATGGATGTCCTTTAAGCTTGACAAGTGATGATAGGGGTACACACTTTTTGAATGAGACAATCAGGATCCTATTAGATGAGTTTATGGTTGCACACCATAAAACTACACCCTACCATCCTTAGGAAAATGGAACTGTTGAGGCTTTCAACAAGATTTTGAGCTAGACTTTGACAAAAATTTGTGATGTTGGAAGAAAGGATTGGGATGAAAAAGTTTCAGTTGTTCTTTGGGCATATAGAACAACTTACAAGAGATTGAACAAAGCCACACCATTTCAGTTGGTGTTTGGCATGAGAAGTCATTCTCCTATAGAATTTATGTTACCTTCTTTGTGCATTGTGCGCGTTGGAGGTCTAGCTAATGAACAGGATTTAGAAGAGCGTATCAAGAAGATGATTCAACTAGATGAGCAATGAGCCATAGCATGATGGAGTCAAAAGTAGGAAAAGGCCAGGCAGAAGGCATGGCATGACAAAAACATAAGGGATAAGAAGTTTGAGATTGGACAAATGGTACTTCTTTATGACTCTAAGTTCTTGCGCCATCTAGGCAAACTTACGGTACATTGGCTAGGGTCGTATGTCATCACTTACATGCTTGAATCGGGTGTTTGTTAGTTAGAAGTACTTGATGGAACATGGCTATTGGTTACTTTAATGGGAGTAGGCTAAAGCCCTACTATAAATAAGGCTTCTTGGTATTTGTAATAAGATAGTATTGCCATTTAGATTAGGTTCCCATTCTGTATTTCCTTCATTTATCGTTATGTTTTGTCAATTTAGTTGTTGTTCTTGTGGAATAAGTGCGCTATGCGTATGAAGCCGATTACTATGTGAAGAATTTTTATGCGCAGAGGACTGCACATACTTTTAGTGTGGGGCGGTTGTAGTTATCCGAGTGAAAGACTGTGGGAATTAAAAGGTGAAGGGAATAAGCTACTATGGGTGTGCTTTAAGTCAAAAGAAGATTATTTCTCAAAAGTCACCAAGGATGGATATGAATGAAAGGACAAAGAGTATAACACGAGGTAAGCGAGAGGCCATGATAACTACCAAGAGAAGGTACAATGATGAGGTACTCAGGTGCAATGGTGCATGATTGAAGATAAGTCTGTGACCAGATGGTAGGAAGGCATGCTAGAAGGTTATAACTGGGGTGTGAAGATGTACCACACGAAATGAATGAATTTGGTCAATGAATGAGAGGATATTTGGTAGGTAAAGGAGCAATAAATGCATCAAAATTTGAAAAATTATATAAGGATGGGATGTGAATTCATTTTTACCATTATAACTAAGAGAATTTGAGAAAAGAGCTAAGTGCGAAGAGCCAAGTGATCGGGTTAAGGTGCGAAGGGTGTGAAACCAAGTGTGACAAACAGATCTATGTGAAAAGAAGCTTGTGTCCCGGTGGTGAAGGGTTTGAGCGAAGCAAGGAGATAGAGAGGAGTTAGGGCACGAAGTTTCCACCTAGGGCATGATTGAATCGAGCTAGGGTTTAATTAACAAATTACGAGAGGTAAAGAGGAGTATATAGAGTTGATACTTCAAACCGATACTGAGGAGGTTGCCTCATAGCCTCATAAAACTTTATTTTATCTACATTCTTTCATTCTTATTCTTTCCATTCTTCTATTTTGTACTTTAATTTTTGGAGATACCCATTGTCGGGATGACAATGAGATTAGTGTGGGGTAATGTTGATCACAGAACACTTGTTAGAGATCACACAAGAAGTCCGTGCGAGAGAGAAGGCTAGGATTAAGGGCGTGGAGGGATAGGAAGGACCCGTGCGTGGAAGGCAAGTTCAAATTTTAGGACTCAGCTGATTTTGAGCATGAAGACCTATTTGTTGATCAAGAATTTTGTGCTTGTTACCTGTCCAAGTTAATGCACCAAACTAAACACAAAAACCCTGAAAAAATCCAATGAAATCGATACCTGATGGACAAGATCCGAAGATGTAGACGGATGAGGAAGCCGATGTAGATAAGATGGACGCGCACGGCAATCCTACATAGTAGATCCAAGTAACCTGCGAGACACCGATGCTTGATAGAAAAAGACCACGTTAAAAGATATTTAGGTGGACTACCCGAGAAGCGGGTCGGGAAGCGATAAGCTCCCTCGGCGGATGTCAGTCCACATTTTCAATTAAGTAAAGAAGTATACATGATAAAAGATGTACGTACAAGACTAGATTTTCTGATCAAAGTAATAAACAAAATCTAAACAAAGAAGCGTAAAGCAACAGTAAAACAGGAGGCGTGAAAACAAAGCTGGATTTTTGTTACCTGTGTCTTTTTACTGTCTAAAGGATGATCGGTGTCAATTATGTAGAATCGGCATCGATGGTTAAAATCGGGCGTCGATGATAAATCGGCGCGCCGATCGATATAGATCGGCGTCGATCCGAGACAAAGTGCGAGAAGATTTGGAAATCGGAAAGCGAAGGCCAGATCATCAACGTCTGCTAGATCTGCAGAAGCCGGAGAGATACTGGCAAGGCTCCACCTATGCTGGATGCAGGAGCAGAGTCACCAGAAAATCAATGGAGACGTGCGATGTTGATGTGATAAGAGCAAAGTAACGGTGCTCCTCTCAGGGATTGATTTGGACAAGATCCGCTCTCATTCGATAGATAATGTTCACACTTGATGCTAAAAGATCTCTCGTTCTCTCTCTTACAATTTGTGTCTCTGTGTCACGATCTGTCTCTCTCTGTGTTCCTCCAGAACTGAGTTCTGGGCTTCTATTTATAATCGGCGCCGCTCCGAAAAATTGGCGTCGACCGAGTACCGGTCGGCGCCGATCACGGAACAGACTCCCGAGATGGCCAAAATGAGCGATTTCTAGAAAGATAAGAGTGATCCCTCCACCTCAAATACGGGAAATATCCCGCTTTGGGAGGAGGAGAAATAGGGGGGATATATGGATAGGATAGATATGGGGTAGATAAGTGGTTAGGATACATGTGAAAAGGTGTAATTAAATAGTTAATATTTAATTACTCACGGGTAAAACATAATGGGGTGAATTAAACTTAGGATAGGTGTTTAAATCACAAATCGAATAATATCCCAAGGGGATAGTGGTGATATAAACGTGCCCCAGGTTACCTGAGAGAGCAAACGCGCACGAGGGACACCAAATTGGATAATCAATTTTAGGTGTCTACATTTTGCCCCTTTTTGTCAAGTAACTTGCGATAAGCAAGGTTGTGAGACAAAAACAAGGAGGTGGAAGAAAGGAAGAAAAAGTGATGATGCGATCCCCCTCAAACTAGGGATGGGATGGGTGATAGAACAAACGATCCCAAGTTTGAAAAAGGTAGATGAAAACACGGGATGCCCCAGCTGGATGTCTGGAGTAGATCTGATCATTGATGATGCACAAACATGAATAAAGAGATAGCCACCTAAGGAACTCATATTGGTAGGGCAGACTAGACGGTCTCCTCATGAGACGACGTTAGTACCTACAGACCCATGAGTGTAAGGAGGGCTGCAAAATAGTCAGCATCTAAAGAGAGACACATTGGTAGGGACAACTGACGGTCTGCAAAGCAGATGACGTTAGTGCCTACAGACCCGTTTAACTCTAAGTTGCCAAAAAGTACGAGTGCCCCATGCAAAGGGAACAAACTCGAAATGGATGGTGATATCAAAAATATGTGCCAAAAGGCAACATTCAGCGCACAATAATGACCAGATAAATAAGCCAAGCATCAACACTATGGCAAAGAGATGGAAAATCAGCGGCGATCACAATAATCGGCGTCGACCTAAATAAAACAGCGCCGACCAAAAAAATGGTACGACCGCCGCATTTCACAAAGACATATAAATATGTGAACAAAAACGTGAAGCGATTTATTTACATGCGACGATTGATTCAGAGAGAGTCAAAAATTGGATTTGAGCACCATGGAAGCCTCTGGAAGCGGTCAGAAGCGGAGGAGGACACGACCTGGGGTAAGTGGTTCTTCTTGAACCCGCCGTATTTATTTTTGTTTTGTTTTGTTTTTGTTTTTTGTTTCTATTGTGCTTGGTGGGAGGCCAGGGAGCAATCGGTGTCGATTGGTAGAATCGACGCCGATTTTATGTAGGCGGCGCCGATTAATATTAATCGGCGTCGACTATATATAAACGACGCCGATTGTATTTAATCGACGCCGATTAGATAGACTTAAATCAAAATTTGTTTTGGATGTTCGGATTTGGGTAAATATGAGGCTAATATTGCTCTTGATGTCGTGGATGCAGGCACGAGAGGTACTACATATGAGGGATGTGATTCCCGAGCTACTGGAGACCATTCTCCCTGATGTCACTGACGTAGATTGGTGGCATTTAGAGTTATCTCGGCTCGGGGGCTTTTGGTACTACAGACGAGTGCCGCGAGATGTAGAGTTGATGCGAGCACTAGTGCGACAATGGGATAGCCAGACTTGCACTTTTTGGTTCAGGACGGGTGAGATGACCATCACCCATGAGGATATATACAGGATTTTGAGGCTGCCGATCACTGGGGACCCGATAGAGATTACACCACGAGAGCAGCAGCAGAGGGCCCTAGTTCGATTGTATGGAGATAAAGATGATTCGAGAGATAGTGTCCAAGCAAAGTGCGGATAGCCTCGCAGTATAGACAGGATAGTCCCAGGAGCAGACGGATAGTTTTGATTCAGATGGTGATATCCTATTTTGCTCTACCAGATTCAGGAGGCGGGAGATTCCCACTGTTATTACTAGATTGCGTTTGCGACATCCTGTAGTTCAGACAGGTGTTTGCTTTTGCTGATACCTTGATAGCTCAGATATATCATGAGTTATGGATGTATACCACTGGCCGGAGGACAGGTATCGATGTTAGTTTTGTGCTCCATTGCTGGGCATATGAGCATATAGCAGTGATCAGGCCATCCGGGCTTCCTTGGATGCCAGCAGCAGTGGGAGCTATTGATTACGGATTCGGCGATGGCGGGCCGATATGGCCTCGGGAGATACAGGTAGATCTGCAGATTGGTATACCGAGCGTTTCAGGACGCTGACACCAGAGCAGGTCATCTGGAGACCATATCGGGTATTTCCGACATGGGCCGGTCAGGATGCTCACCTGGTGGGATTGAGACGGAGCAGGGTGGTTAGGGGCCGCAGGCCTGATATGTGGGAGCGCGTCCCATTTATGCGGGTATTGAGACAGTTCGGCCTAGTACAGACAGTGCCGACTACTTACAGGCCTTATAGGTGAGACAAGAGAGAGACTGATCTGCCAATTTTGATCCCGGCAGATCCATTGAGAGAGGCCCCACCCTCCACAGACAGTGATGATGACGCCGGAGTAGGTGATGGTTATGCTGCATGGTATGCGACAGAGCTACCACGACACCTTCCGGCATCTATAGATGCCGACGAGGAGGATATGGCTGATCTTTGGAGAGACTGGAGGGAGAGCACGCCACCCTAACGCAGACACACCAGGTGGCTCTCGAGGAGATCAGAGCTCTGACAGAGGAGAGGGATGCCCTGATTTTGGAGAGAGACACCGCTCGCCAAGAGCGAGATACAGCGATCCAGCAGAGGGATCGCTACCATCGACATAGGGAGGCCCTCAGGGCCAAATATGGGGAGACAGGTACCATGTCAGAGTCTGGGACACAGGGCACGACTATAGGAGGGGCACCAGCAGCAGCACCAGCAACACCACTTACCGTGAGCTTGAGCACATATCAGTCTCTCCTCGCTGAGGTGAGATACTATGAGGATGCCCTAGCGCAGCATGCCCCAGATGTGCCTCGGTACGGGGTGAGGAGGAGATCAACGACGGCCACAGCGAGCGGGGCATCAGAGGGAGGGAGCACCGGGAGAGACCAAGGTGGGCAGAGGCCTCCCAGTAGCAGTGCATCTAGCTCGATGGCGGCGGCGGTCAGGAGAGACAGCCTGGTCTAGAGGAGGGTGGAGGAGATAGTGTCCTCCACGCATCAGATTTTACGATATAGGGATTGATGTATTTTGTATCAGTGTAGTGATGTAGCCTCGATTGGAAGGCATTGTATAGATGGCTTGATTGAGAGCCACCCATTTTTTGTTGTACAGACACTCATGTATATATATAGATTCATCATTTCCTTTGTCATATGATTGTTCTCTTGTTTTTAATTTTGATATACATGGATAGATGTAGCGTAATTGTGATGGATATCGACATATGCTGAGAGATGATAAATAGATGTGATTGGATGAACATAGACATAGAGGATAGATAGACGTGATGTAATTTGATGTGATTGATATGTGGATTTAATTTTGATGAAAAATAGATATAGATAGATGTAGTGTAACTTGGATGTACAAATTTTTAGATGGTTTGATGGATAGATGGATAGATGGGATTGATAGATTCGATATGTTTTGATGAAAGATTTAATTTTGATGAAAATAGATAGGCAGATCCACATGTGTTGACAATACATGCTTAGATAAGATGAAATTAGATAGATGATAAATTTTGATTAAATTAACATGTGAAATGTCAATTTAACTGGATGAATAACAAATAATAATGGGGAATACTCTTTGCGAGAGCCAAGGATGTAATGAAAACGACCTTGACTAGAAATAAAGGAAATACACCCAGATAAGAAAAAAATGATAAGCTGGACTCCCAACCGACCATAAATAGAATCTGGATAGGAAACCAAAAGATCATGCATGCAAGGCCCTATATGAGGTTAAAATAAGCCTGACACTAACTAGCCGCAAACCAGATTTAGGAGGGAAACGGGAGGAGCAGTAAGTAAGTATCTTGTCGAAATTTACAAGGGACAGAATACATGTTCATACTAGGAAAATAGGATTCTCCATATGATTGACAAAAGGTCTTATATCTCAGCTTCATGATTTAAGCGGTAAAAGCAAACTGATCAATGTGGGAAGTTTGCTATATATGGAAAGACTGATCAATACGGGAAGTCTTTCAGTGATGCTAAAAAAATGTATAAACTAACTGAAAGGTTGATCAATGCAAGAAGCCTTGAGTATTCTTTTGAGAAACAGCCGTCCTTTAAGGGAGCGGTCTGTATTTTGAATTTTAATGATAGCCATCCTTCGAGGGCATGGTCTATATCTTTTGATTCATTTGATTGTATGGGTAGCTATCCTTCAAGGGATCAGTCTATCCTTCTTTTTTTTTTTTTGGAAGAAGCTGAGTTTAGACCTAGATAGATCAGATAGAGGGGAAGAAAACGTATAAAGAGCACGCACTCATGCCCCGAGTAGATCCGATTAAGATAAGCACTTGGGACAAATGAAATGGTGATTAAGGTGTTCCTACCATGAGGAGAAACATATCCAGAAGAAAAATGCTATGAGTAGAGCCGCGATACTCATATTTAAGTTAAAAAAGACAATAGGCGGAGAACCACATAATTTCGAATCACCATGAAAGTATATGACTGGTTGTTAGACGGATGAAAGATCTGTCTTGCGACTAGATTTGTGTAAGATAGATTTTAACAGTAGAAGGGCCGTAGATGCAAGGCATTAAGAGGTTCTACTTGTATACCATCCATAGAAGATGACGATAAGCCCCCGACCCATATTTATGAGTGATAACGTACGGACCCATCCAGTTAGGAGCTAACTTACCACGCCGACTCCTTTTGAGTGTAGTGACATTTTGATTTTCCTTGAGAACAAGATCACCAATTTTGAAGTCACGATGTGCCGCAAGTGCTTGTTATAAGCACGTTTGACATGCTCAAGATAGACTTGATGATGTTCAAGAGCGTTGAGACGCCGCTCATCTAATAATTCAAGTGTGCTAGATGATTTTGACAATAGTCCTCATCGACACAACTTCTCTAAGAGAGACACGGAGAGATGGGATTTGGACTTCCAAAGGAAGAACGACCTGCACTCCATAGATGAGAGAGAAGGGAGTAGCACCAAGTAGGAGTACGAATGCTAGTCCGATAAGCCCACAGAGCAAAAGGGATATGTAAATGCCAATCCCTACCGGCTTGACTAGTTACTTTCATGAGGATATTACGCAAAGTTTTATTGAAGCTTCGGCCTGACCATTAGCTTGAGGATAGTATGGAGAAGAAAAGCTGAGTTTGATATTGAAAGTGTTGCAGAGGTTCTGCAAATCAATGTTCTTGAAAGACTTACCGTTATCTGTGATGAGTTTGTGTGGAACACCAAAGCGACAAATGATGTGTTGATAGACAAAATCAACTATGGGTTTAGCTTTTGTTGAAGAAAGAGGGATAGCTTCCACCCACTTAGTAAAGTATTCAGTGGCAGTAATGATAGAATGATGACGTTGTGAAGAACGGGGATTGATGAGACCAATGAGATCAAGACCCCATTGCGAAAAAGGCCACAAATCCACCGTAGGTCAAAGCTTCGACTAGGGATGTGTGTGAAATTGGAATGTTGTTGACACTTGACGCATTTCTTAGTGTATTCACAACAATCTCGATTAAGAGAATGCCAATAATATCCCAAACGTAAGATGCGTTTAGCTACGGCCAAGCCACTAAAATGGCAAAGCACGTATACCGTCATGGACCTCCGGATAGCTTTAGATGATTCAAGGGTTTTGAGGCATCAAGCAAAATACCATCAAAGTCACGTTTGTAGAGGATCCCGCCTAGAATAGTATAGCGATTAGTGCGTAGGATAAAAGATCTTCTACCATTGGAAGTCGGTGTAGATCAAGAATTTCGCGTTTGTTACCTGTCCAAGTTAATGCACCAAACTAAACACAGAAACCCTGAAAAACTCCAATAAAATCGATACCTGATGGATAAGATCCGAAGATGTAGACGGATGAGGAAGCCGATGTAGACAAGACGGGCGCACACGAGCAATTCGCACAATAGATCCGAATAATCTGCAAAACACCGATGCTTGACAGAAAAAGACCACGTTAAAAGATATTTAAGTGGACTGCCCGAGAAGCGGGTCCGAGAAGCGATAAGCTTCCTCGGCGGATGTCAGTCCACGTTTTCAATTAAGAAAAGAAGCATACATGATAAAAGATGTAAATAAAGACTAGATTTTCTGATTGCAGTAATAAGAATCTAAACAATGAAAGAAATACTGAAAACAGGAACTATGAAATAAATGTTGGATTTGTGTTACTCGTATCCTTTTACCTATCTGCAGAGAAATCAAGCGCCGATCGGGTAGAATCCGCGTCGATTGAGACCGGTCGGCGTCGATTGAGAAGGGTCGGCGTCGACTGGATAAGATCGGCGTCGCTGACCGAGACAGATCAATCGATCGATCGGATCAGGCGACAAGATTCGGGAATTGGAAGGTGAATGTGGTCTGCTGGATGTGCCGAAGTTGGCAAGATACTGGAACAGAGTCACCAGATGATAGATGGTCGTGACAGGGACAGAGTAACGGTGCTCCTCTCAGGGATTGATTTGGACAGATCTCCCCAACGAGACAATTGATGCTAAAAGGATCTCTCTTTCTCACACCCTGTATCTCTCTCGCTCTCTGTTCGTGCGTAAGTGCTCTCTTTTTTCGCCTGTTCTCTTTTTCGCTCGTTCGTGATCTCTTTTCGGTCTCTTCGGTCCTTAGAACTGAGTTCTGGACTTGCTTTTATAATCGGCGCCGCTCCTAGAAAATCGGCGCCGACCATATGGGTCGGCGCCGATCGCGGAAAAGACTCCCGAGGTGGCCAAAAATGATCGATTTCGAGAAAGATAAGACTTATCCGACTACGGGAAAATATCCCGCTTAGGGAAGATTAAAAATAGATGTGATACATGGATAGAATAAATTTGGGGTGGATAAGTGATTAAGATGCATGGGAAGAAGCGTAATTAAATATTTAATATTTAATCACTCATGGGTAAGATGTGATGGGATGAATTAAATTTGGAATAAGTGATTAAATCACAAATTGGATAATATCCCAAGGGGATAGTTGGTGACGTAAACGTGCCCCAGGTTACCTAAGCAAGTAAACATATGAGAGGGACACTAAATTGAGTAACCAATTTTAGGTGTCTACATTTTGCCCCTTTTTGTTAAGTAACTTGCGATAAGCAAGGTTATGAGACAAAAACAAGGAGACGAAAGAAGAGAAGAATTTGTGGTGATGTGATCCCCTTAAACTAGGGATGGGATGGATGATAGAGCAGACGATCCCGAGTTTGAAAAGAGGTAGATGAAAATGCAGGATGCCCCAGGCGGATGTCTGGAGTAGATCTGATCATTGATGACGCATAAAAATAAACAAAAAGGCAGCAACCTAAGGAACTCACATTGGTAGGGAAAACTAGCCGGTCTCCTCATGAGACGACGTTAGTGCCTACAGACCCATGAGTGTAAGGAGAACTGCAAAAATAGTCAGCATCTAGAGAGAGACACATTGGTAGGGACAACTAGACGGTCCATAAATCAGACGACGTTAGTGCCTACAGACCCTCGTAACTCTAAGCTGCCAAAAAGTACGAGTGTCCCACGCAAAAGGGAACAAACCCGAAATAGACAAGGATATCTAAAAGATGCGTCAAAAGGAAAAATTCAGCACATCACAATGATCAGATAGACCAATAAGCCAAGCTTCAACACTATGGCAAAAAGATATGGAAAATCGGCGGCGACCAAACTAATCGGCGACAATCAAAACAAACGGCGTCGACCAAAAAAATCGGCGCCGACCAATCCAGACGCATATAAATATGCGAACGGAAAACATAAACGATTTATTTGCAACGTGACGATTGATTCAGAGAGAGATAGATTTGTGATTTGAACACAATGGAAGCCTCTGGGAGCGGACAGAAGCGCAGGAGGACACGACCTGGGGTAAGTGGTCATTTGAACCCACTTTTCTTATTATTTTTTTTTTGTTTGATTTTTTGTGCATGGGAGGCCAGGGTCTGGTTTACGTCCGGCCAGGCAGTCGGCGCCGATTGGTTTAATCGGCGTCGATTTGTTGTGGATCGGCGTCGATTGGTGGTAATCGGCGCCAACTTAAATGAACGACGCCGATTTTATTAAATTCGCGCCGATTCAAAATATAGGCATTGTTTTTTTGGTTTTTTAATTGTTTTGGAAGATGAGATTTGGGGAAATAAGAGACTAATTATGTTTGGTGATGTCGTGGATGCAGGCACGAGAGGCTCTTCATATGAGGGATGCCATCCCTGAGCTATTGGAGACGATCCTTCCTGATGTGACGGATGCAGACTGGCAGCATTTAGAGCTAGCCCGGCTCGGGGGTTTCAGATATTATAGACGAGTGCCACGAGATGTAGAGCTCATGCGGGCACTAGTGCGATGGTGGGACAGCCACACGTGCACATTTTGGTTCAGAACGGGTGAGATGACGATCACCCATGAGGATGTATTCGGGATCCTCAGACATGGGACACGGGGACCCAATCGAGATCACACCTCGGGAGAGCAGCAGCAGAGGGCCCAGTGCGACTATACGAGACAAAGGCGAGCACGATTTCTCGAGATAGTATCCGGGGCGTGAGGATAGCCTCACAAAGACAGCAGCGAGATAGCCCTTGAGGCGGGCGGATAGCCTTGATTCGATGGCGATATCTTATTTTGCCCTGCCAGACTCAGGAGGTGGGAGATTCCCATTGCTATCGCTAGAGCTGCGCATTTTGCAACATCTTGCATGCAGATGCAGTTTTTGCCTTTGCCGATGCCCTGATAGCTCAAGTATATTATGAGCTATGGATGTACACCACTGGTTGGAGGACAGGGATCAATGTCAGCTTTGTGCTTCATTCTTTGGGCATACGAGCATATAAGCGTTGTGATCGTGCCATCCGGGCTTCCTTGGATGCCAAAGCAGCAGTGGGGGTTGATTATGGATTTCAGAGATGGCGGGCTGACATGGCCGCAGGAGATACAGGTAGATCAGCCGAGTGGTACTCTGAGCGTTTCAGGACGCTTACACCAGATCAGGTCATCTGGAGGCCATATCGGGCATTCCCGACATGGGCTGGTCAGGACGCCCACTTGGCAGCATTGAGACGGAGTCGGGTGGTCAGGGGCCGTAGGCCAGATATGTGGGAGCGAGTCCCGTTTATGCGGATACTGAGACAGTTTGGCCTAGTACAGACAGTACCGGCCACCTACACGCCGTATAGGCGGGATAGCAGAGAGACGGATTTGCCGATTTTGATCCCTGAGCACTCCATGAGAGAGGCCCCACCCTCCATGATGTGCAGTGATGATGACGCGGGGTGGATGAGGGCTACGCAAAGCATGGTATGACACCGAGCTTCCATGACATCTCCCGCCCTCTATAGATGTTGATGAGGAGGACATAGGCTGCTACGCCTGACAGACAGAATTAGAGGGAGAGCATGCCACCCTCACACGAAGACACATCAGTAGTAAAGACTGGAGGAGATCTGGGGCTTTGACGGAGGAGAGGGATGCCCGGTGTGGAGAGAGACACCGCCGGGAGCGAGATACGCCGATCCAAAGCAGAGGGACCGCTACTTTACGGCATGGGGAGGCCCTCGGGGGCAAGTATGGGAGACAGTGCCACATCGTAGTCCGGCACACTGTGGTACAACCCTAGGAGGGGTACCACCAAGAGCGCCAAAGCAGCCCCCCAAAGCAAAGATTATTACGAGCACCGGCACTGTGAGCCCGAGCACGCACGCAGTCTCCTCGCCGAGGTGAGATACTACGAGGATGCCCTAGCGCAACATGCCCCAGATGTGCCTCGATACGGGGCGAGGAGGAGAGCAACGACGGCTACGGCGAGCGGAGCCTCAGGTGGAGGGAGTACTGGGAGAGATCGGGGTGGGCCAAGACCTCCGAAGAGTGCATCGAGCTCGATGGCGACGGCCAGGAGAGACAGCCAGGTGCAGAGGAGGGTGGAGGGGATAGTGTCCTCCATGCGTCAGATTTTACTATATAGAGATTTGATAGATTTTGTATTTGTATAGTGATGTAGCCTCGATTGGAAGGCATTGTATAGATGGCTTGATTGGAAGCCACCCATTTTTGTACAAACACACATGTATATATAGATTGATCACGTTATTTGTCATATAATTGTACTCATTTCGCTGAAATTCTTGATCTACATTCCCAAGCACGCCTGGTGGAGAGAATGTAGATCAAGAATTTCACGTTTGTTACCTGTCCAAGTTAATGCACCAAACTAAACACAGAAACCCTGAAAAACTCCAATAAAATCGATACCTGATGGATAAGATCCGAAGATGTAGACGGATGAGGAAGCCGATGTAGACAAGACGGGTGCACACGAGCAACTCACACAATAGATCCGAATAACCTACAAAACACCGATGCTTGACAGAAAAAGACCACGTTAAAAGATATTTAAGTGGACTGCCCGAGAAGCGGGTCCGAGAAGCGATAAGCTTTGACGGAGGAGAGGGATGCCCCGATTGTGGAGAGAGACACCGCCGCCGGGAGCGAGATACACGATCCAGCAGAGGGACCGCTACTTTCGGCACAGGAGGCCCTCGGGCCAAGTATGGGGAGACAGTGCCACATCGTAGTCCGGCACATAGGGTACGACCCAGGAGGGGTACCACCCAAGAAGGCCGAGTAGCCAAAGAAGCATTATTACATGAGCACCGGTACTATGAGCCCGAGCACGTGCGTCTCTCCTCGGCCGAGGTGAGATACTACGAGGATGCCCTAGCGCAAAGCATGCCCGGATGTGCCTCGATACGGGCGAGGAGGAGAGCAGCGACGGCCACGGCGAGCTGAGCCTCGGGTGGAGGGAGTCCGGGAGAGATCGGGGTGGCTCGGTGTCGTACCATGCTGCGTAGCCCTCATCCACCCCGCGTCATCATCACTGTCTGTGGAGGGTGGGGCCTCTCTCAATGGGTCTACCGGGATCAAAATCGGCAAATCCGTCTCTCTTCTATCCCTATACGGCGTGTAGGTGGCCGGCTGATCATGCCTGTACTAGGCCCAAACTGCCTCAAGATCCGCATAAACGGACTCGCTCCCACATCTCGGCCTACGGCCCCCGACCACCCGACTCCGTCTCAATGCCGCCAAGTGGGCGTCTGACTGCCAAGCCCATGTCGGGAATGCCCGATATGGCCTCCAGATGACCTCGATCGGGTGTAAGCATCTGGAAACGCTCAGTACCACTCACCGCTGATCTACCTGTATCTCCTGCGGCCATGTCAGCCCACCATCTCCGAAATCCATATCAACCCCCCCCGCTGCTGGCATCCAAGGAAGCCCGGATGGCACGATCACCTTATATGCTCGTATGCCCAGCAATGAAGCACAAAGATGACATCGATCCCTGTCCTCCGACCAGTGGTGTACATCCATAGCTCATAATATACCTGAGCTATCAGGGCATCGGCAAAGGCAAAAACACATGCTCTTGACCGCAAGATGTCGCAAACGCAGTCTAGCAGTAGCAATGGGAATCTCCCACCTCCTGAGTCTGGCAGGGCAAAATAGGATATCGCCATCTGAATCAAGGCTATCCGCCTGCTCCGAGGGCTATCCTGCCTGTACTGTGAGGCTATCCTCACGCCTGCATACTATATCTCGAAATAAATCCGCCTGCCTCTCGTATAGTCGCACCAGGCCCCTCTCGCCGCCTCCCGAGGTGTGATCTCGATCGGGTCCCCGTAGTCGGTAATCTGAGGATCCTGAATACATCCTCATGGGTGATCGTCATCTCACCCGTCCTGAACCAAAATGTGCACGTGTGGCTGTCCCACCGTCGCACTAGTGCCCGCATGAGCTCTACATCTCGTGGCACTCGTCTATAATATCTCGAAACCCCGAGCCCGGCTAGCTCTAAATGCGCGCCGATCCGCATCCGTCACATCGGGAAGGATCGTCTCCATAGCTCGTGGATGGCATCCCTCATATGAAGAGCCTCTCGTGCTCGCATCCACGACATCACCAAACATAATTAGTCTCTTATTTCCCCAAATCTCAACTTCCAAAACAATTTAAAAACAAAAAAACAATGCCTATATTTCAATCGGCGCCGATTTAATAAAATCGGCGTCGTTCATTTAAGTCGGCGCCGATTACCACCAATCGACGCCGATCCACAACAAATCGACGCCGATTAAACCAATCGGCGCCGACTGCCTGGCCGGATGTAAACTGACCCGGCCTCCCATGCACAAAAAATCAAACAAAAAATAATAATAAGAAACGTGGGTTCAAGAATGACCACTTACCCCAGGTCGTGTCCTCCTGCGCTTCTGTCCGCTCCCAGAGGCTTCCATTGTGTTCAAATCACAAATCTATCTCTCTCTGAATCAATCGTCACGTTGCAAATAAATCGTTTACGTTTTCCGTTCGCATATTTATATGCGTCTGGATTGGTCGGCGCCGATTTTTTTGGTCGACGCCGTTTGTTTTGATCGTCGCCGATTAGTTTGGTCGCCGCCGATTTTCCATATCTTTTGCCATAGTGTTGATGCTTGGCTTATTGGTCTATCTGATCATTGTGATGTGCTGAATTTTGCCTTTTGACGCATCTTTTAGATATCCTTGTCTATTTCGGGTTTGTTCCCTTTGCGTGGGACACTCGTACTTTTTGGCAAACTTAGAGTTACGCGGTCTCAGTAGGCACTAACGCTGCCCGATTTATGGACCGTCTAGTTGTCCCTACCAATGTGTCTCTCTCAGATGCCGACTATTTTGCGCAGTTCTCCTTACACTCATGGGTCTGTAGGCACTAACGTCATCTCATGAGGAGACCGGCTAGTTTTCCCTACCAATGTGAGTTCCTTAGGTTGTTGCCTTTTTGTTTATTTTTATGCGTCATCAATGATCAGATCTACTCTAGACATCCGACTGGGGCATCCTGCATTTTTCATCTACCTCTTTCAAACTCGGGATCGTCTATTCTATCATCCATCCCATCCCTAGTTTGAGGGGGATCACATCACCACAAATTCTTCTCTTCTTTCGTCTCCTTGTTTTTGTCTCATAACCTGCTTATCGCAAGTTACTTGACAAAGAGGGGCAAAATGTAGACACCTAAAATTGGTTACTCAATTTAGTGTCCCTCTCATATGTTTACTTGCTTAGGTAACCTGGAGCACGTTTACGTCACCAACTATCCCCTTGGGATATTATCCAATTTGTGATTTAATCACTTATTCCAAATTTAATTCATCCCATCACATCTTACCCATGAGTGATTAAATATTAAATATTTAATTACGCTTCTTCCCATGCATCTTAATCACTTATCCACCCCAAATTTATTCTATCCATGTATCACATCTATTTTTAATCTTCCCTAAGCAGGATATTTTCCCGTAGTCAGGATAAGTCTTATCTTTCTCGAAATCGATCATTTTTGGCCACCTCGGGAGTCTTTTCCGCGATCGGCGCCGACCCATATGGTCGGCGCCGATTTTTTAGGAGCGGCGCCGATTATAAAAGCAAGTCCAGAACTCAGTTCTAAGGACCGAAGAGACCGAAAAGAGATCACGAACGAGCGAAAAAGTGAACAGGCGAAAAAGAGAGCACTTACGCACGAACAGAGAGCGAGAGAGATATAGGGTGTGAGAAAGAGAGATCCTTTTAGCATCAATTGTCTCAGATTGGGACAGATCCTGTCCAAATCAATCCCTGAGAGGAGCACCGTTACTCTGTCCCTGTCACGACCATCTATCATCTGGTGACTCTGTTCCAGTATCTCGCCAACTTCGGCACATCCAGAGAGACCACATTCACCTTCCAATTCCCGAATCTTGTCGCACAGTCCCTGATCGATTGATCTGTCTCCAGTCGACGCCGATCTTATCGATCGGCGACGCCGACCCTTCTCAATCGACGCGACGGTCTCACCGACGCCGATTCTACCCGCGGCAGTCGACGCCGATTTCTCTGCAGATAGGTAAAAGGATATAGGTAACACAAATCCAGCATTTATTTCATAGTTCCCTGTTTTCTGTACTTTCTGTTTGTTGTTTAGATTCTTATTACTGCAATCAGAAAATCTAGTCTTTATTTACATCTTTTATCATGTATGCTTCTTTTCTTAATTGAAAACGTGGACTGACATCCACCGAGGAAGCTTATCGCTTCTCTAAGGCAGTCCACTTAAATATCTTTTAACGTGGTCTTTTTCTGTCAAGCATCGGTGTTTTGCAGGTTATTCGGATCTATTGTGCGAGTTGCTCATGTGCGCCCGTCTTGTCTACATCGGCTTCCTCATCCATCTACATCTTCGGATCTTATCCATCAGGTATCGATTTTATTGGAGTTTTTCGAGGTTTTTGTTTTTAGTTTGGTGCATTAACTCGACAGTAACAAACGTGAAATTCTTGATCTACATTCTCGGCACGCCGGTGGGACCCCTCCTAGGAGGTCGCACCCTATGTGCCGACTACGATGTGGCACCAGTCTCCCCATACTTGGCCCCGAGGGCCTCCCGTGCCGAAAGTAGCGGTCCCTCTCCGCTGGATCACCTGTATCTCGCTCCTAAAAATATAGACCATACCCTCGAAGGATGGCTATCATTCAAATTTAAAATACGATCGCTCCTCAAGGACGGCTATTTCTCAAAGAAATATTCAAGGCTTCTTGTAATCAATCAGCCTTTCCAAATCTACTTTATACACTTGTTAGCATCACTTTGAAAGATTTCCCGCATCGATCGGTCTTTCCATATCAAGCAAACTTCCCGCATTGATCGGTTTACTTTTCTTCACAAAATCATGAAGCCGAGATTTAAGACCTTTTGTCGATCATATGGAGAATCCTATTTTCCACTATGGACATGTATTACGTCCTTGTAAGTTCGACAAGATACTTACTTACTTTTCTTTCCGTTTCTATCCTAGATCCGGTTTCGACTAGTTAGTGTTAGGTTTATTTTAATCTTATATAGGGCCTTGTATGCTTGGTCTTTCGGTTTCTTATCCTGGATTTTATCTATGGTCGGTTAGAAGTCCGACTTATCATTTCCTTCTTTTCCGAGTGTCTTCTCTTCTAAGTCACGGTCGTTTCCGCTTTCATCTTTGGCTCTTGCATCCCGTTAAATTGACATTTCACATGTTAATTCAATCACAATTTATCTTCTATCAAAATTCCTCTTATCTATCGGACATCTATCTTTATTCATTTATCATTAAAATTACATCTATCTATCTATACATCAAACACATCTATCTATCTATCCATCAAACACATCTATCTATCCATCCATCAAAATATCGAAAAAATGTACATCTAAGGTACATTACATCTATCTATATCTAATCCATACATCAAACACATCTGCTATATATCCACCAAAGTCCCTTATTGGTAAGTTCATTTCTTTTCTAGTTTTGAACTTTGTTCCTTTTCTTCACTGATTTCTATCAGTCCTATTTGAGCATTTCTGTTCATCATTTCAATCTTGCTTTTTAGGCGAAATCATTATCTTGAAATTTTTCTATTTCCTTAAAATAGAAATTTTTCGTTTCGCCATTATCTGGATGTATCTTTCCGGATCTTGTTTGTTGTTTGCTTGATCTTTTCTTGCGGAGCACTTTGCTTGTTCGTGGGATTGTTCGAGGGGAAGAGCTCAACAACGCGCTTTTTGAAGTCCACACACCTTGGAGAGCTAAATCTACAGGTATTCCTCTTTTTCGGTGTTTTCTCCTTTTTAGGATTTCTTTGTTGGTTGTCTATCACATCCAAACACTTCAGTTTTTGGTGCTTAAAAAGAACCTAATCGCATTTGGGGAAAAAATCTGTTTGACTTGTCTTCATCGAAATCAAACACTTCGCTTTTAAGTGCTTAAAAGAACTTTTCCTTTGTCATTCTTTGCATGCTTTTCATCTAGTTTTAATTAGGTGGAAAATTGGTCAAAATCGGTAGTGACACTATTTGATTTTTCACCCTTGCACACAAAGCCAAAATCACTAGGTATAAAGCATCTAAACAAAACTCCTTCCCGGCCTCGCCTACTTGGAAGTGATATCCAAGAGGAAGAGCCTACGCGGTACTCGGGCCGCGCATTTATAAATTCACGAAAGATTTTGGTATATATTGGCAAAGCACCCGACTCCCTTATCGCGGCGGGTGTGTGAAGTGCGGGGGTAGGCCCCTATATCAAGCCACGTACCGGTCTTTTACTGAAGTGCCTTCGGGACTCCTCACCAAACATTACCCAAACCATCCTTAGTTTGGCTATCTGAGTAGTTCCTGTTCTAAAAAGCCTTCCCTAACATTTTCTTTTCTTAAAAGCATCAAAATTTAAAGGAGATAATCACTTGCGCTGCTTGAATTGTTTGTGCATTAGTTAGGACAATCTTCTTTCTTGCTTGTTTATGACGGTTATCACCCGGTCACAATCTAGGAAAATGGCCCAACAGGTTCCTTCTTCCTCCGAAATCACCACCGGCCGTGGATGTTTCAAACCCCTCCAATCTTCCTCGGGACCGCTGTTAGTTGGTTCCCCGTCATGGTCGTATAATCCCTTCTATCAAACCAAAGCGCCTCCATCACGTCCAGCTTCTCCTAGTCCCTCCGAGATATCATCTGGCTCGGAGTATGTTCCTCATGGGATCCTAAATTTCGAAGCTTTCCTCGATCGCAATCCAATAGCCCTCATGGACTACCTAGTACACAAGTCGATCCAAATATCTCGACCAAGACCCACTAATCCGACAAGTGTACAATTATCCTCGCGGATCATCCTGTGCCTTTATAGAGCAAGTTTGCACCATCTCTCTTGCCTCGAGCCACGGAGAAGGGCGAGGCCCCTATGCCTCCCTTTTCTCTTCCACCTACCATGTCGACTAGTTCTCAATTAGTCTTACCTATCCCTAACACCGCAGCTTACCTCGAATATTCCACCACCTACTTACTCGAGAGGTCTTACGCCTCTTTATAATGAATGCGTCTCGCACATCCGCATGTTGGTGTTAATTCATCTATGCCTCCATCAGTGTCCCAAGGTCAAGTACCTCTTCATGAGCCCCCCTCCGAATAATCACCGCTCCTACTCGTCCCTCAGGGGTATTTCCTCCAATGTTCCAAAGAATGTGACCTTCGCCCATCGCCTAACATCGGCACCCTTAATACCTAACCCGGTACTAGAAGGCCCCTTTCAGGTCTTGTTCCCAACATGTCCAATCCAACCAACACCCATGTTCCTCAATCCATCCCGATCCAATCAACAAACATAGGAGTCCACCAATCACAGCTCCATCCGTCATCCAACCTTCATTTTCTCAACCACTTATTATCTCACACCGCCTATACGCAAGCTACCTCAAAGAAATACCCCACCGGTGTCACCGAGTAACACTGGTTATTCCTCTTATCATCCTATCCATCATGAGATGAATCCCCCATTGACACCTCAACAACATCCACCATTTGCTTCTCATGTGGGACATACCAGTGTGCCTCCTCCTCCATCGGACGTGGTTCAAATTCTCTTCAAGAAAATCGCAGACTTGGAAGCCTCCACAAAAGGGGCTCGTCCTTCCTACTCCTTTGAAGAAGTGTGTAATGAACCCATTCACCCCTCAGTGGCGTTCAAGCCTTATCCTCCCCAATGGGAACTTCCCAAATTTTCAAAATTTCATAGTCGGGAAGACCCTCAACAACATTTGCGAGCATTCAAACATGCTTGCTACCTCATAGTCCAGGATCAGGAGCTTATGCTCCGTACCTTTCCTATGTCTCTAGCAGGACTTGCTTTAGACTGGTACAATAACATTCCTCAACATTCCTTATTTTCTTTCTCTCAATTGGCCCAAATGTTTGTTGAAAACTTTTCAATAAATATCGCACATAAGATCTCGATCACAGATCTTTATAACATTCGCCAATTCGATGATGAGTCTATTGCAGACTTTGTCGCTCGTTGAGAGGGATAATCAACCAATTGTCTTTCTCCTTCCTCAATCCCAACAAATCGAGTTGTTTACTCGATCTTGTGCTAATCACATTTCTTCCACTTTAAGGATCCAAACCTTTCATACCTTTGAGGAAGCCTTCACGATGGCACGCAAACTCGAATCTCGTGCCATTGAACAAGGAAAGCTAAAACTTCGCTCCAAATCTAAACCAGATTTCTCTCGGTTCACCAAACCAAATTCTTTCCCTCCTAAAGATAAGAATCAAGGGTCCACCAATGCTATCGTATTAAAAACATCCGAACCGATAGTACTCCTAATCAACCACCACGAAGAGATTCCTCATCTTCTCGGAAAGGGGCTTCATCATCTCGATCCTTCGCTCCATTGGGGGAATCATATGCCTCTATCTTAGAAAAAATGTTGGAGGTTCGAATGATCGAGCTTCCCCCCATTAGGAACATCGATGAAAGCCAAGAACGTCCATTTTGGTACAGGGAAAACGATTTTTGCCACTATCATAGAACCAAGGGTCATGACATCGAACGATGCCAGACTTTCAAAAACCTTGTCCAAAAATTCATTGATAAAGGCGAGCTTATTCTGGATAACCCAAATGCTCCCCCAAATCAAGCATCGGACGTTTTTAAACAACCCTTCCCAATCATGCCCCAAATCATAATTCTTGAATCTCAAAACCAAACACCCACACTATCAACTTCATTTCTTGAAGAATCCGCTTCGAAACCACGTCATCTACAAACACAAAGAATCGAATCGAACCCTCTTCCACTTCACCAATCACTGGAATTCCTCCATCTTCAGATAACCCACCTTTGAATATTCCTACATTGCTAAGCACGGAGTCATCTCTCTCCGCTCCTTTGTCCGATCTCCCATCCATACCCGAGACAGTGTCTTCCTCATCTGTCTCATCATCAGACATCCTTTCAATGCTCGAGGCAATTACATTCCTTCGAGTTTCCACTACAGACACATCTACTTCTGTTGCTCCCATTCCCGCTACAACTATGCCCTTGGTGAACATACCTATAATCGTGCCGACTTCGACGGAAGTGTCTTCGACTTTGACTCTTCCTATCTCTTTTCCTACAGTAGTTCCACCCATGATCACTACACCAAAAGTGGTCCCTTCGCAAGGAACTTCTTCATCACTTACTTCTTCCATCACTAATGTTACTTCACCTATTAAGGAAAAATCAAAAGAAGTAGCACCAACATCTATACGCTCGGTTCCTGAACCTAAACCGAGACAACCAAAATCTAACATTACACCATCAATATCTCCCCATTTTCTTCCCCAAAAAAGGTTACAATTACCTTATGCCGTTGAAGTCGTCACCATCCCTGAAAAAGGAAAGCCCATATTTCGGACCATCAAAACTCTTGGTGCTCTTCCACAAAAATCTCTCTCCACGCCTCATAAACGATTGGATTTTCCCGCTGAGAAGGCGTCTTCTTCTACACACCCATCAAAGCCATCATCTTCTTCTACAACACATTCCTCACCAATACTCCGAAAAATAGACCTACCTACTAAAAAGACGTCACCTCTTCTATCAGGATCATCATCTTCATTACCAAAAACCAAGGCACCCTATCTTCCTCCAATTTCACCTACTTTGGGAGCTTCTTCCTCTTCTAAACCGACATTATCTAAATCATCAGTACATTCGACCAAGCAACCCCCTTTGCCTCCAAAGACCGCAAAATTTGTCACATCTCCATCATCTTCAAAATCTATTTTAGGGGCTCCTCCTCCACCAAAGTCAATCATGTCTCACTTACTCCCATCTCAAGTGCCCAAGACTGCTCCTCCAAATGTCCAAACAAATAAGAGGATTCCTAAACAAACTGTTAAACCTAACATGCAAGTCCTCTTACCTCGGCAGTCGGTTAATGTGAAAGAACCATCTCCATCATCTCTATCCTCCTCTTCGTCTACCGGATTCTACACCGAAATCCTTCATCAACTTATCCAATCTTCATCCATAACCCTTCCTCCGATTAAACCTTATAACCCTAAAGGAGTCAAACCTACCGGTTTAACTCGATCGATTTGTGCTTACCACCGCACCGGGTCATGATCTCGAGGGATGTAAAGCTCTTCAAGCCGTTATCAAGAACCTTCTGGAAGAAAGTGACCTTTTGCTGGAAGAGGAGGAACAAGTACCTCCTGTCACCTTAGCCCCATCCAAACCTCAACCATCCACTCAGACCTCTAGTGGTTCCACTCCACTTGATCTTCCACCTTCTCAAATTGACACAATCCATATCGCCACTAGAACCCAACACTATGATAACCCATCTTCATCTTCAAGCATCTCGACCACGGGTTGTCATTTCTGCAGCCCCCGGCGTTTCTCCTTCCTCATCGCACCACGACCGGTGGTCTCTATTCGTGCTGCACCCCGGCTCAAGTTCCCGTATCCGTTGAGGAGAGTGTTATGAAACAACTCACCCAGGCTCCGGTCAAAATGTCTCTTTTTGACCTCATCCAATCCTCTCCACAACATCGCCAGGCCCTAATTGATAATCTGTGTCGCATCGCAGTGAATTCGGATGAGCCCCAACCCTTCGAGTGGGTTGTTGGATTGAATAGACCATCAACCACCATTTCTTTCGAGGATTCGGAAATTCCTCCTCTTTCTTCAGAGGATTTGGAGGCTCCCCTCTTTATCACAGTCCAAATCAATAACACTACCTTAAAACGTGTCATGATCGATAGTGGAGCTGCACTCAACGTCATCTCCTCGCACACGTTGGAGCAACTTAAGTTACCAAAGAATGTAGTGTCTCCCCGCCTTTCGCCCTTCGATCATTTAACGATCAGCTAGCGAGTCACTCTAGAAGGCGTGGTCTTACCCATTCGAGTAGGTAAGAAGTCGCTTCATGAACTCTTCTACATTGTCGAAGGAAAATTCCACTATAACATGATCCTCTGACGCTCCGGATTCGCACAATGCATTGTGTCCCATCCACCCTCCATCGATGCTTAAAATATCAATATGAGGGCAAAATATATACTCATCCAGAGATCCTTTTCCTTCCGCACAATGCGACATGACCACAAGATCTCGCCCCTTTAAAAGAAAATCCGTGTTCTCCGGGGCCTCATCTTCTTCCATACCCGCAACCAAACTACCGGATTTACAAAACTGGAAGAGACATTGCAGCGTTTCTCACTAGAGAGCTTCCTCTCTTTTCTTTCGATGCCCATCTCAAACCTAATGAGTATGGTAGACTAGACAAACAACCTGAATATCAACCAGGTCTCGGTCGCATCGTCACCATTGGTCTGCCCAATCAACAGACTAATTTCATCTACGGTGGTTTTGATACACCTCACTATCGCCCAGATTCTCCTCCTAAGACCAAACCTTACTCAACAGGGTTTGATTATCTACATAATCCCACGTTTGCAAAAACTTATCTATATCGATGCGCGTGGAAAGGTTTTGGCCTGGGAAAATATGAACAAGGTATACATGACCTCAAATCCATTCCTACTCTCATGCCACATCAGAAATTTGGTTTAGGATTTAAACCTCTTTCAAAAGCCACCGTCACTATTCTTGATGAGCCTCTTCCTACCTTTGAAGAACCACCTTCCCCACTAAATCGAAGCATGAGCTCTACATCTCGTGGCACTCGTCTATAATATCTGAAACCCCCGAGCCCGGCTAGCTCTAAATGCTGCCAGTCTGCATCCGTCACATCAGGAAGGATCGTCTCCAATAGCTCAGGGATGGCATCCCTCATATGAAGAGCCTCTCGTGCCTGCATCCACGACATCACCAAACATAATTAGTCTCTTATTTCCCCAAATCTCATCTTCCAAAACAATTAAAAACAAAAAAACAATGCCTATATTTCAATCGGCGCCGATTTAATAAAATCGGCGTTGTTCATTTAAGTCGGCGCCGATTACCACCAATCGACGCCGATCCACAACAAATCGACGCCGATTAAACCAATTGGCGCCGATCGCACTGGCCGGACGTAAACTGACCACGGCCTCCCATGCACAAAAAATCAAAAAAAAAAAAAAAAAATAAGAAACGTGGGTTCAAGAATGACCACTTACCCTGTGTCGTGTCCTCCCGCGCTCTCGTCCGCAGCTCCCGAGACTAATTATGTTTGGTGATGTCGTGGATGCAGGCACGAGAGGCTCTTCATATGAGGGATGCCATCCCTGAGCTATTGGAGACGATCCTTCCTGATGTGACGGATGCAGACTGGCAGCATTTAGAGCTAGCCGGGCTCGGGGGTTTCATATATTATAGACGAGTGCCACGAGATGTAGAGCTCATGCGGGCACTAGTGCGATGGTGGGACAGCCACACGTGCACATTTTGGTTCAGGACGGGTGAGATGACGATCACCCATGAGGATGTATTCAGGATCCTCAGATTACCGATTACTGGGGACCCGATCGAGATCACACCTCGGGAGCAGCAGCAGAGGGCCCTGGTGCGACTATACAGAGACAGGGCAGACGATTCTGAGATAGTATCTGGGGCAGTGAGGATAGCCTCACAGTACAGGCAGGATAGCCCTCGGAGCAGGCGGATAGCCTTGATTCAGATGGCGATATCCTATTTTTCCCTGCCAGACTCAGGAGGTGGGAGATTCCCATTGCTATTGCTAGACTACGTTTGCGACATCTTGCGCAGCATGCATGTGTTTTGCCTTTGCCGATGCCCTGATAGCTCAGGTATATTATGAGCTATGGATGTACACCACTGGTCGGAGGACAGGGATCGATGTCAGCTTTGTGCTTCATTGCTGGGCATACGAGCATATAGCAGTGATCAGGCCATCCGGGCTTCCTTGGATGCCAGCAGCAGTGGGGGTTGATTATGGATTTCGGAGATGGCGGGCTGACATGGCCGCAGGAGATACAGGTAGATCAGCCGAGTGGTACTCTGAGCGTTTCAGGACGCTTACACCAGATCAGGTCATCTGGAGGCCATATCGGGCATTCCCGACATGGGCTGGTCAGGACGCCCACTTGGCAGCATTGAGACGGAGTCGGGTGGTCAGGGGCCGTAGGCCAGATATGTGGGAGCGAGTCCCGTTTATGCGGATACTGAGACAGTTTGGCCTAGTACAGACAGTACCGGCCACCTACACGCCGTATAGGCGGGATAGCAGAGAGACGGATTTGCCGATTTTGATCCCGGCAGACCCATTGAGAGAGGCCCCACCCTCCGCAGACAGTGATGATGACGCGGGGGTGGATGAGGGCTACGCAGCATGGTACGACACCGAGCTTCCACGACATCTCCCGCCCTCTATAGATGCTGATGAGGAGGACATAGCTGCTACACGCTGGGCCAGATTAGAGGAGAGCATGCCACCCTTACACAGACACATCAGGTAGCTATGGAGGAGATCAGGGCTTTGACGAAGGAGAGGGATGCCCTGATTGTGGAGAGAGACACCGCTCGCCAGGAGCGAGATACAGCGATCCAGCAGAGGGACCGCTACTTTCGGCATGGGAGGCCCTCAGGGCCAAGTATGGGAGACAGTGCCACATCGTAGTCTCGGCACACAGTGGTACGACCCAGGAGGGGTACCACCAAGCAGGCAAGCAACCCCAAAGAAAGATTCATTACGAGCACCGGCACCGTGAGCTCGAGCACGTACGCCGGCTCTCCTCGCCGAGGTGAGATACTACGAGGATGCCCTAGCGCAAAGATGCCCCGATGTGCCTCGATACGGGGCGAGGAGGAGAGCAGCGACGGCTACGGCGAGCGGAGCCTCGGGTGGAGGGAGTACTGGGAGAGATCGGGGTGGGCCGAGACCTCCAGCAGCAGGTGCATCGAGCTCGATAGGCGGCGGCCAGGAGAGACAGCCAGGTGCAGAGGAGGGTGGAGGGGATAGTGTCCTCCATGCTTCAGATTTTACTATATAGAGATTTGATAGATTTTGTATTTGTATAGTGATGTAGCCTCGATTGGAAGGCATTGTATAGATGGCTTGATTGGAAGCCACCCATTTTTGTACAAACACACATGTATATATAGATTGATCACGTTATTTGTCATATAATTGTACTCATGCTTTTAATTTTGATATACATGGGTAGATGGATATAGATAGAGGATAAAATAGATGTGATTGGATAGATATAGACTGATAGATGATAGAAATAGATGTGGATAGAACTTTGATAGATGGACATGATGTAACTTGGATGTACATGTGTTTAAATATTTTGATGGATATATAGACAGATGTGTTTGATGTATGGATTAGATATAGATAGATGTAATGTACCTTAGATGTACGTATTTTTCGATATTTTGATGGATAGATAGATAGATGTGTTTGATGGATAGATAGATAGATGTGTTTGATGTATAGATAGATAGATGTAATTTTAATGAGAAATGAATAAAGATAGATGTCCTGATAGATAAGAGGAATTTTGATAGAAGATAAATTGTGATTGAATTAACATGTGAAATGTCAATTTAACAGGATGCAAGAGCCAAAGATGAAAGCGGAAACAACCGTGACTTAGAAGAGAAGACACTCGGAAAAGAAGGGAAATGATAAGTCGGACTTCCAACCGACCATAGATAAAATCCAGATAAGAAACCGAAAGACCAAGCATACAAGGCCCTATATAAGATTAAAATAAACCTGACACTAACTAGTCGCAAACCAGATCTAGGATAGAAACGGAAAGAAAAGTAAGTATCTTGTCGGAACTTACAAGGGACAGAATACATGTCCATAGTGGGAAAATAGGATTCTCCATATGATCGACAAAAGGTCTTAAATCTCAGCTTCATGATTTTGACAGAAAAGCAAACTGATCAATGCGGGAAGTTTGCTTGATATGGAAAGACTGATCGATGCGGGAAGTCTTTCAGTGATGCTAACAAGTGTATAAACTGACTGGAAGGCTGATTGATTACAAGAAGCCTTGAATATTTCTTTGAGAAACAGCCGTCCTTCAAGGGAGCGGTCTGTATTTTGAATTTGAATGATAGCCATCCTTCGAGGGTATGGTCTATATTTTTAGAATTTTTGATTCACTTGATAATATATGGATAGCTGTCCTTCGAGGGATCAGTCTATCTTTTTGGATAGCATCTTTTTCTTTTCTTTCTTCTTTCTTTCTTTTTTCTTTTTTTTTTTTTTTTTTTTTGAAACTTTTTGGAAGAAGCTGAGTTTAGACCTAGATAGATCAGATGAAGGGGAAGAGAACATAGAAGAACATGTACTCATGCCCCGAGCAGATCCGATTAAGATAAGTACTTGGGACAGATGAAGTGGTGATTAAGGTATTCCTACCATGAGGAGGAACATATCCAAAAGAAACGTGTAATGAGTAGAGCCGCGATACTCATATTTAAGGTAAACGAGGCAATAAGCGGAGAACCACACAATTTCGAATCACCACGAAAGTAGATGACTGGTTATTAGGACGGATGAAAGATCTGAGTTGCGACTAGATTTGTGTAAGATAGATTTTAACAATAGAAGGGCCGTAAATGCAAAGCATTAAGAGGTTCCACTTCAGGTACACCATCCATGGAGGATAAACGATAAGCCCAGGACCCATATTTATGAGTGATAATGTAGGGGCCCATCCAGTTGGGAGCAAACTTACCACGTTGACTCCTTTCGAGTGTAGTGACATTTTGATTTTCCTTAAGAACAAGGTCACCAATTTTGAAGTCACGGTGTTGCAAGTGCTTGTTGTAAGCACGTTTGACATGCTCAAGATAGACTTGATGATGCTCAAGAGCGTTAAGACGCCGCTCATCTAATAATTCAAGTTGTGCTAGACGATTTTGACGATAATCCTCATCGGAGACAAATTCTCTGAGAGAAACACGGAGAGATGGGATTTGGACTTCCAAAGGAAGGACAGCCTCAGATCCATAGACGAGAGAGAAAGGAGTAGCACCAGTAGGGGTACGAATGCTAGTCCGATAAGCCCAAAGAGCAAAAGGGATATGTAAATGCCAATCCCTGCCAGCTCGACTAGTTACCTTTGCGAGGATACTACGCAAAGTTTTATTGGACGCTTCGGCTTGACCATTAGCTTGAGGATAGTATGGAGAAGAAAAACTGAGCTTGATATTGAAAGCGTTGCAGAGATTTTGCAAATCGGCGTTCTTGAAGGACTTACCATTATCTGTGATTAGCTTATGTGGAACGCCAAAGCGACAAATGATGTGTTGATAGACGAAATCAACTATGGGTTTAGCCTTTGTTGAAGAAAGAGGGATAGCTTCTACCCACTTAGTAAAGTACTCAGTGGCAGTAATGATAGAATGATGACGTTGTGAAGAACGGGGATTGATGAGACCAATAAGATCAAGACCCCACTGCGAAAAAGGCCACAAATCCGCCGCAGGTTGCAAAGCCTGACTAGGGATGTGCGTGAGATTGGAATGTTGCTGACACTTGACGCACTTCTTAGTGTATTCACAACAATCTTGATTAAGAGAAGGCCAATAATATCCCAAACGTAAAATACGCTTGGCTACAGCTAAGCCACTAAAATGTCCACCACAGATACCGTCATGGACCTCCTGGATAGCTTTAGATGATTCATGGGTTTTGAGGCATCGAAGCAAAATACCATCAAAGCCGCGTTTGTAAAGAATCCCGCCTAGGATAGTATATAGCGGTTAGCGCGTTGGACAAAAGATCTTCTACCATTGGAAGTCGAGATCGGAGGAAGGACCGAATGAGATAGATAATCAACTATCTCATTGATACCACTCATCCCGAGTATGGGTTGTGACAAAGATTGATTGACGTTAGTTGCCCAAGATGAGATGGTTGATCTAATCGCAGACACCCACATAAAGACGCGAGTCTTCGGTAAAAGGGATAAGGAGGCTAAAGAGGCCATGGTGTCGCGAATCGATTTTGCAATACGAGGAATGGCTTGGATAGTGATCTTATCGAAAGATTGGAGTTGGGCAAAGAACGATCTCACGATATTTTTGAAGGATATCATTCTTGCATTGATAGACACCGTGACTCCGATTAACGATGAGCTCGAGTCACCAAAGATGTCAATATGACGCGCGCCGAGATTAATGGCATTTTGAAGACCTAAGACAAGAGCTTCAGACTCAGCCATATTATTGGTGCACTCAAAGTTTAATTTGTGTGCAATCGGGATAGGCGCATACCCCAAGGAGGAATCATCACGAAACCCGCACCTCCCCTGCCTGGCATTTGGATCCATCAAAGAAGAGCTTTACTTTAAATGGAGATAGACCAAAATCAATTTGTTGGATATACTCATCGGGGAATTGAGCAAGGGGGTCTTGAGTGTCCGTAAGAGGAGCATTTGCTAATTGATCCGCAATAACCTGACCCTTGATAGCCTTTTGCGGGATAAACTCGAGGTCAAATTCTGTCATGAGCATAAGCCAACGAGTGATACGATCATTGTGATAAGGCTTTGCATGAATTGTCTTGAGGGGATTGACATTTGTGACAATGTAAGTTTTGTGATTAAGGAGATAATGACGAAGCTTAGAAGTTGCAAAGAAGAGGGCGCAACATAGTTTTTCAGCTTTGGAGTAACGTGTCTCATACTCATGGAGGGTGCGACGATGTAATAGACAGCTTGTTCTTTACCACAAGTGTCCCGATGCGAGATCATGGCTCCTGAGCATGGTCACCACAGAGATATAAAGATAGAAAGGTTCCCCCTCGCGTGGAGGTGTAAGCACGGGTGGAGAAAGAAGATAAGCTTTGAGATTATCAAAGGCCTTTTGGCAATGCTCATCCCATTCAAAATGAACATTCTTACGGAGGAGATGGTGAAAAGGTTGACAACGGTCCGACAATTGGGAGATAAAACGACGCACTGATTGAAGACGCCCTTGGAGACTGCGGAGTTGCTTCAAGTTAGAAGGGGGAGGCATCTCGAGGATGGCTTTTATTTTTGCGGGGTCGACTTCAATACCCCTGATGGAAATGATAAAACCTAAAAGTTTACCAGTGAGAACGCCAAATACGCATTTAGATGGATTTAGACGAAGACAAAAGCGGATAAGCCTCTCAAAGAGAGGTGCAAGGATGAAAAGATGATCCTGACGACGCTTGGACTTGCCGAGGAGATCGTCAACATAATCCTCCACAGTTTTGTGCAAGAGATCATGGAAGATGTAGGTCATTGCTCGTTGATAGGTTGCTCCTGCGTTCTTAAGACCAAAAGGCATGACACGATAGCAAAAGGTCCCCCAAGGAGTTATGAAGGAAGTCTTATGTTGGTCTTCTAGTGCGATGAGGATTTGATTATATCCAGAGAAACCATCCATAAGAGAAAGCATCTCATGACCCGCAGTTAAATCTACGAGTTGGTCGATATTAGGAAGAGGAAAATCATCCTTTGGACAGGCAAGATTAAGATCCCGAAAGTCGGTACAAATTCGAATCTTCCCAGTAGCCTTAGTTACTGGTACTACATTGGACACCCATTGCGGATAATCGATGGGTTGGATGAAGCTAGCCGAGAGCAAGCGTTGTAATTCTTCTTTAACAAGAAGGGCTACTCTAGGGTGCATTTTACGCAATTTTTGCTTGACTGGTTTGATGTTGGGAAGGGTAACGATATTGTGGACCACAATATCGGGATCGAGTCCTGGCATATCCTCGTATGACCAAGCAAAGGCTTGACGATGTTTGGAAAGAAAAGCGGTAAAGTCCCCTAATTCCTGTGGATTAAGGGATTGGCCGACCTTAATGATGCGAGGGTCTTCAGAAGTCCCTATATTAAGGTCGATAGTGGCTTCGTTGAGAAGGGTAGACGTGTCAGAAGGAATAGTCTTGGGAAGATATGAATCCTCTGCCCCTAGATAGGTGAGGACAGAATCATCATCCGCACAGTGGATAGTGTTGATAGTAGGAGAGTCGTCTCCAACTATTTCAGGGAAGATTAATGGTATAGAAGCGGACCGATTGTTAGTCTCGTAGGCTAACGGCCCCAAGGAAATGGTATTGATCAAAAAAAAAAGTTAGGTGGGATGGAAATGTCATCGTCCACATCAAGTGATGCTTCTGATTTAGTGGGGGAAGGTGGTTCTTCAGTAGGAAGAGGCTCATCAAGAATAGTGACGGTGGCTTTTGAAAGAGGTTTAAATCCTAAACCAAATTTCTGATGTGGCATGAGAGTAGGAATGGATTTGAGGTCATGTATACCTTGTTCATATTTTCCCAGGCCAAAACCTTTCCACGCGCATCGATATAGATAAGTTTTTGCAAACGTGGGATTCTGTAGATAATCAAACCCTGTTGAGTAAGGTTTGGTCTTAGGAGGAGAATCTGGGCGATAGTGAGGTGTATCAAGACCACCGTAGATGAAATTAGTCTGTTGATTGGGCAGACCAATGGTGACGATGCGACCGAGACCTGGTTGATATTCAGGTTGTTTGTCTGGTCTACCATACTCATTAGGTTTGAGATGGGCATCGAAAGAAAAGAGAGGAAGCTCTCCTAGTGAGAAACGCTGCAATGTCTCTTCCAGATTTTGTAAATCCGGTAGTTTGGTTGCAGGTATGGAAGAAGATGAGGCCCCGTCAGGAGAACATGGATTTTCTTTTAAAGGGGCAGATCTTGTGGTCATGTCGCATTGTGCGGAAGGAAAAGGATCTCCTGGATGAGTATATATTTTGCCCTCATATTGATATTTTAAGCATCGATGGAGGGTGGATGGGACACAATGCATTTTGCGAATCCAGGAGCGTCCGAGGATCATGTTATAGTGGAATTTTCCTTCGACAATGTAGAAGAGTTCATGAAGCAGCTTCTTACCTACTCGAATGGGTAAGACCACAGTTCCTAGAGTGACTGCTAGCTGATCGTTAAATGATCGAAGGGCGAAAGGCGGGGGAGACACTACATTCTTTGGTAACTTAAGTTGCTCAAACGTGTGCGAGGAGATGACGTTGAGTGCAGCTCCACTATCGATCATGACACGTTTTAAGGTAGTGTTATTGATTTGGACTGTGATAAAGAGGGGAGCCTCCAAATCCTCTGAAGAAAGAGGAGGAATTTCCGAATCCTCGAAAGAAATGGTGGTTGATGGTCTATTCAATCCAACAACCCACTCGAAGGGCTGGGGCTCATCCGAATTCACTGCGATGCGACGCAGATTATCAATTAGGGCTTGGCGATGTTGTGGAGAGGATTGGATGAGGTCAAAAAGAGACATTTTGACCGGAGCCTGGGTGAGTTGTTTCATAACACTCTCCTCAACGGATACGGGAACTTGAGCCCGGGTGCAGCACGAATAGAGACCCTGGGTCGTGGTGCTGATGAGGAAGGAGAAACGCCTTCAGGGGCTGCAGAAATGACAACCCGTGGTCGAGATGCTGAAGATGAAGATGGGTTATCATAGTGTTGGGTTCTAGTGGCGATATGGATTGTGTCAATTTGAGAAGGTGGAAGATCAAGTGGAGTGGAACCACTAGAGGTCTGAGTGGATGGTTGAGGTTTGGATGGGGCTAAGGTGACAGGAGGTACTTGTTCCTCCTCTTCCAGCAAAAGGTCACTTTCTTCCAGAAGGTTCTTGATAACGGCTTGAAGAGCTTTACATCCCTCAGTATCATGACCTGGGAGTACGGTGGTAAGCACAAATCGATCGAGTTAAACCAGTAGGTTTGACTCCTTTAGGGTTATAAGGTTTAATCGGAGGAAGGGTTATGGATGAAGATTGGATAAGTTGATGAAGGATTTCGGTGTAGAATCCAGAGACGAAGAGGAGGATAGAGATGATGGAGATGGTTCTTTCACATTAACCGATGCCGAGGTAAGAGGACTTGCATGTTCGGTTTAACAGCTTGTTTAGGAATCCTCTTATTTGTTTGGACATTTGGAGGAGCAACTTCTTGGGCACTTGAGATGGGAGTAAGTGAGACATGATTGACTTTGGTGGAGGAGGAGCCCCTAAAATAGATTTTGAAGATGATGGAGATGTGACAAATTTTATGCGGTCTTTGGAGGCAAAGGGGGTTGCTTGGTCGAATGTACCGATGATTTAGATAATGTCGGTTTAGAAGAGGAAGAAGCTCCCAAAGTAGGTGAAATTGGAGGAAGATAGGGTGTCTTGGTTGTTGGTAATGAAGATGATGATCCCGATAGAAGAGGTGACGTCTTTTTAGTAGGAGGTCTATTTTTCGGAGTATTGGTGAGGAATGTGTCAGAAGAAGATGATGGCTTTGATGGGTGTGTAGAAGAAGACGCCTTCTCGCCGGGAAAATCCAATCTTTTATGAGGCGTGGAGAGAGATTTTTGTGGAAGAGCACCAAGAGTTTTGATGGTCCGAAATATGGGCTTTCCTTTTTCAGGGATGGTGACGACTTCAACGGCATAAGGTGATTGTAACCTTTTTGGGGGAAGCAAATGGGGAGATATTGATGGTGTAATGTTAGATTTTGGTTGTCTCGGTTTAGGTTCAGGAACCGAGCGTATAGATGTTGGTGCTACTTCTTTTGATTTTTCCTTAATAGGTGAAGTAACATTAGTGATGGAAGAAGTAAGTGATGAAGAAGTTCCTTGCGAAGGGACCACTTTTGGTGTAGTGATCATGGGTGGAACTACTGTAGGAAAAGAGATAGGAAGAGTCAAAGTCGAAGACACTTCCGTCGAAGTCGGCACGATTATAGGTATGTTCACCAAGGGCATAGTTGTAGCGGGAATGGGAGCAACAGAAGTAGATGTGTCTGTAGTGGAAACTCGAAGGAATGTAATTGCCTCGAGCATTGAAAGGATGTCTGATGATGAGACAGATGAGGAAGACACTGTCTCGGGTATGGATGGGAGATCGGACAAAGGAGCGGAGAGAGATGACTCCGTGCTTAGCAATGTAGGAATATTCAAAGGTGGGTTATCTGAAGATGGAGGAATTCCAGTGATTGGTGAAGTGGAAGAGGGTTCTGATTCGATTGCTGTGTTTGTAGATGACGTGGTTTCAGAAGCGGATTCTTCAGTAGAAATGAAGTTGATAGTGTGGGTGTTTGGTTTTTGAGATTCCGAAGAATTATGATTTGGGGCATGATTGGGGAAGGGTTGTTTAAAAACGTCCAGTGCTTGATTTGGGGGAGCATTTGGGTTATCCAGAATAAGCTCGCCTTTATCAATGAATTTTTGGACAAGGTTTTTGAAAGTCTGGCATCGTTCGATGTCATGACCCTTGGTTCTATGATAGTGGCAAAAATCGTTTTCCCTGTACCAAAATGGACGTTCTTGGCTTTCATCGATGTTCCTAATGGGGGGAAGCTCGATCATTCGAACCTCCAACATTTTTTCTAAGATAGAGGCATATGATTCCCCCAATGGAGCGAAGGATCGAGATGATGAAGCCCCTTTCCGAGAAGATGAGGAATCTCTTCGTGGTGGTTGATTAGAGTACTATCGGTTCGGATGTTTTTAATACGATAGCATTGGTGGACCCTTGATTCTTATCTTTAGAGGGAAAGAATTTGGTTTGGTGAACCGAGAGAAATCTGGTTTAGATTTGGAGCGAAGTTTTAGCTTTCCTTGTTCAATGGCACGAGATTCGAGTTCGTGCCATCGTGAAGGCTTCTCAAAGGTATGAAAGGTTTGGATCCTTAAAGTGGAAGAAATGTGATTAGCACAAGATCGAGTAAACAACTCGATTTGTTGGGATTGAGGAAGGAGAAAGACAATTGGTTGATTATCCCTCTCCAACGAGCGACAAAGTCTCGCAATAGACTCATCATCGAATTGGCGAATGTTATAAAGATCTCGTGATCGAGATCTTATGTGCGATATTTATTGAAAAGTTTTCAACAAACATCTGGGCCAATTGAGAGAAAGAAAATAAGGAATGTTGAGGAATGTTATTGTACCAGTCTAAAGCAGGTCCCGCTAGAGACATAGGAAAGGTACGGAGCATAAGCTCCTGATCCTGGACTATGAGGTAGCAAGCATGTTTGAATGCTCGCAAATGTTGTTGAGGGTCTTCCCGACTATGAAATTTTGAAAATTTAGGAAGTTCCCATTGGGGAGGATAAGGCTTGAAAGCTACTGAGGGGTGAATGGGTTCATTACACACTTCTTCAAAGGAGTATGAAGGACGAGCCCCTTTTGTGGAGGCTTCCAAGTCTGCGATTTTCTTGAAGAGAATTTGAACCACGTCAGATTGAGGAGGAGGTACATTGGTATGTCCCACATGAGAAGCAAGTGGTGGATGTTGTTGAGGTGTCAATGGGGGATTCATCTGTTGATGGATAGGATGATAAGAGGAATAACCAGGTGTTCTAGGTGACACCGGGTGGGGTATTTGTTGTGAGGTAGCTTGCGTATAGGCAGGCTGTGAGATAATAAGTGGTTGAGAAAATGAAGGTTGGATGACGGATGGAGCCTGTGATTGGTGGACTCCTATGTTTGTTGATTGGATCGGGATGGATTGAGGAACATGGGTGTTGGTTGGATTGGACATGTTGGGGAACAAGACCTGAAAGGGGCCTTCTAGTGCCGGGTTAGGTATTAAGGGTGCCGATGTTAGCTGATGGGCGAAGGTCACAGTTGCTGGAACATTGGAGGAAATACCCCCTAGAGGACGAGAAGTAGGAGCCAGCTGATTATTCGGAGGGGGTTGGCTCATGAAGAGGTACTGACCTTGGGACACAATGGAGGGCATAGATGAATTAACAGCAACATGCGGGTGTGCAGACGCATTCATTATAGCAAGGGCAGAAGACCTCTCAGAAGTAGGTGGTGGAATATTCGAGGTAACTGCGGTGTTAGGGATAGGTAAGACTATTTGAGAACTAGTCGACATGGTAGGTGGAAGAGAAAAGGGAGGCATAGGGGCCTCGCCCTTCTCCGTGGCTCGAGGCAAGAGAGATGGTGCAAACTGCTCTATAAAGGCCTGGGATGATCCACGAGGATAATTGTACACTTGTCGGATTGGTGGGTCTTGGTCAGATATTTGGATCGACTTGTGTACTAGGTAGTCCATGAGGGCTATTGGATTGCGATCGAGGAAAGCCTGAAATTCAGGATCCCCGCGAGGAACATACTCCGAGCCGATGATATCTCGAGGGACTAGGAGAAGCCGGACGTGATGGAGGCTTTGGTTTGATAGAAGGGATTATACGATCACGATTGGGAACCAACTAACAGCGGTCCCGAGGAAGATTGGAGGGGTGCCGAAACATCCACGCTGGTGGTGATTTCGGAGGAAGAAGGAACCTGTTGGGCCATTTTCCTAGATTGTGACCGGGTGATAACCGTCATAAACAAGCAAGAAAGAAGATTGTCCTAACTAATGCACAAACAATTCAAGCAAGACAAGTGATTATCTCCTTTAAATTTTGATGCTTTTAAGAAAAGAAAATGTTAGGGAAGGCTTTTTAGAACAGGAACTACTCAGATAGCCAAACTAAGGATGGTTTGGGTAATGTTTGGTGAGGAGTCCCGAAGGCACTTCAGTAAAAGACCGGTACGTGGCTTGATATAGGGGCCTACCCCGCACTTCACACACCACCGCGATAAGGGAGTGGGTGCTTTGCCAATATATACCAAAATCTTTCGTGAATTTATAGCGCATGCCCGAGTACCGCGTAGGCTCTTCCTCTTGGATATCACTTCCAAGTAGGCGAGGCCGGGAAGGAGTTTTGTTTAGATGCTTTATACCTAGTGATTTTGGCTTTGTGTGCAAGGGTGAAAAATCAAATAGTGTCACTACCGATTTTGATCAATTTTCCACCCTAATTAAAACTAGATGAAAAGCATGCAAAGAATGACAAAGGAAAAGTTCTTTTAAGCACTTAAAAACGAAGTGTTTGATTTCGATGAAGACAAGTCAAACAGATTTTTTCCCAAATGCGATTAGGTTCTTTTTAAGCACCAAAAACTGAAGTGTTTGGATGTGATAGACAACCAACAAAGAAATCCTAAAAAGGAGAAAACACCGAAAAAGAGGAATACCTGTAGGTTTAGCTCTCCAAGGTGTGTGGACTTCAAAAAGCACGTTGTTGAGCTCTTCCCCTCGAACAATCCCACGAACAAGCAAAGTGCTCCGCAAGAAAAGATCAAGCAAACAACAAACAAGATCCGGAAAGATACATCCAGATAATGGCGAAACGAAAAATTTCTATTTTAAGGAAATAGAAAAATTTCAAGATAATGATTTCGCCTAAAAGCAAGATTGAAATGATGAACAGAAATGCTCAAATAGGACTGATAGAAATCAGTGAAGAAAAGGAACAAAGTTCAAAACTAGAAAAGAAATGAACTTACCAATAAGGGACTTTGGTTCATCTCCCACCGGGCGTGCCAGAATGTAGATCAAGAATTTCGCGTTTGTTACCTGTCCAAGTTAATGCACCAAACTAAACACAGAAACCCTGAAAAACTCCAATAAAATCGATACCTGATGGATAAGATCCGAAGATGTAGACGGATGAGGAAGCCGATGTAGACAAGATGGGCGCACACGAGCAATTCGCACAATAGATCCGAATAACCTGCAAAACACCGATGCTTGACAGAAAAAGACCACGTTAAAAGATATTTAAGTGGACTGCCCGAGAAGCGGGTCCGAGAAGCGATAAGCTTCCTCGGTGGATGTCAGTCCACGTTTTCAATTAAGAAAAGAAGCATACATGATAAAAGATGTAAATAAAGACTAGATTTTCGATCAAAGTAATAAGAATCTAAACAAGTGACAGTAAAAAAACGTAAAACAGGAACTATGAAATAAATGCGGATTTGTGTTACCTGTATCCTTTTACCTATCTGCAGAGAAATCGGCGTCGACTGGGTAGAATCGGCGTCGATTGAGACTGGTCGGCGTCGATTGAGAAGGGTCGGCGTCGACTGGATAAGATCGGCGTCGGCCGATCGAGAGATGATCAATCGATCGGGGGATCAGGCGATAAGATTCGGGAATGGAAGGTGAATGTGGTCTCATGGATGTGCCGAAGTTGGCGAGATCTTTCGAACAGAGTCACCAGATGATGATGGTGCGTGATGACAGGACAAAGTAACGGTGCTCCTCTCGGGATTGATTTGGGACAGATCTCGTCCCAACCGAGACAATTGATGCTAAAAGGATCTCTCTTTCTCACACCCTGTATCTCTCTCGCTCTCTGTTCGTGCGTAAGTGCTCTCTTTTTTCGCCTGTTCGCTTTTTCGCTCGTTCGTGATCTCTTTTCGGTCTCTTCGGTCCTTAGAACTGAGTTCTGGACTTGCTTTTATAATCGGCGCCGCTCCTAGAAAATCGGCGCCGACCATATGGGTCGGCGCCGATCGCGAAAAGACTCCCGAGGTGGCCAAAAATGATCGATTTCGAGAAAGATAAGACTTATCCCGACTACGGGAAAATATCCCGCTTAGGGAAGATTAAAAATAGATGTGATACATGGATAGAATAAATTTGGGGTGGATAAGTGATTAAGATGCATGGGAAGAAGCGTAATTAAATATTTAATATTTAATCACTCATGGGTAAGATGTGATGGGATGAATTAAATTTGGAATAAGTGATTAAATCACAAATTGGATAATATCCCAAGGGGATAGTTGGTGACGTAAACGTGCCCGAATGAGATAGATAATCAACGAGTGTTACCTATGGTTGATCTAATCATCGCACACCCACATAAAGTCGTGAGTCCTCCAAAAAGGTGGGATAAGTGAGGCTAACGGTTATCAGACCGCGAATCGATTCGGCGCATGCGTGGGATAGCTTGGAGCAAGTAGGGAGATGAGAGGGACACTAAATTGAGAGTAATCATTGCAGCCACATAAAGTCGTGAGTCCTCGGTGAAAAGGTGGGATAAGTGAGGCTAACGAAGCCATTGTATCAGATCGCGAATCGATTCGCGGTGCAAGGAATAGCTGGATAGTGAATTTATCGAAAGATTGGAGTTGAACAAGAACGATAACACGATATTTTGAAGGATATCATTCTGCATTGATAGACACCGTGACTTGACTAACGATGAGTTGAGAATCACCAAAGATGTCAATATGATGAGCACCAAGATTAATGGCATTTTGAAGACCCAAGACAAGAGCTTCATATTCAGCCATATTATTGGTGCACTCAAAGTTCAATTTGTGTGCGACTGGGATAGGCGTACCCCAAGGAGGAATCATCACGAAACCCGCACCTCCCCCTTGCTGGCATTTGGATCCATCAAAGAAGAGCTTTATTTTAAATGGAGACAGACCAAAATCAATTTGTTGGATATATTCATCGGGGAATCGAGCAAGGGGGACTTGAGTGTCCGGAAGAGGAGCATCAGCTAATTGATCTGCAATGACCTGACCCTTGATAGACTTTTCATGGGATAAACTCGAGATCAAATTCTGTCATTAGCATGAGCCAATGAGTGATACGATCATTGTGATAAGGCTTCGCATGAATTGTCTTGAGTGGATTGACACTTGTGACAATGTAAGTTTTGTGATTAAGGAGGTAATGACGAAGCTTAGAAGTTGTGAAGAAGAGAGCACAACACAGCTTTTCAGCTTCGGAATAACGTGTTTCATACTCATGGAGGGTGCGACTGATGTAATAGACAGCTTGTTCTTTACCGCAAGCGTCCCGATGCGAGATCATGGCTCCCAGAGCGTGGTCAGTCACAGAGATATAAAGATAGAAAGGCTCCCCCTCGCGTGGAGGTGTAAGCACAGGTGGAGAAAGAAGATAAGCTTTGAGATCATCGAAGGCCTTTTGGCAATGTTCATCCCATTCAAAATGAACATTCTTATGGAGGAGATGATGAAAAGGTTGACAACGGTCCAACAATTGTGAGATAAAACGACGCATTGATTGAAGACATCCTTGGAGACTACGGAGTTGTTGTAAGTTAGAAGGGGGAGGCATCTCAAGGATAGCTTTTATTTTTGTGGGGTCTACTTCAATACCCCTAATGGAAATGATAAAACCTAAAAGTTTACCAGTGAGAATGCCAAACACGAACTTAGATGGATTTAGACGAAGACAAAAGCGGATAAGCCTCTCAAAGAGAGGTGCAAGAATGAAAAGATGATCCTGACGACGTTTGGATTTACTCGGGAGATCGTCGACGTAATCTTCCATAGTTTTGTGTAATAGATCATGGAAGATGTAGGTCATCGCCGATAGGTTGCTCCTGTAATTCTTAAGACCGAAAGGCATGACACGATAACAAAAGGTCCCCAAGGAGTTATGAAAGAAGTCTTATGTTGGTCTTTAAGTGCGATGAGAATTTGATTATACCCAGAGAAACCATCCATAAGAGAAAGCATCTCATGTCTGCATGTATTAAATCCATGAGTTGAGTCGATATTAGGTAGAGGAAAATCATCTTTTTGACAAGCAAGATTAAGATCCCTAAGTCGGTACAAATTGAATTTTCCCGGTAAGAGCTTTGAAGTTATCGGTACTACATTGAAACCCATTGTGGATAATCGATGGGTTGGATGAAGTTAGCCGAGAGCAAGCGTTGCAATTCTTCTTTAACAAGAAGGGCTACTCTAGGGTGCATTTTACGCAATTTTTGTTTAACCGGTTTGATGTCGGGAAGAGTAACGATATTGTGGACCACGATATCGGGATCGAGTCTTGGCATATCCTCATATGACCAAGCAAAGGCTTGACGATGGTTGGAAAGAAAAGTGGTAAAGTCTCCTAACTCCTGTGGATTAAGGGATTGGCCGACCTTAATGATGCGAGGGTCTTTAGAAGTCCCTATATTAAGGTCGACAGTGGCTTCGTTGAGAAGCGTAGACGTGTCAGAAGGAATGGTTTTAGGAAGATAGGAATCCTCTGCCCCCAGATAGGTGAGGACAGAATCATCATCCGCACAGTGGATAGTGTTGATAGTAGGAGAGTCGTCTCCAACTATTTCAGGGAAGATTAACGGTATGGAAGTGGACCTGTCATTAGTCTTATAGTCTAGTGGCCCTAAGGAAATGGTATTGACTAAAAAAAAGTTAGACGGGATGGAAATGGCATCGTCCACATCGAGTGATGCTTCTGACTTAGCGGGAGAGGATGGTTCCTTAATAGGAAGAGGCTCATCGAGAACAGTGATGGTGGCTTTTGAAAGAGGTTTAAATCCTAAACCAAATTTTTGATGTGGCTTGAGAGTTGGAATGGACGCGAGGTCATGCACACCTTGTTCATATTTACCTAAGCCAAAGCCCTTCCACGCGCATCGATATAAATAAGTTTTTGCAAATGTGGGATTCTATAGACAATCGAACCCTGTTAAATAAGGTTTGGTCCTAGGAGGAGAATCCAGTGATAGTGAGGCGTGTCAAGACCACCATAAATGAAATTAGTCTGTTGATCAAGGTAGACCAATGGTGACGATGCGACCAAGACCTAGCTGATATTCGGGTTGTTGTTTGTCCTCCTGGGTCTACCATACTCACTAGGTTTGAGATGGTTGTCAAAAGAAAGGAGAGGAAGCTCTCCTAGTGAGAAACGCTGCAATGTCTCTTCTAAATTTTGTACATCCGGTAGTTTGGTTGCAGGTATGGAAGAAGATGAGGCCCCGTCAGGAGAACAAGCGTTTTCCTTTAGAGGGGCAGACCCTGTGGTCATGTCGCATTGTGCGGAAGGAAAAGGATCTCCTGGATGAGTATAGATTTTGCCCTCATATTGATATTTTAAGCATCGATGGAGGGTGGATGGGACACAATGCATTGCACGAATCCAAGAGCGTCGAGGATCATATTATAGTGGAATTTCCCTTCAACAATGTAAAAGAGTTCGTGAAGCAACTTCTTACCTACTCGAATGGGTAGGACCACAGTTCCTAAAGTAACTACTAGCTGATCGTTAAATGATCGAAGAGCGAAAGGTGGGGGTGACACTACGTTCTTTGGTAACTTAAGTTGCTCGAATGTGTGCGAGGAGATGACGTTGAGTGCAGCACCACTATCGATCATAATGTGTTTTAATGTAGTGTTGTCGATTTGGACTGTGATAAAGAGGGGAGCCTCCAAATCCTCAGAAGAAAGGGAAGGAATTTCTGAATCTTCAAAAGAAATGGCGGTTGATGGTCTATTCAATCCAACAACCATCTCGAAAGGGCTGGGCTCATCTGAATTCACTGCGATGCGACGTAGATTATCAATCAGAGCCTGGCGATGTTGCGGAGAGGATTGAATGAGGTCAAAAAGAGACATTTTGACCGGAGCCTGGGTGAGTTGTTTCATAACACTCTCCTCAACTGACATGGGAATTTGAGCCCGAGGTGTAGCATGAATAGAAACCCGAGGTCTCGGGGCTAATGAGGAAGGAGGAACTCCTTTGGGGGCTGCAGAAATGACAACCCGTGGTCGAGATGCTGTAGATGAGGATGGATTATCATACTATTGGGTTCTAGTGGCGATATGAATTGTGTTGATTTGAGAAGGTGGAAGATCATTTGGAGTGGAATCACTAGAAGTAGAGGTCTGAGTAGATCGTTGGGGCTCAGATGGAGCTAAGATGACAGGAGATACTTGTTTCTCCTCCTCCAGCAAAAGATCACTTTCTTCCAAAAGGCTATTGACGACAAATTGAAGAGCTTTACATCCCTCAGTATCATGACCCGGGGTACGGTGGTAAGCACAAATCAAATTAGAGTTAAACCAAGTAGGTTTAACTCCTTTAGGGTTATAGGGTTTAATCGGAGGAAGAGATATGGATGAAGATTGGACAAGTTGGCGAAGGATTTCAGTATAGAACCCGGTAGACAAAGATGAGGACAGAGATGATGAAGGCGCCTCTTTTACTTTAACAGACTGCCGAGGTAAAAGAACCTGCATGTTAGGTTTGACAGTCTTTTTAGGGATCATCTTATTTTTTTGGACATCTGGAGGAGCAGCTTTGGGCACTTGAGATGGAAGTAAGTGAGACATGATTGATTTTGGTGGAGGAGGAGCCCCTAAAATAGATTTTGAAGATGATGGAGATGTGACAAGTGTTGTGGTCTTCAGAGATAAGGGAGGCTGCTTGGTCGAAACTAATGATGATTTAGATGATGTCGATTTAGATGAGGGAGAAGCTTCCAAAGTAGGTGTAATCGGAGGAACATAGGGTGCCCTAGTTTTTGGTAACGAAGATGATGATTCTGATAAAAGAGGTGACATCCTTTTAGTAGGTAAGTCCACTTTTCGGGGTGCTGGTGAAGAATGTGTTGTAGAAGAAGATGGTTTTGATAAGTTTGTAGAAGAAGACGCCTTCTCAGCGGACAAATCCAATCTTTTATGAGGCGTAGAGAGAGATTTTTGTGGGAAAGCACCAAGAGTCTTGATGGTTCGAAATATGGGCTTTCCTTTTTCAGGAATGGTGACAATTTCAACCGCATAAGGTGATTGTAACCTTTTCGGGGGAAGCAAATGGGGAGGTACTGATGGCGCAACGTTAGATTTCGGTTGTCTCGGTCTAAGTTCAGGAACCGAGCGTATAGGTGCTAGTGCTACTTCTTTATATTTCCCTTAATAGGCAAAGTAGCATTGGCGATGGAAGAAGTGAGTGATGAAGAAGCAGTTCCTTGCGAGGGAACTACTTCTGGTGCAGTAATTATGGGTGAAACTACTGTAGGAAAGGAAACAGGAAGAGTCAAAATCGAAGACGCTCCAAAGTCAGACAACTATAGGTACGTTCACCAAGGGCATAGTCGCAGCAAAAATGGGAGAAACAGAAGTAGATGTATCCGCGGTGGAAACTCGAAGGGATGTAATTTCCTCGAGCATTGAAAGAATGTCTGATGATGACACAGATGAGGATGATACGGTCTTGGGTATGGACGGGAGATCAGACAAAGAAGCAGAGAGAGGTGAATCCGTATCTAACAATGTTGGAATATTCAAAGATGGGCTATCTGAAGATGGTGGAATCCCAACGATTAACGAAGTGGAAGGAGGCTCTGATTCGGTCGATGTGTTTGCAGATGGCTTAGTTTTAGAAGAAGATTCTTCAGTAGAGATGAAGCTGATAGTATGAGTGTTTGGTTTTTGAGACTCTGAAGCATCATGGTTCGGGGAATGATTGGGAAAAGGTTGTTTGAAGACATCCAGTGCTTGATTTGGGGGAGCATTTGGGTTATCCAGAATGAGCTCGCCTTTATCGATGAATTTCTGGACAAGATTTTTGAAGGTCTGACATCGTTCGATGTCATGACCTTTGGTTCTATGATAATGACAGAAGTCATTTTCCCTATACCAGAATGGACGTTCTTGGCTTTCATCAATATTCCTAATGGGGGGAAGTTCGATCATGTGGACTTCCAACATTTTTTCCAGGATAGAAGCATATGATTCCCCCAATGAAGTGAAAGATCGAGATGATGAGGTCCCTTTTCGAGAAGATGAGGAGTCTCTTCGTGGTGTTTGATTAGAAGTGGTATCGGCTCGTGATGTTTTTAATACGATAGCATTGGTGGATCCCTGATTCTTGTCTTTAGAAGTGGAAGGATTTGATTTGGTAAACCGAGAAAAAACTTACTTAGATTTAGAGTGAATTTTTAACTTCCCTTGTTCAATGGCGCGAGATTCAAGTTTGCGTGCCATCGTAAAGGCTTCTTCAAATGTATGAAAGGTCTGGATCCTTAAAGTGGAAGAAATATGATTAGCACAAGATCGAGTAAACAACTCGATCTGTTGGGATTGAGGAAGGGAGAAAGACAATTGGTTTATTATCCCTCTCCAACGAGTGACAAAGTCTGCAATAGACTCATCATCGAATTGACAAATGTTATAAAGATCTGTAATCGAGATCTTATGCGCGATATTTATTGAAAAGTTTTCAACAAACATCTGAGCCATTTAAGAGAAAGAAAACAAGGAATGTTGAGGAATGTTATTGTACCAGTCTAAAGCAGGACCTACTAGAGACATAGGAAAAGTACGGAGCATAAGCTCCTGATCCTGGACTATGAGGTAGCAAGCATGTTTGAATGCTCGCAAATGTTGTTGAGGGTCCTCCCGACTGTGAAATTTTGAAAATTTAGGAAGTTCCCATTGGGGAGGATAAGGCTTAAAAGCCACTGAGGGGTGAATGGGTTCATTACATACTTCTTCAAAAGAGTATGAAGGATGAGCCCCTTTGGTGGAGGCTTCCAAGTCTGCGATTTTCTTGAAAAGAATTTGAACCACGTCAGATTGAGGAGGAGGCACACTGGCATGTCCTACATAAGAAGCAAATGGTGGATGTTGTTGAGGTGTCAATGGGGGATTCATCTGTTGATTGATAGGATGATAAGAGGAGTAACCAGGTGTTCTGGGTGATGCCTGGTGGGGTATTTGTTGTGAAGGAGCCTGTGTATAGGCAGGCTATGAGATAGTAAGTGGTTGAGAAAATGAAGGTTGGATGACAGAGGAGCCTGTGATTGGTGGACTCCTATGCTTGTTGACTGAATCGGAACAGATTGAGTAACATGGGTGCCGATTTGATTGGACATATTGGGGAACAAGACCTGAAAGAGGGTTTCTACTGCCGGATTAGTTATTAAGGGCGCCGATGCTAGAGGATGGGCGAAGGTCACTGTTGCTGGAACATTGGAAGAAAGACCCACTGGAGGACGAGAAGCAGGAACCAACTGACTAGTCGAAGGGGGTTGACTCATAAAGGGGTACTGACCCTGGGACACGATGGACGACATAGATGAATTAACAAAGAATATGCGGGTGCGCGTGACGCACTCATTATAGCCATAGCAGAGGACCTCTCAGAAGTAGGTTGTGGAATATTCGAGGTAACTGCGGTGTTAGGAATAGGTAAGACTATTTGAGAACTAGTTGATATGGTCAGTGGAAGAGAAAAAGGAGGCACAGGTACGCCACCCTCCTCCGTGGCTCGAGGTAAGAAAAATGATGCTAACTATTCTACAAAGGCCTGGGATGGTTCACGAGGATAATCGTACACTTGCTGGATTGGCGGTCCCTGATCAGATATTTGAATAGACTTGTGTACTAAGTAGTCCATGAGGGCTACCGGATTGCGATCAAGGAGCGCCTGAAATTCAGGATCCCCACGAGGAACATACTCTGAGTCAGAAGCAGATGATATTTCTGAAGGACTAGGGGAAGCTGGATGTGATGGGGTTGCTTTGGCCTGATAGAAAGGATTATATGACCAGGATGGGGAACCAACTAACAGCGGTCCCGAGGAAGACCTGGGGGGTGCCGAAACATCCACACTAGTGGTGATCTCGGAGGAAGAAGGGGCTAATTGAGCCATTCTTCTAGATTGTAACCGAGTGATGACCGTCATAAACAAGCAGAAAAGAAGATTGACCTAACTAATGCACAGACAATTCAAGCAGCGTAGGTGATTATCTCTTTTAAGTTTTTATGCTTTTAAGAAAGAAAATATTAGGGAGGGCCTTTTAGAACAGGAACTACTCAGATAGCCAAACTAAGGATGGTTTGGGGGTGTTTTGGTGAGGAGTCCCGAAGGCACTTCAGTAAAAGACCGTGACGTGGCTTGATATAGGGCCTACCCCGCACTTCACACACCGCTGCGATAAGGGAGTCGGGTGCTTTGCCAATATATACCAGAACTTCCGTGAATTTATAGCGTGGCCCAAGTACCGCGTAGGCTCTTCCTCTTGGATGTCACTTCCAAGTAGGTGAGGCCAGGGAAAGAATTTTTGTTTAAATGCTTTATACCTAGTGATTTTGGCTTTGTGTGCAAGGGTGAAAAATAAAAATCAAATAGTGTCACTACCGATTTTGATCAATTTTTCAGCCTAATTAAAACTAGATGAAAAACATACAAAGCAGCAATGACAAAGAAAGAGTTATTTTTAAGCACTTAAAACGAAGTGTTTGATTTCGATGAAGACAAGTCAAACAGATTATTTCCCAAATGCGATTAAATTCTTTTTAAGCACCAAAAATTGAAATGTTCGAATGTGATAGACAACAAACAAAGAAATTTTTATTTTTATTTTTTTATTTTTTTATTTTTTTAAAAGGAGAAAACACCGTAAAAGAGAAATACCTGTAGATTTAGCTCTCCAAGGTGTGTGGACTTCAAAAAGCGCGTTGTTGAGCTCTTCCCCTCAAACAATCCCATGAACAAGAAAAGTGCTCCGCGGGAAAATGTTAAGCAAACACCAAACAAAATCCAGAAAGATATATCCAGATAATGGTGAAACAAAAATTTCTATTTTAAGGAACTAGAAAAATTTCAAGGAAATAACAATTTCGCATAAAGAGCAAGATTAAAACAATGAAAGGAAATGCTTAAGCAGAACTGATAAAAATCAGTGAAGAAAAAGAACAAAGCTCAAAACTAAAAAAATGAACTTACCAATAAGGGACTTTGGTTGGGTCCCACTCTAAGGGGCGTGCGGAATATTGATCAAGAATTTCGCACTTGTTACCTGTCCAAGTTAATGCACCAAACTAAACACAAAAACCCTGAAAAACTCCAATGAAATCAATACCTGATGGACAAGATCCGAAGATGTAGACGGATGAGGAAGCCGGTGTAGATAAGACGGGCGCACATGGGCAATTCTGCACATTAGATCCAAGTAACCTGCGAGACACCGATGCTTGACAGAAAAAGACCACGTTAAAAGATATTTAGGTGGACTACCCGAGAAGCGGGTCCGGGAAGTGATAAGCTCCCTCGATGGATGTCAATCCACATTTTCAATTAAGTAAAGAAGTATACATGATAAAAGATGTACGTACAAGACTAGATTTTCTGATCAAAGTAATAAACAGAATCTAAACAGCAGGCAGAAAGCAACAGAAAACAGGGAACTGTGAAAACAAAGCTGGATTTGTGTTACCTGTGTCTTTTTACCTGTCTGCAAGATGATCGGCGTCGATTATGTAGAATCGGCGTCGACTGGTTAAAATCGGCGTCGACTGATGTAAATCGGCGTCGACTGATATAGATCGGCGTCGATCCGAGACAAAGTGCGAGAAGATTTGGAAATCGGAAAGCGAAGGCCGATCGCCAACGCTCGCTAGATCTGCAGGTTAGAGAGAGATATCTGCAAGGCTCCACCTATGCTTTGGATGCAGAAAGCAGTCACCGTAAAATCAATGGAGACGTGTGATGTTGATGTGATAAGAGCAGAGTAACGGTGCTCCTCTCAGGGATTGATTTGGACAAGATCCGCTCTCATTCGATAGATAATGTTCACACTTGATGCTAAAAGATCTCTCGTTCTCTCTCTTACAATCTGTGTCTCTGTGTCACGATCTGTCTCCTCTCAGTGTTCCTCCGTAATCGAAGTTCGGGGCTTTATTTATAATCGGTGCCGCTCCGAAAAATCGGCGTCGACCGAATACCGGTCGGCGCTGATCACGGAGTAGACTCCCGAGACGGCCAAAATGAGTGATTTCTGGAAAGATAAGAGTGATCCCTCCACCTCAAATACGGGAAATATCCCGCTTTGGGAGGAGGAGAAATAGGGGGGATATATGGATAGGATAGATATGGGGTAGATAAGTGGTTAGGATACATGTGAAAAGGTGTAATTAAATAGTTAATATTTAATTACTCACAGGTAAAACATAATGGGGTGAATTAAACTTAGGATAGGTGTTTAAATCACAAATCGAATAATATCCCAAGGGGATAGTGGTGATATAAACGTGCCCCAGGTTACCTGAGAGAGCAAACGCAAGACGAGGGACACCAAATTGGATAATCAATTTTAGGTGTCTACACTATTTTAGAAGATGGTGTGTGGAACACATCAACGATGCAGAGACATGCACGCCACACATTTTCTATCTTTGGAGGATCGGATTGAAGCATTTTCATGGCAGCACGAGCTAAGAATAGGATTGTCACTTCGCTTAACCGTAAAGAGGTATATAAATAACACACTTCAAGGTGTGGCTATGCTCAGAATAAAGCGCGTGGCTATTAATAGCATGTGGTCTATTTTTGGAATAGATAAATGGTGAAGGGAAAGTCCCCACCCTATATATATGATATGAATCACATAGTAGAGGGAATGTGTGCATGTGTGTGGATGTATGAAGATATAGAGATATATGATTGAATTACTATATCGGCCCACGCGCATTGGTATAGATTGACATTCTTTGTAAGGAGATTTTGTGTTTATTAATAGATGGAAGATATTGGTTGAATCTAAGTGTCATTCCTGTGTGTAATTGAGTAGTGCATGTTATTGATTTAATCATGATTACTATTTAAGCTTTTTCTTCATAGATCCGAATGTAGTATGCATTGTAGAATGGTGGATTAGTTATTAACCTATATGTTTCTTCCTTCATCATGCTAACATCATGTAACAACAACCCTAAAGAGGGACCGGTACCTTTGCACGCTTCGAGTGAGTGCTCGGCCTAGGCCGAGTGATGTGCCAAATGCGTCTAGGGTGTTATCTGGGTAAATTCTAGGCCGCATCAAAGATCATAGAGTGCATATAAATCTAATGCAAATAATCTGGAAAGAATGTAAAATACGTAAGAGGGAAAATATATTCATGCCAAACACAAAGCGTTTGAAGGAAAGAAAGGAGTCACACTTGCATAAATCGATGGTTAACAGTTTATACACGTAACCAAGGCAAGGAAATCCTCATACAAGTTTCAAGTTCACAAGGGAGAAACTCAAAAACATGTGAATGAAGAAAGAGAAGAAGAACCCATTCAATGTGCATGGGCACTTACATTTATAAAACTCGTGGAGGAAGAGAGAGAAATATAAAAGGGAAAGGATGACTGATGTGTTGGAGTATTGATTATTAATTAAAATTAACTAACTATAGGTATGTAGTATGTGGGGATAGTTAATTTAAGTTATGAACAGTTGTAAAAAAAAAAAATGCAAGAAAGAAGTATATAATGTGACCAAGCAACTATGCAAAATCAAATGCTAACCCTAATGTGCAAGAGAGAAGAGGAAAGAACTTAGCTGAATAACATATGCTTGCGGGATTGTGTCGCAAAGGTGACTAGAAAATTTAGAGGTGGCAATGACTGTGTAGAAGCTCTGAAAAGGATAGATTTGGATTTATTCTCTAGACTTGAGTGCCTCGGGAAGACACCGGGGCACTTGCAATCACTCTAGTCTATAAACTGGATGCCCTAGTCTACGTAAAAGCTCTAAAAATGATCTTCACAGATCGGGAGGTGGTCCGAAAGCCTCGTTGTGTGCATCGTATTCGTTACCCCATACCGGATGTCGCTGATATTCCAAGATGATGTGAAGACCTGCAAAAGACCAAAAGAAGTATTAAAACCCTAAAAAAGAAAGATGCAAATGAATGGGTTGGACTGATCTCGGCTACCACAATAGTGGGCTTACTAACTGAGCGTTGCACTACATTTCAGACCCAAATGTAGTTTTGGTGAGTGTGTGCATAACGTGCCCTAGGTGCTCTTATGTCAATCGCACTTTGTGAAGTAGCGAGCAATAACTAAATGTAGAAAATCTAATAGTATGTGTGCATGGAATAGAATAGAATCCCCTATGAAGTGTGTGATGTAAATGTAGTAGCTTGTGCTTTGCTAATGGATCTATAAGGATGCAAGTGATCTCCAATGCAATAGATGGATGTAACTCTAGATGAGTGATAGTAGTGAATTGTGTTAGGTCCCTCATAATGGTCACATAACTTTATATTTACAAGGTTCTCTTGATCTAATTTTGTAATTATCCCCGAAAAGGTCGACCACAAGAAAGATAAAGATCTAAAATGGCTAGAAAGAGCCCAAAAAGTAGGGGGAAGTGCAAAAGGGACATGGGCGCCCTGGTGGGACTAGGGTGCCCAAGTTTAGGCTAAAATAACTCGAGATGACAGAGTTGACTAGGCACATGGGTGCAAGGGTCGATAATGATGAAATAAAATAAAATAAGATAGGGGTTAATTAGTAATTTCTTCACTCAAGAACCTTCTAAATAGTAGTATGAGACTGGGACTAAATAATGTCTAAAGTGTATAATTTTGTGTCTACAATTTATCCCTGAAATCTTGTTGAACAAGCATGGATGCTATAATTTATGCGATTTTGAATTGTATTATAGGCATAGGCACCTTTGACTCAATCACACACCATTAGATTTCATAGGATGACACCATACTTCATTAAATTCTGCAATTGAAATAATGTTCGATGTCGCAGATGAAATGAAATAGGCATGGATTCTACACCTTCCATGAAATTTTGATGTTATATGGGTTCCACGTATTTGCATTACCTCCGTGAATTAAGGAATTTATGGCCTTTGAATGTTATGCGGCCTTTGCCTTTGTGACTTTTCTCCTTTCACATACCTCTACGGGTTCTAACTTCACTCCACGACTTTTGGTTCGACATATCTATGCGGGTTCAAACCCACGAGACACTAGCCTCTTTACCATTTATGGAGCCCTTTACTTACAATACTACATATTTAACTCCTCACTCTCACACTTAGAAGTGTGAAGCTTCTTCTCTCATTTTCCTTGTAAGTTTTGCAGATTTGGAAGCCCTCGGAAAACTACATTTGAAAATTTGTAGGACACAGGGAAACATTTTGCATGGATTTTGACTTAAAACAACACATAAAATGTGTAGAAAATAGAATAAAATAGAATGGAAAATTAAACTAGATGAAACTAAAACCCTAGTGTGTAATAAAGAAGAAGAAATGACGTAGCTGGTATCTGGAGACTGACGCAGAGTGTCACAGTGTCCGCATGTGAAAAATCAGGAACTAGGAATGACTATGTTATTATGCTAAAAATGTCGATCTGGATAATGTGGTGATTGGACCGGGTGCCCACGGGTGCTCTGGTCTACTATCTGGGTGCCCTAGTCTATGTAAAAGCTCGAATCTAGTTTTTATAGGGCCAAAAGATATTATGGAACTTTGTCTGTCTATCCACTAAATTCTATGTGTCACATTGAATACTCGACTATGCCAAGATGGATAAATGACCTGTAAGACCCCAAAACAAACATCAAACCCTAAAAAGAAAGATGCATATGAAGGGGTCAAACTATCCTCAACTACCACAAGGGTGGACTTACTAACTGAGTGTTACACTACATCTCAGACCTAATGTAGTTCTATGTGCAAGTGTGTGTGAACATGCCCTAGGTTACTCTTGTGTCAATCACACTTTGTGAAGTAGCGAGCAATAACTATGTGTAGAAAATGTAATAAAATGTGTGCATGAAATAGAATAGAATCCCTCCCCCTATGAAGTGTGTGTTGATGTAGATCTCCTAGCTTGTTCCTTGATGATGATATATTTATGTGGATGCCAATACAATAGATGGATGCAACTCTAGGTGGCGTGATAGTAGATAGTGATGTTAGGTCCCTCATTATGGTCTCATAACTTTATATTTATAGGGTTCTCTTGGTCCAATTTCATAATTAACCCCAAAAAGACTGACCTCATAAGAGATAAGGATGAAAAATAGCTAGAAAAGACCCAAGAAAAGGTGAGAAAGTGCAAAAGGGACCAGGCGCCCATGGGCACCCCAAGATAAAATATGCGTTCCCAAGTTAGGGTTTAGATAATGTGGGATATTCGAAAATGGTTGGATAGGCAGATGCAATTAGTTGCAAAATACAAAATAAAATAATAAAAATGACCAAAAGGACAAGGGTTAATTAGTACTTTCTTTCTTTGATAACCTTCTAAATAGTAGTATGAGACCGGATAAATAATTGCCTAAAGTGCATGATTTTGTGACTACATTTTCCCCCACTTTATGTTGGTGAGTGGAAATCTCGGCAACATGAAGTAGATAGAGATGCATACTTGATGTCATTGCAGAGTGATGAAGAAGGCATGCCGAAGGCTAGAAAAAACATGGATCGATAAAAATATGGCGGAGCGTGGAAACTATAGATGAAAAATGTGTAAAGAAAAAGTGATGAGAGTGAACCTATGGTGAAACACATGTGTGTAACTTCGCAATGTGTAGTGTACCTTCATGGTTAGTAAAGCATGTGTGTTGTCGCAAAATAATTTTGTTGTTGTTGTTGTTGTCACTTGTTGTTGTTTCCCCATTTGATTGCTTGTTTCTCATACGGTCGGACCTACAAGGAGAAAACTCTCAAGTAGTCAAATATGTATGTATGTAAGTGTAAAAATGCTATGTAAAATATGCATGTAAGTGTAAAATATGCAAAGTGTAAATGTAAATGGAACATGTGCACCTGATCCATGTCAAGGAAGAGTGTAGAAGGATATCCTGTACTACAAGTTTTTTGGGCAATCTCATGCCACCCTGGCTAAAGAAGTGTAGGGAGGAAATGCTCTGTGTCCTCCAAGCTCTAACCGCTTCTGCTGAAATGTGTGAAGAGATCTTTGTAGTGTCCTAGTTTTTGGGTGATCTGATGCCACTAGTTGAAGAAGTGTAGGGAGGAAATGCTTTGTGTCCTCCAAGCTCTAATTGCTTCCTAGAAATGCTAAGGACACCATGTCCTATAAAATTCGTTGTGTATGGGGTTCGTAGACTAGTATGAACCCACTTGTTGAATATAACTGAACCAAACTAGTGTAGAATCTTTATGTTAGTATGTAGAAACCCCCAAATGATGCCCCCTCTTTGGGGGCACATGTGACGTTATTGATAGGAGACATGCGGCCCCAAAAGATGGCCAACTTCATGTACGCTGAGAAGTTCTGGTAGAAACCAAGGCACGCACAAACAAAAAGGCTAGCCAAAGACAAGTGTAACATGCATGTATAAAGAAAACAATGTGTAAGCTACGCAGATAGTGTATAAGCTACCAAACAAGGTAATGTAAACATGCAAGAAGAAAAATATGCCATAAAAAGTGGGTTACAAACATGGATATCACTCACGATAAGACACACACAAGGCCATCATGTCAACAAACAAAATGAAGTGTGCACACCAAACATAGGGAAAAGCCCATAAACAATAGCAAACAATGGCATACAATGCAATAAACAAGTATTCATTGGAACATATAATCCTGCAAAACAAGTGTTACACATAGAACACCTATTAGCATGTTAGAATAATAACCAATATGTCAAAGCATGTATGATCAAGTAATTGTTGGTTTGAAAATCTGGATGGGCAGATCATGGGGAAACAGGCCAACAGTGTGTAGGGCATAGCCCCTCTTTGAGACAACAAAGTGAAACTGGTTTATTGTTATTCTACCAACAAGAACCTATGCAAGTCTTATAGTATTCTGCCTTCAGGGGGTTTGGGATCTCATCCCAGTAGAGGTAGTTCGAATGACGAATGGAAATGTGAGAGGGGAAGAACGGAGGAAGGATAGATCTGAAGGGAGAAAAGAAATGAATTCCAAGATAGAAAGGTCAGAAGGTTTATGCTTTGGGTTGGTAGTAAACAGAGCCAAACTTACTTGCATAAACAAATAAAGCAATACTGATGAACAAATGACAAAGGCAAGAAAGAATCCAACATAATAGAAACACAGATCTAACTTAAGAGAGATCTAATGCACATAACACATAAATTCAACACAAAGTCTCAATGTATGTATTAATATTTTCTTCTGTTATAAGAAAGTACAATCTTTCTCTCCTCACTTCTATTTTTCATACAAAACTGTCACACCTGGAATACAACAAGTATTCCAGTATTTATAGAAGGAGGAGGAGAAAGAAGACAAAAAGAAGCCAACCACTTATTTACAAAATATCTACAAAATATCTAAAAGTCAAATGTTGACTTTGGGGCAATTTTTAGGATGGCAACATGGATGATGTCATCGCGTGTGCCAACATGCTTTTAAATATTTTACAAAAAATGAAAAATCCATCCCGGAGGAAGCTATTCATCGTCATCTCTCACTCGAACTTAGCTTCTGGCTGAGGCTCAAGGGAGTCGATATGACACTGTGCCCAATACTCTGCAAACTTGCTTTGGTTATTTTTTGAAGTTGATTGATCGGGACCTTTGAAATGGTCGTGAATTACTTCGCAAGTTTCTTTCTTATTTTTAGCTTGTCGGGAAAATCAGCGTACTCTTCGTTTGCATCGATCAAAGAGCCGATAAAGTCACGACGCTAAGAGGTTGTTGATGGAATCTTGATCGAAAGTGACCTCTTGCGCCAGACCTTGAGAGACAATAGCCTTGAAGTGCTGAAATGTATCATCTGCTTCTCTTAATTCATAGGATGCACTGAGAAGTCTAGGAGACATCTTCGAAACTGCTTTCTCCATGTTGTGTAGTGCATCCAAGGCTTCTTCCTTGAATTTGTCGATTCTTTCTAGGATGAATTCCATTTGATCGACCTGGTAATCTAAAGTTGTGAGAGCTTTATAATGTGCCCACGAGTGATCGATAACGCCAACCTTTAACAAAGTCATCAACTAAACATTGACCATTATCCGGAATGTTCCTTCGCAACTTAGCATTATCCAATTCCTCGTAAAGGAGCCTCGCTACATGCAGTAGCTCTTTATTTCCTCGAGTTATATCTTGGTGCAGCAACGTGAACCTACCAATTATCACCTGACCATCCTGGAGGATCTTCTCAATCCAGGATGACACAATTGTACCATGTTCAAAGAATCTTTATGTATTCATCTATTTTCTCTTAGCTAGGAGCCTGAACAGGTTCTACAATAGTTGTTGAAGGAGCTTTGCCCATTTTCTACAAAGCTTGGAGGAGATGTTTGTTCTGTTCTTTGAGCACTCTCTTCTCCTCTTTGGCCTCTTGTAGCTTCTTACAGAGGGCATCTACAACTGACAAGGCTTCTCCTTGTAGGCTTTTGGATGATGTTCCCATTGTGACTTGAGTCACTGTGAAGTCTGTAGGAGACAGATCTTCTTTCTTCTTTATGGGATCCGGATAGGCTATCTCCATGACCCTTTCTCCTGAGGCACTTTTTGAGAAGCGAGTTATTACTTTTTGCTTCTTGGGTCCCTTTGTCGGAATGACGGAGAAGTCCATAGCTGCAATGGGGACCTTCCTCTTATGTTGACTCAGGTGGTCGGAGATCCAACCAGGACTTATAAGATCGGGATCGGGATCAAGAAGAAGAGGCAATAGGGGTAAAAGGGTGAGCAATCAGCATGTAGCGAACTCGGGAAGAAAGTGGAAACACTTGGTGGTGGCATGGATAGGAGTCTCGATGCACTAGTGCCTATAGGGCTCAAAGTCACTACAAGGAAGAGAAGGACATGGAGAGGGAAGGGATCTGCAATAGGATGGAGGAAACGTTGGAGGATAGATCCGCGAGGGAGGAGAAGATGGAAGAGGTGGGAGATGGAAGGGAGGAAGATAGAGGAGAAGACACAACCAAAGGAGTGGTTATGTGAGTGACAGGGAGGAGGAGGGGAGTAGAAGAGGGAATGGCGGTCACCTCCATAGTCAGAGTCGTGACAACATCCTGAGTGGATGTGTCCATTGGAACATTTTCCACTTCTTCTTTCCCAGGGACACCGAGTCCACTATTTGCTCAAGCGTAAAGAGGGCTATGGGAGCTTTCTCCTATTTGCTTGGCTCTCCAACTTTATCTTTTCCTTTGCCCTTTGGCAAGTTATTTGGCTTTGGAGGTGCACTTCCTAAAGGGGAAGTAGTGAAATCCACTCGAGGTAGATAATACCATTTCATTTGCACCAATGCTTCAGTGCGTTGCAGAATGTGGGTTGGACCCTTTCTTCTATGGTCTTGGGTGCCTTGGTCCTATCGATACTTACAAATGGCCAATCATCCCCATCCATGTCAAGGTAAACCTGATCAATTTCTTGGAAATATTTTGGGATGATGGCAACTCCATAGTGGACGATCTCTGCCAGTGCCAGCCGGGAGTGATCCTTTCGCCTGATTTCAACTTCGTGGTTCACGTCTATCCATATGTCCTCGATCTCTGGGACATGGATGGGATCGATCTTTGCCTTGGGGAGGCAACTCTGGTAGTCAAAGGTTGGCCTTTCCAGGAAATCATGCTTCAGGTTGAGCAATTCTAGCTCTACATACATCTCTCGGGCTTTACTCAGCGAGGTGCAAGTGTATCTGCCAACTGTGAGGGGGAAAGGAGTTCCCCCTTTCTTCCTTTTCATACATTTCTCATGATATGTAATCAGCTGCCTTGACAGCTCCAGAAGGATCAGCTTGGGCCCTACATATCTTGGAAGCTTTGTTGGCTCACCCAAGAAGTTGGCAGCTTTGAGATATGTGAAGGTGGGGAATTGTGTAAACAAGGCCCCCCACTTCTTCGTTGCAGCGATCACACTTGTGCTGGTCCGACCATGTGTCATGTTTGGCCTCAATAGGTAGATGATGCCATAGAAGAAGGTGTCATTGATTTTGTTAAACTGGGCGATACTGTTCTCGAGCCTTATCTCTGGGTAGTATTCATATATTTTGACCTGAGGCCATACCCCAATTTGAATCAATCCTAGGCACTCTCTCTCTAAGGCAATGCAGCATATACGACATAGGAGTTCATATAGAACCTCCCAGTCGTTGAAACTGTTGGAGTTGCTGTGAGATAGTATCACTGATAATCTCTCCCCAGCCGAAACATTGCTCAGGAACATTCTTGCTCATGGTCTCTAAGTACCTGAGCATCCATTTGTGAAAGTGGTGGGCATCAGGAAGCCCAAATACTCTGCTAAGGAAAGTGATGGTATCACTTAGCTCCTCTGAGAAGTCACTGCGGTGGATGGTCTGCGGCCATCTGCTCACCACCTTTTTGTTCTTTAGGTAGACTTCATTCATCATCTGCATACATTTGTCTTCATTGTCGGTCCATGTCTTTAAGCATTCTTCAATGCTTACTACTACATATTGGCTATGGTGAGGAATGCCCAACATGATTTCGAAGTGGCGGGCAGTGAGGTTGATAATCACCTTGCCCTCCTTATCTTCGACACATCTTGTGTCTTTATTGTAACAATGGGCCACCAACATGATGAACTCATTGTTTATTACACTTACTGGGAGTCCTGCTGTAAAGTGTAGCCCGCTGCCTACCAGTTTGTCCATCCATGGGCTACCAGTAACTTGTTTGGTTCTGGCCCAAAAATCGTCCATATCTATGTGTCCAAGCTCTGAGTCTCTGATGTCGAGACTACATTCTGCAAGTGAGTCAGGCATCCTGACCCTCTGATATTTGTATTTCATTTCTTGCTCTGTCAACTTAGCTTTTCCTTTAGACTTAGTTGGCTTCTTGCTCGACGAAGACATGTGTGAGCTCGAGGATGGCTGATGTTGCTCTGCATGGAGAATCAAAGAGGTCCAACACAGAAGAGCCATGTCAGCCATCATGTTATTCATAATAATAGCTTGCAGAATGAAAAATGAGCTATTATAAGCCTTAAGGCGCAAGGCGCAGGTTTATAGCATGTTGTAGGGGCTTAAACAGGCTGGGCGCACTTTTGAGGATGTCAACATGCAAAAATATGTGCCTATGTTGAAAGGGGGAAAGCCACGCCAAAGGATTATAGAGGGGCACACTTTTCAGGAGTGTTGCATGAAAGATCTTAGCGCTAAAGAGAAAGGCGCGGGCGCGGGTTTGCAACACACAACATGTAGTGTTGGTGTTAAGGTTCATGCGCCAGCGCCTTAGGAAAATTGCTAACTGGGCGCTGCTAAAGATGATGTTGCATGGTTTTACATAGTGTGCCCAAGGCATGGTTTTGGAATGTGTTGCACAGAAGCTTAATGCGCCAAAGGGTTTATAAAGGGCGCAGATTTGGGGAACACAACATCGAATGTTGATGTTGATTGGGATGCGCCCGCACTTGAGGAGATTTGTTAAGTGCTTATACCTGGCGCAGGTTAAGAATATGTCACATACAGGGACAATGTGCCTTGGCATGACTATGGGGTTTGCAACATGAAAGGACAAAGACGCCAAAGGAAAAAAGACTACTTTTTGCATTGTCTGATCTCTTTTCCCTTTGCATGACCCTTTTCTCTCCTTTTTTAATTTTTGCAAAGTGTCAAAGAGAGGGTTTGTGGGATTTACAGCAAGGTAGAGCCTTCTCAGATACAAAGGATGGTTTATTCAGAGGCAGAGCCTTCCCAAATTTACAGATCTGGAAGGAGTGTTTACATAGTTTATGGATTGTTAAGCTTATTCATTTAGATTTCTAGATTTAACCTTTTTTATAACAAACCTAAAACCACCGATAACCAAGAAACAAAACCAAAAACAATCACTTACCGGGGATAAATAATGACGAAGGAATGACGTGGGATCCACAAGCACGAGAAACGACATGTGAGGCTGACGGGAAAGGTTGACAATCACAGAGGAATAACTTTTCACAATTTTTAAGTCGTGAAAATGACAAGTGTGAACCGCATATATATAGGAAAATACCGCATTTATTGCGCCACCAACCGCCTTTGGCGCGGTTGGTGAAGTGTCGACATGGCAAGCGGTGCGCCTTGGCATGGATAGAAAGATGTCGACACCAAGGTTTCAGCGCCATGGCGCACTTAAGATGATGTCAACATGCGAAAAGATGCCCCTTGGCGTAAGTTCTTTAATGACAACATAACGTTTTCAAAGTGCAAGGGGAAAAGGGGGCACACATTTTTATGTGTCGACACATCAATTTTCACGCCTTAAGCGTGTTTCTTTGGCGTAGGTTTGAGGAGGTTGACATGTCACTCTTAGCACCTTAGGGGCATAACTCTTGTCATGTTGACATGCCTTTAGGGCACCAAAGGATCTTCGAGGGCGCACTTTTCTTGATGTCAACACAACAAATTTTACGCCCACTCAAAAGGTGAAAAATGGCTAAGTTCTTTAAAACTTGATTTTTGGAAGGGGAATTTTAAGCCATTTTGAACATTAGAAGACCTTCTCAGGGGACCGAATGAAATTTTGGTATGGTTATCTCGCAAAATTTCCTCATCAATTTTACGGGATAACAAAGAATGTAATATGCTAAGTACAAAATGAAACAATAGCACCTGGTTGAGATGAATGTGGATGCCACCAACAACCAATATAGTAAGGGTAGAAGGAGAACATCCATGCTACATGTAGGAGACCTGTATCTGCGATCACAACTAGACAAAGGCATGAATGTGCATGTGTGGATGATATAGATAATGACATATAAGAAATCAATCTAACATGTGTAGTAAAGTGATCATGCAAAACACTAGCAAACAAGCGTAAATGCCCCCAAGACAATACAGTATGTTGTGGATAGATGGAATGGAATGTAATATGGAATAATAGGAACCGCATGCCCCCACCGAGTGGATGGAAATGTATGTAGTGAGGTTCATTTTGTTTGCCCCCTTTGCAGTCAAGAATGAACTGTAAATGAGATTGCATCATCAGGAAATGGTCAAGTAGTATTTGTTGTGTCTAGTGTGCTATGGTGAATGTGTATATGCATAGTGGTGATGATATGTGTCATGTAGAATAGGTGTGTGTGGACCTTATAGCCTAAGCATATACCATGATGAGATGAATGGAGGAGTGATGACTTAGCCCTAAGCGTATATCACTATAAGATGAAAAGATTAGGATGAGTGATGATTTAGCACTAAGTGTATATCACTATATGATGAATTATAAGGAGTGGTGATGTAACCTAAGGTGTATACCACTAAGATGATATAATGAAGGTGGTGATCTAGCCTAAAGCATATACCACTACGAGATATAAAAAGTGAGTGATGATTTTTCCTAAAGTGTATGTCACTCGCCTAAGAGTGTTGTATGATGAAATGTCACATGATGAGTTTAAGGTCCATTTGATTTGTAAACCCTCGGTAGTCGACTATGGACCGATGAACTAAAGTGTGTCATCAAGTGTGAGTGTAGTGCATGAAAAATAACATAGTATGTGCAAGGATAAAACATGACAATGTGATGAGTGGGATGTGTAAATATTTTATATGTAGAATGTAACGTAACAAGCGTAGGATGTGTAAAGTGTAAAGTGTAGAATGCAATGTAATAGGTGATAATGTATGGAGGGAATGTAAAGCTAGGCTCATAGATAATGTAGACTAGTGTAGTATGTAGAATATAGGTGATGTATAAATGTGTAGTGTGAAATAGCCGAATGGCGTATGTAACATGTAGGATGACTAATATGTGTATGTAGTATAATGTAGAATGCAGAGTGGGTGTAGGATAGATGGTGTATGATGTGTGATGTGTGTGATAAAATGTAAATGTGTAATAGTGTCTATAGTGCGGTGTGTGGGGTTAAGTGTAGAAGTAATCCTTCAACAGTCTAGTGTGAATGTATAAAAGAGTGTGTCATCGGGTAATGACGCTAGAATATATAATGAATATGCTAAATGTGAGAGAAACGAGGGTGTGAGAGTATGAAAAATGTGATCATACTAAGATGAAGTATGCCAAAATGTGGGAGGTTTAATGTAGTACTATGTAGATACACTAGACTAAGGGGGTACGTGAAGCGCTATGCCCCCAATTGTGTGTAAATGAACGAACTATCAATGATGGTGAAGGGACGACGGTCCTCTAGCGATGTAGGAGGGAAAGTGTATGACCATGCTCGATAGTGGTGGGGTATTAGATATACTATGGACTAGTGAATGAAGTATATGTGTATGTGAGGGATGAATATATGAGGATTATCACAATGCCACAAAATGTGTTGGTGATCGGGACCTATACGACGTGACATGTAGAGGTAAAGAAGATTTGTGAGGAATAAACCGAGGTGGTAATCTATGTCGAGATGCCATAACTGGACAAGGAATAGGCCTGGTGGAATGATGTGATCGAATAGATGACACTTGAGTAATACTACCGTGATGCTCATGAGATAGAAGGATGCTCTGGGTGTTATTATTAGCATGAAAAGATCATGTAGCAAACGAAAGGAGACCGAGATCTTCGAGATGTTTGATTTCTCATGCCAAGGCATGGAAAGCATTATCATGATGTCTAGTAATTCAGTGATAGTGACAGTATGGGTGACCTTGGTATTTTTCTAGCTAATGAGGGAGGTAGTGATGGGTAGGTGGTAGGATGATCAACCAATGATTGAGGAGTTGCATAAGAACATCTTGTGGTGTAGCATTATATGCAAATATGAGATGTTTAGGAAATGATATGCTTTGAGTTTTAATTGGATGGGAGGTAACAGATGTGGATTGTTGATGAGATGTAGAGAGAGTACCTATATATGACTGAGAATCATGTTTAAGATGTTGGTCTTCAATAATAGATTCCATAGTGTGAAGATTATCTTGAAGGGGGTATACAAAGCATGGACTGTGTCTAACAGAGGTGCATTAGCTAGATGAGCTGAAGATTGAGAGTTATTAGCCAAGGGTTTTTATATGAAGACTACTAAAAGTTCCAAGCAAAGCTAAACTAACAAGACTAACACCACATAGTCTAATTAATAAATGTTTATTGAATCTAACAATAGTTACATCAATGATTAAAGCTTAATGGAATGCTTGAAAGAACTAACATGATATATCAATCTATCTTAGCTAGAGCATGCCTACTTAATATTCAATTGCTAACTAACTTAGACCTAAATAGATCTAGGAGCAATCAAATGGGGGTTTGTTGCTACTCTAAGGAAGGTGAGATGGTATCTCCAACAATGACTACAAGATCATATTAGATACCCATCTACTAACCCCATTGAAGAATTGAGGCAAGGATTGAGCTTGGTTATTAATCATATTTCTTATATGATATGTAAATCAAAGCATGGTGTAAAGTTTAAAGGTATGTGGTTAGTCCTTTTTATAGTTTTTCCTTTGAGGAAAACTAGCATCTTGGTGCATGTGGGACTAAAAACACAAAGTAGATTAAGAATTGTTAATCCTAATTAAGGCTTGTTAATCATGATTAGTGAATTAACAAGTGATTAGGATGTGAGGAGCCTTAATCAACCACTTAGGGTCAATTAGGAGGCTAGGATAAACTTTTGAAGCTTTCTGAGATGTTGTGGAAAGAAGTGGGGTAATTTTGATTGGTTGAAAGAGGGTTTGAGCCAATAATAGGGTATATTGACCAAAACAAGGGTAAAAGAGGCTTAATTAGCTAATAATTGCTAATTATCTATTTGGAAGAGGACTTTTACTTACGATTTTTCGTAAAGTGGCATCCTGAATGCAAAAGAGGATAGGTAATCAACAAAGTGTTGTTAATTGACCAAAATGGTAAGAAATTTTAGTTAATTAGTGGAAATCACCAATTATAATGAAAATGGTAAGAATGAGAGTGATTTGTGTGCTTTTAGCAATAAGATTGCAAAAGCGGAATTTAGGTTTCTATATTTGAGATGGTGGTGCATTGTGTTGAATAACAGGAGACAATGGAGGAGTAGAGTCATCTAAAGGATCATCAACATCCTTGTCAAAACCATATGGAACGGCGCGGGAGACCTGATAAGTGATAGTATGTGGTTGGTCATCCAAATAACCATGAAGACGCAAGTTATACATTTCCATGGCGTATTGTTCATCAATAAAGGGAGGGAATGGACATGCATGAGCATACCAAATAGTAAAGTTGGGTGAATAACAAAGAAATGAGCTATTGTAAATGTGCACAATACCAAATGACATGGGAAAAGCTATTTCAATATGATCGGGGTCAAGCATGCCTCCAATATAATCTAACCAAGATTGGCCGAGTGTAAGTGGGGAGGAAGTATGATGATGTGCAAGGTGAACAACAAGATGGAAAATGTGAAGTCCATATGCAATAGTGAGAATAACAGATCCATGATATAGATGTGGATCAAATAAAGGAGAATGGAGATCTTCGAATATAAAACCAAGCCAAAGGAGACCATCGTGTGAACATACGGTGGCTTTGCAAGAAGTATCAAGTAGTATGTGGTCCCAATAAGAGTTGTTTATGAAGAGAGTACAAGTAAATGGTGAGTTCCCTAATGATGATAAAGGTGGAGATGCGAGGTGATGGAGTGACGTCCATGGACTAGAAATGCCCCGATATAGAATAATAGCAATAATAGTAGTAACAACCGATGTAGAAGGAACTGCATCTACCATACAAATGACATTCTCAAATAGTGACAAGTGAGGTGGGTGGTCCACAACTGGAGGTGATGGAGGAGTAGGTAGATCAAGGGAATATTCTGGGATAGATTTCATAGAAGGTGGTGATGAAATAGTAGGAACCAAGTCAACTATATGGATAGTGGTATTAGAGTCATGTGGAACCTCCAAAGGCTATGGTTCAAGAACAACAGGTGGAGAGGTAGGAGTAGGCATGATATTAGGAGAGTCAACAATGTTTTGTGATTCAACAATGATATGAGCTTAGGCTAGATGGTCGGGAGGAGGGGCTTGTACTTCTTCTATAATCCGTGTTAGAACATGAGGATTGATGGTACACATATAAGCAACAATAACATCACTTAAGGCTTTATGATCTATATCAGAAGATGGAAGCTGAATAAATGAAGGGCAAGGGTTATAACCAGATGGATCAGTGGGAGTATCAACAAAAGCATGACCAAAGCTATCAAATTGCAGAATGATTGGGGATTCAAAGGGATGATTTGTGTCCATGGTAAGGGTTGGGTTCACCAAAATGATTAACTAAAATTAATTAAAAGTAGGATAGTTAATCTAATCTAGAGGACATATAACACACTAAATAGATGTACTATTTAGCAACATGTAAAATAAAATGGAAAATTCAACTGGATGAAACTAAAACCCTAGTGTGTAATAAAGAAGAAGAAATGACTTAGTTGGTATCGGAGATTGATGTAGAGTGTTGCAAGTCTACACAGTAAAATCAGAACTAGGAACGATCTGTGCCATTGTACTGAAAATGAAAAATCTAGATAATGTGACTGGATTGGGGCACTGGAACTAGGCTGGGTGCCCACGAGTGCTCTGGTCTATTATTTGGGCACCCTAATATGTGTAAAAGCTCTTAATCTAGTTTCTATAGGGCCGGAAGATATTCGGAACTCGTCATTTGTCATACTAAATTATGTCTATCACGCCGAATACTCTAACTATGCCAAGATGGATAAATGACCTGCAAGACACCAAAACAAACATCAAACCCTAAAAAAGAAAGATGCATATGAAGGGGTCAGACTATCCTGGCTACCACAAGGGTGTACTTACTAACCGAACAATGCACTTTCGCATCTCGGACTCCAATGTAGTTATGTGTGCAAGTGTGTGTGAACATGCCCTAGGTTGCTCTTGTGTCAGTCCCACTTTGTGAAGTAACGAGCAATAATTGTGTAGAAAATGTAATAAAATGTGTGCATGGAATAGAATAGAATCCCTCCCCTATGAAGTGTGTGTTGATGCAGATCTCCTAGCTTGCGCCTTGATGATGATGGAGCTATGTGGATGCCAATGCAATAGATGGATGCAACTCTAGGTGGCGTGATAGTAGATAGTGATGTTAGGTCCCTCATTATGGTCTCATAACTTTATATTTATAGGGTTCTCTTGGTCCAATTTTGTAATTAACCTCGAAAAGACCGACCTCATAAGAGATAAGGATGAAAAATGGCTAGAAAAGACCCAAGAAAAGGCGGGAAAGTGTAAAAGGGACTAGGGCGCCCCAAAATGGGACCAGGGCACCCATGGGTGCCCAGTTAGGGCTAAGACAACGTGGGATCTTTAGAAATGGATAGATGGGTAGATGCAGTTGGTCGTAAAATATGAAATAAAATAATTTTAAAATGACCAAAAGGACAAGGTTTAATTAGTACTTTCTTTCTTTGAGAACCTTCTAAATAGTAATATGAGATTGAGATGAATAATTTCCTAAAGTGCATGATTTTGTGACTACAAGTAATCCATTGTGCAATAATGGTGCAATCCAAACTTCCCTAACTTCAAATGGTGTTAGTTTTCATTTATTTGTAAGGAACATAAATTAACCCTTTACACCAACAAAGAAAATGATCTATTATGTCGTTTAACTTTGATCAACTATTTCTCAAATTCTTCTATTATATTGCCATTTTTTCATTGAATGTATGGGAAACCTATGAATTTACTGGAGAATTTGGATTTGAATAACAAAATCAAGACTAAATAGATGATTGCAACATTATAGTACATCTCCACTAGTTTGGTAAACTCTTCAAGAAAATGCTTTCCATCAACATAGATATTAGGATGAAACATCCTAGAAACAAAGTGAATTGTTGGTGGCTTATTGGGACAATCCTTTGTGAACTAAAGAGTCAACTTGAATGTACCAACATCCCAAGACATGTCATTAGGCCCAAAAATTACATCATTCTAGAGCATGATATTATTATCCTAAGGAGCCTTATTAATCGCATCGGGGACCTTGTTGTGGATGTTTGTAATTTCTCATGAGCCTCTTCCTCGTAGGTGTCAATATGGTTTCCTATCTTAAAACACAATCCTCTCTACTAGTAATTGATGACCTTAGATTTTAATGTAATCTCGATAGACATTCTAGTTATTTCCTCAATTTTCTCAATGGAAAAAATGACCCTTTACGACGACCTACGAGACCCAACATCATTCTTGTATGCCTCCAACAACATATTTCTCTCCTACACCTCTACCTCGTATGTGCCCACAACAATCAACACCTACTCCACCATGTTAGCATCGCATTCAACCTACTCGCCACCTTTGAGATGAACATGATCTTAACACACTAAATTTGTCATTATTGTTACCTTGTATAGGTGTTTTCACGTGTAAGGAAAGAGTCAAACATTCAACTTCCAATAGATAAATTTTCACTCCATGCTTAGTGCACCATTGTTAGCATAGGTCCCGAGATCTCTCATCAAGACTTGTTAAGGGAATTCAATATACTTTCACCGCATATGCATTAAGGGAGAAAATGAGAATTAAAAAGCAATATAAGACATGCACATAAATGGAGGCAACTCAAACTAAGACTTTTATTAAATGATGATCCATAATACAATCATAAGGCTAAGACGCCATAGATATTAATAATAAAATAGTACATTATAACCCATGCTTTCCATCTTGGCTTCTTCCATATTTATCCACAATGGTGACCGTACGTATTCCCAAATGGCTCTTCATCTCATATTCCCTTCATATCTCATTGTATTCTTCATAGTACAAAAAAATAAATTATATTTAATTTTCCCCCTCTAACAGGATACGAGGATTGCATGGGGCAAAGTGCCAAGGTGCCGCGGGACTCAATGATTAACTCAAAGTGGTAGGGGAAAGCTACAAAAGAGTAGGAAGATGTATGAAATGATGCAAAGGATCGCTCATTGTTGTGAGGTTATGTACTTGTTACAAAATGCCATAAAGGTACAATAAGATATATAGAGGAGCAAGCCATGAGGGATGTAACAAACAACTAGGTTGATGTTACAAACTATTGTGAGGTTGTATCCTTTTCATCAGATGTTATAAAGGAAAGGAAAATTACACTAATGAAGTAGCTTACACGGAATGGCATGAGGAGCTAGGTCGCCAATGTGCATAGCCAAAAAGTTATGTCCTTGTCGCGAGATGTCATAAAGTTAAGTGTATGATTTTGCCAAAGTGCAAGAGCTGCAAATGTTACAGAAAGAGTTGGCATAAGACTATAAGATCTAAGTGATGTGGTTTGCTTTTATAGAACTATAGAATATTTGAGTGTTGTGAAACAAGTGCGTAGCATTGCAAGAGTTGGGAATAGTGCAAGATATGTGTGGTACTATGAGAAATTACAATACATGAGATATTGTGATGTACAAGTTGCGTGGAAGAGCACAAGTGTGAGTGATATTGTGCGGAAGGCACAATGTCTCTTCAATGTTTTGCCTCAACTTGAGGTGGACCAATCGAGCTAAGGGATGCCTAGAAATTTCTTGGTGTATGTTACCTCAAGATGGGCCAATCAAGTGGGGTGATAATATAAGGAAAGTTGAATGTGGTGTTGTTCGATTCAAGGTGAGCTAATTAGATGGCACGAATTTTTAGGTATGCCTTGATATGGGAAGATAATAGCTTTTAAAAAGCTTAACTTGCGATCTAGAGGTCCGACGTGGAATGGACCTGTGTCAAGACAATTTGAGCTTTAAAAACACTTAGGAAGCTTCTAAAAATGTCAAACATGAGATGTGCAAAAGAGAGTTTACATAGCTTTGTGTGGTTATGCACATATCACTCATGCTTATTCTATGGAAGTGGATCCACACCTTATTTTAACCCTTCTAGAATTTTACACTTGGAAAATGGTCTCATTAGGGGAATCAACAATATTGCTTGCAAAATACAACCAAATTTGAGATAGTTTCCATGATGATATTCTCTCACATCTCGAAAAAATTGAAATCATGCATTTTTAACAAATTAAATATGGATAAAGGTTTTTGTAAATAATAAAGCTACTCTTATTTTAATGTTATACTACGAATCCAATTCTAGGATGAAAATGTTTGTTTACAAGTTGAACACCTCCAAAGCCTCATGAACCATTAAAGGAATGCCTCGTGTTTTGTTAGTTAGGTGGCTCTCGCTTCTCCTCGTCACCATTCACCTTATTAAGGACATAGCCAAGGATTTTGAGGTCGTTTATCTGTTTAGAAGTGAAGAAAGCTTTTCACCTTGTTCTCATTGGCACTCAACCGACATATATATAGTTATTTTTCAATATTTATGCGCTTCTTATTCTAGATTAGTGAAAAACCATATGAGAAATCAAGAAAACCTCAAAATATGGGTGGGTTTAGGGACCTCCTGATGTGGATGGTGATGAAGAGGGTATAGGCGCAAACGAATGGGTCCTCCTAGTTGTAATTTGGTAACCTACACAACAACAAGAATTAAACATAAAAAGGATTAGTGATAGATATGGTGGGCTGCCCGACGAAGTCGCCTCCAGAAGCTTAAAGCTTCCTAGAAAGGATGTTAGCCCACGTGATAACAAAGATATGGATAATCGATACCAAATGAAAATGGAAATGATTACGAAACACAAATCTTATAAGCTAAGATCTAACAAACCGTAAATAATAAAGGAAATTGCTAAAAATGAGAACAAACCAGAGCAGATCGATGACGACCCAAATGAGAAAGGGTACGGTCGGCATGCCACTCAGTAGAGATGATATGAAAATGTGCAGAACAAAACCGGGATGTCGATGCAGAACCACAAAGACTAATATCGAACACAAATGAGGTAAAGGATGTGGGAAGCAGTAGATTTGAAGGGGGTAAGGAGCAAATCGATGGCGACCCGAGGTAAATAAGCAAAGTCGACTGCGGCTATGCGGGGTTGACAAAGTATGTTGAAACATGGACATATGTTGGTTCCGAGGTGCTAAACCTGGATGATGAGAATGCTAATAAAGTGGATGAGATCGATAGGATAGAGAGGATGCAAAATATGGTGGATAAGATGCAAGGTAAGGTAGATAGGATGCAAGATATAATAGATTCGACAGAGATAGGATATGGGTCGACGACGACTAGACCCCATCGACAACGACCGGAGTAGATGTGGGATCTTGATCAAGAACAAAATGGACAAAAGGATATGAGGTTGATGATGGACGACCAAAGGCTAAGCGAGAACTCAAGAAGACCTACAAACCTACAAAACAAAGAAGATCGTATACTAACGATACCTCCAAGTAACCTCCACTATATTCCAAGCTTCAATAATGGCATGTGAAAGGATGACAAGATGACTCAACTAATAACCAAAGCTCCAAGGATGATGTAGGAAGTAGTACTCACGAAGCACACAAAAGATTCGAAATTTTCCAGCCCTTTGAGAGGAGGGGTAAGGGTGTTTAAATAGAATAGTGTAGGGTCGGCGGCGATTTAGGATCAGGATCGATGCCGCAAGAGACGTTAAAACAATAACTGTAAGCGAGAATAGGATAAGAAACATGATAGTAATGGCTAGTAGGCTATTTTTAGGCTTCGCACGTATGTTGGGGGATGTTTTAATGGGTGAGGGTATCTCAGAACGAGTTTAATGAGGGGTAATGATTAAGGGGCATGAGAATCCAAAAGGGGTATTAAATGGGGATGATTAGGATGGGATTATGATAATACTGATTAAAATATGGGAAAATAGAAATTATGGAGGATATTAAAATAAATGGGATGTGGGGGAAAATATGATTTTAGGAGGGAAAGTGGGTAATTCAAAAATAGGAGGGAAAATGAACGCGCTAGGCAAGGATGAGAGGTGAACGTAAGGTGAAGGCATGGGGGCGGGGCGGTGCAAAAACAAGTATCTATAATAGTGGCAAAGGAGTGTTTGATAGACTTCGTCACAACAATGGGTGCAACCTTGGGTGACACATTCTCAAGACAAATTCCCTTGTCTTGTTCTCGCTATTTGCCTGTTTGGAAACTAGAGGAAGACGAAGACAAGAATGATGGTTGGGATCCTCTACACGACACAACATATCCACTTGGTGGTAGTGGTTATGGGTGGCAAACCCGATAGCCCTCCTTCTCCGCCTTCGTTGACCGCCATATTCATTACTACTTTGTGCCTTAACGTTTGTGTTATTATGGTCCTTACTCTTAAACATTTATTAATTGAAAAACTATTTATTAATTGTATATTATATTATAATAGCAAGATATTTTAAACAAATTATAAGTATTCTTGTTAAAAATGCATTATTATCTTCCATTTCAAGTATAAAGAAACATTCTTTATACTCCCACATTTTACACACGTATTTTTTAGATACTATAGGAATTAATAACCCAACGACTTGACACACTTCGTAATGGAATAACGAGTCCCCTCGTAACGTAGGGATGCTTACGTAGTTACTGTGGTAAGCCCATCACATATCCTAAGCCTAAATAATTGAAACGCGCTTGCAATACCACACCAATAGACCCTTAACCTTTTGGAAAGAGAATGGTAAACCTCGCGAGCAAGCAAAGAATAACATCTGAAAAGAAAATCAAATTTGGGGAACATTGCAATCATAATCGTTACAAATCATTCGTCCCTACCTATATATATGCTACTCGAGAAGGGTAGTTTCTATATCTTCCTCGAGCAGAATAAATTTGTATTCAAAGGACATACATCTCTGTATCTTCTATCGCACTCTTCAAATGGACTCGTCTGAGAGTCCTGGTGCTAAGAGATGGCTTCCTCTCGAAGCTAATCCCGAAGTCATAAATCAGGTACTCTTTCTCCTTATAATTTTCTAGATCCTTTTACAAAGATTTCGCTTCCTTAAATCAAATTTCCCCATTAAAAAAATACCATCGTCATGAAAGGGAAATTTAAGTGCAATTCAGGTAATAAAACAATGAGTTATTGTCTGCTAAGGGGTTGTATTTATGCTAGGATTGGAAAATACATTTTATCAGAGGTAGATGACAATTATAGTTGTAAAATGCCCTCATTTTTAAGAGTTTGTGTCTATGTTATCATGTACGTTTTTGATATCGTGGGTTCTGGTGGGGAGGTGTTTTATTCATCTCTGATTTGTTCATTTGGAGGTAAAGATTGGGTTACACATGGGTCATACCATATCCACTCAATAAGCATTATTCCACAATCTGACCATATTTCCACTAGAGTTATATCGCCCAGTTGCGGAGAGGGGGTTTGAAACTGTGTTAATGAACTTGGTTCTTTAACACGGTCTGCAGATCACATTTTTAAGATTTTTAATCATGGATCATGCTCAAATCTACCCCATAATGATTACACTGTGATGTCACTGCATGTCCACAAGAATTCTAAGTTGAAAATTGCAGTTAGAATGGGGATTTAAGTAGGGACAATTCTGTTCCCTTGAGTTTGAGTTGGTGCCCTATAATCTGTTTGGTCTTTGGGCTTGTGGATTACAATTTCAAACAAATCCTATCTTCTTCTTCTTTGTGTTCTTATCATCAATTGTCACGCCATCTAAACTATCTCTGAGGTTGCTGTGTTTCCATCCAACAAGGCAAAGAAAACAAATGTACATTCACTAAGCTTATAAGAGAGAGTTTCTTCAACACCATCAGATTAAATGCTAAACCTTGGCCTTTTAAATAGAGTTTACATTGGTCTATAAAATCATTTTTCTAAAAACAAATACAATCATAAATCAAACTTCTACCTGCTATCATATATTGAAGGTCTATCGATTACCCTCTCTTCCATCCTCATCCTATTTCTTTATCATTATTTTTATCTCCATCTCCTGACATATTTGCGGATTCTAAGCTTAGCACTAATCGAATTTAGCATGCTTCTGAATCAGTTTTAATGCAAAATTTAAAGTTTAGCACTGGTTTGCTTTTTAATCTAGTTACTAAATTTCTAATTAAGTTGACGTTTCTAGAATTGAGAGGTGTGGAAAAATCCAAATAATGCAAACTGAATGAAAGAAGTGTCATAAAATCCTTCTGGACTAGATCTTCAAAGGAACATGCTTCTCACTTGTATACTGTTTTACGCTTTAGAATACATATCGTAATTGGCTAGTATTTTCCAATGTTGAAAGAGGTTAGTCAAAGAGGGTCATTGAATGCATTTGATTTAAGGGCAATAAGGATGTTTGTTTTTGTCGAAGACAGATTTCTTCCTTTGTCAATGACAACTGGTACGGAAGCACAATAATGCTTGGAGTTGAGTCTCAAACATTTACCATTGCATCCTTTGGGATTCATTGTGGTGTTAAAGTGTATGGAAAGGCTTAGATCACATCCTTTTTTAAATACTTGTTGGGTCTAATCTCTTCTGCTTGTTTTCATAAGAGAATTATAACACTATCACTTTTTTCATCTTGCATCCTTCTGAACTTTATTACAATCAAATTTCTTTTTTTTACCCTATTTTTCTTTGTAAATTGTATGCATACGCGCAAAGCTAGCTATCATTATACATGAATTTTATTTAGATAGCTGATTTACTTTTCTTTTATGCATGTTGCAGTTTATGTGGGGCTTGGTGTTCCTGCAGAAGAAGCAGAGTGCTGCGATGTTTATGGTTTTGATGATGAGCTATTAGATATGGTTCCCAAGCCTGTACTGGCTGTACTCTTCCTTTATCCTCTCAATCAAGCAGTAAGTGGAATCCTATTTCTATTCATGAGTATTTAAAAAGGTGTATTTTTGTATGGTATCTGTGTAGCCAATGACTGGCATTTTGTTTGTTTATTCCCTTTCAAAGATCCATGCCTGAAGCCTGGAGCATATGCTTAGTGAGTGAAGAAGACGGTTCTTTCTATTAAAATTATTTGGTCAGGTTACTTGCCTTTGGATGATCCTTTGGGACTGAATATCCAATTTCCCACCAATCTTGTAGAAACTAGAGTTGGCCTAAGGACCACCTAATTGTTAGTTCTTGTGATCATTTAGTATAGTGAAACATTCTTATGAGTCTAATTTTTCAGTATAGGTGACAATGCTGATGCTAAACATGTGGGTGAAAAAAAGGAATCATTGATTTAAGGCTTCCACAGGCCATAACATTAAGGGAACAATTTTTGGATAAAAACTCTGTAAATATTTTTATCATCCTCTACACAGATTTTATCCAAAATTTTGTTCTAACTATTGGAATCGCATACTCATGAAGAATAATAAAGGTGCTATGTACACCGTGATACTTGCGAAGGAGAACTACACATTCCAGCAAGATTTATTACAAATTTTCAACTTCTCATGCACATAGGTCTTCTATAGAAGCCCGGGACTTGATAAATCAAGTAAAAATATAAATATACAATGGACATTGAATACACTAGTTCAAATATATTGCATTTGTTAGGACTAAAGAATATCTCTCAGAAAAGATAGAAAATAGTTCATTTTTGGACTACGTTCCCTGGGGTTTGGGTTTGGGTTTGGGTTTGGGTATGGGTTCGATGTGTGGATATGTCGATTTTAAAAACCTTTGGGTACAATACGTCTTGAATACACACACACACACACACTCTTTTTTCAGTCTACACACACACACACATTTTTAGTCTATAAGAAATACAAAACTTAAAAAATATAGTAGGACCAATGTTCAAATGATTCAATATACTTAAAAAGATTTTACATTTTCATTGATTATGTGGCTGCCATCATATGATAATATGAAATCATGTTCATTTATCACGTCAACATGAACACAAACAAATCTTAAGAAATATTTGGCTGCCATCATATGATATATATGAATATCATGTTCATATATCATGTCAACATACAAACAGAACTCAAGTAAGAAATATTTGGCTGCCATCATATGATATATATGAATATCATGTTCATATATCATGTCAACATGAATACAAACAGAACTTAAGAAATATTTGGCTGCCATCGTATGATATATATGAATATTGTGTTCATATATCATGTCAACATGAATGCAAACAGAACTTAAGAAATACAAAAAATTGAAAAATATAGTAGGATCAATGTTCAAAACATTCAATATACTCAATATACTTCTGATTTTACATTTTCATTAATTATGTGGCTGCCATGGATCAATGTTCAAAACATTCAATATACTCAATATACTTACAATTTTACATTTTCATTGATTATGTGGCTGCCAAATATACTTAAGGTTATCTCACCCAGTGACCAAGCTCACTTTTGTGAAATATAATTTGTTTTAGCCTACCTATTTATCTTCACGAGTATAGGGAAAGGAGCTAGTTATCGTGAACCCTAACTTAAGGGGTTACTAGAGCCACTTAATTATCATATTTAAAAGAAAATACCCTTTAATAGATTATGATTTTTCAATATACATATTTTCTTTTGAGCATTAAAATTGTGTGGAAAGCATATTTTTAAGGGATTTAAATTAAGTATTTTTGAATACAAAGAAATTTAAGGTGACCTATTACTTGGGAATAAAGTCACCATTTATGGACTGTCTATGTCACCATTTCATTGGTTAATGACTTGATGTGACTTGCTTTATTGGCTAGTTTATATTTAATTTTTTATTTTGAAAGTGACATGTGCTCACTTTAATTGAAACAACTAATGGTACTTTATTTCACATATGCACTCACGGTCATTGGCCCATACATGATCATTGGCGCATTTCCCCTAGTGAGACATTATTGTGAGTGCAATTTTTCAAGTATAGGTGACAATTCTGATGCTAAACATGTGGGTGGTAAATTATTTTTATTGATTTAAGGCTTCCACAATCCATACATTAGGGAACAATTTTTTGGACAAAAGTTTGTAAAGAATTTTATCATGGACATTTCATATTATACTAGAGCCATATCACAAGTCGATGTTAAAATTCTCTACACAGATTTTATCCAAAAATATGTTCTATCTATTGGAATCACAAACTTGAAGAATAATAAAGGTGCGTGATACTTGCGAATTAGAACTACACATTCCAACAAGATTTATTACAAATTGTCAACTTGTCATGCACATAGGTTTTCTACATATGGAGGAGAACTACACATTCCAACAAGATTTATTACAAATTGTCAACTTGTAATGCACATAGGTTTTATACATAATATAGAAGCTTGGGACTTTGAGAAATCAACTAAAAATATAAATATACAATGGACATTGAATACACTAGTTCAAATATATGCATTTGTTGGGACTAAAAATATATCTCAAAAAAAGATAGAAAATAGTTAATTTTTGGACTATGTTGCTAGGATACGGAGTTCAATACGTGGATATGTCGATTTTAAAAACCTTTGGGTACGGGTTTGATACGCAGATACGCCGATTTTAAAAACCTTTGGGTACGATACGTTTGTACATACATACATACATACATACACTCATTTTGCTCATTTTTTAGTCCATAAGAAATACAAAACTTGAAAAATATAGTAGAATCAATGTTCAAACATTCAATATAAAACTTGAAAAATATAGTAGGATCAATGTTCAAAACATTCAATATACCATTGTTCATATTTCATGTCAACATGAATACAATTAAAACTCAAGAAATACAACACTTCAAAAACTTGAAAAATATAGTAGGATCAATGTTCAAAACATTAAATATACTTAAGTATTGAAATATATAATAGGATCAACGTTTAAAACATTCAATATACTTAAGATTTTACATTTTCATTGATCACATTTTTTATTGATCATGTGGCTGCCATACACATGATATGTGAATATCATATCAACATGAATACAAACAATCTAGAATATATCATCTAGATTTCCTCAAAATCAAATTCTTGCATGCCACTTTTGTTAGTTCCACTCACCCTAGCTCCACTTTCCACTCCTTGTGAACTCCTTTGAATGTCATCTTTACCATTAAATTTAGAAAGTTGGGCAAGAGTGGCTGCAAAGGCATCCAAGTCTGTGGTCTCAGGAAGAATATCCCAAAGTTTGTGAGAAGCTCTAATAGAGTCCTCGACTTGTGTGACAAGAGGTGCAAATTAGAATGCATATATACCAAATCCTTGATACCAAGTCCTCTAATAGAGTCCTTAGACTCGTGTGACAAGAGGTGCAAGTTTTGATACCAACTTGCTTCGTTTAGAATGAGTGGATAAAGACATAAGTACTCTAATTTCGCAATGCAGAAAAATTGCTAGCTACCTTTTAAATTTTTTTATTGGAAATTTGAAATTAGTAACATATTAAGAATGTACAAAAAAATATGCTACTAATAGTAATTTAATAAATTTAAAATTTTCAATAAATGTTATACCTATGAAAGAATTTTGATGGCGATAGGTTGTAGGTACTTGGCATCATGGCCATGTACATACCACCATTTGATTGGGCTCATGGTGTACTTGTCGAAGAGAGCCTCAACCTCTCCCATGTTGCCTTCTGAAGCTACAAACATGCCCATTTCGTTCATGGATCACATTGGCTATAGATGAACGGGAAAAGTCTTATGAATATTGCCTTGGTTCCATTTGCAACTTCAGAGTCAGAGAATGGCGGTTGCTTGTTAGGTAGCCCAAATATTTTAGAGCTATAATACTTTGGGTTCAGTGCATAGGCAAGGAGATGTAATGGGGTGGTCATTTTATTCATCTCTTCACGACCACACTCTTGACCTCATTGTAGGTTGCTTTTGGATCGTTCTCTTTTATTTATATGACCTCTCTCATATGATCAAGCATAGAGTCTATTATATCATAAATCTTTCCCATGCATGCTACATTAGTATTTGCATATCTAATCATTATCCTCACTGAATGTTTGGGAAGGTTGAGCAAAAAAGCTTGTCAGAGAAAAAAATTCAAGGAATACATTTGGCTAAAACTGTAAAACCACTATCATATTTGCAATTTGTTGATGATTCCTCTATGATGGGCAACGCTAATGTGGCAGAAGCCAAACAAATTCAAAAGATCATCCATACTTTTTCTTCGGCCACAGTCAACTAATAAATAATGGAAAATCCAATATTTTCTTTTTCTATTGCTCTCAAAGACAAGAAGATCAGATCCTGAATATTCTCCAATTCCAGAAAGGAACATTCCCTCTCGAGATATTTGGGTGTTCCTTTATCTCCTAGAAAGCTAAGGGATTGGCAATGGCTTGTTGATAGAGTTGAACAGAAATTGCAGAAATGGACAAATAAGTGGTTATCAACAGGAGGAAGGATGACTCTCATCAAATCAGTCCTTCAAGCTATGCCGATTTATGTTGCTTCAGTGGTGAACATCCCTGGTACAATCATTAAAAAAGATGGATTCTCTTTGTCAGAGGTTTCTATGGAGTGGGACTCAGGAAAAGAAAAAGTGGTCTTTGGTCAAATGGACATCTCTTTGTAAGCCCAAAAAGAAGGGGGATTAGGTTTTAGATCTTCCATTCATCAGAATATAGCCTTAGCAGCAAAACTATATTGGAGACTTATTGTTTATCCTGATGACCTTTGGGCTATAAATTTCTGTGGTAAATATGCGGAAAACAGCTGTCCTGAAAAGATTATTAGAACAGCTCTTCCGAATAAAGGTTCTCCAGCATTAATGTTTATCAAAAGAGGGGAAAATTTAATTAAAAAGCAGCTGTTCTGGATTGTTCATAATGGCCAATTAGCAAACTTTTGGACAGATTCTTGGGATGGAAAACCCCCAATTATTACACTCTTCCCTCAGCTTCAATCAATTATGGAGCATATGCAAGCCCAGGGATGGATCAAGATAGCAAAGTATATTCAACCAACTATTCGACCCTGGGGAGTTGATAATTGTTGGATTCCTATTACTGAATGGCCTATAAGGATTGCCCAAGAACAACAGATTTTATTGAACCAGATTTTGAGGGATTGAGCTCTTCTTTTTCCTCTCGGCTGATGAAATTGGGTGTGGATGCAGCTCTTCCGGGAAATATGAGGTTTCCTCAGATATACCTTTTTAATGAAAGCACAACCGCATCCAGATCAAACCTTGTTTAAGCATATTTGGCAGCCAGGGTTATGGCCCAAGGTAAGTTTCTTCCTTTGGCTTCTCACACATAAAAGGCTCCTAACTGGTGAAAGGCTTAAAAGAGAGGACTTAATGGCCCATTTAGATGTGAGCTTTGTACACAAGCTGAGGAAACTATAGATCATCTCTTCTTTCATTGCCCATGGGTATTGCCCTTATGGCAACATTTGGCTTTGGTGTTTAAGCTTCAATGGAACAGTTGTGAATCCCTTGGAAATATTACGGGCACATGGAAGGAAGCCATACCTAAAGGACAAAATATGCTTCCAACTATGTGGAGTGGCATTTCCCTTCTATTATGGAATACATGGAAGGAAAGAAACTATAGAATTTTCCGACAAATCAGCAGAGAAGCTATATATGTTTGGGAAAGAATTAAATCCAATTTCACAGAAAGCCTTAAACATAAGATCTCGCTTCCAGCTCAGTCAACTCCACAATGGGATCATATTTACAAACAACTTTCTTTGGACCCTAAGGAGGCTACTATGCCTCGCTTTCATGCAAAGATCACTACACAAAATATTGTTTTAGAAAGGGATCCAACTGATTATCATGGTATTCTCAATACTGATGGTGCTTCTAGGGGTAATCCTGGGAGAACAACCATGGGAGGAATTGGGCGTAATGGACAAGGAGAGGTATGTTTTATCTTTGCGGAAAATATGGGTATCTCTACAAATAATCTGGCAGAAATAAGAGCTATTCGTAGAGGAATGCAAGAAGCTATCAAAATAGGATGGCAAAAGATCAAGGTTCAATCTGATTCCAAAATCATGATGAATTTACTTAGCAAATCTAATAATGGATATCCTCCCAATTGGCGACTTGCAAAAGAAATTGATCAAATCCAAAAATTGCAGCATAACTTCCGCAAATTCTTTTCAGACATATTCCTCGACAACAGAATAAAGTTGCGGATGGATTAGCGAATTGGGCCTTGGACAACAATGATATCCTTTGCTATGGACCACCTCCTTTATGGTGGTCTAATAAGATTCAAGAAGATATTAGGACAATTCTTAATTTAGATTCTGCTTAATGAATAGGAATACTGATTGTATTGTTTATGAGGCTACTGATATGGCTAACAGCTTCCATGCTTGGCATGGGCGAATTTGTACATAATTTTTCTGTTTAATATAAGTTTGGAAGTTTTTGTTTCAAAAAAATAAAAATAAAAATTGAGCAAGTATTCAACCTTGACCCGCCATTCATCATTAAGAACAAATGATTTTACCTTTCGCAACACTCTATGCTTGCTCGCCTCCACATTGTCCAAACATTGTTGATCACCATACTACTTAAGGCCTCTTTTACCTTCACAAGTCATCTCAAAACGAGTGTGTGAGAGACAAATCTTGTCTCTGCAATCTTTAACAACTCCAACCTTGAGAATCTCCTGAATATGGCTTGTGACATATGATGGTTTGTGATAAACATCTAAATGTCATTTGCCTCTGTGTAAATTTGCTCAATCCACGAGCTTTTTCCAATCTTTTGCAACATCAAATTAAGGGAATATACAACACAAGGGGTCTAAAATATGTGCTCATATCTGCCCTCATAATCAATCTTGCTGCTCTAAAGTTTTTAGCATTGTCCGTGATGACTGGACAACATCTCGGGGCCGACGACTCAATAGCCTCTATCAAAATAAATAAAAAACATAAAAAATATTAAAAATGGAAGGCTAAATTAAATAAAAATACCGTAAACAACAAGGGTAGCAAGTAACAAACAATGGCCGCTTCAAATGTATATCCTCGCAATAAAATTCAAACAAACGTTGCCCCCGAACTTTGAATGATCAATAAAACATTGTCTTTCTCTAAACAATGGTTTCCTCTAAACAAACTTAAAACTCCTTCGCAAGCAATGGCTGCCCCCAATGTCATCCTCGCAATGGCTGCCTCCAAACAAATTCTCCTTCTAATGGTTGCTTCCTCGTCAATTCCTCTTTGGCTCTTTGCTCAGACACTTGCAAAACCAACAATGAATTGTTTGTGTTATTTGTTAATGGTTGAGACTAGAGTGTCTTTTAATAACTTTTAGAGGAGTTTAGGGTGTATTGTTTTATTCATTTATGAGTTAGGATTTGTTTTTTTGGTCATTGGCCAAGTCAAATTAAAGAAAATATTTTTAAGCCCCCACCGCCCAACCTTCGGGTACATCTCAGCAGCACGACCTAGGTACATCACAAATGTACTTAGGCGTACTGGGACCTATCTCGAACTGCATCCGAGACGGATCTCGTGCCGGTATGTATTTGGGGGTACATGGGGGACGAATCCAAGTATCCCGTTTTTGGATCCATTAAAACTACTTAATGCATTAGAAAGTGTAAAAAGCCGGTGTTACGTGGGGACGCATCCCCTAGATTTTGGTGACGTCTCGAATGTTTTGGGGACTTGGGGACTTGGAGGGGACATCCCCAATTTTTTTAAATCTTTCAAAAGATTTCTGATGTTTTTACTTTTAAAAAGATGTTATTTTTACCAAGAACATCAAAATATAATCTTGAAAGTACCTAAAGTACATTAAATACGTTTATATCTCCAAATGTCATTGAAAAAAGTTAAAATATTAAAATATTAATTTTTATGTATTATTTTAAAAGCCGTCCCCAAAATTTGGGAAATTTTTGCCATCCCAGAAACCCCGTCCTTCGTCCCCGTCCCCGTCCCCGAGACTTAGGTAACTATGAAAAAGCTAAGGGAAAACCCTCTGGATTTTGCAAGATTCACTTCTAGTCGAGTTCCCTTGGAACTCGTTAGAAGATGCACAAAGAAGAAAGAATACAGAAGGCAAAAATTGCGCTGTCACAAATGACACACAGCAAAGTGTATTTATTGTAAGAGGTAGTTACAATTGGTTGCACAGATTAACAACCGCATAATCTGTTTAATATGCTATATAAGCATCATATTTTAACACCCCCTCTTAATGACTAACCTAGAAACTATACCAAGTTTATCCCGAAACTTGACAAACAAGAAAGCACCAAGAGGTTTAGTCATTACATCAGCAGACTGCTCCTGAGAAGGACAGAAATGAAGAGAGATTTCACCTGAGTCAACCAATTGACGAATATAGTGATGATGAATCTCAATATGTTTAGTGCGGGCATGATAGATAGGATTTTTGACCATCTTCAACACACCTTGATTATCACAAAAAAGTGAAAGAGGTGTAGCAGTGACCTGTGAAAACTGAAAATCAACCAAAATCTGACGAAGCCATACCGCTTCGCAACCAGCACTAACAAGCAGCCTTGTATTCTGCTTCTGTGGAAGAGATAGCCACAGTGGGCTGAAGCTTACTCTGCCAAGAAATAACTCCTGAACCAAGAGAGAAGATATATCCAGTGGTAGATCTCCGAGTATCCACTGAACCTCCCCAATCAGAGTCTGTGTAGCCAATCAACGTGAAATCTGCAACTCTCTGATACAAGATGCCAAAGTCAAGAGTTCCTTTGACATACCTTAACACACGTTTTGCTGCTCCCCAGTGAATGAGTTTCGGTTTAGACAAAAACCGAGAAAGATAACTCACAACAAAACACAAATCCGGTCGTGTAGTGGTGAGATAGATCAAACTACCTACCAACTGTCTGTACAATGTTTCATCGACCGGTGGTGAATCATCATGAGCTGAAAGTTTCAGCCCGACCTCCATAGGTGTAGATGATGAATTACAATCATACATCTTAAATTTTTGCAAAAGATTCGTGGCATATTTAACTTGAGAAATGAAAATCAAGTGATCTTGTTGCCAGAATTCTACACCAAGACAATAATGAAGGAGGCCTAAATCAGTCATGTCAAAAGCAGTGCACAAATCTGATTTTACCTTATGAATCGCAGCATCTCCACTGCCTGTGATGGCAAGGTCATCAACATAAACAATAAGAATCACAATGTCATCATTTGTGCTTTTGACATAGAGATTCGGATCAGAATGACTTCGTTTGAAGCCCGAATCTCTGAGATGTGTATCGATCTTAATATACCAGGCTCGAGGAGCCTGCTTAAGCCCATACAAGGACTTAATCAACCTGCATACCAGATGCTCACGACCACATGCCTGAAAACCCTCAGGTTGAGTCATATACACTTCTTCCTCCAAATCGCCATTCAAGAATGCACTTTTCACATCCATCTGATATATTTTCCAACCAAATTGAGCGGCAAAGGCAAGAAGTAACCGAAAAGTGACCATCTTTGCAGTAGGAGCAAAAGTCTCCTCATAATCTATCCCCTCCTGTTGCGAAAAACCTTTTGCAACAAGTCGAGCCTTGTACTTATCCAAAGTACCATCTGCTTTACACTTGATTTTGTACACCCATTTACAACCAATAGGGTGTTTACCTGGAGGTAATGGCACCAACTTCCAGGTATCATTCTTAATCAAGGCATCATACTCGATTTGCATGGCAGTTTCCCATTCTGGTATGCCTCGTGCATCAGAGTATTTTTGTGGCTCGCGAATATGGAGAAGATCAGAAGCAAGAGCAAATTGAGCTTGCTCAGAGTAATCAATCCTCTTGCCAGGTCTGCGAGACCGGCCATCTAAGAGTGGAGACAAATCGTCTCGTGTCAGATCCTGAATAGTGGAATAATACCACTTGGGCCGTCGCTGAACTGAGGATTCGGAAGCTAGTGGGACTTCCGGAGGTGAAACCAACGCAAGTTGATTTCCAGGAGACGGAAAAGACTCAGTAGGAGAGAGCATAGACTGTACTGGAGTCTGTGGAGGAGTATGAGAATGACCAGACTCATCATCAGGCAAGGAAAGAGAACCAATCTCTGTGACCACCCCTTGCTGATCGCTGCCATGTTGCTGGTCTATTTGCTGATTACAGCCAAAGAAAGACTCTGTTTCTTTTACATCAACATCACGACTAATAATGATTTTATTAGTGGAAGTATCAATCAATCTATATGCTTTAGAATGATCACTATAACCAGCAAAGAAATATCTAGAAATTTTGGAATCTAGTTTACTCCTCTTACGATCAGGAACCAAAGTATAAGCAGCTGAACCAAAAATACGAAAAGCTGATACCTCTGGTTTGATTTTGGACCATGCCTCCGTTGGTGTGATCTCCTGCAAGGCTTTGCAAGGACTGCGATTGAGGATATAGACCGCTGTATTAACAACTTCTCCCCAGTATGTGTATGGCACTCCACGACTGTGCATCATACACCGGGCCATCTCCATGATGGTTCTATTCCGCCTCTCAACCACCCCATTCTGTTGGGGAGTATATGGTGCTGTCAACTGACGCTGAATCCCTTCTTTCTCACAAAAAACAACGAACTGTTTAGAAGTGAATTCACCCCCATTATCGGATCTTAAAGTCTTTATCCGCCGGCTGGTCTGGTTCTCCACCAATGCCTTGAACTTGACAAAAGAAGCAAAGCAATCAGACTTCTTTTTCAAGAGATAGATCCACATCCGCCGAGAGTGATCATCCACAAAATAACGTGCACCAAGGACTGTGGGAGTCTTCCACGATGGCTCACATAGATCTGCATGGACAAGATCTAAGAGCCCCTTTGCACGCCAAACACCTTCATGAGGAAAAGGTTTCCGCTTTTGTTTGCCTGCAAAACATCCAACACACATATCCTGCTTTTCCTGGATAGGAGGCAAACCAACAACCATGTTGTCTTTATGAAGACGGGCCAAATACGGAAGATTGAGATGCCCATATCTTTCATGCCACAAAACACTGGTATTTTCTACCACAACTAAGGCATGCAAGTTGACCGTGGCAGGATCAACGAGTCTGTACAAACCTCCATGCCCAATTCCCAGGGCAACCACCTTATTATGCTTGACATCAGACACAATACATTGTTTACCAGAAAAGTTTACAGAGATATGAGGATTATCAGTTAACTGACTGATGGATAACAGGTTCTTATTCATGTTAGGCACATATCTAACACTCTTCACAAGCAATTTAGTGTTATTATTTAACATGATACGAACATCCCCAATCCCTTCCACAGCATGTGATCTCCCATCCCCTAAAGTAACTGAATCAGAAGAACATGAATTAGCATGAAAAGTAACATACCAATCTCGTTGACACGTGAAGTGTCGTGATGCGCCGGAATAAAAAAACCAGCACCGTGTAGGGCTGCCACCATCCGAGCAAGATGCCATGAGGGCATACTCATCTTCTGACTCGTGTTGCTCAACTGTTGCCACATGTGCTTGCCCCTTCCGCTTCTTCAGGGCACTTAGTCGCTTCTGACAATCCTTCTTCACATGACCAAGTTTGTGACAATAGTAACACTTTACCGGAAATTTAGGAGAGGAAGGCGACGCATCAGCCTGTCGCTTCCACTTTCCTTTGGACTGTGCAGCAAATGCACTCTCAGATTGTCCAGAACTGGACTCTTGAACTTGTGTCTGTCTCCGTTCCTTCTGCAACAGGTAGGAACACACCTTGTCAAACGTAAGAGTTTGACTCTCGCCCATTAAATGAAGAGCCTCCACGAACGAGTCATACGAGAAGGGCAAACTGTTTAAAATGAGAGCCACCATATCATCATCATCAACCGGCTTGTTGATGGAAGCAAGCTGATCTCGGAGATCTTTCATCCGAAGTAGGTGCTCAGACAGCGATCCACCTTCTTGTAATTTTACGGAAAAAAGCATATTTTTGAGGTATAGAACCCGACTCTTCTCCGACGTCTGATATTTGTCCTTCAGACTGACCCACAATTTACTCACCTCAGTGGCATTCCGGACCTCAGGTATCAATTCATCCGATACCGACAATTTTAATAGTAGAAGAGCCTCCCGATGACGTTTGTCATAATCATCGAAATTCGCTGCAGGTCTACTCTCGACACCCGTGATTATTTTCTCAAAACCACGAAATTCTGCCAGTGTCAAGATCTTATGGCTCCACACATTAAAATTCGTGCCCGTTAATTTTTGTGTATCCGGCAAAATCAAATTTGCAATGTTTGACATTTTATTATTCCAAAGTAATTGAAAATAATAAAATAAAAGTTTGCCCCACACTTAATAAAGTATTCTTTTCCAGCCAAAAATATTAAATGAATGAATAATATGCGTGGCTGTAGGAAAATGCAAATACGTGGCAGGTAGGTAAAAAATTATAACATTTTATAAAATCTTTTGCTACCTTTGCTGTTCACGTTTGCTGCTCATGTTCTGTGCATAAACCCACGATTTTTTTTGCTTGTGACTGTGGTATTTCCTCCAGTGAACCACGAGCAACTCGTTTTTACTCTTCACGTGTCTTCACGAATCCCTGAGCAACTCCACGATTTTTGCGACTGTGGTATTTCCTCCAGCGAACCACAATTGTTGCGACCCACATTTTTTCAGGAGTCCCTTCACGTTTTCGTTTTCCTCTGAGGTTTTGCGACTGCCACGACTTTGCTGGTGGCTACACCTTCGAACCACGATGCCCTCGAACCGTTTTGCCAAACTCGTGCCTTGTTAGGGCTTCCTCGAGTTTGCTGTTCGTGCCTCTTGAAGGCTTCCTCGAACTGCAACCTTTGGGGCTCTGATACCAATGTTAGAAGATGCACAAAGAAGAAAGAATACAGAAGGCAAAAACTGCACTGTCTAAATGACACACAGGCAGAGTGTATTTATTGTAAGAGGTAGTTACAATTGGTTGCACAGTTAACAACCGTATAACTGTTTAATATGCTATATAAGCATTGTCATTTTAACAGAACCCACCCAACTGCTACGACTGACATGGCAAGGATGAAAGGATCAAATTTGGCTGAATTGGGAAACCAAAAATGTGCCCTACAATTGTCAATAATTGAATAAATTGCAGACTTATACTTGGAAGGCAAACTGGCCTCTCTTCACCTCAGCAGAAACCTACCCAGCTTGTTAGTCTTGCTCTCTATCTCTCTCTTTTCTCTACCAATGGTCAGCCATAAGAAAGTAACCTTAGCCTTGGGCCTTGTTTTTGAGATTTGCACATTTTATTTAACAACTATATAAATTTGTATAGGCTTGACCCAAAATCTATTCTTCAATGCTTTTTGTGCAAAATTCCTTCAGACATTTGCATAATTTTAAAGATTTTTTTAAAGTTTGTCATCACTTTCTTTGCCTATTGTGAAATTGACAAAGATATGGTTTTGATTTTGCAACCTCTTAACCTTTTTGGTACCCTTTTATTGGGATTTTGCAGCTCTTTGGCAATTTTATGTCTTTAAAAGCTACCCTTTCTAGACTTTTGCAGCTTGCTGAAACACTTATAGGGATTTGTTGCTCCCAGCCAAACCCCACTTTTTGGTTTAAATAGGGTTGGAAACTGTACTTCACTGATGTGAAATATTTGCCCAAAGGTTCACAGTTTTGAACTTGGGATTTTGATGCCTTAATGTAACACACTCAAATATTCTAACACATAAAACAACTAGAATAAAGTAACGCAAAGACACTAAAATCACTTGTTCAAATACATACAGTTTTCACCATATTAGTTGGGCATAAAAGAACTTTGCTCAACATAGATATAAAATAAGCTTCATTGAAATGTAATATAGTTGAACACTCATTCATATACTCCCATACCTTATTTCAAAATGATGTGCTTTCCCCACCCCTGTATTCATATCTCACTTGTTCCGATTACTCTGAAACCACGTTACTCATACCAAGGTTATGATGTCACAAGAATGAGATTGGATTTACGTTGGAACGCATTTTCTCATATCAAATGTTATGATGGTACCAGAATGCAATGTGGCTGAAATGGGCAACCCAAAGGGTGTCAGCCACAGTAAACTTTTATCTCCTGACAACCATCAGAGAGACTCACCACGCATTGCCTTATAATACCCCCTTCAACATCCTACAATAGGCCCTCTGGTTTTCTCGAGTGGGCTCTGAATGGTCTCCCACTGGAAAACCACCTCTACCTCAAAGCTTGGAATGCCCTTATTAGTTTACACAAACACATCTACCACCCGAGACTTTTGGAGAGAAAACATGCACAGGTAGAACAAAACTGCCACATGAATCTCAGAAAGATGCATGCCTTTATTGCAAGACTCTTTTCCTTTATTTTCTCGGGGTTCTAGACTTTTCTTCAAAATGGCAAAAAGGCACTAATCAAGAGAGTCTTGACTTTTATATGCAGGATACATGCAAGAGAACATATTTTTCATAGACAGCTGGTGCTCATAAGAGAGAAATGGTGGCATCCTCTTCCCCAACTTGTCATTTTGTTGTTTCCTTTCAATTCTCAATTGGGCCTTGGTTTTCGCTTTAAGTTATGATTATTTTATTTTTCAGTTTCCTGCATAATATCTCCATCAAGGTTTTGAATTGATAACATAATGTTAACAACAGTTATTTTTAAACCATTGTTCTTCATAGATCTCAATTTTCAAATACCAGAGGAAAAATTAATCTCTTTTCTACCAATTATACTGTCATACTATGTCAAAATAAATGTAAATATACGAGGATGCATATTTTTAATTTTTCTGGATATAAGTACAACCATGCTATAATATGTATTGTGATATTTCAGAAAATGGAAACACACTTGCATTTGTGTTTTCTTGAGTGTATTTCAACTTTCTTCGTTGCTTTTCGTAGCCAATTAATTGACAATGGTTTGGAAAAACACTTATTTTCATTCTGCTCAATATAAGTGCTTGTTTGAAAAGTTTCATTGAAAGGTGCAATTGTTTCTTCAAAAGTGGAATCTTTAGATGTTCCAAGTTTTGTGATGTTTTTAGGGTATCTTCTATTTTTTTTTGATGAAAAAGGATCTTATATTATATTAAATGCAACATGATACAAGATGATTTTTCAACAAAAAGCGGGCAGTATGAGAGCACGCCCCAAAAATAACAACAAACTAGGCCGAGCCTAGGAGAACAACGAAACACTAGGCGAAGCCTAGGCAACCATCAAAAAGGAAAAGAGCCGAGATCAAGCCGCCGCCGCAAACATTCCAGCTAAGGGAGGGTCGTGATCATCGAGCTAGCCGCTACCAGGGAGATCCTTGCCTGTATCAGGAATATCCCAACCTGAGCCAGATGGGGCCTCCTCTTTAACTTCAGTTGCCACCCTTGTGCAGGAGATGGCAAGTGGAACCCGGGAATTTATTAGAAGGTAAAGGGCGGCGGTGGCATTCCACCGTCTGCGTGAAAGGCCCAATAGTAATCGATGAGTCCCAACCGTGCTAACGAGGCGAAGGGGAGTCCCGGCCCTGGCGGTGAGCAGCGAAGAGACACTCCTATACGACGTGGTGCGCAGGAGTAGTGCGCGCAATCGAAAGAGCGCCGAGAGTGGCTTCGGCGTCCTCTGTGGGGACAACCGCCATGGGACGGAGATTGCACGGGAGGCGACAACGGTTCATGGGCAACATTACAAGGGGCATCCCCCGAGTGGCAACAGAGTCGGGTGCTCCACTTCTAGGGACACTTTGTTGGCCTGCACTTGGATTTGTAGAAGCACATTGGAGAGAACCATCGATTTGTTATAAATCAAGAATTGTTGATCAACTTCAGAATTAGTAAAGATAAAAACATTCCTTTCTTTCCATAACCAGAATAAAATTTCCCCTCCAAAAACATGCCAAATTTGGGAGAACATTTCGGGAGCAATGCGCGCGGCTGAAAGAGTGCCGAGAGTGGCTTCGGCGTCCTCTATGGGGACAATCGCCATGGGGCGGAGATTGCCCGGGAGGGCGGCGGTTCATGGGCAACATTACAAGGGCATCCCCAGGTGATGCAACAGAGTCTGCAGTGCTCCACTTCTAGGGCCACTTTGTTGGCCTGCACTTGATCTGCAGAAGCACATTGGAGAGAACCATCGATTTGTTATAAATCAAGAATTGCTGATCAACTTCAGAATTAGCAAAGATAAAAACATTCCTTTCTTTCCATAACCAGAATAAAATTTCCCCTCTGAAAACATGCCAAATTTGGGAGAACATTTTGGGAATCTGGGATTATCTCCTAGGAGAACATGGTGCCAAGTGAAGCACTCTCTCTGCTCTAAGAGGTTTGAAAAAGGAGTGAATCCAATTCCAAGCCCGCTGAGCCTTGGGGCAGAACCAAAATAAGTGCATTAACGTTTCCAAATGGCCACAAAGGGGCATTTGGGGGCTGAATGCCAATTTGAACCAGGCGGGAGCCTACAGGGAGACCTTGATGCAAAATGCACCAAAGAAAATGTGCGATTTTAGGCTCCACACATGCAGACCAAACAATGTCAAATCTCCTTCCCCAACAGGAGGAGGAAGAATGTAAACCCCACCGAGCGTTGAGTTTCTCCACCATAGGTAAGTGTGGGGATAGCCAATGATAACCTTTACTGGCAGAATAATTCCGAATGGAGTATCCATGAACCACTTCCAATCCGTCCACCAAGGTCGGGAAGAGAACACAGACATTTTGTGCAGCATATGATTTGAGATAGAATTAATGATAGCAGTAATGCTAGCACAATCCTGATTGGTGAGCCAAAAACGGGCTTTGATTTCAATCCAGGAATACCAGGATTGAGTGTTCTTGTTGAACAAATCTTGAATGGTCCAAATTCCACGCTTGAAGAGTTTGAGCGCAGGAATTCCAGGTACTTCTGCTAGACACCAATCCTGATCTGAATGATAGGCGACCACCATATGGAGTGTTGGTTAATGGAGAGGCCATTGCGGAAGCCATTGCCTTTCCATAGAAGCCATGGTTTGATACTTTCCCATGCTTTCCAAATACTTTTAAGAACAAAGGTGCCAACCACTTTGATGGAACGGGCACAATGAGGAGGTTGGCAAACCCCAGACCTTTCTAAGCGAGATGACCGTAAGGAGAACCTTCTTCAATGCCATGACGCGAAGCACTTTCCATGCTTCCTGACCATCAATGCATCGGATAATCCATTTAGCACAGAGTGCTTGCCCTTGTCGCAGTATGTCAATAAGGCCCATGCCCCCAAAGTCCCTAGGAGGCAACAGGTTTCCCAGGCAACTCTGTGGAATCCACGACCGGAAGAGGAATTAGACCAGAGAAAATCCTTAAGAAGTTTCTCCAATTTCTGAATGGAAGCTTTGGAAGGCACCCAACATGAGGAGTAATAAACATGGGTGGCCGCAAGAACTTTGGAGCAAATATGGAATTTCCTGCTAAAGACAAGGGTTTGGTGATCCAATATTCAAGTTTTTTTGGCCACTCTTTGCACCACATACTGCCAAAGCTCTGTAGGTGATGCCTGGAAGGCAAAGGGAATGCCAAGAAGTTTGAACATTTCACCATGTGTGCGAGCATTTTCCAATCAAAAGAGGCCAACCAAACGGGCACGGGGAGAAAGGTTTGCTGTAACACATGTGGTTTTCCTCCACCGAATGGGGAACCAGAGGCTAAGCAAAAATATCCAAGCGGTGGGTGCATTCGAGCATTGACTTCTTCCTCAATGAGAGTAAGAAACGAATCATCCGCAAAATGCCCATTAAGGAGTTGAGAGTTATCCGCATATGGCAATGCAATTCCTCTAACAAGCCCTTGGGATTTGGCTTGAGCCAATAGATATCCAAAGCCTTCAAAGCAACAAGAACATAGAGCGCAAGGGCTAGCGGGCATCCTTGCTAGATAGAGTGAAATAAGCCAAACGACTCATAACTATGCCCATTAATGGTGATTTGAGTAGAGGCATTGATGAAAAGCATTCAAACAGATTGAATGAAATTGGGCTCAAACCGAGAGCTTGAAGCATGGCAAGAATAAACGGCCATTCAATATGATCATAAGCCTTCTCAAAGTCAATTTTGATGAACATGGTAGCTTGGTTGGATTGGCGGGCCCATTCCATGCCTTCCCAAACCGCAATGATATTATCAAGAATGAAATGCCCCTGGATGAATCTAGTTTGTTCGGGTTGGATAATAATAGGAAGAATATGGCGCAACCGAATAGCTAGGGCTTTAGCAATGATCTTATAAGAAACATTGAGCAAGGTAATGGGCCGCTAACTGGTAATTTGTTCAGGATCCCCTGGTTTGGGAATGAAATTGATATTGCCCTTGTTGACCCATGCGCCAAACGTCTGATTCTGGAAACCTTCCAAGTAGACCTGATGAAGATTCGGACCAACAGTGTCCCATAACACTTTATAAAATTCGCATGGAAAACTGTCACAACCCGATGCTTTATCATTAGCCATTTATTGACTGCTTCATGCAAGTTGTCCATGGTGAGCATGCGGTCGTCGCAGAGGATGAGAGCTTGCATGGATGAGATGAGCACAGACAGCGAGGCATTGATCTAGAGTTGCTTGTCGCTCATCTGAGGGTCCTTGGGCTTGAAACACCTGTTTATAATGCTTGACAAAAGCCCGAAGAATAAGATGCATATCCGCAATCCGAATTGCGCATCACCGATGGTGCGAATTTGTCGGGAGGAATTCTTGGGTTTGAGGAGAGAAAGAATTCTTTGGAAACCCGATCCCCTACCTTAAGCCAATGCATGCGAGCGTGAATTTGAGCTCCTCTAGTGTTGTAATTTTCTGTAATTTGAATCTTTTGATGAAGCTCTGCAACTTGAAGTTGTAGCGTTTCGGAGAAATGATTTTCTTGGAGCGCCACCATCGCTCGATTAAGAGTGGAGGTGGTAGCGGAGTATGAGTGGCGGTGAATTTTAGTTAACTGCCGGCCATAGATTCTGAGGAATCTAGTGGTCCGAGTTAGAGCATCCTCCCACCATTTAATCCAACTGGCATGCATAGGTGGATGAAAGCGTTGAAGATGACTTGGCCGAGGGGACAGGTTCCAAACACGCTTGATATGATTGAGAGTGGGCCCATGTTCCATTAAGGCGATATTGAGAAAAAACTGTCCTTTATGACAAAAGGGGCGATCTTGCCAAGTGATACGAGAATCGATTGGGGAGTGGTCCGAAAGGACAACATCAGGCATGACCTCCACGGGTAAGGAATAAATGTTGTCAAACTCAAAAAAATCTTGAGTTGACAACATAGCTCTGTCGAGCCATTTGAGGACCCGATCCGATCCACTTCAAGATTGGACCAAGTGAACCATGCTTCGGATGTGGGAGAGCGAGAAGCATTAGGGTCATAAAACCCAAATTTATTGCGCATGAAAAACCACGCTTCCCTCTCGCCAGTTGTCCATGAATTGGTAGGAGCCCGCACTTATCGGATGGCAACTCCACCATATTGAAATCTCCACTTATTACCCAATAAGCATCGGGAATTGAGCAAGCTATCCATCTCCACAAATCGGCCCTTTCGGCCGCATCATTGGAGGCATAAATGTTAATGAGGCCAAAAGGGCGGCCGTCAATATTAAATAGGACCCATATGGCACGGTTGGTAGGGTCGACGCCATGATCCATCAAAAGGGGCTGCCATTTAGGGGCAAAAAGAGAAATTAATCCCCCACGCCCTCCGTCATGATTACTGCAGAAAGCCAGGTTGTCAGGCCAGATGGATTTACAAGCCATCTGTAACTGAAAACCTATAATTTTCACTTCCTACAAAAACAAAGCATCTAAGTTGGCAAATTTTTGCCGAGCATCATGAACAATATACTTTCGATTGGAGTCTGTGAGACCCCTTACATTCAAGAGATGCAATTCATGGGAAATGGTGGTCAAGGGTCATATCCTCCGTATCCAGGCCTTCTAAGGTGCCAAACTGGTTTTGTAGGAATTGAACATTGTTGTGTTGCAAAAAGTCTGCAACTCAATTTTTTGCTGCCGCCGCACTCAATGTTATACGCTTCGTGGAGTCTACGCTACATGTTGGGCTATGATCCTAGGGGATGCGAGAAGGGCTTTGGGCCCTTTTGGGATGGCCCTATGAATCGTTGGTCGGAAAATAGCGCATTGCGCGGAGAAATGGTAGCATTATTGACAGAGTTAGACTGGTCTGTAAGAACCGAGGCTGCCTTGGGCATGTTGGAGAATTTTGGTAATTGGATATGCGAGTTGGCAACAACAGTTGGTTCTTTGAATCGTGGGTTGCGGGGCTGTTCCTTAACAGGTGGTTCACGAGCACCACTGGAACCGGGGGCCAAAGCTAGTGCTTGTTTATTCTTGTTTTTCGTCCTCTACAACCGTTTGCCACCCCTTTTCTTGTTGGGGTTTGGCCACATCGGGGTCCACCTTGGCTGCAGGATGATTGCAAGGCACATAAAGAGGACAGTCCTTGATCTTGTGATCAGAGGCCTGCAATGGAAGCAAGTGTTAGGCAAATTGATATACAGAACACGCTGGGAGTATTGTTTGTCGCCCATTTGAATCTCCACGAACTCTTTCAGTTCTTGGGAGAGGTCCACTTCAACACAGACACTTCTCTGTGAACGTGTGTTATAGAAACATTGTTGTTCGTGAGTGACCACCCTTCGATGGAAGAAGTGATTTGATGTAGGAAGTGAACACATGGCAAGGGAAGGCCAGGGAATTCCACCCAGACTGGCACTTTGAGGGCAGCATAGTCAGAAACCACAAAGTCTTTGTGCCATGGCGAGAGAACCAGTAAGGAATTACGCACATACCAAGTGGCCGAATGGGTCAGAATGGTGGAGGCATTAGCCGAGTCGAGAGAACAAGAAAAGGAAAATCCTTTGGTCATGTTCTAGATAGATTTGAGTCGGATGCCATGAGAGGCCCAGGACGAATGAACCCAGGATTTAAGCATGCTTTCAGAGGGGATACGACCCACAAAATACCCAATAAGACAGAATTGCTCTAACCATTGACATGCAAAGTGTTAAACTCGGGAATAGGTAAAACAACATCAGGAGGAGATTCATTACCTCGTGAAACCTTCGGGACGAACTTCCATGGACGTTTCGGTGGCGGTGCCATTGTTCAAAGCTCCACTATCTCCAACCACGGTTTCAACAACCGGGCTTGAAGTGGGAGAGCTCATTATATAGAGGCGCCAGAGGGCGAGAAACCCTAAAAAGATCGATGAAATAAATATCCCGCAAAGCCCGAAGTGGCTGCGGAATGACAAGCATGCAAGGAGGAAACCCTAGCAGAGCGTTTTGTCCCTTGGGCTTACAATCGTATCTTCTATTTTGAAATTTATTCTGCTTTTATTTCTTGGTGTACTGCAGCCTTAATTAGATTGTCTGTGGTTTTATTTTTGAGTGAAAGTTCACGCGTGTTGTATTGGGAGAGTCTCTTGGAATCAACTGCGTTGGTAAGAGTAGGTCCTTCATTTTGGGTCTCTTAGCATGTCCAATGTTTGAGGCTATGCAATGCCACTACAAAACTGTAGCAGACTTGTTCAGGCTGTTTTACCTTTTTGATTTTGAATAAAGATTTAGGTATCAAAATACATATTGCTTGCTTTAAACTTGAATCTATAAGAAACTTCTTTTGAAATGAAGGTTTGGTCAAGGATGTCTGTAGTTTCTATCTAATTTTTTCTTGCCGGTCATTCCTTGAAATTGGTTTATGTAATTTAAATTGAACCCGGTATCTTAATGGATCCAGAAATTATGGCCTAATTTTTCTGTATTTGGTTGGGATTGAAGTTCTGCAACCTGCCTTGTTATCAGGTTCGAGACTTCCTATTCATAACTTATGCAGTGAGAATCACAAGATATTTATATGATTAAATACTGGTAGGAAGTGATTTTTTATGTAATAATGCTTATTTGTATGTTTACAGACTGAAGGGAAACCAACTGAGGAAGGACCAAAGGTATTCAATTGTTATTCTGTTCCTGGAAAAGTGTCGTATCTATTAATATTGCTTCTTTGTCTTAAAAATTTGGATTACTTAGTATCTTATGAGTACATGCACTGTGATCACAGGGATCGAGCAGCAACATTTATTTCATGAAGCAAACTGTCGGGAATGCATGTGGCACTGTTGGCCTCCTCCATGCAGTGGCCAACATTAGATCAGAAGTTCAGATGGGTAAGTTCTTTTAATTCTTCAATTATCATGCTCTGATTTTTATTCATAATATCATTTATTGGCCGTGTAAGTCATAATTTGGCATATTGACTGATATCAGATAATGATTTGTGTTGTCCACCATGCTTATTCTTATTAACTTCACACTGGAAGTACTAGGCTCAATTGCTATCTATATCTTCTCATTCAAATTCTTAGTAAGCTCACACTGGAAGTACTAGGCTCAATTACTATCAATATCTTCTCATTCAAAAAGATACATCTGAGAACAAATTAGTTTGGAGAAGGAAAAGCTACTTGTTTTATCTTTTTTTTTTATTGCTCAACAAAAAGATCACTAAAGACATTAACAGTATGAAGATGGAGAGTTTGGTTGTGTGAAGAACCTGAATTCTAAGAAGCAACATGAAATTGTCTGTGCGGGCTTGCTATTTATTGGAATGTCATATTATATCATATATAGTATAGTTTTTGGGGTTATGTTGTCGTTAGACATACGGATGTCAGAGGTTAAGGTTAGTGGTTGACATGCAATATCCAGTCAATCATAGACCTGGTTAATGGTGGCTGTTAGTTGTTAAATGGATAAATCACCTCAACCAGCTTCAACATATGTAAGAAAAAGGTTGTGTTAGGATGATTCATGCGGTTACATTTAAGTCTATGGCAGATTCATGTCCATAATTTCATATTAGCATGACTCATGAGAGCCCTTCACCATGTCATCTCTGCAATTCTAGTTCGATCTGTGTTCTTACATTCTATTCATGTGTGAGTGTGTCTCACTCTTGATTAAAGAACATTCTATTCATGTGTGTGTGACTCACTGTTGATTAACATTGCATCCTTGGACATTGAGTTTTCAACAAATGATTTTGAATGTAATTGTTAATATTGAGGAAATCATAGATTGGATTCATTAACTCAACTCTCACGACATTGGATTCAATGAAAACTTATTATCTAATTATATATCATTGCTGTCAGTTAGCAAAAGTTACAAAAATCAAAATCAGTGAAAATATGATTGGCTTACGGAGTGACATTTCATTCCTTGGTGCCATTACAACTAGCAAACATTTAAAGATGGCACCCAATCATAATCATCATCATATGATGCAGGGTCTTTACTACAGTCACGGTAAGGCAACAAATTACATGGTTGACTCCTCGTATCATTTTTTCTATAGCTTTCTCATTCACAAGCAAATGTTTGTAGACCGCTCTCACATTAAATCATTGAAATGGAATTTCTTTTTGGACTAAACATTTTTTTAAACTCTTTATGCTCTTAAAATTGGCTTGTTTGTTGCTAGCTTAAATTACCATGAGAGTTCAAAGCTTTTGGTTGAATTCTTTGTCCATCCATTTGTTTTGACACGAAGGGGCAACTATTTTGTGCCATTGTGTTTCTCTTTGTTATGGCACCTAAGGAGAGGATTTGAGATATTTATGTATTCGATAGCTTTTTGACATATTAATTAGGAAATTGGATTTCAAGATTATTATTTGAGATTCTTATTTTTCCTCAAGCCCTTTTGCGTGTCTTGGTATTAATTTTTAAACACTTGATATGTGAATGAAAAACTAATATGCTAACTTTTTGGAAACGGGACATGTAAAAACTTGTAATATGCCCTAAAGTAGGGTCTGGCAATCTAATCCAAAATGTATAACAGAAGGAAGCAACAATTCTTGATATTAATCATTGATGGTGTTTTAGTGACTATTAAGGTTCTTTTAAAAGATAGACCCCTTGTTATTACCTAGAAATGATTTTGTTGATTTCTCAATTTTCCCCTGTCCAGGACTGTCGTTTGTACAGATAGTTGGTCCTCCTCTTGTAGGTAGGATTAGAATCTGTTCTATGTGTGCTGGATTATGTTATTTGGTTTGCCATTGTAATGGCATGCTTGCTTTGTGCTTAATGCAGTATCAAGATATGCTTGAGTTTGTTGGTTTTTGTCCCATGAAGTTCTTGGCCATTTGCCCTTGGTGCAAGTTCTTTAAGTTACTTTAATTTTATCTGAGTTTATGGTTTCCCCATTGTCATTTATTGCACAGTTATCTAAGTCTTGAGGAAGGGGTTTTGGGTGGCAAAAAAATCTGTTGGCCATGTGATGTAGTCACTATCAGGGGGTCCCAGTAAAGGGATTCCTTAGACCACACAGCCCACAATTTCAGAGTTAGACTCAATTAAACAAGATCTCAAGCACCACATAACAAGAAGTAATAAAACTTCTTTTATTGACTAGCGCTTGCACCAAAAGGAGCTGCAATGTTATGCCAATAGTAAAAATATGAGGGTTTGTAGAGTCGGTGAAGCAATTTCAAGATGCACTAGAGAGGTATATTTGACTGAGGTAGAAAGGCATGTAAGGTTTTCAAGTTTGTCGAAGCAATTCCAAGATGCACTGAAGAGGCACATTCGACTTGGTTAGCAAGACAACAAACATATATATCCCACAACCAATCGACCATTATGTTAGTGAGTGGCTCACCTTTATTGCAGTGCTGCCCCTATTGCCATAAGGATTGTAATATATTACCACGGGAAAGAACAACCAACATAGGCGGGATTGATTTGTTGACTGAATGCAGATTGTTAGAGTCATGGAAGCAATTCCAAGATGCATTGAGCCCACAACATCAACCATGCCCACCGCTTCTACCCCCAACAACATCGGTGGCATCACCCAAATTGAAGATGGAGTAGCATGGGCTACATTTGATTGAGCTCTTGTTCGTGTGCACCAACTATATGTCCATGAAGAACATGAACAATAACAATATTTATTAACATCATTGTCAATGTTATTATTTAATTGTGAACATTGGTTTTGTTTAATTTATTTATAGACTAACGTACAAAATAAAAATCAAAGCATTTGACTTTAAATAAGTTCAAAAGATGAAAATATTGGATTACAAAAGTGAAGCAACTCAAATGAAGAGAAAAAACATGCAACCTAAAATGATTAAATGTCCTCTAAACAACGTCCGAGAATATATTAATGTCCCATCATCGATTTCACTTTATTAGAATTTTAATATGCTAACTTTTAATATACCTATAGGATGTAACCACATACTCTACATGTTCCTTACGCTTCTAGATGTATATATCATTTGTTAATCCACCTTTAAAATAATGCTAAGGGGCATGATATATATTCTCTAATTAAAATGTTCATTACATGAGCACATTAGCCGTTACAGGAAATATGGGGCATATATGCAAGCATGACACTTCTTTATATATGTTTATACGAAACTATTTATATTAAATTCTTCCACAGATGGGGAACATACTATTGGGCCCAGAAAGGGACAAGAAAGGTGAGTATGCATACATACTATTTGGACAGAGAAATGAGAGTATACTAGGGGGATACATTGAAGTTTGAAAGTAAATATATCTTTTATTGAATTACCTTTTGCAAAAATGGTAGGTGGATTTTAAAGAAACCGCAAGACCATGTAGATTTTTGTTTTTGGGAGGGCTCAATTCCCCATAATATAGCCTATTGGCTAATTAAAAAGGAAAGATTATAAACTTTGGCACAAATGGCGATTCACACCCATTATAGTCTTAGATAAAGATTCTGCGGAAATTCACTGAGATTTTCTGTCCTACGACCTATTCTAGCTACGCTCTCAAACTCTACTAAGCTTCTACAGAACCAAGCTTGACTTCCTTTGACAATGGAGCTCTACAACACTACTTGCTGGCTTAATTCAGCTACTTGATAGATGTCAAATAGATAGCTCTGTCATTGTGTCATGCTCCTTACTATTCCTTTCTATATATAGAAACTGGCTAAAATTAGGGGAGAGTTAAAAAGAGGCCTCAATATGCCTCAGATCACCATTGATCCCATGAGCCAGTTTGCAGGTAGTGTTTCATGAAATCATCTTCATTAGATGAAGTTTTTTCATGTTGCTTGATTTGTCCTTGGGCGAAGGAAACAAATCAAAGTCCGCGTGTGTTCCTCCTAACTGTATAGATGTTGACAGGAGTTTTTGCAAGACGCAAGTTTTCAACATGGTGGCACAGCACAAGACACGGTATTGAGGCCAACTATAGCCGTATCTGATTTAGGAGTTCAAAAATTAACGGAAAAAAACCCTTCAAAAGGTTAAAAAGATGCTAAAAATTTGCAAGTGACCTTCTATAATGCATTTTAGCAGCAACAATTGAGGACATGGAGGTGAGAGTGTTGATTCGCTCTTTTATTTCAAACTTTCACATTGGCTCTGCTCAACCTGCAATTCTTTTGATTTGTTTCTTTTGGCCTACTTTGCTTCTTTTCTTTTATTTTGTCTATTTTCCATTGACCTCCACTACCTGCAGTTTTTTTAATCCATCCTACCTTTCTTGTGGGCAGGACAAGTGTAATTTGTATGTAATTCTAATATAACGTATGAATTTGTTTATAATTTAAAATTGATAATTATTATTGGTACATATTTTTAATTTATAATCTACATTATTATAATATTTTAAATTATATGTGTGTGTGTGTGTGTGTGTTGTATCCAATTGTATTTATATCAGGGGCCTTAAAAATAGCCATATCTTTATCTGATACCTTGTCCGTGTCTGCGTCCGTATCCATGCAACTCTGGTGTCAGTAAAATTTAGTTTTTGAAAAATTAAAAAATTAAAAAATTTGAGGATCCTCTTTCCCCATCCACAAAATGACTAGAGTGTCAGCAAAATCTAGGGGACGCATTCCCTTAAGTTATAACATTGATTTATTGGGATAAATGCAAGGGTTTCCTGGTTCTTCTACTTCTGTATTATAGTCGCTTCTATTTAAAAACAAAAACCGTGCGAGGCTTGCTTTTTCCATCTGTTATGTAATTTTGCTTAAATTATTGCCCTGGAGTTCCTTGTTTTGTTAAGCAACTCTATTTATAATGTTTTCTTTGTACTGTGTCATTTTCCACGTGAGGTGAGACGTATGCTGGGTTTAATTGGATAAAACTTTGCTTCTCTCATTTGCTTGTGCAGCTACTGGATCCTATTTTGATAGGTTCTTTACATCCACTGCAAATATGAATGCAGAACAGGTGATATTTCAGATATCTTAATGAAGCTTTGATTTGCACCTGTCCTTGTAATGAACATTAATTTTTAATTTTTCAGAGGGCCGAGTTCCTTGAGAAGGATACAGAATTGGAGGATGCACATTCTGTTGCAGCCACTGCGGGCGATACTGCTGTAAGCCATAAGCATCCAATGTCTTATCTACTTAGATTTCTAGAGTTTTGTTGCTTGTTCTCAACAATAATAAGAAGATATTATATTTCTATGTTGATCTTGAAACATTCTTGTCACTTGCGGTTGTCTGTCTTTGCCTGCCATAAAAATTCCCAAATATTTTTGTTCTTACTTTAATCTTACATTCTTTAGTGATCTTGACGTTATGACTTTCCTTCGCTGTTAAATGAGTGTAAATTTATGGAGGACTAAATATAAGTAGAGAACTTACTGAAGTATTATAGGTTTCAAATCAATTTCTTTCTACTTTCCTGCACGTGTCCTAGTTCATTCATCTCCCAACACAATCCTTGGAAATTCCAGATAATTTTGTCTCCTTGTTAGTCAGTTCTTGACAACTGTAACTGTATCTTTATTTCTTATTATCTAAATCTCTGTTTTCCATTACGGCATGAATGGTGACCAACCAATGGAGCTCATTTCTTGCATGTCGACTTCTTGAACACGCTCTTGTAAATTTCCACAATTTATAAATTTATCCTCTTCAAGTGAGATTATATTAAATATTTCAATTGAAGAAAAATGGCTCTCAAGATGCAGCGCAGAGTCTCGATGTTATCTTGTTTTCCATTGTATGCTTTTCATGTACTTTATAAAAGGGTAATTTTTTTGACATAGATGGATTATTAAAAACCATATTTTATAATTTCTATTTCCACTATGCAGGCTCCGGATCTGAGTGTCAGTGTGGATCTGCATTTTGTTTGCTTCACATGTGTTGATGGTAAGCATTTCTTGCAGTAATACTTTATTTTTAGTTTCTCTGCATCTGTATCATTGGTGTCTTTATGAGATTGGTCCAATCCAAAATGTGAATATTGTTTTATTAAACTCAAATCCAACTCTGCAGAAATGCCTGCCCATCTAAGTGTACAGACAGAGATGTCTATTAATAACTTCTCGAACATTAATTCTACCTTTACCATGCACCAGTACTGGGGTATGCGAGTTCGTGAAGTAGGTTGCCACTGTTTGATGAGAAAATCTTGAGCATAAATTATTTGTGGAATGGACTTCCATAGATGGTGCAAGCATAGTATCTTTTGGAATGACAAGCGTCAGCTCTATGTAGTGTTCTTGGTTGGAGGGCATAAGCGTCGGCTCTATGTAGTGCTCTTGGTTGGAGGGCATGATATTTTTTTTTTTGTCATGCGCGGCAGAAACAAGCCTCTGACCTTAGCTTTCTAGTTTTCTGGGCCAATCAGATATTAATTAGATTGATTAGATTGTAATTGGGTTAATCTCACATTGGTAATCATTGTAAGACAAGGCTGATTTATTAGGTACTACACACTAAAGGCTTTTGGAATGGGGAAAGAGGCGAGAGGGTGAGAAGCCTAACAAATGCTTACGGTATTTGTGTGCTAAAGTGGGTCCCCTTAATATTACTAAAAATACATGAGGAAACATGTCATTAGAATGTAGAATAATGGGTACTACTACTCATAAAGGTCATTTGATTAATGACATAAAACACACGAGTTAAAATCCCACAAAATGAGAACTATAATAAATCTGATTAGATATATTTTTGAAGGATTTCCTAAATGTTCAACCATTTGAAATAAGAACTATCCTAAAGTAATTATAGCAAACTATCTTCATCCCCAAGTAACTTCTAGTTTATTTTGAGGCCAGAGGGTGAAAATCCCAACAAATGTTTGTAGTGTTTGTGTGTTAAAGTGGGTCCCATTATTACCAAAAATACATGAGGAAAAACGTTATTAGAATAATGAGTACTACTCATTGAGTTTATTTGGTTAATGACTAAAATCAGACTGAAGAAAAATCCCACAAAAATGAAAACTAACATAAATTTAATTGAATATTTTTTAAAAGGATTTTCCTAAATGTTCAACCTTTGAAATGAGAACTATCATACAGTAATTATAGCAAACTATCTTCACCCTCTAGCAACTTTTAGTGTGTAGCAACTTCTAGTGTGTTTTGAAGGTTATAGAATGCATTCTAGGGAGATTTTCACCGTTGAATGTATCCTTCAATGTGTTCCCTAAATAAGCATGAAATTATCATTATAAATTACAGCAGCACAAAATATAAAATATAGTAAGACTGCAGGTTTCTAGTGATGAACTGCATATAGGAGGAGGAGGTATTGTGGTTCTAGTTTTTTTAATTTTTTATTGGTAAACGCTTTTGACTGGAGTGATGAACCGGGGCTGAATGGGGTCCCACCCTTATAGGAAAGCATAGAAAAGATAACCTAAGAGAAAACTGCCAGAGAAGCCACGACCGAAAGGGTCAGCTAATGACAAAGGGCTAAGCCATACAAAACAGTGGCTGGATACACGATTTGCCACATTACATACCAAAAAAGTAAAAATAGTGATAATTAGAAGGATTCATTCATCGGGAACTTTAATGAAATCCGCTGAAGTAGCACCCTGGTCTGCCATGCCTTTTTGCCCCCAATTTGCCAGAAGCACAGAGCTGAGCAACCCTAGAGAGGAAGGTGATTGAAGACGAAGCCTGCGAACGAAGACCTTGGAACCAGTTAGGTGGAGGACCAATCGGCTCGGCCAGAGCCATCACATTGATAGAAGGCACATGAGCAGGGCCAATATCTTTGGTTCGGTAGATGGAATACACCCAGACAGTGAACTGAAGCAACTGGTTGAAACGCCATTCCATTTCGAGCAAGTATCCACTGTCAACCCACCGAGAAGAGCTAGGACCGGGGGGTGGGGAGAAAATGGAAGCAATGCAAACCCTTTCCAAAGCCTCCTCGAGGCCAAAGCAACAACGTTGGTGGATCAAGTGTTTGGCAATGGAGAGAACAGAAGACTATTTAGGCTTAAAAATCAGCAGATGGGAAATGATCATGCTGGCTATCTCTGAATTTACCCTAGCACGACCAGAAGACTAAAGGTAGGCAGGGGTAAGAATTTTTCAATGGCCTTGAGAACTGCAGGAGAACCCACCTTGAAGATTTTATTGAGACGGCCATGCGAAACAGAATCAAAGAAGGCTACTTCGCGCTTCTCACCTTGAAGATGGAGGATAGGAAATACTGGGAGGGCCATAGAAAACAGAAAGCAAACAACAGGAGAGAAGGAATGTCGAAGGACCCCGACTGACCACAATAAATAGACGCCTGCCACGCCAAGATAGGAATGCCACATGCACTAGGAATCACCTAGGCAATCATGAGATAGCATGACCTCCAAAAATCCCATTTGGCTCCTGAAGTGGAAAGAAGTGAGTCGGTGGCTTGAAAAGTTCCATGATTGGCGAGAGCATCAGCCACACTGTTAATTTCCCTGAACACATGTTGAATGTGCCAACTCTCAACTTTAGAGAGCCAGTGAAGAATTTGCATAATGAAAATATTAAGCTTCCAAGAGTTAGCTTTTCCTTTCTTAATGGCCTGAATAACAATTTGGGAGTCTCCTTCCACAAAAATTCTGGAAAAACCCTGTTGAAAAGTCATCTTGAGGCCACTGAGAAGAGCTTTTGCTTTGGCAATGTTGCAAGTGCCAATATCTAACTTGAAGGATCCTGCACCTAACATAATACCCTTAGAATCCCTCAAAACACACATCGCCCCCGATTTACCGGGGTTGCCCTTAGAGGCCCCATCGAAATTGAGTTTGCAAAATCCAGGGGGAGGGAGTGTCTCTAGGTTTTTAAATACCCTTAAAATCAGTCAATAGTTTCAGAATAAATATCCACTACTCGAGCATCCTCTTCATAGACGAAATCACTCCTTATTAATGAAAGTGAGTGCAAGGATTTTTCTTCACTTTGCTCCCTCGTCTTCTTCTACTGCCTTTCTCAACCCCGATTCCAAAAACAATTGTGAAATCATGAACCAAATTACCAAAACTTGGATTTGTATTTATATTTTTTAATCAGTTTTTAACTATAGATATTGACGTGGGTGCCTAAGATAATGTAATGTCATTTTGACATTTTCAAGGCAAAGGTCCTTTGCTAAGGTCCACTACAACCCTCTCAATGGTAAAATAGTGGCTTTATCGTCCCGTACTCTAGTACCATGTCTCTTGTGATTTTAACTGCAGTTTTTAATATACATTATTGTTTAGCTAATCATATCTTTGTCTAAGTCTTTTAAAATTATTTAAGGCATCCCTGCTCACATTTATGGAAGAGTTTATTCTTTTGTGGGCAAAATTGAGGCTTAAAATTTGTTTGCAATGCGTGAGTGAAATCAATTGGTATCTCAAGCATGAGTTAATGTATGGGCAATGATATCATTTTGGTATTAGTGAAAGTCATAATTATTCTGTCCCGCTTATCATCCGTTTAAACCTAGAGATTTGTATATGGTGACATATGGTTTTTTGGCCATATTTTCGCCATGATTGTTTGGATTTTGTCTCGGCACCTTGCCATAAATGAAGTGCACCTTTTTGCCCTTTATTACAAATGGAGGGACGTTGAATTGTTTTGTAAAACCTAATGATTTTTTAATTTGCGGTAGGCGTCCACCTTTGAAGATGCCTTGGCTGGAAAGTGTCAAATTCAGCAGTTATAATTTTGCAGTTGCCGGATTTTAGATATTTTTCTACAAGTCTTAAATATTTATTATCTTAGATATCCACAAATTTTAGATATTTCCTATAATAATATCTAAGATCTGATTGTTCTACTTTAGATTTTTCTATAGTCTTAAATATTTATTATCTTAGATATCCACAGATTTTAGATATTTCCTATAATAATATCTAAGATCTGATTGTTCTACTTTAGATTTTTTTAGGCTACAATGTTTATCTACTTTTTGGACTGTATATAATCTTCAATCTGATTGCCCATTCTTGACTTTGTAATAAGAGAAATCATTTCCTTCTGTAGTTGCAATCTTGCAGATATGCAGAGTCAAATTCCAACAACAGTGTAGATACAGTCTTTGGCTAAATGGAGACACATTGATGGATTGCATTCCAAATTAATGCTTAGGCAAGTTTAGCGAGGAACTAATCTCCCTTTGTTTTCAAGTTTTTCCATTGCAGGGACATAGGCGTAATTCTTTGTTCTGACTCTTGGTTCATGAATAGGTTGGATTGATTCTTGAGACCTTGGTATATAGATTTGAATTCACTGCAGATAAATGCTGCATCTTTCCTGGAATGGATGAATAATGCCCAACCTCCCATCAATGGGTTGAGCAAATGCTCCAACAGTTTAATGTAATCTGGAAGTCTGTTACTCTCTTAGAATATATTCAGATCTTACTGCATTGTTATTAGCTGTAGAATTGGACTACTTGTGATCCCTGTTTGCCTAACCTCTTGATCATGAAACTGTGGCCTTCAGAGGAAAACAATTTCTATGGGTATGGTCAGTTAGCTACATGCTGCTCGTTGAGGAAGTATACATTGTGTGCATGTATACTTTGCTTAATGCTAAATCAAATGAAGCAAGAACTACCACCTAAAATAGTTCTACAATTTAGCTAAAACAAAGCATAAACACCATCATGATAATAATTAAACAAGGGTTAGATGTTAGCATTCATAAATACAAACTTTGAAACTAACAATGCTAAATATCTAAACTCCTCTATTCTCTAACAACAAATACATGAATGGACCTAAGTAAGCTCCATGGCTATCAAAATAGTTGTCCTTAATGCTCCAAGAACCTAGGAATGGGGGCTAATCAAAGTTGGGCACAAGACCCTTTTGACACCTCCCATATGACCCAAGCACTTTAAGAAAGAGACTTAACTCTTCAAGATGATGAACTCTCAAAAGGGCAAGGTGCAAGCTCTTAGTCTCTTTGCTATATGTTTTGCATTTACTCTCTTAGAAAGTTTAGGTGTAAGTAAAAAAGTAGGTGGAGGGCTCTTTATATAGCCCAAAGGATAAAGGATTCAACACATTCTCATGAATGTGGGATAAAGGTAAAACATGATTAGGAATGGATAAGGTTGCTTTATTAAAGGTAACCTTACTTTAGAAGGGTTTAATACATGTTTAACAAGTCATGGGAGTTGGGGGATTTTAATTAATCAAAGGTAATTAATTAATAGGTAGATGTAAGTTTATGAAGTTTAATTAGAGGAATATTAGTACGATTTAGGCTATTATAAGGGGATTAAATCAATTAAATATTGATTTATTGGTTAAATGGAAGGGAAAGCTAATTAATTAATAATAATTAATTAGTCTAGGTAGAAGGGGTGATTTATTAACGGAAGGTCGTTAATTAGGGTATTTGTTGGATAGACAACTTAATTAATTAACTTAGTGTAATTAATTAATGATGATATGAGGGAAAATGAGTGTTTTTAACGATATGTCGTTGATTTGCGAGAAAGGGGATAATTAGCGCAATTTAAGTATTTAAATTGCTTGGGCGTAATTATAGGTGTCTACATACATATAGGAAAACAAATCACATTATTACGAGGGAAGGGAAAAGTAATCCTAGCTTCATAGAAGCACTGAGTTCAGCAGTCCATAAGGAAAACAAGAGGAACTCCTGCTGTTCAAGGGAAGTTCAACCAGAAATACCAGCTATTCAACTCTTAAAATCTGAGATCCTTAGGCCTGATCAATCAGATAAAGGGTCCAAAAAAGAACAGACAAATAAGATGTGTCCTACAGGAGAAGAAAAGTAGGTCCATAAGATTATCAAAGGTGCATGCTCTTGTTTAAGTGATCAAATTTGAAAACAAACTAGAATGCGGAAAACCAGAATGTGTCACATCAGAGAAATCAACGCTTCCTCAAAAGGCGCAATCGAGGGAACTACTTTAGCAGAATAAAATCTTAAGAAGCAAGAAATACAGTCTTTTGGCAGACGAAAAGAACAGAGAAAGCTACAATGCATGTTAACAGAGATTGCTATTTAGACCAGAAAACAAGTATGGAAAAGGGTTAATCCACCCCGACAATTCCCTCATGTGATATTGAATAGGGCATTTCTTTCATCGTACACAAATCTAAATCATAGAAAATCGCTTAAAGTTGATCATGATATTATTAACAGCTTGGTAGAACTTCGTTCAATTAACCATAAAGAAATTTAGAGTTGCATTTAGTAAAGAACCAGAAACTAGTGTGCAACTAGGACTGAAATGCGAGAGGCACGCAAGGAAGAGATACACTAAGATATAGATCAGGTGCTAACATATCCTAATTATTACAAATTCCAAAATCTGCATAATTAGAGACATTGGATCCCTTTGACTACACATCTAATTGCTGAACACTAGTCGCTAGTTTTAAGCTCTGTAGAAAAAGAGCATGGTTTAGACTGCAAATATCTTTTCCAAGTTTTTGATCAAAGGCTGTTACTCATGTAGTCACTAGTCATGTATGTTGTATTTGATTGAAGAAGCATATGCTATGGCAGCTAAGCCTACATATGCAAAAATGACAAGAGTCACCATAGGTGCAGCGGATGTCTACTTTTTGCTTCTTTTTCTGACCTCAAATTTTTGACACAGGTGAACTATATGAACTAGATGGAAGAAGGTTACATCCTGTTTATCATGGACCTAGTTCACGTGAAACCTTTTTGAAGGTGAGTAATACTTGACACTTTTTGTTTTTCAAAGTTATGTTCAAGAAAAAAGGTTTGTTATTGAAGTATTAGGCCTTTCTGCAAGTTTGTAATTCTTCTGTAATAAAATTCTGATTGTAAATAATTCACAACAGCAATCTTGCGCAGTCAAAAGCTGCTCACATCAAATGATAGACTTGACAAAAGAGTCAAGAAGCTATACGGTTTCCCAACCCAAGTCGGTTCAGAGTTCCACTTCCCAATCAGTTCTGATCACTTGGCTTTTGCATATCCTTCATTTGTTTTTCAACCTTGGCCTCAATCAGCTTAGTTATTGTGTCCAAGCTGAGAATCCTGACATTTGTTTGAGGCCCCTAGATTAATCCAGTGTTGTCTGTTTATTTGCACATATTGGCCAACGGTTAATTGGTAAATATGGTTTTTTTCTATGAAAGCATTTACCAGAAACCATCTAACGCGGTTCTGATTTGCATCAGCTTCTGGAGGGCATGAATCATCAGATCCACATCTCAAGCCATTGCTCCCAAATTTTCATTTGTCCTTTACAATCTCTCTACATTTCCTCGAATGTGATAATGAGTCTTGTAGTTCAACTTTATGTTTTGGACCTTGTTAATGTTTGAGATAGTACATTTTCTTTCGATGCGCTTGGTAATCCCTAATTCAAACCTTGTGTGCTCCAGCTGTACCTGGAGTTCTATAAAAATATCCATTCTATATCAATTCATCAAAAACCATATGAGATTTTGTGCCGATACATGATGTTTATCGTTGCATTTTGTTTTATAGAGTACTTTTATTTCACGTACAGGTAAAAATTGTTTTTTTCATGAAATCATTTTTTGATAGTTGACTGTGTTCGCTATATCTAACTTCAGTTCCTGCCATCACAGGACACTGTAAAGATCGTTCAAAATGTTGTCCAGAAATGTCCTGATTCAGTCAACTTCAATGTCATAGCACTTTCAAAGAAAACATGAAGCTTGGATCAGGTTTTTTAAGATGTGGAAGTCAGGAACATCAGGAGGCAGCTTCATCTCTTCCAAAGGGTTTTTTTGGGTGGGAAGAGGGCCATGGTGAATTTGAGCAGCAAGCTATGAAATCAAGAAATTTTGCAACTGTGAAAAATCAATGCTAGTAATACTCATTTGTGGGTGTCTAAAATGTCGTAGTTATCCGTGCAAAATTTTCATTCAATTAATTATAGTGTTTCTAGTGAAGTTTGTTTTCTTCAAATGTAGATTTTTTGAGATTTTGTTCTTAAATTTAGCTTAGATTTTGTGGCCCATTGTGCAAATGACTAGCTATTACATGCTTGTTATTTTAGAATCAACTGACCCATTCCTTAAGACTAGTAAAGCGGTCATCACTTGAGAAGTCTTGTAGATCTTTTTAACGCCCTTTTTGTCCATGAGTGATGGAACCCATTCCTCTAGCAAAGCATTTGGTAGTACAAAAGTTGCGTAGATCATAAGAAGTAATATTATTTTTAAATCATCTCAAGATCCAAGCAGTAGGTATTACAGAAGTTGCTTGGATCATAAGAAGTAATATTACTTTTAAATCATCTCAAGATCCATGAATAGTCATTACCCCAATGACTTTTTCTGAATATATTACGCCTCCCAACTCCTAAAGAGGTAAAGGAAGTCGAAGAATGGGAGAATGACCAAGTATTGTCATCGTGAGTGTGTTTTAGTCTCTCTGAATATGACCACTCAAGATAAAAACAGTAATTATTGAAAAAAACAAAAAAACAATTGACTTCTTTTACAGTTAATCTATTTTTACATATTTCCACCAGAAATATGTAATACCAATACTGTGTTATTGTAACGCTGTAGTACCTACTGCCATTTTCTTTCAGCCTAAAATTATTTCATATTCTATTCCTTTTACAGCAAGTTATGTAATGCCCTAGTACCTACTGCCAATTTTTTTCAGCCTATATTTTTTCATAACCTATTCCTTTAACAGCAATTTATGAGCCCCACACACATACGAATGTTTTGAGTCATTTCTAGTAGCAAGCATATGATTTTTACAAGCTTCACAAACTTTAAAATCAATCGGCCCTTGTAAGGTTTAATTGTAAATCCTATTTAAGGTAGAGGACTCTGGCCTATAACATTTAATCCTTATGAAGAACAGATGCTACTATAATTCCATGTCAAATGTATTTAGTCAATGAATTTATGGGAAAACATTTTCTTTCTTGATACATACATAAATCTAATGGCATAGGTGGGTGTTTTACATGTGGATAATACTACAATGTTAATTGATATTTGATTATCATCATGAATACGGTTGTTTAAACCCACGAAGTACGGGAGGATACTATAGGCCTAATTTGGTTGTTATCATTAAAAATAGCGGACTTTAGTGTGTCATTTGAACTGCATTTATCTTAGGTTTAATAAGAATGAATAATAGGGATGTAATAACTTGAGATCAATATATGGGAGGATACTATAGGCCTAATTTGGTTGGGAGTTGCATTTCAACTTGGTCTATCATTAAAAATAGTGGAGTTCCAATGTGTCATTTGAACTCCATTTATCTTAGGTTTAATAAGAATGAATAATAGGGATGCAATAACATAGTATTAGATCAATAGAAGGAAGTATATTTAATGTCCAGCCAAAGTCTGTACCTTAATGTTCATATGCTGATGTTGGAAATATACAATTCTTCACGTGGCTATATAATTGTGGTTTTGTAAGGTGGTGTCATGTAAATTTACCAATCCAAAAATTAAAAAATTTCATCATGATAACTAGGCCATAGTGAAAAATATGCTTCAAAATATTTTTCGAATCCCTCTCTCAGTCAGTTTGTCTTTCATGTCATGATCATATTGACCTTACAGGACCTCTCAATATATTGAATAAGCTTGTACAAGTGCTCAAAGTGATGTGATAAGGTCAATTCTTCCATTCAACGAAGTACAAGAAGAGACTAGCTCTCCAATAGGCTTAGAAAGGTCAATTATGGTCATTTCAAGGCATGTGTGCATCTTCCGGGAAGATTCTAAAAGCTTATAAACATCTTGGGGTTGTATTGGAGAACATTAAATCTCTTGGAAGTGATTTAGGGAGATTTAGGAAAGATTTGGTGGTTTAGGGACAGTCTGTGCAAAAACGAGTTTTTCAAATTGTAGGAATGAGCAGTCAAATTGTGAACTTGGACTTCTTTGATTGATTCTGGGAGCTTTGTAAGAAGTTAGAAGCCAATCAAATAGGCAATGGAAAGTGTAGAATCAAATTTGATCCAAGACTTAATGATTTCTCAAGGTAGTTCAACTTTTGTAGGTGTACCTTGCTGTCTTGATAAAAAAGGGCCATTTTTTGGAGTTGCAAAGAAAAATCAAGACTTGAAACTTGTACCATTGGTCTTAAAATAGATTTTGGAGTTAGATTCGTATAAAATTTGGCCTCAAAAATAGCGGAATTTAGTGTCATTTGAATTGCATTTATCTTAGGTTTAATATGAATGAATGATAAGGATGTAATAACATAATATTAGATCAATATATGGGAGGATACTATAGGCCTAATTTGGTTGAGAGTTGCATTTTAACTTGGTCTATCATTAAAAATAGTGCAGGTCATGTCTCATTTAAACTACATTTATCTTAGGTTTAATAAGAATGCATGATAGGGATGCAATAACATAATATTAGATCAATAGAAGGGAAGTATATTTAATGTCCAACCAAAGTCGCCCCTTAGTCTTCATATCGATGTTGGAAATATACAATTCTTCATGGCTATGTGATTGTGGTTTTTAAGGTGGTGTCATGTAAAATTACTAGTCCAAAAATGTAAAATTTTCATCATGATAACTAGGCCATAGTGAAAAATATGCTTCAAAATACTTTTTGAATCCCTCTCTTGGTCGGTTTGTCTTTTGTGTCATGATCATATTGACCTTATAGGACCTCGCAATATACTTTGAATAAGCTTGTATAAGTGTTCAAAGTCATGTGATAAGGTCACTTCTTCCATTCAACAAAGTACAATAGAAGACTAGCTCTCCAAAGAGGCTTAAGCAAGGTCAATTTTGGCCATTTCAAGGCATGTGTACATCTTTCGGGAAGGTTTTAAAAATTTATAAACATTTGGGGGTGGTATTGGAGAACATTGAATGAATTGGAAGTGGTTTAGGGAGATTTAGGAAAGATTTGGTTGTTTAGGGACAGTTTGTGCAAAAATGGGTTTTTCAGATGTAAGGAATGAGTAGTCAAATTGCGAACTTGGACTTCTTCGGTTGATTCTAGGAGCTTTGTAAGGAGTTAGAAGCCAATCAAATAGGCAATGGAAAGTCGGAAGAATCCTCTACATGTTGGAAGAATCAAATTTGATCAAGGACTTGATGATTTCTCAAGGCAATTCAACTTTTGCAGATGTACCTCGTTGTCCTGATAAAAAAGGGGCTCTTTTTGGAGTCGTAGGAAGAATCAAGATTGGAAACATATACCATTGGTCTTAAAATGGATTTTGGTGTCAGATTCATATAAAAGTTGGCCTCAAAAGACCATCTTGAGCTCCCAGTGCGAAGATCTCAAGTTTTCACTAAGTTAGTCTGTGCATGTTCCATACTTAGCCATTTTTATTCATTGCCACATAACATATTTCTCCATGGCGCCCTTTGTTGTTCCTCTTATCCCTTTTTCCCAAGGGGATAAAGGGGACAAGAAAGTGTGCTCATGAGCAAGCCCCCTTCCTGGTCCCCCATGTGACCTCTTCCAACTCCACAGGTGTTTGTCGACTCCTCCATCCTCCTCACATTTGACTAGATTCTGCTACTTGTCATGATCTTGCTCCATGTCGCCATTTGATGTCCCTCTTGATCCTTTGTCCCAAGGGGACATAGAAGACAAGCAAGAGCGCCCATGAACAAACCCCCTCTCACGGTCCCCCATGTGACCTCTTCGAGCTCCCCCGTGTGCTTACCTAGTTTTTTCAATCTCACTCACACACGACCAAATGTTCCCACTTATCATAATCTTGCTCCATGGCGCCCTTTGTTGTCCCTCTTGTTCTAAGTGGAGATGTGATAAGAAAGAGCACCCATGAGCAAGCCCCTTCATCTGGTCCCCTATGTGATCTCTCATCGCTCCACAAGGTGCTTCTTCAACTTTTCCATCTTCCTCACACTTTCTCTCATGTTGATGTTATCCAAAATTACTCCCGTGGTTATTTTGGCTTTAACAACTTTAAAAATGGGCTTAGCCATTTTACAGTGCGTGATGGTCAAATGGTCGTCAAATTGCACTTCCCAAATGCTGCAGTCGTTGGTAGCTTTCACACTTTCTTACTAATTGTGTAACAACCTTGAAGAGGGATGGCCACCACTAACCTTCTCTTAAAATTTTAAGTAGTGACTTCCGTAGCAAAGTGACCACCACAAAGTCCTCCATGGAATTCATCAATCAACTTGGGGCTTCATCTTTTGTTATGCATCTTAACAAAACTCCTTCAGTGGAATTTCCAACCCAATCCATAGTCTATCAAGCTATACTTTTGGGACACCAACTTTAGTGTCCTCCTCTGATTTTTATCAAAGCCAACAAGACAATTTAGATTCGTCAAATAATACACAATGTGATGTAGGAACATCTTGTAAATAATACAAATTTTGGTTTCCCTTAGGTGTAAGGGTGATCTAGGCTCCATTTTAGTTGGTTATGATGTGTATTAGTCCATTTAGATTCCTTAGCCAAGAATAAGGAGTTTCCCTCCAATTTGTAAATTTTAATATTTGAATAGCTTATAGGTATGTGTTAGCACTAGGTGTTAGTAAAATGTAATAAATGTTGTAACACATTCTCCACCTTGTCCTTGGTTCCCTCACCTTACCTAGGCCTTAACTCATCTTGAGTTAGCCTTTTCTAGTTGGGTTAGTGTGGAGAAGCTCTAACCACCATCATTTTCTTCTCATTTGTAAAGGGATTCATGAGGCATTCGAATAAAAAGAGAAGAGGGGTTTTGAGAAGTTAGTTTTGGAAGGTGGAGTCTCTGTTTTAGAGCCTATTGGCTCTAGAAGCGTTGTAAATTCATGAATTTTCAAGAATGAGATTCTTTTAAAAGATTACAAAGCTGTGTAAGGGTTTTAATGAGGAATTATGTGTTGAATGATTGTGAAATGGTGATTAAATGTTATTGGAAATGTTTTATGATTGTTTCTATAGGTGTGTAAAGTCTATGCAAGCCCTTGGAGGATCGAGAGGAAGACTACAATATGGTGAAAGTGTCATGAAAAATTTACCTTACAAGTTTGAGTCTTTGTGTGTTAAAGGTATGACTATGAAGTAAATATGAATGTAAGAGATAAGGAGATGATTGTATAAGAATCATTCGGTTGTATTTAGATCAAGAGGGGTTACAACCAACGAACTTGTAGTTGAAAATTTGAATGAGGAACTTAAAAGCTGTGTATTTGTCAAATTTAGTAGTCTTAGGAGGGATTTGAGAATTTGTGATCATTCTCTATGCATGTAGTTGAATGTTAAATATAAAATCATTGCAAGAGGTTTGTATAGTCAATTCCATCATCAAGAAAGCTTTCAAGAGGTTTAAGAGATTAAACCAAGGTTGAACAAGTCATTAAAACTCCTCCGGACTAGGAATACCTTACTTTAGGGATCAATCAATATTAGTTTGCATCAAACAAATAAAGGATCCATGAAACCATAATCTATTGTAATGATCAAGAAGTTAGAAAGGATATCAAGGATTTAGGTTGAATGAGAATGTTCTTGAATCATAAATACACTTTGGGAGACAATATTTTGGTTAGAACTTGACTATCCTTGTTATGACTATATGTACCCAATCTTGAAAAATGAGGAGAAACATTTTGAATAGAATTAAAGGTCCGAAGAGTCAATAAAGGTGTCAAGAAGTCCTCAAAAATTCTTAATAAACATTGTACTAGGTGGTAGGGAGTAAATGTGTAGGTACTGAGTCTTCTAGATAAGACTAAGACAATTTTGGGGTTTGAAGTATCATAAGGTTTGTGAGAAAAGTTTGCAAGAATAAAGGAGAAAATGTTGTAAGAAAGTGTAGATAAGGTGTGATGAAATCATTAGTTGGAGTGAGGAGATTCAAGAACAAATAGTATAACTCAGAACCTAAATGAATGGAAAGGAGAAACTTAGACACAATCTTATATTCCGATAGTCTTGTAGGTGAAAGCATGCTAGTGGCTCTAAGACATAATGACTTGATAAGGGAAACTTGTGGGAGACATTAAAAATGTGATTGAAGTCTTGCAAAGGATTACAAACCTATGTAAATCCATCAAACATGAGAGACCAATGATTGTCTTGTATCTTTCATTGAAAGCTTGAGAAGTGAACCAAGAACAAGGAGTGCATTAAAGGAGTGATAGGGGAGTGAATATGATGGGTATATGACAATGAGGTGATGGTTAGTGAGGAGAAATAAAGGAACAACTAAGTCAAAACTTAGAGATGGAGAAAACAGTAGGATAGTATTTAGTGATTGAAAGAGAACAAGAAACCAAGAAGGCCAAAGTAGGAAATCTAGGAAATTGATGGATAAAATAGCAATGGAAACTTGAGGAGGCTTTGTACAAGAGCATTATAGGTGATTAAAGGTGAATAGAAGGCTGAAAATTAGTAAACCATCAAACCCTATAAAGTGCTTAAAACCCTAGACTAGGCCTAATTGAGATAGTTCTAAGGGTGAGGAGTGATTTGGAGACATTGTACTTGGAGATGGAAGATAAAATTTTGCATGCATCTAGAAGACCATAAAGGGTATCTATAACATTAATCATATTTTCATGGAAGCTTGTAGATCTCTCCAAACACAATGACTTGTATGCAAATAGGGCTAGTTGAGAGCCCTGAAGAAAAATGGTAAAAGAGGAATAAAACCAAATTGGCTTGGAATTAGAGTATGAAACTTTGTAAACACCTAGAAGGGGAAAACGGGTTCCTTAAAATCTTACCAGTGAAGAAAGAGTCTTTGTATTTTGTGTTTTATGTCATAAAAAGGCTTTTAGGAGGGCTATAAGGAGAATTTGAGGGTCTACAAGAGGATTGGTGATAACTGAAGATTTGAAACTTGATGAAGTATACGTATGGATGTGATTAAACCAAGCTAAGTTAATTAATACAAACTAACACTAAGTAGTCTCAATAACAAAGCGAGTCTAACAAAGCATCAAGATAAAGCCATAGAAAAGGAAAAGCTAATTAATGCATCTAATCAACATGAAATGCTAAGCTATCCTTTGATTTTTTGATGAGATTTTAGATTATAGGTACTCCTTTTATCTAGTTGAATGTGACTACGTGTGATCAAAGGATGCTATCTCCATGAAGAGGAAGAGATCTCACCAATATGGCTTGATTGCCATGTATGGTTCTTCTCTTACTACTCTTTGCAAGTAGAGGATAAAAGGGGATGCTTGATCAATAAGCTTTTCAAAGTTGAATTGCTCTTATCATATGCATATAGTAACACTAGTATGTGTGGTGTAAGATTGGAAGGAAGGTACTAGGTTGTTTATAGAGCTTTCCAACTTGGGAGAAGTTAAAAACCTAGTGAATGTGGGATAAGGGTAAAGTAGAATTAGAAATGGATAAACATGATTAGGAGGGATTAGTTAGTTATTAACAACTCATGGGAGTTGGAGATGATTTAATTAATCAACTAGGATTAATTAATAGACCAAGATAAGCGTAAAAATCCATTTGGAGATGATTTCGAAGGAAATTGGTAGGATTTGAAGGGTTTGAGAGAGGGATTCAACCAATAAGAAGGTCTATTAGTTAAATACAATATTAAGAGGCTTAATTAATTAATAATAGTTAATTACCTAGAAGAGGATTATAACTAACAAAGTGTCATTAATAGGCATCTAGGATGGGACAAAGGCTAGATAAAATTTTGCATGCACCTAGAAGACAATAAAGGGTATCTATAACATCAATCAAATTTTCATGGAAGCTTGTAGATCTATCCAAACAAAGTGACTTGTGTACAAATAGGGTTAGTTAAGAGACCTAAATAAAAATGGTAAAAGAGGAATAAAACCAAATTGGCTTGGAATTAGTGCATGAAACTTTGTAAACACCTAGAAGGGGAAAATGGGTTCCTAAAAATCTTACCAGTGAAGAAAGATTATTTGTATTTTGTGTTTTATGTTAGAAAAAGGATTTTAAGAGGGTTATAAGGAGAAATTGAGGTCTACATGAGAAATGGTAATGAGTTTTAGCTCTTGAATCAATCATTTTGTGAAATTTGGTGGTTATAGGTCAATTCAGGCTACTTGGGAGCAAGGTAAAAGTGCATGTTTTTGATGTTTTGATAAGTGATTATTCTAACAACTAAGATTGGTTGAATGTGTGGTTGACCTCTGCATCACAATGTCCTTATACCAAGCGGGAGAACTTACCTTTCCATGGGGGTGTTGCTCCTCATTATCAACATTGTGCACTTCAACAACTTGAAAGTTAGTTTTATCCATCAATCTTGCCAAGCCCAAGCCTCTTACTAACTTTATATTTTGAATGTCCATATCATATTCTTGAAGTTTATTTACCCACCTACACCTTTTACTTGACGTATCCATTTGAGATATGATGTCTTTCATCATGGTGTGTAGCACATATGCTATGATCTTGGAACTTAGAATATAGGGTATGAAAATTTAAGTAGCTTTTACCAACGCAAAATCCTATTTTTACATAATAGAGTATTTTAACTCAAACCCTTGCAAAGATTTGATGAAGAAGGCAATAGGTTTTTCATGTCCTTTATCATATTTATGTAACATGACAGAAGCAAAATAAAACACTTAAAAATCCTTCTTATGGTTAGGACTAGCCAACATAGGGGCAATTTTGAGTGCTTATTTTACTCCTTCAAAAGCTTGAATTGCCTCATCACCCTATTTGATGATTTGATCCTTCTTCAACATTCTTGTGATAGGAAAAGTAATCTCAAAAAAATTGGAGATGAATCTTCTTACAAACTTGATTTGTCCAAAAAAGGATTAAATACCTTTCTTAGATAGGGGATGGACACTTTACTAATTAATTCTACTATCTCATGGTCTATCATAACCCCTTCATGAGACACAATGTGTCCTAACAACTTGGCTTCATGTACCCCAAAATGGCAATTCCTTGGGTCAATGGGATTTCATACTCTCTACATCTAATTAGGGTATTTTTCCGGGTGCTCCAGTGATCACCCCTCTTTCTATAAAAACAGTTATATCATCTTGATAAACAACAATAAAATCATTAATGAACCCAAAAATTGCAACATCCATGGCTCTCTAAAAATTGGCCCCTACATTCATCAATCCAAATGGTATTCTAACATAAACATATATGCCCCAAGGAGTTGTGAATGCAATCTTATATTGTTCTGATTCTTTGACCACAACTTGGTTATAACCAAAGAAACCATCTAATGTAGACAACATTTTAAACTATGTTACCTTTTGCAAAAGGTTTTCCATGTTGGGTAAAGGGTAGTTGTCCTTGAGTGAGGATTTATTTAGATTTTTGAAGTCTATAAAAATCCTGATATCCCCATTTTCTTTGGTGGCACTGGTTTGTAACCCATGAGGAATATCTAGTAGGTTGGATTATACCACCATCCCTCAACTTCTTTATTTCTTCTTGCATTTTGGTTGCAAAGATGGGGTTGATAGGTCTTTTTGTGTCTAAAATGTTTAGAGTGAGGTTCTAAGTGTATTTCATGTTGAAACAAATCCTCCCTATAAGCCTTAAACTTAGAATAGGACCAAACAAGGTAGTCCTGATATTCTTTTAACAATTTGGTGTAAGTTTTTCTTTCTTCTTCAATCATACTATTACCTAATCAAAGTTTCTTGTGATCATGAAAGGTGCCTAAGTTGTACTCCACAACATCTTTGGGTATGTGGGCAGGTCTATACATAAATTTGTTAACATTGTCAAAAGCATATTCAAGGCTGAAAAGTCCTCTTGGGATGGTGTTTGTTTAGTTGAATCACTTCTTTCCCAAAGATGGTTTCCTTTTCATCACACAACACCACCATAGGTTTAAGATCAATGAGTTGATTTGTAAACTCACATTTGTAACTTAATAACCTCGGATTTGAGCATCATCTTCAACACCGCCAATGTTGAATATTATTGGGCATGAAGGTCGATCAACACTTGACTTCAAACTTACAATATGAGGATATGTTCTCATTATCATTACGAGAGGTCGGGAATGCTAACCTTTCAGGTGATACATTTTGAATCCTCTCATGATACTCAATATTAAAATATTCAAATAGCTCAATGAGGTCCCATATTGCATATTTATACTATCTCAACCTTTGATTCTTAGTTGCATATATCTTTCTAACTTGTTTTACAACTAGATTAGAGTCATCTATGACAATGAAGTCCTTAATTCCATGCCTCCAAGAAATTATCAAACCAAGTAAGGATATTTCATATTCAACTATGGAATTTATGCACTCAAAACTTAATTTAAAAGAGAAACTAAAGGAACCATTGCTTGGGGAATTCGATACTATACCAACTCCATTTCCAAAATTGGAGCATGCTCCATCAAAAGTCATATTCCATGGAGCATTAGTGTCATCAAGTTGTGCATTCATATCTAAACATTGATCTTCAAAATCAACATTGCCCATAAAGTTACCCAGATCTGTATCAACAAATAATACCTCATAAGAAGCATTCATGAGATCTTCTATGAGGTGCAACATCTTATCTTCTCTATGAAATTTAACCAAATTTCCTTCCAAATTTATGGAAGCAAAAGACATGTCCATCTGAACACTTCCATCTCTACACTAGCTTCCCATTTTCTTAATAACAACATCCCCCACTTAGTAGGGCAGTCAACAATGCCAACATTCATTGTCAAGTATTTACTAGGATAAGTAGCAAGTTACACAACCAAACCTCTTGACCAACCATAGGTACCTCTCTTGAATCCATTGCATAACTATTTCCAAAAGCAATGATTACCTTGATATCAAACTCATTTATGGTTGTTATTGGCATAATGTTGCGAGAGGCACTGAATCAAACATGCAATTGTGAAGAAGCCACCCATTAACAATGAGAGTGGTGAAAAAGGGAGTCTACATCCAACTATTTTTCAATAAGGAAAATTCCCAAATACACCTTAGGAGGTGGTTCAACAAATTTTTAACCCTCTTGACTTCAATTTCGGTAATGGTAGGAGGAGTCACCTTCAAGTAACAATCTTCTCTCCGATAACCACATCTTATTTGAATCCCAAATATTCAAATTCCATTTTTCTATGTTATGGGATCATAAGTAATTCCAAAATAGAGATAATGATATTTATTTGGCTTAGAATCTAGGCCATATCACATACACTGTATTTGGGCAAGGATGCATAGGGGGGAAGGGTAACTGCCTTCTCAGATGGAATGTAATTGTTGAGTTGTGGAGCTCAATTACCTCAGTTTAGCATGCAATGGAAACTTGCTAGAAAATATAATAACCGTCAGCGGTTAAGGGGGAACCGACATCGCTCACCCAGGACCGACATCGGTTAGGCAAGGGAGGAACCAACAGCGGTTAGGTATAACCGGCATCGGTTACCTGTGCGAGGATGTTTTAATTAACTCTCGGAAATTAGATCTATTTTTAGCATTAAAGTATATCTATTGATTGTAATTGCATGGCTAAGTGCCCTAAGTCTATAAACGACTATATAAGCATAAAAGCTAGGGTTTAGAAGTAAGAATGATTAACAAGAATTAGAAAGAACTTACAAATTTGGTGAGAGAGAGAATTCTTGGTGATGAAGAAAAAGCTTGAGGAAAGAAAGTATTGAACATTTGAGAGGTGTGGAAGATTGTAAATCTTCATTGTATATCTTGTCAAAGCTTTGGATAATAGATTGGATTTTTTCTTGGTGGACATAGCCCACCTTTGGGTGAACCACGTTAAACGGGTGTTGATTTATGTCTCTTGTTTTATATATTTCTTCTGGTAGAATATCCACTTTTATTTGCATGTATGCTTAGATATGATATATTATGTACAACCAGTGTGCTAACCCCAACAACTGGTATCAGAGCTTTGTTTGAGGGTTTTGTGTGTTGACATATTTACTCACATAGGGTTTTTTGATTGAGTGGGAGCTACAACAATGGCGAAGAAAACAAATACAAGGTAGAGAAATTTGACGACCGAAATTATCAATTATGGAAGATGCAGATTGAAGATTATCTGTATCAAAGAGATTTATATTTACCGTTGGATGAAAAGTCTAAACCTACGAAGATGACTGATGAAGAATGGAAGATTCTTGACAGAAAGGCTTTGGGATCTATAAGATTGAGCCTGACAAAGCATCCGTGGCTTCCAATATTACAAAAGTGACTTCTATGGTAGAGTTAATGAAATCTCTTGCTAATTTATATGAAAAACCTAGTGCTTCAAATAAAGTTTATTTGATGAAGAAACTATTTAGTTCTAAGATGCATGAAGGTGGATTTGCATCTAGTCATTTGAATGATTTTCGATCTATTGTAAATCAGTTAAAATCGGTTGTAATACCATTTGATGATGAAGTAAAAACACTTTTATTCTTATGTTCTTTACCTGATAGTTGGGATAACTTGGTAATGGTTATTAGTAATACAACATCTGCTAATAATATTTTGAAGTTTGATGATGTGGTTAGTATAATTTTAAATGAAGAAATTCGTAGGAAGAGTACGGAGGAATCACCATCTGGAAATGATTTGAATGTAGAAAGCGAGGGGCGAGACGAGAAGAAGAGATCTACGAGTAATAATAATGAGAAATCAAAGTCAAGGGATAGCAGATCTAAATCCATAAGTAAGGGAATTACTTGTTGGGAATATGGAAAGAAAGGACATGCGAAAAGAAAGATTGTTGGTCAAAGGATAAAGATAACCAACAACCGGAAAAGGTAAAGAAACAAATCTTGCTACATCAAAGGTAATGCAAGATGTTCTTATTCTTTCTTTAAATAATAGAATTGAATAATGGGTTTTAGATTCAGGAGCTTCTTTCCATGCAACCCTTAATAAGGGTTATTTAAGAAATTATGTCCAGGGAAATTTTGGGCATGCTTATTTGGGTGATGATGAACCTTGCAGTATTATTGGTAAAGGGGAAGTTCATCTAAAATTGTAGAATGGAAATACATGGGTATTGAAATATGTGAGACATGTTCCAAGCCTCAGGAGGAATCTTATTTCTGCAGGGCAACTAGGTGAATCTGGTTGCATGGTTACTTTTATAGGAGACTCTTGGAAAGTCACCAAGGGTGCTTTTGTTGTGGCAAGAGGTAAGAAGGTAGGAACATTATATTTATCTACATGTATTATTGATTCCTTTTCAGCATTATCTACTTGAGATATCCCTTGTTGAGAATGAATCACATTTAAAGTTAAAGTGTCTTAGATCTAACAATGGTGGTAAATATTGTAGCAAGACTTTCAATGATTATTGTTCAGTGAATGGGATACATAGAGAAATAACGGTTCCAAGAACACCACATGAGAATGGTGTTGTAGAAAGAATGAACATGACAATCATGGAGCTTGCTAGAAGTATGAGGATACATTCTGGACTGCCCTTGCAGTTTTGGGTGGAAGCAGTTGGTATAGCAGTTTATTTGATTTATCGCGGGCCTTCAAGTTTACTAGATGGAGGAATACCAGAGGAAGCTTAGACTAGAAAAGATGTAGATCTTTCTTTTCTTAAAGTTTTTAGTTCAGAAGCTTTTGTACATATTGATAAGGAAAATAAGAAAAATTTGGATGCAAAATCCAAGAGATGCACTTTCATTGGTTATGGATTTGGTGATTTCGGTTTCTATTTTTGGGATTTAGAGAATTCTAAAATTATTAGGAGTCATGATGTTGAATGGAATGAAAAGAGAATGTACAGGGATCAAATTTTGGTACCCAAGGATGAACCGGTTGAGAAGTTTGTGAATGAAAATAAACTCTCAGATTCAAAAGAATTACCGACAAGGTTACACGATGGCGGTGTCGGTTGAACCCTGACCGACATCGGTCGGTAGGGAACCGATATCGATTACGTAAGATCCAAACTGACATCGGTTATCGAATTGACGTGCATTACGGGTGACCGCGTGGTCACCGACAAATTTGGATACAAATGTCTAGGAGGTTTAGATTGAGCCTTCGGTACCCCAAACTCCTGTGAGAAGGTCACTAAGGGTAAATAAACCTCCAAAAAGATTTACACATTCTCTATTTTATTTATTATTGAGTGATAATGGTGAACTAGAGAGCTTTGAAGAAACAATGCAAGATAAGACCCACATCCAATGGGAACATGACATGGATGAGGAGATGGACTCCTTGGAATAGAACCAGACTTGGGATTTGGTTAAGTTGCCAACAGGTAAGAGAACATTGCAAAACAAGTGGGTTTACATGATCAAGGAAGAAGAGGGTGGATAGAAAAGATACAAGGCAAGGATTGTAGTAAAGAGATTTGTACAAAAAGTAGATATTGACTTTGGTGAAATATTTTCTCTGTTGTTAAGATGACTTCTATTAAATCTTGTATTGAGTGTAGTTGCAGTAGAATATTTACATTTAGAGAAACTAGATGTGAAGATGGCTTTTGTTCATGGTGATTTGGATGAAGAGATTTATATGCAGCAACCGCTTGGGTATGGAGTCAAAGGTAAGGAGAAATTAGTGTGCAGGTTGAAAAAGAGTATATATGGGCTCAAACAAGCTCTAAGGAAATGGTACATGAGGTTTGATAGTTTTATGCAAGAGCATGGTTACTTGAGATGTGAATATGACTATTGTGTTTATTTTAAGAAGCTTGAAAATGGGAGCTATATTATTTTGTTACTGTATGTGGATGATATGCTTATTGCAGGATCTAGTATGTAGGACATTAGTGAGCTTAAGGGAAAGCTAGCTCACACATTTGCTATGAAGGATTTAGGAGCTGCAAAAAAAATCTTTGGCATACAAATACACAAAGATAGGAAAAACAAGAAATTGTATTTGTCTCAAGAAGATTATATCTACAAGGTGTTAGAAAGGTTCAACACGCAAAATGCTAAACTTGTTAGCATACCTATGGCTGGACACTTCAATTTGAGCAAAGATCAGTGTCCATCATCACATGAGGAGATCAAATACATGACATGAGTACCATATGCTTCAGCGAGTTGGGAGTCTCATGTATGTTATGGTTTGTACTGAGACCATACATTACATAGGCGAGTGGGAGTTATGAGTAGATATATGGCCAATCTAGGTAAAGAGCATTGGAAAGAAGTCTAATGGATACTCAGGTATTTTAAAGGGACATCTAACATGCAGTTATGCTATGGAGGTTTGGATATTTCATTAAGTGGCTATGTTGATTTGGATATGGCTGGAGATCTAGATGGTAGAAGAAACACTCTTGAATATATTTTCACGAGTAGGTGGAATGATAATTAGCTAGATTTTGAGATTGCAGAAGGTTGTGGCTTTTTCTACTACAAGAGGTAGAGTATGTTGCAGCTATAGAGGCTAGCAAGGAGATGATATGGATGAGTAGGTTCATAGAAGAGTTGGGAAAGGAGAAAAGTAATTGTAAACTGTTCAGTGACAGTCATAGTGCAATTCATTTGGAAAAGAACTCAACGTTTCATTTGAGAACGAAACACATTCAGTTGAGGTATCACTTCATACGGAAAGTATTGGAGGATGGAAAATTGAATATGGAAAATATTCATATGAGTAAGAACCCTGCAGATATGCTAACGAAGCCATTAGCAAAGGAGAAGTTGGAGCTACACTCCACTTCTATTGGTCTTCAAGTTTGAGACTTGAAGAGGAAGAAACAAAGCTAAGGAAGGATCCAAGAATGATGTTGTACATGTATGGTGCAATAATTAATCTCCAAGTGGGAGATTGTTGAGTTGTGGAGCTCAATTACTTCAGTTTAGCATGCAATGGAAAATTGCTAGAAAATACAGTAACCGTCAGCATTTAAGGAGGAACTGGCATCGCTCACCCAGGACAGGCATCGGTCAAGTAAGGGAGGAACCGGCAGTGGTTAGGTATAACCAGCCTCAATTACTGTGTGAGGATGTTTTAATTAACTCTCGGGAATTAGATTTATTTTTAGCATTAAAGTATATCTATTGATTATAATTGCATGACTAAGTGCCCTAAGTCTATAAACAACTATATAAGCATAAAAGCTAGGGTTTAGAAGTAAGAATGATTAACAAGAATTAGAAAGAACTTGCAAAAGTTGGTGAGAGAGAGAATTCTTGGTGATGAAGAAAATCTTGAGGAAAGAAAGTATTGAACATCTGAGAGGTGTGGAAGATTGTAAATCTTCATTGTATATCTTGTCAAAACTTTGGATAATAGACTAACTTGTTTCTTGGTAGACATAGCCCACACTGGGTGAACCACGTTAAATATGGTGTTGATTTATGTCTCTTGTTTTGTATATTTCTTCTAGTAGAATATCCACTTTTATTTTCATGTATGCTTAGATTTGATATATTATTTGTACAACCGGTTAGGAGGAGTACTTGGTCTGGACCAATAACATGGATTTTACTTTGTATGTTTCTCCTAGGAGTATCTTTAGGAACATTGGTTAAGACAAGCATATTTTTCTTAGTAGCTAGGGCAAGCCCCTTGATTTTTCGATTTCTCAAATTATACTCCTCCTGGGAAACAACAACATTTATTAATAGCTTTTTATCCTCTTTTGAAGGAACTCACCGTTATATTTTTTAATCATTAATGCTCTTAAATATTTAAATTCATGATTAGGTATCTCAAAAGACCGATCCATATCAATGTCGGCATTAACTTCAAAAGGGAGGGAGAATACCTTATTTTCACAAGCCCAAAAATCATCCATAGTTCTAGCATAGAGGATTTCAATATAAGATGCACCTTACCCATAATTGTTTTAACATTCTAGCACACATGCATCACCAAAATCATTCTCATCATTATCATCATCTTCCTTAGCTGGTTGCTCACAGAGGATCATGGGGCGGTGAGCACTTGTCACACCAAGTATATAGTGTTTTTTTCTTCGATAACAACTACTCTCCCCACCAAAGGATCTAGGACTAATTTTTTCTCTAAAAGTATGTTGTTTGTCACCTTGGCCCATAGGCCTCTTCCCTCTGTCCTCATCCCTATGATCTCCTTTGGGATGATTCCCAAATCTATTATGTACTGGGTTCGATGTTGAGTTTGAGGGTTTCAAGATAGGCCTTTTTTATTCTAGCCAACTTGTAAAATATTTCCTTAACTACCCCAACCAAGGTCTTAACCACTTCCTCCAGATCAATGAGACTTGCTAGCTTTGAGGTTTTTACAGATTAACCAACTTAACACTCTCCCTATTTGGAGGCTTACCAACAACCTTAATATTATTTTCTATTTGGATGGTCATGGTGAAAGCATACCTTAGAGTTTTGAGGGTTTTGTCCCTTAGATAGTAGGATGCCTTATTATCAAATGCATCAGAGAAACTTAATCAAATAATATTCATCACCAGGTCTTATGTTATTTGGTAACCTTGTTAGATTTTTATTAAATCTAGTATTGAAATATTGAACACACTCATTAGGGTTCTTCTTAATATTTTTAAATTCAAATAGAAGAAACCTAGGGTCATTTATATCACCATATTGTATTCTAAAATAATTTTTCATCTCCTCCCAAGAATCAATTGATCCTTGGGGAAAAGATTTGAACCATTCTCTAACATCCTCTTCCAATGCGTGTATAAACAATTTAACATATACATCTTCAAATTATACTTCATAATCATCCATAATGTTTTGAAATAATTTTAGATGTTGATCTCCACTAATAACATTATTTCCTTGAAATCTAGGTAGTCTACTTCTAATTTCATTTGGTACATCATTAGGATACCCCACCATATTATTAAAATTTATGGGTCTGTAGGTATGGACTCTAAAAGGAGCTCTGGGAGGAGGATGGTCCATATTATTTTGAGTTGGGTTCTCGGAAGAGGATAAATGAAACATTGAATAGGATGCCTTTGGACCAAAGGGATATGATCAATATAATGAGTACCTCTTAAGGAATCCGATTCAAAACCAAAACCTCTATTCTCACTTGTGAACAAATGAGTGGGTTGAGGGAAACTTTGAGTAACTTCAAGAGTGAATCCTATTAGAATAAGAAATGCAAATAGAAATCATCGTTGTGTGCCTTAGAGTTATCATATATGTTAGTGCTTGATTTTATCTCACCCTTTTATCCAGTGTATGCCTTCAAAAATTTCTCTCTAATTGGTTTGCTTATGTGAAATCGTATGCTTGAAGATATAATCATGTTGAATGTGAATGAAAACCTTGTGTTTAGGGCATTGATCTTCTTTTCGGTTGAGGATTGTGAAAGTGTGTCATTACTGAAGAACCCCTGTGAAATAGGTTGAAAAAACTATGTAAAATTGTGGTTTGTCCCTTTCGAATTTTTCCCTTGTTGTCCCCAGTGTAAATTACAGATTTGAAAAACTTCCATGACTTGGCGAGGTATTCAAAGACAAAAAATTGAGAAGTTGCGGAAGCAAGGAACATCACCACGGAAAGGAGGAAGGTTATCCACATGTCCCTTTGGTGCACATTTAAAGAAGCACAAGAAAATCAAGAGCCTCCAAGTTGCGAGGGTCGACCATGTGGCTTAAGCATGGCAGGGCAACCCAAGTGGGCTGAAAATTCAAAACAAAGGAAAAGAATGTGCATGCCTCCACGTGTCACCCAGTGCAACTTCAAAAGAGAATAATTCCGTGGAAGGGAGGAAAGTTCGCATGAGAACAAAGAAGAGGCCCCACATATGGATATTTAGATCCGCGCTACTCTAAGTAATACTGCGAGCTAAGGTAACAGTGCAAGGCAAGTTGCGGATCACAATGAAGTGAATCACATCATCTAGATGAGCCGCAGGAGGTTTTGGAAAGTTTCGATACACTAAGGGATGGAGAAAACACATGGCATGACACCATTGGATGTGTTGAGGTGGGTTTCTTCTACGAAAATAAATATGTCCTGAAGCCGACACAAGACATGACTTTGTTTCACTGATTAAAGTCAAAAGCGGAGCAACAAGTCAAGCATGTAAATTCATATATGTTTAAAAGATGATGGAAATAAAGATTCAGATGCAAAATTGGGGTTCTATAGGGGCCCCAACCCATGATGAAAAAGGTTACATACATATTTGGAAACTACATCAAAAGGAACAAGAAAAGAAAAACTCAACCATCCACTACTCCTACTTTGAAATCTCCTCTAAATGGGGGATCTTGTTCAACAACTTGTTCTTCCTTGATATGAATTCATTTGAACCCTGAGCTATCTGAACAAATACAACTGACCCTACCAGATTCCAAGACATCCCCATATCCATTAATGATTCAACAATCTTTCTAGGACCATCTATAATATACCCTAGCTCAATCTTCTTCTGATAAGAAGATACCTAGTCCAAAAGGTCTGAACCACATGTAGGAAACATTGTTTTCCCTATTGCCTTGTAAGAAGCGAGACTAACTAGGATTGGGTGACCGAAGGGGAACATTTGGGGTGGTGGAAGAGTAAACACTATTACCCTTGGACTGATGGAGAAAAATATTTGGAACACGACTCACCCTTGTGACTCCTCGTGAAAGGTAGACACTCTCTTGGCAGAGCAACAAGCCGTGGTCCTGAAAATATTTTCTCCATCAAAGAATCCCGTTGCACTTTGGAATGAAAGGTTAGAGAGTAGACGTTCCCATGCTCTCCTTGGTGGCAGATAATGATGCTTTGGAACATTGAGGAGATGAATGCTCTACTTCTTCATCATCCAAAATAATAACTAGGGTTTGAGAGATTAATTCCCCCTCTTCCTTCTTGAGGATGGTGTTGGTATGGTGGATGGTTGGGATGACATAGGTCTTGCTTGAACCTTTTTCTAGAGAAATTATTCTCTGCTCCAGTTCATTTACTTTATGAGAAATGGTGGGTACTATATCAATTGAATTTTATCATAAAGTACGTAAGACTCCTTAGGAACCTCTTTCAACACAAATTCTTCATTACACAGAAAGGGACACTTGTATTCAGCCATGCCTGTCATAGTAGGCCTCCTCTCAATCCAAAATTTCTTCAACTCTTGGAGTTTTCTAGTGTTCCCACCGGAAGAGATGATAATACATCGATTGAAAGGAAGAGAAAATAGGATTGATCTTGATCAATATCAAAATGAGGGAAATCCTAACTTCTTAATATGTCAGGGGCCCTTTGTTATCTCCTGGGTCTATAATTTAAAACAAATCCCTAACAAAGGCCTCATCTAGACCAGTTAGATCGAAGATTTGGTTTAAATCTTCCGAGGATATCTCTTTCAAGCTATTCACCACTGCCACACTCGCCATTGTACCAACAAAGATCTTTGTAATAATTATTCACGTTTAGGACTGGAAAAAGGATGCATATTTGGGAAAAGCTGAGCTGAATTTATAATGAGGATGGTGCGAGATAAGGTAGTCGAGCATAATCAATGCTATCAAATGAAGAAAGATATTTCACTCAGCTCACACGAGGGAAATAAATTTGAGGGAGATTGGCACTATGCCGCAAGAGACATTTGATTGATGTGATATGATCCATATGAGAATACTCAACTCTGAAAGACACGAACATGAGTGTTGTATTTCTCGAGGTTGATTCTCAAAAGATGAGAGGTATTGCACATCACATCAAGCCATCTGGAGGCACCTAAGAAATATCAAAAGAATTATTTCCCGCTAAAAGGGAGAAATGATGACATGGCGTCCTAGTCATATATGAGGAAGTGAAAAATGTGAATAGCTCACAACTTTTCCACTTGGAAAATTAGAGAAGAATATTCTCTTAGAGATTCATGCTTTTGGGGGAAAACAAAGAATGAGTGAGCGAGTGAAATTGTATAAATGTGATGAGAATAATCTTGCATAGGGGGTTAAAATTTTCTAAGCTTTAGAGAAAAAGGGAGAGAACCTGTTTGTGTTGGCTGAAAATTGAACCAATATGAGAAACTTGAGTTGTTCATTTGTTCCCAAACCTTCTCGTTAAGATGGTTACATTGTACAACCATTGACAAATATTGAGGTCATAGTTATTGTGTCCCCTTATTGAAGAATTGGTGTTCTTTGAATTAATTTTTGCGTTTTTTCACGATTATTTTACTTTGTTAAATATGAATTGTTTTGAATCAATTATCTGCATTTTTGTTGCAATATTATGCTAATTAATCTCTTTGAATTACACAAATCCTTAGCTTAAAATAGTGACAATTTGGTAACTGCAATTACATGATTGATGGAGCTTTCCTTCATAATGTGGTAAATAATTTTAAAGTCAATTTGTATATGTTTGATCTAGGATGTTTGTTAGTTCCTGAGTGTATCTAGAGCATATTTGATTAGATATTGTTAGTATTTTGTTGAGAGTTTATCATGAGATTTTGTGTTTGAATTCTCAAAGTTTGTGTGAAATCCTGTATTCTTGGGCTTCCATGAATACAAACCTTCTAGTTGAAGGAGTGTTTTAGACTATGTGATCCATATTAATTCTTGGAGAAGCTTCTTTGTATGGTCAAATATGAAAAAATACCCAAGTCATTAGATCTTTGCAAAATACAAAGTTATTAACAAGATATATCAAACATAAAAGCATTGAGTCGACCCAGGACTTTAACAATGGAGTCGCCACTAGAGATTTGCACTCTATAAATATTAGACTAACTCTGAAAATTATACTAAAACCCACTTTATAAACAAAAAAGAGAAAAGATCTTGATAAACCTTCGTAAAACTCAAAAAGGAACTTTGCTAACTCACAAAACTTGAAAATTTACCACGAGAAAAGGATGTTCCAATCTAATCAAGTGATAAATATTAATCAAGTATTCCTTAAAACCACTGGAAAATGTCTCAAAATTGAACTAAGACAATCAAGTCCCCAAAGCAACGGTGCCAAAAGCATGTTGGTTCCCATTTTTACACTTGTTGGGACTTGATAACAATTTTTAAGGGGAAAATGGATTAGATAATAATAGATTGGGGTATTTGGTTTGTATTCGGGGATGCATATGACATTATCTTTCTCACTAAGTCTTAGAAATGAGTAGGAGGCACGTACAAAGGAGATGGCCAAATCCTACTACCTTTGGTTTGCCTAGACCAAGGTGAGTGGACTCAAGGGGTAGCTTGAAAGAGGAAAATATGTTATAATTCAATTTCCCTCAAATTATTAATAGGTCAATCTAAGCTAAGTATAGTCATGAATGCAATATCTACTTGCAAGAGTTGTCACAAAGGTATCACACATACTCATTATATTAGACACAAGTTACTAAAGATAGTGGAATATGATTCACACACACCATTTATGAACAATAGTCAAATGAAATAGATCTTAATGATGTTGGAATAATAATCTTCACATATCAGAGAAAATACATTCATAATATGCAGGTATAATGTAGTTTGTAGGGGTAAAATGGTAGGATATGTTAGTTATAAAGAAGGGGAAGTGGATGATGGTTGATTTACAATAGCAAAGTGCCAACAACTACCAAGATAACATATTGCTCTAGAATGCTAGAGAACATAAAATCAAGCAAAAATAAATTTTAAAAGGAAATTTACATTCATTGATTCCCAATTCATGCAAATGATACCAGAAAACCTTCATAACCCTCAACACAAATGCTCATGTAAGAATTCCAATAAAGTTTTCATTTCTTCCATTTTCATACACCAAAGATACACTCAAAGGCCAACAAAAATCATTCTAAAGTAAGATTGCAATGAGGGTTTTAAAATCGGAGGAAATATTGTAGAGTAAGTGCTACAAAACAATATCCATTCATTGAACAAAAAGATGCAATAATAAGAGATTGATCTAGTGTATTAGATATAGATGCAATAAACAAAGAGATTGCAATAAAATTTATAATTCATTGATCAAATATTTAAAATACACATCAAATCCATGGCTAAATCAAGACATCTATTTTCCATTCATCTTAGTTTTAACAAGGGGACATAAACTAGATGTCCTCAATGTTTGTTAAAGGATGTACAATGTAACCACCTTAGCATTACAACTTCATATTCAAAACTTCTACACTTATAGAAAATAAAAACCTAGAGCTAGAACATCTAATTGTCAACACAACAACAACAACCCCCTAGAATGAGGACAAGTCCTCATTATTATACATTTTTTTCCACAAGGGAATATACCCATATTCCCCCCAAAACCTAAATGAGAATAGAAAAATGTGTAGCAAAGGAGCTTGGAACCACCAAAGTGAAGATAGAACCTTCTCCAACCGTTTCCTTTTGATACATCAAGCTAGAGTTATTTTGTTTCATAATTGCAAACATGGAGGTCCATAGGATATTACTTTTGTTAAAAACCTATTTTTTCTTCTACTTCCCAAGTATCTTCCATACATGTATTCGGAAATCTATTTCTTTTGTGTAATCATTTATTTTTATCCTTTCCCATGAATCTTTTATTCATACAACCATTTGGGCAGTTCTTCCTTTTCTTTAAAGAATACAAATAATGGAGTAAATAATAAATGAAAGAATAGAAAAAGGATTAAAGAATTATGCAGGTCCAATTCAATTGGCTCTCCCTTTTTCTGTTCTCCCAATTTTGTTGTATAAGCATCCAATCCTTTGAAAATATTGATGATGAGCTCATCATCTCGGTCAATATGGAAAATAAAGACGGGTTCTTGATCGATAACACTTTATCAAATTCACGAATGATGACCTTATTTTCTTCACCCTCTTAGCCAGTTTTTTATACTCCCTTACTGGTGAGTGAATTTCAGAATTGAAGCATAGTTAAAAATTGAAGAAGAAGAATATAACTCCCCTTTAACATGTTTTTAAAGTATTCCAATTAGATTCTATGCATTTCCAACTCCATGGGTGTATTTTTCTTGAATTTACAACATCTTTTCAAACTTGGAGTCTAAATCGTAAATATATTTACCGAATTTATCCTTCATCTCATGGAATTGACTAATGTAATTTCCCAAAGTGGCCATCCTCAATTTTATTGCCTTTGCATATATATGTTGTTTCCCTCTACAATTTGAGGGCACAATGCGCTCATCTTCAACCAATTGATCATTAAGATGAGTTATTGCCTCAATTTTAGGCAACAACCCATCCAAATAATCTACTTCATTGTGGCACTTTTCAACTTGTTCTCTAACATCTTCCATTTGTTCGCCACGTGTTCATAACACTCCACAATTATTTTGATGGATTTTTATGTCCTTCCTTATCAGTTCCTCCTCCCATTTATTGAGTGCATCTACCCTACACTTTGAATCTTCTACATTTACTAGTGCTTCGGAGTTATATCGGTAGAAATTTCTTGGCTCTCGGGAGGAGGTTGTAGCCATTTTTGTACATAGGTTGATAGAATATAAACCTTTTCCTTCAATTGTTTCTTGGTCTCTTTGTCTTTATCAATCTTCTAAATGAGACCTCCTATGGCTACTGAAGCTTCATGCTTCAAAATTTCAGTGGTGGGATTTCCCAAAGGTATGTGAGTGATCTAGTAATCATTATTTGTGGCCTCACTCCTCAATATATCCCTTAGGAGTTATAATTTCTAAGGACCTCTACCCTTGGGGATCTATAATGGTCTTTTGACAACACCCTTGCTTTCTTTGGGGTCCGAGACTTCTTAGATGATATAGCATTCTATATGTTGACAACATCCAATTGAATCTTCACCTTTTCTCCTTTTAGGAGGGCATCTCCCAACCACCCTGTTGTTGGAGTATTCCCCTCTTTTTGAATCTAGGGCATTTGTTAAGAGGTGTTATGGATAACCACAATATCCTTGGAAGTAGTAGGGGTGATTTCAAGATCATAGATATGTGATTGTGAAATCTCTACCTCTTCCTCTAATTTTTCAGGTTCAGGTTCTGAGGTACTTGCATCAATTTTCTTAACCTCATCTTCAATGGTTTCAGGATTCTTAGACACAACTACTTCTGGGTGGTTCTGAAGCTTTTCTTGAATATGTTACTCTTCTTGATCCTTGGAAACTTCACGAGTTTCCAATGCCTTGTCAACCATTTCTAATGCATTATCAATAAGATCACTTAGAATATCTGTCCCTTCATGGCTGGTAGTGCTTACTTCAATTTGAGGTAAAACTTTCTTAGATAGAACCGCCTCCTTTGGTGGTACATACGTTGAGCTTGTTTTAATTAAAGACAACTCAACTATATGTATGATAATTGTAGGATGTTGAGTCACCATATAAACTACACTTTTCCCATCAATAGACACCTATGGAGTTTCTAATTGTTGGTTTCCAAGTGGAGGGAGGTCATCTCCTTCTTCTTTTGTAAGGCCTTACAATAAATCAAAAAGGCACGAGTACGGGTTGTTTCTTGTTCTTAAAAATCCACCACTTCAACTTCAATAGTAGATTTATCCTAGGCCAATGCTACAACAAAAGTTCCTTTTGCTCCAATGGTGGATTGGTATCAATCACCTCTAGTATTTTTACTTCCTTTTCATGTGATTCAAGAGTTGCAACATTCCAAGTGACATATGCACTTATAAATCCTCTTACTATAGGAGTCTAAATTCGATCCCTTTTAGATCTTACAAAATGCTTAAGACCATGCTCCTCCTCACCTTATTTTCCATCTATAGATCCCATTATTTATCCAAGCCTTGGATATGCTTGTGGGATAGATCCTCTCATTTGTTTTCCTTTTCTTTGGGGTCCACGAGGAGATGCAAGAGCTGTTCTTGGTTTTGATGCATGTGGGGGCTTAGATTGTAATGGAATTTCTGAGTGATTTGTACCTCTATAATGGTTTTTGTTAGCATATCTTCTTCCTTTTGGGTTAGGTAGGATATGAAATTACTTGTTCTACTTATAGCAGTAGTCTATTCTTCCATTATTCCTGAAGTAGGTCTTTTGGAGGGGACTTGAGGTGCCTTTCCCTTCAAAGGGTCCATTGTAGCTACACCCTCCTTCAAAGGAGGAAGATCCTAATTGAGAATCCCTGAGGACTTGTATTCCTTTAGTACCATGGTTTTTTACAGTGATAAATCTATTCCTTTCTACATCAACTAGGTCAAGGTCCTCCTTATAACATTTGTAGTCTTGATATGTAATTGTGGGGACTCGACCTTGTTCCAATCAAGGAGTTTCATAGATTGTCAATTAAGTTCATGTCAACATAATATCTGTTGATGAATTTTTCATCATTTGTAAGGCCTTGGGAATAACTACCATCTTGAAATCAATTATTTGTTGTAAGTTCATCCTAGATAAATCTCTTACAATTCATCCAATAGTCCTCATAATGAGGCTCATGTTCATATGAGTTCCCAAGGATTGTGTTCATCACCCACATGATATCATACTTAGGTCTTGGTTGAAAATTTTCCATCCCCAACATATGCATCTCTTCATCCAAGAGCCTTGTTTTGACAATTGATGAGCATGTATACCTCACAATACAAATTAGGAACTTAATATTGGTTTTATGCTTCCTGAAATCAATTTATGCACCTCAACTAGTTACCTAGACAATTAGAGAAGTTACAATTAGAGAAGTTCTCACTTGTCATCCAAGTACCTAGGAAGCATATAAGGGGTGCCTTGGAAGCTCGTTATCCAAAATGAGCCCCCTACTTATTTTGGCTAACTTGCCTTCATTATTCCCTTCCTTTTGCTTCAACTTCAATTTTCACACATTTCAAGCACTCAAGGGTTTCTGGAAATGGCTCTGTTAGGATTTTTCTTCCCCTTTCCAGAAAGGTAAAATTTTCCTCCTAACTCCTTGTAATTTTCGAGTTATGGCTCGGCGGAGATTTTTGGGGAAATTTTCCCTAGACAGGCCCATGACCAATGAGAAACCGACACGTGGCAAGGCGGAGCGGTAGGCGTCAGGGGGATGTTGGAGTTTTTGGCGCTTTGGTCAAAAGGCACAGAGGAAGAAGTTTTCTCGCAAGCTCACGAAAGGATGAAAATATGTTGGCTAAGTCCCACCGAGCAATGAGGTGGTGCCACGTGTCCTGTCAGCGGTGGGAGTCGGGGCGGTGGAAGGATTTGGCGAAATTTTCCAAAGTTGCAAAAGGTGCAAAGGTGTGCATTGAACCCACGGCCCCATCAATTAATCAAATGGCGCCACGTGGCCACATCAACGGCAAAGGTTGGGCAGCGAAGGTAAGTTGGAAAATTTTCCAAAGAGGGCAAAGGGCGCAAAGGGAAAATTTTGGCTTGTAGGCCCGCAAAGGAGGATGGAGAAAAATTTGCGGAAGGCCCGCGGCCAATGAGGAAGTGACACGTGTCCCTGACAGTGGCAAGAGTCGGAGGCGCAGAGGAAATGTTGGTTTTTTTCCAAAGTGATAGAGGCACAAATGGAGAAAAAGAAGCATGCCCCGCCAAGCAACCAGAAGCTGACATGTGTCACTGGAGCGGCAGAGCGGGGAAAATTTGGGAATGTTTCCCGATAAAAAAATCAAAGGGGAAAAGTGAGGTTTGAGCCCACGTTTCCATTAGCGAATGGGAAAGCACCACATGGCAGAGGAGCAACAGGGCGCGGGGAATTCTTGGGACATTTTCCCAAATTCAAAAAATGGAAAATTTTCAAGTTTCGGCCTGCCAACCCGATTTTTGCCCTAAAATTGCTATTTTTGCCCTAAATCTTCAGAGGGGCATAACTTTCGATCCCGAGCTCATATTTTCACATTATTTATATCATTGGAAAGATGTTGAAATCCTCTACATGATGAAGGGTTAAATTTTTATTTTTGATGGAGATTTGTAGGAGAAAAATAGGAAAACGTCTACGCATGCAAAAATGTAGAAAATGCCCCCAACCACCAAAATTAATGAAGTATGGGCCTCTTTCTTGCTCTGCAGAGCAATGTACTTTGGCGTATGGGTTTGTCCATGAAGCCCATCACTTTGCAGGTGAGATTGGAGGGATTTTTGGTGGTTGGAGTTTCAATTTGATTTGCCCGTGTTTTCCACATTTCTTTCATTTTGTTCGATGGTTAAAAGCCAGATTTGGCTCATTTGTAAAGGTTGTTCATCATTCTTCTCTGCCTCTCCCTTCTTTTCTTCCCAGGGTCAAAAATGGAGTTTGAACCTCCTCCCTTTCTCTATAATGGCATTTTTGCCTCTTACTAGTAAAATGATGTTTTGTGCAAACTTCTGGAGCAATAAAAAACGTGTTTTGTGATGCATTTGTCCATCCTTGCTCGTTTTTCTTGTCTTCTTCTTGCCTCTCTTCATTGTAGGTATTTGTGCATGTTTGAATGTTCATTGCAGGTTTTGGAGTTGTGTTCATGGAGTTTTGGAACATTTTTTGTGTGAAATTTATCCTTGGTTTTGTGATGCACTTGTCCATCCTTTCCATTGCTCACCTCTTCTTGTTCCATGGCAGTTTTGATAGATGTTCAACATTTTCCTTCTCTGGTGTATCACCGTTTTAGTGTAGGCTCTGTTTTTCCCTCTTTTCTCTCTCTCTCTCTATCTCCTTGGCATAGTTAGATTAGGATTAGATTAGCTTTCCTACACTGGAATAGCTTGTGGTAGGTAGTTTAGGAAGAGGAACTAGCCTTCTCTAGAGAGCTTTCCCCATTTGCAAAGGTCCCACACTTTGGGAAAGCTCAATGTTGTGCATTCACACCAAATGACATTGCCTTAGAAAATCAGATCCATAGGTCATTTTGGGGGTGCTGTGAATTTGCACTAACAGAAACCACTTACTCTTATGTATGTAAAAAAACTAAATTGTGTGAAGTAACAACCAAACTCACTTTGATAACCTTTCTTATAGATGCAAATATCCTAATATTATCCCATTCTAGTATGAATAAACAAATAATTGGTGCAAATAAAGCATCATGTGATCTCTTGAAATCATCCCTCTGATTTTCCAAGTTTAATTGAGGGTAGACCTCATAGACTCTAAATTCTGAAAACATTTTCATTCTTGGAATACTAGGAAGGGATTTGTGGCATGATATGTTGTATATAAGGTATGATGTCATATAAAATTCACACCTCAAGTGTGGATCCTTCTTGAATTTGCACTATCATCTTAATAAGTTGGTCATGGATAGACTTGTTTATGAGTTCGGCCTAACCGATTTTATCTTTTTAAAAGAGGAAATTTCGGATGTCTCTAAACATCCATTCTTAGAAATTGTAAGAAGAAATCAAACTTGTCATTCTACTCAATAAGGTGATGAGGTTTTTAACCTCCTCAATGAAATCTGACATGGCTAACTTCTTACGAATCCTTGTATGAGAACCCCTAACATTTTGCAACAAATTATTTTTCATAATCTTGGACTAAGCAACATGGTGGGTAGTCTATAGTTGGTGACACGATTCAATGGTGATGTCTACCACCTCTTTTATCTTAGGTAATCCCACCATTGTTTGGAATGTTTTAGGTGTTAATAAGAGAATAATGATACCAATGCCATCCAAAAATTCCATCATTTTTGGGTTGTAATTTTCTACACGTGCCCATACCGATTCTAAGCATTGAATGTAAGGAGGAAAATTGGATGACAAAGCAATGCCACTTGCATCAATAGCTGTCATGAATTCACTTATGTTGGGGACATGAAGTCTTCGAAGAAAATAATCCAAATATGCATTCCCCAAATTTGTATCTGTCACTTCATCCAAATTACTCGTGATGTGGGAAGTAACATGAATACCAGCCAACTAGACCTTTATCTTAGAATTTAGTGTGGAAAAACATGGTCTAGGTATACAAAGGACAACAAACTAGTGTAAAGGAGAGAAAACATGTGCTTCAGACCACCCAAAACTCTTATAATGATGATAACATATAAGTGTCATGTCTTAGAACTTACTTGTGCATACGCAACTCAAACCTTCAATTGCAAACCACACAAAGACACAAAGACTTTAATTCCTTCACAAGTATAAATATCTGCAACTCATTCTCCAATTTGATCGCTCTGGTTCACTCTATAGGGATCTAGAACACTCGATCTCATTGAAATACAATAACAGTGTAAAGGACTTAGCCAATTTTTTTATCATATAGTCGATCACATGAAGGTCATTAATGACATAAGCCTTAATTGCTTAAGCACAATTTTGGCCATTGGTTTATACTTCAATTTTAAAATTGGGTCATCCACATGTACATATTTGGTGGGGATCGGGGATGAGGGAGCACTTTTCATCTTCACAACAACTACGAAAATGCAAAATGTAAAGGACCGTGAGATGCCCGATATCAATTAACAAAACAAACACCCAAAATTAATATTGCAGCTCTCTAATTTCATCCGCCGTAATACATATATAGGGAATGTCTCCCTTGTAAATAGGTTGCAACTTATTCCCTATATTATCTCAACAAATAACCTTCAAATCACATTCGACAATATTATTGTTATTTGTAACAATAATATGCCTACTAACTAAATAATAACCATGAGCACTAATTAATTTCTAACATTCCCCCATTCTGCGAACATGGAGAGAAAGCACATCTCAAGAAGCGGAAACGAAAGAATCGTATGCCTCCGCATACTTTTAGGTCTACATACTGCTGGCTTGGATCTTGTTGTCTGGATCTTGCTACACATGACCAATCCACTTCACCACAGTGAATCCCATACCGGATGATCACACTTCCATTGATTCACCTACATACGTGAACTCAATAGTTCCCACTTTCACTTCTAGTGAACACTCTTTCACCGACCGATCGATGTTAGAAGTATGATAGTCAAAGAATCTCAAAGTGATCGGAGGATCACTCTAGTTTTGTTGCCCTTCTATACAACTATTCTCATATTTGAAAATGGACATCCGTCTCATTTCAATCTTTGCAAGGAATGTGTAGCATGCTTTATTTTTGCACACACCACTCAAAGAAAACAATGAAATATTATAAAAATATGCCACAGTGCTATATGTGACCCCGTGTTGGTGGTGACGAGAGGAACCGATCGCCCTCCATCATCCATTGCCTCCGACCTCCAGTCTCATGCTACTACCTCAACCTGATTTGGATATGAAGCTCAACAATTTCCATATTGGGTTTACTTGTATAAATTCTCCCCGTAATGTGAAATAGTTTATTTTCTAGGACGTCGGGTTACAACAAAAATGTGTCCACAAGACAATTTTTTTTTAAAATTTTTCAACCTTTGACAAAAGACAACACACGACTAACAACTCAATTTAACATTGACTAAACACAAATTGACTCAACAAATGATATGACAACTTTTAGAATATACAACTCAAATGGACTATAACAACGAACATAAAAATGACTCCTTTTTTTAATAATACAATGCAATAACGACAAAGACTCAATGAAATGGTTAATAACAAAAAAACAAGACTTAATGACACTTTTAGGCCGATAAACACTCAAACTTCAAATGATATTGACAATATGCTAACTAAAAATCTATGACATAAAAATAAAACTACAACTCTAAGAATTTTTAATGGACTTAATGAATACTACAAATTGATAAACTTTAACTTGTAAGAATTATAACCAATAAACATAAAACGAATCGGTGTATTAAAACTCGAACACTAACGTCAATACATATATGTAGACTTACGGGATTGTATGGAGAACACGAATCACAAAGACATACAGTGAAGACGAGATGGTAAGCATGAGCGAGTCTAGGAGAAGAAATCAAATAGAGTGCAAGTGGGTTTATATGTACTTGTAGAAAATAGATTTGAGCAGCGAACATAACACTGCTGCAAGAAATCGAATGCAAAGATCATGTATTGTAATATAATAATGTATCGGAATGATTTGAGACAACCGGATGGATGGATTGGTGTAAAGCCTTTGGAGCTACAAAAGCGACGACGTCTATTGTTGGAAATATACCACCAATATGTATTAATCGAGCCGAACCCTTCAACACAGGAACCTCCACGCCAATCTCCTTCTCTTATAAGATTCACCAATTGAAACTTTGAGATAGTATATTATTATCAGCATATGAGCGTTGAAAAGAAAATCCAAATATAACAAATATTGGAAAGAACTTCATGGAAGTTAATAGTACGTTTTGAATAAGGATTCTCAAAACCACGATTAGCGAGAGAGCCACGGAAAATATATTCAATGTGGCGAACACACATCTTAGCAAATGCATAGAGAATTAAATTCGGTTCCATGAGATTTGATTGTCAATAGAAATGCCGAGTGTTTGGATCTTTCCACTTGTGGGTTCAATGGAAAATGAAGCTCATGCAAAAATATTAGAGACTCTCATCTGGGAATTCTCTTGCTCGATACCAAATAATAATTTGGGAGAGCAATTAACAAAACAAACACTAGAATTAATATTCTAGCTCCCTAATTTCATCCGGCCATAAAACATATATAGGGAATGTCTCCCTTGTAAATAGGTTGCAACTTATTTGCTTACAATATCTCAAGAAATAACCTTCAAATCACATTCGACAATATTATTGTTATTTGTAAAAATAATATGCCTACTAACTAAACAATAATTAATTCCTAAAACAAAGTGCACTGATGAGACGTCATGTGTCCACTTTCGTGCCCTAAACCTCGGGACACGCATTACATTTTTGCATAAACTATGAAAATTCAAAGTGCATGGGATGCCCACTTCTAATATGCGTTGATTGAATGACAGATGCCCCCTTCACGTCTCGGGGCTCAGGGTGCATCTTGCAAAGTGTAAGGGTGAAAAGTATGCCTGGCCGCTATTTGCAAGATTCTACAGAATATTCCCTCTGCTAGATATCGGGTATTGATTTGGATATTGCAACTTTTCTTAAATTGTGAATATGTTTAAGTGGCCCGCAAGTGCGAAGATACCCTGAATATTATGTTTTTCGGGTGGCGGGGATGGATTTGCACAAACTACAAACCTGTATATTCACACTATAAGCCTGCAAATAATGAATACACTATAAAACATATAAAATGTTAAGAGGCTACCTCAACATGATGGGATGGACTTATATACGACACAATTTTGTTTGGCTACAGAGCTCAGGGCTAGGGGAATAGTTAAAGGACCAGTAATCAATGTAAGGCAACACACTGAAACAATCAAGGACACTAATAATGTACAAAGAGATCAGGGTTTATTTGAAATATCAAGATGGGCACCAATAGGTGGTACAACACAACATATCACACATCCACTAAGATGACCCCACATGAAGTAACATATGGCCAACTGTCACCATCTAGTCTCTCTTACACTCTAGACAATCCTCATGTTTAGGTATTTGACACCACCCTCAATGATTGTGAGAATATTATGTACATTCTTCTAGAAAAATCTCCATGTGGTCTAGAACCACAAGAAACAACCAATAGAGAAACATTTCTCTAACTAATTCTTCCAACCCGATTATATAGTTTTCCTTTGATTACAACCCAAAAAATAGTTCTCCTTGAAGATGAAATGACATTATAATTTTTCTCCTAAGTTCTATGACCATTACAAGGTTCTGCAAAATATCAACCCAAATGAATACAAGTTGGAACTTCCACCTTTATCTTGTGTTCATCATGTCTTTCATGTCTCGTTCTTAAAGATGGTTCTTGGGAAATGAGTTACCACTCACATAGTACTTCCTAATATTGATAATGAAGGATCCATTCTTCTAAATCCTAAGGTAATTATTGATAATATTTCACACAAACTTCATAACCATTCCATCACATAGGTCCTAATGCAATGGCATATAATGCAACTTGAAGACATAACTTGGGATCTTCGTCTCTAAATTCAACAACAATGTCCTAATATTTAGCTTTGATGACAAATATTTTCAAGGGGAGGGATGTTAGGACCCTTCGTCCTACATTTATATTCATAGTCATGTTATAATATATGTTATGGATGTATATGCTTTATAGTTCATCCTTTGAGCTATTAAATATAATCCGACATGCATGGGAAGTAGTAGTTTTCTTGAGTAGAACTAGTATAAATGGGATGCATAGGCTAAGTGAAAGACATCCATGAATATATTGTATTCATATTTCTCAAAGGAGTTTTCCTCTGTGATTGTAATGTAATTTTTATCTTTAAGTGTAATAAAACTAATTGTCTTCATTTCACAATATAGTATTCTCGATATTTTTATTGGCCTAATTTAATGCGGGGAGGATCATCACACATGTTGTTTAAAAAATTAATCTTTTTTTTTTTATGAATAATATTCAATAGTAAATAGTGTATATCAATTTCATATATAAATTATATAAATATTTTTAAAATATCATAAATATATCTATCTAGAAAATATTAAATTATATCTTAAAGATTTGAGGCTTTTTAAGGGCATATATATTAGATTTTTCTTATAGTTTTGCCTAATAAGGGTTCCACATTGATTAATGAAACTATCCAATTGTCTAAAAATACTTCATTGATTATTGGTAGATGGTATAGATCTAGTTATACCACTATGTCATCTTGAAAATATCTTTCCAAAAAAAGCTCCACTATATGTCAATATATCACGATTCTTCAACCACTTTCTCCAATGAAGAATAAAAATTTCAATATGATAGTCAAGCGTATAAGGTTGTAAATTTATTTAACATATCACATTACTATAATCACTTTTCCCATCATGTTGTTTATCATTGTAATTATACTAGTATAAAGACCTTAAATGCATCTATTTGAAATATATTGAGAGATATCAATCTTAAGGTTCTTATTTTAAAATTTTCACATACCTCATTGATTAATAAGTCCATTACCTTCTTTTTTGATTTCCCACCTACTAGGGATAAATGACACCAATCTAGTTGCATTGATTTATTGGGATTGAAAAACACATTTATGAAAAAGGGATCCAAACTCCATCGTATGGCCGATATATTACTATTTTCAATTGACTCCTCCAAGTAGAAATAAATGAATTTAAGTTACGTTCAAGTGAATGTCAAATTTAAGGTTGAAATTTCCTTGCGATGGTCGAATGGACATCAAATTAAAGCTCATCCATATGATATGAGGAACTTATAACATTACACTCCACCACCCCCAATTGCCATTGTAGGATGGATCGGCATAATTATATTAATACATGTATCTTAAACATATCTATATGAAATGTACTAAGAAATATCAATCTCAAGGTTCTTATCTTGGATTTTTCAAATATCACATTATCTTATCCCCAAATTTCCCTTTGTCTAGTAATAAATGACATCAATTTAGTTGCACCATTGTGTCTAGTTCAAGTTTTTAGAAAAAAACTAGACTCCAAACTCCATTGTATGGCTAAGATATTACAATTTTTTATTGCATACTCAAGAAAAAAATTGATTATGGTCAAATGGATGTCAAAATTATGGTTGAAATTTCTAAGTGACACAAATGGGTGTCAAATTTAAGGTGATACATAATTATGAATGAGTAATTACATTGCACTCAACCATCATTATTGTTTCCATTATAGGACATCTATCAATGTTATAATGGTACATACACATCAAACACACGATTTAAAAACATCAATATATATATAATCTTAGGCACTTATCTTGGATTTGTTAAATTATTTTGAGCATTGAAGGGTTTCACATTTCTTAACTACTTTATTACCTTTTCCACAAAATTACCCTTGATTTTTGATAGATAACCTTTGCTCCAATTGCACCAATACTATCAATTCAAAAAAATGAAATTCACTAAAAAAGTGATTACAATGTAATTATTATGCGAGAAAAGAATTTTATAATGGCGATAAGGGTGGGATCTAATGGTGTGAGCATGTTCACTTTTGTTTTGACCTTAAATTTGATGTCGGTATGACCATGACATAAAACTTTATTCCTTTTACTTGGAGACATCAATTGAAAAATTGTAATATCTTGGCCATATAGTGGAGTTTGAATCCCTTCCCCTCCCTCACCCCACCTTTTTTTGATCCAAACATAGTTATATGACTATAATGATTACATTTCTCATCGAGTCATTAGGAAATTGATGTATAAGGTAACAAAGTTATTAATCAATGTAGGATGCAAAAATTGAAATCACCTTGAGATTGATATATCACTTCGTATTATAGATAGATGTATTTTAGATATACGTACTATTACATTAATAAATCCTAAAAAACAAAATTCTTACAAAATAAAATGAGGTCACCTTCTTTAATAAAATATCACTTTAACTAATCTTGAAGTTATGATATGGGAAATGAAAAATTAGAAGTCCCTTTGACTAGACGAGATCCCCATTGGATTTTTCCAAGATGTGGCCCACTCTCAAGATGGATTTGTTCAACACTTATAAAGAAGTAGAGGTTATTATTTCTTTAGGGGAAATTATTTATCATAGAATGGTCCCACTTATTCTAAAATACGAAAATAAGGACAAGGCTAGTAGTTGGCATCCCCTTACTCTACGTAATATATCATACAAACTTATTATCAAGGTCATGGCTACGAAGTTTAAACCTATTTCCCAATATATAGTTCATATTGAAAATATCAAATTTATTAAAGATAGATACATCCTTGATAATATTATTTTCACATGGGAAACCCCTAAATGATCTGAAGACACTAGGTGCAATGCATTATTGCTCAAGCTTTACTTTGATAAAGATTACGATTGGATATGATGGTTTTTCATTCTTAAAATATTTGAGTGGTTGGGATTTGTTCCATTTTAGGAATAAAATTCAAATTATTTTCATGAATGCACAAGCTTAGTTTATGGTTAATGAAAACCTCACCATGTCTTTTAAAATCCAATATTTTATTCATTAAGGTAACCCCTTTTTAGTATGTGATAGGAGTTGATGCACTTGGCTACATGCTTCACCAATCTCGTTATTAAGGAGACTTAAAATGAATTTCCCTTGATAGGATGCCTATTCTCTTAACTCTCATTTTGTGGATGACTCCATGCCATTTTTATCGAACACTAAATAAGAGATTTATAATACCATGCACTTCTTGATGTTTATTATAAAGTGTTTGGGTCCAAGTTGTGTGATCACAAAATTGAATTATTCATCAAAGGTTCTCCCGATTACACTATCACTTGAAATGAGATATGTGGAGAAGTTTGTTGTTATTTATCCGAGTGTTAAATTGTTGGAAATGGGTTAGTATATTCAAATTAATTAATAAATATTAATGCACAAACCAAAAATACACTCATAAGAAAATTGCAAGATTGTAGACATGAAATTATGCACTTAGTATTATTACATCACACCTCTAGTATGTCATTATATGCATGATTCCTAAGAAATAAAACTATACTGATAACAATAATTATTTTACTTTACATTGACATTGTTTTATCTTTCCATGCTTTCGTCCTCTATTTTTCTAGAATTATCCCTTTGCTTTTGGACAACACACAATGCGTTACCAAAATTTTACTTTCTATTTTATCTTGAGCTCTTGGACATTAGTATCAATAAGGGACATGAGCACCCATGCGATATTGTCCCCTTTTGGCACTTATCTCGTTTTCCTTTGCTTTATTATTTTTAATAATGCCACATCAACTATTATCTTTTCTAAACTTTTATTTATCACTTTGGATCAACTTTTAGGGTTGATAATGGTGAAATTCGAGCAAAGGAATCATATATATACATGACCTATTAACTATTCTAAGGGGTAAGAAGGAGCAATAAGAGATAATTGGGCTATTACTTCTTATCTACTACTTGGGAAAAAAGGAACACTTGAGGATTGCATTTGAGCAAAATTATTCATTGCATAGGAAGGGAAAATTTTGAATTCCATCACACACATTATCGTAGGGGTAATATAGTTGTAGCCCATTATCTTGGTGCATCTTACACAAGGGAAATCAAAATTCAAGGGAGGTGATTCTATCACAAACACGCACACACCAAAACTACATTGAGTCTAAAATGTAGTGCAATGCTTAGTGATAATCACATTGGGGTGACTTCTAAGGTCAGTCTAACTAAAGCATATGCATATTTTATTTAGTCTAATATGTGCTTAAATATTGTGAAAGTAGTTAGGGTTTGTTTTACAAGTACATGTATGATAGGAAAACCCTACAATGAAGTGGATGTGACATATAATGAAGTGAAGGTGACATTATCAGGCCCTAAAAGAAACAAATCAACACTCACTACCGGGACACTGGCGCTGGGAAACACTATCCCCTTGAGGCACTACCATCTAGCATATATGTAGATCACTATCCTATAGATGAAGTAAATATAACCTAGATTTAGTTTGTTCCATCATCACCCCAACGTGAGATCCAATACTGAACAACGAGTTATCGGCTAAGTCACTTTCATCCTCTTATTACTTGTGCTTATTTTCCATTGCATGTTATATATTGTATGTTTATATTATTATTTGATTAATTACAGTCCTATAATTAAGATTTAATTTCAGCTAAATGATTTGGTGAACCTAATTATTGATCAAGCCCTAGATAACCATTAGATCCTTATAGTGTCTACATTTTTTATATGCGTGTGTTTTAGTTCTCCTTGTTCTTTCTTATAAAAATGGATATCTCTATGACTTAATTTTGTAAAGCCCATCCTAAATTTGTACATGCTTTAAGGCACACTATAGATAATACTTTCATCTACTCAGATACTTCACCTATTTATGTTAACCACCAGGTATCAACTTCTCTTATAATAAACAATGAACATATTACTTTTACAACAACTAATATCCCTTCCCAACCAATTGTTGATAATGCACCTCCGTTATATATTCAAGTTCATATTCATAATGTGCTTGTTAAGCGTGTTTTGGTTGATAATGGATCTGGTCTTAATATATGTAACATTTCTTTTCTCCATCAAATAGGATTTTATGTTGTTGATTTAACTCCATCTACTCGATGTATCGGTGGCTTTGATAACACACGTATTAGGAGAAATCTCTCTACCCATTACTGTAAGACCATGCACTCTTAATCTTTTATGTCATGTAATGCCTGATAATCTCAATTATAATATCCTTCTAGGTCATTCCTAGTTACATTTTATGCATGTAGTCCCTTTTATCCTCTATATGCAAGTTAAATTATTACATGAGGGTATAGTATATGATGTTTTGGCTAACCAATCACCCTTTACTTTTTGTGACACTATTGAGCATGAGCACACACATAATCTTGAGGATAACTGTACCAAGCCTATTACCGATTATAACACCTATGGTATTGATTATAAGTATTTATTATGACATGGTTTTTATGGCTCAGGAATTGGCACAAATGGCCAAAGTATTATTATGCCTATTTATCTTCCGAACAATTTGATAAATATAGCATCGAGTTTTCTCCTCATTCATCTAAGGCCCTTTCTCAGGGAACACATTTTCTTCCTACCAATTCTCTCTCTGAGGTCTATACCACTTCACATACACATACACTTTGGTTATTTCATGCTCACCTCATTGATGTTATTGCCTCTCCTGCTCCTAAAATACCACTCTTGGATGAATTTCATAGTGATGAGGAAATCCTAGAGTATATTGGAGCTTATGACCACTCACCTTTGCATCATCATAAGAAGAGGTTATCCCATTCCTTGCATGTTACTACATACTTTGGTGAGAGTGACCCTACCAGTATGAATATCAATACTTATAATACTATACCCACAAAACCATATGTTGAAGACCGGTCTACCTTACTCAATGAAGAGACTACATCATATGACTTAGGTGTGAATGAAGATCAATGCTTAGTTTTTTTAGTTATCTCTCTTAGTGATAATTAACGAATTGATATTCAGAAAGTACTAGAAGATTTCCTTGATTTATTTACTTGGCACTATAGTGACATACACGATATCAATCCCTCCATAGCTATGCACAACATCATACTTAATGTGGGTGTTAAACCCATACAATGAAAAAAATTTAAGATGCACTCACAAGTGGACTTGTTATTCAAAGAGGAAATCAATGTTTATTGAGTGCATAATTTATTTGCATCATTGATTACCCATAATGGGTCTCTAATATTTTCCCTGTGATCAAACCTAATTGAAAGGTTCATTTTTGTACTAAATTTCATGACCTTAATAAATCTTGTCCCAAAAATAGTTTTCCTATGCTACTTATTGATACTATTGTTGACTCCACCACTAGTCATGACAAGTTTTCCTTTATGGATGGGTTTTTGGCTATAATCAAATCAAAATTAACCCTGCTGACCAAGAAAATACCTCCTTCACAACACCATGGGGCACATTTTGTTATATTGTCATGCCTTTCGGACTTAAAAATGTCGGAGTTACATACCAACGCGTTATGAATCACATACTCCATGATTGTATCTATACGATCATTGAGGATTATGTCGATGACATTATTTCCAAGTCAAATCATCATGCCTACCATGCTCAGGACCTTCATATACTTTTTTACGTGATTGAGACAATATAATGTATGACTCAATCCCAAAAATGTGTTTTTAGTGTTACTACAGGAATTTATTAGGCGATAATTATTTCTCGGCCGAAGTATTGAGATTGATCCACAAAAATATGAGCCATTATAGATATGCCTCCTCCTCATAACCTTCATTAGTTATGCTCATTACAAGGTAAAATCCAAGCTATCTGATGATTCATTACACAATTAACTAAAAAAACCAACCCTTTACATGACTAATGAAGAAGGATACTAAGTTTACATGGGACAACAATTGTCAATAGGATTTTGATGATATCACGGCTTATTTTCTTAACCTGTATGTCTTGACTCCTTCCATTTTGATCAACCATTACTTTTGTATATCTCTTCCACCTTTCATGCCTTGGGAGCCTTGCTTTCTCAACATGATAAGACTTAATGAGAGTGTGTTATCTATTATATTAGTTGTACATTACTATCCTATGAGTGCAATTACAGTTACATTGAGAAATTGTGATTTAGTCTTGTCTTTGTCACTAATAAGCTACATTGCATTACCTACTTTCCCAAACTCATTTATCCGGACATTTAGCTCATTGGGTCATGTTGCTTACTGAATGTTATATTAAATTTATTCCACAAAAAGTTGTTAAAGGAAGAGTTGTCACAAACCAATTAGAAAAGGATCTTAATGATGATCCTTTCCCAATTTGTGATGATTTTCTGATGAATTCATTGCTTATATTATTGATGTTAATATTTATACTATACACTTCAATGGATCTCGGTGTGCTAACATTGATTGTATCACACCACATGGTGAGCCTATGCCCTTTGTTTCTTCGACTAGTATTTTCTTACACTAATAATATTACTAAATACATGCTCGCGCTCTTCATATTTTTCATGTTCATATTTTTGTGACTCTCAACTCATTTTTAACCATTTCAATAGTGTATATCAGAATAATTAAGAGAAACTAATTCCATATCATATTGTTGTTAAATACACCCTTGCTACATTTGATTCCTACACTATTATTGATATTCCATGTAAGGATAATCAACATATTGATATCATGGCCAATATTACCTCTCTTATTCCTTTAGACATTACCAACGACCATGCTACATTTATCATTCATCATTTTTGCCATCCCTCTATCAAATCATGTATTATAGAGGCCCTACAGGAGTTCTTTTTGCTATATGTAGGGTTGGTCATATTGAATGGTATACTAATACATACAATAGTATATATCGAAAAGATTTACTTGAAAAAATATCCCTATAAGAGGCACGTCGTCTACGTCATGAAGGTACACAATATGTGATTTTTGGAGGTTATTTATTTAAACATGCCGTCAATGGTAATCTCCTTTGATTTCGAGAATCGATGATATTCCACTACTTGCTATGATTTAATTTAATTTGAATTAAGTAAATCTGATTACAGAGTAATTATTGCACTAAATAATGTATGGATGCTAAAATACAGTAATGACATAAGAAAACAAACATATGATATAAAAACCCTAAGAAAGGAGGAGAGGTAAGAAGACTTAGTTGATTTATGAGTGGAAAGGAAGTGATCTGTGTAGGTGCAAGTGCTAAAAACTATACACAAGGTCATCACTACTCACTATAAATTTTAGAAGTTAGGAACATAGCAGGACATGGGAACCTAGCATAGGGAAGAGGTGCACAAGCACTCGGCAACTAGATCTTGGCACTAGTGACTACGTAAGAGATCGAATATACTTTATTATGTGTCACAAGGGTTTCACTTTTGATTCTTTCTGGTCACTCGATATTCTCTCCATGATCGCGAAGGTACTGTAACCTGCAAGAAAGAAGTTCACCTGAACATACCCACAAACCACATCAAACCTAAAATATAAAAATATAATGGGGAGTCGGAATGACCCCGACGGTCACCCGAAGAGTGAACTTACAACCAAGCACTGCACTACATCTCAGACTCCATGTAGTTGTAGTGTGTGTGTAGAAATGGTTCCCCAGGATGCCCTTTTGTAAGTTGCATGAATGATAGCAGGCTGTGGCTAGAATGTAGCAATGTAATAGTATGTGTGGATGGAATAAAATATAATTCCCCTTCCTATACATAATATGCAGAAGTATGCAACCCTTGTCCCTTGTATGGATGCTAGATGGATGCCTTTAGAGTGCTTTAGTGCCTTTAGAATGTAAGATTAGGTGATGATAGTAATGCTTAGTGCTTGGTCCCTCATTTTGAAAACATAACTATGTATTTATATGATTCCCTTGTTTGAATTTCATAATTGACAACTAGAAGGACAACCCATAAGTGAAAAATATGCCCAAAATATAAAAGAGACCCAAAAAGAGTGAGTAAGGTAAGAAAGGGTTTGGGGTACCCAGGAGGAACAGGAGCACACTGGGCCCTACTATCTTGGTTGGGCGTTGATGTCTAAAGCCATAAAATATAAATAAGTTAAGTTTTGACTGGGTTGTAGGGTGTGTAAGACCAAATAGAAAGCAAGAGACAAAGAAAAGAGGCCAAAGATAGTTGTCAATTACTATTTTTCTTGCTTAGGAATCATGTAAATGCTAGCATGCTTTTAGGACCTAGAAATGTACCTAAGTGCATGATTTTGTGTCTATATTTCCCCCACTTTATGTTGTTGAGTGAATACTCGATAACATAAAGTAGATAGAATATGTGTACCTTATGATCTGTAGAGCATGTGGTGGTTAGTGTCTTTGAGTAAACAAGTGAAGCGTGAAGTGATTAAAAAGCGAAGTGTGGAGAATAGGAAAGGGAAGTGGAACTTAGGGGTGAATCATAAGCATTATAGCGTGATGTTTTGGCTTGTATGAGTTTTTTTCTTGTAAGACAGATTAGCAAAATAAGAGCATGAAGGTAGTCAAAGCTTTGTATATGATAAATTTGAGTAAAGTATGCATAAGTATGTATAAATATGTAAAGAGTGTATAAAAGGAAAGTTTGCACCTGATATGTGAAAGAGTAAGAGATAGAAAAGTGTCCTGTTGTTTGAAGTTGCTGATCTAAATTCGAAGGTGAGGTTTTTGGGTGCTCTCATGCCAAGAGTGAGTTTTTGGCCGATCTCACGCTAAGTGTGAGTTTTTGGGCAATCTCACGCCAAGTGCAACTTTTTGGGTGATCCCATGGCAAGTGTGAGTTTTTTTGGGTGATCTCATGCCAAGTGTGAGTGTTAGGGAGAGAGATATGGTTATATTCTCCTTCCATGACTCTTCTCAATAAGAACCACTCTAGATAGTGTGTCTGATTTGTTCCTTCTATTTTGATTTATTCCAATTTATTTTGAATTGTTTTGATTGTACCAATTATAAGAGATAGCATGCATTTTTGGATGAAGGCCAATGCCTATAAATATAAAACTACTTTTTAAACTATTATAGACTATGTTTTCTTGAGAAATTGACTATATTTCTCCCTAAAATGCTAGTACCTAGGGGAGGATAGGAGCGCATAGATGTTAGTGTTTGGTTCTGGGCACCGGTGGCTACTTTGTATGTGATGCCCAAGTCTATTTCTAGATCGTTATGTGACTATGTTCTTGTGTTTTTGGTGCTATGTTGGTTTTATTTGTAGCTCGAGCGAGTTGTAGGGGTGATATATTCACACACTTTGTGTTCCCCCTCATTTGGGGTACATGCGGTGATAGTAGAAGAATGCAGCCCAAAGGAGAGGACGATGATGAGATGAAGTAGATACCTAAAGGGGTAGGGGATGTGTATGGTAGAAACCAAGGTACATGAAAGAAAAATAGGCTAGTACAAGTGTTAGTAGTAAAAGTAGATAACATGTAATAAAGAATAAGGTGACGATCAAGTGTGCAAACAAGATGGACCACAAAAATTGTGTTTCAAACATGGGACATCACTCCCAATTTCATAAGACAATCGGGGCCGAAGAATCCAAAAGAATACGGTGATCACACTAGACATAGGGTATAGCCCATAAACAATAGCATACAATGGAAAACAAGAGCAAGAAAAATGAATTAGATAACCATGGTTGTAGATAGTTCTACAACGAAAATGCTACACATGAAGAACATGTTAGCATGTTGGAAAGATACATAGTATGTCATGGCATGTATATATCAAAGAAAAGTAAATTAACTGTAATGAGAAGTAATGAATAATGTAGCAATAGAACCTATAATGTGTAGAATGTGAGAGTAGTAAAAGTAGATGCCCTCGGGAGCCTCGGCGGGGTGACAAGGAGTCGAGTGCACCTATTACATCCCCATAGTAATCGATGTGATAAATTCCAACTCCATAGTAACCTTCACCATGCACTCGACGTATAAGTTACACCATATTACGTCCCTATGGCCCTTCACTTTGTGGGGCTTTGACCTCGTCGAGAAGAATAAATATTGATCGAATGAAGGACACAAATTCATTATCACTTTGCTAATGAATATTATGCTAAATGGGTTGAATTTATACCTTTACACACTACCACTGGTGAAGATATATGTAGGTTTCTCAATATGCATATTATTACATGTTTTGGGGTTCCTTCCATAATTATGACCAAGAATGGCTCATCCTTCAAAAATTGCGATGTCAAAAAATTATGTGCTAAATATAAGATCAAACACACATTTCCACCCCTTATTATCCTCAAGGTATGGCCAAGACAAAGCTATTAATAAAATAATCATTATATTTCTACGTAATATTATGTGATGATGTGGTGACGATTGGCATAATTAAATGTTATATGCCCTCCGGGCTTATTGTATAATTGTGTACCCTTACCAATGCCGCATCGTTCTCCCTTGTATATGGCACAAAAGTAGTTATTTCTTTAGAGCTTGAAATCCCATCATTACATGTTTCACTTAAAAATATCCTCTAAGGTAATGAATATCATGAGCAATGACTACATGAGCTATAAATTCTTGATTCTTCTTTGCGTAAAGGCCCTATAACAACTTTTCACTTACCAAGAATTCATCAAATGTGCTTACAATACCAAGGTGTGCTGAGAGAGTTTAATATTAGTGATCTAGTGCTAAAAGAGAATCAAAAGAACACTAATATAGAACCTTCCCTAAAAGGCAAATTCAAACCTAATTAACTTGGCCCATATGTTGTTACTGAAAAACTTGGTGATGGTGCCTATTTGTTTGCAACCCTTATGGGAAAACCCGTCAAGAATCCCATGAACATCATGCACCTTAAGAAATATTACACATAGTCACATCACTTATTACACTTGGGGACATCTAACTCCCCCTTGCTACCCAATGACACACTTTTGTTCTAGGTTCAAACACGACTATTAACGATGTACTTACCTACATGAACCTCACTTTGTACACATACACTATGGGGAAACCTTGCTTCCCTTCCCTATTCATAGTATTTCACATTATAATAATACAAAAACATTTAGATATCTACAAAAATACAAAAAAATAGCCTAAATCTTGGTTGGATGTATCTTTGTTTTCTTATATTATTTCATGTTGCATTTTTCCTATCATGTTAGCTTAATTCATAATATGTTATATCATTTTACATATACACATGCACGTTCATGTAGTACTTTGAGGTGAATGTAGACTATCTACAAGTTATCACATGATGCATGATGCTTGACATTATTCTCTACCAGTCCCAACAAGGCTCCCTGTGGGCATCTACTTTCGACCTTTCTACATTCAGGTGTTATCATTACAGTATCTACTACTTTCTCTCCTATTTTTAGCTATATACACTTTGACATACTATCAATTATTCCAACATGATAATGGGTGCTTCATGTGTAGTATTTGTCTTGTAGGATTATTCCCAACCATGGTTATCTACATTGCTTGTGTCTTATCTTCTTTGTTTGTGTCTTATTTTCCATTGTTTGTATGTTATGTTCTATGATTGATTGCTTATATGTCCTTGAAGGCCTTGATTGTCTTGTGACATCCTAAGTGGTGTCCCATATTTTCCACCAACTACTATGTTTTTCTCTTGATATGAGTTTGCATATTTGACTAGTTTCTATTACATGTTGTCATGTTTGTTTATCACTAACACTTATTGCTATTATTATTCCCATTGTTTTGCATGTGTCATGGTCGTTACCATGCACATACCCTATTCCCCCGCAAGATTCCTTATTCAAATGTACACATTAGCCTCAAGTTCCTTGTTATTTCCATGCTCACTTTGATCCATCTCATGCACCCCAAATGAGTGGGGAAATCATCGGGTGATTATTTCACCCTCTTAGCGTCCAAAAACTAGATTCAAAATGGTACAAAACAAAATTTGATGAAATAGGAGCTTAAAAAAATTGCTCAAAATTTGGACATGATCTAGAAACAACACGGGGGAAGCACCTAGATCAAACATGAATGGTGGGCACTAGTGTCCACACAGGTGGTTTTTTCTTGGGGAAAAACATACATTTGACAATTGAAACAAGTTTTAGTATCTTTTTACACATAATCTAGTAACATATATTCAACTCCAATTTACTATTCGGAACAAAGGAACAAAATCAGTGGCATGTTTCATACTTTGGGAAAATAACTATTTACTCTTCTTTCTTGGTTCACAATTTTCCTACTAGTATTAAATGAGTGACACCTAGGGTATACGTATGGACAATGATACACCTAGAACAAAGAGTCATATGTGGATATTTACTATTGGGTTGGTGACCATATGCACTGACACTTATTTATGGGGAAGCATTAATGGGTGGAGGGAAAAGCCAACAACTCTCCCAACACTCTTCCTATGGTGGTAGGACACGAATCAGCAGAGTATTCACATAAGTTCAATAATTGATCACTCTCAAATATTCCAACCATATCCAAGGCAAAACACACACGTGAACATTTTATCACTTCTCTCTCAACATTCAGGTTTAATCTATCATTGATTCACTTGATTTTCATACACGTTTCTATTATGATTTCTCTGAGTTAAAGTTCAATTTCATATATCATGAGCATTGATTACACTTTTTTTTTTTTTTAGGTCTATCTTTATCCCGACAAAAGGCAACACAAATGGAACAAAGAGTAATATTAAGCATAAAACACTCATGTAAAGGCAATACTCAATTACAAACACAAGTATCATTTCCACTACGTACACATGTCACCCCTAGGGTTCTCATCCCCTCTTAGATTCCATGGTACACACCCTATAATTTCCATTTGATATGTTATCATTTATAATCTTCTTCGACTCTCTGTAAGGTACACTCTTCCTATCTCTAACATGCAAAATTTTAAATTTTGGTCATGACAACCAAACCCATACTTGAAATTCCCTTTCTCGGTCAATGTAAACCTTTCATCCAACTAATATTTCAACTATGTCACCCTCATTATAGTCGAGAGGAATGTAATAACATGATTTTCAAGTGTGTTTCATGTGTAGATAAGTGTACCTAGCTTTATTCTTGAAGTTATTGAGATCTATGAAAGAACAATGCTCTAGAGGCTTCAAAAGGGTTATTTTTGGTCTTTTTTTCATGGGTGTAGTCACAAAATCATGCACTTAATACTATTATTATACTGCCAAGTATTTTGTTTTATATATGGATCTTGCATAAGAAAAATATTCACTGATGACCCATTCCATTTTCCAGGATGTCTATTTTTTTGGTCTTCATTGTTGTCTATCTCACACATTTTCACTCACTCGAATAGTTCCAGTTAGTTTTAGGGAGTCTTATCTCATCAATAATCACTCGGTCACCTAGAGAGGGATTATGGCACCTAGGGCACCACTGGTCTTGATTTTTGGGTGCCTTGGTCCTGTCACACTTGGTTTTATTTTGAACATTCTAGGTCAGTCTTTACAGTTTTCACTCTCATCTCCCTAGGTACTAGTCCAGCATGTCGGATCATTAGTGGTAAAATTTGAGCAAGAGATCCCTATATAAACACAAATACATACTACATTACGGAAGACTATTACTATCAAGGGCTAGCTATCTACATATATTAAGGGACTGCCTTTGGGCACTATTATGCATCACACACTACATAGGAAGGGGATTATCCATTCTATTCCACCCACCATTTTGCATTTTATCTAGCTACCACTTGATATCTCTATGTTATTGGTGCTAGGAAAACCTAGGCACATTATTGTACACACAAGCACATAGAACTACATTGGGTATGAGATGTAGTACAACACTCAATCATAAGTCCATCCATTTGGTAGTTAAGGAAAGTCTAACCCCTTCATTTACATCTTTATTTAGGTTTTGATGCTTTATGTGGGGTTTTGCAAGTGATTCTTCATTGCAGATTTATCGCAACATCAGCGAAACAAGTGTGACATTCACCAAATAAATTATTTAACATTTATACTTCATTTGTGTGTCATTTATCATAGTTGTAAATTTATGATTTTAATAAAATATCATAGATTTTATTAAATCATTTTGGTGAACCCGTAGCTTAGAACATTTTTCCCTAGGATCCACTAAAACCCTAATGGCTAAGGATAGATCTTCTCCTTCTTGACTAATCACACCTCATGTTAGTATCAATCCTATTTATGATGAGGTAACTATAGCTGAGCTTACGGCTCTATATCATGATGTTATTATGCCAGATGATATTCAATAACAACTCTTAGCTAACGAATGCAATATATCTACTAGCTTTGAAAATTCTTCTTTTAGCATTGTGTCGGATCCGGATAGCTTTTCTAGTTTTCGACCTTGTTATATAGTTAGGTGTGATCTCCCTTCTTGGATTTCCAAGGAAATTATCTATGACTCTCTTATTGATTTTATGCTTGGTCTTCACGCTATTACACATGCGCATAATGACTCTCCTCTTATTTATACCACTACTATATTTGCATCTCATGCTTCTCCTATTTCTAATAATGTTTCTCATGATCCATCACATACTCATTCACATGCTCATTCACACTATGTTGATGATCCAATTGATGAAATTTTCATATATGAGTCTCTCTCTGATTTTGACAACACAATTTATAGTCATGAGTCTACTACTTTACATAAAGTTGAGTGTGAATTTCTGCTCCATTGTCATCTTCTTATGAGGTTGTATCTACTACTATGCATGACTCATCTCCATCTATTAGTTCATCTCCTCTTATCACTCCATCTCCATCTATTAGTTTTCTCCTCCTATCGTTGCATCTCCATCTAACACTCCATCTCCTAGGGATGTTTCTGATGCTAGTCCTACCACTTCTATGGACATTCCATGTCCTTCATCACCTATTTCTTCTTTGGAACCTACACTTAGTGTTCCTTTAGCATCGGCTTCTCCTACATCTCCTCTCGACATCCCTATGATTACTCACAATGGAAAATTACAACCACTTAACACATTATTTCCATCCTTTATTATTCCTTCACAAGATATCTTGTCTCTCATGCATGTTATGGGTCATTTACAATCTCAGGTTCAATCACTCACATTAGAAAGAAAATCCTATTATGCTTCCATTGATAATAATTCATTGCATGAAAACCTTATTCCTAAGAAGATTCATAACTCAACGTTTTCTAAGGACTTTATCATGCTTATATTTTTGTGTTTCAATGGTATTGGAAACCCCTACTTGCATCTCAAACATTACCATATGGCTATGGCTTCATATTCTAATGATCAATTATTACTTAAAGCCTTTCGACATAGCCTTATCGATGACACTTTGCAATGGTATACTCACCTACCATTTGGATCTATTAGCACTTATCATGAGATGGAAGAATATTTTCTCCATCACTTTATCATCAACAATGGCCCTAGAGTTACCTATGATCATCTACCTTCTTTACATAAGGACAAAACTGAACCTATCATAGATTACATCTTACGATGCAATACTTGTATGCACTAATTAATTTTTCAACATATCGATTTAGAGAAGAAATTTATCTTCTATTTTGGTTTGATTCTAGAATTGAAACAAAGATTTTAATATGACACATGTGAAGCATGTTGGTGCATATGACTAGACTTGTCGTCATTCGACGTCTTGTCCATCTAGTTGGTTAGTCATCTCACTTAGTGAGAATAGGTCATATTTGATTTAGTCATAGGGCTAGTGTACACGTGTCACACACATGAGTTACAAAACACTCTTATATGTACCCTTTCATTTTTATTTATGACCATGCCAAGACACTCTATTGTCTTTCTCTACATGAGCTTATCTATTATTCTGTTGCATGATTTTCCATTGTTGCTTGAATCTTGTTGATTATGTTGGAGATATCACATTACCGTTGGAGTGAAAATTCATTGTGGTGCATAGTTTCGTATCGATTCTCATGAACACTCTTGTATGGTATCAGAGCTTGAGGATTCGGTAAACATGAACTCGTTATTTTGGGTTGTTAATTACTTCAGTTTCATTTTTGATCGATCCTCCTACAAGTTTTTGTTCGGTTTATTCTAGAATCTTGATTGACAAACCTCCTTATCTCATTGAGATTTCCCTTACTAACCCACCTTGGCTCACCTAGCTCACCGAGAGATGGTGATGGATCCATCACTTTGCACCTTGTGATGCTCTACTTTGCTCTTGAACATAATTGAACTCAAGATGATTCTTCCGGGACCTATGTGAATTTTTTTCCTTTGTTTGAACCATGAAATAATCCCATTATCTCGGTGGAGATTCTAAAAATTAGAAAGGTGAGTGAAAAAAATCAATCAGTAACTTTATTCTCGAAAAATGAAAATTTTCTATTTTAGAATGTGAGACCTTGCCTTGCTATTTTCGACATATCACTTGTGTTGCTCTAGTTTCACCTTCTGAACCTTCTGGCATATTCTTTCATCCTCTATTGCTGAGATATTGCTATTTTTATCACATTTCTATTTTTATTAGGTTGCATTTTAGGGACTTGCTATTTTGGGAAAATTCATTTTTGTCTTACTTTCCATTTTACACCTTTTATAATTATCCTAAGTGATCAAAATTACAATTCGAGGGAACTTACTATTTATAGAATGTAGAAGAGCATGAGATATGCTATTTTTAGTAAGTGTCCAAAATGGAATTGGTTTGCGATGGGGTGACATTTTTGGATTTGTCTCATTGTTGTGATCACATGCTCCAAATATCACTTTGTTTCACCCACCGGAGAGCTCTGAAATAAAAATGAATTTTTTGCTTAGCACGGGTTTTGGGGATGGATCTACCAGGGTAGCCATTAATGAAGTTTTGGAGATTTTTTACAGGTTATTTTTTCACATCTAATTGCAATGAAATGAAATCCATCAAGATAGGTTTTTTCGTTTGGAGTTTGTGGGAAAAATATTGACTTCATTTGCTTGCCAGATTGATGAGAAATCGAAGGAGAAGAAGTCAGGGTACAAAATGGAGTTTTTGTTCCAGTTAATGATCTAGGGAATCATTCAAAATTCCATTTATTACTGACTTGATGGCTGTGAAAATGAGGAATTCTGCAAAAAAGTCACCTCAATCAGTGCTCTAGACTGTGAGATACGAGCATTTCACTATTTCAGTCTTAGAGTCATTCTAGAAAAATTTTGACATGGTGTAGGCTGAAAAAGTGATGATTGTGATTCAACAACAGCAATGGATTCATCGGAATGGAGGTGTAATGAGGAATTTTGGGCACATAACTTGAGCTCCCAAACATCTTTTCTTATGTTATTTATATGAAATTACATGGAAAAGGCTTTTAAACACAATGGTGATGGTATCATACCTTGATTCTAGTTGAAACATCTTGAAATGGTCCCTTTTTTTATCGGGGTCACAAGTTGTACACTGTGAAGAATGAGCTCCCATGAAAAGAGACAAGGTTTTGTGAAAATATTATGATTCCCCCTTGTAGAGGATTATATTATCTTTTTAATGAGTATTTGTTGTCCTCCTCTCCTTATGGAGCTCAGAAATCATCCACCAAAGATCAGTGTACCTATTTTGACTTCCTTCTCCCGGGGACTCGAGACTGGTCACATGGGATATCACGGGCCAAAAATGGAAGGGGTGCATTTTTTTGTCCCAAATTTCCTAAATTTTTGGGACAGTTGGTGCGAAAAAAGTGTGCCCCTTCCTATTGGTCCACGTGGTGTTGGGGCATGGAAATGGAGCACGAGTGCTAAAACTTGCAAAAAGAGCTTAAAATGGGTCACATTGATGTCTGGGGCTTATACGGGAGAGGGGTGAATTTTCTTGCACCATTCATCCCAAATACTTGGGATAGTTGGTGTAAAAATTGTGCCACTTTCCCATTGACTCAAATTTCAAGGTAGAAATTTGACTAACTCTTTGAGTCATACCTTGGGGAGCAACTTGTCGAGGCCATATCTTTAGTTTCTAGAGGAATTTTTGATGATTATTTATATGATTTCACATGAAAATGGCCTTATGATTCCAATTTTGGGGGTAACATATCTTTATTCTACCATTTACTCCCTAAAAATAGGTTTTTGTTCAGGATCCAAGGTTGTGCATGTAGAAAAAAGGTTGTGGACAAAATCCACATGGGTATTGTGAAAAATATGAGATTGCCATCATCTAGGGATTTGAATTATCTTTCCAACTATGTTTTTTTGGATCTTAAATCTTAAAAAGACTCCTGGAATTGCTTCTCGAAGCTCAGGAGTTGTTTGGGCTTGTGAACTTCTTAAGCCTCCAAAACCCACTTTTGTTGAGATTGCTCCAAAACTTCTGGAACCTCCAAAAATATTCTAAAATTACTTGCATAATGTTATTGGCTCTCTAATACACCTCCCTGATGAGTTTAGGCCTTTCATTTAGTTCGGGGTACGTGACAAGCCTCAAGAAGGTTAGGGAATAGCCTTTCCCAAGCTTGCCAAAAGCATGTCTTGATGGATCTTTCCTTGGAAGTACTTGGAATGACTAGATACCCCTAAATCACCTATGGGCATACTCACATGACACATTGGGCCTATCATATGGATGGGATAGGAATAATTTGGGGATTAGGGTGATATGAAGGAGGGCTCAAGATGACCTTTAAGCAATAATTTTTGGGTAGGGTATGGTCGTCATGCTTTCAAGTGTAAGTTTTGACCTTTTGAAATCTAATGAGAACATGTTTAAGGTGATTTAATTGAAGCTAGTGAGAGGAAAATGAATCTGAAAGAGTTATGAATTCATATTTATTCATTTTTTTAATATTGATTTTATCTTCCCCATTATTGCTCTAGTATTGTTATTACGCCAAAACTTCTCCAAACATCCTCGATTCCAAAACCCTTTTTGTTCATATCTCCCAAACCTCATGTCCATTTGCCATGAGATTTTTACTGTAGCTTCCTTGCAAAAACACATTTAAGAATAGTATTTACATGTCTACATTGATGCTTTGTATCATTTTATACAGCCATTTGAAATATTCAGCCAAAAATATGTTTTATCGTATCTACGGAAACCTAGTGATTGAAATCCTCCAAAATTTGGAGCAAAGCCTCACATTGTAAAATGGAAACTTTTGAGACCACTTTTGTTCCATTCCAACATTAGGAAGACCCACTTCTAAAAATATTAAGCCTTCCTAAGCCTCATTGTTTATAAATAGTAAGTTTTCATATTGAGCTCAAATTGGTCACACATGTTCATCTCCTTCCCATTTCACTAGTTCCAGTCATGGTAAAGATCAAATACTCAGTTTACAAGCCAATTCCCACATTTCGGATGTAGGAAACATGATGTGTCTCACAGTGAATCTAGAAAATTCAAGAGCATGGGTGTGGATTTAATATCATGAAACTTTAAATGTAAGTATTCTTCTTAAGTATGTTATGTAGAGAAAGTGGGATCTATTTCAAAACATAAAGCTAGTTATAGCTTATGCACCACATTGTAACCCATTTTCAAAAACATCCCTAGTGAACACAATCCAATTCTAGCAATCCTCATTTTAAATGGTCTTTCTCAATGCTTGTAAATCCCCACCTGTAATAATGTAGTGATCATCTCTCAGGAACTTGACTCACAGGAATGGACATGGAGAAGTTCGTACTTGCAAAGCATCAACAATTGAATTGTGTCTCAGGCGGAAGGTAAACCCTATCGATTCCCTAAATTTGGTCTTAGAGTGATTATCACCTCATTAGATGGGTTGATAAAAAATTAAAATCATTAATCATTCAATCTCTCTCTCCTTCACCTATCTTAGATGAAAGGATTTGGTCTTGTACTCCATTTTTCTCATAGGTCACCATTTTCATTTGGTGATAGGATTGCCATGATCACTCCATGTGAGCAATTTGTCTCATTATGCACACGGGTGTATAAAATGTAAGAAATATTGGAGAGACATGGTAGTGTTTCATAGATTGGAAAGTTGCCTCAAGTAGAAGAAGGTTTTTATCTTGGGTTCAGTTGTCTACTAATCATGGGATTCTCACTCCTTCTCTCGTGGTACCTAATCGGCTTACAAAATTTGATCGTTCAAAAGATTCCCCAAAGAGGAGGTTTTGAAAGACTAAATGCACTAGGAGGCTTTGGCGGAGTTTAGGAAGAGGTCAAAGGATCGGGAGTTTGTTGGAGTGTATCTCTACAAAGTAACTCAAAGCTTCTTCATCCTTCTTTATTTTGCATCTCTTCTCTCTCTGTTCTCTCTCTCTACCTTCTAATTTTCCATTATAAATTGTACTTTATGGCTCTTTCATCCTATTCACTTTGCTGACCTAAAGCCCTGACAGGATTATGAGGCTTAGGAAATTTGACCTTAGTTAAGGATGTACTTGGGAAATACACCACATCTACTCTAAGAACAAAAATATAAAGGAAAGCATATAACAAATTTCATCCCAAACTCCAGTCTTTATTTATTTATCAATAATGATTACATCATACATTCTTCTCATTCGACTTGTCTGTTTCTAACTTTCGTATAAGATCTCTCAAAATGGCACTCACATTGTAAACACAAAATCATGCACTTTAGGCATTATTTAGCCCAGATCTTATACTACTATTTATAGGGTTCTCAAGTGAAGAAAGTACTAATTAATCCCACCTTTTGGCCATCTTATTTTTATATTTTATTTCATCATTCCCACATATTTTCCTATGCATATCCACCTATTTCACAATTGTCCCATCATTTTAGCCTAAAGCTGGGGTTCCCAGGACACTGATCTTGGGGTGCCTTGGGGTGCCTTGGTCCCACCTAGGGCGCCCTATCCATGTTCCACTTTCCCGCTTCTTTTTGGGGTCTTTCTAGCCATTTTTCATCCTTATCTTTTTCCTATTCGGCCATGTTGGGGTTAATTACGAAATTAGAGAAAGAGAACTCTATAAATACAAAGTTATAAGACCATAATGAGGGTCCTAGTGTCACATACTACTATCAATTCATCTAGAGTTACATCCATTGCATCACTTACATCCACATAGTGTCATGCTTCAAGACTAGGAGATCTCGCATCAACATACACATCATAGGGGTAAGACTCTATTCTATTCCATGCACACATGCTATTACATTTTCCAAAGTTATTATTTCTCGATACTTCACAAAGTGCGACTCGGCACAAGAGTAACTAGGGCATTATACGCGCGCGCGCACACACACACCAGAACTACATCCGGGTCCAAAATGTAGTGCAATGCTAAGTGATAAGACCACTAGTTTGACAAATTTGAGGTTAGTCGACCCATTCATTTTAAATCTTTATTTTTGGGGTTTTGATACTTATTTCTTGCAAGTCATCACTCCATTATTCAACACATTAGAAGTAGCATTTCGATAGATCTAATGCGACAAATAGAGAACACTTCAAGATATCTTGCGACCTGTAAAAATCAGATTTAGATCTTTTACATAAACCAGGCACCTAATCTACGAACAAGGTGGCCCGAGGTGCCTGATACCTTCCTGTGCACCTCGGTCAGCTCAAATCCTTTGAGATCTAGCCTTTTTGGGACTTCTAAGTGATCATTCTTGCACCTGGAATTTACAGTCAAACCTGTGACAACTTACGATAGTCTTCTTTAATCAGCTAAGCCATTCTTCTTTACTTCCTTGCATATTTATGGTTTTATTTCATTTAGTATAATTATTTACAATTATTCCATATTGTTTTAGTGCATTCATACAACATTTTAGTCCTCCTATTTAGATTAACTAGTGGCTATACTTCCATAGTATTATATACCATTTTTAATTAATCATTTTGTTGATCCAAGCGTCCTTCACACTTCGGATCCTTATTCTTCTTTTACCATGGGTCAAGTTTCTTTATCTGATTTACTTAAGAAACATCCTCGCTTGCCAGGCTATTTTCCAAAGCACTTTAGACACCAAGTATTATCATGACAATATTCCTCCACATGAATTAAGTGTTATGCTTCATTGTTTCTTTGTCGACCCTGATCTTGACGACCCTCCATCTAACCAACCCATCTTAGACTCGATTCAGGCCTTACATGAAAAATTTGTTGTCATGGAATCCACAATCACATCTCTTAGATCTGAAGGTCAATAGTCTAAGGATGCTTCTCAATCGCATACATCCTCTATGCAATCTATGGAATCAACGATCACATCTCTTAGATATGAAATCCAACAACTTAAAGATTATTCTCAATCACATACATCCTCTATGAAATCTATGGAATCTACCATCACATCCCTTAGATCTGAAATTCAACAACTTAAGGATGCTTCACAATCACATGTTTGTTCTTCTTCACCATCTCCTATTCAATCTATGTCTACTACATGTCATATAGTTGAACTTCAATTCACGCCATTGCCAAAACCTCTCATACTTGATCACAATGCTAAGCCTAATGACATTCTAGCTCAACTTATTAGTCGTCAATCGATTCTTCTACTGCCTACTCATTTCTATCCTCCTTATCGAAGCAAAACACCAAGATCGTCCATATTCCCACTATCATCTAATCAATGGGCATAATGACCATGATTGCTATGCTTTACAACTTAGAATCAAACTTCTTGAGCATCAGGGATTTATCTAATTCAATGGAAAACATCCTATTGCATGCCCACCTAAATATACTACATCTAAATGGGCTCTATTGATGATTATATTTGCGGATGAACCATCAAAGTCATGGGATACCTTAGGGAAGTGGGACGTGCTCCCTAAAATAACCTCTAGATTTTAAAGAAGTTGGCTCTTCTCTATGGTGTGAGGTAAGGTTAGAGGAAAAATAAAACAAAGTGCAAAACTAACTAAGGAGATATGCCGAAATAAATCTTAAAAGACATAGAGATAGATCCTAGGAAACTGCTTGAAATAGTCGAAGAACATTTAGCATGATCTACTATTTTTGGAAGTATCTTGAATTATCAAAGGCTGATAAAGTGCAAAACATAATAAATGTAGATGATAGATGCATATAGAAAACCCAAGGGCATATAACATGATAGATATTCAAAATTATCTAAAACTACCAGCAGTAAAGGATGAAAGACACAAAATATTGAAAGCTAAATGCACAGAATAAGAACTCTTTATTCATAGATAAAATAATACATACGGCTGATACGGCACATATTACAACTTTCTTCTGCAACAGAGCCTTTTTAAGGCTAGAAAATAGAATAACCTCCCTTTCCACACTCTAGTATGTGTTTCTTTCTATTTTCTCCCTTTTTTTTCTTCTAGATCAAAAGATTCCTTTATAGATCCCCTTGGCTCTCGCTTCAATGTCTGGAATCAGATCTTCCACCAACAACATTCAATTTTCTTACAAGATCTTTCTTTTTTTGGGAAATATCTCAACTACCTGTCGGTGATATTTACGATTTCCTTTAATTCATCTAACTTGTGCTCCTTCGGTTGGTGATGATTCCATCTCTGCCATGTGGAGGTCGTGCACTTTTTTGAGGGTGTTTCGGGATTTGTCTTCAAAACTACACCTAAGTGATGTGTGGAGGGCACACACTTGTTTGAGGGCATTCCTTCTTTATCTTTATTTGAAATTACGCTCAAACGACATGTGGAGACCCTGTTTGTTTTTAATATATTATTGAATTTTCAACCCGCATGGGAAAATTTATCGAGCCTGAGACATGTGGGAAATGTGGTGCAAGTTTGAGAACACTTCTTCTCTACTTCATGCCTCGAGTGCAACAAAGGGACATGTGGACATATTCTGCATTCAACTTCATACTTTGTCAGATTTGGGCTCAAACGAACAAAAAGAACTAAGGCCGGGGTGACAAAAGATGGTGGTCGATAAAAGAGTCTTATAGAAAAAGAATTCTATAGTTATGGCAACTCACCAAGGGACTTTGTGTCCAGTCATGGAAGGATCTGACAATATTCTCAACCTCAAAATTCAAAATGTGGGTTACGAAATGCCACTCAAATTTGTTGCAAAGCAATCTGATATCTTGATCCATTTCACCTCTGTAGGGTAGGTTCTCTACAAGGCCTAGAAAGATCGATCCAACTCGATTATCTCCTTGTGAGAAAATGTTTGGAGACTCTACACTATTGCATGCAAACAAAACTCCAACTATACTATTGGGTTCAGGATGGCTTCCACCTCGGTGACACTAGAGCTCTCTTTTAAAGACTGAAAGACAATCTTGTCTTGTCAATTGCGATCAAGAGTCTGTTGAATTTGGCCCTTTCGTAGGACTGTAGAGTCATTGGGGAAGGGGAGGGGAAGCCTAATTAGACCAATTCGTTGATGCTCTGCTTCACTCTTTGATCCCCTATTGGAGCTAGGTCAAGAGATTCTGGCATTTGATATATTCTTTCTTACATCTCGGGATCTCGTTGATCTTCACAAAAATCATTTTCTTGTCTATGATTCATGCCCCTTGTAGGACAAAGTCGAAAGAATCATAAAGTTTCTAAATCAACAGTAAAAAATCAAAGACCTTATCGAATGTGGCGCTATTGGTGGTGGAGGTTGTGGTCTCCATATTTGAGCATAACCCCTGTGCATCATATATAAATCCAAGTGTGGGGGCTAGATTCATTTTTGTGGTGGAAATTCAGTCACAACAAGAGGCATATAGCTCCTGCACTAATGTTATAATTCCCCCTTTCTAGGGTTGTTGTCCCAATTTATGGGTCAAGTCCTTGACCGCGTCCTTAGATGATTTCAACCTTGTCTGGAGGCTGCCCTTTTCTACAACGATTGCGCACAACTTTTCCTAGATTGTAGCCACCTCCACCTTTCTTGAATCAACCTCCTATTGGAGGGCTCCTTTCTCCTGTGAGAGTGAATTGGTCGAGGCCTCGGACATGGCAAGTTTAGCCTCTAGAGTTTTAGCTTCCTCCTGAGAAGCCACAAGGACTTCTTGTGATGGAGCTTCCTTTAATTCCTTGTGGAGCTATTTGATCTCCTTGCCTTTTCCCTTAATCTCGGCTTGTTGGTTGGCCACGGTGGCTTCTTCCTTGTGGAGGCTAGATTGTGAATTTTTAGTTGGTTGTTGAGATTAAGGTAGTTTTTCATGACTACAGCCACAATTTCATTCATTAACTTGACCTTATCCTGAGGCCAGAACACTGAGAAGTCGACCGCGACTACGCTGATAGAATAGTCATCATGTTGTATCTGTTTCGTGGGTTTATATACTTGGGGACTATTCACACGATGGTCAAGGATCTTTGTTGATGGTCATATAATGACTGCATTTTCTTCGTTACTCTTGCCGACATTTCCTTCTTCTTTTTCTTCACCCTTCTACTATCTCGGGCTCCCTGGTAGTTTCAGCTTGACTCAAAAACTCGGAGGGGGAAAGGACAACCTCACCCGTAAATAGGAACCTAGGTGGCAGACCATATGGAATTGTAACTTGTGGTTTAGGCAATGAATTTACTAGAGCCAAAGAAGGGTTTGTCCCCACGTGGGGGAGAAAGTTGGGATGATGTAGGAAGGTTGAGCCAAAAGAGGGGCTCTAGGAGGAGGGAGATTCTGAGATTTGGTTATTGATAAGGGGATAACCCTTGAAGGGAAAATGGTGGTGGAGGAGTGGATTGAAAGGGAGCCCCAGGGGGAGATAGATGGGGAGGAGACAAAGGGGTCACGGTCGACTTTAATTTTTTTACACGGGGGCTTGGCATTGATTCCTCCACAGTTCCCTTCCCAGGGGAACCGATGTAAGTTGTGGTGTGGGTGTCGAACTAAAGGACCTTGCTAAGAAATGGAGGACGGAGGCGGTACGATAAATTGATGTTGGGAGGTTCCGGAGGACTCTGCGGTTGATCTCATGATCTACTCGAGGTGATTTTCACTATGTCCTCACTCTTCACATTGAACTAATGGTCTATATCCCAAAACTCGTCCCATTTCGCATCACTGATACATCCTCAAAAGTGAGGGTGGTTTGTCCGATCTCCTGCCTATACTTCCAATAGGCTTCAATTTTTTCTACACTCCAGTCTTTCTTACGCAGGGCCACTCTGAGTCCTTTTTCATGGTGAGGGTGGGATCAAACCGTGCTTAATGGGTGAAACAAATCCGATCTAGAATTGGAATGTCATTGAGCTTGGCAAAAATTTCAGGTAACTCTACCCGAGGGGACCACCTTTCTTCAAAATTCCCTGGACTCATGCTTCACAGGAGTTTGAGACCTTGTTTTGAACTAGAGTCATAGCCATCGTCCTATCCAGTCATACCTCCACGAGTCTTGAATTAGGGTGAAGTCGTAGGAAGCAGATTTTGTGTGAGCATATGCTCCACCTTTCTTTTAATCACAATAATTCCTCCCTTTCTCAAGGGGAGGTCAAAAAGTGCCTTATTTTTTCTACCGGAGCCGAATTCAATATCCAAGAGTACCAACTACCTAGCTATCTCAAGACCCACCACCCATGTCATGAGGACCCTCGGGAGCATAAAGGATTCATCTCGAAAACCATGCAGAATCATAGAATGCCCTACCCTGAAAAAATAATCACAAGGGTGTAGGGGATCTGCAAGGATGGACTAGACAGAGCTATTCATTCTATTGTTGACCCCTTTTGGGTCAAATTCGAGTAGGAGGGGCTCCAAAAAGAATTAAAAATTCATATATGTCTAATGAGTGGGACAATATATAAGTTTAAGTGAACACGGAATGATCTTTTCGGGGGTCAACCTCCACATACTATAGCGTTAGTGATCAGGGGATAAGTTTTGATATCAAAATTTCCCTAAACATCCCTAAATTTTTTCAGTGTAGAAGATATTTTTGATATCTTTCCGACAACTATAATAACGCGAAAAACGGACATTGGGAGCTCTAGTTATGTCCGGTCAAAGTTTAGTCAACGAGAAAGTCAACTCTAGTCAACATGTCAATAATAGACCAATGACACTACGACACGTAGTGAAAAGGAAAAGGGAGTCGTTTGTTGGTTTTCAACCTTTGGTCTTGACAGGTGTAAAATTTGGTGGTCGCGACAAGAGGCTCAACTTTTTTAACCGAGGGAACCTAACCTCTCGCATGGACTAGTTTGTTATCGCCGATGTGGTGGGTCCACAAGCCACCACGTGGCTTGCCACCACTTAGCCATATTTCATTTTGAATATCATAGTATTATATGGTCGAATTTTATATTATTCACCATGTTACTATGTTATTTCAATTTGTAATATTGAGAATTGACCGAGTTTATTATACTCGGTATTATTTCCACTAGCTCGGTGAGTTACCTTTTTATTAACTGAGTTGATCATTTATTGTGGCCCAATGCCACATATTTACAACCATTGGGGATATGTATTATATCCCACAAAAAAATCGTAAGGAGCTAGCTCGATCAACACGGGGTAAGCGGAAGACCCCATAACTCGTGTAGAGCTCGCCACATGGAGCGGCCAACAGATCACACCAACCAAGGGAAACCACATTACTTGAAAGAGAACAACGCACGACACTGAGCAAAATGGGATAAGGTGTGACTACAGCCACGTCCATCATGGGTCGGAAAACCCAATAAAACCTCGACCCCCTTCCATAACGTGAATAATGTGGGAAATTACCCACCGAAGGACATGGCAAAAGGTGGCAATGAGGACTCGGTGGGTGAGCAAGCAGGATCAGCCAGATAAGAACAACGAAGAGATCGTAGACTCGGTAATAGGTTGTTCCAAAACCGATCAAACCAAGAGGCAAGGAGGACGAGATTTGAACCCGCCTAGTAAGGCGGGTATGATAAGGGAAAGACCGATAGGCTTTATCAACTATAATTTTAGGCCCCTATGCCTCTATAAAAGAGACCGACTTCTCTCCAATAGAAAAAAACAAATTTGAAGCTCATTCCTAAATCTTGAAAGGTGGAGATCGATCCAAGAGGAGAGTTAGATGCCATGTCAACGACATAGTTGTGTGAAGTCCTAATTTATTTAGGCATTATTATTTTAATTATTATTGACCTATTATTTTTAGGTAATAGTAAATTAAAATTATTGTGACTAGGAGTTTTTTAATACTATCTAGCCAGCCCAGAGCGCCACACCAAATTATTGTGAACCCGGAATATCAAACAAAGTGTCATAGGGCATTAGGAAGTGTCGGAAGGCCGATCGAGAATCGAAGGTTTCCAAACAAAGTGGAGTGGTGCCATAGATCTTCTGCCGAATATGCCAGGAAAAGGGAAGTCGGGTGCTATAGTTCACCCTTGTCATATAAAGGTCTAGTTATTCTTCTAAGCAAGTTCTTAATAGTTTCCATTTGGTTTTCTTGTGAAAGTACTATTGTAACTTACAAGTTTTGACTAGTGGAATGGATCAATAAGAACCTAGAGACATAGGCAATTGTCAAACTCGTAATCAATCATTGTGTAATTTTTCATTATATGCTTGCATTAATTTTAAATTGATTACTTAAAAGGATTAAATTATTGGCAAATAAAATAAGCCTATAGGGGTCCGAGATCCGGTGAATAAAAACTTGATAATTTTCAGATCAAGTTGGTATCAGAGTTGGTTTTGCGAAATGGATCTATACATCTTCTTCTAGTTTTCAGTTATGCTTTTCCTTATTAGGCACCATGGTGCGAGTGATGATCACTTGACATCGAGAACATGATTACCAGATTATGGAGTTACAAACCCACTGCTACTGTTCAAGAGCGCCATCAGCAACAATGCATCGCAGAGTTACAAAGAAGCTTGGATGCTCCACTTGGGAAGGTGGCTGAAGCCAGTCAGCTTCGGAAGTGCCACTTGGAGAGGCAACCTTCACCAGACTCGGGCATGTGTCATCATTGTGGAAAAGGGCATGATATTGAGTGATGTTGGGATTTGTACCTAGAGAAAAGGCCTAAGTGGATGCAGAAGAAGGGCAAGGCTATTGTCGGACCCAACACTAGCCAGTCAGTGGTACCATTGGCATAAAGAGCACTAGTGGAACGTCTAGAAATTGTACTTTCGCAACATGTGATTATCTCAAGATAGTGGATTCCAATGGTTACACGAGGATAGTTAGTGACCCTTATCTTCAATTGGAATGTGGTGCACCGACTAGGACTTCCCATGACACCACTTCCACGTACCAAGACAGTTGGTATAGAAGATGGTACTGCATGGAGTGTCTACCAGTTATTGCATCTTGAGCTTCATTATTGGGAGATGAGTTTCTGACAATATCACTCTCGACATCATCCCTTTGGAGATGGACGAAGTGGTATTAGGAACAAGACCGCTCATCGGGGTTATCTGACTGATGATAGGAGCGGAGTGGAGCTTTGCATTGGGCATAGATGGAGGATTGATTTCATGACAAGACATGTTACTCGCCTTGCACAAGGTGAAAATAGTGAGCCTTCGAGACTCATATGTACCTAGGGATCATGTAGATTTGTTGGTTTGAAAATATGTCATGAGAGCAGATCTTTGGATGACGAGCAACAGCAGTGTGGTGGCATAGCCCTCTTTGAGACAAAGAAAGTGAAACCGGTTTATTGCTATTCTACCAGCAGAACCGTGCAAGTCTTACAAGATATTTTGCCTTCGGGGGTTTGGGATCTCATCCCAATAGAGTAGTTCCGACGAAGAACAGAAAGGAATGAAGGAAGGAAAGGAAGGAAGATGGATCTGAAGGGAGAAAAGAAATGAATTCCAAAGTAGAAAGGTCGAGGGTCTATGTTTTGGGCTGGTAGTAAGTAAACAGAGCCGAACCTACTTGTATAGAAAAAAAAGCAATATCGATGAACAAATGACAAAAAGTAGAGATAGATCCAATGAATAAATGCATAGATCTCGACATAAGAAAGATCAGATGCCCATAACACACATATTCAACACAAAGTCTCAATATTTGTATTAATGTTTTCTTCTGTTACAAAAATTACAAAGCCTTTTCTTCTCACTTCTATTTTTCATCTAAAAAATGTCCACCACCTGAACACAACAAGTATTCAAGTATTTATAGAAGAAGAGAAGAGAAGAAGGCAAAAACAAACCAACCACTTATAAAATATCTAAAAAGTCAACAGTTGACTTGGGCAAGTTTTTGGATGGCAACATCCCATGGTGCAACATGGATGATGTCATCGTGTATGCCAACATGCTTTTTAAATATTTTACAAAAACGATCAATGGATCCCAGGAAGAAACTACTCTTCAGTGTAAAAGGGCGCACTTTTTACAAAGATGTCGACAGACTTTCTCTTGGCGCCTTGGCGCACTCTTCAGCATGTCAACATGAACTTCTCAGTGCCCTTGGCGCACCTTTCAGCATGTCAACATGAATTTATTAGCGCCCTTTGCGCACCTTTCAGCATGTCGACAGGAACTTATCAACGCCCTTTGGCACACCTTTCATCGTGTCAGCATGAACTTCCTTACGCCTTGGTGCACTTTTCAGCATGTCAATAGGAACTTCTCAGCGCCTTGGTACACTTTTCGTCGTGTCAACACGAACTTCCTTGCACCTTGGGTGCATTTTTCAGCATGTTGACAGGAACTTCTCAGACCTTTCGCGCACCTTTCAAAGATGTCGACAGAACTTATCAAAGCACCTTTCTCGAAAAGACCGAAAATGGTGAGTCCTTAAAACTTGATTTTGGAAGAGAATTTTGGGCTTCTTTCAAATGTTGTCAAACTTCTTTGGGGCCTATCGACACTAAAATTTTCCTCCGTAATTTTTATTTCATTAATGTATGTATTAGGAATAGGATGTTGTTAAGTGTAATTACTAGTAGCGTCTGATAGAAGACAACGGCACCACAAGACAAAGGTCGCCAATAATGTAGAGTATGGTAACAATCAAAGTACAATAGGAATGTTGTAAAAAGTAAATATTTGTCGTAAGTGGTCCGGTAATGTTAAAATGTCAAAGTTGGGATAAGTAGAGAAGTAGGGTCTACATGATTAGGAATTAGAAATATTATATTGGTAATAAGGACAAGGAGTGAGGTCATAAATATTTTGTGTATTTTATTTGTAAAAAGTCTAAAAATGTGGAACCCATGTGAAATGATAAGGTTTATCTTATCTTAAGAGATAAGCTTACATGTACAGATAAGAGTTAAGGTATGGAATATGATTTGTCAGAGTGGATTTCTTATCCTATCTTAGAGATAAGATGGATAAGCCTGGAAGTTCTATAAATAAAGAGGCCACCCCCCTCATTTAGCATAGAAGGAAGTAGTGAGAAATATTGTATGAAGTGTGTAAAGGAAGCCATCAGTTTAAAGGTGTGTTGAAGAAGCCATTAAGAGGTGTAATTGTAAAGTTTCTTCCATAGTATTGGTGGAAGGCAAGTGAAGTCAATAACACTTGAAGTACCTCATGGGTGAGATTGTAACAATTTCATGTTAATATTATAATTTACTTTGATATTTCAGATTTTTCATCATTCCGTCTTATCATAGTCGATGGTATTCTTGTGTTACGTTTGTTGCTTTGTTTCCAGATTACATCCACCAAACTAAAGGTTGTGCATTAGTAAATAATCATAGCACGAGGAGTTCCCGGTGAAGAATTATCATAGTGCTGGATTGGTGATGACAGCCAAAACAAAAATTTTGGGTATGGTTACTGCAAATTGCCCTTGACAATTTTGCAGGATAACAACTGGCTCTTTCTGGGGACTATCTTTAAGCAAAGCTTAAGGGTAGAGAATCCCAGATTTTCATGTGCCTATCCATTGGGTTGGAGAGATTCAAAAACAAGGGTGACCGGAGGGTGAACAAAAAGGAACAAAGAAAGGGAACACACAACAACAAAAAGCAAACACACAACGAAAGCAAACTGTACAAAGAAGAGAGAAAGCTCTACTTCCGAAGATCTTCAGATGCTGCCCACTATAGGGAAGTGGGAGCTCGGTTCCATCCAGATATGAGAGATAGAAACTATTCTCTCCATTGAGCTGCTTGATCTTAAAAGGCCCTCTCCATAGAGAATCAAATTTTCCATGCATGCCCTTTGGCTCTCTTCGCTTGTCCCACAAAAGGACGAGATCTCCCACTTGAAAATCCCTCTGCTTGGCCTTCTTATCGAACAGTCTCTTAACTTGATTATGATGTTTGGTGATCATGTCGACCACCCTTACTCTCTTTTCTTCAAGCTCTGCTAGATACATGATCCTCTTTTAAGGGAATTTCAGAAAGTCTCATCTTCGATTGCTCGTGCAAGCGCAGTAAGGGGGAGTTCGCTTGAGAAATGGGAAGCTCGACATCGGTTCCATATAACACTTGAAAAGGTGACATACCAAGAGACCTCTTTGGGGTAATGCAGTTTGCCCACAAAGCATCATATAGCGATTTATGCCACGACCTCTGATTCTCATCAACTAGCTTCTGCATGATGGTCACTAGGTTTTTATTGCTGGATTCTGCCTGACCATTTCCTTGAGGGTAATAATCTGAGGCATGGGCCAAGGTTATCCCATATTCATAGCAAAAACCAATAACTTCCCATGAGGAGAAGTTGGAAGCATTATCAACAACAATCTTGTTTGGAATGCCAAACCTGACAATGATATTTTCTTTGATGAAACTGCAAACAACCTCGAAAGTGGCATGTTTGACAGGTATGGCTTCCACCCATTTCGTGAAGTAATCTGTTGCTGTCAGGACATAACTATGTCTGGAACTCGATTGGGGATTGAGTGCACCAATAAAATCGATTCCCCACTACCTGAATGGTTCGTCAATGATGACCGGCCTGAGGGGAAAGGCAGCCATTTTGGCTTACCAACAAATTGCTGGCAGAGCTCACACTTTGCTACCCAAGTGGCTGCATCCTGGAAAAGTGTTGGCTAATAGTACATGGCCCAGATGATTTTGTGTGCTTTCACGGAAGAGGAGAAATGGCCACCACAGGCCGAATCATGAAAACTCTCAAGTAACTTCACTGTTGTGGTTTGTCAACACATTGCAAGAAGATGTCATCTATTTCGCGTTTGTATAGACCGTCATCCCGGATGACATATCTCGGCTGCTCTGAGCTTTATAGCGCGCTTCTCCTTTGTAGTTAGACGAGCTAGGCATTCACCATAGGTGAGAAAGAAAGCAATATCGAATACTATTCGTCGCTGGTCATGTACAATAGGACCATAAAGTGAATCGGCTTTCTCCGGTGACTTTGTGCTCCATTGTCGCAATCATCTTTTCCCCCGAAAACTTCTGAATTTTGGTTTTCAGCCATAAGTTGACATAGGCCCTTGCCTCTTACTAACTTGGTTGGTTTTATATCTAGATCATACTCCTGGAATTTTGCAATCCAATTCCCTCGCAAACTCCCCAACTCCTGTTGAGTTAAGATGGACGTCGCACGCCGTGTCAGGAACTAGAACCACTGTATGAGAGTTTAGAATGTAATACCTGAAGTTCTTGACTACTTTGATAACGGCGAAGACATGCTTTTCCAACTGAGACATATTTAATTTGTGAGGCTTGAGAGGAGAGCTCATAAACGCAATCGGGGATTCAACATCCTCAGAATTCTTTTGCATCAAGATGGCAAATACGGATGCTTAGATGCATAGCTATACATAATGAAATCCTTGGAGAAATCGGGGCATACTAGGACTGTCGTGCGTGAGCGACGGAGGATTTTATCTCCTCGAATGACTTCTTTCCTTCTTTGCTCCTTTGGAAATCTGGTGACCCTTTTATCATGTTTGATATATGGCGAGTCTTTTCAAGAAAGTCTGGAACAAAGCGCTAAGAAAGTTCACTTTTCTAAAGAAAGAGTGAACACCGGTCTTGCTTCAGTAGGTAAAGTAAGGCTCTGAATAGCCTTAACTCTTTCGTTATCTATCTTTGTCCCTTCTTTACTAACAACATGTCCCAGTAATTTTCCCTTTGTGACTCAAAACAGACTTTTCGGATTTAGGAGATCCCATGCTCTCGGCATCTAATCACTACTTGCTCCAAATGATCACAATGATCATTTCATGTTATTTGGAGAACACATTTAAGTCATCCAAGTAGACTACGATGACCTTCGCAATCATACTTTTGAACGCAAAGTCCATGGCCAGCTGAAAAGTGGTGCCGACATTGGTCAGACCAAAAGGCATTCTGCTATAGGCAAATGTGCCCCAGGGGGTAGTGAATGCTGTTTTGAATTGGTCTTTGGGTGAGACTTCAATCTGATTGTAGCTTGAAAAACCATCGAGCATGGACAACATTTCTGATCCAGCATCGCTTGTAGCAGAACCCGATCCATTATGGGAAGCGGGTAGTTGTCTTTCAAGGATTCCCGATCAAGTTACGGAAATCCACGCATATGCGTATCTCACCATTCTTCTTACGATCGGCATGATGTTTGCAACCCTGTACTTTGATGGATAGGAAAATGATCCTCGCATCCAACATCTTCTCGTATTTCAGCCTGGATAGTACGAGATCTTAGGATTATAATGTCTATGCTTCGGCGAAAGGGTTTGACGTCCTCTTTCAACGGGATGTCATGCTTTGGACGCCCTTCGGCTTAAAAGACTTTAGATCGGTGTAGGACCATGCCAATACATCCATGTATTTCTTTCGATTTGAAAACTTTTGCTTCTCTTCGGTGTGTGGCAACATTTTTCGATGTTCACAAACCGCGAAACTTCTATAGTACCAAAGTTGACTGATTCGGTCTCTGGAGAGGAGTTAGGATTATCTCGCCTTTTCTCCCTTACAAAATGATCATGTCTATCGAACAAACATTCCAGAGAAACCAGACCTTTTGGAATTTTATTTCCTTTGAGCTGACATATGCCATCACTTCCTTTTGATTCACCATCTTGATCAGTAACAGATTCACGGCATGTAGAAGTGGATCCTTCAAAATGAAGCTCACTGAAATTCTCTGCCTTTTCTAGGAAGGCAATAAGTTGATTGTCGTCATTGAATACCTGCCAGTGCTGAGAATTGTCTGGCACACTTGGGCAGAAAACCACCTCAATGGTATATTTGTCTGTTTTCAAACCTGGGTGAGGGAGCATGAGGGATGTTGAGATGGCTAATGAGTCGGCCATATCATTCTGAGCTCTCGGGATAGCTTCTATTGAAAAAGTGTCAAACTCCTCGATGTTATCCCATACCGCGTTGCGGTAATGTCTGAGCCTTTCATTCTTTACTTGGTATATCCTCTTAACTTGATTTACGACCAGCTCTACATCACCTTGTACCTTCAGATTCTTGATTCCTCTTTCCTTTGCAGCTTGCATGCCAAGTAGCAAAGATTCATACTCAGCAGTATTATTCATGTTGAAAAATTGCAACTTGAAAGAGAGGGGGATAATCTCCTCTTCGGGAGATATTAGCACGGCTCCAGATCGCATTCGCTAGTCGCAGCCTACCATCAAACTGTAAAGTCCAAATCTTATTAAGATCCTCTGCTTGGATGAGGACATCCCCCTTGTCAGACTCAGTAGACAAGAAATAGTTTTCCATCCCTGATGATTCGAAGAGAATTTAGGCTTTGGGGTCATCGGAGTTAGTAACCAGGTACTTCTTTTGCGGTTCAGGCTCCAACGTTTGCATTACACCTTTGACGGGGATTCTAGCCTTAGACCAGTCCATATGAATCTCCCCACCAACTTCACTGCAAAAATCCTCCCCAACAGAATTCCATAGGCTGCTGGAATATCAGCAACAAGGACGGTCATTTTTACCCTTTTCTCCAGGAACGCTGCAAACGCAAATTGTGCGTCCTTGATTTGACCGATCAGCGGAACTTGCTTGGTTTCCAAGGAATAACATCGCCAAAAGGCTTGGTAAGGGTGAGGCCCAGAGCATGGGCTACTTTTACCGGCATGACATTATCGAAAGCCTCGTAATCAATTATGCGATTACTTAGCTTGTGACCATTGATTAGGAGGGAGAGATAAAAGGCTCAATTTTACCCGACACGGAAGTCAAGGAAACGTTTATGCGGGATGAAGGAGGGGTGGAAAGGATTCCTTTTGGGGAAACCTGATTAGTTATGACAGCCTGACTTTGGATGTATTCATTCAACCTTACAAGTTGTTCGGGGTTTGACTGAAGGTACTTGGCTTCAGACATTTGGATCTTAGTCTTTTTAGCGTGGTCAATTATGTCAAACGCGGCCAAGGGTTGCGTTTATGAAGGAATGAGTCCCTCATTTCATGATGGTAGGGTAGGATTACTGGTCTTGATAGGAATATGAGAGGGCTGATTCGGAGGGGAGATAGGGGAAAAAGATTTCTTCGAAAAAGACTTAATAACAGGTTGAGCAGGAAGGGGATTACCTCTTTTAGCAATGGTTGGAGGCGTGTTTGACACGGCCTTCTCTTTTTGTATCCTGGCAATAACTTCTAATTCTTTTCCTTGAGAACGGGTGAAAACAGCATAAGACTACCCACTCGCATACCCTTGGGTACCCTCTTCATCTTCAAATTCCATATACCCAATTGTAGAGTCGCCAGTCAGTTCACCGACATCTTGATCATCTTCACCTTGCGACAAAGGTTCTTCATAAATTTGCTCCTCTTCTTCAATCTCGACTAGAGCATTGACCGGAGGAGCCTCAAGCGCCATTCGCAGAGTAGTTACTGTGTAGGCACGGCCTTTGTGGAACATTGTTGGAAATGAAATTCCTCCGTGGGATATCCTGCATCGAGTACTAGGAGAAGCTTGAGCTAACTGCTTCTTTAACATGAGCAAGTCATTCACCATCCTTTGAAATGCTAGATCAGATGAAGTGGCGGAGAAGGGATCAAAGCTTTAGGCTTTGATGGTTCTCTTTTTAATTCACCAGATATTAACAAGTTATCTTCAATCCGTATGGCAGCAGCTTGGGCAAGAACTAAAGTAGCGACCTGTTCTCACAAGAGTAAGAAACTTACTTTTGAGCTCATGGCGTTTACGAAGAAACACTTCGATTTTACGGCATTGGAAGCATGGTAACAGGCACACGGTTTATTAATCCATTGAACCTGGCGATAAAATCGCGCATGGTCTCATTGGCCTCCTTCTTCAGGTGAGTGATTTGTGATAACAATGCAAATGCATCTTCTGAAGGCTTGTATCTATCTTCAAATGCGGTACGCAACGTGGCCCAACTGGTGATAGATCCGGCCGGCAAATGTTGGAACCATTCTGCTGCGGGTCCTTGCAAGGTCTCTAAAAAGAGGTGAACTGACACATCTTCATGGGTCACATCCAGGATGTTGCATGACATGATGAATGCAGATATATGCGCATCCATACTTTGGTTCCCACTCCCATCAAATCTTGGGAAATTCTTTCGGTTTCCATGAGGGAGCGCGTGAATGATGTGGTAAAGCCAAAGGGCCCATAGCATTTCCCCATGGCACTGCCATTTGAACAGCTGGAAGTGTGGTTCCGCTAAGCAACAGAGCACTGCAAAGGGATGTGGAGGCTCCTTGTGAAAACCGGTTCTTTCATGGAGGTGAGACACTTCTGGCTGACCGATCAGCTGAACTCAGCGATGAAAAGCACGCTGGTGTAATACTGAAGTTATGCTTCTGAAGTACATCGAAAGTAGGATCAACTTCTCCACGAGCTCTCCTGCTACGAGTAAATGGTTCACCCGCCAGTGTACCTTCCAGATCTGCAATATTGTGGAGCAGATTTAAAAACTCTTTTTGGTTGTACTTGCTGATTTTCTGATTTTTTTGACAAAAATTAGCAGCATGTACTTTTCTAAATATTTAAATTTTATCCTTTTCTGAAAACCGATTGTGGTTTATTGTTTGATTAACAAGGATAAAATGATGGTAAAACTTAGTAAGCTGATTTTCAGATCTAGAGTTGACTTTTTGAAGAGTTTGAAATTTTGGTAAAGCGTCAAAAACTCGATCTATAGAAAAATACTGATTTTTGTAAAAACTCAGTGAACTAAAGATCTCTATCTAGCCCAGATCTATGGACCTCTGAAGAAAATTTTTAGTTTGGGTCACTTTTGCAAAAATTTGGATTTTGAACAAAAGTTAAAATTTGCAAACAGGTAGTGATTTTTTTGATTTTTACTGATTTTCTGACATACCACTATCATAGATCTGTTAGATCTGTTCGATCCCCAGTAGAGTCGCCAAAAACTATTGGTTTGAAAATCTGTCATGAGAGCAGATCTATGGATAGACGAGCCAACAGTGTGCAGGGCATAGCCCCTCTTTGAGATAGCAAAGCGAAACTGGTTTATTGCTATTCTACCAGCAGGAACCTGTGCAAGTCTTACAGTATTCTGCCTTTAGGGGGTTTGGGATCTCATCCCATAGAGAGGTAGTTCCAACGAAGAACAGAAAGGAATGAAGGAAGGAAAGGAAGGAAGATGGATCTGAAGGGAGAAAAGAAATGAATTCCAAAGTAGAAAGGTCAGAGGGTCTATGTTTTGGGCTGGTAGTAAACAGAGCCAAACCTACTTGCATAGACAAACAAAGCAATACTGATGAACAAATGACAAAAAAGTAGAGATAGATCCAACAGAATAAACGCATAGATCTGACATAAGAAAGATCAGATGCCCATAACACACATATTCAGCACAAAGTCTCAATATTTGTATTAATATTTTCTTCTGTTACAAAAAGTACAAAGCCTTTTCTTCTCACTTCTATTTTTCATCTAAAAATGTCCACCACCGAATACAACAAGTATTCAAGTATTTATAGAAGAAGAGAAGAGAAGAAGGCAAAAACAAACCAACCACTTACAAAATATCTAAAAAGTCAACAGTTGACTTGGGCAAGTTTTGGATGGCAACATCCCATGGTGCAACATGGATGATGTCATTGTGTATGCCAACATGCTTTTTAAATATTTTACAAAAAGATCAATGGATCCCAAGAAGAAACTACTCTTCAGTGTAAAAGGGCACACTTTTCAAAGATGTCGAGGACTTTCTCGGCGCCTTGGCGCACTCTTCAAACATGTCAACATGAACTTCTCGGCGCCCTTGGCACACCTTTCAAAGATGTCAACATGAACTTATCAAAGCACCCTTTGCGCACCTTTTAGCATGTTGACATGAACTTATCAGCTCCCTTTCGCACAACTTTCATTGTGTCAAAGATGAACTCCTGCGCCTTGGCGCACTTTTCAGCATGTCAATAGGAACTTCTCAGTGCCTTGGCGCACTTTTTGTCGTGTCAACATGAACTTCCTTGCGCCTTGGGCACACTTTTCAGCATGTCGACAGGAACTTCTCAGCGCCTTTGGCACACCTTTCAGCATGTCGACAGGAACTTATCAGTGCCCTTGGCGCACTCTTCAGCATGTCGACAGGAACTTATCAACGCCTTTCTCGAAAAGACTGAAAAATGGCTAAGTCCTTAAAACTTGATTTTCGGAAGAGAATTTTGGGCTTCTTTCAAACGTTGTCAAACTTCCTTGGGGCCAAAACAAAATTTTTGGGTATGGTTACCTGCAAATTGCCCTTGACAATTTTGCAGGATAACAAGATCCTAGTGCAGAGTCAAGCTCATATGTCCCTGCTAATCATCCAGATCCTGACACTGAGGTCGCGTACATTCCAGTAGACCATGAGGATCCATATGTAGAGGAGCGAGAGCCCAGGGATCCATAGGACACCTATTGAGGTATCCTAGATAGACACCAAGGATTCTACATTTGGTAAGAAATCTAAGGTGTAAATAAAGTTGACTTGTTCAGCTATTGTATTTGGTTTTTCTGAGCATTATTTATTGCTCTTATTGTAATAAAACCATAAACTTTTATGTTAGGTAGAATGTATGAATAAGACCCCTGTATGGTCAATTTTTGTATACATCTAACCGAACAGGACACATTAGTCAAAGTCCCAATTCGGGAAATGTTTGTACTCTTATATACTTGCATTAGTAAGACCCCTTAAAGGGAAATTATTTTGGTAAAATTGTTAATACCAGAGATGTAGTATGTTTTGGTCCTTGTTGAGTTATTTTTCCAACAGGGAAGAGACAAACAAGGTCAAACCATGATTGCGATGCAAAGTGGAGAAGACCAAGTAAAAAGGCCACCAAGTAGGAGAAATTTTTACGATAGGTTATCATGTAAAAATTATTTTCCTATAAATTGGTAATTAAGCTTATTATACAAGACTCCAAAAATGGAGCATTTTTACAACTAGTTTTACATGATGTATTAGGATATAATTTCCTACACTTATGTTTGAAAGTTGTATAAAGACCCTTTTGAGGGCACTTATCTCCTAATCAGTTTGTGAGTACCTGTTATAGCTTGGATACAGGATTTGACTCATATAAAGCTTGGAGATTGATCTACCATTTGTGCAGACATTAGAGTTCATATGAGTCGTTCGTAACTTCATTCGGTGTAGAGGTATTATGACCGTGCAGAAAAATGGTAGTTGAATCATAGGTGGCATTGATGTCGGGTCGGAACTTCATTCGTGAAGAGGCCATCATAGGCAATTCAGCGAGTAATGGTACCTGATATTGTTTGTCAACAAAAGGAGCTCTCAAAAGATTAGCTCGAATGTCATTCAGTGTCAAGGCATTATGACCACACATTCGAATGGTAGCTAATCATTAGACTTAGCACTATGCATCAGAGGCGTTGATGTCTGCAAGATACTTAGCACTGCACAACGGAGGTGTTGAGGTCTGTAAGAGACTTAGAACTACACAACGGAGGCATTGAGGTCTGTAAGAGACTTATCACAAAGACAAATGGAGGCGTTGAGGATTGCAAGAGACTTAGCATTGCATAGCAGAGGCGTTGAAGTTTCAAGAGAGAAAGATCGCACAAGGAGGCATTGAGGTTTGAAAAGGGACAAGTCATTGTCCATCATCGACATTGGATCAATCATAGCTCTAAGTAGCATGGAGTTCCTTCGAACCAGTTTGGATTCTGCAGAATCAACTCAAAGCCGTGGAGTTGTGCTATAGAGTTAAAAAAATCCTTGTTTTCAGATATATGGAATCTTAGCACCGCACAGTAGGAGCGTAGAGGTTTCATTCAGAAACTTAGCACCATACAACGAGAGGTGTGGAGGTCTTCTTCGAGATATTAGAGTGGCGCAATGGAAGTGTCATGGGCCCATAACCCATAGGTCCAGGATAAGAGCAAAGTTGTCGAAGTGAGAAGGTTGCAGGAGAAGAGACCAAAGGTTCTACTACAACAACACTTCCAAGGTGGTAGCAGAGTTTCCAGATTCAGGACAGGATGGCAAAATGTTCCAATATAAGCTTTTGGGACAAAAAGTCTTTCTCATTGGGGAGGTGTGATTAGGGGATCATTTTTTATATCAAAATTTCCCTAAACATCCCTAAATTGTGTCAGTGTAGAATATCTTTTCAATATCTTTCCGACGACTATGAGAATGCGACAAACAAACATTGGGAGCTCTAGTTATGTTTGGTCAAAGTTTAGTCAACAAGAAAGTCAACTCTGGTCAACATGTCAATAATGGACCAATGGCACTACGACACGTAGCAAAAAGGAAAAGGGAGTCATTTGTTGGTTTTCGACCTCTAGTCTTCGACACGCGTAAAATTTGGTGGTCGTGACAAGAGGCTCAAATTTTTTAATGGAGGGGAGCCCACCGCCAGTGTGGACTAGTTTGTTATCGCGACGTGGTGGGTCCACAAGCCACCACGTGGCTTGCCACCACTTAGCCATATTTCATTTTGAATATCATAGTATTATATGGTCAAATTTTATATTATTCACCATGTTACTATGTTATTTCAATTTGTAATATTGAGAATTGACTGAGTTTATTATACTCGGTATTATTTCCACTAGCTCGGTGAGTTACCTTTTTATTAATCGAGTTGAACATTTATTGTGTCCCAATGCCATGTGTTTTACAACCATTAGGGATATGTATTATATCCCACAAAAATCTCGTAGGAGATAGCTCGACCAACACACAAGGCAAAGCGGAATACCCCAAAACTCATGCAGAGCTCGCCACATGGAGTGACCAACATAGTCGCTAATGGGATCACACCAACCAAGGGAACCCACATTACATGGCGAGATAACAACACACAACCCGAGCACAATGGGATAAGGTGTGACCGCAGAGACATCCACCATGGGTCGAAAAACCCAATAAAAACTCAACCCCCTTCCATAACGTGAAGAATGTGGGGAATTACCCACCAAAGGACATGGCAAAAGGTGGCAAGGAGGACTCGGTTCACAAAGCAAAGTGGGATTGGCGGGTAAAAACAATGAAGAGCTCATAGACTCAGCAATATATTGGTCCAAAATCGATCAAACAAAGAGGCAAAGAGGACGATATTTGAACTCATTACCTCTCCCCCAAATCCATTACGACTCACTAACCCGCCTAGTAAGGAGGGTATGATAAGGAAAGGTTGATAGGCCTTATCAACTATATTTTGGGCCCCTTTACCTCTATAAAAGAGATCCGACTTCTCTCCAATAGAAAAAAAAAAAAAACTTGGAAGCTCATTCCTAGAGCTCAAAAGGCGGAGATCGAGCCAAGAGGAGAGTTAGATGCCATGTCAACGACATAGTTGTGTGAAGTCCTAATTTATTTAGGCATTATTATTTTAATTATTATTGACCTATTATTTTTAGGCAATAGTAAATTAAAATTATTGTGACTAGGATTTTTTAATACTACCTAGCCGACCCATAGCACCACACCAAATTATTGTGAAGTCCTGGAATATCGATCGGAGTGACATAGGGCGTTATGAAGCATCTGGAAGGATGATCAAGAACCGGAGGTTTCCAAATAGTGGAGTTGGTGCCATAGATCTTGCTGAATACGCTAGGAAAGGGGAGGTTGGGTGCTATATTTCACCCTTGTCATCTGAAGGTATGGTTATTCTTCTAAGAAAGTTCTTAATAGTTTCCATTAGGTTTTCTTGTGAAAGTACTATTATAACTTACAAGTTTTGACTAGTGGAACAGTTCGATAAGAACCCAGAGACATAGGAAATTGTCAAACTCCGTAATCAATCATTGTGCAATTTGTCATTATATGTTTGCATTAATTTTAAATTGATTACTTAAAAGGAGAAAATTATCGGCAAATAAAATAAGCCTATAGGGGTCCGAGATCAGGTGAATAAAAACTTGATAATTTTTGGATTTGTTAGATTCATGAATCAAGCTAAGGTAAGTCTTGGGCATTCGATCTGAGAATAAGGTGGAACAAATACAAAGAATACCTGAAGGTGGTGTTTACTAGAAACATGGCTAGCTACTCACAAATAGACTCCAAAATGACTTCGGTGAAGTCGAAGCGGTACGCCTACACTTTCTTCATGGATCTCATTTTGAATAGCGCTGCCATATGCCAATCCTAGACATTCATGTCTAAATCTTGGCCAAAAATGAATGTTAGCATGGAGCAAGCATCTTGAGAATCCACCATAAGTGACTTTAGGGGAATGGGGAATCCTGCGGTTCTTGAACCACCTGAATTTTTTTGCCTTAACTCCCTATTGAGAAATGAATATTTATTCTGGCATTGAGCCCAGACACTTTGGAGCTTGGCCATATCATAGAAACTAGTTGTTGGGTCATAGACTAGAGCCATCATGTCCCTGATAGCTTGAGGTGTGATTACCACCTTTATGTTCCTACCCCTGGATGAATTTTTTTTTGGATTTGAAACACTCGCGCACATCTGTATGAGCTCTGGGTACGGGTGCATGAGAGGCACCATATATTGAGCAAGTTTCATGCTCCAAATTCTTAAGCCAAAAGCCTCGGAATTTCCTAGGTTAAGGAACCTGGCATAGGTTGCCTCTCTCAGAGCTTTGGGCTTCTTGTTGAGAATAGGGTCAAAGACATCATCGCAAAGTTGGAAACCACGGAAGGGTCACTAGACCAAGACCCCCATCAAGGAACCTCAACCTTGGTTGAAGAGGGTATGGGGGCATGGGTTTCCTTATATAAGACTTTGCTTGTGGTGCAGAGCTAGGAGTCGTCATGACAGTTTTCAGGACTAGGAGAAGGCTCTAATTCTTTTACTTGAAACTCGAAACCGGGGGAAAACTCTAGCATTTGAAATGAATCTATTGGATGCTCCCAGCTATCTTAAATAATCACCTTAACTTGTAGAGTAATGGCTTGCACATATATAGAGTCACATCACATAACGAACCTTTTTAATTAATGACCCTAAGCGTCGAAATTTACGTTTTCGAGAGATTCTATATCAATTCTCAATCTTTTTTCCCCAAATATCCTAGGAGGACGTGGATCATTAATTTTGGGGAAAATTAGGAAGATGCACTCCCTCCAAAAATTCAAAAGAGGCAAGGGTGATCCATGAGGGACATGTGTCCAAGACACTTATGAAAGGGATGAAAACAAATGGAGCAAAAGAACGAGGAAAAGCAAAACTATACATATGATACAATATTTAAACTGAAGAGACTCAAAGGAAAGGTTTTAAATGAATCCCATTTACCGGAATTGCCAAGGGGTCGCCTTCCATGGTTTCAAGTTCAAAAGTGTTTTTCTATTTGCATGTGCTTAATTTTAAGGGTTTTGTCCATAAGGGGTCAAACTTTCCATGATTTCCAAGTTTGGCAGCCCTTACATCCCATTTCAAAATCGTAGTACCAACTTGGAATTCTAGTTCCGATGTCTTTTAATCGAACCAAGTTTTCACCACTTGTTGGCGGCTAATCATGGCTTCATGAGTGGCCTCCCACTTCTCTTAGAGCTCTACTAGCTCAACAAGTCTCACTTACATCGCCCCATTTTCCTCTATCTCAATTTGTTTTAATAGTTGTAACATAGGGATTTCTAGGGAAATTGGCATCACATCGCTTTTCCCATAGACTATCTCATATGGCAAGGATTTTAGGATTTGTTTAGGTGTGATTCGATCATCCCATAAGGTTGTTTTGATATGTTCATGCCATATCCTCTTATGCTCATTTCCCATTCTTTTTATGAGCTTGATCAAGTTTTTGTTAGTGGACTCTACCAGACCATTTCCTTATGGGTAATAATTGGAGGATGTTTTTAGATAGATCCCATGCTTTACGGTGAAGTCAGATACTTTGGCCCCCAAAAAGGCCTTAGCATTATCTGATATAATAGTGCGGGGGGATCAAGCGGGTAGTGATATCCTGTAGGAGTCCCGGATCACGTTCTTGGTGGCCTCTTTCATTGGAACTACCTCCGCCCATCGGGTAAAGTAATCATTGGGTTGACCATACTGATGAAGTCTAGACCCCATTGTGTAAATGGTTCCTCAATTAGGATGGGGTTAAGAGGTAATGCCACATTCCTCCAAAAACCTACATATAACTTGACAAACCTTGCATCTATTTGTTTCTACTTGACATTTAGCGAATAGGCTTGGCCAAAAGTACCCTACTTGTAGGATTTTTATAGTTTTGGTTTGGGTAGAAAAATGGCCTCCTAAGCTCCTAGTGCAACTCACATAAGACCCTTTCTAGCCTTCTTCTTCATTCTCCAAGCACCTTAGCAGATTCCATTAAAGTTCCTTTTGAAAAGGAAATCACCAATCATGGTGAAATTGGATCCCTGTTGCCTATAATACCTCCTCTTTTTTAGGGAAGATGGTTTTGGTATTTCCCGATTACATGTATTGATCCTATGTAAGACCCAAAGACCAAATGGTTTCTTGGATATAAAGTGTCTCTTTGGGATCATCGTTAGTCGGGGCATGGGGTCTTGTGTTAGATATTGACATAGGACCCTTCCCCATACTATCTTTGTAGGTTTTACCTCAATGTCATATTCGAGGATCTTAGTGATCCAGTTAGCTCTTTTATCTGTTATCTCACCCTCTGTTATATATTCTTTGATGCTAGAGTGTGCCACCATAACCTAGATTCTACTATGAGTGACAAGGTGCCTGAATTTCTTCAAACCCTTGACTATAGCATAAGCTTGTCTTTCTACAAAGTTATACCTTGTTTCATAGTCATGGATAGTTTTTGAGAAGAAGGCAACGAGGTTTCCTTCTCCTTGAGACTCTCCCTTTTGTGTTAGCAAATATTCTACACTATGTTTACCACCGTATACATACATGATGAAATCCTTTGAGAAGTCAGGGTTACACATTACTGGGGAATATGTGATAGCCGCTTTAATTACCTTAAAGGCCCGACAATCTTCAGTGGTCCATTTGAAGTTAAGGTCCTTCTTGAGCATTAGTGTGATCGGGCAAATCGTTTCGGAAAATTCTAAAATGAACTTGCTAACAAAATTGATCTATCCTAAGAAAGATTGGACCACTTTCTTATTTACTAGTAAAGGCAGCCCAAAATGGCTTTAACCCTTTTTGGATCAATAGATATTCCTTCCTTTGAAACAATATGTCCTGTGTTTGCCCTGGGTACTCTAAAACACATTTCCTTGGGTTGTTGAGAGATCTCGAATTCTTGGCATTTCTTGAATACAACTTCCAAGGCGTCAAAAAGACCCTTCGTTGTCTTGGTAAACACCGTGAGATCATCTAGGTATATAAGAATTACCTTATTGATCAGTGCTCCAAACACGGAATCCATGGCTCTTTGAAAGGTAGCTTTAACATTTTTTAGTCCAAATGGCATTTTTGTGTATGTGAAGGTTCCCCATTTTATCGTGAAAGTGGTCTTATGTTGGTCCCCTTCCATGAGCCATAACTAGTTATTGCCTGAAAAACCATCCAGCAAAGAGAACCTTTCTGATCCTGTAATTTTTTGTAATATTTTCTCCATGGAGGGTAAAGGGTAGTGATCTTTTAGGGACACTCTATTTAGGTCTCTGAAATCTACACAGAGCCAAATTTTGTTGTTTTTATTCCTTACGGAACTAGGTTAGAGACCCATGTTGTGTGCTTGATAGGAAATATTATTTTGGCCTCTAGGAGTTTTCTCAGTTCCTCGGCCATGAGGGATTCTATTTTTGGGTTCACAGCCACTACTTCTGGCGTACGGGCTTAGTTCCTTCTTTGAGGTCAATGGTGTGTTGGATGATATCCTTGTTGTAACCATGTAGGTCGTCGTACATCCAAGCCATCACTTTGTCGTACTTATGGCATAAATCCACAAGTATTTCCCTTTCCCTTTGAGTGACTAATCTCCCAACTTTTAGCTTCCTCTCATTAGTCACTTCTAGCTCGATGTAATCCTCCTTTACCGCTGCAAACTTCCTTTGATGTGGAATAACATCATTAGATTCAAAAATTCTTTCGGTGTTATTAATCCTTTCGGAAGTTTGTACATCTTCAACTGAATAATCTAATCTCCATAAGCTTCTTCAATCTTGGGTTAGAGTTTGTTTGCAAACTAGTCGATTTCTGGGGAAGTGTATAATCGATGGTCATTATTAAAAACCTACCAATGATCGATGTTATCAGGTATAGAAGGGCAGATGATCAATTTTATGGTACTTTTATTTGCTATCAAATCTCATATTGGGTTGAATTGCAACCTGATTAAGGCCATCCTATCAGCCTCCATATTTTGGTCTTGGGAATAACCTTAATATTAAAGGCTTCAAAATCTTCGATGAGATCCCACACCCTATGTCAATAGGACCTCATTCTTGGAATTTTTGTGGCGGCAATGTTCCTTACCTATGTTACTACCAATTCTGAGTTTTCAAAGACTCTCAACTGTTTGATGCCTTCCTTTCATGTCATGGCTAAGCCATGTACTAAGGCCTCATACTCTACTTCGTTGTATGGTATAGGAAAACTGGAAGTGGAATGCCTAGAGTATCTTCTTTCCACTTGGGGATAACAAGCATATTCCAGCTCCTAAGCCATTTTTGCTTTTAGCTCCATCAAAATGCAGGGTCCATATCTAGGAATCTATGATGGGATTCCCTTCTCTTTTATCCTCTTCTTTTACAACCTTTGGAATCATGGAGTCCTCATCGAAGATGACGTAAGTACCCAAACCAATTGAATCAAAGTTCCCGAAGGGATTACCGGGGAAGGTTGGTTAAATGACCACCACTTTGAAGATTACCCTCCTCTTGTATATGATTCCTCTTCTCTAGTGATCATAGCGTGGGAAGCCTCCAAAATGAGACTGCTTGGTTCGTTATATGTTCTTTGGCAAGGGGTTCCAATAATACCTTAATCTTAGACCCATACTTGGTCTACATAATCAGATGGGACCAATCAAGGGACATATACCCTCCTATTTTAGCTGTGAAATCATGGGAGAGACACAGCCCAAGACGATGTAACATCAATTACTACTATATCCTATGGAATGGTTATGTTCGGGCAGGAATAAAGCTACAACATAATTTCCTTTATAGCTCCTATGGTTTGGATGTATTTTCCATCTAATTGCATGACTCCTTTCTTTAAGGGCTCATATTTAATTCCCAAGGTGTCTGTAATTTATTTAGGCATGACAGTAGTGCTTACGCTAGACTCTATCATGGAGTTATGTAATAATTTCCTACCTGTGATAAGAGTAAAAAGGGGTTGGGCCTTGGTTTACTTACTTCTCCCTTCTGATTTAACAACACTACCTCTCTGTTAGGGCTCGAATCACTTTTACCTATTCCTTCTCTTTCCTGGTGGTGGTTGGGTCGTCATTTGATTTAAGTACTTCTTGGAGCAACTCCTTTTGCTCTAGAATGCCTAGAAGATCCCACAAGGATGTGTTAGCTAGTGCTTTCTTGAGTTATTGGACCACATTAATTGGTTTGGGCAATGATGTCTTGGATGATGATTGGTGTTTTATTCCTTCAACTACGGGATGGAGGGCATCCTAATTCTAGACAGTTCTTGGCGCTTATTTTACAACCATCGGTGGTGAGACCGTGATGGTTGGGGGATCTTTTTGCGTCTTGCTAGTCATACTTGGGATATGAGCGACTATCTCTATCATCCTATTTTTGAAACAAGTGTTGTAATTAAATTGAACTAGATTGGAAGAAACTACCTCATTTGTAAATATGAATTCATCTCCTTCTACCCAGAGAAAAGTGCATGTTCGTGTGATCTCCACTTCTGCTCTAGGACATCCTTGAATCTGTGCAACAAAGGCTACATTTTGAACTCCCACGGACTGGTAAGGTCTTGATGTGTTAACATCATAGCCTTCCCTTGCTCTTTGTTTTTGGCTACCTTTTGTTGCAAATTTCCTTGGGGATCTCTTGGCATGTGGGGAATATTATAGGGGAAGCACCATGCGTTGGGATCTTTGCCAAAAAAATTTCCTGGTACCATTTCTCTTCCACTATTGGGTGGGATAGTCTAGAGTGGTGTTGGCACTAAGACTAGTTGGTTAGACGATTGTCTTGACAAATGGCCTCTCGGGTATTCTCGATGTTGTGAGGGATAGCTTCCACCCTAATAGCTTTGATAATTTTGTCTTGGGTAAGTGCTATGATTCCTTTTAAGATTTACTATCTCGTTAGAGAAGTTTCTAAGGATATTTTTGACTTCCTCCATTTTGAGAGAAGAAGATGATGACATGTAGTGGGAATTGGTGCTAGATGAGAGGATGGGTAATTATACAGGGACGTAGGGGCTTGGGTAGAGCTTAGGACCTATGCTTGTGGAAGGGGAGCTATTTTGGGGTACATTGGCAAAGGGGCTCTCAGGGGAAGCTTACCGGCATCTATTAAATTGTTCTTGGCTTGGATCGCAATATCATATGCTTGTGGTAAAGATTCCCTCCTAATGATTGAATCATCACAGAAATATCTGAATTCAGAGCTTTTAAGTAAAAAACAATAGCCATACCTGTAGGTGGCCTTGCTAGAATAGGAATCCTTTGCCATGTTTTGTGAAATCTAGTGTTAAAATCAGTCATAAGCTCTTGTAGACCCTTCTTGATGTTGATAATTTGTTGTAGGAGTGAGGATCTATCCCCTTTCTTGATGAATTTTGCACATCGAAACATTTCCCAATTGATCTCAAGTGCCGATAGAATTAGGGGTTAGGGATTGGTACTAATCCAGAGCCTTCCCCTTAAGGGAAGTAGCTAGTAACCACAAGGCTACGTCCTATTCCCTAATATAATGTACCGCACATATAACCACTACATCATGTAGGTGTTCCTCCAGCAAAGTTTTGAAGTCTTCTCCACTAAATTTGGGCAGCAATTTTAATGTGTTAGCCGGAATAGGATTCCACACCGCTGGGGTGTGGGTAGGATGAGCGGACTCCTTGATTCCATGAAATAAACTACCTCGAGGTTGAGCTTGGAGGTGGGCCATTAAAATAGGTCTAAGGATTCTAGTTGACTGTAAGAAGGGCCTACTTGGTGGAGGTGTTGAGAGAGTCCGGTTCGGAGGAGACAGAGACCTCTGAATATGTCTACCTCTTATGTTGCATGGTGGAGATAACTGTAAGTATTCAAACACACCTTCTTCTCTTGTCCTCACTCTTGTTCGCATTCGTCTCGTAAACTAGAGAAGACCAAACTTAGTACTGTTGAAATCAACATATTTTCAATGATGGAGTCTTAAGATGTGTAGGTGTTTTTGTCCCATCGAGTATGCCAGGAAAACTATTGATGATTATCTTTTCGGATGAACCGTCTAGAGTCATGGAATACCTTAGGGAAGTGGGACGTGCTCCCTAAGATAACCTCCATATTTTAAAGAAGTTGGCTCTTCTCTATGGTGTGAGGTAAGGTTAGAGGGAAAATTAAATGAAGTGTAAAATTAACTAAGGTGATATGCCGAAACAGATCTTAAAAGACACAGAGATAGATCCTGGGAAACCACTTGAAATAGTCGAAGAGTGTTTAGCATGATCTACTATTTTTGGAAGTATCTTGAATTATCAAAGGCCGAGAAAGTGTAAAACATAATAATATGTAGATGATAGATGCATATAGAAAACCCAAGGGCATATAACATGATAGATCTTCAAAATTATCTAAAACTACCAACAGTAAAGGATGAAAGACACATAATATTGAAAGCTAAAATGCACAGAACAAGAACTCTTTATTCATAGAGAAAATAATACATAAGGCCGATACGACATAGATTACAACTTTCTTCTACAACAGATCCTTGCTAAGGCTAGCAAATATAATAATTAAGCCTAGCATCCCTTTCCACAACTCTAGTATGTTTTTCTTTCTATTTTCTCCCCTTTTTTGCTTATGGATCAAAACATTCCTTTATAGATCCCCTTGGCTCTCGCTTCAATGTCTCGAAATCAGATCTTCCACCGACAACATTCAATTTTCTTACAAGATATTTCATTTTTTTGGGCAAGATCTCAACTGCATGTCGGTGATATTTACGATTGCCTTTAATTTGTCCAACTTGTGCTCCTTCAGTTGGTGATGATTCCATCTCTGCCATGTGGAGGTCATGCGCTTGTTTGAGGGTGTTTCCTAGGGATTTGTCTTCAAAACTGCGCCTAAGTGACGCATGGAGGTTGCACGCTTATTTGAGGACATTCCTTCTTTCTCTTTATTTGAAATTGCGCTCAGGTGACATGTGGAGACCCTATGTGTTTTTACTATATTCTTGACTTTTCAACCCACCTAGGAAACTTTATCGAGCCTGAGACACGTGGGTAATGCAGTGCAAGTTTGAGAACACTCCTTCTCCGCTTCATGCCCCGAGTGCACTAGTGAGACACGTGGACATCTTTCGCATTCATCTTCATACTTTGTTGAATTTAGGCTGAAATGAACAAAAATAACTAGGGACACAGCGACAAAAGACTTTGGCCGATAAAATAGTTTTATAGAAAAATAATTCTACATGCTCCACAAGTTGCTTCTTCTACATCTAAGGAGCATCACCCTACCAATTCTCATACACACTCTTCGGTTAGTCAAGAGCCACCTAAGCAAAACCTCTCCAAATTAGTTCACCATCTCCTCCTACTCCATCCTCTACAACATTATCAAATCAAAATAACTCATCACTCCTTAAGTGTTTCTCTAAGTCACATCCTCTTTCTAATTCATATGTTGTATTACCAAGTCAAAATGAGCAACCGACCACAACACCAATTCCTACGTAGTAATCACCACCTAAATTTAAGCTTGTCATTCCAACATCCACTACAAACCCTACATATGTTGATGATTAGGACTACGATGACGTTTACTATGATGAAGAACCATGCGATGGCCATACTTCTCCTTCACATCTCATCACTTTTGTTAAGGAAAATACTCCATATATTAATCCACTTAGTGTCTTTTGATTCGACATTCATCCCGTACATACTTGGGTGCATAATACTAATATAATTCCTACACCCCTTATCATATTGGCATAGGCACATCTTTTATTTTTGCATTTTCATATAGGCTTCTTCATCACACATTTTTGCACTATCATTACCCGATGGCATACTCTTGTGCTTCGATTCACACTTGATTGTTGAGGGATTACCATTACACTGAACCTCCGCACACCACATCATAGGCACTACATATTACATTTCATCCTTTATTGTGCATCATACACCGTTCATTCTACCTCTATTTATACATTATGCTAGTCCTCATCTACGCATTACGTTTATGATGGTACCTACACACTTAGTCACACTATGCATTGCACATTTTTGCATCATACATTTTCCATATTATACTAGTCATCATTACATATGAGTCTAGTTTTTCCATTCCATTCTTATATTATACATTTTATTAGTCCTTACCCTACACACCACATACATTATTAGGTTATCTTCACATAACCTATACATAGTCAAGTTACGCATTTTCACATACATTCTACATACTACGCTAGGTTCCATTATAAATGGGTTTAACTTTACATTTTATAACTACATATTCTATTTGGTGTCCCAGCATTTCACCCCGAAATCTGAGACTACCCACATTAAAAATTTCGGTTCTTTTAAAATAACGGGTTGTTTTGTGTTTTTATTGCTAGAAAATGTCAGTATTACATCAAGATATTTGCAGAGAGTCATATAAGCCAATTTCAATAAATACCCAGATGCCCAAACTCGTTATATTCTGTCGTTGGGGTTTGCCTGTGGGAAATTTTTATTTAATTATTTTGAGCCCCGTTTGAGGCAAATTGTGCTCCGGTTTAACCCTGTTGTGGTCTTACATGTCAATATTCCCATATACTAGTAGGGTTTTAACCAGGAATGAATCATGGGCTTTATCTATGACTTCTGGCAATGTTTTGCATTTTTGGTGTTTTCCTGTTTTGTTTTTTGTGAAATTTATCTAGGTCAATTCCTTTGTCGGTTCAGTCTGTTTTCTTACCTAGAGTATCTGGAGATCATCTACGGATGTCATGCCAGAAGGAATTTGTCACAGGGGGTCTGGTTCTCTCTAAAAAGATGAAGTCGTGCACAAAAAAAAGCCTCTCCTAGGCAAGTCGCATTTTTTTGGAATAAATGGATTTTATGGAAATAAGAAAAATATTGCCATCAATGCATAGAGCTCGAGAAGATATGCACTTTTAGAGAAAATGACACCTAAAACGGAGCCACAGAATGAAAGTTACGGCACATGCAAGTTTTTGCTGCTACATCTTCTCGGACCCTTTCCAAAAATGGCAAATTTTATTCCGTGCTTGTGTTTTCTTCACCAAAAATCCAAAAAAGGAAAGAAATGTTGTTTTTATGCCAGTTGCAATTTTCAAGGCTGCCTTCCGCATCCAATTTCCATGCTGCCCTAAGTGACGAATTCTCACGCAATTTTAAAGGCAGAAGTCACAATGCAAGTTGCACTTTTGGAAAAGAGTTATCTTTCATGCAAGTCGCACTTTTTGAAGGAAGACTTTAAGCTGCCAGTGGGAATTTTGGCAGTGGCAGGAAGGCGGGAATTTCTTACCTGCCTTGCAGGGTAATTTTTCCCATGAAGTCAAAGTCACTTAAGCTGCAATGGGAATATTAGATGTGGTAGCAGGCAGAATTTCTTACCTGCCTTGCAGGGTAAAAATTCCCATTATAAAAGAAAATCACTTAAAGCACCGTCGAGAATTTCTTACCTGCCTTGCAGGGTAAAAATTCCCATGATGAAAGTCAAATCACTTAAGTGGAAGAAGGGATTTTTAGAGTTGCAGTGCAGGGTGAAAATTCCCATCAGAAGTTGACTTCTTATTTTTAGAATTCACCCTTGCCAAAAAGTGCGACCCACCTTGGGTGAATAATCAATGCATTTAATAATATTTATTAATGTTTATTCACCCAATTTTGGCGCCATAAATAAAAGGAAAGTCAATGCATGAAGACAAGCCAAAGTGAACTGAATGTAGCATGCTAAAATTAAATAAATTTAATTTATTTAATGGTAGCCATGAGCATGCACAAAATAGGCGCCCAAATTGAAGAGAAAAGCATGATTTTTAATTAATTAATTGTTGGAAATAGGAAGGGAAATTATTAATTATAGAATGATGAAGGTTATATAAGCATGGGATGCCATATTAATGGAGTTTTTAATTCTTTAGCAAGGAAGTGCAGCCCAGGCAATTTTGGCACCCAAAGAAGGAGGAATTTTTCTCAGAGGAAGGTGTTTTCACTGCCGGAAAGCTTCAAAGTTTAGTGCCTAGGTTTGAAGGAGCTTGATTTAAGTCTGAATAATTTTCCGCATAGTATTACAGTGCCTGTGTGCTATATAATTAAAAGAGAGCTTAAATCAATGTCCAATATATTAAACATATCCTCCAAATCTAAAGAAATCTCTAGATTTGCACCGATTGTAAAGAATTATGGACGAATAAAAAGAAAAAGAGTTGCTCAGACAAATATTGCTCTAGCCATGGCGAAGCATGATGAAAGAAAAGGATCAACAAAATCATGCATAGCTTCCAGATCCAAATCCATAATTGCAAAGGCTTCATCCTCTTGTTTCGAATGCAGCCCGTGAAGAAGTCAGTGCATGGAGAATTCCTTCTAGGACCTTGTGCATGTTCTCCCAATCTTCCAGTTGAAGCCTTCATTGAATTTTCATTCACCCAGTGCTTTCAGAATTTTTAATTGCTCATATGCAATTAAAAATAAAAATGATGAGTTATTTACAAAGAAACATCAGACCGATGCATGTATTGAGAAGAACTACAAAAGCTTCAAGGATAAGAAGGAAGACAAGTCAAAGGCAATACCTACAAGCAAATCACAGTCACTTGCTTCTAGATCCAGCCGCTTCCAGATCCAGTTTGGTGAGAATCAAAGGCAAAAGAATCAGCTGCATGCAGAATATGAAAAAGGACAAGACTGCAGCCTTTCCTCATTCTCCTTCTTTCTCTTATTTCTCTCGACAAAGTAATTGAGCGATCAATTAAATTATAAAACCTAAGTGATTGGTTTAAAAGCCATTACTTGAAGAAGTCAACTACTTGGAGATAGGTGGCAGACATGTAAAATAGAAGGTTCTATCTTCAGTTGCAAATCATGCATGTCATGCAAAGAGGAATTCAGGAGGGAGATTGCCAGTTGTTTCCTTTACAACTTCCACATGTGCCAGTTCACTAAGGGCTTCCTATTTGTAATTTCCCCTCTACATGCTATAAGTAGAGGAAGAACCTATGGGTTAAAGGATGAGAATTTGTAAGTAGCATTCTTGTGTTCCAGACTTTGTGCTGAAATCCCTAATAGCTATTTGAAGCAAAGGAATAGAAAGGAGCATATTTCCAGAGAACTTTGTGTCATGGTGCATTTTGTTTCTAGCTTTTTGTCTTAGATCTACTTATAAACTTTGTGTTATTTTAGATCTAGATCTGAAAGTTGCCTTTGCTTATAATTTTGTGTGTGTTAATATCTATTGGTCTTGTCTATGTGCATGCAATCAACTCTGTTATCTATTGATTGGGTTGCACATCTTCCCTCTTTCTTTCCTATTTTTATTATTTTCCTTCTTCATTAGATATTTCCTTTCTTTAACAGTTGCTTACTTGTTGCAAAACTATATAGCTATGGTTCATGAGCTGCATGGTTAAAGTAAAACCCCAAAATAGATACTAGCATATTTTATTGACAAATCTTACACGGGAGCCTCACCGGTAAATGAGGGAGATTTATCTCATGACTGCCTAGGTTTTCAGCTATGCAAAAATCTATCCAACACTATTTCTATCTACACCTCTCATCGCGCTGCGTCTTGCATATTACATGTTCTACGCATCCTACACATTCTATATTGCATTGCCCACACCACGCATTTACGTACCCTATTCATCACTTAGTCGTTTATACTATGTTGTCTTCTTCACGCTATCATTACCACCCTATGACACACTTTAGTTCCTCGGTCCATACTTGACTATCGAGGGTTTACCAATCAAATGGACCTTGCATTCACCATGCGACATTTATAGCGTTAGTGACATACACCATAGGTTAAATCATCACCCCTTATATTGTTCGTGTTGTTATACACCTTAGGTTACATCACCACTCCCTCCTTTCATCTTGTAGTGCTATATGCTTAGGGATAAATCATCACTCACCCATTCAAAAATTCATGATATACGCTTCGGCTATAGGTTTCACGCACATCTCTCCACATGTCACATTTCATCACCATTATATATATGCACACTCATCACAAAGACGTTAGACACAACCACCACTACTCGACCATTTCCCAATGATGCACTCTTGTTTGCGATTCATTCTTGACTATTGAGGGGGAAACCAAAATGAACCTAATTGCATACACTTCCATCCACTCGGGGGGCACGTTGCTCTATCATTCCATCTTGCATTCCATTCCATCCATCCACAACATATTGCATTGTCTTGGGGGCATTTACTCTTGTTTACTAGTGTTTTGCATGATCAATTTACTACACATGTTAGACTACTTTCTTATATGTCATTATTTATATCATACACACATGTGCGTTCATGCCTTTGTTTAGTGTGATTCGCAGATACAAGACTCTACACGGCATGGATGCTCACCTTCTACCCTTCCTATACTGGTCACTAGGGGCATCCACATTCATCTTATCTAGGTGTTATTGTTTCATTTTATACTTAGCATCTTATATTACTTACTCATACATGCTTTGACATATTGGTTATCACTCTAACATGCTAACGAGTGTTCCATGTGCAAGCACTTGTTTTACAGGATTACATGTTTCCATGACTACTTGTTTGTTCCTTTCTATACTTGTCTTCCATTGTTTTCCATTGTATGTGGGATTTTCCCTTTGCTTGTGTGCACACTTTTTTTTTGTGTGTCTTGTGACATCGTGAGTGATGTCCCATGTTTGCAACCCACTTTTTGTGGTCTACTTGTTTTCTTGTGTGTTTACACTACTTTGTTTTGGTAGTTACTACATTGTCTGTGTATTTTACACTTGTCTTATTGCATGCATGTGTTTTTAGACTAACACTTGTTTTGGCTAGCCATCCCCTTTTATGTGCACCTTGGTATCTACCAAGTGCTTTCCCTTTCCCCTACAAGGAATATTTCTATAGGTCAGAGTGCGGTTGGTCCTCTTTTGGGGCTGCATTATCCTTTCAACGATGTCACATGTGCCCCCAAAAAGTGGGGCATAATTGAAGGTTTAAATACTAACACAATGTATTTATACTTTGGTTCAAGATAATGCACTTCCCGCCTGTGGTGGCATTGTGGGTTTAAATACAATGAGTGAGTTTAGACCAATGTATGAACTCCATACACATTGGCCTCTACAGACATGGTGTCCTTCAACATTTCGTGGAGAAGGTAGAGGCTTAGAGGTTACAGTGGGTGTGCCTCTCTACACTACTTCGTCTAGTGGCATCGGATCACCTATAAAACTAGGACAATACAAAGCTATCTTCACACATTTTAGTGGAAGTGGTTAAAGGTTGGAGGAAATAGAGCAATTTCTCCCTTTACTTCTTCAACCAAGGTGGCATGAGATCACCCAAAAAAATCACAACAAGATGAGAATATCCTTCTATACCCTTTTTCTCGACATGGATCAAGTGCACATGTTCCATTTGCACTTTCCTTTTCGTGTATTTTACATTTGTGTACTTTACACATTTATATACACGTGTATTTTACACAACATTTTTACATACATATATATTTGACTACTACTTGAGCGTTTTCTCCGTAAGTCTAGTCATTTGAGAAACAAGTAGTCAAATTGGGGGAAACAACAATAACAACGATAAATGACAACAACAACACACTACGATGACACTTGCCTTTACTAACCATGTAGGTACACTACACACCATAGAAGTTACACATGCGCTCCGCCCTAGGTTCACTCTTATCAATTTTTTATACACATTTTACATCTTTAAAATCCATACTCCGCCACTTTTTATTTTTGTCATTCCACACTTAAGTCTAGTCCATCAACATGTCTTCTTCTACACTCTACATGGATGTCAGGTACGCATATCTATCTACTTTATGTTACCGAGTGTTCTGCTCACCAACATAAACTAGGGGAAAATGTAGACACAAAATCATGCACTTTAGGCATTATTTAGCTTGGTCTTATACTACTATTTAGAGGGTTCTCAAGTGAAGAAAGTACTAATTAATCCCACCTTTTGGCCATCTTATTTTTATATTTTATTTCATCATTCCCGCATATTTTTCTACACACATCCACCTATTTCGTAATTGTCCCATCATTTAAACCTAAATTGGGGCTCTCAGTGCCTATACTTGGCGCACCCTCGGGGTACCTTGATCCACATTCCACTTTCCCGCTTCTTTTTGGGGTCTTTCTAGCTATTTTTCATCCTTATCTTTTTCCTAGTTGGCCATGTCAAGGTTAATTACGAAATTAGAGAAAGAGAACTCTATAAATACAAAGTTATAAGACCATAATGAGGGTCCTAGCGTCACATACTACTATCACTCCATCTAGATTTACATCCATTATATCACTTACATCCACATAGTGTCATGCATCAAGGATAGGAGATCTGCATCAACACACACAACATAGGGGGAGGATTTTATTCTATTCCATGCACACATGTTATTACATTTTCTAACATTATTATTGCTCGCTACTTCACAAAGTGTCACTAAGCACAAGAACACCTAGAGCACAACATGCACACACACACCGTAACTACATCCAGTGCGAAATGTAGTGCAACACTCAATGATAAGACCACTAGTGTGACGGCCTGAGGTTAGTCTGACCCATTCATTTTTCATCTTTATTTTTAGGGTTTTGATACTTCCTTATTTCTTGCAGGTTGTCACTCCATTATTCAACACATTCTACGCAGCTCAACATATCTAATGCAATGCATAAATAACACTTCAAGATACCTTCGCAATCTCGTAAAAATCAAATTCGAGCTTTTACGAAACCATGGCACCAGGGGCACCCTAGTACCTTCCCATACGCCTCAATTTTCTCAGATATTTCAAATTTGGCCTTTTCGGGACTTCTGAGTGATCGTTATTGCACATGGAATTTCACAATGACTGCGACAACCCTGTAATAGTTTTCTTTAATCGCTTAAACCATTCTTCCTTATTCCTTCGTATTTAGGGTTTTATTTCATTTAGTATAATTATTTACAACTATTCCATATTGTTTTAGGATATTCATACAATGTTTTAGTCCTCCTATTTAGATTAACTAGTGGCTATACTTCCATAGTATTAGATCCCATTTTTAGTTAGTCACACAAATACATTTCTTGTGATGTGCCCATATACAATACATTAGTTATAATCAATACACAAAATACAAATAATTCTAAAAGACACCTATTTTGACTTGTGCCCATGTCGGCTTCTATCTCGTATTGGTTCGATTTATCTTCATTCCGCAGCTTGATGTTGGCTTCCATGGCTCTTTTCATTGTTACGCATATTTTTCTAATCTTTCGTAGCTTCCTTCATCTATCGTGGATTTTTTGATTATCGGTAGCTTCTTCTAATCTTCAACGGAAATCTTCTATTGTCTACGGCTTCTTTTATAGATACGCGCGGCTTCTTTCATTGTTCGGTGGCTTTGTCCTTTTATACGCATAACCATTATTTATTCGCAGCCTATCCTTTATCCTGGTGGTTACTTGTTGTCTTTGGTGGATATTTCCTTAGCTCATGCACTTATCCAAAATTTGTTGAATAACCCCACAACATCATCCCCCACTAAAACTTTGTCTTGTCCTCGAGACAACCAAGTGATGACTTAAAGTCCTATTATCTAAATTTCACCGCCCGCTGAAATTAGATAATAAACAGATTCTTGTTGAATTGAACAGAAGCCCCGAGATTCAACAGATTCAAATTCCACTGGGTTAAGCCTTTGGCAACATGGAAGAAAGAATTATCCAAATAAATGATAAGAACTAAGTCTGGGGTAGGCCAACTCAAAAGAAATTAATGGTCTCGTGGACAATGCCAAGTGTCAACCTAGCACAAGTTCTAGAAAGCAAAAGGGGAACAAGCCTCAAAACCCCACGGGACTTACACATGGAGTCAACTATAAGTGACCCATCCAAAGAAATATTATTTGCATTAATATGAAGTAATTTTATTACTTACTCAAAGCAAGATATACTCACAGACAATGCCAAATTTTAGCCCAATGCATTTCTAAAAGCTACAAAGAAAGCAAAGACCATATAAACGTGCTTAGCCTCAATGTGGATCTCGCAATAAATGGGCTCCAAGTTCAAAGCGGGTTGTGAAGGATTGATGAGAACCCAAATACCAATTATGGGCAATTATGAAACCTATCTAAAAGTTTTAAATGCTCAATATCTTTTCAAAGATCAAAGATAAAGGGTCATTCAGTTGGTCTTTTTAGTAACAAAGTTAATGCATAGTTCCGTGTGAAGAGTGCGAACCTGTGAATACTCAATTTTTTTACCTACATTCAAAGGGTCATTTTAATAGGATGACAAAAATAGGCACCTCTTGAATCATGAGCTCGAACCCGATGCATAAATTTTAGATTTGTAATAAAGATTTGAAGGAATAAGACTGCTCCAAGGGAGTCGGTTGTAAGATAGTTAAGAGATGTATTAAATGAGTATGGCTCTCACTCCTTAAAACAAATCATAGGGAAGTGTGAGACAGATCTCACAATCTACTTCTGTCACTTCACACTATTTACCATAATGGACAAGTAGTTGGGAAATAGTTCAAAAATGATCTTCTTATCTTCTTCCCCTCTTATATATTGTAAATGAAAGGTTTTAAAAAGAATGGATATCGGGAGTTAGTTAGTTTTTCTTCTCTGTCTCAGTTCCTCTTCTGTAAAAGGAAAGGGCCTGGAGCTCTGGCCTTCTTTTTGAGCTTTGTAATAACACTCTTTCCTCTTATCTATTGTAATATTGTGCACATTTTTAGAGTAATATAATATGTCATGTGGTGCATTTTTTCCACCCTTTGCATATATGTGTTGTCTCTGATAGCCTTTATTTCGACGTGGGTATATTGTGCATGTTTATAATGTTATTACTATTTTCAAAATTTTGCTTAAGTAGTTTGAAGTAGTGTTCTGTGTGAATCTTCTCTATCCTATGGTGCATTTCGTCCACCCTTTTCATTGCTCACATTTTCCCTATTTCAGGTAGTTGTGTTCTGAGTTAACTCCTTAACTTTTTGGCACATTGCTCCCATTAAGTTTTATGTTTTGTTTCATTTTCTCTGACCCTCATCTCACATGACAGAGAAGAGCCAACTTCTTTAAAATATAGAGGTCACCTTAGGGCACACGTCCCACTAACCTAAGGTTTCCTACAACTCTAACAGATTCATCCAAAAAGATAATCATCAACAAGTCCCATTCTTCATCACTAGATGAACTTTCTTCCCGAAAGCTTTGATAATCTTCTTTTTCCTTGGTGTGTGTTCTTTTCTAGTTCCTCCATTCCTCAAATATTTTTTCTTGGTCCCTCTATTCTGGTGTACTTGTGCATCTTTCAAAATATGAATGAATCATCTTCTCCATCATCATCTATCGGTATCCTTGTATAGTATCCAACACATTTCATTGGTAATTCACCATCAAAATCCTCATCCTTTTTCCTTCCATCTGGTTCATTTTGTATTATACCATATTTTGACCTAACTATACTTTTCTTCTTCTCATTTACCACATTTTCTTTTCTTTCTATTTCCTCTTGGTTCTTCTTCATTTTACTTTCTCTTTCTTTCTCAATATTTTCCTTCCTCTTCCCTACAACATCCTCACATAATGTCACAATTTCATTTTCTCCCTTAAAACTTAACTTCATTATCTCTTATTTTTCCATTTTTGGTTTTCTAGTTTATCTTCCATATGAGTCTTGTTTTCTTTCCATGATTTCTCTTTTTGTGGTCCGGAAAATTCTATGGATGTATATTTCTCAAATGGTTCTATTATTTTGGTCTCCTTTTATGTTTACGTCCCTTCCTCTTTGTAAAATATCTTTTCAATATGTATCTTCTTCTCACAATTTTGTAGTATATGTCCATTTTTTCCACACCAATAACATGTTATTAACCTTCTCCATTGACCATTTTCTTTGTAGTTTTGATACTTTCCATCCCATCCTTTATTGTAGTTATTTCCTCCATAATAATGATGAAAGTTTCCTCTATTATAGTTATTTCCTCCATACCTCTCATGGTATCCTCTTTCATTATCTCTCTGAAATATCTCATGATATCCATTACCTCTTTGATAACTCCAAAGGTCTCCTCTTTCATTACTTTGATCAAGTTTTTTTCTTAGTTGCCTTAATTCATTCTGTAGCTTCTCCAATTTTAATACCATTTCACACTCTCTCCTCCATGGTTCTCGCTTCTAGTTTTGATGCCATTTCCACTGCTTCAATGAATGTTAGGAACTCTTTTCCCTCAATTAATAATCTTATATAAGGTAACAATCCCACAATAAACAACTCAATTCTCCTTTTCTCATTTGGTGGTTCATCTAATTTTTGCACTATATTCTTGAATCTTTGATCAAATTCCTTAACCGTCTCTCCTTCCTTTTGAAATAAATACCACATTTTTCTCACACCTTACTCCCTCTACCCTCATATAGATATTAGATAGCTAGACCTGTGCTCGTACACAAAAATGTTGACCTTAAGCCTCAACATCAATGTGAGGGTTAAGTAGTTTGGTTTACAGTTATAGCTAACATTAGACATAAGAGTGGATATATCTTAAAAATAAGTATTCATATTTTATTATACATTAATAAACATATTATTCAACACATAAATGGTTCGAACCACCAGTATCACACATATATTTATCACATTGACATAAAATTTAGAAATACATGTTTAAATCAATTATATTCATCTCCCTCACTTCTCATATTAATTCCTCTCTTTATTCTTCATGTTTTTCTCATCTCTTCTCACTCATTTTCGTGATATCCTCATCTCCCCTCATTTTACATCATTATATAGCCTTTAAAAGGCAAAATTTATGTCTTTTCACTCATAATGACCCATGGTAACCATTGGTTAACACTTATTTACATTATTAACTAGTAATTAGTGGATATTTACATATATATCATGGTATTTATGCATTTTCCTTATGTAAAATATTATATATTCTTCATTATTATCATTCTAATATGTTTTTGGCTTTCATAGTATATTATAATGCTCATATAAATCCCGCAAACATCATAAAACAACTTTATAATATGAATAACTTTGTCAACATCACTTAAGTGAGCATGGTAATTTTTAATTGTAAAAGTCCCCTTTTCATTAATAATAAAGGGGCTTATTTTTATTTCCTAAAGGAATGTGAAAGGTCACAAATGGTGGGACTATGAAAGTTCATGTGAGGGGTAAATGAAGAGATGGATTATAAAGATATAAATTGGAATGGCTTCTTCATTCTGAGGGTTAGTTTTTCTTAGTTGATGTAATGCCCCGCCTCGAGACACCGGAAACCAGACCAATAAGTCACTAAAATTTTGGGTAATTTTTTTGAAAGTAAATACTAACAATACTAATCCGATTCCCAATATTATTTATTTTAAACTAAATTGATTTACCCAATTACTTAATCACTAGCCCAAAACAATTTTATTTATTTAATTTCTATTAAGTTTACTAGGGACACCCTAATAAGAGTCTACACCTCTTTTAAATCAATTAGTTTTCCCCTTTTGATTAGCTTGCCCACACACCCCTCTTTAATTTATTTCTCATTCCCATAAAATGTTCATGACTTAAAGTGTGTAGGGTTAAATGTGAGCCCTAGGATAGATCAAATCTTGGCCCTTGATTTGAATCTTGCCCTAAAGTTTCCCTAAACATCCTTATGTTCTTTTCTTTTCTATTTCCTCTCTCATTTTGTCTTGTTTTGATATCTACAAATTTGGGGAAGAGACCATGAATGGCCATGGAGAAATTTGAGTATTCTCTTGTATTTGCTTCTTGTTCTCACTTGTTTTATATTTACAGGTTATGATGGAAGAAATCTTCTCAAGGATTGTTTCATCCTTGTATTGGTTTTGGGTGGATCTAGGGTTTCAATCCTTATTTTATTTATTTATTTATTTTATATTTTTCTTATTATTATTATTTTTTGTTGTCTCTCTTACTGATTTACTCTCTGGTTGGGTGAAATTTAAACCCCTTTATTTTATATGGAAGGCAAAACTACCAAAGAGTCAATCGGTAAGAGAGACAATAGAAAAAAATAATAAGAAGAAAAACATAAAATAAATAAATGAATGAAATAAGGATCAAACCCTATATCCACCCAAAACTAATACGAGGATGAAATAATCTTGAGTGTGTGTGTGTACACACACAAATATATATACCAAAATAAAATAGTGAAGACCAGAAATTAGAGGACCCGAAAGGTTGAATTCGTAGATTTTATGCTAAGGAAGGGGATGGCGTTTTGGAGAGGGGGAGGTTTGACCACGTGGAGGAAGTGTGGGGGTATGGGGGAGTGAGGAGGTGAATGGAGGGAGCTGCGTTGAAGGGAGTGGGCGAGTAAGCCGTGGAGAATGGTGCGTAGATTTGGGGAGGGGTTTAGCCCTTCCCATATTCCACTTTAAATTTACTTTTGATTTGAATACTTAATCACTTCTCCCACCATAGCCTTTTTTTCTAATAAAGTTTTGTTTTGTTTTGTTTTTATTTATTTATTTATTATTTAGAAACTTACATATTTCCACCGTAAGGTTTATTTTGTATAAAGTTTTTCTTTTATTAATTTTAACTTATACTTATTAATATTTTATTTAATACTAAATTAATTTATATTTAATATTATATATATATATATATAATATGGTAATAGATATAATCAATTTTAGAATATATTCAATTAAAACATGTAACTAAAATAATATATATTAAGTAATGAATATCTTGTAAGAACATTGTATAGTTACATTTGAAAAAGGTAATTGTATGAAATATATTTAAATATGAACTTGTATCATATGAGGATAAAATTATTACAATTCGTAAAATAATGGGTTATTATTTTTATTTTTATTTTGTTATTATTCTTGAGAAATATGAAACTCAATGGTTTGCCAATATGTCTATATTAAAATGATTTACTCGTTTAAGTGATAAAAGAATGATGTAATAAAATAGTTCAAGTAGGAGGAAGGCTTGAAATATGTTTACAAATTTGCAAGGAAGAAAGCCGACTCACATTTACTTTCTTAATAAGATAAATTCTTAAGTTTTCTCATGGAAAGGAGACAAAACTGATTTCATTTCATTGTATAATACTACCAAGATTTGCAAGAAAAGAACTATTATAAGAATGATAATATAACCATTTAAAATAAAACCTCAAGCTCCATGTAATACTAACTTTCCTTCAAATGTAATAACTAAATAAATATTGCAGATTTCTACAAGAGGGAGATTCCAACAAGGAAGAAATCACATTTTCTTTTAGTATTAAAACACATCACCATATGTTTATTTATTTATTTATTTATGTATTTATTTTATATATATACATATATATATATATATATACCCAAATAACCAACTTTCATTTCAAAATGGAGTTACAACAATTTCATATTAAAGGAATCGCTCATTTTACAACCTTTTCAAGCTCCATGTAACACTAAATTTCCTTCAAATGTAATAACTAAATAAATATTGCAGATTTCTACAAGAGGGAGATCCAACAAGGAACAAGTCACACTTTCTTTTAGTATTAAAACACATCACCATATGTTTATTTATTTATTTATTTATGTATTTATTATATATATATATACATACACATATATATATATACCCAAATAACCAACTTTCATTTCAACATGGAGTTACAACCATTTTATATTAAAGGAATCGTTCATTTTACAACCTTTTCAAGCTCCATGTAATACTAACTTTCCTTCAAGTGTAATAACTAAATAAATATTGCAGATTTCTACAAGAGTGAGATCCAAAAAGGAAGAAGTCACACTTTCTTTTAGTATTAAAACACATCACCATATGTTTATTTATTTATTTATTTATGTATTTATTTTATATATATATATATATATATATATATATATATATATATACATACATACATACATATATATATATATACATACATATATATATATATATACATACATACATATATATCTATATACATACATACATACATACATATATATATATATATATATATATATATATATATATATACACATACATATACCCAAATAACCAACTTTCATTTCAACATGGAGTTACAACCATTTTATATTAAAGGAATCGTTCATTTTACAACCTTTTCAAGCTCCATGTAACACTAACTTTCCTTCAAATGTAATAACTAAATAAATATTGCAGATTTCTACAAGAGGGAGATCCAACAAGGAAGAAGTCACACTTTCTTTTAGTACTAAAACACATCACCATATGTTTATTTATTTATTTATTTATGTATTTATTTTATATATATACATATATATATATATATACCCAAATAACCAACTTTCATTTCAACATGGAGTTACAACAATTTTATATTAAAGGAATCATTCATTTTACAACCTTTCTTTTCAAATGAACTTAAGCTCCCAATACCATTTTTCCAACATATCTAAAATATTCAAGAAGACACATTACAAAGCTTCTTTACAAGCTTGAAGTAGATTACTCAACAAAAGTGACACAGATTTACAAGTGATTCCAAATCACAAAGAGGATACTTTACAAGACAAGAAACTTTCCAAATAGCCACATTCATGAGATTACAATGAGAGTAATGTCCACACAAAGGAAGAAGGACACAAGAGAAACCAAAGTGACAAGAGACTCCAACCAACTACCCGCTTGAGCTCCAACTTCGAATGCTTTACAAGAATCCAACTCCAAGAGAACAAGGCTTGTTTAACCACCCAACCTTTAGGCATCATTACATGTCTTTCCTAGGTTAGAAGACATGCTAGCCTCCCCCAAGCCCATGGGAGAGAGAGCTAGCTTCCATAACTTTGTGCACAAGGTTTAGGGAGACAAACACCACAATATTTTCACATACAAGCCAAGACCATGCACTAAGGAAAACACAACATTTAGCAAATAAAAGAAAGGAGGAGAAAGCCATATTCATCCTCACAAATGGGGAAGAGTAGATGAGATACCCAAAAGTGCCAAAAGGTGTGATCCAACCATAGGATGCACACAACAAGATTCTTCTCAACCTCCTTATTCCTCCAAATCAACAAAACCCTCCTTATTGCTCCACCCATTCACCAAATCCTTCTTGGGAGGATTTTCAAACCCATTGGGTTTCCTCTCCAAGAATGGGGAAGGGGTTCAAACCATATGAACCACCTTACCCACCTCAAACCATATGAGGGGAGTAAAAGGAACCTACATGGCTTGCCCATCAAGCCATGAGGTTTGAGAGGGAAAATCCCTCTCTCTTCCCCCAATAACTCCAACATCCATCAAACCATATGATGGATGGAGCAAAATAACAACAACATACTTAAGCAATAACAATACAAGCAACTGAAACATACATTCCAACTATAAGCAAGCTAAGATCTAACAAATAACATACAACATAAAATGAGCTCAAAGAGCCTACCTCCAAGAGCTCTCCAAAACAATATTTTCCAACTTTCTTCCTCAAGCAATTCTCTAGCTCCAAAATCTCCAAGCACCAAGCCAATATTCCAAAAAACCAAAAAAAGTCCTTTTTCTCCTCCATGAGGGAGAATTTGAAGAGAAGCCCAACAATTTCCTTTCAATGAGGGGGTGACATGTGTCACCCCTCTCTTCCCTCCAAGTCAAATATTCCAAAATAAAAAGAAGAAAAGATAAATTCACTTTTAACACTCCCTTCCCAAAATGCCCAAAATGAAAATAAAACAAGATTGTGCAACTTTCTACAAAACACACATACCAATCCATCTTACATGGATGGTGACCAAAGAGAGGCAAAATGGGAGGGAAACTCCCTTTATGCCTTGAAATTAAGCCCCTACCTATTAGGTAGGGTCCAAGGGCTTATTTTCATGCTAAGTGAACTCCCAAAATTAAAAGGGGTCACTTAAAATGCCATAAATAACCCAATTTCGGGTTGGCACTTATGGGCACAAGTGTAGAGGATGTGGGGCCCACCCAAGGGTTCACATGTGACCCTAATCCCCTCTAATTAATACAAAATTACCCAAACACAAAACTAAATGCATGTGGGGACCATTAAGTCCCCAAAACAAGTTTACTTAACAAAATAAAACATCCTAAACAAGATTAATTTTACATGACATACTACATTACAAATGAGGGTCACTCATGGTGCCCAAAATAATGAAATCTAATACTAAGGCCTCATACAGTTAACATGGTTAGGACTTAGCCTGTGGGCCGCTTGTGCACAATTTGCGTAGCCGCCCTGAAACCCACGTTCTCCTGTGACCTGTCACCTACACACTCAATGCACACATTAAACACACATGTCCAATACAAGAGTAAACTAACTACTCAATAAACAAATCAGTCCAAACATGAATTCTATGCCATCACAACATCAATATGGAAACGTAACTAATAAACATGCACCATTTCACTCAATTCACCATGAATTAGCCATAGAGATAAATATAAAGGACGTACATCCAAGCTATCATATGTACTCATTGATAAACGAATAATCTATAACATTAAGACATGCGACTAACTAAGTATCCAATATATATATTTTGTCTAGATAACATCGCAATATGTCAAGTATCCACAACATCTAATGAAATATGTCATAATGTTAATCCACGATAAATTGGCGCTATGCGCCTGAATCACCATACATGTCCAAAATATGTCAAGATCCTTGTTAAATCATAACTATTGGTTAAGAATTCAGTAGATAATTAAGGCTATAAAATGTGGGCACTACGGTTGATAGCTCACATTGTTACTACAAACAAGAAACTACAATTCTACTATCTCCTTGTCTTATTTTTTCCTCTCCATCTCAACTTTACTCCATGAACATGGTTACTTGTGCAATATTATGAAAATAAACTTGGATTTAATTGTATTTTGTTCATCTTTCCTTAACATGGTGTCTTCTCATTGTTAACTTTCAAATATTATGGTTTTATGTCAATAAACTCAGTTGTTATTTATTGAGTAAAACCCCCTTTTCACATTTTCCCCTCTTTCCATACACACCTTTCCTCCACCTCATTTTTGCACATGGGTTTAGTGGATTATTCCCATGTGATCCCTAGTTGAAAGGCCACCCACAATTATTAGAGTAGTGTATATATTTCTTTCTTTCAATAAATGGAGTTGTCACATTCCTAAATAGAGGGACCTAGTCCTGTAGCATGTGTGAAAACCCCTCATTTTCCCTTGTGAAAAATTATTTCACCAATATTTTTAGTGCCCACAGAGAGGCATATTTTTTTATCCTACACCCTATAATGATCCAAAAATCCTAAAAATGGATATACCAAAAATCAGAAAAAGCAAAAATAAAAAAACAAAAAAACATGAAACTTGATGCTTGAAAGCCACTGTTGTTTTCAATTATGTCCTTTCACATTCTTGTTGCAGGTTTTCTCACAATTTGGATGAAAAGAGATACACCATATTGGATAGATTGAGAGGTATTGTTGATCCAAAGTTTGAATCTCTTCAAAGACAACAATATTAGATCTGAGACAATCCATGTTACTTCTCTCAAGCATCATCTCCATCTAGTACATTGAGTGATACAATAGGAAATCTAATTGAGACTCCTCCTAAATCTTTAGTTGCACCATCGCTAGCTATTCTTCTACCATAAGAAACATAAGAATAATTTGAAGAAGAAATGGAAGAACGTCGGCCACCAATTCCACGGGAAGGAATACTAGTCCACTTGCTCTTACACCACCTCTCCATGAATTGTGATGGCACCCAACTTCCTAAAGAATGTATTACATGTTTTGACATTGTATGTGGCATTCTTGGAGTTGAACATGAAGATGTTTTAGTAAGGTTGTTCATGGATTCACTTCAAGAGAAAGCAATTGAATGGTTCTACCTCTTTCCCTCTCAATCCATCACAAATTGGAATGATATCAGAACCATGTTTGAAGCAAGATTTAAATCAATTGAAGACTCTCAATATATTCTTGTTTAATTGGTCCAAATGAAGAAAGAATCGAATGAACTCATGAGATATTTTGTGGCCTGATTCAATAGATTGTTGAAAATAATACATGTGGAAGCTTCACCATCTAATGATAATAAAAATAGATTCTTCATAAATGCACAATTTTCCAAGGTCAGATTTATCCTACAGAGAGCTCAACCTTGAACTCTTGAAAATTCCCAAGAATATTCGTAAAAGTAGAAGATGATTTGATTTTCTCTTGGAAAGTGAAGAATCTAAATGGTAAGAAAAAGGGTCAAACCTCCAAAGAATATGCCACTAATTCTTTTGTTCAAAAATTGGCTAATGATGTTATTTCATTGAAGAAGCAACTTGCACAAGACACTTTTTTGAGGAGGTTATCTAAACCAAAATTAGAATCATAATAGAAATATAATAGGTGGAGGAGAAAGAAGATTAGCTCTTGAAGCACCTCATGTTAATGCCACATGTGAAGCAAGGCCTGAAGAAGAGTATGATGAAGCTCAAATTGAATATGAAAATGATGAGGGAATTTTGGCAATTGATGAGATTGAATCTGCTGGAAACATTAATTTTTGTGAATATACCCCTTCTTGATGATGAAGATGATGAAACCATTGTTGATATGAATAGTCATTCTTATGCGGTGTTCACCTATTTGAAGGCTCAAGAGAGGGATAATTCTTAAAAATTCAAAGATCCTCAAGTGACAACTCTACAAAAAATAATAACAAAAGGAGGATCATTTTTTCCTTCCCATGCAATCAACGAAGAAGAAGCCCAAAGTATCCACAATTGCCTCTACATATTCTAATGCAGGTATGTCTACCTCTCCTTGTCAAAGTTCTCCCCCATTTCTACATTCAAATGTAATGATATGAATAAAAATAGTATCAATGTCATTCCAAGAAGTAGTCAGCCTCTTGTTACTACATCTACACCTTCACCCTCCTTTGAGTCTCATTTTGACATAATTGAACATGTTAAGAATTCCAAGGTCCAAATTTCCAAATTTGAGTATTTGAGAACTCATCCCAAGCAATTTGATAAACTTGTCCAGTTTATCAAAGGAAGTAATTCAAATTTATGTCCCAAAGGCCTCGCTACAAAATATTCACTTCTCACTCTTAGCAATACTACATATCAAAACCTTCTTGCCTCCACATCTTCCTCTTCTGGAAAAATTAAACCCTTCTACCTCTCCTTGTTGGTCAATGGATACAAATTGAATAATTGTATTATTGAATTTGGTTCCTCGGATAACACCATGCCGGTAAAAGTTGCATATGCTCTAGATCTCACCCTTGTCTCTGTTATTCCATGGAGATCAAAGAATTTCCTCTTGTTGGTCAAGTTAACAATTCTTTGGTAGCACTTGTGGAATTTCCTAATAAGTTCAATGTCAAAATACTAGTGGTAGGCATTGGTTGCATACATGACGTTATTGAGCCGAAGCTTCTGTAGATACATTGGTGGAGATATAAAGATGGATTGGTCATATGCCACCATGCCAGTCAAAGGCACCATGAAGAAGTTGATTCCGAAAAGAAAGATGAAATATACTATTTAGAGACAAAAAATGACCTGAGTGCAGACTTTGTGTATCAAGATTCAAGAGGTTGTAACTATTTCATAACTTCAGAAGAAAATGTTGAACTTCCTATCTTGATAAAAGAGTTCCCGAAGGTAATGGAACAAATCAAGGAACACAAGGATAATTTCGTAGATCCTTAATTGGAATATATGTTCTCCCATTCAAAACAATTATTGTTTCTTTGTTTGAAAATGATGAAGATTAAGTATGCCTTGACTTGCAAGAAGGAAACCCCCAAATGATAAGAAATGTGGATCATGAGAAAGAGGATGTTTCAAATGAGTTTTGGCCATATGATTTCTAGGTTTCTAATCATCTCCTCGAGACCCAATGTGAAGGTGAGTATGGGGTAGCTTTGAAGAAGGAATTTGTGTAAGATATTTTAAAGGTTATAGAAGGAACTGAAGACCCTCAACTCAGTCTTGAAATCCTAACTTATGTTATGACTATACAAGATAAGTATGAGTCGATTTTTATTCTTCATTTGATGCACAAGTGTTCAATAATGAAATTAAAAAAAAAAATCTTAATGTCCATCTTGAAACATTTGTTGATGAGTATGAATGTGAAAATGGGTCCTTCTCTTTCCCATTTTCTTGAAGAATATTGTATTCATGTTGAATAGAACAAAAGGAAATGCTTGAATCTCATGTGGATGTATTCATTCATGAGGACAGTACCTCTATCACAAAGAGTGATATTGAGGTTAATAATGAGTCGATGTGTGGGAAAGATAAACATATGGAGCAACTATTAAACATAAATCAACAAGAGGTATATGATGATGTTGAAAATTTCAAAATATCTACCAAGAACAGTTCTATAAAAACAAAGGTCATGAGGAACATGACAGGTAAGGAGCAATTGCTTGTTAGAGAGACAAGGCTAGTTATGAACATGGTGAGCTTGATATGATTGAGAATCGATCTTGTAGTAATGTTAAAATGAAGAATGTGAAATCACAAGAACGAGTGAATGTAACAATGGATTGACAACCTAAAATGAAATTTTTAGGTAGTGAGAAAAGTGAGCTATACATATTGATCTTCAGTTACAAGAGGAGACATGTGGAATTTATCAAGAGGAGACATGCAATCTTCTTCTTTTCAGGTACCTAGAGACATCATGAAATATTTTTATTTCTCAAGAATTTGAGAAAGTATTCATACTTCATCAAACTAGTCAATGGGTTCACAAAATAAAGTCATTTGGTGTTACCTGTACATGGGTAACATCTAGAGAAGAAAAAGTAATACAAGTGAAAATGGGTTGTCCCCCACATATACCATAGGTGATTTAGGTTGTGTTTCCTTTCAGTTGTTTTTTTCCTTGTTGTGTGGTGTGTTTCCCTTTCTATTGTGTGTTTCCCTTTCCATCGTGTGTTTGTTTTGGTTGTTCTTGCTTGTGTGCTATGTGACTCTATTTTCCCAATGGATAAGGAACTAGTCTGCTCCCCCACGAGATAACTGAGGTTCATATTTGCTTCATTTTTCCTTTTTCTAATCCAAAACAAATCCCCGAGTAAGATCCATTTGTTGTCATGATAAATTTATAACATGAGAAATTGAAAATTTGGTCATGAAAACCAAACCCACACTTGAAATTCCCTTTCCTAGTCAATGTAAACCTTTCCTCCGACCAACATTTCAACTGTGTCACCCTCATTATGGTCAAGAGGAACATGATAACATGATTTTCAAGTGTGTTTCATGTGTAGAGAATTTTACCTAGCTTGATTCTTGAATTTTTTGAGAACTATGAAATAGCAATGCTCCTGGAGGCTTCAAAAGGGCTATTTTTGGTCTTTTGTCACAAGAGGACATCCCTCAAAAGCTAACTGCAAGGGCATAACCCATCTAGAGGTTTTTTGGGAGAGTAATAAGATGATCCAAGGTAGTTTAGGAAGTTTATGTGGAGCCATGATAGGTCGGGAAACTTTCAAGCAAAACCGAGTCTTTTTGGCAAGGCACTAGGAAAAGCATGTTTCAAAAGAGCTAGTCACCTTGTTCAAAAGGTTTCAAAACCTTGGGAGGTCTTAGGAATCAAAATTATATAAATTGGGAATTTTATAGAGCCATGGTTTAATAATCAAAATAGAATTCTAGGAGTTTAAAAATGAGGAAACATGTCCATCAGTGTAGCACAAGAGTATTTCTACAAGGTGGAACTTGCTCAAAAGGTTTCAGACACCTCGGGAAGAGTTAAAAGCCTAACCAAAGGTAAAAATTGATTACATTGGACCTTCCTCATGGTGTAGACACAAAATCATGCACATATTACTATTTTACTATGTCATTAGTATGTTGTTATATGCATGAATCTTAAGTAAGAAAAGTATTCACTAGTGACACTATCTCTTGTCCATCTACGTCTTTGATTGATTTCAACTATGACTCTCTTCTACTCATTTATGTATCCACTTGTAATGTCATAAGGATCCATGTCTGTCTTTATTTTCACATTTTTTTATTTATCTCAGGACACTAGTGCCCACTCTGGACACTAGCGCCTGTGCGCTTGTGTCGGTCCCGAGTGCTTCGTCCTTTTATTCTTCTTACACATTTGGACATTTTTTGTTGTCCTTTCCAATTTTCTTATCCTTATCTTGTGTTCATAGTCGACATTTTTGTCACTAGAGTTAAAATTCAAACAAGATACTCATATATATACACAAAATACACACTATTATTCTAGCTAGCAATTCAAAAGGGGTTATCACATCTATATATTATCACCGTTTATCAAAAGGGGTTGCATTTTAAGATGCATAAATTAGATAGGAAGGGGAAGTGTTGAATCCCATACCACACATTTACATCAAAGCTAGCAATATCCTAGTATCTTGGTGTCATTGGTATAAGGGAAAACCTAAGGAAAATATTTCACACACAAGCACACAAAACTACATGGAGTCTGAAATGTAGTGCAATGTTTAGTACTAAGTTCACTCATCGGGTGACCATCCGGTCACTCCAAATTCACATATTGCATATTTTATTTAGATCTAATGTGTTTGTGAGCTTTTGCAGATAGTTAGGGTTTTTTTACATGTTACATGTGTGATCAAAACCCTAACAACGAAGTCTAAGAGACAAAGCAGACATTAGAACGAAGAACCTCAAACCCGGGAAGAGAGCAGATCCTAAATATTCACACAGTGCTAGTGTCGTGGCACTCTTGTCCTCCTATGGGCACTCCTATCATGCATAATACAAAGCCCCATAAATCTCTTCTAGCCACTATGACATCATTTCTAGAAAAATCCAGTAGATGCACAATCCCGACTACCTCCAAGTTACACGTAAAACCACTAAGTCATCTATCTCTCTTATTTTCTTAGAGTTTTACATTGTTTGAATACTTAACACTTGTATATTGTTGTATATCATCATTTGTATATCACTTGTTATATTAGTTACTCTAAAATTAGATTTAATTCAATTTATATTAAATCATTTAGTGAACCCCACTCTTATTCGAACTCCTTGCCCTAGGATCCCAAACCCTCATGGATAAAAAAGGTACCCATCTCCAAATCACGATATGACCTATATGCGCATACAACCAATATTTTCCAATTCCTCCAAACAATCTAAATTTTGTAACCTCGTGCAAAGTCCTCAATATGATACAAAAGTCCTCCAACAACTCCTTGACTTTCAAATCTCCTTCTTGTTGGCTTCTCAAATCCTTGATTTTTGCATAGTTTCTTCCGACTAAAACTTTTCTAAACATTCTCCCTCATCTATCTTAGTCACGAATGATCCTCCATCCTCCTCTCCTTTTACTATGGCATGTTAGGAAATTAATTTTTAGTGCTCCATTAGTTTATATGTGTGAATAATAATTACATGTGTAATTATTATCAAGTAAATATAAGTTATTAGTAGGTTAGTAAATTGTTATTAGTTGTTATAAACAACAATAACAATTATATGTATTTAGGGGATGTGAGTTACAAAAACAAGCGTAGGAGGTTTGAATTGTTATATCTACCTCCAAAATTATAGGAGAGCTATTTCCTATTTATATGGGAGTGTATGTAATGAAGTTTGTAGGGAGATTATTGAGAATATCATTCGTATTTTGTTCTTAGTTTTATATATCTTTTCGTAAATTTGTTGCATTCTTTTCATTTCGTATCGAGCAGGATTAATTCTAAATGTGAGATGGAGTATTGATTGTTAAGGGAAATTATTTATTGCTCTTTCCCGAGCTATGATATTCAGGTGTGCTTAAAGTATTTGCAGTTGATATAACATTTTTGTAGATCATTCGGTCCAAATATGATATATGACTGTGTCACTGAGTCATCCGCATTTGGGAGATAAATTTGATCATTACAAAGCACCAAATATGTAGACCTGTGCCTAGTTTGACTAGATTCTATGTTATAATAGCATTGGGCATTGTTTCATATTGTTACATTGGTGTCCACTTGCCCATAAATTCTTAAAATCCTCTACCGTTCAACCATTTTGCAGTCAAGTTGTACACATAAGTGCAAACGGTGTGGGAAGTGTAAAATATGTTTGAGTGATTGGGTCTCTGTGCACAACCAAAGTTATTTTAATCACTCTTCCTCAATTTTTTTACAATATGTAGTTAACCAGCTTTGAACATGTGTAAAAATACGGATCTGGAAAGATATGTTAAATTTTTACACTAATTTCCAATGATTCAAAACAATTACCAGCGATCGGAAAAATCACCAATGATTTGACAAAATTGCTAGTGATTCCATAGAAGTCCTCGAAGAAATATCTTGAAACCAACTTTCTGCCACATTTTATGGTTTGTAAAATGGATCTACGGTTCTCAAGTTATCATCAAAACATCAGAGGTTGGTTTTTTGTCAGATTTAGAGCTTCACCATCAATAAATTTTGCATCATGAGCCTTAAAGATAAATCAAGATGATTTAGCAACCTTACACAAGAGGATGGAGGAAATCATAGGTATGAGGTCAATCACGACCTCTCGTCAGTCGTTAACAATGGGGTCGTATGAAGGTTTGGTGACATGTGTGTTTACAGTTTGTGTTGTGTGCTTTCCACTATGTTTTTCAAAGTGCCAGTTTAAGTGTTCCTATTTGTAGTGTTCCTACTTTCAATAAGTGGAAATTTCACATTGAGGGGGAGGATGATTCAATGTTCCATTTCCTTTATGTTATCTTATTCTATGTATGTATGAGCAACAATATTCAGAAATTTTCCTATGTTATTCCCTACAAAGTGAAATGTGATGAGGGCTGAAAATAGTACTTGACACATCATGATGTGGTTATAGGTAAACCACTTGAAAACCTTAACTTTTTGGTTAGAGGTAAACCACCACTTTTGGTTTTTGTTAAACCATATGCAAAACCATCACCTTTTGGTTTGTGGTACTCCAATTTGTAAAACCACCATTCTCGGTTCATGGTCAACCGTATGTAAAACCATCCTGTCGGGTTTGTGATCATCCTGTGAAAATCACCTATTCGCAAGCAAGTACAAGTACAAAGAAATTTTTCCCCATGTTCACACTAAGGGGGAATGTTAGGAAATTACTTTGTTAGTGCTCCATTAGTTTATATGTGTGAATAATAATTACATGTGTAATTATTATCAAGTAAATATAAGTTATTAGTAGGTTAGTAAATTGTTATAAACAACAATAACAATTATATGTATTTAGGGGATGTGAGTTACAACAAACTCATGTAGGAGGTTTGAATTGTTATAGCTACCTCCTAAATTATAGGGGGTTATTTCCTATTTATATGGGAGTGTATGTAATGAAGTTTGTAGGAAGATTATTGAAAATATCATTCATATTTTGTTATTATTTTCTTATCTCTTTCTGTAATTTTTTTGCATTATTTTCATGGAAAATGATAACATTAATGTAGATCCTTTGTATGTGTTATCCAAATAACTCTCCTTATTATTTGGGTAACTTGTATACACATTTTGGCTCTCAGTTCCTCATTAAAGGTTCCACATGCTCAAGCTCAATCGCACAACTCCTGGTTAGCGTTTCCCCTCGCGCCACTTCTTTCCCTCAAGCGCCCTCAAGTGCTTTCTGTTCTCTCCTTCCATTTTCCTTTTCCTCTTTGTTCCACTCTTCCCTTGCACCCACCTTCTACACATTCACTTTCTTCCTAAGCGGCTTCTTCACCCTGTGTGCGTCTCAGACTTGCTTCAATTAGCTAAGTCCCTAGCCCTCTCACGTGTCGTGCCCATTACTTTGTAATAGTTTCTCCTTGATCATGTGTTCTCTGCTCACCAATTTTCCTTATTTCCTAGCACGCATCACTCACGTGTCCCTCTACACCTTCCTCTATTTTCTTCTGTGTGCCCTTCCCTCGTGCCCTCTTTTACGCCCTTCTATCCCGTAAATCTTCGTTATGCTTGAGTGTTCCATGCGCAACCATCAAGGTGCACCAAGGCGCGGCAGATCCTTACAACAAATCAATGATTGACACGTGGCAGAAATGAAAAATATTCACACAGTTAGTCATTATTTCAGCCAATCTATGTGTGCCACATGTTTTGTGTGCACCAACGACTCTAAAATCTTCTGATAGCCATATCTTTTGCTACAAAGCTCAGATCGGCACACACCAAGACTTGTTAGAGATCTACTGACATCAAATACAGTGTTAGGTATTCAAATTCAAATTATTGGTGGATCTAGTAGGTGAGAAATGGGAAAACGTCTCTCTGAGCATTGATGAGCAGATATGATTTCTCCAACCACCCGATTTGATATGATCTACCCTCCTTCCTTCATCAACACACCAAATAGGCTTGGGGAAGCGTATTTCACATATCTCTAGGTGGATTTGTAGGCATTGAATACTTCTTGTTGGTGGTTGTATTTCAAATTTGAGTTTTCCCTCCTTCTTCCCTTCTTCTTCCATAGATTCATCTATAAATGTAAGAGCTAGGCTCATTTGTTATGTTGGACACTCTGGATCCTTACACATTTTGCTAAGGACTCCATATTTCGTATTTTGAGTTACAGACCTCTAGATCTAGCTCTCACATGTGGATATCAACCTCCTTCATCATTGTAACAACACTGTGCATAGTGGAAGTAATAGAAATGTCGTTTTGTGATTATTCTCTCTGTCCTAATGCATTTGCATTCCTTTTTCCTTTTCTTTTGTGTTGTGTGCTAGTTGTGCCATTTCACGTCCCTTGCAATTCCTTATTTAGTTGTGTTCCATGAGAACGATCTGGTAAATATGTGTTTAGTTGTGTTACTCATGCCTAGCCTCCTTTCACGCATTTCCTTTCATTCCCACTTAGAACAAATAGTGTTCATCCCTCTTTTCTAGTGCTATCACCTTTTAGTGTAGTTTCCTTTCATGTTATCCTTCTATCCCTAGTCCCTGGCATTATTAGCTTATTTTTTCCTTCCAACACTAAGAGTAGTAGTAGCAGTAGAAATAGATAGAGGAACTAGCCTTCTCCGGAGATCCGTCCCAAGTGCGCAAGGTCCCACAACTTAGGGACGGTTCCATTGTGGTCTCAAACACCTTGATCCTTCTAGATTCGAGATCTGGGTGAACATTTGAGAAACCAACAATATAATGAGGTTATTTCTTATGAAAACATAGATGTTAATGACGTTGATTATGTTAAGGAAAATGTAAATGTGAATGACAATGTTTATGTTATTAGTCAAGTAGAAAATGAATCTATACATCCTACCATTCCTACTCCCGAAATTGTTTCCACTAATTTCCACGATAAATCCACTACTAGCACTACTACAAATTCTTTGTATGTTGATGATAATCTTCATGAAATCATTGCTTGTGAAAATATGGCTGATAGTGACTTTGATTATGCTTATGATAATGCACATGATAATGATGATGTTTCTTCCATTAAGGTTATTGAATGTGAATCTACACCTCCTCTTTATTATACTTCTAAAGCTATTGATGGCCATGTGAACACCAATCCTACCCCTAATACACCTCTTATTATGTCTCATGATCCTACACCTAGTATATTTGTAGAGCTTCCACAATCATCTCCTCCTCTCACACCTTCATCCCATCCTTCCACATCCACTCCCCCTTCTTAGGTTCCCATGATCACTCATAATGGAAATATTCAACCCCTCAATGTGCCTCTCACTTCCCAGACCATCCCTTCACAAGACATCCTCTCTCTCATGCATGTTGTTGGTAATTTTCAAACTCAATTTCATACCCTTACCCTCGAGAGTAAAGCCTATTATGCCTCCATTGACAATAATACCCTTCCCGGAAATCCCATTCCTAAGAAGATTCACAATTCCACTTTCCCCAAGGGTTTCATCATGCCTACTTTATCATGTTTCAATGGCATGGGAAATCCCTATTTTCATCTAAAATATTTTTGATTATCCATGGCTTCCTATTCCAATGATAGATTGTTACTAAAATCCTTTCATCATAGCCTTGTTGATAATGCTCTCCAATGGTATACTCATTTACCTAATGGATCTATTAGTACTTATTATGATATGGAGGATGCTTTTCTTAGACATTTTATTTCTAACAATGGTCCTAAAGTTACATATGAATGTTTGCCTTCTTTGCATCAAGGAAAGAAAGAACCAATCTTAGATTACATTTTACGCTTTAATTCTTGCATGCATCATTATTATTTCAACCTATTGATCTAGAAATGTAATTTATCTTTTTCATGGCTTAATTCCCCCATTAAAATAAAATTTATTATATGATACATGTGATTCATTACTCTTCTATGCTATAAAGTTATTGATTTAGAGAAAGACTTAATTGTAGATCATGTTATAACACCTCCTTCTACTTCTTATATTCCTCCCTTTCTGTTAAGTCTTCTCCTCTCCCATTTGTTAACCCTCCTCCCTCTGCTATCTCCTTCTCTGTGTAAGTGTCTTCCTTCCCCACCATTGTTTCAACATTCACCTAAGTCTTCTCCACCTCCCACTCATGAACCATTGCACTTTTCACATACTTTGTTAAACCACATGATGTCTTGCATACCTTACTTGATAAGCAACTAATATGTTTACCTTCTAACCAACATCATCCCCTCACCGGATGCACCACCATCATGATCATCCTTTTTACAATTTCCACCTCATCAATGGTCACCGTGACAATGATTTTTATGCTCTCCATGATAGATTACAACAATTAGAAGATAAGGGTGTCATTACTTTCCACACCCGCTCTCGTGAGTGCTCTCTCTCTCCTATTCCACATAAGTGAGCCTCTACCATTGTTAGCTTGTCTCATTCACCTCCTCCTAAGGTTATTATCCGTCTACCTCCTAAGGTCATCATTCATCCACCTCCTCCAGTTGTCCTACCTCTAGCCACATCATCTCACCCTACCCACATTGTTATTGCATCTCATTGGCTTCCTAAGCAGCCTGCTTCCATACTTCCCACCATCACACCTCCCATTATTGGCACCATTTCCTCTTATATCCCTGATGTTCTTCCACATGCTCCTACTATGCATCACAGGCCTCTTCACCTCTGGTAGATGATATCCATTTCCATCTCATTACTTGATGATGCACTCATGTTCTTAAGGTTCATACATGATTGTTGAGGGAATTGTTACTAAAATTAACCTCATTCTCACACTGGGGGAAATTGATAATCTTACCCCCTTTCATCCTAATCACATGCGATTATGAACATTATTTTACATCTCCTCATTATACAATTATCAATGCATTATTAGTTTATTCTCTTATCTTATCTAAATCACATTGTCATTTCTACTTACCTACCACATTACATCACATACATACATTTATATTTACCATATGTTATACCATTCATTATTATTCACATATCAATTCCTCCTTTAGAAATTATTTCCACATCATAACAAATTTCAATAATCAACAATATATATTAAATCAACCATTCCAACAATGCATATAGAATTTAATAAACTAAACAAACACTTTGAAGTGCACATCATAATCATTTCGTAGTATAAAATAAACATCAACAACACATATGATATTAACACACATGTATATGTGTGTGTGTGTATATGTATGTATATATGTATGTGTGTATGTATATATACACATATTCAATCAAAATTATAGTAACAAAATACAATCGATGGGGGAAATCCCCCATGCATCAATACATCATATATCATCCTTGTTATCACTATATGCAATCGCGAGAGCTCGATAACTCGAAGCTTCACCGCTAACTTTGTGTCGCCGATCTCGACCTCTATATCTCTCAAGTTGGCTCTATAATATCGCAATCTCTATCATCTCCTCTCGCATATAGGCCTGCAACTCCACATAATGTGTAAATAGATCCTGAGCTATGCCTCCTCCTCCTACGGCCTCTCTCATTCATTCTTTCTTTGCATGAACCTCATCATGCTTGCTCAACAAAACTGTGCACGTGGTTTTTGCTATAACCACCGGCTTTAAAAATAGGCATGCTCACCCGCAATCATTTCTACCATTTCTAGCATCCCTCCTACCATGAGCACATCTCGGGGCATGTTTTGTGTCAACGTGCGTATGGAGGTATCTACAATCAATGTCCAATAGGCGTCACCTATAATCACACAAAAACATTAGCTACTACACATCTTCATATCCATCAACTATATCAATCAATCAATAAATAAATAATAATAATGAATGATATTTATGCTCTACTCATGTCGTTTATACATCATCTACCTCGGGGGTCTTTGTGTGGCCCTCAACTCCTCCAACTTCTGGCTCACTGGCCGCATTTACCACCACTAGAAATAACAACATCCATCAGTGTGTTTCCCACCACTAATTGTATGCCTAAGTGCATCCTGCATCATCAACTTGTATATGCCTTATGGCCGGATCTACCTCATCGGACCTTGATGCACTAGTTGTGCTCTTGTCATAATTGGCCTCGACCCTAGTCACCTCATGGCCCGAGTAGACCGACACAATATGTATGGCTCTAGAACACATCCTGGGCCATTATAAACCTGTCTAGAAACCCACTCACCCTAGAATATCTCTACTACTAAAAATTGATCCTCTAATCACATGGTGTACCGAATGCACTGTAACTCAACACCATCCTCCACCCATCTTCCATAGTCTCTATATGACCTCCATATAATGGCCCTGTGGCCCATCGATCTATATGTAGTCATATCCATCCTCCTACTATGGTTACCCAACCACCTCACTATAAATATCTGGACAAGCCCAATTTTCCTATGGCCCATTAAAGCGCCTCACTCTAGCTATATGCTCGCATGCCCATACATCCAATAAAGTAGTCATTCATAATACACCTCCATGGTCCTCATGTGTGAACCAATACCATTCCTTATATAAATGGGTCAACACACATCGTACTCATTCATATCTAGTACCATGTTCCTCTATACTCCGATAAATATCATACATCCTATATAGAATGCCCACTCCTCCACCCTCCATGGTCATCAATGAAGCTAGAACTACTGCATTAAATTTCTACAATCGTGAAACCCCAGATCTCACAATCACATCCAACTTTGATATATGTCTCGGATTGTGCTTGAGACCCTATAAAATATTATTGTGTCGCCCTCATTTGACCACGAGCATCCAATAAGGTTATAATTTGTACCCTCTCTTCAACTATAGGAAATTACGATATCTTATATACATCCTCCAATGTCACCATCATCTCACATGTTGGAAACTAGAATGTACACGTATTTGTGCAACATCTCTTGCACAAAGTAGTCAATAAAGGCATATTATGGGGTATCTCCCCCAATCTAGTAATGTGTCATAGGCTAGCAAGGTCCAATATCTACCACTCATTATTGTCAACCACAAACCAAGTAACATGCTAAAGTGACGACTCACACGAAACTCCTTTGAGTGGATACTCCTCTACATAACACAAACAAGTGACAATACATAGTATTAGCATGTTTACATTAACTATGATTACATAAAAACAACCTCACATACCCAAACAATCCCAAAATCCTACCCCTGGAAACTAGCACCTAGAAATAGGTCACCAACACCAAGAACTGGTCGCTAGTGTCCTAAAGGACAGAAACACCATGTCCGCTTTAATCTTGGTCAAAAACACCTAATTCTAAATACAATCAAAACTTTACCAAAATTGATATAAACATGCATATTTGACCAAACTTTCCAAATATGATGACACATACTAGTTCCTCTGCTGCGTTTGTGTAGCCATGACCGTCGTCACCCTCTTGATTCTCGATCGACTAGCCACTCTAACACGTGGCATCCTTACAGCTCAAAGCTCCATATTTTAACCACTCTCTGTACAAATGAAATTATTATTCAATTTTACCATATTACTATATATAGTAATTCAAATTTACTCTATATTATAGTCATTATTCGTCACCAATCTTTGCAGCTAATACTTGGCACATGGTTCGGCTCATATCTTGAGCCTCATTATTTCATTTTCCTCCTTGTTTGTGCCATCCAGATCATGGTCTCCTCTAGCACCACACTATATAGTTTTCATTACTCTATATTCACATTAGGCTTGTATAATAATAAATCAATATGCATACTTTGTCAATACTACTATCTCTTCTATTATATCTCTCAATTACTATTACAACCTTTCACATCCTTGCTTTTAGCTCAGTTCTCATTTCTCCACACCTCTCCTTTTTGTCCAAAGGGGGCATACAATCGGGGTCATCTTATAATCCCTCGATGGATACAACAAAATTAATTGAAACTCCTAATACATTACCATTACATTTCTCTCGATCTTAGTCAAACACAATTACAATTATTCTATACAACAAGTCAGAAATACTACTTGTTATTTTAAAATCCATTTTCCCCAAAATGACCTAATCTAGGGGCAAAACAAACTTCTTTGTGAGTAATCTTCTAAGTCCATCTTATTCAATCAATTTCCATCACCCAAATAAATTAATATAGTAGTCACAATTACCATTGCTCCCAGATGACCTAACTTGGGAGCCGCATTACATTACCATTGCTTCTAGATGACCTAACTTAGAAGCCATCTAGTACTATTAAAATTAGAACACCCATTATTATAGGAGTGGGGGAAATGAGATGTCATTTCCTTTCCTGTAATGCTCCTATGCAGATTCTTTAATCAGAACAACAAGTTACAATCGAAACTAAATAGGTAACAAATTTGGTCCTTATCCATTTGTAGCGGTTGGACCTTTTGGGGAAGTGTCATGGAAGGAGAGAAAATAAACCTCTCTCCCCAACACTCTTCCTTTGGTAGTAGGATGCCCAAATCCTCCAATTATCAACAAATTAAGTCAGAATTGATCACTCCCTACCTCTTCTATCACCTTTGACAATAATCCAACATCTCTAGTATCATTGCAACTATTTCTCCAAGTTGCTTCTTATGAAAAATTTGTATCTCCTCTTACACCACGTAGGTCAAAACATTGATCCATGGTTCGCCACGCTACAAGTTTCTATATTCTACGCGCACTCTGTAATATGGCTTCTCTAGACTCTATATATGTATGTTCCTTACTTCCTTTACACTACTTGAATTTCATTCAAATAACATAAAGCGGGGGCAAATGTAGACACAAAATTATGCACATATTACTATTTTACTATGTCGTCGGTATGTTGTTATATGCATGAATCTTAAGTAATAAAAGTATTCAATGGTGAGACTATCTCTTGTTCATCTACATCTTTGATTGATTTTTACCATGACTCTCTTCTACATTTGTCATTTATGTATCCACTTCTAGTCAAGTCACATGGATCCTTGTTTGTCTGTCTTTTCACATTTGTTGTTATTAAGGTGCTTCGTCTCTATTTATTCTTCTTACACATTTTGACATTTATGGTTGGCCTTTTCATTTTTCTTATCCTTATCATGTGTTCATAGTCGAGTCTTTTGTGTCACTAGTGTCGAAATTCAAACAAGAGACTCATATATATACACAACATACACATTATTATTTTGGTGCAATTCAAAAGGGGCTATCACATATACATATTATCACTACTATCAAAAGGGGCTCCATTTTGGGTTAGATACACTACATAGGAAGGGGAAATATTGAATTCCATACCCCACATTTTTATCAAAGCTATCTATAGCCCTCTATTTTGGCGTCATTGGTGTAAAGGAAAACCTAAGGACGTTATTTAACACACGGGCACATGGAACTACATGGATTCGAAATGTAGAGAAATGCTAGGTAATAAGTCCACTAAGTAGATGACTATCAAGGTCGGGTCGACTTCACATATTGCATATTTCATTCAGATTTAATGTGTTTGTGAGTTTATGTTGATAACTAGGATTTTTTACAAGTTATAAGTGTGATCGAAACCCTAACGATGAATTTAGAGAGATAAAGCAAACATTGGAATGAAGACCCTCAAACCTAGAAAGAGAACAGATCCCGAATATTCACATAGAAAATAGCACCTGAGAATGGACACTAGGGCCAGGCACTCCTATCCTCCTATGGGTGCTCCTATCCCACACAAGACAAAGCCTGAAAAATCTCTCGTTAGGCACTGTGACATCACTTCAGGACATATCTAGTATATGTACAAAGTCCGATTGCCTCTAGGTTACACAGAAACCAACTAAGTCGTTGTAGACACAAAATCACACGCTTGGGTATATTTCTAGGTCCTAGTCACATACCACTATTCATATGATTCCTAAAAGAAGAAAACTAGCAATTGACTACTATCTTTGGCCTTTTTTTGTGTTTCTCATTTTCTAGTTTGCCTTCTATACCCTACATCCCAAATCGATACTTTACTACTTTATCTTTTATGACTTTGGACACCAGCGCCCCCATCCTTCCGGGTGCCCCGACCTATTTCTACTTTACTCGCTCCTTTTGGGCATATTTTATCTTTTGGGCATATTATTTTCTTAACGGTTGGCCTTGGGTTGTCAATTGTAAAATTCAACCAAGGGAATCATATAAATACAAAGCTATATGACCATAATAAAGGACCAAGCACTAAACATCTATTATCACCACCTAAAGTTACATCCAAAGGAATTTGAAGGGCATCAATGCATCCATATAGCATTCACTCAAGGGAAAATGGACTGCATACACACATATGAAGGCAAGTTCATTTTTTTCATTCACATATCTATTTACATTGATACATCTAGTTATCACTCGTTATCAAGTGCATCTTGCACAAGAGATTCCTAGGGCATGATTTCTACACACACACAAAAATTGTTGAGCGCAAGCAGTATGACACTAAGGAGAGGGCACATAGAAGATTCACACACAAGAATAAGGTGCATTTGAAGGACTAGGAGGATAGGGAAGGAAACACGCGCCTAGACAAGTTGATTTGGGACTTAGCCGGTTTTTATGGTTACGGGCTATTTTTGGAGATAGCATGTAGAGCACACAATGGGATGGAGACTTGCGTGACACACAAATGCTATTTTGAGGATGAGCATCTACTAAGCGTCATGCATGAGTTTGGGATAATAATAGGATTACTACTGCCAGTTAATTGTAGGAGATCTATTATTAGCACACTTGCATGTGTGCATATTATTGTAAAGGCGCATGGCTATTTTCAACATGTGACCTATTTTGGGAGGTGCGTAAGTGGTGAAGGGAAAGTCCCCACCCCTATAAGTATGTGTAGTTAGAGAGACACAATATATATGAGCTATTATGAAGTTATGCTACCAGAACTAATACGCGCATAAAATTATGATATTATTTATTGTAAGAAGCTTCTGTATTTACTGTGTTTAATATAATGGAGTGTATTGGCTAGATAAAGGTGTTAAACATGACTGTAATTGGTTCTTGCATGGTTGATTTCATTATGATTATCATTTAATTCATGATTCTTTAAGATCTAGATCTGGAATATGCTCTGTGGAATGTTTATGGTTAGTTAGGGTTTTGGATGTATGTTTTATCTTCAACACATTGACTTCTACACAAGCAACTCTAAAGAGGGGCTTGGTACCTTTGTGCGCTTCGGGTGAGCACTCAACTCAAGGCTAAGTCATGTGTCGCCGTGCTCAGGTTGTTTGTGGTGGATTTTACGTTGTATCATCGGTTCCGTTTCTGGGACCTCTTTTTCAATTGTTTTCAGGATGGTTCACGATGAAGACGTATCAGTTGACCCTAGCAAGTGTTGAGGAATGGATAAAAGATCTAGAAGAAGAGTACACATAGAGGTTCAACAATGGATTTGAGTTTGATGCACGCATGTGAGTGTAAAAGAATCTGTATGAATTTTTGTATGAGAGATTCTTTGTTATTTTCCTGGTAGAACTGTACGATTGGTTGGTTGTTTATGTGTCTAAACGAAATTGGAGATATCACATGCTTTTCTAGACACAAAGTAAGAATTTCAGCACTCGTATGATCTTGATCTCGATTTGGACACACACTGTGGATACTTGGTTCTATGGTGTTTTGAATAGCTATATTATGGAGTACTCAATTTCGACTTATTATTTCCTGAGGTAGTTGAGTTCCAATTTTTACGTTATCCCAGGGAACTTACTTACAAGGCATTCCACTGGTGATCAAGATCTTAATGGTGACCCTGAACTTGGAAGAAAAACCGATGGCTAGATAAACCCCACCACGCACAGGGGAAGGAGCAGGTTTGGTGAAAGATGGTGGACCTAGCGGTAGAAAGGTAGAGAGAAGAAAGGTAGCTTAAGTACAATGAGGCACGTGAAAGGGAGATGGAAAAGTAGCGGGATATTGCAAAGTGGATGGCATTGAGGAGAGAGATGGCTCATGAAGGATTTGGAGCTCACGCAGAAGGCATGGAGCCAGAGCATCTGGAACTCCCCCATTTGGGCAAGCATGACAGGGAACCCTCCTCGGCCTCACACATGAGTGTGCTAGTAGAGACAACCTAGGCCATGGTGCACATTTGAATCTACCTGGAAACCTAGCCCTTGTGCTTGGTTTTCCAGTATCTAGTACATCCAATAGTCAGCAAGCTAATTTGGGTAGTAGGGAAGTAAGGGTAAGTCACATAGAAATTACATCTATGGCAAGGAAGACGTCTTTGTTGTTGTTTAGAGGTACCTTTTAGGCACATCATCAGCGTAAAATTTGAGCGCGCAGAATTTTGGACTCACTTTTGGGAGTAGTACCACCACACGTACTACGAAGTTTAATTGAGACTATTGTCGAGACACAAGGAAGTACATATTATGGTCCACTTCTAGCTACAAGTGGAGGATCAGGGGGTATAGGTGGCTCTATTTCTAGTGGATCTGGTGGTTCTTGAGGAAGAGGTAACACAAGAGGTTCTCGGATTAGATGGGTGGTCCGCACCAACCCCGAATATTTACATGGAGATGTCTCTCTATCTTCTAGAGTATAGGGGTATAGAAGATGTTGTTGAACATGTGCACATGTGTGAGATATTGTGGCGCGTAAAAGGGATCACAACTTCTAAGTGCAAGGAAAGTCAATTTGTAAATATATTACAAGGGCACGCACACAGTTGGTACATGAAGTTTAACCTAGATCAAACTTGCGTAGATTATGCAACATTAAAAGATGCTTTCCTTAAAGAGTTCTATATCCCTAAATTTGAGCAAAAGAGTATAAGTGCACTCAAGGATATTAAGTAGGGCACTACTGAGAGTGTCCGAGAGTATGATGCTCATTTTAAAACACTTTTATCTAAGCTTTCTTATGATATTCATGCAAGCCAGCATGCACAATAGTTCATTGGAGGACTGGTCACACCTTTTAGAAGCGCGTTGTAGCATAAGACATAAACTAATCCGTGCAAAGCACTTGAGGAATATTTACGCACTAAGGCAAAGTTAGAAGTATAGACACTAGGGTCATCTCATTCTTGGAAGCAAAAATTACAGTTATGGAAAAGAGTTGGAGAAACTATCCACAAATTCGGCACATGAGACATGCACTGGGATTTGGTGTATAGACTGTAAAGTGGAAGGGCACACCAAGGATAGTTGTCCCCACAGGTCAGTGTGTTCATTATTGCTAGACTATGAAATATGTCATCTGAACCATGATGCCAGCCACTGCCCATTATTATAACACGCGATAAGGAAGAATGTATCCTGTTGTTGTAAAATTTGTTGGTCCACAACTCACAATACAGAAGACTAGAGGTTGATTGGTCAGATCCATGATGTTATAGATATTGGTGTGCGACAGACATGAGTATTAGATAACTCTAAGGGTAAAGGTGAGCACCAGGATTAGGATCACAATCAAGCGCGTTATGATCAAAATGAGGGGTGATATGAAGGAGGACATGGTAGAGGTTGAGGATACCATGGTGGATTGGGGTCAAGGCCGTGGTGGTGGACAAGGTGAGTTTCCTCACGGAACATGCTTTACATGCAGATCTCCTGACCACTACAGGCACAAATGTCCTCAAAATATTACTTGTTCTTTTTGTGGGAAGAGTCATAGCTATGAGGAATTCCCGGATCTATATGAGCATCTTAGCAAGAAACATAAACAGGAAAACAAGGCGCAGGAATGGTTAGGATACAACGTGCTATGGAAAATTAGTGGATGCCAAAGTTGGCACTGGAACCTGAGGTATTACCTGTGAATATTACTACACATGTTGAAGTTGCGCGTGTCCAGAGAAGTGTTATAGTAGAATCCTACCATCACTAAGGAGGACGTTTTGCATGCAAGGTATCCAGATCTGCACACCAGAAGGAGGTTTATCAAGAGACCATGCAAGTACTCAAAAACCTTCAGGAATAAATACAGTGTTTAAAGGAGCAATCACGGAAGATGGAACAGAAGAAGGCAGTAGAGATGGTCCAGTCGGATATTGATGACTTGAAGGAGGTATGTAAAATGTTGCACCAGGAAAATATCATTCCATTACTAGGGAGTTGACTAAAGGGAAACACTTCGTGTGCGAATATTAAGAATGGACGTCAAATCCTGCATGTAAATCTTCCCCTCATAGCTTAGATTACAACAAGGAGATCACTCTAAATGTTGTTGTGGATGGATGGCTCTTGAGTAATATATTGATTGACATAGGTGCAGAGGTAAATGTGTTTACTTTAGATGCATGGGTACATATGGGGAGACCTCCATTGTAGCCATCTTCTAATGTATTGTTTATGGATAATCAAACTAAGGCCACTCCTATCAGATTTTTAAAAGATGCATCCATTACTATACAAGGGGCCAAGTTCACTAGGGAATTTGAGGTTTTAACACTTGCAAAAGCAGATAGTTTCAGCTCTACTTGGGCACCCTTGGTGTTACGCAAATAATGTTGATCTTTGGTTCAACAAAGGATATATAAGTTTTGAGAACAAGGAGGAAAGAGTTATTATCCCTTTAACGGATGGGAAATTTACGCCCTATGTTGAGCCTTTGAGTGAAGAAGATCTAAATAGGATTTATGTATGCGCCATTTGGGACCCAGAAGTACTTGAGCCATCTAAGGAAGGAATCCTCCAGTGGGAAGATGCACAGTCTATTAGTGATACCACAAGTATTGCTTGTGATAATTGGGCTCATGGCACTTATGAGATGGTTGGGTGCGAAGTAAGGAGTGTATTTACGTGGAAAATCAAACCTCGTTGCATTAGGAGGATAGGTAATAGCTTTGTACCTTAGTACACTGGAGAAGGAGACCCTACAATATTCCTACGTGCCATGGAGGAATAGTGGACAAACCAATTTGAAAGAAGAAATATGTTAGCATATACCCTACGCGGGACAAGTAGCACACTGGTGGGTGGTTCACAGGGATAATCTTGTAGAATGGAATGAAGTCAAGATTGCTCTAACAACTCGGTTTTCCAAGAGCAATGCACCTACTCAAATCTACACATATCATGGTAATCAACCTGTTCAACACCACGTTCAATAGTGTGAGAGGCTCTAGACAGAGGGGCAGGAAGCTTTACCGCCTTCGCTATGGGTGCACAAACTTTATTCCACTTTACAAGGTTGTGCACACGTTTGGTATGTATATGCAGAGCTACATAGAGAGACTAGAAATTGGTAGGATTTGATTACAGGAATGGTCTAGACTTTTGACTACTTCTCTACTAACCCTCCAGTGGAAAAGGCATTAAGGGTTATAAAGCACTTAAATATAGGAGACAGTGCAAAGGTAGAAGAGCTCATTTAGGAGTTATTTGGTGAGATAGAATCAGGGGCACACTTTGATAAAGAAGAATAAATAGATGTCACACTACTTAAGCATGCTTGCTTGGAGAAAGAAAAAGGAAAGATGGTCTACATAGTGGATGATGAGGAAGTAGAAGATCTAGATATAGATCATTCAACGGGTATGCGTGAGGTGTTAGACAATGCGGATAAAAATGTGTGCGCCTATCATGAACGCATGAAGACAAAAAGTGAATATTGGTATGGATGTTGAACCTAAGGAGGCAATAATTGGGGATTATGGGTCTCGACTCTGAAGTGGAAAAAATCATTGAGTTACTACGTGATTTTCAAGACTTATTTCCTAGGGGCTGCCATGAATTAAAAGGAGTGCATGAATCATTAAGAGATATGAAGATTAAGCTTAAGGAAGGTGGGCGCTGGTTAGAAAAAGACCTTACGAGAATGAGCCCTAACCCGAGAAGGAAGGAAATGAAAAGATGTTGAAATCTGGCATCATCAAGCCCCTAGAAGAATCAGAGTGGGTTATCCTCATGGTTATTAATATAAAGAAATATGGTCATATTATGATTTATGTGGATTACAGAGAATTGAATGTTGTATGTGTGATTGATCCCTTTCCTATACCTTTCACAAAGGAGATATTAGAAGGTGTTGCAGGGCACAAAACTATTCTTTTACAGATGGATTCTCTAGGTATCATTAGGTCAGGATTGCATAGGAGGATCAAGAGAAAACAACTTTCACCACTAAATGGGGAAGTTTTGCATATATTGTGATGCCCTTTGGTCTAAAAAACGTGCCTGTTGTATTTTCGTGCATAGTTGTTCAAGAATTCTAGGATTTTATTCACATTTTCTTACAGATGTATTTGGATGATTGGACAGTGTATGAACTTGTTAAGGATCATGGAGACAATTTATGCTTAATGTTTAAAAGATGTAGACAATTAAGCATCTCTTTAAACATCAAGAAGTGCATGTTTGCTACACCTTTTGGCACTTTGTTAGGGCACATCATCTGCAAGGAAGGTTTGTTAGTGGATCCAACTAAGGTTGCAGTTATTGTAGGCCTGGAAGATCCTACCAGTCAATGAGTGAGGTGCGCGGATTCTTGTGCCGCACCTTTGGACATTATAGAAAATTTATCAAAGGATATGCTAAGATTTTTGCACCCTTGGAAGAGTTACTAAAGGGAAAAGGGACATTCTATTGGGGATAACCCTTGAAGAGCACACATTTAAGGCATTAAATGAAAGACTTACTATAATGCCTATTTTGTGTTTTTCCTCATGGAACGAACTATTTCATGTACATGTGGACGCCTCTGGTATGGTCATTGGCGCGGTGTTAGCTCATCCTGGAGAAGGTATTATAGATCATCCTATCTGTTTTGCTAGCAGAAAATTGACTCTGAGAGCGAGAATTATACAACTATCTGCGGCGTGAAGCCTTGTCAATGATATATGCATTGCATAAATTTGACAATAATACTACTAAAGCAACACCATTTGTATTCTACATCGATCACATGGAATTGAAATATTTGGTAAACAAACCCGTTTTATAGGGGCCCATATGTTGATGGGTACTCTTATTCCAAGAATTTGATTTCATAGTTGTGGTAAAACCGAGTAAAAGTAATTCTGGCCCAGACCATTTATCAAGAATTCGAGTTAGGGGAGGATGTGCAGATTGTGTGCATGATTTTTTTAAACTAATGCTAATGCAAGTAAAGACTAACACCTAATAGCCTTAATTAGCAAGAATTAAACAAAATACTAAGCACCATCAAGATAAGAATTAAACAAGGTTAGATACTAACATTCATCATATTCAAAACTTTGAAACTAACAATGTTAAGTGTCTAAATCCTCTATTCTCTAACAACAAATAAATGAATGGACCTATGTAGGCTCCATGGCAATAAAAAATGGTTGTCTTTGGTATTCCAAGAACCTAGGAATGAGGGCTTGTCAAAGTTGGGCTACAAGACCCTTTTGACACCTCCCATATGACCTAAGCACTTAGGAAAGAGGCTTAACTCTCCAAGATGATGAACTCTCAAGAAAACAAAGGAAAGCTTTTAGTCTATTTTGCTATATGCTTTGCATTTGTCTTCTCAAGAAGTTTAGGTGTAGGTATAAAGGTAGAAGGAGGGCTCCTTATATAGCCCAATGGATAAAGGAAACACTTCATCCCTTTACATGTGGGATAAAGGTAAAACAAGATTAGGAATGGATAAGGTTGCTTTATAAAAGGTAACCTTACTTTAGAAGGGTTTAATTTATGCTTAGCAAGTCATGGGAGTTGGAGGGGTGCTTTAATTAATCAAAGGTGATTAACTAATAGGTAGATGTAAGCTTATAGAAGCTATTTAGAGGAATATTAGTACGATTTAGGCTATTAGAAGGGGATTAAATCAATTAAATATTGATTTATTGGTTAAATGAAGGGGAAAGCTAATTAATTAATAATAATTAATTAGTCTAGATAGAAGGGGTGAATAATTAACGGAAGGTCGTTAATCAGGATGTTAGTTGGATAGGTGACTTAACTAATTAGCGTATTGTAATTAATTAACGACAATAAGAGAGAAGATGAGCACTTTTGACGATATGTCATCAATTTGCGAGAAAGGAGATAATTAGCACAATTTAAGTATTTAAATTGCTCAGGCGTAATTATGGGTGTCTACGATAATTGAAGATACAATGATATCGGATGCACACAGGTTGTTACAACGCGCACCTTGAATGGAGGATATTGCTATCTTTTTACGTCAAGTCTAGCGCTAAAAGGAATGAAATCCTTAGAGAAGAAACAATTTGCAATTCGTGCGACACCATATATGTTGATCGGTGGTGACCTATACAAGTTAGGCTGGAATGTAGTATTGCGTCGATGTGTACTAGAGCACAAGCGCATGGATATCATGGAAGAGGTTCATGTTGGTATTACGGTGGACACTATACAAAGGTGACACCACTACACACAAGATTCTACTCACTGGATTATGGTGGGAGACCCTCTACAAAGATTGTAAGCATATTGTAAGGCATGTGATCATTGTCAACGCGTTGGTAAACTTAGGCAAAGAGATGAAATGCCCTTAAGACATATTCCTAGTGCAGAGTTGTTTGAGAAATGGGCTATAGACTTTGTGGGTCCTATTTCACTAGCCATGCGCAGAACTGGATCGCGCTACATCATCACTTGCACAGATTATCTTACAAGGTGGGCGAAAGCAACATCTACTAAGTGTTGGTATCAAATTTGTTCTCCCTTTCAAGTTGAGTAGTAACACAGATTAGACGTGGAGCTTAGAGGCAGATAGATCATTGTGTGTGTTGTTTTCAGAAGTGGGGATGATATCTAACTAGCCCTTTGTTACTCAAATTTGTCGAGAGATGGATAACACCTTTAAGAGGATTTGACCTATCCTCACTACTTTAGGTTGTGCCTTTTTGACCAGGGTGAGAGTACCCTTAGTGTAACCTTTGTTTGATGAAGGAGATGGAGATATCCTTCTTTTACACAAATTCTATGAAGAGAACCTTAGGAAAGTACAGTCAATACTCCATGATTTAACTCTTAAGAGTTGTCACTTCCAAACGATGGAGATACTTTCAACACAAGGCTAAGGTTACTGAAGACATTAAGAAATCCTGATTGTTCTACATATTTTTGTAAGTAGATTTTGTTCCTTTGTTGATACATAGGGCAAACAGGGGTGGTTTAGGTGGATTCATGGTTTTGAATGATTTTGGTGGGAGATGAAGCAGGATAAAGTTGATTATACCATATCTTCAAAGGGACTTCACAACAATGAACAACTCAACAACATAATACTTTAGAACAGTTAAGACATTCCTTCAACCAGAAGGTGTGCTTCAGTGGAGGCCCAAATCAACACGTTTTCACATAATATTTGAGACTCTAACATGAAGGCTCGAATTGAAAGACTCAATTAAACACCAAATTCTCTGATCAATCACACCTAAGGTACACCCAAAGACTTACAGACAATCTTTATCAACAAATGACAGTGAATTGATTTTAAATTTGTTTATCTCATCCAAGATGAAGGCTCTTCTTGAAATGAAATTACAAATACCATTAAACTGTCACATGGATGAGATCATGTGTGATTTCACAAAGATTTCAATGTAAGATTGCAATAGGAATGAAAGAAACTATTTATAGACATTCTGAAACAAAGCAGAGACACAAATTGCTCTGATTAGACACAAATTAATTTCAAAATTGCTTAAATTCGTCAACATGGGGAAAACTTCCGATTAATCTCAGTGCTCGTCAATGGCTATACATCTGTAACCAACTTGACATGATAGAAAATCTAACACAAAGGAAATTAACCAGGTATCTCAGACGAGCTTCTCAGAATAAGGCTTTCTCAAATTTTCTCTTAGGAATTCAAAATTCAACCATTTACAAGAGTATTCTCATTACATTTATACATTTTACTCACTCAATTTCCCCCCAAAAAGAAAGAATATTTGAGGGACCTTTGCTTGTTAACCATTTGCTTCAGAAAGTGACATTTTAACAAATTTAGATCTCGAAAGCTGCTAGGTGGACCAATTGTGAATTGATCACATTTCTTGGGCCCTCGACTAATGACTAGGATGTCATGCCACAACTTCTTGGCAATCCTTCTAATCATTTTGATTCTGTTATGCGAGAAATCCCCTTTTAATCATTTTTCGAAGACTCTGCACAACTGGATATGACAGGTAATCCTTTTCACTCTCGAGGCAACACCTTTTTCATCTTTTATGCCTGCACTTTCATCATTTCATCCCTTTTCCCTCTCTTTCCTCTACAACCCCGCCTCGCATACATTTCCTCCGATAATTCCCATCTTTATGAGTGCCTCAAAGAATTCCCACTTCAAAATATCGACCTTAACAATCCTTAGACTCACAATTTAAGTTTCAAATCCATTCAATGGCACCTTACAGACAAAGACGACAAGGAATTTCATCAAAGAACGATGAAAAACAATGCATATTCACATCTCCAGGAGTCTTGGAGCAAAAATGGCAAAAAAATAGGTGAAATGCACAACAACTGTTGATTCTACCCCTTTTCCACTTTATATCACATTCGTCCACGTGTTTCCTAGGTGCAACTGCAAAGGAGAAGCACAAAGGCAAGTCCCAAACAAGCGCGAGCCTTCCACGTACCTTGGGCCCAAGAAAAACACCTTTTGGCCTTTGAAAAGTCTCGGTGTAAAAGGAGCCAGCGGAAGCCTCCACGTGTCTTAATGGCACATTTTTAGATGGTCCCCAAAAGCAAAGACCCCAAACAAGGGTGGGCTCAACACGTGTCTCTCACCAGTAGAGTTTGTTAAAAAAATTAAGGTTCAAGTGGAAGGCGTCATGTTTCTAGGGTCCGAGGTTTCCGAGGCCGTTGAAAAGTCCAAGCAAAGGGCAGAGTGAGCGGAAGCCTCCAAGTTTCCTCCTGGCGCTTCTTTGAAATAAAACTTAGGGGCTGGTCCCCAAACAAGTGCAATCCCTCCACGTGTCCCAGGCCTTTAGAAAGTTGCTTGAAAATTCCAAGTATGGGAAGACCCAACGGAAGCCTCCACGTGTCTTCATGGTGTAATTTCGATATGGTGCCCAAGAGCTGAGACCCTGAATAAGCGCGAGCTCACCACGTGTCCATAGTCCATCAAAACTATATCTACGGCTGCATGAAAAATTTGTCTACGTCTGGGCAAAGCAATAGAAACCTCCACGTGTCCCCCGGCGTAACTCCAAGGCCAAACAAAAAGGTGAATTTTCAAATGAGCTCCATTCCTCCACGTGGACAAGTTTTGGGTTAAAGCGTGTCTTAGAGTTTTTAGAGTACCCTATCGAGTTGCATCCAACCAAAAAGGGACACGTTTCCATTGATGTTGAGAAATAAATTTGACTAGGAAAAATACATCCATTAAACTATAAAATGCAGTAAATCACCATTTGAGCCCGGAAATGAATCTTTCTTCAAGGACAGAGAACTTGGAAATGTTATAAGGCTTAAAATATGATCCTTCGAGCTACATCTAATCACATTTCCATAGGTATTTGGGACAAAAATGACAGGGACAACAAAATGTGACTGTGGAAAATGAAAGGAAAGGAAAAACTTGAGTTTTACGCCCAAGTTACAGACTCTTTCAGATGGACAGAGGAACAAAAACAAATTATGGACCTTTAAGTGATCCTCGACCAAGGAAAGGACTGATCATGGCAACCAAATGGAGGACAAATTTTCAAGCACCAATACGGGGAGATAGAAAACATGACAGAGGCCAAAAATTGAGGAATTTCAATGACAAATGGGGCAAGACTAATTTGAGCACCAACACCAAGGATTGTACAAAGAGCTACAACAACCAAGTTCTTATGGGAAAATGTTCTTACAAGGTATGGATGCCCACTAAGCTTGACAAGTGATAGGGGTACACATTTTTTGAATGAGACGATCAAGATACTATTGGATGAATTTATGATTGCGCACCATAAGACTACACCCTATCATCCTCAGGAAAATGGGATTACTGAGGCCTTCAACAATATTTTGAGCCAGACATTGACAAAAATTTGTGATGTTGGAAGGAAATATTGGGATGATAAAGTTTTTGTTGTGCTTTGGGCATATAGAACAACATACAAGAGGTTGAACAAGGCCACACCCTTTCAGTTGGTGTTTGGCGCAGAAGCAGTTCTTCCTATGGAATTCATGTTACCTTCTTTGTGTATTGTGTGCACTAGAGGTCTAGCCGATGAGCAAGCCTTGGAAGAAAGAATTGATAAATTGATATAGTTGGATGAGAGGCACACCATAAAGACGTTAGAGTCGAAAGAAAGAAAAGGCCAAGTAGAAGGCATGGCATGACAAACACATCAGGGACAAGAAGCTTGAGATAGGATAGATGGTGTTTCTTTATGATTCTAATTTTATGCACCATCTAGGCAAGTTTAAAGTGAATTAGTTGGGACCGTATATTATCGCTCATATACTTAATGGAATAAGATTATCTTAAGTTACTTCAATGGGAGTAGGATGAAGCCCTACTATAAATAAGTCTTCTTGGTGTTTGTAATAAGGTAGTGTTGCCATTTAGAATAGGATTTCATTTCTATATTTCCTTCTTCGTCACTATGCTTTGTCAATTTAGTTTGGTGTTTTGTGTAATAAGTGTGTTTGCGCGTTGGAAGCTAATTACCATTTGAAGTATTTTTATGTGTAGAGGACTGCACATACCATTGGTGTGGGGTGGTTACTCATAACTAGGTACACATGAGAAAGAAATTGTTACAGGTGCTAGTTAAGTATGGAAAGGAGTTGTTAGAAAGGATATTGCTCTAAAAAGATGACCATAGATGGAGATAAATGAGGGAACAATATAACACGAGGTAAGCAATGGCCATGGAGACTACTAGGGGAAGGCACAGTGGTGAGGTACTGGGTGTATGGAGGCGCATCAAGAGAAGTTTGAGCTGAAGGTAGGAAGGCACGCTAGAAGGTTATAGTGGGCATGAAGATATGCCACATGGATATTGTGAAAATGGTCAATTAATGAGAGGATTGTTGGTAGGTGAAGGAGCAATAAATGTACTAAATTTTTGAAAATCTATATAAGGACATGATGCGAGTTCATTTTTACCTTTGTGATCACAATTATTTGAGCGAGCTAAGTGTGATTGATCCAAGTGAATCATGTTGAGGTGCGAGCATTGTGAAACCAGATGTGGAGAGCAGACTATTACGTGAAAGAGGCTTGCATCCCCATTAGTGAAGGGTTTGAGAAAAGTAGAAGCGTTGAGAAGGAGCTAGGGCACACGGTTTCAAGCTAGGGCATGCAGATTTGAGCTAGGGTTTGATTTTTCTCGTTATAGATAGTAAAAGGTGGGATTTTTATGATGGCACCAAAGAAATCACCTGCAACATGCACAAAAGGAAAGAAGAAGGTAGAAGATGAAGTTGAAATTTCTCCCGAGAGTAATTTTTCAGAGATGCAATACCCAGAAGGAGTAATAATCAGATAAGAGTGGGATTCCCACATCCACGATGCAAGATAAGTGACTACAACCATCGTACCTCTGACAATAAGGGAGAGTTAGACGTGTTGTTGAATAAGAAGACCAACAAGCGCACGGTGGAGGATATGCTAGTGTATGACAACGCTAGGGAGAAATTACTGAAGCAGGTAGGATTTTATCAGTTGTATGAGCTCCCGTATTTTGGCAAATATGAACCCTTATACCAATGGCTAATGAGTAGAGTCCATGAGGACTTCTTTTATTTCATCGATGAAGGGTTAGGATCACAAAGCAGCCCTGGTTTCAACACTAATAGGATTGAAGGGCATAGGGGTAGACCTTGTTAGTGATCTAACTGATAAAGAAATAGTCATAGAAACAAGAAAGGAGTTGGGGTATACCAAGGGTCCACGTAGAATGGACATTGATAAACTGAAGAAGTTTCTTGTGGTGCAGCAACCACACATCTACTAACTAAGTTGAATGACCAAGAGATATGGTCATAGGTAAACACCATGTGGCTTCACATTGTAAAGAAAATGTCTCAGGGAGTAGTATACAACCTAGCAGGCTATATTACGAGACACCATTTTGAGGAATCACGTACAAGAGAAAAGATAAGTTTTGGTGCTATCCTCCTTTCTCTTGTGTTTTTAGAAATTGGAGTGCCCGATGGGCCAAAGAACAAGATATGGGAGTACCCCTTGGAAAATAATTCCCTCACGGAGAGGTTTGAAAAATATTTATGTGAAGGATTAATGAGTGGACCATTTAAGCAGGGGGCAAAGATATGGTATAACTGACTTCACACGGCATTTGAGGAGGAGTGGTGCATTCCTAAGGAGCTACCTTCGGTAGTGGGCAAAGCAATACAGTTTGCAGTGTACCAACACTTTTGTATCACGTGGTTTGCTATGAGGGATGGGATGTGGACCCATGGTGAAATTTTCCCTATGCCTTCATAGCACGCTACTTCTAGGCCTTAATTCACAGATTTACCGATGCGTGTCATCTGAACTTCAATGAAGACAAGGTGGACTGTGACTACCATACCCTCAGGAAGACATATGTGTATCCAGGCCGGACTGCCTACATCGAGAAGCTCATCTCCGACGTCATAAGTATGAATCCAGTAAGCTTGGCTATTAGGGACAAAGTGGAGTTGTGCTCATATACCTTCAGCTTAAGCCTAAGCTGGAGAATAACAAGTATGTGGAGAATGACTTTATGCTCCCGGGGCTACCTAAGGGAAAGCATACGCTGGAGAACCCGCCGCCCAAATCCTATAGTGACTATAGAGGTAGATGAGGAGGAATAAGAACACAAAGATAGTGGTGGCTTAGATCATAGAGGCTGGAGGTAGCCCACAAATAGAGTGGAGACAACGCATGGATACTCCACCTCGGGCGCAAGAAGGAGACAAGGACTTGGACATGGAAGTAGTCCATGAAGAGCGTCATTTTAAGAGGGTATTCAGAAGAACAAGAACCCAAGGCATGGGAAATCCATAGCTTGTAAGAAGATCACCACGACTCTCCCCTCAAAAAGAGGCAACTGAGAAGAAGAGGAGAAAGCTAAAGCTAAATGAGGAGGTAGAGGAGTCTGCAGAGAGCGCGCCTAGAACCCTAGTGCAGCTAAAAGATATGGAGGAGCCCAGAGATGAGGACATGAAGGATGAAGAGGAAGGTGCAAAGGAGGTAGAAGAATCAAAGCATGAGTAGCCTCACACGCATGACACTACTCAGGATGTCGAAGGGCCAACTCCAAACCTTAGCGCTCAGGTTCCTAAGGGACCAAGAATAAGGAGAACAAGTGAAGAATACACTGTGTGCCAAGTATGGGCTATACTGAGGACACAAGCAAAATTTTCCATGCCCGTTTTCAAAGCACAAAGTGGACTGAAGGAGTTATATGGGTGGGAGTTGATGGACCTAGACATGGCCACTACATGCGTAAGGAAACAACTGTCCTGGTCCATACAGACTCACATGGATGAACCAAATTTTGATGTATGTGAGGAGTATTATGTGTCAAGAAGAGTGAAGAAGGCACCTCAGAGCAGGCACATGACTATAAATCCCACTCTCATGTCTGATGAGTAGGTGAGCAATGCCTTGGTTAAGGTATCTACAGAGGTGGCGTGGAGGAACATCGATAAGGTTACCACTATTAGAGCGCTACTTGAAGATAATAAGGAAAAAACTACAAAAATAACGTGTCTAAAAGGAGAGAAGGATCTAGAGAAGAAAAATAATGAGGCCTTCATCAAAGCATGGCAAAAGAAATTGGTGACTATGTCTTGAAAGCAAGACCGCATCTGGATTCTAAGGTACCTAAAAAGTTTCCTTTGGCTATGCATTATGTGTGCACATTAGTTGATTTGGTGCTTGAGGATGGACCAATTTAAATGTCAGCGCCAAAGGATCCTGAATAAGAAGTAGAGAGAGCCAAGGCCTCCATGGTTAGAAATATTTCATCTTACAAGGCATTACTCCAAACTTTACAAGATGAGTTGAAGAAATCAGATCAAGCTTTGAACATATGTGTAGCTCCTAAGCAAAGTGATCAAGATCAGGACTATAATAGAAGATAATGAAGTTCTGAAGGCAATGAAGGATGAGACTTTAGGGCATGTAGAGAGATTAGAATTAGTAAATCAAAAGCGTGAAGCCCTCGGCAAAGACAAAATCCGCATAAGGAGAGGCTAGATGAGATTGGGAAGCTCATAGTGCAAAAGATGGATCTTCTGGAGGGAAGGATGTTTGTTATGGCCAATGTTGTCCTAGTACTACAGAATGAAAAGGGAGAGATAACCCAGGATGAGTTGGAAGCTATTGCCACAGATGTTCCAGAGAAAATGAGAAACGATAGGATGACTGGCAAACATTGGAGGCTAAGATTAAAATAGAATATCTAGAGTTGATCCTCCCAGTTGAAGCAGAGGGTGTTGCAGAATAGAAGTCCATTCTTTGTACAATAATTCTTTACATTCTTTCCATTCTTATTCTTTATTATTTGGGAACATCAAAAGGAAACCCCATTACCGGGGCAGAAATATAGTTTAGTGTGGGGTAATGTTGAATCAGATAAAGTATGACACTAAGGAGACACATTTGCACCCAGAATAAGGCGCATTTGAAGGCGTGGAAGGATAGGGAAGGAAACACACGCTGACAAGCTGATTTGGGACTTAGCCATTTTTCATGGTTACGGGCTATTTTTGGAGATAGTGTGCGGAGCACACAATGGGATGGAGACTTGTGCGACACGTAAATGCTATTTTGAGGATAAGAATCTACTAAGCACCATGCATGAGTTCGGGATAATAATAGGATTACTACTGCCAGTTAATTATAGGAGATCTATTATTAGCGCACTTGCATGTGTGCATATTATTGTAAAGGCGCATGGCTATTTTTAGCATGTGACCTATTTTGGGAGGTGCGTAAGTGATGAAGGGAAATTCTCCACCCCTATAAGTATGTGTAGTTAGAGAGAGACAATATATATGAGCTATTGTGGAGTTATTCTATCAGAATTGATAAGCGCATAAACTTATGATACTATTTATCGTAAGAAGCTTTTGTATTTATTGTGTTTAATATAATGGAGTGTATTGGTTGGACAATGGTATTAAACATGACTATAATTGGTTCTTACATGGTTGATTTCCTTATGATTATCATTTAATTCATGATTCTTTAAGATCTAGATCTGGAATATTCTTTGTGGAATGTTTATGGTTAGTTAGGGTTTTGGATGTATGTTTTATCTTCAACACATTGACTTCCTGCACAAGCAACTCTAAAGAGGGGCTGGGTACCTTTGTGCGCTTTGGGTGAGTGCTTAGCTTAGGCTGAGTGATGTGCTAGTGCACCCTGGGTTGTTCATGGTGGATTCTAAGTCGCATCAAGAACTACATGGAATCTGAAATTTAGTGCAAGACTCGATTGTAAGCTCACGCCCGGTGACCGTTGGGGTTAGTCTAACTCCCCATTTGCATCTTTTTTAGGATTTGATGTAGTTTGGGGTTTTACAGGATATCATTTATTTTTTAGGTTACAGATGAAGTTTGCGATCATCTAGCTACATACAGTGACAATAGAGAAGGTTAGCAACCATCTTACAACACAAGAAAAACTAGTTTATGAGCTATTGCATAGTTACATGTGCCCAAAGCAGAGGTCTCAGCGCTTAGGTGGAATGGTCTTGTTCTCAGAGCCCTAGTCCAGCTCATCTAGAAATTCCAATATTTTATGTGTTCGATTATGACAATTTCCTCCTCATGTTTACCACTTTTCCAAATCCAAAGATACTTGGGATTAATTACAAAATCAACTAAGTCTTCTACTCCTTCTTTAGCACTTAGGATTTTAAAAATTAATAGCTTATTTGCTTGTGTCAATTATGTACTTAGAATTTATTTATCCTATGTTACTCAGTAGTTAGGGTTTTACAAATTTTATATTTGTTAAATCATTTGGTGAACCTATCATTCAAACACTCGTGGATCTTTCTTCTTTTTGTATCCTAAGCTTCTTTCTTTCACCATGGATATCTCCATTCATGATTTCTTGCAAGCTAATCCTAATTGTGTGAATAAAATCATATCTTATTTGGCTAATACTCACATTCATCCTCATACTTCACCTGAATATGTCTATCATAAGTTTACTTCAACTCTATCTCTCAATGAAGACCACATTACTTTCACATCAGATGAGTTTCCTTCTCAAGCCATATTAGATAATGATTCCCCCTTATATTCAAGTTTGTATCAATAACATTGGGGTTAAACGAGCTTTAGTCGATAATGGATCTAAGCTTAACATTTGCAATCTCACATTCCTTAAGCAACTTGGCCTCTCTAAATCCTCTTTAACTCCATCATCTATTTGCATTCGTGGCTTTGATAATATGCCTAAGAAATTATTAGGTACAATCATGCTTCCTAATATTGTCAAGCCATGCACTTTGTCCATCCCATTCCATGTCATGCCTAACAATCTTAATTATAATCTTCTTCTTGGATGGCCTTGGATCCATGCCATGCATGTGGTTCCTTCCACACTTCATACATGGCTTAAATTCCTTTATCAAGGAGTTTCCTATGACATTCTAGTAGATCCATCCCCTTTCACATATTGTAATTCTATTGAGCATTCCACATAAACCCCTATCTCTTATGCATCTAATCAACATTTCTCCAAATATGACCTTGGGTATAAGTACTTACTTCGTTACAGTTTCACTAGTACTAGATTAGGAAAACATGCAAAGGGAGTCAAAGAGCCTCTTTCCATTCCCATATAATCCACTAGACTCAGCCTCAGATATCACCCTAAGATCTCTCCTTCTGTTCCTTTTTCATCTCCTCTTGAGGTGTATGTTATTTCATGTACTCACCATCCTAAAAAGAAATTTCTATTTGCTTTCAATGTTACAACTTACTTTGTTAAATCTACTACTCCTAACACATTGCCACATCCACCACCATGGCATGCTTTCTCATACTTAGGGGCATCATGCTTACTTCTCCCCCTCCTAGCACCACTAATGATCTACATTCTTACGCTCCATGCCTCATGTTTCATCCTTCTAAACATCATTACACATCTTGATACACTTGTATCGTCACTACCCTATGACGCATCCGTGTGTTAAGGTTCACACTTGACTATTGTGGGCATACTAGTTCCATGAACCTCATATCGACACACTTCACATCGTTTAGGATGTCTCTTTCTAACATCTACTATCACACATCCTATGCACGTCACACTTTATACATTCACGATATATCTCTCTCGCATCTACTTTTACACGTTGCGCTCACTACCCTATGACGCACTCTTATTATTAGGTTCACACTTGATTGTTGAGGGGGTATTACATTAACGAACCTCACCTCTTCTACACTCCATGTTCTATGCTTCATTGATCGTATCTTTCTAGTGCACCGCTCAAACCATTTTCCGATGACACACTCGTGTTCTATGGTTCATTCTCGACTGCCGAGGGGTATTTTATAAATGAGCCTTATCTCATGTTCATTAACATCTACTTGGGGGCACGCTACCCCTATCACATCCACTTTGCATTCCATTTCATATCACTAGTTCACAACATACCGCATATCTTGGTCACATTTTTCTTGCTTACGTATGCTTACATGTACACTTTGTCACACATGTTAGTCGGATACATTGTATGCCATTATCTTTTCTATATACACATACATGTTCACTTTGTCTTTAGTTATGAATACATACTTCCTATAGATCATTACACGCAACACGATACTTGGCAATGTACCTCTTACCGGTCCACCGAGGCTTCTAAGGGCATATACATTCTCTTCCATATCACATGTGTTATTGTTTCATTTTATATTATTTCCTATTATTCTCTAGCACACTATTTCACATTGATTTATACACACTTTGACATACTCTTTATCTTCCTAAGCAAGCTAATGGTGTTTCATGTACAACATTTGCTTTGTAGGAACTATTTGATACCATGATTGTCTCATTACACTTTACTTTTCATTGCTTGCTTTTGTATGTCATTGTTTGTGGGCTTTTCCCTGTGTCTTTCTTGTTCATTGTTTTCTTGTGTGATTTTGGCCGATGTTATCCAATTTCGCCCCTTGAGGCAAAATTAGACAATGAGGGTCCTATTGTGTTTCATTATTCCCATGTTTTCTATAGAAAAGTTCGATAAAGTCAAGATCGGGAAAGTTAATTTGAAGGGCAAATATACCATGAGCTAAAAAAATAGCTCATCGAGCGCTCGGCAAGCTGGTAGGAATGTTGGTGTGCCAGTTTGAATAGCTCATAATGTAACTCTATCAAAGAACTCGGCCACCGAGTTATGGTCGAGTTACCCAAGAACGTGAGCTCGTAGCATCAAGCTTTGCAGGGTTCATTGTATTGGGCGATATCATGGCTATGATGAACCTGAGCCAAGGATTGCATGGAGGAAACAAGCTCGGAGATCACATGATGAAGAGCCAATGGCTCGATAAGGTGAGTCACTCAAAAGGTGGTTTAGCTCGTAAAAATGATGTGCTCAGCAAAGGAAAGTTCATCAGTTTACTAGTTCGAGCTCTAGAAATTGGCTCGAGAACAAACAAATAGCAAAGGACTCGTCATCATACGGTGAGACTCGAAGTGCTAATGCAGATCAAGCTCATAGGAGCAACGAGGGATGTGGGTTGTGCAATGTAAGGTTGACTCAACCTAGAGGTAAGTGTTAGCAAGCAATTGAGAGCCCACCGAGCTCGTGTCATAGACTCGACGACGCATCGAAATGTAAACTCAACTGGGTGTAGAAGAAGTTCAAATTAGAATGGCTCTGGCCAAGAGAGGAAGGCGCCGGCCTTGAAAACAAGGTGCATCCGAGCATGGAATGAATGATGGTTGGGAGGACGTGTGTAAGACATTGATTTATGAAGCTTAGCCGAGTCATCGTGGGATTTAAAGCTCAAAAATGGTAGAGAGCTTGTTATATGGCCGAGGCTCACCACAAGATGAGAGAGATCAATGATTAACTAAGCTCTTATATGAATCGATGAGCCATGCATCAGAACTCAAGAAAAGGCATCACAAAAGAGTAAAACAAGTGGAGGATTGAATGAAGAAAGCGGTTGAGCTAGTTCACTAAATCAACAAGCAAGGAATTGTTCAAGATTGAGCCAAACTGATGTGACTTAGAAATGAGGTCGGGGTGGTGTATAGCTCATAGATGATTTCGGGATCATAAAGAGCTAGCCACCCAAGTGCCAAGCTATTCGGTGATAGGATCTCATTGTATAGCCATGGTCAAGCCCACAAGTGATCGTAGGAGTTGATGGAATACGAGCTCAAAACATTCAAATGTTAAAGCGGCTTAGCGTGTGAGGAATCACATTGAGTATCAAAGAAGTGCCAAGATAGTGCAATGAGCCATTTATGGTGATCTGCGTGATGTTGGGGAAGACTTCGTGGGATAGTCTACGGGGAGCTTATGATGAGAAATGGCGAGCTTGTAAGGAGTTTGGTGTAAACAGGCCAAGCTTACAAACATCTCATGTAAGGAATAAGAGAACTCAGATGAGTTCATGTTGAGCCAAGTAAGTCGAGCCGCTCATTATAGATAGCCTACACCTCAAATGAGATAGCTCGAGGGGTGAGCAAGGGCTATCACGGTTTGGTGAAAGCAGGTTTGGTGTGTGAAGAAGGCTCTTTGAGCCGAGCTAAATAATCCATTCCTAGAATTATGTTGCAACAATGAAGAAAGTCGGGGTGCTTGTGAATGTGAAGTATCCGTGAAGGCCATGTTCGGTTTGCAAAGAAATAGTTGTAAATTTCTCGGAGCATGTTCGATTGAATCTTAGCTTGCCATGATTTTTCATAGGAGTCATTAAGATGGAAGGGCTAGCTCAGGCGTGACACTAACAAGAACCGAGTGAGTTCGAGCTCGTGATGTTTCGAATATTTCCCATTTTGGGCTTTCAGAGTTGTCATGTTTGGAGATTCGGTGCAAAGTGGAGGGATAGAAATGTCTAAAAGCTCACAGTAGAAAAGGTCCAAGTTATCCATTCGGTTGGTAAAATTTGAAATGGAGTTTCAAAGCCCAAACTCAAAAATTTGGAGTTCAGAACTCATGTATTTGGGATTCGAACTACGTAGTGAGTTTCCAACTTCGACGCATCAGACCGAGTCAACAATCATGTCGAGTCAAATGCCGAGGTGATCGTGGGGTGTCGTCGCGGAGTTAGTTCAATGGTATGTGGTGAGTTGAAGGGGTCAACCTTTTCGGCATAGTCAATGGAATGATAATGAATAGCTCAATGTATTACGTAGACTAATTTTTCCAAGTCATCCGATCAAAAGTTTTTACGTAAGATCAATGCAAACAAATGATTCATCGAGGTCAATGAGATGTTGGGAGTGTTGGATAATGACGGGCGTGCCATAAGAAGAGCCTACCGAGTCATCCAATGAGGTATTTTCGGGAGTAGCCAAAGAGTTTGGTAGCAACGTGCCCAGGTGGTGAGGGAAGATTTAAGAACTCACCAATGCATGCAAATACGTGGCAATTAACAAGGAGCTCGGTTGGTAATGTTGGTGATCCATGTGTTATCTAATCACTAAGACCCTTTCCCCAAATGTAAAACAAAACTAGTGGGTCCCAAAGGCACAAGGTGCTTTCACAAAATAAAAATAAAATATTAATTTTAATTATTTGGAGGAGGCATTTTAATTTTTTGGAGATATTATCAGAGAGTTGATGGAGTATAATGCAGGATACCCAAAAAGTGACTCTTGCTCAACCAACCATAACTTCCTCCCGAGTTGTCCGTTTTTACAAAATTATAGTTGTTGGAATTGAGAGAGCGAGAAATACACAATGGAATCATCAAAATGGATTTTCAGAAGTTTTACATTCCAAAATTTCAGGTTTTCCTCATTCCATGAATAATTCCTTGAAAGGTAGAGTTGCAATTAATGAGGCAAACATGGTTGACTTGTTCAGCTACAAACTTGCCTAGTTTTAGGATTCTTCCTTCTTTCTCTCAACAACTCAAAATTTTCTATAAATGTAAAGGGAATGCTTATTCTAAATGGAGTTAGACATTCTTCCAAGCTTCCCCTCTCTTCACTAGTTGAGTTGTGAATTTGTAGGCTCACAAGCCTTTCTTCTCAAAATTGTAATGGCAGCCATTGCTTTTCCCGCCGTAATAATGCACTATGCAAGTGCTTGAAGTAATGAGAATTATGTTTTGTGATTAATTGTATTTCCTTACATGATTTTTCTACTTCTATTTTCCTCTCTCATGTTTACAGGTGCACTGTGCAACCTTGGTCTCCATTACAAGTTTCAGGAGTTATTGTGCTTATTATGGGAGTGAAGTATTGTATGCAATTGGGTTTGTAATGCACGTTCATTCTTCCCATGTTCATATTTCTTCATTGGAAAGCAAGAAATTTGTCTATCGAAACCCTTTCTTGGTGCATCACCACTTCTAATTTAGGTTTCATTTCTTGCAGATCCCTCTCCCTAATCCTGAAATGTTAGTTTAGGTCTAGGTAGTTGTTTCTATTTCATTAGGAGTAATATAACACTTAGTTTAGGAAGAGGAATTTGGCCTTCTCCGGAGGTTTACCTCAAGCCCAAGTCCCACAGCTTGAGAGGTGATCTCATGTTACCCAATCACATTGAATGTTGTGTTCACCTTCAAGCCATTCGGGGGTGCAATTATTTGGCGATAACAGATCACTTTGGCCCCGGTTATCTTGCAGATTATGAGCGATGTCCCATGTATGAAACCCACTTTTCACAGTCTCTTTTGTCTACTTGTTTGTTACATTATTTTTCCATTACATGTTTGATAATTTTATACTAACACATGAATCTAACCACTTTGTTTGCATGTGCCTTGGTTTCTACCATGCACATTCCTTCCTCTCTGTAGGGAATCGGTTTCAAATTAGCATTAAGTCCTCCGTTGGGCTACATTCTCCAAAGAACTTCACATGTACCCCGAATTAGGAGGCATACATTAAGTGAATCAATCACCCTATACAAAATTTTACAGTTAAAGTACAACATAGTTCAATACGAGTAATCATAACAGACTTGATTTCAAAGATGACCCAAATCCTAGCTTGGGTCCTCAATTCAAGCACTAATGTCAAGGTGCCCAACTATGACAACTGGCACCTAGGTGCTCCCGACCTTTCTTGGGTGCCTACAACCAAGGGACGAGCTTATAAACATTGTCTTAGATCATCATAGTTTTCAATAGTCTACAGAGCAGTTTCACAAAGACAAACACATTTATCTAGTAATCGAATGCATTTTATCTCCTTTTTCTATTTCCTTAGATTGAACCGGGAAAACATAAAACAAAAGCAAGACCACACCATCTCGCAATGGTGTATAAATTTTAGGAAGCAGTCATGGATGGAGAGTAAAACTAGATCTCTTTCCCCAACACTCTTCTACCTTGCATAAAATCACCAAAAACTCGTACTTGGCATGAGATCGCCCAAAACTCACGTTTGGCATGAGATCGCCCAAAAACTTGCACTTGGCATGAGATCACCCAAAAAAATTGTTCTCCTACAAAGCAGTTTAGGAAACATTTCTATCATTTTCACTCATCATGGATCAAGTGCACACTTTCCTTTTGCTACTTTTTACACATATTTACATACTTTTGTAAGAGTTTTCAAGACATGACTTTGAGTACTCTGTTGCTCTTGTTTTTGCAGGCATGTCCTTATAAGAAGCAGTCTCAAGCACAACACAAGCTATAAAAACAATAGGTACAACATGGTATACACATTACACTTTTCACCCCTAGGGTTATTTCCTCTTTCTTAGCTTCCAAGCTTCATTTTTTTTATCGCTTCACGTTTTCACTTGTCTCCTTGGCACGCTTTTGCCATCGATCTACAAGGAATAAAGGTACATAAATTCTAAACTACTTTATATTATCAAGAATTCACTCAAAAACATAAAGTGGGGGAAAATGTAAACACAAAATCACACACTTGGGTATATTTCTAGGTCCTAATCACATACCACTATTCATATGATTCCTAAGTGAGAAAACTAGAAATTGACTACTATATTTTGTCTTTTATTCGTGTTTCTCATTTTTTATTTGGCTTTCTACACCATATAGCCCATTCGATACTTTACCGCTTTATCTCTTATGACTCTAGACACCAGCGCCTAAACAGACACCAAAGATCAAGGTGCCCCGTCATTCTTTCTCGGGGCACCCCCGACCTCTTTCTACTTTCCTTGCTCATTTTGGGCATATTTTCTCTTTTGGGCATCTTATTTTCTTATGGCCTTCCAGTTTTCAATTATGAAATTCAACCAAGGGAATCATATAAATATAAATTTATGTGACTTTGATAAAGGACCAAGCATTAAGCATCTATTATCACCACCTAAGGTTGCATCCAAAGGCATTCTAAGATCATCAAGGCATCCATCTAGCATTCACTCAAGGGACAAAGAACTGTATTTTCTACATACACGCATAGGAAGGGAAGTTCATTTTTTCATCCACACATCTACTTCATTGGTACATCTAGCTATCACTTGTTATCAAGTGCATATTGCACAAGAGTTTCCTATGGCATGATTTCTACATAAACACACACAAGAACTACAAGGAGTCTAAATTGTAGTGTAACACTCGATCGTAAAGCGCATTGAGTCGAGTGACCGCTGGGGTCAATCTGACTCCCCATTTTCATCTTTCTTTTTTAGGATTTTTTGTAGTTTGGGGTTTTACATGATATCATTTGTTTTGCAAGTTACAGGTGAATTCTATGATCATCTAGCGACATATAGGCAAAAATAGAGAAGGTTAGTGACCACCTTACAACAAAAGAAAAACAAGTTTCTAAGCTCCTACACACCACGGGTGCCCAACAGAGGTCTCTAGCGCCTTGGCACCCTAGTCCAGGCTCATCCTACAGTTCCAAGATTTTTGTGTTCAATTTTGATAGTTTCCTCCTCTTGTTTACCAATTTTCCAATCCAAAGCATATTAATTGCGAAATCAACTAAGTCTTCTACTCCCTCTCTTATACTTAGGGTTTCAAAATTGATAGCTTATTTTCTTGTTTTAATTTTATACTTAGAATTTTTTTAATATTTGTTAAATCAAATGTATATCTCTCTTATATATGATTTTTGCATTGTTTGAATACTTAGCACTTGTATATTGTTGTATATTATCATTTATATATCACTTGTTGTATTAGTTACTCTGAAATTATATTTAATTCAATTTATATTAAATCGCATGAATAATATATTGGACTTGTTCATACTCATTTTGGACTTTGATGGCAACTCCACTTACTGGCACATGCGCGTAGGAAAAAGTGAAAAATGGATTGAAAAGGAAACTTTCAAGATGGATAAGGTCTTGAAAATGGTGGGAATGGACTCAGTGGGTACTTTAGAGCTAAAATCATATAAGGTTGGCCCTTTGAACTCCATGTCTTGCTCTCGGGCCTGAAAATCCACTCCTTAGTCTATTTTCACGTTGAGTTTGATGACATTAGCACAACCAATCAGCTTTGAGCGGAGTTTTGGAGCATGGATGTCCCTTTTCCCTTTTTCCTTAGTGAAAATGGATGAGGGATGCCAAAATTCACTCCCATATGGAGGAGTTGGTTGCATCACTTAAAGTGACAACTTAAGTGGTTAGAAGATGTTATAAACTCGCCTAACTTGATGTTTGACCACTTTTTCATGATATCTAGACCCATGACAGCCTTTTGGAGGCTTGATGTCCCCTTTTCCCTTTGTCCCAGTAGATAAGGGGAAATGGGGGACACAAAATTGTACTCCCGCTATGGAGGCAACTTTTCGTCACTTAAAAGTGATAACTTGGGTGTTAGGGAGGTGTTAACAACTCACCATTTTCATAAAATTTGCCCCCTCCTCATGAGAGCCTCACCCATGGTGCATTTTGGAGAGGTTAATGTCCCTTTGTCCCTTTTTCCCTATTTTTTATGGTGTAACCACACCTCTAACCTCCACCAAACTTGGGTTAGCTAGTTTGGGTTTAAGGTGAGTTAAATGGAGCTAGTGAGAGGGAAAATAAATTTGAAAGAGGTATAACTTCATACTTAGCCATTTTTTTATATTTCATTGTGATTTTCTCTTCCCCATTGTTGTTGTAGTGCTGTTATGTTGCCAAAATTTCTTCAGACATCCTCCATGCCAAAACCCTTTTTGCTCATATCTCCCAAACCCCATGTCCATTTGCCATGAGATTTTGACTGTAGCTTCCTTACAAAAACACCTTTAAGAAGAGTATTTTCATGCCCCCATTGATGTTATATATCATTTTCTACATCCATTTGAAATATTCAAGAAAAAACATGTTTTCTCATGTCTACAGAAACTTGGAGATTGAAATCCTCCAAAAAATGGAGAAAATCCTCACATTGCAAACAAAAATTTTGAGACCACTTTCATTCCATTCCAACACCTTGGGAAGACCAACTTCTAAAAATAGTAAGCCTTCCTAAGCCTCACTGTCTATAAATATTAAGTGTTTAGATTGAGCTCACATTGGTCACACATGTTTATCTCCTTCCCATTTTACGGATTTCAATCATGGTAAAGATCATATACGTAATTTACAAGCCAATTCCCGCATTTCTAGATACACGAAAAATGATGTGTCTCACATTGAATCTGAAAAATTCGAGAGCATAGGTGTGGATTGAAGCTCATAGAATTTTAAATGAAAGGATTCTTCTTAAGTATGTTATATAGAGAAAATGTTCATCCGTTTCAAAACACAATGCTAGTTCTAGCTTGTGCACCACATTGTGAACCAATTTCAAAAACATCCCTAGAAATGGCATTCCAATTCGAATAATCCTCATTAGGAATGGTCTTTCTCAATGCTTAAAAATTTACGCTTTTGTAATAATGTGGTGATCGCTATCAAGATATTTCCTCACAATAATGGACATGGACAAGTTCATACTTATAAAGGATTGATTGTTGAATTGTGGCTTAGACAGTAAGGAAGCCCTCTCGACTCCCTAAATTTAGTCATAGAGTGATTCTCACCTCATTAGATGAGTTGATAAAATTTTTGAAGCATTCTTTATTCAATATCTCTCTCCTTCACCCATCTTAAATTAGAGGATTTGGTCTTGTACTCCATTTTGTCTCGTAGGTCACCATGGTCATTTGGTGACAGGATCACCAAGATCACCCTATGTGAGCAAGTTGTCTCATTGTACACACCAGGTACATCAAATGTAAGAAAGATCAAAGAGACATGATAGTGTTTCAAATATTGGAAGGTTGGTTCAAGTGGAAGAAGAATTTTCTCTTGGTTTCAATGGTTTATTGATCATGGGCTTCTCACTCCTTCTCTCAGGGTACCTGATCGGGCTACGAAAGTTGATCATTCAGAGGAGTCCCCAAAGAGGAGGTTTGTGAAAGACTAAGTGCACTAAGAGGCTTCATCAAGTTCAGGAAGTGGTCAAAGGATTAGGAGTTCACTGGAGTGCATCTCTACAAAGTAACTTAGAGCTTCTTCATCCTTCTTCATTCTACATCTCTTCTCTCCATTCTCTCTCTCTACTTTCTAATTCTCCATTATAAATTGTACTTTATGGCTCTTTCATCCTATTCACTTAAGTGACCATTGTAATTTTTCATTGTAAAAGTTCCCTTTTCATTAATAAGAAAGGGGCTTATTTTTATTTCCTAGAGGAATGTGAAAGGTCACAAGTGGTGGGACTATGAAAGGTCATGTGGGGGTAGATGAAGAGACAAATTGTAAAGCTATAAATTGGAATGGATTCTCCATTCCAAAGGGTTAGTTTTTCTTGGTTGATAGCTCTCATTGTCTTACTACAAGCAAGAAACTACAATTATTCTATCTCCTTGTCTTATGTTTTCCTCTCCATCTCAAATTTACTCCATGAACATGGTTACTTGTGCAATATTATGCAAATAAACTTTGATTTACTTGTGTTTTGTTCCTTTTTCCTTGACATGGTGTCTTCTCATTGTTAACTTAGAAATATTTTGGTTTTATGTCAATAAACTCATATTGTTATTTATTGAGTAAAACCCCTTCTCACTTTCTCCCCTCTCTCCACACACACCTTTCCTCCACCTCCCTTTTGCACACAAGTGCAAGTGGATTATTCTTGTGTGATCCCTGGTCGAAAGGCCACCCACAATAGTTATAATAGTGTATATAATTCATGTTTTCAATAAATGGAGTTGCCCCATTCCTAAGCAAATGGACCTAGTTCCAGAGCATTGGTAAAAACCCTTAATTTTTGTTTGTGATAAATTATTTTGTCAACACTATTTTATGCTACCAAATATTCATTCACTAACATAGAAAGTGGGCAAATGTAAACAAAAATTATCTACTTTAAATCTTTGTTACATCATGTCTCTAGTATGTCATTATATGCATGATTCCTAAGTAAGAAAACTAGACATTAAAAACACTTGTTTTGATTTATATTGACGTTGCTTTATCTTTCCATGCTTTCGTCCTCTGCTTTTTGGAATTATCCCTTTTCTTTTCAAAAACACACAATGTGTTACCCAACTCGATACTTCCTATTTTATCTTTGGAGCTCTCAAGACATTAACACACAATAAGGGACAGGAGCACCCAGAAATATTGTCCCCTTTGGGCGCTTCTATCCTTTTCCCTTGTTTTCTTATGTTTAAAATGCCACATTAATTGTTATCTTTTCTAAACTTATATTTATCACTTTGGGTTGGATTTTAGGGTTGTTAATGACCTACTAACTATTCAAAGGGGCGAAGGAGAAATAAGAGACAATTGGGATATTACTTTCTATCTACTACTTAGGAAAAATTAACACTTGAGGATTGCATTTGGGATGCATTATTCACTACATAAGAAGGGAAAATTTTGAACTCCATGACACACATTATCCGAGGGGAAAATTAGTTTTAGCTGGCCTGATATCTTGGTGTAACTTACATGAGGGAAACCCAACTTTAAGGGACATGATTCTATCACACATACACCAAAAATACATTATGTCTCAAATGTACTACAATGCTCAGTGATAATCACATTGGGGTGTCCATCGAGGTTAGTATGGCTCAAGCATATGTATATTTTAGTTATTCTAATGTGTGTTTGAGCCTCAGACAAGTATCTAAGGTTTGTTTTGTAGGTACATGTGTGACAGGAAAACCCTACAACAAAGTGGATGCGACATCAAGTGAAGTGGAGTTGACATGATTAGACCTTAAAAGAACCATATTTGTACTCACTACCAGGACACTAGTGCCTAACACAAACACTACCACCTAGGGTGGTATTGTCCCCTTTTAAGCACTACCAGTCAATATATTTATAGATCATTATCCTCTAGACGAAGCACATACAACCTTGTTGGGCCCTAAATTGACTAAGTCCCAAGGCGAGAAGAAGAGCGCATGCGCACAAGGCAAGTAGGTAGGAAGGTGCTTAAGGAAATGCATGCAGGAGAAGAGGTTTACACGTGGAAGCAAAAGAAGGTTTGGGGACTTAGTTGCATTTCTAAGGCGGTGTCGTAGGAGAAACGCGTGAGGGCCCGAGTAGGCATGATGAATGGATAAGGTGTCATCCTGGAGCCTTGGAGGTCAAGAAAAGAATATTCCACATAGGGAATATTCCCAAGAGGATCATTATAGTTAGTGGAAGCCTTTGCAAGTTGGCATAAGCACTCGATCAATCATGGAGGACCACACTTCCACTTGGCATGCGATCTACTTATTGGTGAAACTATGGTGGTGGATCTAGATTCTATTTAAAGGAGTGCTTAGGTCTAAAATGAGGAGAATAAGAACGAGAGAGGCAACAAAGTGCTGCAAGAATGTTGTTACTAGGCATATATGTATGCGCTCAGTCTGAACAAGGGTTGTAATGGGAAAACATAGCTAGGATCTATGTTCAGGGTAGTTTTGTAGGGTTGGAATATTATTTCATGATGCTTATGGTCTGAGATGACCCTATTTGATGTAATATGGCTACTGTAAATGGATTTAATCAATATACGGAGCTATGTTTTATGTATTTTTTTATGGACTAAACCCTAGTGTTCTTTCATGTTATTCATGGTTCATATATGTTTCCATTATATTGTTGTGATGTTTATGTTTATCTCATGGAGCATTTATGCTTAGAACTAGATCTACTACATTTGTATTAGATTAAATGTATGTGTTCTTGTTCTACAAACCCTTCCTCCACTAATGGCAGAACATTCTCATAAGGATCACATAAAGGAGGGGCTCGGTGCCCATGCGTGCCTCAGGTGAGCACCCAGCACTTGGGTGATAGGCTGATAAGCTTGGGGTTAAAAAAAGGATTAGAGGTAAACAAGACTACATTTTGGTTTTATTGTCAAGACCTCCTTTGAAACTATTGTGAGAATGATGTATGCTTACGAAGCATCTCACCTTGGAAAATGTTGAGACCTATCTTAAGAGCAAAAATGAGGATGAGTTTGTTCGGAGGTTCAATGTTGGATCTAAGTTTGATGCATGTAAATGGGTGGAGGATAACCTATATCATGAAATCTATGAGACATTCTTCTGTTGTTTCCCAATAGAGTTGTATGAATGGCTCTCAACATATGCATCAAGGAAGAGTTGGTACTATAGACCTCATGTTTGCACCCACGAGGAATATCATCGGATTCACAGGATGTTGATCTAACTTGGATTTTTGTTCTTGATCACTGGTGGAGAGGTGTGTTAACTAATTACATGTTAGAGTTGGCAATCTAAACTTATTCTTGTCCGGAGGTTTTGAGTTTGAGTTCTTGTAAGAACCCAGAGGATCTTTCTTGTGTGCTTTATCATTAGCCATCAAGATCTTGATTATTAATTTGAGTTTGGAAGCATTCCCTATGGTGGCTAAACCTCGCTAGGCGCAAGGCGTGGAAATTGGTGTGGTGAAGGATGGTGGAGACCTTACGGTGGAAATAGAGAGATGAGAGGTGGCTCAAGTATATGAAGTACTGGAGAGTGGAGTCAATGAGACATCGTGAAGATGTAGGAGTGATGGATTTATGGAGGAAAATGTTACGAGAAGGATTTGAGGTTTGCACAGAGGACATGGAACCTAAATAGTCTGAGCTACCTCATCTTGGTAAGCATGGAAGACAAACCCCTTGACTTTCTCGGAGAGATCTCCTCATACGAAGAAAGGAGGAGATTCATAGGCACACATCTTAACCCACATGACGACCAGACCCTTGTGCTTAGTTTTTTAGTTCCTGAGATAAGTTTTGATAATCCAATTGGTATTGGTATTGGTATTGGTATTCGAGCGACGCCTAGTAGATATAATTTTTCATTCAGTACATCTATGACATCACATACATTTTCGGTGTTTGGAGGTATCCTGTTGAGTACGACATTTGGGAAAGGTGTGGGTTCATAAGGTTTGGGTATCACGTCTGGAAGTGGCACGGGAAACACATTTGGGAGAAGTTAGGTATCACAGACTGTTGACACATAATTTAGCATGATGGTGGGTTCACAGGGCACAACTGCATCAGGCCCCTTTCCTGCTACATGAGGAGGATCAAGTGGATCTGGAGGAATAGGAGCTAGTGGATTTAGTGGATCTAGTGTATTTGGTGGTGGAGGCAACACAAGAGGGAATCAAGGTCCTGGATCTGGTGGGCAAGGCCCACAACACCATCAATAGGTGTTTTATGATATATCACTCCATTTATTTGATTATAAGGGCGTTGAGGATGTCATGGAGCATGTACACAAGTGTGAGTTGTTATGGTGCACGAAGGGCATCACCGCCCAGAGAGAAAGCAAGTCAATTTTCAACTACATTACAAGGGTGCGTGTATATTTGGTACTGAAAGTATGACCCCCATCAAATGGTGGTAGATTATACTACACTACCCGATGACTTCTAATAGAGTTTTACATTCCTGAGTTCGAATAGAAGAGCATTAGCGCATTGAAGGAAATCCAACAAGGTATGGTGGAGAGCATGCAAGAGTATGAAGCGTGTTTTAAGACTCTCTTATCGAAGTTATCATATGATATCCATCCATCACATCATGCTCAATGGTTTGTCGGAGGATTGATCACCTTGTTCAGGAGGGCACTTTCACATAAGACCTTCACATATCTGCGCGAGGCCTTGGAAGTTACCTTGCATGCCGAGGTAGTTGGAAGCATTAATACCAGTGAGGTAGCCCATTCCTAGAAGCCCGAATGCTTCCATGGCAAATCAACTAGAAAAATTGTCTCATGAACTCAACTCATGAGACTCATAATGGTTTATGGTGCATGGATTGTGAAGTAAAGGGACACATAAAGGACAGTTTGCCCACGAAAGATGGTGCACATCATGATAAAGATATTGTGAAATTTGTCATGGGGATCATGATGCAAGTAGATGTTCATTGTTGTAGCATGCAATCCGTAAGAATGTGTCTTATTATTGCAAGATTTGCACCTCTACTACTCATGACACCAAGGATTGCAAATTGATAGACCAAATCCATGATGTCATTGATCTTGATGTGTGCCAGACCAACATTGGGAGCATTTCTAAGGCCGAGGATCATCAGTATGAAGGGTGTACGGATGGAGGAGGTTGAAGAAGAGGTTTTCATGGAGGTTTCAGAGGTCGTAACGGTCGTAGAGGAAGAGGTGACTTTCCCCATGGGACCTGTTACAATTGTGGATCGAATGAACACTACAAGCACGAGTGCCCTGACTTATTGTAATGCTCATGGTGTGGAAAGAAGCACAAGTATGAAGAGTGCCTAGAGTTGTATGACCACATGAGTAAGAATCAAAAGAAGGAAAAAGGTGCAAGGATGATGAGTGTAAAGAGGACCAACCCACAATGGATGCCGAGGGTAGTGCTTAACTCAAGCTAGAGCTTGTTTTGGTCACTACACAAGTTGAGGTTGCACGCACCCGAGAGGAACCAAATCAAAGGCCTCTTATCACAAGAGAAGAGGTGTTACATGGGAAATATCCTGATCCTACCCACCAAAAGGAAGTGTACCAAGAAACCATGGAGGTGATTAGGAGTTTGTAAGGAGAAATCCAATGTCTGAAGGAGCAATCGCATCGGTTGAAAAAAAGAAGAGCACCGAGGTTCCCAGAGGATATGGATGAGGTTAGGGAAGTGTGTCAAATGTTGTGGCAGGAGAACATTATTCCTTTGTTGGGAGAATGGTTGAGGGAGAAGGTACCATGCGCTAGAGAGAGAGTGAGAGACAAGTCTTGCATGCTAACCTACCTCCTCACAACATTGATTATGACAAGGAGATCACACTGAATGCAAGTTGTTAATGGGTGGCTCTTGAGTAATATATTGATTGACACAAGTGCATAGGTCAATTTCCTTACTCTAGATGTATGGAATCAAATGGAAAAGCCCCCATTGCAGCCATCTTCAAATGTGTGTTGTACATGGCTAACATGAAAATGCCATGTTTCTAGGTGTGTTAAAAGATACATCCATTACTATTCAAGGGGAAAATTTTACTGGATAATTTGAGGTCCTAAAGCTTGATGAGTCTGATAGTTTCCCAGTATTACTTGAGTGCCCTTAGTGTTATGCAAACAATGCTTATTTGTGTTTCAATAAGGGATACATAAGTTTTGAGAATAAAGAAGAGCACATGATCATTCCATTAACTAATGAAGAATCTTTGACATATGTGGAGCCATTGGGTGAAGAAGACAAAAAAAAAATATGTGCACACTATGAGGGACCCGTAAATCATTCACCATCAAAGGAAGGGTTCATTCAATAGGATGATGCATAGTCCATAAGTGATACAACTAGTGTTGCTTGTGACAACTAGGTGCATGGGACATACAAGTTGGTTGGAAGAAATCTGAAGGATACTGAGACTCGAGTTGTCAAAATGCACTTAGTCAGGCACTTGGAAGGAAGGTAGTTGTCATGGTACACTAGGGAAGCCAACCTTCATTTATTTCTGCATGAAATGGAGACCTAGTGGAAGTGTCAAGTGGAGAGAAGGAATATGCTTACCTATACTTTGCAGACGGACAACAACATGTTGGTGGGTGACACATCGAGATAATCTTCTAGAGTGGTGTAAAGTGAGAATCACACTCTTTATTAGGTTTCTCTGAAGTAATGCACCATCTAAAATTTGTGACTATGATGGGAAGGGATCTACCTCATGCCATGTTCATAAGTGTGAGAAGAGTTAGATGGGAGGCGCATAAGCTTTGCCACCTTCCTTATGGGTACATAAGTTCTATTCCACCTTACAAGAATGTGCATGTGCAAGGTATATTCATTTAGATTTACAACATTAGACAGGAACTCGCAAGAGTTGACAACAAATCTTGTTCAAAAATTTGAATATCAGAGTACTAAGCCATCAATGAATGAGGCATTACAAGTAGTCAAGTGCCTTACCTTGGGAGACAATGTCATGGTGGAGGACAAGATTTTAGAGTCATTAGATGAACCATATTTGGGATCATGCTTCATGGAGGAAGAATCAGAGGAAGTACAACTTGAGTGCGCCTTCCTAGAGAAGGAGAAAAGAAAGTTGGTATACTTGATAGACAATGAAGAAGTGGAGAATTTGGATGTTAGCTATACAAAAAGGTATGTGCAAAGTGTTAGATATACTGATGAGTAAGCACGCGCTTATCACAAGTCATTAAAGAAAAAGAAGGTTAACATTAGTATGGAGGCGGAACCAAAGGAAGCTATTATTGGGGACTACTAGACGACGGACAGGAGGTTTCAAAGATCATTGAGATTTTTCATAATTTTCAAAATTTATTTTACGTGGGTACCATGAACTTAAAGGAGTTCACCCATCGCTAGGAGAAATGAGAATCAAGTTAAAGGATGGTGTGCACTTGATTCGGAAGAGACCTTACAAGATGAATCTAAATCTACCGCATCAAAGTTAAGGATGAGATTGATAAGATGATAGCATCTAGGATCATAAAAGTCGTTGAAGAATCTGAGTGAGTAAGCCCGATGGTCATCAGTATAAAAAAGGATGGGAGGATAAGGATTTGTGTTGACTATAGGATTTGAATGCAGTATGTGTAATTGATCCTTTCCCAACCTCGTTCACTGAGGAGATCTTGGAAGGAGTAGTGGGCGCGAGATATATTCATTTACAGATGGGTTTTTGGATATCACCAAGTTTTAATTGCAAATTAAGACAAAGAGAAGACAAATTTCACCACCGAATGGGGAATTTTTGCCTATACAAGTAATGCCTTTTGGATGAAGAACGTGTCTCGTTGTGTTTTCATGCATTGTAGTTCAAGCATTTTAGGACTTCATTCACAAGTTTCTTCAAGTCTACCTGGATGACTAGATGGTTTACAGATCGGTAAAAGACCATTGTGATAATCTACAAATGATGTTTAAGAGGTGTAGGTAGTTGAGGATCTCCCTGAATATTAAGAAGTGTGTTTTTGCCACTCCTTTTGGCACGTTGTTGGGACACATTATTTACAAATAAGGCTTATTGGTAGACCCCGTAAAAGTTGTTGTTATAGTGGGATTAGAGGAGCCTACCAGGTAAAAGCATGTGTGGGTTCCTAGGGAATACATGGTACTATAGGAAATTCATCAAGGGATATGCCCAAATTTTTGTGCCCCTAGAAGAGTTATTGAAACATAAAAGTAAGTTCTATTGGGGAGAGAGGTGCAACATGTGGAATTTGACACATTGAAGGAAAAGCTTACCACCGTGCCCGCATTTTACGCTTTCCCTCTTGGGATAAGCCTTTTCACGTGCATGTTGATGCATCTAGGATGGCGATTGGAGCAGTCTTAGCACAACCTAGAGAAGGGATTGTTGATCATCCCTTGTGTTTTTCTAGTAGGAAGCTAACTTTGGCTAAACAAAATTATACCACCACAGAGTGTGAGGCATTATCAATGATCTACGCATTGCACAAGTTTAGGCATTATTTACTAGCAACTCCTTTTATTTTCTACACAGACCACATGACATTAAAATACTTGGTGAACAAGCCTAGTTTTGTAAGGGCGCATATGTCGTTGGATATTATTGTTCCAGGAGTTTAAGTTTACGGTTATGGTGAAACCAGGAAAGGTAATTTGGGACCTGATCATTTGTCAAGAATTACTTTGGGTGAGGATGCGTAGAGCATCGAGGATACGATGCCGATGCACATTATTCAAAGCCGCAAAGATGCACCCTCTGACTTGGAAGATATTGTGTTGTTCCTACGAATGGGTGTGGGGTGCTAGAAGGGATGAAAGCATTAGAAAGGAATCAGTTAGCCATACGTATCACGCCCTATATGTTAATTGGTGGAGATTTATACAAGCTATGTCATGACGAGGTTTTACGTCGCTGTGTGCTAGAGCATGAGCACGCTACAATCATGGAAGAGGCTCATGGTGGAATTACAGGAGGACACTATGCATGAAATGCAACTGTGCACAAGATCCTTTTAGCTGGCCTTTAGTGGGAAATGGTTTACAAGGATTATATCGAGTATTACAAGGCATGTGACCATTGTCAACGCCTTGGTAAACTAGGAAAAGAGATGAAATGCCATTAAGGCCTATCACTAGTGCAAAGCCATTCAAAAAGTGGGTAATTGAATTTGTAGGCTTTATTACCGATGCCATGCGAAGGACATGTTCACATTATATCATTACATGCAAGAACTATCTTATGTGATGGGAAGAGGTGTCGCCTATGAAGGATTGCAGTTGTGACAACAACTAGATTCTTGTGGGAGAATATAGTCAACAGGTATGGATGTCCGCTAAGTTTAATGAGTGATAGGGGTACTCATTTTCTAAAATGATCGGTTAGAATCTTGTTGGCTGAATTCATGGTGGCCCATCATAAGACTACCCCTTATCTCCCAAGAGCTAATGGGACAACGAAAGCTTTTAACAAAATTTTGAGTCACACGTTGACCAAGATTTGTGATGTTTAGAGAAAGGACTAGGATGAAAAGTCTCTCATGTTATGGTCATATCAGACAACTTATAAATGACTAAACAAGGCCACACTATTTTAATTGGTGTTTGGCATGGAGGTTGTGTTACCGATTGAATTTATGCTTCCATCCCCGCATATTGTGCACGTAGGGATATTGGTTATGAAAATAAGCATTAGAGGAGTGCATTGATAAGCTTATGGAGTTAGATGAAAGGTGAGCCATTTCTCGATGGAGTCAGAGAACGGAAAAAGCCAGGCATAAGGCATGACATGATAGGAACATCAAGAATAAAAAGTTTGAGGTTGGGCAGATGGTCCTTCTATATGATTCTAAGTTTTTGCATCATCTTGGGAAACTTAAAGTCCATTGGTTGGGGCCATATATTATCACTTGCATACTTACTTTAGGTGCTTGCCAATTAGAGGCACTTGATGGAACAAGGTTGCCCAGTTACTTTAATGGGAGTAGGTTGAAGCCCTACTATAAATAAGTCTTCGGTGTGTTTGTAAATAAGGCAAGTATTGCCATGTAGCTTAGGATTTTCCTTAATGCATTTCATTTCTTTGTGTTTCCTTCTTTGTTTTTCTTTGCTTTGTCTTTTGTTTGGTTTGTTGTGGGTGCACTTGTGTGTCGATAAATAGCTGAGTTACTATCTAAGAGGGTTTTATGTGCAGAGGACCGCGCATCTATTTAGTGTGGGGTGGAAGGTGTCAAAGAAGATTTGTTGTGAAAAAATGTGGTAATGAGAAGTGTTGGGAGTGATGTGCATAGTGCAGCCCAAGTGAGGAAATCAAAAGCATGTGGGTTCAGAAAAGCACGTGTAGTATAAGTGATCATGAGAGGATTGGTGTCAAAAAGCTTTGAGAAAACCACGTACAAGGGTAAAAGGACATAAGCAACATGAGGTAGGTGAAGGCAAGAGCTTGGTAAAGGAAACAGAGGTTGATATACTTCAGCATGATGGGTGCACGCAAGTGAGTCATTGTCAAGAAGTCTTGTGTGCTTAGGAAGGTTTGGAAATTTTCACATGAGTTTGTGCGCGGAGGGATGTCATTGGAAAACGTCAAATTAATTGTATTCGTACGTCAATAGGTGGCATCAAAATTTGTGTGGGAAAAAAAAAAGCTATAAATAGAAGGTCGGGGTGATTTATTCTTTTACCTTGCGTTTGTGTTGAAAATATCTTGCAAACTAGGGCATCCTTATGAAGAAAAATTTGTGGATATTTGCATGCATAGCAGAGGATTCAATGGATTTGTGAACCAAAGTGGAAAGGAGTACACGGGCATGGGAAGAGAAGTGTGTTTGGAGGATTCCCATGGGTGTTACATTGTCTTGTGGAAGGAACACTTTCTAGGTTAGGGTTTACAGAGCTAGGGCATGGGATTTGGAGTTTTCATAGAGTAAAGTCAGCAGGACTAAGTAGAGTTAGGGAAAGAAGGAAGGAAGAGCTTACAAGGACCGGGAAAGAAGAAATGACACCAAGGAAGGGATCTAATGTTTCACCAAAGAAGGGAAAAGGCAAGGACAAAGCAAAACCAACCATTTCGACCAGTTTTAATGAAGAATGGTACACGAGACATTCAAGTACCCAAATGGCTTGTTATTAGGGAAGGAATGAGTATCCCACATACACAAAATAGTCATGAGTGAATACAACCATTGGACAAACACCACTGAAAAAGAAATGACACTGGAGTTGGTTCACCCCATGGGAAGGAGGACACAAGATGGAAAACCTGTGTATGATGACGAGGTGCAAACCAAGTTGGAGAAGGCTAGACTCTTGCAGCTCTATGAGTTGCCCTATTTTGGCAAGCCCGAAAGGTTATACTAATGGATGATGTCGCACATGCATGAGGATCAATTTTATTTCACAGGATGGAGAATGCGCATAACTCCTCAGCTGATTTCTAAGTACACTGGCATTATCTGCGAAGGAAAGTCGCTAAATGATGACTTGTGCGATAAGGAGGCCATTAAGAGGATAGTTACAACATATGAGTACAAGAAGGGTTCATGTTATTTCTATATCTCCGCGATCATCGACCCTGTCATGAGGATGGACGCACACTTGGTCACAAAGTTAAATGGGCAAGAGAGGTGGACACAGGTAAACAAGATTTGGTTGAATGTTTGTCATAAGATCTCGAAAGGAACAATCTACAACCTTTTAACCTTTATCACAAAAGAGATTATAGACATTGTGTGCAACGGAGAAAATATTCTGTATGGTAATGTCCTTCTTACCATTGTGTTTTCAAAAATTGGAATGCCCGATTGGATAAATATGTTTGGGAGTACTTAGATGAGGACCCCTCCCCTGCTAAAAGATTTGAAGCCTACACTTGTGACACAATGATGGTTGTTCATAAGGCGCACTTGGAGAAGTGGTACAAATGAATGTGTGACGCATTCGGGGCAGAGTGGAGAATTCCTGAACAATTTCTAGCATTGGTGGATGGAGAGGCTAAGTTTGTTGTGTATCAACACTTTTGTATTGACATGTTCACTTTGATTGATGGCACCAAGAGCCCTTGGTGTAAGTTGCCCTTCTCTTTAACAACCCAATACTTTCGTGAGCACTAAGTTAATTGGTTTAAGGATGTGAAGAAACTTTGATTTTATCTAAGTGTAGTGGATTAGGATTATCACGAGTTACACCGAATGTTGGTGTATCCCAAGAAGTACGCTTATGTCGAGAAGTATGTCTCTTATGACGTACATATGTTGAAACTAGTGGCATTGCCTATTGCAGGGAGAATGACAACAAGGGTGTATGTACATCTAAGGCCCAAATTTGAAAATGGCACTTATGTTGAGGATGACGTATCTATCCCAAAAGACCCCACCGGGAGAGGAAGAAAGTGGTAATAAGAAAGAGGGAATGAGAGGAGACTCCAGCAGAAAAGATACCAAGCACGCATACGATTCTTTGGACTATGGGGGCACAAGTTTTTGGCGTGGGCATGAGCACTTACACTCATAGGAAGAAGTCCATGACAAAGGAGTCACCCAAGAGGGAAGAGTTACCAGAAAAGAAGAGTCCCCTATGTTAGAGGAGTCACCGGAGAAGAAGAAGCGGAAAGTGGTGCAAGGTTCAGACTCTAAGGAGACAAATAACATGAAGGGTGATGACTCGGAGAAAGAGGATGAAGAGTGCGAAGAAGGTAAGAGTCCCCCTATCCAAGATGTACACGAGTCTGATGAAGAGTAGAATGACTATGAAGAAGGCACCCATAACAAAGGAGGAAGTGAGGAAGTAGACATGCATGCTCAGAAGACCCGACCCCGACCAAAGAACAAATAGATGACACCGTAGAGAAGGAGGTGGTGGGTATTATACAGCCGATTAGTGGAGAATGAGGTAGAGTGTAACGCCGACGAAGTGCTAAAGGAAGCAGGGGAGAGCACGATTATAGGGAAGCAATATGGGAGCATAGGCGAGACCCCACTCAGCAGTAAGTTTCCCAAGATAGTGTTCATAGGTGGGAAGGGGGCACAATAACGTTGTAGGAACATGCTCTAACTTACATTAATGATCCAAACAAGGCGTCGCATGCGCACATGTTTTAAAGCACAAGTGCCCACAGACCAACTCCTCACTTTGTTTTATTTTAATGAAGAGGGTGCGTACCCACACACAAGGAAAATGTTATCTTGGGATTTTGAGTCCCACGTTGATGGGCCCGAGTTCGAGGTTAATAGTGATGCATTGATGAAGACACCAGATGCAAAGGGAATAAACTCTCTTGTGAATGCCCAACAGTTGTCGGATGAGCAAGTTTCAGAAAGCACACTCAACAAGGTGTTGGTGGAGGTGGAAGCAAGGATTTTCGACAGAAATGATATAATAAGAGTCTTGGAGGATGAGCTTAGGAAAAAGAATGAGGAGATCATTGAGAGGGTTAGGAAGCTAAAATAGAAGGAATTGATCAATGTGTAATTAAAGTGTGAGCTGAGGGATGAAAAGGTGAAGGTGCACAAAGTATACAAGAAGGTAGATGTTATTTCAAATGCCATTATCTTAAAGCACCCAAACTTGGCCCCTCCATAAGCAGAATTATGAGTTGACCATGCACTGCTTGGAGGACTTGACACGCATACTCACCATGGAGAGGTAACCACTTGCATTGGAGTCGACAGAAGAGGTGATAGTGTGTCGAAAGAAATAAGAAAAGTTGAAGATTGGGGAGACAATAACTCAGTACTCCAAGCTCCTTGCCTCAGTGATGACCACGACACAAATGGCCGGAGTTGTGTATGACAATTATGGCGACAGAGATAGAGTAGCAAGTATATTGGTTGTTACCCATGAGGCAGATCTGAAGGAGTTTCAAGAGAAAAACAAGGGCAATAGGGCAGAGTGAGATAAAATCTTGCAAGAGAGGTCGAAAAGAAGTCAGAGGTGATCGAAACCTTGAGGGTCTCAATTAAAAATAAACTAAAGGAATTGTACCCCCAAGTCACTCGCAAGATGGATGGATGTGTTGACCTTAGCAAGAAGTAGATGGAAAGCATTGCAGATACATGCTTTGAAGGCTAAGGAGATGAAGTAATTTTGAAGAGGTTAACGCATTAGTGGGTGATTACTTCAACATGCGTAGGTAGGGTGAGGTAGATGCTTGGGATTATTTCAATTCTTCCCTCTATTCTTCCATTTCTTTATTTAATACAGATTATTTCAATTCTCCTATTCTTTATTCTTTGGTGAAAGAGCAGAGTGTTTCTAGGGACGGATAACACGTGTAGTGTGGGGTAATGTTGGGCCCTAAATTGACTAAGTCCCAAGGAAGAAGGAGTGTGTGTGAACAAGGCAAGCAAGTAGGAAGGTGTTAAAGGAAAGGCGCGTAGGAGAAGAGGTTTGTGCATGGAAGTAGAAGAGGGTTTGGGGACTTAGCCGCATTTCGAAGGTGGTGTCGCAGAGAAACACATGAGGGCCCGAGTAGGCATGATGAATGGATAAGGTGCTAGCTTGGAGCCTTAGAGGTCAAGAAAAGAATATTCCACATAGGGAATATTCCCAGGAGGATCATTACAGTTAGTGGAAGCCTTTGTAAGCTAGCATAAGCACTCGACCAATCATGGAAGGCTGCACTTCCACACTGGCATGCGATCTCGCTCATGGATGAAACTATGGCAGGTGGATCCAGATTCTATTTAAAGGACTCGCTTTGGTCCGAAATGAGGAGGAGAGTAAGAACGAGAAAGGAAACGAAGTGCTGCAAGCAAGAAGTTGTTACTAGGCATATATGTATTCGCTCGGGTCTGAACAAGGGTTATAATGGGAAATATAGCTAAGATCTTTGTTCAAGGTAGTTTTGTAGGGTTGGAATATTATTTCATGATGTTTATGGTCTAAGATGACCTGTTTGATGTAATATGGCTACTGTAAATGGATTTAATCAATATATGGAGCTCTGTTTTATGTATTTGTGTTTATGGACTAAACCCTAGTGTGCTTTCATGTTATTCATGGTTCAGATATGTTTCCATTATGTTGTTGTGATGTTTATGTTTATCTCATGGAGCATTTATGCTTAGAACTAGATCTACTACATCTGTATTAGATTAAATGCATGTGTTCTTGTTCTGTAAACCCTTCCTCCATTAATGGTGGAACATTCTCACAAGGCTCACATAAAGGAGGGCTCGACGCCCATGCGTGCCTCGGTGAGTGCCCAGTAATGGTGGGTGATAGGCCGTCGTGCTTGGGGTTAAAATAAGGATTAGAGGTAAGCGAGACTACAAACCTATAACTAGTTTGTTCCATCATCATCCCAACCCAGATCCAAAGATAGACAACGAGTTATCATCTAAGTCACTCTCATCCTCCGTTACTTGTACTTGTCATTATCGCATGCTATACATTTTATGTTTATGATATTATCTTATTTAGCTCAGTCCTTTGATTAGTGTTTAATTCCAGTTAAATTAAAGATATAACATGGAAACGATTGTTAAAACACAAAGAAGTAGACACACTTAGTTGATTTTGAAGGCAAAAGGCCAAACTAGTAGTATAAAATAACTATTTATACCGGAAATGACCTATAAGTGCTTTATCTGGAATTAGAGTGTGAATTTGGGTGAGTATGGAAATGTACGATCTATGTCAAGCGTGATTTGATCCTCTATTGTAGGATTTAAAATGAGAGTGCATTGGCACATTGTAACTTTTGTATGACTGTGACACTTTGTGATGACCTACACATTGAAAACCTAGGTATCGTACATTTACAAAACACTCGTATGAAATAAAATGACTTCAAACCCTAATCATATGTGGGAGACCCATGTAAAAAGGTTAGTGTTTGGGTTGAAGTGCAATTTGTGCACCTCCTACTTTGTCACTACTCCGAAGTGGCCTAAATCCACACGTAGTTCTCTACCTATCATGTGATATTTGTATGAATGTATATACTTTGTCAACTTGATCACTTAACAATGTGAAATAATGGCTTGGTGCACTTAATCTTCACTTGGCTTTGGAAATATCTAGAATGAGAAGCTTGCCTCTTGAAATTGGTTAGGATTGCTTCATACTTGTGTGGGGATGCTCCTAGATTGTGTTACTATTTTGAAGGGATTTAGAAGAGCTTAGAGCATTTTTGGAATGTACTTTACAATAATGTTCTTAAAAGTTCTATTTGAGGTAAATAGGTGGGTTAGACCTACTTTTATAGGTGTTTGTAGGTTTCATTTTGCATTAAGGCTTACCTATGGGATATGAGTCGACCCATAAAAATAAATCAAATTGGAAAAGTGAATGTTAAGTGGTTAGAGAGGGAACCATAAACTTTTGACCGAACAATTGGATGGTTCAGTCCCGGATAGACAACCTCATACTTGTAGTCTATAGGATTTTGTAAATTTAAGGGAATGATGATTGAGAGGAATATGTTGTTATGGATCAAAGCAAGTAGTTTTGTAAGTGATTGAGAAATGTGAATAGATAAGAAATTCATGGAAGAGAGATAGGGATAGGTCACCTAGGCTTGAAATGTGTACACAATTCGTGCTTTAGGTGCAAAGATAAAGTTTTCATTACCTGTCATACCCTGTTAAGTCTATCTTGGATTAATAGATATTTTATCGGTTGTAGGTGAAATTATATGTGGATTATCTTGCTTGACTTGATTGAATGACTGTATAAACAATATATTAGTGTATAATCATGTTGGTTTCATTATTTGGAAGGTTATAATGATGACTTGGTTTATTGTGTAAGGTTACTTCTTGGTTGATCTTATACTTATGTACCAATTTACATTTCTGCAATTGTGTGTAGTTAATAAATCTTACAATCCTTGTATGGTTAATTAAATTTTGTGACGACCCTTGTTGACAAAAAAGCTACAAATGAGTCGGATTTTGTTTAAAATTCTATTTTAAAAGCCTTTATAAGGCATTAATACTAATGTCGATTGGTTTATAACGATTTTAAATTCTATCTTAGCGACAAAGAAATATACATATATACATCTATACATATAGATATATGCATATATATTATTGTAAATAATATTGTTTTGGCTTATATTTTAATTACATATCAATGACCATAATAGGCCGAGCCATATTCAAACGACAATGCAAATGCCATATTTTATATTGTTATTGGGTTGGGGGTCGCCACTCAACCAAGCCCCACTCGAGCTCGAATCGAGCTATGTGTTTTTAACTACCACCGAGCCAATGTTTGAATAAGTTAAATGTGCATTGGTCAATGCACATGTAAGTGGGAGTTAGGGTTTTGGTGTTCAGGTAGATCCCCAACCGTTGGATGGTGGATAATTGCCCAAATGGAGGGCTATGATTCGCAAGCCAATTTGGTGGATACGCCAAAGATGGTGGATGACGGTTTGGTAGGGAATTAGTGAGGAAATTGGAAGGAATGTGTACTGTTTCATTTAATAAAAATTTATGAGGCTCTTAGCCTCGGGAGAAGCAGGAAGCTTCTTGAGGAAGCCACCGCCGAGCTAAGTGGTTATTTGGTTTTTCATTTTTTTCAATTTATCTCTTTTGACTTGCCATGCAAGTTCTGCGCATGCAAATAGTTATGGCTATTTTTGGGAGTACTGTTGGGACTTTGCATGTAAAATGTTAACTCTAGTTTGTTGAGGAGAGTATATAGTCAATGTTATGGATTTTATTGAGCTCTTGTGTCGATTTGAGGTTATCCTTATGTCTAGTTTTGTTCATGAGATTTGGAGGATCTCTAAGGGAAAAAGAAAATAGATTCGAGTCTTCTTCAAGCATATTACAAGCATTAAGATATTTGAATGATAATGGAGAAAATCGGTTTTATTTTCCTATGTAATCATTTTCTCCTTAATGGGTATGGTTAAATCTTGTTTTGGAAGCCATGATTGATTTTATATTGGCTTTGATGGCTCTGCCTATATATATATGTATTTGGTTTGAGTATTGTTAAGTTATATACATGCCACAAATTTTTACGGCCACATTATTACTGTATACTTGAAAGCGAAGAGTGTGCCCGGATTGCGAATGTATAATTATAGGATACTGCTGGCATTTTATAAACACTTGTGTTTATTTTTGCTGGCTTTCTGTTCACCCAAATAAAGTGGGGTTGTGTTCGAGCCTGGACGTAGGTTGTATACACCGACGATATGGTTTTAATTTTCGAGCTCAAGCTTGATATCCCGTAGCTTAACGTATATGGCCATTGTTCATCATTTTAGGTGTCGGTTACAGGGGTTGGCTATCTGTATATCTACATCACGTTTAACTATGTTTTGTTGGGTTGAAACGTGCCTATGTTCAGGTCAAATAAATCAACTCTGTGGATATTATTTTTGAGCCTTAGCTCGTACACATGTAGCTTATCATTTTAATGTCAATGTTCATCAATTATGGGTGAATATGCGAGTGGGTAGTTTAAACCCAACTCGGCCTTGGTCGGTTTTTGGTTTCTCAATGGTTTTTGGTTTATCAAATGGTTGCATTATAATGAATATGTGACTTAGTCACCCTCGGGTTAGGTTTGTGCTTTGAAATTCTTAAATGAGATTGAGTCATTGCTCATGTCGATGGGTGTATGGTTGGTTCGACCATTATATTTGCTTACTTATTAATCTTTTAGACCATTACATGGTCAATTCAAACTATGCATAGATTATAGACCACCTTATGGTTATGAAATTTGTTTATAAATGTGGTTCGTTATATTGATCCTCTTAGACCATTCCATGGTTGATGTGAAATGTGCGCTTCTTGTTATTCACCCTATGGTGAAGGCTTTGGATTTGTTAGTTGTTCAAGGTTCGTTCGAACCAGTTCATGAAGATGTAAACATAAGGAATACGTATTTTGACTTAGTGTGAAAAATGTATCCTATTCTTAGGCTCAATCATATCCTTCATTTGCAGGTAGTAATGATTATTGTGACTTGGTTCGAATAAGTTAAGGATCCTTTGGACAGATTAAGGTAATTTGAAGAGTTTAAGGTATTCAAAGGGAAACTAAGTCCAACTATTTTATAAATTATTATTATTATTGCATTTCTTAAACTCTTGCTTATTAAGGAATGATGCGTTTTTTATAAGTATTATTCGATAATGATTATGGTTTGATAATATTAAGTTATTAAGTTTTGATAATTTATTTATTATCTTATTCAAATAAGAATCTTAATAATATTATTATTAAGACATTACTTGAGTATTATTATACTCTTTCCTTTACAATCAGATATATGAACTCGGAATGTGGATTGTGTGGTTTGTATGATTGTCTCTTGACTCGTATTATTAATATTCGATGATGACATAAACAAGTATGGATGTTTTAGTGTATAGTTAATACTTGTTTAATGTTTTTATATAACCTATTTGGGTATAAATGACATAGTGGATATGTTTTTGGAATTGATATTCATAATTAATATCTTATTAGTAATCTGAATTATTCTCTTAAATGATTTGAGTTGGAAAATCATATGTTTCTTCTATGATTATGAAAGAAAAGAAAAGAGAAATGTTGAATAGTTATCTTAAATGATTTTCAGATTATATTATTTAGTTGGATTATGATTCATTGAAATATTTCAGTGCTATAAATTGTAAAGATAAGATGGTAGAATTTTTCATGCCAGTTCTTTCGAATTGATGATTGCTTAACATTTTTATAGATGGTGAAGTTTAGATCTTATCAAGTGAGATGATTTGTTATGGCTATGTTGAATTCTTATTGATATGATTGAAAGATGTATTCTTTACTTGATTATTGTAAAAGCAAGCTTGTGCTTCGTTGAATAAATTGTTTAAAGGCATTATGGCCTCTAAGCTTTTGTATCATTTTTGGAAAGGAAAATAAAAGTGTTATATTCAAGTTTTGAATATTGTTGTAATAATGATCATGGCTGTTTATAACATTTATTCAGATTTGTGTATCTATTAGAATGTGATTGTGATTGAATTAATCAATCGATTTCATGATAAGTACTATTATTAAGTTGAATAATGAACTATGAGTGAATAATATCCTTAGTGTATTAGCTTTAATTTTATAAAATGAACTAAAGCTATAGTAAGGATATAAGATATAATATATTAAATAAATGAATGTGGTTTGTTATTTTATAGTTGTATGTTTGGACTATTGTATGATGATAAATGATTAATGTTCATTTATTATTTAACCATAAGTATGTAAACTTAATGTATATAAATGATTGTATTACATGCAATGATGAGTTTAATAGTTTTTACTTAAGCAATTATAATGACAATGTCGTAATTTAAATAAGTTAGGACTCGCATAAATAATGCAATTTGCTTCCCTAATTATCTTAAATGCTTAATGAATGTACATAAACAAACTTATGGAATTTGATTACAAATAATTATTGAAACTAAGTTATGGACCTTAGGATTGAATAATTAATGCGATGAATATCGCTGCGTTATGAAATATAAACTTGTCATAAAACTAATTCAATGAGGTGAATAGTTACGACAAACCTAATACATGGTACTTTCGGCAGGGCAACTTCAAATGGTTGTAGTGCGGTGTTCATCAAATGATTCAATGAATACTGCCATATAACAATTATCCTAAGTTGTCCCTCGAGCTCCATTTATTATGCATGTCATAATCAACATGGAACTGAGTTGTGCTATGATGTAAAGGTTGTCTATCCAATCTGGTCTAGTTCCTTTGTACAACTTATGTTGGCTACGGGGAAGAAATTGATCGAGTTTCAACATAAGTCGTTACGTGAGCTCTTTCTCTCCCATAGGAAACCTAAGTTGGCACAAACATGCTTCGTCTTATTGGATGAACAAGTTTTGTATCATGTGCGTAACTTGAATTTGATTAACTTAAACAAATGATTCAATTATGATAATGGAACCAAGTGACATGGTGATGGGACATGTTTAGAGACAATGTGTAGTCTAGAAATAGAGCATGCAATGCATGACTCATAAAATTTGGTGAAGTAGTGTATGTCATTACACTTTGTTAGGTTCACCTAGTTCTAACTAAAGTGTGAGATGCCTCGGATGGGATTCAAATGATTGAATCCCAGGTAGACACTTTGAACAACACTTGTAAAATCAATGCCGAGAAGGGCACTAATAAGTATACTTTGTATACTAACTTGAAAGAGTACTTTATGGGAGATCGAGCAGGATCTAGTTGACCCATGAATATGCACATGCTTAATTGATTTGTTATCTGAAGAATTGTAATTATATGATGTTAGATTTAAATGTTAGTTTGTACATTTAAATCATTGAAGGCATATGTTTAATTTAGGAAGTAATTTCCCCCCGCGTAATTATGGTGTTTGGATAGTGGTTGTTACATTGCCGAATGATAAAATGCCAAATTTCGGTGTCTATAACTCCTAAACCTATGTGGATACCCCCAATTGGCACATCACCCACATGGAAAATTAATCACTACATATATGTCCCTTTTTGAATATACCTCTTACCATATAGTATGTGGGTTTTGATGCTCAATAAAACCCAACACAAAGTGGAAAATTGGTCTTGTAAGTTTATCTCCTTAGTAGGAAAGCCAACTATTATCGATAGCATTTTTTTCCAACCATTCTTATTACTCATATTGTTAGTTCCCATATAAATTAGCATACTACAAACTTAATCGGCCACCCATAACTTCCTTAGGACGAATAGTTCGGGTAAAAAAGGGATGACCGCCATCTTGTGGTATATTTTTACTTAGCATAAATTTGTTGGTGGTCTTAGAATGATCAACTCTTTAAAATAAATAAAATATCTTGCTATTATGTGGTTTTCAAGAAGTACTTAATGTTAATGTAACAAACCATAGAAGAGCCTTGTCAAGGAATGTGTCAGACTTCTCACTACTAACCACTCATGGGCCTTCATCCCTAGGTGAGATAAAATTCTTAATGCTCAACTTTTAACTATTTTAGTAAGATAAAATTCTTAATGCTCAAATTTTAACTATTTTAGTAAGATAAAATTCTTAATGCTCATTTTTTTACTATTTTAGTAAGATAAAATTCTTAATGCTCAAATATTTACTATTTCGGGCTCTCTTCCTCTTAGAGTAATTGGGTGGCTCAGCAAGAAATGGTTTCCCTTTTAAATGACGTCGTCATTCCCTTCAACATGAACTAAGTATCCCCAACTCTAACACATGGTGGAATCAAGTTATTCAAGTTAACAATCTTCCTCTTGTTGTTCACCCCGAATATAGAGCTCGTTGCTTTGTTAATAGAGGCATTATCTCAATTAAGAATGTATAGGAACCAAACACTTATACTTGGATTCCTTGTAATTTGTTGCACCGTATATTTGGGTTACTTGCCACTCTCAATCATGCCTATGTTTCACTCATTGAATTGATTCCTTTTGAAGTCCTTATTCCTTTTGAAGTCCTTATTCGAGATCATTTCAAATCCTACATCCCCATGGAAAGATTGGCTCGACCAAACTAGTTGATTATAACCTTCACACACTAAAATATTTGTATCCATGCATACAACCTTCATTTCCATTGGAAAATTCTCTTAATGTTAAATGGTCAACGCCATTCCCCAAATCTAATGGCGGCGTGGCTTGTAATATTTAGTAGTCCCTTGCACAAAACCACATGTCAATTATTGGGTTGGCGTATTCTTCATATGAATTTTCCAGTTGGTCACATATTATTCAAAATTGACATTTCAACATGAAAATGCCCTTTCTTCCCCGCTCTTGAAATAATCCCTCATCTTTTCTACCATTGCCTTGCTATTGAAATAATTCCTCATCTTTTATGGCACTGCCCTTCCTCCTCTTAGTCGTGATTAGCTCTTCTCTCCTCACTTCCCTATATATTTTCCATTGATTTCAACCAAAAAATAATCCTCCTTGGTCTTCTTTTCTCCTTCCCTCTCTATTAGTTATTTGGAATACTGAGTTGGTCACACTCTTTCAAATTTGGAAGAATCAATGCAAACAATTATATCTGGAACCAACTTATATTCACTCTTTCATTTTTCTATGGTTGGAACATACCAACATGCCAAACCAGGGCACAACCTTTGTAATTTTTAATAAAATCAAGGACCTCCTCAAACAACAATAAAATACACAAACCACTTCTTATTAATTTTAAGTTTTACTCATATTGTTCAAACTATAACTCTTAATAACTTGTTTACTTTGATTTCTTAGCTCTCTCTCTTTACTTTAATTTCTTAGCTTAAGCATCTATCTTCACAACCAAAAAAACCGGAAAAACACACAAAAAGAAAGAAAGAAAAAAACCGGGAAAAACTGAAAAAAGAGTATATATTGATGGAAAACATAAGCAATGATGAATTACCTATGTATGAAGGTGCATTGCTGAATTGAAAACTAGGACACTTCATTAGAAAACGGGAAATATAGCTGAAGACCAAAGCTCGCGTGTGAGAGTTTTTCGGAAAGATGGCAATCAGATTCATTTTGCTGGTGAATAAGCAGGGCCAAACCAGACTTGCCCAATATTACGAATACCTCACACTGGAAGAGAGGCGCGCTTTGGAGGGCGAAATTGTTAGAAAATGTCTTGCTCGCGCAGAAAATCAGGTAATATATATATGTAATTTTTCATAACCCTCCCCTTTTTTTCCTTTTTTTCCTAATCGAGGTATGTTTTTTAAACCCTAAATTCCACATGCACATTTATGTTCTGGCAATCACGTTTGGAAATCTGACCATGGGTTCTGTTTTTATTTTTTTATTTTGGGTATCTGGATTTATAAATTCAATGGTCAAAATTCTAAGAGAGGGTATAATGGGATCTAGAATCTATGTTCTGCAAGAGAAATGACTTGACTGGTTGGGGAAGTTTATTATACAATTCAAGTTAGTGTTATAATGGAAACCGACATAGTGTCACTCCCTTTATCTCTACTGCTTAATTAAAACTGCCCAAATGGTTTATTATGTCCTGGGAATGTCTCCTTCGTTGTATTTCTCTACCGTTTCTCAGATATGTTGTTTCAATAGCTTATGAATTCTTATTTACAGTGTATCAGTAACTTCTGCTTAGATCACGCTAATTGAATTCCATAGTTGGATACACTATTTTTGCTTTGTAAATCTTGGGTGAGGTTACGGGCTGCCCTTAAGGCCTGTTTAATAAGCTTGGACCACATTCCTAAGATTTGTAAAGAGGGATCGTGATTAAATATACCCCACCACAACCACACCATATGTCTAGTGGAGCTATGGCTCCCCTTATTATGATGAGGGGATTTGAAGGAACTGGGGTCACACTCTTACTAGCACTCCTCATTACCACATTCCTAAGATTTGTAAACACGGGTTATGATCAAATGTCCCCTATAATTGTTACACCACAACCTCACCATATGTCTAGTGGAGCTATGGCTCCCCTTATTATGATGAGGGGGATTTGAAGGAACTCGGGGCACACTCTTACTGGCACTCCTCATTACCATCTCAGCACAATTACCATTGGACATGCTCAGTTATATTGATATTGCACAACTTAAGCTGTTTGATTGCTGAATAGTGATGATTTTTCAAAACCGGTAAGGAAAGTTTGTGTGATTTTTATGGTAGTATGTTCGTTATTGTAGTCTATAAGTGTAAAAATTGGTTTGGGCAATTGATACTGAGTGCTAAGTAATTGATTGTCACATAATAGGTGTGTAAACGAGTCATTTAGCCTAATTCCAATAACAAAATGTAGTGCAGGTAAAGAGATATATAGCTTCGTCACCTAGTGGCTAGGGACCTCGATTCTACAATGGCCCACTCTTTTGTTGTTATTAAAATATAACTATTTCAAAACTGACTTCAAAATGGAAAGCTTAAAACTAAATCTATAGTTGCTTATAAGAAGTGAAATTTAACTTTTATGTATACTCTGTTATCTGACAAAATATTATCATGTTTAGTTAGAAACTAGATTAAGTTTGCTGCTTCCCAGAATGTAGCTTGTACATGTAAACAACTATTGCGGCATCCATATTGATCCTATTTCTGCTACATTACAAATGTCATGATGGATTTTGTATAGACATCTCCAATTTTTGAATTGCGTGATCAAGTCCCTAAGCTCCCATCATGAAATGGAATGTAGCTATGGATTCTTTAGGCATGGGGCCCATGATTGGATTTAAATCTAAGTAGCCGATTTGGGTTCGGGCACGAAATACCCGATATGTGGGTACGACGTTTTTTTTTTTTGCCTTGGGTATGTCCGTACAAAATAATAAAAAAATATAGAAATTATAGCCTAATAAATAAGAAATTAGAGACATTTGTCATTAATAACCATATAGTATGCATATAAAAAACAAAATAACCACAAAAATGAAAATATTATCCGAATGCCAAATGTCATAATAATCAAATATCTCAAATGTCATGCATGGATCATAATTAATTACATCAAAATTAATATTCATAGTCATCTTGCTCTTCATTGAGAGCATCAATATCAACATCATGTGGTGCACATGCACTAGAATCACAAGCTCCAACACTCCTGCTTTCTCCACCACTCTTGCTAGCTCCACCACTCCCGCCAACTATACTATGCCTCCCGGAGAGTCAATGTCAAACAATGACTGGTGTGAAAGGGAAGAATTCAGGTCAACATCCTTGGGATTTATATCCCAATGCTTTGACAACCCCTCATTGTAATTAGGCTTCTTGTGGGAGATAAGGCACAAGTTTGAGTGTATGTAGACCAAGTCCTTGGCCTTTTTTGCTTCGAGCTTGTTGTGCTTTTGTGAGTGGATGAAGTTGTATGTGCTCCAATTCCGCTCACAAGAAGATGAACTTGCAACCTATATTAAAATTTATAAAAAGGTAAAAGTTAAAATTCAAGTTTTAAACAAAATTAAAAAGAAAGTTAAACATTCAAAAAAATAATAAACTTACCTGTGACAAGACCTTGATTGCAAGATTTTGAACGGTTGGTGTTGTTTGGCCATGGAGGTGCCACCACATATGTGTATCCTTCTTGTATTTGTCTTGCATGGCACCAAGGCTTTGACCTTGGGAGGTGATTGTAGACACCAAATTTGGGTCTTACGACGCCCTTTACCTCGTATCTCGTCCCGCAACCTAACCCTACCTCACCACCTAAAACCTTACACACCTAATGATTTATTAATTACCTTATAATTAATAAATCCACATCTCCAAACCCGCCACCTCATCTCGCCACCTCACCATGACTTAGCCCTAAGCCTAAACCAACCTAATTAAGACCTATGACTTGGTCCAGACCCACACCCATGACTCATCACCCCTCACCCGCACCAAAACAAGCCTAATAATGACTTGACCAAGCCCACAACTGATCCCTTGGGAGAAAAGGAGGGAAAGATGGCTATTTTACTAAAAATAGCCACTTTGACCTAACCGACATCGGTTCCTACTCGACCGCCGTCGGTTACGTAACCGCCATCGGTTCCTGTTAATGACCTCCCCCAACCAAAAAGAAAAGATCCGGAATTCATTTTGGCGGGGAGAAAGAGAAGTGAAACAAGCAGAAGAGGTTGCGAGAGAAGAGCATCGAGCCAAGAGGCGCAACCGAGCAAATCTGGATCATTGTCACCCTCGTTCAAGCATTGAAAAGAGGCGAGGATAGCTTCATCAGCTCGCTTTCCAATACCGGATCATCCCAACTAAGCCTTACTATCGCCACCACATTCCTTGGACCTGTATCTTCGTTAGGAACCAGTAAGTATTATCTTGTAGTTCTTTGTTATCATTTTGCTTTAATTCATATTAAATGGGGAACTAACCACCTTCGAAAGGAAGTCTAATATTTCCTGGGCCTAAGGCAGTTCCCTCACCTATTGTCTAACTAAGATCTGGTGGTCTTGTATTCTTACTTACAGGTAGTCCTTCCCAGACAAAAAGGAGTTCTTCACTGATTGATCCGATCTCTCACAGACGCGCACACCTTCCCAACGTTCAACGGGTATTCCTCCCAGCCCTAACCCTTATCTGTTTCTCAAGAGAATGAAAGGATAGAAGCAACTCTATTAGGAACGAAATTTTGTGCGAAACATTTTGCACGCGAGATTTTTCTTTTTATAGGTTTTGACCTATAACCGATATCGGTTAGAGCGCGCCCTAAAACACCGATATCGGTCTTCTAACCGATACCGGTCATAACTAACCGATATCGGTTACATGCCTAGTTTTTCCTAATTCCTGCCCTTATCCACCAATTTCCATTTCTCATCACATCGCCTACCCCCGGCTTTGCTAAATAGCCTTATTTTGAATTCATGGGCCCAACCCAAGGCCGTAACCACTCAATTGGCCGACCCAAGGCCGCAACCAATCACTTGGCCCGACCCAAGGCCGCAACAAACCAATCGGCCCGACCCAAGGCGCAACCAATCACTTGCCCGACCCAAGGCCGCAACCAATCACTTGGCCCGACCCAAGGCCGCAACCAATCACTCGCCCGACCCAAGGCCGCAACAAACCAATCGGCCCAACCCAAGGCCGCAACAAACCAACCGGCCCGACCCAAGGCCGCAACCAATCACTTGGCCCGACCCAAGGCCGCAACAAACCAATCGGCCCGACCCAAGGCCGCAACAAACCAACCGGCCCGACCCAAGGCCGCACCCATCACTTGGCCCGACCCAAGGCCACAACCAACCAATCGGCCTGACCCACGGCCGCACCAATTAAGTACCTCGACCGAAGCCCGCAAATTACGATTCTATCCACCCATAATGTAGTTGTTTGTTCAATCGAGCTCACCTGTTCGTGTTTTAGCATGACTAGGATACTTGAATTGATCAGCCAACCAGCTTTGCTTAGACCGAGACCGTGACGTTTATCTCAACCAAACCAACCATTTGGTACTGTTGAACATGCCTAAATGTTCCGGTACCTTACCCGTTATATCCCCTGGAGCTACTTCCTATGCCTTGGATACCAGGATTATATCAACCTTGTTTGGATAAACTATCGACCTTTGCCTATGAATTGCTTTTTTGCTCTTCAATTCGTGTACCCTGGTCGCACTACTGCATTTCAACGTGTGTCTGCCTCCTTGAACTTACCCCACCATCTTACCATCATCTCATCATAATTCACCCTTTATCAACCCTATCCCTGATTTCACGTCGCCTCAATCTGTGATAGATTTGAGGGGGATTACCTATACCCTTAACTGGGGCAACCACTTTTTATTTTTGTCAGTGCAGCTTTAAAATACAAGCTACACGACAACAAGGGGCAAATGTAGACACCAAATTTGGGTCTTACGACGCCCTTTACCCCATATCTCGTCCCACAACCTAACCCTACCTCACCACCTAAAACCTTACACACCTAATGATTTATTAATTACCTTATAATTAATAAATCCACATCTCCAAACCCGCCACCTCATCTCGCCACCTCACCATGACCTAGCCCTAACCCTAAACCAACCTAATTAAGACCTATGACTTGGTCCAGACCCACACCCATGACTCATCACCCCTCACCCGCACCAAAACGAGCCTAATAATGACTTGACCAAGCCCACAACTGATCCCTCGGGAGAAAAGGAGGGAAAGATGGCTATTTTACTAAAAATAGCCACTTTGACCTAACCGACATCGGTTCCTACTCGACCGCCGTCGGTTACGTAACCGCCATCGGTTCCCTGTTAATGACCTCCCCCAACCAAAAAGAAAGGATCCGAATTCATTTTGGCAGGAGAAAGAGAAGTGAAACAAGCAGAAGAGGTTGCAGAGAAGAGCATCGAGCCGAAGACTGCAACTGAGCAACTGGATCGCTGTCACCCTCGTTCAAGCATTGGAAAAGACTGAGGATAGCTTCATCAGCTCGCTTTCCAATACCGGATCATCCCAACTAAGCCTTACTGTCGCCACCACATTCCTTGGACCTGTATCTTCATCAGGAACCAGTAAGTATTATCTTGTAGTTCTTTGTTATCATTTTGCTTTAATTCATATTAAATGGGGAACTGACCACCTTCGAAAGGAAGTCTAATATTTCCTGGGCCTAAGGCAGTTCCCTCACCTATTGTCTAACTAAGATCTGGTGGTCTTGTATTCTTACTTACAGGTAGTCCTTCCCAGATAAAAAGGAGTTCTTCACAATCGATCTGATCTCTCTACGGTACGCGCACACCTTCCCAACATTCAATAGGTATTCCTCCTAGCCCTAACCCTTATCTGTTTCTCAAGAGAATGAAAGGATAGAAGCAACTCTATTCCGGAACGAAATTGCGTAAAAGTTGATGAAATTCCCAAACTCGGTCATAAATGTGTCTTCTACCTCAGGATCGAGAAAAAATCTTGGCTAATGCCAACTTGAACCCTTCGGTCACTTCCATGTCCCTATATGGTGCCACCCTCCTCGCAAAGAAAGGATCTCAGTGTTATAAAATCGAGGAGTTAATGCAAAGGCAAGGAGATGTAGCGGGGTGGTCATTTTGTTCCACCGATCGATGAGGATTGAATACACTTCTTTGAAAAAAACTTCCTTGGGATCTTGCTCCTTTGCACTAATGATAGCTTTATCTTCTCAATCATTGAGTCGATGTTGTCATATACTTCTCCCAAACATGGATGATCCATGTCTGTGAAACGAATCATGCTCATGATGGGCTCTGTGATACTCAACAAATAGTCTACACGGCCCCACCAATCATCATCTAAGACCATATTTTTCAATCTTTGGGCCCATTCTTTGTTTGACTCTTTCCATACAACCCACATGTTGCTTATGACCATGCATTGTAGTGCCTCTTTCACCTTCACAAGCCGTCTCAAGACGATTGTGTGAGAGACGAACCTTGTCTCAGCAACCTATTAAAAAAATAAAACAAAAGAAAATTAAAAAACTTTTAAAATAATATATTTACAAGTAGAGACGGTATTAAACAAATTTAAACATAAAAAAGAATTACAATTTACTAAATAAATAAAAATAAGAAATTTACAAGTACCTTCATAGCTCCAAAGAAGAGAAGTTTCTAAACATGGCTTGGGAGAGGTGATGGTTTGTGATGAACATCTTGAATCTCCTCTCCCTCGGCATACACTTGGCCTATCCATGAAATTTTTTTTGCCAATCTTTTGAAGCATGAGGTTGAGTGAGTGGACAATGCAAGGTGTCCAAAAAATGTGTGGATACCTCGCCTCCACCAACATCCCCGCGGCCTTACAATTTTTTGCGTTATCTCGTAATGACTTGGATAACATTTTGAGACCCCACCGCCTCAATGGATTTAATGAGGATGTTGGCAATGAACTCCCCATCCTTCACACATCCCTCACAATCAATGACCTTAAAAAACATTGCCCCTTTAGGGCACACTGCAACCACATTGATAAGAGGCCTATTGCTTGCATCTTTCCATCCATCAGAAATGATGGAGATCCCCATTTCTACCCATGAATCCCTAATCGGCTGCAATGAATTGTCAAGATGATGTTTTTGCTTGGCCAATAATGTGGTACAAACTTTTTCATAGCTTGGCCCTTGTAATCGTTATCCATTTTTCGCACCCCGCGAAATGGACAACTTAAGTAGGTCAAAACATCGGCGATTGATGAAAAAAGGAAATGCTTTTGCGATCTGCAGGGGTAGCTTGTGTTTTGGAGTTTGCAACCAAGCTTATTAAAAAAATGGCCAAGTTTGGGGAAAGGTTCGAGGGGGTTGGACGGCGGCGTATGGTTAGACACTTGGGTTGGATGGGTGAGAGTTGGACGGACACGTGCGTCAACAGGGTTCGACATGTAGGTCGATGCTTCGTGGTGAGTTGGATGAGATGGACAGCGTCAACCCCTAGGTTGGATGGCCCGGTGGTTAGTCGGCGGTGTAGCGACGGAAAGAGATGGACGGCATGGGGTTGGTCGGCTTGATTGGACGGGTGATGGGTTAGGCGATGTTCAACCCCGGTATGGACGACATGGGTTGGGCGGATGGGTTAGTCGGCAAGTGTGTTGACCGACTTTCTTGACGGCGTAGGACGACGAGTTTATGGTTGGTCGATGGACGACGTATGGAGAGGTTGGTCGACATAGATAAGCGGCCGTCCAACCTCCTAAGTAGGACGCCCCACGGTGTGAAGATGGTGACTCCCGGTTGGTTGGTGACAAGAAGCATGTACGGCCACGAAGTTAGATGTCGTCTAACCCCAATGAGGTTGGACAACCATCGGGTTAGGACGACCTACTCACAATTGTACGGATCATGGTTAAACGACTGTCTAACCCGAATATGGGGAAGAACTTGCAGGCCGCACAATTTGCTCAAAGGAGGTTGTACGACTCAAAGAGGATGGACGACGCCGAACACGGTTGAACAGTCGGACGAGTTACAAGCCCTGGCGAGGGTAGGTGAATGAGCGACAACCCAACAATCATAATTAATGAGGTATAGCGCCCATGACCGCCCATGCAAGAAAAGTACCAAAATGAATGGTTTCCCATACTTTTTAATGCATTCGGCATCGGTTGGTGACCCAAATTGCCTATATATTGTAAAATCCACCTCATTTTGAGGGGAGATTTTTTAGAGAGCAAAGAAACTCTGTCAAAATTGTTCCAGAGCTTTTGTGAGCTAAAGGCCTCGAATTTGGGCTTATTGTAAAGGATTTTGCCTTGTGCTTATGTTATAATGGATTGTGCATGTTTCTGAGCAATAAAATTCATGTTTTGTGGCCATTTTCGCCTAGCTTGTATGAAATTGCATCTTTTGCCTTCCATTATATTTGCAAGTATATTGTGCATGTATCTATCTCTTTGCAGGGTTTGTAGTTTGTTGTGCCTTATGAATATAGGGAATTGAATATTGTCTTGGACTGTGGCGCTTCTACCAGCCCTCTCCTACTTTGTTTGCTCTCTATCTTTCACTCACTTGGATTGTCTCACCCTTTCTTGGTGCATCACCTTCACTTAGAGTAGTTTTATTTTATGCATCTTTCTATCCTTGTCTCCTTGGAAAGCATTAGGATAGGATTAGTTTAGCCTGCCATTCTTTGCACTTTGGAGAAGTTGGCACTAGGTTAGGAGAAGAGGCTGACTTTCTCTCGAAGGATTATTCTACTTGCAACGTCCCACACCGCAGATAATCCCATGTTATGCAAGTTACACTGATTGCCTCACACACAAATCACAAGCAATCAGGGGTGCTGTAATTTTGCATTAACAATAACCTTTTGGGGCCTCATTCATTGCTCTTATCATTTCCTTCCAATATGGTGACCTAACCACATTGAAGGACAATCCATTGGCGTACAAACAATGAACAATATGCTCATCCGCAAGATCTCTCGCCTCATTTTGAAAAGACCTCTCCAATGGTCCTTTTGTTCTACTTCTCTTGCTTGAAGGAGTATCTTCATCTGTGTGGGAGGTGATGGCAAAAATGGATGTCTTGGGGCCACCACAGTAGAACCGCTAGTAGTAGGTGGGGCCATTGGTGGCTTCCTTGATCCTGTCCCTTTTTTAACAAAGGGTGACCCATTTTCATGGCGTAGGCTGTGTCTGCTTCCTCTTGCTCCTTGATAAATTCAAGAATTTGTGTTTTTGACATTGGAGCAAGATGTGTCCCCTTACATCCTCTAAGACCCGTATTAGGTATGTGACATAGGTGGGCCTTCACTCGGCTATATGAACTATGGTGTGTAGCATTGCACCAGTTGCATCTCCATTTAGCTCCCCCACCACCACCTGGAACCAAACTTAGAACTGTCACATGCCTCCAAAGTGGTGATTGTTCATCATGTTCAAAGTGAAATTGCTCTTGACCCATTGACCTAGAACTAGTTGACATTGTGATTGTAAAAATGTAGCTGCAAGTTAAATAAACATGCAAACTATCACAAAAAAAAACAAAAAAACAAATACCCTGCAACTTAGAAAAACAATAAATAAAAACAAACAAACACCCCGCAACTTAGAAAAAAAGAAAAAAGAAATTCAAGATTCAAAAACTTACCTTGGCAGCGAATGGGCTCCTCAATCACCTTAGGAACACGATTGCAATGAAGTTTGATGAAGCTTCAACCCTGAGTGAGCAATGGAAAGTAAGTATGCAAAGAGAAAAAGAGAGGATAGTTTTTGCATTTGTGTTTTATGTCGTGTTTTGTGGTCTTTTTTTTCTTTGTGTTTGAGTTGCTTTTTAGGGTTAGAATGAGTTTTTTATTATATTTTTTTATGTTTTTATGTTGCTTTTTTATTGAAAAAAAGGAAAAAAATGTTTTACCTTGTGGGTACCACTTGGGTACCTCACGGGTACGTCCCAAGCATATGGATACGCCTGCGTGTATGTCTGCGCAGATGTATCCAGGGACGTACCAAGTGGTACCATATCTATACTATGTACCGGGTATGTACCCAAGTTGGGTACAAGGGCATTAGGGGAGGAGCCAATTTCTTAGATTTAGATAGTAAAAGACCACGAAATATAGGTAAGCAATTGAAATTTCCTTGGGATTTAGACCGCCTTGAACTTGGGGCAAACCATTGTTTATGTGAGGGAAAGGTCACCTATCTTTTAAAATTTAAATTGTGATTATTGCCTTGGGGATTATTAGAGCAAAGTCCATGCATTGATGTGTCAAAGCGAGCAATGGCTCCTCCACTTTTCTTCTCAAAGAGGTAATCTAGCTTAATTGCAAATGGATGTCGATCCCGCCCACCTCCGTTCGATACCAACTTGTGCTTTGTGCCACCTTATGATGAAGACATTACACGGATACACTTTTGGTAGAACTTTAATTAGTAGCATTCTTTGCTATCAACTTTTTGGCTCCCATGGAAATGAAGGCTTTGCAAGAAAATAGAAGCTCTTATATTCTTGAGGAGCATGGAGTATGCTTGGTGTGCATTAGAGCCTTATATGACATGTCTAGAGAATAATCCAAAAGGCTTGGTCGGTGGTAGCTGGAAAGTGCTCAAATTGCTTGGAGTTATTTGCTTGCTCGGGCTTTTTTCTTTGTAGAAGTTCTTGGGTTGATAGCTTCGGGTAGTAGGAGAATATTGTCCTTGTCCTTGGTATGATTAATTGTAGTCAGCGGGGAAGCGTGCAGTTTGGTCACAATTTGTATAGAAGTCTACCCACTCAAATGAACTGTCTTCTTATGGTTCGAGACATAGTTACCTAAGACTCGGGACGACAAGACATGGTTTACGAGACGACAAAAAATTTCAAAATTTTGGGGACGGCGGGGGGATGGCGAGGGGACGACTAATTAAAAATATATAAATATTTAAAATATAAAGATATAGTGACTAAACTATATAAATAAGCTGAAATAAAACCATTTGAGATTTAAATAAGGTGAAACTTGAACTCATAAACATCAAATACATTCGGAATTCCTTAATACCATAATATCAATATGTTAATGTAAGTTACATATGTCATATTTGAATTTTGAATTTGAGACAAGCTGAAATAAATTATAAAACCATTCTAAATTATGATTGATCAAGTGACAATAGCTGATATTCATATCATTAATCTCATATCCAAATACACCAACAATCATCTATTGTCAATAGTACAAAAAAAGAGGACAACTACAAGTATCACCTAAAAATCAGAATTAACATTTGAACCAATATCCATGAACTCTTCCTCGTTGGAACTAGCATCCTCGTCCTCAAGGGTAAGCCCAATCAATTCCCGCTGCACAATATTGTCCTCTTCAATCTGCCTTGGCCCCTCGGGATCTACATCCTACCGTAATGCTGGGGTCTGTTTGTACTCAGGTGTCTTGCAATCCATAAGACGCAAAACACTGTGTATAGCTACAAGCTTCTCCGCTTTCTCAGAGGTAAGTCTATTCCTCTTAATAGAGTGGATCCAACCATATGTAGATCAATTCCTCTCAGAGGCAAAGGAGCTAGAAACTTGGGAAAGGAGGTGAATGGCAAGTGGTCGCAGTAGTCCTGGAAGCCCATATAGTTGCCACCAACTCACTGGCTTCTCCTGTGCCAATGTTACCTGTCGCCTTTCTTGATGTTTTGTACTCAAAGCAAGTTCAATGAAGTTGAGCCACTCCAACCTGATCTGTGAAGCCTCCTTTGGACTGTACATTTTTTTAAAGGCCTTCATAAGGCCCTTCTTCACCTCATCATCATCCAAAGGGATAACTCTACCTAGCCTCTTTACATACCATTTGGGATTCAGTGCATACACAGTCATATGAAGAGGGGTGTTCAACTTCTCCCATCTTTCTTTGAGTAATGGGCTGTATACGTTCATTATAGAACTCAAAAGTGGGGCCCCTCATTCGAATAGCTGCCTTCATTTGCCCAAGCATTGTCAATGCACTCATAGATCTCACCAAGATTGGGGCTGTTAGAATCCCCATATTTGATGACACTAAAAACTGGAGCTATGATTGATATGATGTATTTCATATCAACCTAAAATGTTTCCTCAACACCACTTCCTTCACTCTTTTCCTTTGATCTGTCTTGGACTCACGTCGCCTAGTCCAATCCTGTGTTTCGGGGGCTTCGCAACTTAGACATCCTCTTCAACAAAATAAAATAGTATGCAAAGCATGTGTCAACTGGTTTCAGAAATTCCTTTTTCGAAAAATTTCAAAAAAGTGCCAATGATGTGTGGTGATTACATATGAACTTCTGCACGTCCCTGGCCTTAGTCACTATTTGGTTGACCCATTGAATCTTCCCTATGTCTTTCAAGTGCATTGTTCATGGCATGCACACAACATGGAGTCCAATAAATATGCCTATACTCCCGCTCCACTAGCTTGCCTGCTGCTCTGCACACATAAGCTGCATCCGTGACAACCTGTACAATGTTTGAAGGTCCAACCTCCTCAATGGCATCCTTCAAAATCTGATATTGGAACTCAACATTTTTCTGCTTCCCAGAACAATCAATTACTCTTAAACTATGTCCCACCAAGTTTTGGACGGGACGATAGGGACGGGGGGATGTGTTTTCGGGATGGATTTTTTTTAGGCCTTTTTTAGGGGATGACAGGGACGACTATTACAAAATGAGGGAAAATTTAAAAAATATAGGAAATTTCAAATATTCATATGATAACATTGCTAAAGCATTCATCACACACATTATAGAATTTTAATAAATAAAATTAGAGTTGAATTGAGATTTCACATAAGATTTAACCTTAAAAATATAGGAAATTTCAAATATTCATATGAATAATGATAAGTATAACACATTGACTAACTTAATAAAACATTCATCACACACATCATAAAACTTTAATACATAAAATTGGAGCTGAATTGAGATTGCACATAAGATTCAAGTTTCAATTACAATGAAATGCCCAAGGGCAACAAAATGTCTGAAACATAGAAAATCAAAATGAAAATATATAGCTGCCCCTAATCAAACTCCGCTAAAGTGGCATCAAAATCAGACTTTGAGTCACTGGAACTATGAGGGGCTGCCTCATCCAATGGAACCCCAACCAATCCCACCTGTGCTCCTCCTCATCAATCTGTGAAACATCTTTGGGATCAACATCCCAACGTGTGGTTGGAGTTTGACGATACTCAGGAGTCTGTCAATCCTGAAGTCTCAAGGCACTATGCACGACTACTAACTTCTTTGCTCGTTGAGAGGTAAGGTGGTTCCTCTTAACTGTGTGGATGAGGCCATATGTGGACCAATTCCTCTCTGCAGCAGAGGAACTAAAGCAACTGTGAAAGGAGGCGAGTGGCAAGAATCCTCAAGTCTGGTGCATCCTTGCCATGCCATGTCCACCATCCAATAGGGTCTACTTGAGCTAATGTAGCTCTATCTGTCCTCGCCTCTAGCTTGCTAAATGTTGGTCCATGGAGATTGACAAAGGATAGCCATTGGGTCCGCAATAAAGTGGACTCCTCATCAATGTACATCTTTCGAAAGGCCTTCATGAGCCCTTCTTTCACCTCTTCATCATCAGATGGAGGCACTCTCCCAGGTCGTGCTGCATACCATTTGGGATTTAGAGCATAGGCTGCCATATGAAGCGGGGTGTTCATTGTGTTCCACCGCCGTGTCACAATGGGCCTAATATGCTCCTCATAAAATCCCAAAGTAGGATCCCTGCTATGAATGGCTTGCTTCATCTGTCCAAGCATGTTGTCAAATGTCTCATAAATCTCTCCAAGACTAGGAGAGTCTGTATCAACATATCTTATGACCCCCACTACAAGTGAGATGAAGGAGCAAACATATCTGCAAACAATTTACAAAAAAATTAGAAAACATTAAGATTCAAGAATGAAAAACTAAACTAATTTACAAGTTATAAACATGGATAAAACTATTTAAAAATTAAAAACTAAACTTACATATATAAAATCAACAATAGCTTACCTGACTGTGGTCCACCAATCATCGTTGATGATCTTTTGGTTCTCACCTTTTCCTTCAAGAAGTGTTTGCCTCTGGCCATTTACCCCACTCCTGATTAACCATCATTAATTGCAAAGCCTCTTGCTCCTCAAGCATCCTCTCTAACAAAATGAAATAGTTGGCATATCTAGTGTCCACGAGCTTGAGGAATTCCTTCCTTGAAAAAGACCTTAATAGAGCAAGTGAGGTGTGATGGTTCGCAAATGAACATTTGTATGTGTCTAGCCTTTGCCACCACTGCCTTCACCCAATCTATTTTTCTAATGTCTTTCAATGCGTTGTTCAATGCATGAACACAACATGGAGTCAGAAAATGTGCTTGTAAGCACCCTCAACCATCATGCTAGCTAACTTACATACGCGGGCTGAATCAGTCACTACTTGTACAACATTAGAGGGCCCAATCTCCTCTATGGCATCCTTCAAAATTTGAAATTGGAAGGTTGCATCCTTCCTCTTCCCAATACAATCAATAGCTCTAAGAAAATAAGGGCCAGCAGGACATGTGACAATGATATTGATGAGTGGCCGATGTTTAATATCGGTCCACCCATCCATGATGATAGAACAACCCACCCGTATCCAAGTTTGCCTCATCTCCTCCATCACCACACTCACCTTAGAATATTCTTTATCAAGGAGGCTAGTTCGTAGTTTGTGTTCTCTAGGAGGGACATATGAGGAACCAACAACAATTACATCTTTGAACATTTGTTTGAAGAAAGGGGAACGTGACACATGAAATGGTATAGCATTGGCAAAGAAGAATTTGGCAATAGAAGAGTCAACTACTTCCCTTGATTGCACATTAAACATACCCGTAACAGTAGAAGTCTTTCTCTTTCCCTTGGCATAATCCCCTCCTCTTTGACTTTCAACATCCACGCATTGGGTAGGCACTTGTGTAGTCTCCAATGACATCCCTTTTTTCGTTGTCTCACCCTCCATGTGCAACCTAGTCACCTTGGTCTTCTCCGCTAATGATATTCTTTCACAACCTTTTACCCCTTGTCCAGTTATGCCCAAAAGATGTGAATAAACCCGCGTGTAGCTGCCCCTAAATTCTTTGTTTGCAATATGGCATAACCACACTCTACTCCCCCCTGAATTTTTTTTTTTTTTTCCTTGTCAATGGCTGTTACAAATTGTGAAAGAGGCTTTTTAGCATTGAATGGCCCCTTTGCATAGATTTTGAGGAGTTGTGAAGGGCAATCAAATGGATTATTTGAACCCACTGTTGGTGCAACACTCTCACTCCTGAAGAAACCTTATTTTTGGTCTCTACATATGTTGCATTGCCATTGAATCTCTTCACCCTCACTACCCTCACTGCTGCTCATTGTTTTTTATTGGAAATGCAACAACCCTGCAACTGCAAGTGAAAACAAAATACAAAAAAAAAAAAAATTCCCTAAGTTTGTGAAGCTTGAAACTATGATAAAAAAATAAAAAATGAAACAATGAAGAAATAGTTTGTGCAAATTTGTAAAATGAACAAAGGATGATAAACATACCTCTAATGGAGTAGAATATTGCTCTCTTGCCTTCTTCTCACTGTTGCTCTCTATTCTTCTCTATGCTCTTTTCTTTCTTTGTCTTCTCCTTCACAAAATGAAAAATGAGTCAAATGAGTTTCTTTTTTTTGTTTTGATGTTTGTTTTAGGTTTAGGGCACTTAGAAATGCAAGTGGGGGTCCTTGTGGGCCCCCACATTGCTTTACTTTTAATTAAAAGTGTGTTTTTAAAAAAAAAAAAATGTTTTTAGGCTTTATGGCTTGAGGGGGGACAAGGACATCCCCAAGACGGTCGAGGGACTTCTAGAAGTCCCCTAATCGTCTAGGGCGTCCATCCATCCCGACGCCCCTCGTTGTTTTTTTGACGTCCCGGGATGTTTTCGATTTTTCAAAGAGTTTGGGGACGGGAAGGGGACGTTTCCTACCCGTCCTCGAGGTTCCGAAACGCCTCGGGTACGGGGACGAGCTAAAAAACATAGGGACGTGTCCTCGTGGAACATAGCTCTCAACAAGTATGGTCCATCTTTGTAAGAGACAATGATATTTATGAGAGGACGATGTCTAATATCATCCACCCATCCACGATAATGTTACATCCATGTGACACCCATGTGACCTTCATCTCCTCCATCAATGATTAACCTTGTAATAGTTTCTATCCAAGATTGTTGTCCTCGAAGCTTTGTGTCTCTAGGAGGCACATAACTTGTACTACATGCAACCAAAAGTAATAAGGAGAGCAAGCGACATTAAATGGAATGAAGTTGAGATAGAAAAATTTCCCAATGGTGAGATCATCCTCCTCTTTCCATGCCTCTTGTTGAAAATCAAACATGTTTACAACTGAATTGGGGGCTGCCCCACGACCTTTCTCTTCCTCTGCTTTCCACTTCTAACACTCCAAAACTAGAACCAGTTTCCTCGAGAAAAGTATTACTATGTTTGTGTCCTATGAGAGCTCAAAGGAGTGTTAGCCGTAGATCCACGAACTTTTGGCACATTGTTCGTGGTATTTCAGTGAAGATTCTCACCATCTCAGCTCTTTGCTCTAGTGAAATCCAACAAATGCCACCTTTCTTAGTAAGGTGCAACAAGTGTGCATTGGTCCTAGTGATGTTGCTTGAGCTTGCATGCCAAGTCGGTGCACATATGTTACACTTCCATACTTTGCTCACCCCTCCAGACTTGGGGTTCTCAATTATATGGGCAAATTGTTTAATGGCTTCTTCTTATCAAATGGTCCCATGGCAAATTTGGACAACATTTGAGAGGGGCATTAACAAAGTAGACTAAAGTTGAACTGGGGCAGCGCTGCCACTACATTTGTGTCCCTACTCCACTTTTCCATTGTGGCATCACCAACTTGATGCTTCCCACCACCTATCTCAAGTGAATGATTCAACCTCTGCTGTTTGATTCAAATGTGGTTGCTAAAATGCGAGAAGAACTCATGATGATTATTCTCCTTCAATGAATAAAAACAACCATAACTATATGATTGATTGATTATGTAATGAATTAATTTTAAAAAAGTATAAGCTATGATTATAATTATAATTTTAATTTATAAACAATGAAAACAACCACAAGTTACAACCAAACCCTATGCATTTTGGTTGTCCAAATTTGCCATATTACATTTTACAAGGGGGGAAATGCATATTCATGAAAGTTCAAAACATACAACATGTTACATTTTTTTAATTAAATTTTAAAAGTTAAAAAAAACATATTACATATTATTCATAGGGTTAAAATAAAATAAAAAGTATAATGGTTATAAAGTTCACTATTATATCATTTCTAAAACTTAGAATACTTTATTATCTAATATATTTTAACTACAATGTTTGACGAATTATTATATTTATAACATTCACTTAGCTTATAACTTATAAGTTATCTACTTATCTTGTCTTTCATATGCATAATATGTGGTTAATAACTTAATTCCTATTTAGAAGGCTAAAATTTATATATTTTTTAATTTTTATATATTTTTGTACTGCCGTATCAACACGTTATCCGGGGTCATTCTTTTTTTTGCGTGTATCCGTGTACCGGATATTCCGACACTGTACCCATATCCAAAACGTATCGGCTACTTAGGTTTTTTCTTGTAAATGTGAAATGTAGCCTTCATTTGCATGTTGTATACTAGACAAGTTTTCACTAAAGTATTCTTCTCATTGGAATCCAGAAAGGAAGGATTTAGAACTTTTTCAATGTTCTCCCCAAGTACCTTTCTGCAATGGTGCAGGAATGAGAAATTGAAACACAATATGGATAAGAAAGCAACCTTGCTAGATATTCAGGTAGAACAATGGAATCTTAAAAGTATATTATGGAGTGGCATCTTTGAGAACAACCTTGCAAATCTGGATGGGTGAGAGACGGACTAAACTGTATCAGAGCATAATATTTCAGGACATAGGACTTAGGATCTTTATTGTACAATTTCAAATGTAGAATTATGACATGACCATAAGGTAACCTGACAGAATGATACCAGAGGTAGTAAACCAAGCTGCAAATGTGGTCAAGGTTCACCCCACACTAGTGAATTTTCTCAAAGCTTGACAATTGAAGTGGCAAATTCTTAAATATAATCCTAATTATATCAATGTATATATAAAATAAGCCATTGCTTACTTTTCTTTCATTTAATTGATGAAAGTTACTGGTTTTTGTTCCTTGCTTAAGCTGAGAGAGAAAGGTATCCTTGGTTAGTTTATTGAAGTTGTAGAGCAACTCAATATAAGAAGTATTCATAACATTATATATAGTACCTCTTTATTTTATTCTGCTTGCTGTTGGCAACTTTGTAGAGTTTGCTGGGTATTTGCATAGCAGAAACAAATAAAATCATTATATGTTTCTGTTCTTCTAATTTTTAAGGTTGTAGAGGTTGCGCTCACTAAAAGCTGGAATGCTTTATATTCAGAGGTAGGGGTGCACGTGTGTGTACATTAGGTGATATTTATAGTTTTTGTCTGCATTTAGAAGCCAATTCAATTTGCTGCATTAACATGCCAGCTTCAAAATGTCAGAAGCTAATGAAACTAAAACTGATAATTATTTCCAAGAAGATGTTGTTTCATTTCACAAATTTATCCTAACACTGGTCATACATCAAAAACCTTTGTGGATTTTAAGCCTAATGGTGGCCACGACCTAAATATATAAATGGGTGAGTGGGAGGCAGTTCCTTTTTTATTATAACTGGTTTGTTAGTCTCACTAATGAACTTGTTGCCAGTTCGCACTGAAGGGCGAGGATTCTTCTATTAAGTTTTAAAGTTATCCGAAAGGTGACTTACCTAGCTCAAGCTATAACTTAATTACGCTAGAGGCACTCCTTATTGTGAAAGAGCTTGTTGAAAAGTGTCAAGCCTTTCTGGCATGGTTTCACTGGAATCTTTGATATTTTAACTTTTCATTTTACCTTGTTCTTTCAAATAGATATTTTATAAATATCTGTAATATCCTTGATAAATAATTTCTAACAAATCTAGATATTTTATCAAACCCACCTGGAAGACGTATAAAAATTGAACTTTCATGACAACAACAAGAAACTGAGTTTTTTTATAAAAAACAGCAAACCCCAATATGTAGGAAAGCAGACTTTTATTTATTTATTTCAAATCAGCTTCAATAAAAATTACAGAATGTCTGAATACAATTATTTATCACAATTGATGAACCGGATAAAAAAGATGAACATAAGATTTGACTGAAACCTGCCCCTAGATGCTAAAGCCCTAGCTGTACTTGCTGTTTTGGATGTAGAATCAAGCTTGAAAAGTGTGCCCTAGTTGAATTTGATGAATATTTGTACTTTGAATGATCACTGCAACTTCTGGATGGAATTGTCAAGCTTAGATATTAGGTTTTCATTCTCAAATCTGTGTGTGCGAATGAGGGTTTTCATCCTCTATCATGATGCAAAGGAAAAGCTACTTGCAAACAATGAAGTAGTTGATAAATTTCCAAGATGTTTGTAATAATAAACCCAAATATGCATTTATAACTTCCAAGGCCTTCTCCAAAGTTGGCACCCCCTCCTAAAAATAGGAATAAACAATATAAAATTGCTTTATTCTCTCTCCCATGTTGGCACCCCATCCTAAAAATAGGAATAAACAATATAAAATTGCTTTATCCTCTCTCCATCCTAAAAATAGGATCTTGATGCTCATGCAAGTCCATTCTATCTTTGGCGCCCCATAATAGAATGCTTTATTTAATTATTATTCTATCTTTAGTGCCCCATAATAAAAGTTCATCATTCTATTATTATTTTATTCGATTTTTGCTTTTTGGATTAGTAATATGATTTAAGTGTCCTTTTTCAATAAAAATATAAAAGTATCCTTGGACCACTTAAATTAATTTATTTCCCTCTTTAATTTCCTCTTAGCCTACGAAAAATAATAAGAATAGGCTTTGGGTATCCATAATTAATTAATTCTGAAAAGGGGACATTACAATATCTTAGATATTTTACTCTAATAGACATGTATTAAATTAATCTCAATTTGAATTATTTTATATATTTTCTTGTTTGTATGTAATGCTCAAATAAAATACAAAACCCTTTTTATTTTAGTGAGCTTCAAGTTCAAAGGAAATGGTATTCTCCTTGTCAAAAATCGTAAATGTGAAATGGAGGACAACGCCTTCCTTGGGATGGCACTTGCACCAACATCTCCTACTCCATTACAGTACATATAATTGTGTTCTATTACATGTAATTGATAGGTGAGAAGTGTAGTTTTCCACTATTTCGGGGTTGTTTGTTTAGATTTATATCTTAATCTAGCCCACTTTGTTTCATTCCCCTACAGTCCAACTTCCTTTTGCCCCACAATTGATTGAGCTTGTTTCACGAAATGAAATCACTTCGTTCCATCTTGCCATAGTGAGTTTTTTAGGTGTGGAAATTGTTTCACCAAATGCAAGCACCAAGCTTAAGAGCAGGATTTTGACATCGATCTTGGAAAGAGGATTTTTGAAAATATAGTCGCAAAATCCCTTTTACATTTGCGCTGTAGTATAGGCATAGGCATCCCTAATCCGAAAAAAATTAAAAAAGTCATTGCCTGCACCACTTCTCATTTACATGTTGGTGCAACCATTGACGCCCTTTTTTATTATGCCTATAGGTGTTTGTTTATGTTGAGAAAACTTGGCGACGAATGTTTAGGATTTTCCAAGATGTTGTTGGACAACCACTAGATTGTTCACATCTTGACTTCAATGCTATGATGCATTTTGTAAGCCAAGGAAATTACATAAATAGAGAAAATTAAAACAAACAAAGCAAACCTTCCCTTGATAAGTTCCAAAGCCACCTCAGATTGGATCTGACTATAGAAGCAGGGTTGAGTAAGGCTTCGTTGATCCGATTGATTTGAAGACTTTTGTAGATTTGTGGATGCTCCAAGAAGTATTCGAATGGAAGATTGATCAAGCTATGAGCATGAAGATGATTGATTTGACTTGATTTGATATTGGTAGAATAACAATATGATTGATTAATTCACCAAGCAATTAGACAATATGAACTCTCAAGCTTGTTGGTGGATGATTTGTGAAGGAAAGACCATTGATTTATAGTTGAGGAAGGAGAATCCTCAAGCCAAGATTAGATTGAGTTGATTTGGAGATAACTAAACATGACTAAGTTGTTTAGTTGAGTTTCCAAATTGATTGAGGAGTTGAACTGCTGTTCTAAATTTGCATGAATGAGTTATTATTGAGTTGGCAAAGGGGTTGCACATGTTTTTGACTATTTAAAAATATTAATTCCATATCCTTTATTTTATTCACCCAAAAAGTGACATGAATGATTTGCTTTTGGAAGGATGTGAATTAATTTTGGATTGCCATGACTTGGGAGATATCTTTAGTTAACTCAAATGCATGATTTGATTTAATTTAACACATCCTCTTGATTTTAATAATGATTTTTAGCTTTAGTCATGACTTTTAGTCAACTTGAGTTGAGGAGGTGGATAGGATGTGGATAAGAAATGAGGATATTTAATTTATTTAAATATGAAAATGGATATGTGAGGATTTATTTAATTAATTTGATATTAAATTAGCTAATAAAATTAGCTAGGGGGTGATAGGGTGCAAATAGAATTAATTAAATTAATTCTAGAGAAGGACAATGGGTTTAATAAGATTTTGAATGTTTATAATGCATAGTGGTTATTTTGGGGTGTCTAGACATTTATTAATCATTGTGGTCCAGATGTTAAAAATTCTCTAGCTAGTGTCCTAAAAACGAGTTTCTGCAATATTTAGGACTGAAAGTGTTCCTTGATTTAACAGAATTACAATTGGGGGATTCCTTATCAGCTAACATACAATGTGCCTTTCAGACGCTTCCTCTTCCCGGTGTTTGGCCAAGCTTTCCCAAATGCTGAAAATAGGGCCAAAATTGTGCCCTTGTTTTATGATGTTGCTCATAAAACAACATCATAGGGCCAAAATTGTGCCAAAATAGGGCCAAAATGGCGCTTGAGATGGTGCTTCATTATTCCCTTTTCTAATTGATCCAATCTTACACAATTGTCATTTTATGAGTGTTTCTTAGCTTGGTATGCATATATGACTCAAGGCTTTTGACATCGCACCGTGGAGAAATCTTGGCTCATTTCTCGTTTATGCAACATTTCATTAGTCTTTGCACATGGATCTTCTTTTGTCCTCCTTAGCTATGATGTTGACATGTTTGTAAAGGAAATGTCCATGTTCTTGTGTTTTTCACACCATTTACAAGCGCAACCCCTTATTCTTATAAGGATAAAAAGGTCTTCCATTAATCCTTATTTTTCACAAGAAGAAAACGAAAGATAGTGAAAAGAAGCCATGAAAGATTGTAATAAAGGGAGGTGTGTCTCGATGTGTATTTTTTATCGTGAGTTCTTATATGGTATGGCCTATGTTGCCAGAAACGGAAATGGAAACAAAAACGGAAACGGGTAGTGTAAACGGAAACGACAATTTTCAAAAAACCTTGGATACGAAACGTCGACGGAAACGTCCGTACAATATATTATTAAAAAATAAAATAATATATATATATATATATATATATGCATAGTACTCATTTAGCAAGAGAAAAATGAGAGTGTGATTTAGAATGGACCCAAGAGGTCATTATATAGCTTTTAGGAAGTGTGTTTAGCAAGTCTAGGTAGTTGTATTAGGGTTAGGGTTCATTTAAAGCAAGGTTTTTTTATTTTTTTGAAAAAAGTCGTTTTTTAAAAGCAAAAACGTTTCCGGAAACATTTTTGGCGTTTCCCCCATTTCCCCGCGTTTCGCATTTCCGAAACGTTTCCAGGCAGAAACGTGGGCCCTTTAGGCGTTTCCTGGTAACAGAGGGTATGGCATATTTAAGGAGATTGTTTTTGGATAGAATGCAAGTGTATATTAACCGCACATTTTAAAATTTATATTGTTACTTTACTTTCTCTAAGAAGCTAATGGCGATTTTTATTATTGCAACATTTAGCACTTTCAAATTTTGTGATCAATGGGCCATTTGAATACCCTTTGGGAGAATTTTTTTAACTATCAAAGTAGAGGTTTTATCACTTGGGTTTTAGTCACTTAGTTAATGGTAGCCGAGGTTGGTGATACATCGAAATGACAGGGGGTTGGTAGCTCTTGACAACTTTCTAGTCTTTGATGAAAGGGTCAACCATGGGAAAATGTGGTAGCTTGTGTGGGATATTAAGAGGGCTCGGTGAATATTGTATATCCACAATTTCATGTGAACCGCAACCTAACACACATATGCTGAATATTGATTCATGTGTGGAAAAAATATATCTGGACTATTCTTGTTATGCTCATATTCGGCTCAAGCACTCCAAAGATAGTTAATGATGATTGTGTATATCCCGATGGAAATGAGACCAAGAAAGGGATGCGCCATTAGGGAACTATCCAAGTGTGGGGTGATATTTTTGCATTTCTTAAACAAATTCATAATGAACTCTTCAAAAGTTTGTTATTTATTGTTCCCCACTCAAAGGAGTATGTTGAGCGGCTGTGAGAGGTCCTTCCTCCACATCTCCAAAACATGTAGCTTTCCTTCATTACAATATTTTAAAACTAGTTCCATCCTTCCACTCTTATAGGCATTCATCAAATCACTTCTCTTGCAGACAAACATATGATGCCACTACCTTGTATGTTTTGTATTGTTAATTACTTTATAGAGAAAATCCATAAAAACATTGTATTTGCATCCCTTCCGACATTTCTTGCACCTAAAGTGCAATTGCTAGTTCAAGTCTTTGTAAGAGCTTGGAGAATGAGTGTCTCATATTACCGTACTACTTGGTCAGTTGTAGAATTGATTCTCAAAACATAGTTTCCTCGATTATAGAAATTAAGTCTTTCATTTTGCATACAAAAGTGATTCACGTGTAAAATATTTTAGCAAATTAGGTTTTTGCCAAGTTTTAAAAGCGTTGCTTCGCTCTCCACTAAGTGTCATTAGCCATCAATAACATGTAATGCCCTTCCTATCTAGCATTTGCTTTGAAGGTATCTTGATAGGATGTCATCGTCTTAGCATCGTTGATCCTAAAGTGGGTTCCCCCGGGAGTAGTCTCTTAGCATTCTTCAATGGCGGTTAAGGGATGGTAGTGAGTCGACGTCCATCGACCCTTGTGGTGAAGATTCACTCTTAATTTTGATGTCCATCGATCGCCACTGGACGTTCCTTCTTGCTTGGAGGAGTCAATTGGTAAATTTTAATAAGTTGGCCATTTGGTAGATGTGTAGTTGCTCAAAGTTAGTTGATCAACATGGTTGGCAAGAAATCCGAGACATGTGCCTTGTTGTAGACAGATGTCTACATTTGAATGTGTTGGCCATTGTGTTTTAGTGTTATCATTGATGTCAACTCCATTGAGGGCAAAGGGTGTCATGTGGTCATATGAGTCTCCATGAGGTGTTAATCAATGGTCAAATATGAAAATTGATTGGTAGTGTCAAGTTTGGTTAGTTGTCATGGTGTTCTAGAGCATGTTTGAGTATGCCTAGTCATGATATGAGTCTTCGAGGTGATTGTATGTTGTTTGAGGTCAATCATGGATGTTATGACGTGTCATGAGTGTCTATGTGTTTGTATGGGGTCAACATGATCAAGTCACATGGTTTCGGTGTTGAGTCAGGTCATTCCAGGCTTGTTTCTAGCCCTGAAGCATGCAAAATGGTATGTAGATGTGTGATTTGGAGTTGATTAGTCCTAACCAAGCATGGTAGCAACATGGTGGCAGTTTACCTGAGGTGTATGGTGAATCTCAGGTCAATGTTTAGAGGTATGAGCATTTATGAGGTCAGTTGTAGAATTGATTCTCAAAACATAGTTGTTTCCTTAGTTATAGAAATTAAGTCTTTCATTTTGCATACACAAGTGATTCATGTGTAAAATATTTTAGCAAATTAGGTTTTTGCCAAGTTTTAAAACGTTGCTTGGCTCCACTAAGTGTCATTAGCCATCAAGAGCACGTAATGCCCTTCGTGTCAGCATTTGCTTTGAAGGGATCTTGATAGGATGTCATTGTCTTAGCGTCGTTGTTCTAGTGGGTTCCTCTCGGGAGTAGTCTCTTAGCATTCTTCAATGGCGTTAAGGGATGGTAGTGAGATGACGTCCATTGACCCTCGTGGCAAAGATTCACTCTTAATTTTGATGTCCATTGATTGCCACTGGACGTTCCTTATTCTTGCTTGGAGGAGTCAATTGGTAAATTGTAATAACTTGGTTGTTTGATAGATGTGTAGCTACTCAAAGTTAGTTGATCAACATGGTTGGCAAGAAATCGAGATATGGGCCTTGTTGTAGACAAATGTCTACATTTGAATGTGTTGGCCATTGTGTGTTAGTGTTGTCATTGATGTCAACTCCATTGATGGCAAAGGGTGTCATGAGGTCATGTGAGTCTCCATGAGGTGTTAATCAATGGTCAAACATGAAGGTTGATTGGTAGTGTCAAGTTTGGTGAGTTGTCATGGTGTCCTCGAGCATGTTTGAGTATGCCTAGTCATGGTATGAGTCTTCTTGAGGTGATTGTATGTTGTTTGAGGTCAATCATGGATGTTATAACGTGTCATGAGTGTCTATGTGTTTGTATGGGGTCAACATGATCAAGTCACATGGTTTCAATGTTGAGTCGAGTCATTCCAAGCTTGTTTCTAGCCCTGAAGCATGCAAAATGGTATGTAGATGTGTGATTTGAAGTTGATTAGTCCTAACCAAGCATGGTAGCAACATGGTGGCAATTTACTTGAGGTGTATGGTGAATCTCATGTCAATATTCAAAGGTATGATGCATTTATGAGGTCCTTGGGAAGCAAACAGTGAGAAACATGCATGTTGGTAAAGGTAAGTTGCTGTGGCTAGAGAGTTTCAAAAGCATTTGGGCTATGTGGTGAGTGGAACAATTAGAGGATGTTGTCATGATGCTCCATGTCAAGTTTCGTGTCAAGATGAAAAAGATTTTGCAAGATATGCAAGTTTTGACAAAACCGAGTAAGTTTCAGTGTGTTTTTAAAACAAAGTTGGACTTTCTAATGCTCGTTGTGAATTGTATGCTTTGCATGAGGACTTGAGCTCTTTGACGTAACTTCTTAGGTCAATTATGAAGCTTTCACAAAAAGAATGAGGTGGTTTGATTGTCACGTTTTTATGAATGATCATTAAGAAGGTAAAGTGTTTTGAAACCTTAGCTAGGAGCAACTTGTAGAAGGAGTATACCAGCCCAATTTTAATTCCTTTTGCAAAAATGACGATGGGATGTCGTAGAGGACTCTTCCAGCTTTTCAGGAAGGTATGTTAGAGCATGCGGTGATATGTGGGCCCCACTTGAATATGCTAATTTATGAAGAGTTCTAGTTTAAGGCAAAGTTCTCCAAATGAGGTAAAGACTAAATTGCCATTTATGATAGCCCTGGAGTTGATCTAGATGTTCATGAAGGTTTCAGGTCATGATTTCGGTGAAAAGTGCAAAGTGTGCCCTATTTATGAAGACTGGTTTTGGGGCAGTTTGGAGCAGCCTTTAGTAAAATTGAGATTGCAGGAGCTACATGGGGAGTTAGGACTCCATTCAAGTTGTGTTGTGAAGCTGGTTCAGAGAGCTTTCCATTGGTATATCAAACTTGATGATTGGACAAGGTATGCAAAAGTTATGAGCTGTTCTTTGAGGGTCAAGTTTGAAGGATGTTTGTTTTAGCAAGGTGCAAATGGCTACATGAGGTAAAGTGATGAATTTGAGTTGTTCATGCATGGTGAATATTTCTAAGTGCTTAGGCATGATGTCTAAGTGTGTTCCATGCATTGGTTAAGCTTGGAAGTGGTTTTTGGTGTGATGGAGTATGTTGGGCTCATAGTCAGTTCTTGAGTCCAAGTAGGCTTAAAAAGCAGTTTGCAGAGATGTGCTTGGTTGAAGGCCTTCCACTTTGAGTTGGAAGGATTTCTAAAATGTTTTGGAAAGAGGATTCAAAGAGCTTTCCATTGATGTATGGCTTGAGTCTTGGTGAGGTCATTTTATGTGTCTTTTAGGTCGATTTGTGAAGAAGTTTGTATGCTGGATTTCAGGACAGGTTTGTTCTTACTGAAAGATTGAGTTGGTTGGAGCATGAGATGATTGAGTTGATGCTTGCTACCACCTAGAAAGTGAAGAGGGGTGAATTTGGCATCTAGTGAAGGAATTTAGAGGTCTTGAAAGTATCAAGCAAGGGTGCAAACTAGTTGAGTTTGCAAAACTGGTTTTTGGGCAGCTTGTTTTGGTGAAGGCAAAAGTAGTTGTGGTTTGAACATATGATTGTTTCATGAGCTCTAACTTTCTTAGAAGTGTTCTACAGTTCTAGGATTTCCATTGAGTGGTCACATGCCATAGTTGAGTCCATCTTGCAGGGTCTTGAGGCCTACAGGTAAAGACATGGTGCTGGAAACAATTGTTTTGTGAAGGTAATGAGTCCAGTGGGCCCATTAAATGAAATAATTTGATTGGTTCAAGTAAATTGTGACCATGGATGATGTTTAAATGTCATATTACTCATGTGTGGTGATTTTTAGAGCTTGACTAAAAATAGTTTTGGCATGAGGGTATTTTTCTCATCCTAGTGATGGGGTTTTGAGAATTTTGGTGCATGATAAGTGGTTTTTGGCATGGCCGACCTATATGGGTCATATGTGACCGTTGTAATGAGTTTATTTGAATGTAATTAAGGTGTATGGGTCGAATTAGGCACAAGGGACTGACCTCCTACATGTTTGTGAGTTGAAAAGCATATAAAAGCATGTTTTTGGGTCATTTGAGTGCTAGTGCTCTTGGAGGGAAAAGTGTGACCTAAAGAAGAGTGTTTTGCAGGTATGAAGGCATGCTTTGAAGGCTAATTAGATGTGTTTCAGGTTGAGGAAAATTAGAGAGCATGTGTGCAAGCATTTAGAGCCATGACAATTCGAGAAAGAAGAAGATTGTGCAAGATTGAAGACCTAGGGTTTGAGCAAGGATTTGTGAGCTGAAATTGTGATCTCCATCAGTTGTGGCAACAACAAAATCAAAGATCGAATATCATCAAGTTGCTGAGTTGGTGCTTAGTCATCCTAAGGGGTTGTAGCCTCCTTGTGGAGTTGGTACTTCATTAAATTAGGGGTTGTTGCTCTACTAAACTAAGGGTCGGTGCTCCTTGTGTGGTTGGTGCCACTAAATTTGAAACATGACAATATAATGTTTGTGTTTTAGTGGGTTTTCTTCCCCATGAGGGTTTCCCACTTAAATCTTGTGTCTATGAGCTCTCTTGCATGTGTTATGGTTATTTGAATGTAATAAGCTTGTGATGAATGTATGTGAATGGATGAATGTTGATGTATGTTGCAATAAATGGTAAATGAAATAAGTAATTTGTAGGACTGATTCACCCCCCCTCTCAGTCCATTGTGCTTCCAATAGAATGGATGTAATATATATATATATATATATATATATATATATAACAAGAAAAGATAAATGGATAGATAATACGCAAGCTATGTCGTTAGCATGTCAAATTGTATTGAAAGAGTTAGAACCTTGTTGAATTTTGTCTTTGTCGATAAAGAACTCGAACTTTATCCATTGACGAGCTTGAATTGAACTTTATCCTCCTCAAACTTGGTGACTATGTGTGTGTGTGTGTGTGCGTGCGTGCATGCGTGTGTGTGTATGTGTATATATGTATATATTTATATAATATGTGTGTATACATGTATATGTATATAAAATTGGAATTTAATCGTCATAATAATCAAATTTAAATATAGAAAAAATAATATAATAACAAGAAAACAAATGAATAATAATGTAAAAATAGGAAGAGAAGAAGGGTTGGTTTAATGTAGAGTAGGTGGATTGTTGGGGGATCTAGTGGGGACGATGGTTAGCATTGATTGAGGCATGGGTATCCTCACAAGGAAATGGCATGCTTCTCCATATGTAGCATACCCCTGGCTGTGCCCTGACAAGAGCTTTGAGCAGGTATGAATGTCCATTAAAGCAAAATGAAAAAAAAGGATTTTTGTTAGTGGTGTAGTTGGAAGCACCCTGTTGGGTATAGCACACGGGTGGAAAGCTCGCCCAAGGCACGCAACTGGTTTCTGTTTGACCAAGTGGCAATGCAAATGTGGGTGCATTTTCAGGGTGCGCCATCTATTTGTCAAGGAAAATGCCAACTTACAGGTGTAAACCAAAATTTCACTGCCTTTGCTTACATCCTTCCAGCCTGTATTACATTGGGAGCTTAAGTGTGGGCATGGGCATCCATTTGAAGCAGAATGGAAAGGAAATTTCTGTCTGATGTTGTCGCAGTTTTGATCCCTGGTGGTCCTCTTGAAATACTTGTAGAGCTTGCTATTTCTAGGGATGAGGAAATCCCTGCTCTGTTATATGAAGCCCACCCTCTTACAATAACAACAGTCATGGTTTGAGTGCATGACCCTGAACTCAAGGGTAGAAAATGCGAAGACACGCCTTCTATCATGCTGAGAGTGGATTTGCTTACCCTGTGAAGTGGCTGTCTTGGAAGTGCAGACCTGAAATAGTTGAAAATGTGTAGCACCTCTTGCAACCGACCCTCTCTTCATACTACTGTGAGTTGTTTGAGATTGGTGGTGGATGGCATTGGCATTGTATGATTATATTTGAAGCGCTGGAAAAGCGCAAAGTTTTTATCTACTTCTGCCATGTTGGCAGGTGCAGGCCAATGCCACTACTGCTTCTGGCAGGCTCCCAACCAGCACCATGATGGGAGTGGTGAAGCAGGGTATGGGCTTTCACCCAAGCATGATGGGAAGTGGTTTTTGGTCAAAAGTTGTAGTTGCAACCGCCAGGGCAGACAGACGTGTCTGCAAATGTGGAAGCATACACAAGGCATGTGAAGTGTTTGACAAAATGCCTCAGCAAAGTGTAAGCTTGTGGATTTCATTACTGGGATATGCACAAAATGGGTTTGTAGGAAGACCTTTGAATCTTCTAGGCTAATCCTCATGTGCAGTTCTACCTTTCAAGCTTTTTTTGAGCTGCCACTTTGGTGGTGCTTGCAAGCCATAAAAGTGTGATCTTGTTAAAGCAATATGTAAGCATAGACTTGTGCTTTAACAAAGCAATCTGTCAACCTGGGCTTGTACAAGCAACAAGGCTTGCACAATAACAAGGCTTCAATGATAGGGAGGAGGATAGTGTTCTGTTGCTATCCCAAAAAGTTTAATTTCTTGTAGTGTTTGGAGAAATAGACCATGTTGCCTTCTTTTCCCCAGTGAGTACAAAACAAGAGTGCAAGAAATGGAGTATGGAGATCCATCTCAAGAATGTTTGGAAGTAGATTATTATCAGATTTTATTGTTACAAATACCCTTGGAGCCGTGTGAGCCAGATGTGGAAAATTGCAATGGTTACAGGATTTGGTTGATGAAATGCCTTGAAAATGTTGCCTATTGAGATGTGTGGATTGCTTGATGTGTGCACATGGCTACTTCGGATCAGCTTTGGGACTTCTCTCCTTGTCAGCCTCCCGTTGTTGAACCAGGCATGGTTTTTTCCTCCCTGTTGAGCATCAGCTTATTGCATTTGAGTACTTAGCGTGTGGAATATTTGCTTTTGGATGACCTCTTAGCCGCTCCGAATGTTTTATGGTAGCCTCAACTTTAGTTTTTAAATGCATATAAACCCGACTTGGATTGGGTTTTTTTGTTTGCTTGTAATGTGTATCACATACAAAATTTTGTGTTTATATAACTCACGCTTTTGATTTCAAGATTGGATCCTTGAAGCTAAAACGCTCTTGTGCTGTACTAAGACAGCTCTTTTGACCCAACAATACCTGTTTGGAATCAATGTGCAATACTTACCTGTGGTCTATATTTCCACAACTTCATCGCCTCGAACACCTTCCCTATAGTTTTAAATGGATGAATTCTCAATTTGAATAATTTTACCTCATGGGAGAATATTTATTCGTGCTCAATTCCTAAACCATTTTGCATGTTGTTTGCAAAATCAGCCCTCTTTAACCTTGCAAAATCAATTTGAAATCAACCTGCAATAATACCCATGGTCATTTTTTGCAACCTAATGACTCAAACATGCTTTCTCTACCTTTAAATTGACGGATCATCAATTAGATACATTTTACTCCGAAGGTAGATAGTTTTCATGGGCCGTTTTTAAACCCACTCTGTAAGCAACTTTGACAAAAGCGTCCTTTAAACTTTACAAATGCCCTTTGGAATGGTATGGCTAAAATGATCATATGTTGGCGAAAAATATTTCTGCTCTTCCCCACTATTTCACCAACTAAGATAATGCTACGGAAATGATAGATTTTGTGTTCACTCATCCGGTGATTTTATTCAGGGGTCATTCCATAGGCTTTTTATTTGCCTGTAACTGAGTGTCCCTTTAACTGCTAGAACATGACTTTTGGCTCCATGACTTAACTTTCATTGGGACCATCATCGTGACTTGTGGGGGTTGTTTGGGGTACCTCGACAGTGTTTTGATTGTTTTTGATTCTTTGTTAAGCCCAGTATGTTTGGATATATTTAGTGGTCACTTGTTAAACGATTTCCGCTTGGGAATGTGATTGTGTAACATGGTTGGTTGCAGATACTTATTATAAGATAAAAGCTTGTGAATATAATTAAATGACCCTCTATGAACACTATTTAGTAGCCATGATGGCACAGTATTTAATACTTAAACGTGAATGTTCTGTTGTTTTATCTCTCAAATCCTCATCTCTTGAATGGAGATGTGCGTGTGAAAGAAAAATGGTCTCTCTCTAACCTTAGATACATTGTATGATTACAAAACTTGAGTGAAGAATTGCTATCTCTCTCTCTCTCTCTTCTCTCCAGAAATCAAATGCTATATTCAATTGCTTACTTGGTAGAGTGAAGTCCATGCCAACATTAGTGCTAACCTATGATGTTGCAGGTTGGTGGGATGCTATGAATGCAGAATGCAATAAAAGAAACCCACAAAGAATTATATCTATAATTGTACTTGTAACTTGTATCTTTTCTATGTATGAAATTTGGTTAATTACATGTACTTGAGAATGTGAACACAATATAAATAAGCAGCCTGGTTATAGGACAATATTAGTGTTTGTACCTTTTAATTTGGAAAAGTCATGTTCTATTTGAATTGAATCAATGAAATGTGCATTGACATTCTTCTTTATTGTATTATGAACTTTCCGTTTATGTTGCACTAGTTTCTGGTCATGAGATTGGTTGATGTATTTCTCTTATCTTCTTCTAGCATAGCTAGGTAAAATAATATGTGTGTAATACAAAGATACATCTATACACTCTGGATCTCCCTTCTGTTACCCTGATTTTGGAAGACCTCTGTATAAGGTTTGTACTCACTTGAAAAAACCCTCATAACTTGGGAGAAAGAGACATTGTGCTCTATAATGCAATGCGGGAAGTTGAAGGTATCCGGTCCTCCCACCTACCTTAGATGACAATGTCCTTCGAATCTGTGGTGCCGCTGATCAGGCAATGATCCCTTGGAGTTGGAATGTTGGTTGTGCTTGTTGTTGGTATCATACAGGACCAGCGTAGCCCCTGTTGGTTTCACATTTCAACCAGATTGTAAACCCGAGTTTCCTATTGGGAAGCAGATGTATACCTCTAGCTACAAGGGAAATACCTCTTGTTGGTCCTAGTGGGAGATTAGTGACTTAGGTTGTCACTCACGTTTAAAGCAACATATGTTGAAGGATATTGAGAAAATGTGTTGAATCTTCCCTTTTGTGGCTAGGGAATGTTTCTCATGCTCCTTGATGCTCGATCCTCCTTTGAAACATGTTGATTGTTTTGCTCCTGCGATGTATGCAATTGTTGGGTGGTTGAACTCGAAAGCCAGTATAGGGGTCACACTAGACCCCTATCTCCACCTCATACACTTGAGTTACTTGAGGTTGTAATAGTAGAGTTAGTGATCTTGTTAGTCTCCTTAGTGCCATGTCGAGTTTTGGAACTAGTAAAATGTATTCGACAAAAGAGGGTGGTGTTACTGGGTTGTTGTAGTGGTGTTGATTTAATAATGTAGTTGCACTTAGATAAATGTTTGGACAACAAAAAGAGTTTTCTATTTTTGCTTGGTTCTCTGAGTTGAAAATATTGGGCATGACAGATCATACCATGTGACTGTTGATTAGAGTATTTGAAAGATCTTGTTTCACTGGACATGTTATAGTTGTACTTGTAAATATTAGAACATGTTTGCTAAATTTTCTGGCCTGTTATGCTTCCCTTATTCTATATTTATTTTTGTGAGCTTTTCACATCAGCCATTGCAAATATTATGGCTTATCTAGTTGTTTTTCAGGGAGCATTTGAAAAATTCAAGTATACTAATTTTTATTTGTATTCTAGCTGACAGTTTTCATAGAAATTGTTTTAGAAGATATAATAATGATATTGAATTATATGTCTTCATATTAATTGTTTTAGAGGATATAATAATTATGTCTTCATATAATTTTTATTTCTATTCTAGCTGACAATCTCAATAGAAATTGTTTTAGAGGATATGATAATGATATTGAGTTATATGTCTTCAATTACAGTGTTCATTTGTTGAACATCGCAACTACAAAGTGATTTACAGGCGATATGCTTCATTGTTCTTCCTGGTTGGAGTTGATGAAGATGAGGTAAGTTGTGTCTGTCCACCTTGTCAAGCATGTTACATTTGTGCACCTTCCTCTGTTTTGTTTAGTCATGACACATATTGCAGTTTTAAGTCATCTCTGTGAATAGAAAAATTAATAATGGTATTTATTTTCATTTTTGAGAGTTTAAACAGTAGCTTTTACTGCAAGGATAATTGTACAAGAGAAAAAGCGAAAATTTGAAAAAATTTAGCAGTTACTAGACCAGGTGCTTGTTAAGTTTATAATTAGCTATTGGTAAAGAAACATTGCCCAAGCTTTTATTGTTCAGAAGACTTTGACAAACCAAAATCTCTCATAGAGGAATGCTTCCAGGGCAAATCATGGTTGATTTTCTCACTAATTTTGGGTGACAGCTGTCCAACAAATGGCAAGTAAGTTTCCCATGGATTCTGAATGGTTTCGTGTAGAATAGGATCTAAGTTACAACGCAAACTTAAAAATGATAATGGATAATTATGATTTCCTAGACCTATGACATGTTGCTTTGTCTGATTCTCACTCTATACAATATGTGGGTGTAATAAATCACAATTCATATAAACTCTTCTATAAATTATTTTCAGTTTCTCAAACTGATACTATTCATTCTTTCAGTTTTTTGAATGCTTTTAAGTTTCAATAGTAACACGTCAAATAGCTGCTCCAAGCATGTACTTTTTCAAATTGGCAAATCCTTGATCCCAGTTTACTAAAATGGTAGTCGAGTCCTTTAACTTCTAAAAACTGGCCAGGGACAGTTGTACTTTCTTGATTTTTAGTACAGTGCTATCACTCCTAGGCATGGCATGAGAAGAGGTTTCTTAGGTGCTTAAACAAGAGGATGCTCAGGGACAATTAGTTTAAGAGAGATAGATTAGTTATGATAATCAACAAAGAATCATATTTGTTGCATATGAACAGTTCTGATTATGCCCAAGGTTTGTGCCTCAACTAAGAGATAAGCACTTAAATGCATTTGTTAGTAGGGGGAGGGGGTTGAACAGTGAATGTATTATGTAATCCACCATTTTGGGCTTCCACCTCTAGCCTCTTCCCCATAGGAAAAGTTTTTGGAGCATGTAATGTCTTATAAGTCACTGTTCCTCCCACCCACTAACAAATGTTTTAAGGTGCTTGTGTCCTATGTAAGTTCCTATGCTGTGTGACTATTACCAACATACATTTAGAGGAACACTGTAATTGAATCAACTTGAAAACACACATGGGTTAAATCCATGAAAAATAAAATGCCCTTGGAAGCCTTCAATTACTCACCACAAATATATGATGGGTTGTAATTAGGTTAAATTTCCACATTGGTAATATTTGTGCCACAAGGGTGACTTACAAGGCATTACATGCTCCAAAAATTTTGCCAATGGGGAAAGAGGCTAGAGGGTGAGAAGCCCAAAGCAGTGGATTACATTCACCGTTCCTCCTACTACCAACAAATGCTTTAAGGTGCTTGTGAGCTTGAGTAGGTCCCTTTTCCTAGTAATTATTACCAACATACATGTGTAAAAATGTCATTAGTGTAATGACTACTCATGGAGGTCATCTTGAGATGACTTAAAAACACACACCCACCAAAAATTAACAATCTAATTTGAATTTTGTCAAATTTTAATGCTCTCAAGCAAGTTTTCTGATTCAGCTAAACATTTCTTTTAGTTTGGTCAAAATCCTTTGACCAATATTTCTGTCCTTTAGGAAACCTTTGAAAGAATGCAAACCAAACAAATCTAATCTTTCCTCCAATGTGTTGCCGAAGTTAAAAAAATACTAGAAGTTAACTAGGCATTGATAGATTTCACAGAGTAGACAAAGGATTAAAGTGGATTTGTTAGAGTGACTGTCTAATTGGTTTTGAACAAGAAATAGAGAGTGTAATGCCCATAAGCAAGAGAAAAAGCATGCAAACTGAAGAATGTGAACTCAATGTTGAGTGGTCATAATGTCAAGAATAAAATGTTGAGCAATTGTACTTGTAAGGCAAGACAAACTTCAAAGGGTTTGCGGCAGTAGAATATCTTTTTTCAAAATTTTGTCCAAGTTAATGAACATTGTCAATAAGAAATATTTGCCAAAATCTGATTGAAATTGAATGCATGACCTAGTTAGCCACGATGGTAAGAATCAACAATGGGTATAATGGTGAGACAATAAAAGATACGGCTTACAGATTCTAAATTCTATGCATATGTTCATCTCATAATCTAAACATGCAATACTATCTCCTTTCCTCTTTACTACACATTTTCTCATGTGCGCAGCACATGGTAGTGAAATGTGGTCATAGATGATTGATAAGATGGGCTCATTAGGTTGAGTACATAGATTAAGTTGTTTCCATGATTTCTAGTTTTAATTTAAATTTTTAAAGTTCAATGCTTACAAGGTAAATTTGTTTATCAAATAGATTTGTATAACTGGTTTCCTGCACAGATAGGCATTTCCATAGGAAAACTATTCCCTTCCTCCCTTCTTCCCAGACCCTTTTCAGCTTCAGTGCACTGAAGTTGTCTAGGGAATATGATAGTCAAATGTCATGTATCCATGCCTTCATCTATTGGTCTCACTTGTCATGATTTTGCAGACATATTAGATCTCAAAACATCATTCATTTACATTTTAGACATTCTTCTTACAGTTCACAAGATTGTCATCACAGTTAATGACATAAGAATTGGAAAAGAGGTGAGGACTTAGTTAAATACTTTGATAATCATTTAATGGAGTTTCCTTTGCAGAACGAACTAGCAATCTTGGAATTCATTCATCTAGTGGTGGAGACAATGGACTGTCACTTTGGAAATGTGGTGAGTGTACTTTGATTTTCAATAATTTGTGCGTATAATTTTTTCAAGATGTATTTGATTCTCTTGTGAAAAGTTTCTTTATCTACTTGTATTTGTTAATATATTTGTGCAGCAGAGTTGGCAAGATGCAATATATCAATGTACTTTCATAGTTTTATTTAAATATGCTTAGTTCTATTTGTATATTTGAAACAAGCGTTGTGAAAATAGTTTCAATATTTTATGCAATCAAATCTTGCCAACCAAGATGGATATCAGGAAGAGTCTCTATTAGTTTTGTTAAAGCTTTGATGGGGTTGTGTTTATACCCTCCTCTATGGTCCTTGTGCTGTAACGATTTGTTGTTTTTTGTCACTGCAGTGTGAGCTTGATATAATGCTTCATTTGGAGGAAGCTCACTTTATGCTGGAAGAGATGGTTATGAATGGATGCATCGTGGAGACAAATAAAACAAATATTCTAACACCAATTCAACTAACGGAAAAGCTTCATAGAGGGTTGCAGGAACAGAAATCCATGCTAGAATTTTTATGTGTACCAAGATTTTACCAGGCAAACTAGGAGTTAGTGGCTGGAATTCATGAGTATGACATTAAAGGTTGAAGGTCTTGTTCTCATTGGAGAGATTAGCTGTTTCCTGCTCGGTAATTACTAATTTGGACTTAATAAGCAAATTCAGGTTGTAGCATCTGAAGATTACCATTTTTTTCAGAGGTCGTTGTTGATCGTGGGTATTCTTATACACAACCATACAGTCCTCAGACTAAGATTGCACCATCTGCATATGCCATATGCCAATAACCAATTTCTTACTAGTTTTGCATAGGAAGGTGAACCATATACTCCTGTATATTTAATGTGTCTTATTTCCTAGTTTTATTGCAGGAAAGTGATTGTGGCAAAATGCTTACATATTTTAAGAACTGAATGAATTGTTTTTAATATATTAATTGCATTTATCGTCTTCAATATGATGCAATCAATAAGTGTATTGTGGGATCAACTATTATGAATAAATTTGTTCATGCAAGTTGCCAAGTTTGAGGCCTTTCCTATGCATTATGTTTATGCTTCTGAGGGATTAGAAGGTGTCATTTTCAGAAATTTATGATTTAGAGGATAGAAGTTTTGTATGGTATCAAAGGTACTTCTGGACATAGTGACATGAATGGAAATTTGTTTAAGTTTTTTAGACGGCAATAAACTGTATTGTGCCTGTTGGTACTTCTATCTTAATGTGAAAGATCACAAAACAAAGAATTAAGGTTTTTTAAATTTTAAGCAGTTGAATTTTTGCATGACTGGATATCTCTCTGTTGCTTATATTATCTGGGCCATGATTGTCAGTTATGTTGTCATTTTGTATATTCTCTTTCGATGAATGGTCTGAATTGAAATTATTGAAAGCAGTTTGCCATATGCATTTATTATCATTTGCTTTTTTAAATAGCCAATTTAGCTTATTGCGCTTTATGGAAATGTTCCAAATTCGTAACACGTGAAATCACTCAAAACTGGTATTCTTAAAAATGCATTTTATGGTAGAGTTTTTAAACATCACATTTCTGTCCACTAATTGCCACAAAAGTTGTGTGCTACTACAAACATGCATTCCAACGTACCATGTAACTACTATGCAACTAATTAATTATGATATTATTAGGTTGATAAGTATCTTTAAACTGAAATGCTGTATTGCTATCCAACTGTTTGAAAAATGTACTGTGTTTTGGCCAACAATAATCTGTATTTAATTGTTGACAAACCAAAGCCTCACCGCTCACAACCTACATCAACACACACTGATTGAGATTTTGAACAAGTGGCTTGAGGTGGTGGAGAATATTGTTATACCCCGTGTTTTACACAAGCCCAGATGAGAGGATTTCTGAGTTCCCAACACACGCAGCCCTAAATGTCATGCTCCACATGGTGAAGGCTTTGGTGGTGACAGAAGAGCCTATCTCTCATGCAGGCTCAACATGCAGTCAAGCAATATCGAACCTGCAACGTGTGCATTGCAAGTGAATGGGCCTACCACTGTCCTGCACGTTCTTTTTGAAAATGTTTTGAAAAACATTTACTTTAGCAATCATGTCTAACATGCATGATACATAGGCACAACACGTGGCAACATTCCTCAGGTTGTGGCTCCAATATGGATGCTCACTTAACCGGCTCCCATGCAGGGAAACACTGCCTGGGTAGTAAAAGATCTTGCAAAAATGGAGGCAGCTCCAAGCAGGTTGGCTCGTCCCTAGGGGGATGACAATGTATGGTGCTTTTTTGGCTCACTGCGTGGGATGCATTGTCAGAAATGGGGCTGTCATCATTTGGGTTTTGTGTTTTTTTTTTTTTGACACTGGGTATTTGCTTTTAATTTTTAAACAATCTGTATATATTTTGACTTGAGGGGATATGTGACCACCCTGGATGTGCTGTTACTCTGAACTTTTGCTATTGTCTTAGATTGCTTGCCCTTAGCTTAGTTTTTGCCTTTTTCAAGGCGCGGATTTGAGTTTGTTGTATGACAGTCAGTTATAACCCTCACGGGCTTACTCTCTTCTCTGTGGTGCCATCTCACAATTTATTGTGCTCTTGAGGAAACTTAACTCATTTTTTAAATCTTTATTTTCGCTTTCTTCAATGTATTTGGTAGTTCAAATCACAAACTTAGGTGGTATCCCCTACTTTTTCAGCGGGGATAACATTCACAAATTATATGTCATTTTGAAATAATTTGGGGCCCCTCTCACAGTCACCATATTCCAATTTTTGACTTCAGATTACATGTAATAAACACTTGATAAGACAATTGTTTTCCCATCACCAGCACCCATTCAGTCAGCAAGTTCAAAGATCAGCAAGTTCAAAGTTTTCTCAAGAGATTTGGATCCACAAGTTTCTTTGTCGCCGAGGATTGATTTCATCATCACGTGGGACCCCGTGTCAATGGGGATACAATTATGTGACTCATGTAGTATTCCGTGCTGGAGTGAAGTCTTCAGGTCAGATGATCATTGCCAAGTGGAGAGGTGCGGTGAGCCCATTTGTCAATTTGGATATGATTTGTTACTTGTAACATTGGTTTTTCTCTTTGTTAGGTGAGGTAGGATAATAATTTTTGGCTGCATACAACATATCTTTATAGACTTTGACTATTGGGAATTGAATGGCGAGCTATATATTGTGCTAGGTTTGAAGATTTTTTTAACTCAACATGAAATTTATTTTGTTTTTATTATATATATTTGCCATCCATTTCCTTTTTCGTAAGGGTGTTGAAACTTCCATTTGATTGCAGCCATTTTTCTTCACTTACATAGATCGTCATCAACTTTTAGTCTTACCTAGATCATTCTCATTTTGTTTGTTAATACTTTTATGTAAGAAGTACAAAATCCAAAAATCCCCTAGCAGATGAGGAAACTACACTTAAATGCGGAGTGGGATCACTTGTTCCAACTGTTCTTTCTATTGTATTTTTGTTGTCGTCCATTAAATCGAGCCAACAATAATTAATAAAAGGTTCATACGCCAAAATACAGTGCTAACAAGTTGATAGGTGAAATGACGCGACTTGACCACTACCTTGAAATAACCTATTCGTGGCTCTCACACCAACATGATATTGAAACCTAGTTGGGAATGGTGTGAGATACATCACACATGAAAATCATCACCCTAATTAGTTAGTTAATTTAGTTTCATGGTTAGTGGCGAGTTTCATTCTAGGTGTATTGCGGAGGTTTTGTTTGAGGGTTGTAAGAGCAAAAACTTATGCCCAATGTGTTATGTTAATTACTTATGGGAGAGGAGTCTATAGTTAGGTAAGGAACACAAAAGGATGAATTTTTGAAAAAATAAAACTAAAACAAGAAAAAATTATACCTCATGATGTAAATGCTACCTAGTAATGAGATGCAAGAGCCAATGCCAATCACATAGGATTTGCAATAGTTGGATCCCTATTAAACAAGCTTGTGAGAGTATACTTATTTTAAGCATTTTAAATCTCCTTATATAAGTGAGTTCGAAATCAAAATTTCCCTCTGTTGTTGAAATAATTTGTCGTGTTGCAAATTATGGGTTTCCACCAATGTTCACGGGCTTGCCCCTCCTTGTGTATGGTGAGACTCACATTATTGAATGTTAACTATCATAATTATATCTAAGCTGCTGTGGGGTGGCCAAATAGGTCAGGGATCACACATACACTTCATTAAACCTATGACAAAGTGCTTGTAAGGGGTACAAGGGAGGAAAATTGCAGCAATGAGGAATAAAAGAGAGAAATTAAGAGAGGGGGTTATTGTTATGACTAGGCAATAGTAGAATTCACACACGATAACTAGAGTAGTTCACTATTCATTTGGAGGAAAACAACAATGTAAGCCACTAGCAAGATCAACAAACCATAAACACATAGTTCTCTAGGTTCATCAATCAAGGACACCAAGTTCCTTCTTGGTTGTTCAAGATCACTATGCTTTCAAAGTTACAAAAAGAGAGAATAGAGGAAACATGAGCAAAGGAAATGTAAGAATGTAGCTTTTATTTCTTGTGTAGTGATAAATACAAAGTTCCATAAATCTACAACAATCCACAATTGCTACCAAAAATTAAAACTTTCAAGATTTCCGGATCTTTTGGAATGGATAAGCCATTCCAATTTATAGCCTTGTGAATTGTCTTCTCATCTAGCCTTGTGACTTTTCAATTGCCCGTAGAAAAGACAAATTAAGTACATCTCTTATAATTTTAAGAGTAACTTTACAATTTACAAATATTGTCACTTAAGTAAATAGGACAAAATATCATGATTGTGTACAACAAAGAATTAGAAGAAAGGGAGAGAAGAGGAAAAGGGAAAGGGATTGATTGATTTGTTGAAGAAGCTCCTTCGATGTAGAACTTGCTGATTTGAGGCATGATGATCTCACTTTCCTCCTCCTGCTAGATGCACAGATACCTCAGAGCTACCGAATGAGTGTTTAGAAATACTATTTTGAGACCTCGATGATGCGAGCTTGGGATGAACACGAGCATTACTCATGATGATGCATTCTTGATCTCACAATGAGAGTGAGGATCACTCTCTTGCTCCTTAGGATTTCACAATTTTCATTCACGATGCTCAAACCTCTTGATACTTGCATTCCTATCCCACACATTGACCTTTGAAACAAAGGCAAATTGCATCTTTACTAAACTCGCGAGATGTGAGCCCTCGAAGAAAAAAGGATGAGCTCTTTCCTAGCTCACTTGGCTTGGCTAACTCAATCAGCTCACCGAGCTCAACTCAACTAGCTCACCTCGATGAGCTCACCAATTAGCTCACTTGGCGAAATGATGACAGGTTTCCCTTGATGATCTTGGATTTCAATGGAGCCCCAAGTGAAGATCACTTATTTGACATTCTTAGCTCAAGAGTATCTCTGATGTTTTCATACCTCAATCTTCATGTGCCTCTTATAGGAAAGGATGAGCTCTTGACTAGCTCACTTGACTCACCCAACTCACTCGGTTATCATGGCTCACCGAGCTCAACTCAACCACTCACCGAGCTCGCCTTAACTGACTCACCGAGCTCACCTAGCTCACCCAACCCACCTCGATAAAATGGTAATGAATTCAGATGATGAACATGATGAAATCTTTTGATGAATTAATGAGAGACCTTGACACTTTTAAAATCCTTTCCATTTGCTCAATATCTTCGACTTTCAACTACTATGCCTTGCCATGCTCGATTTGCTGCTGGACACATTGAGCTCAAGAAGATACTTCATGGTTCATGTGAAGAGTAAGTTTCCTTCTTTGACCTATGAAATAATCTTACAACCTTGTGAAGATGCCAAAAAGCAACGAGATGAAGGAAAATAGAGCAACAACTTTTTGCATCCAAAATGGAGGCTTTCTATTTTTAGTAGGTAGGACCAGGACTTGCTATTTTGGGACATATCACCTATTTTTCGAACCTTTCAAAGACATTCCATTCTCTTCCGTTGATGATTTATTGCTATTTTTAGAAAGTTATTTTTTTTGTTTTTTTGGCAAAATTGCCAATTTTGCCTTGCTTACCATTTTGCACTGTTTCTAATTGTTTTGAGTGGTTAGGACTTGCAATTTGAGGTACTTACTATTTTTATCGTGTGAAGGGGCATGACATATGCTATTTTGTAGAAACGTGCAAAAATGACATCGGTTTAGATCGGAAACATCTTTTTTAGATTTAGCGCCTTGTTACGATCTCGTGCTCGAATTTCATTGTGTTTCACCCACTAGAACTCTTGGAAATCAAATTTTTCTTTTCGGAGGTAGGGTTTGCAGGTCCGAAGTTGTTCTGGCAGCCATTAATGGAGTCAGTGAGCTTCAGTTATCACAGAGATGCTTCGAAGAAGAAAAATCAACTCAAACCTTTGGTACGATCAATTTCCTGGTTCACTGATAGAGAGAATAACTCTATTTTTGCAACCACAGATGTCCTGGACTGATTTGGGGAGCATTATGGTTGTGTTTGCAAGTGTTTGAATGCTTCATGGCTTCAATAATGGAGACTTGGTCTAGCCAGGTGAAAAAACCCTTAGTAGTTAGTCATTTTCCAACTTTGACAGTCATACGATAGTCAAATTTATACATGACAAGGTAAAAACAACTAGGGCATAGTTAGGGGTTTCAATCTTCTTAGAGAGGGGCACATTTTCTTGTCCCCCACTCTTCCTTTGTGTAGTGCCCACTTCCCTTTGGCACCTTTTATTACTGATCATGATACTGTGGGCTATATGATGGACATTTAAATAGTTTTGATTTAGTATGATGTTAGATGTCAGATCCTGGATTACTGTTGAATCTGATTCATATATGATGCATGATGATTGTTGGAGACATTTTATATAGATGTTGACATGCGTTGTTGGACATGGTTATATATATATATATTTATGGGTGTTGTTAGGACATGTGATATTTGGATATATTGAGTAGACCGAGAAAATTGAATTTAAAATTGATGATTATATAGTTGTTGATGAAATTGTAAGTGATATTGTTGATTGTTTGGATGTTGTTGTGATTCATATATATATTGATGATTTTGAAATTATATTATATTCATTTTGGACATTCTGATATGGCCACGAGGCCAAAGGAGGTATTTGTGTTTTGTAGGTTAAAACATCACAACAAACATCAGGATTGGAGACCAACCACATTGGAATTCTAGATGAATTCAACAAGGTCACCATGGCAACATGTTTTGTGTGTGTGTGTGTGTGTGTGTGTGTGTGTGTGTGTGTGTGTGTGTGTGTGTGTGTGTGTGTGTTGTATTTCATTAGGGATTCCCATGGGGGGAATCACCTTTATATGTGACCATGGGTTTTGTGTATTTTATTAATGTGGTTCCTTTTTATTATTGGTTGTATGTATTTTATTAGTGATGTGTCCCTTTCTTTTATTTAATTAAATTGTGGAGATTAATGTGAGAAAACATATGGTTAAAAGTTAATTAATTAAATTGGGACATAAGAAAGTAATTATTAAAGTTGTTGACCCTTGTGTTAAATGTTGTAAGGTGTGTGTAAGTAAGGTTGTAAGTGATGTGTAAGTATGTGTAAGGGTTGTGTAAGTCAGATTTTGGAGTATGAAACACTCCACCTCCTTGGAAATTCGAATTTGTCCTTGGAGGCTGTTTTTGGAGGCTTGTGGGACAAGTAAAACTTGTCCCATGCCTCTTAATTTTATTTACCAACCATGCCTATGGTTGGAGGGTTAAATTTAGACTTTTATAATGCATTTTGGGAAGACAAATTGTAAGTTTTAATTGCACTCTTCTTACATTTTATTTAATTTAGTCCTTTGGGGTGTGGGCTTTTGGAGTGTGTAAGTAAATTGTCATATTATTCACCCACCTCTTAATTGTGCTTTGGAGAATGAAATTTGACTTTTGTGTTGGAGTGAGGATGTGTGATGTGGCATCCTACATGGATCCACCTCATCCTCTTCTCTTCCCTCTTCTATAAAATTGAAACTCTTTGCTTTGTTTTGGGTTGTTGAAACATTTTGCATGCTTCCTTGGGGTGAATTTTCTTGTGCTTGGAGCTCTTGCTTTTGGAAGGAGATTGGAGAACTTTGCATGCTTGTTGGTTGCTGATTTTGGGACTATTTTTGACATTAAGAGCTTGCTGTTTTGGAACTTAGACAACTCCATCATGGAGAGGTAAGAGCTTGGCTCTTGAAATACTCTTTTCCTTTATGAATGTGCTGGTATTGTGTGAATGTTTTAGCATGTTTTGTGTGTTTATTGGCTATGGGTAGACTGCCATAGGAATGGTGTAGGAGAAGGCTATGGGGAATCCATGTGGGGGCATAAGGGAATGCCAATGGCATCATAATTCTTGTGGAGGAGTTTGAGGTTGGGATCCACTATGGAAAAGAAATAGCTTACATTTCTTACTTTGTGGGGGGCATAAGGAAATATGTGGGGGACATAAGGAGGGATTGTGGGAGGCATAAAGATATGTGTGATGTTTTATATTGGCAGTTTGTTACAGGTGGATGCCCAATTCCCATTGGGATGCATAAGCAGCTTCCCCCATAGTCCTTGCTCCTTTGGCTTGCATGATGAAGCCTGAGTTCTATTTTAATGTTTCAATGCAGTTGTAAACTGTTGTTTTGTGTTGAACTGTGTTTTATTTGAAATGTGCATGTTGAAAGAATGTTGTGTGTATGCTTTTGGAAGCCTGTTGTTGCCATGAGTTGAAATACATTTCCTATTGCATTGTGGTTAGGGCTCGGGGGCCAATGATGAAGGATGGCTTCTCCTTTCATTGGATGTCTTGGTTGGGTGGAGAGCGTTGCCTTTCCCCCACTTTTGTTGTGATCAAATTGGAAGAAAAGAGAAATTTGCATGTTACTGTTCTGGAGCAGAGGAGAAAGACATTTGACTGTCCCTTGTGAAATAAAATCCCATTGTAACCTTTCCCACTTTGAAGTGGATGAATTTGTAAAAGTTTGAAATGGAAAGATGTTGTATTGATTATGAAAGTTGTAAAATTGAAGTGTGAAAGATATATCTACTATGTTCGTACATTTGAAAGAAAGAAATTTGAAATATGCTAATTGCATTCAAGAAATTGGAAGATGTAAAGTTGTATTCAAAATCAATAAAGGATTGCAATACCTTTCTTCATTTGCATTGTTGTATTGAAATCTGATTTTTAAATGTAATGAAATCCCTGTTTGGAAAGTGGAAAAGGAAGAAACACGTGAAAAGAAATTGTATTATTCTGCCTTGTTTAAGATATATGATTTTGGGAAGGATAGAAACTGCATTCTTATTTTAATGTTTGATTGAAGAAGGAAAAACATTTAAGGCTAGCATGGAATGAATTCAATATTTCATTACATGGAAAAAGAGATAGTTTAATCTCTGGTTCTGGAAATGTATAAGTTCTTTTACTTCACTGTATACTTGTAAAATTTTATCAAATATAAATCAGAACGACCCTGCAAGCTATAAAAGACAAATGAAATATTAAATTGAACTTAAGGTGATCAAAATGACCCCAAACAAACTAGAAACTCTTAAGAAATCTCTAAGAAAATATTTCAAATTGAACAAAGGCAAATTTTGCAGTCTTTTTCTGTCAATTGTTGGAAAATTCGAATTGGAAGTCAATCAAACAAAATTACCTTCCAAATGCATCCTAAATCCTTCTTAGAGAAATCCTCCATGTCTGTTTGGCATGTTGAGTGAAGGAGAAGATCAAATTGAACAAAATTGATAAGTTAAAATTTATCAGTTTGCTTTTAAAAATCCTGCAGAATGTTTTCTTAAAATTGATGTCTTAAAATTTATCAAAATATAAAATTAATGATTCTTGTGTAAAGAGAGTGTTGAGATATTTCTAGAAAGTCCTCGTTTTCCCAAAACTGAGCTTTCTAGCAAAAGTTATGGCCCTTTGAAGTTTTCCTTCCTTGGCGGGAAAATTTTCCTTAGCGGGCCCGCGGCCTGAAATTTTCCCGTTGAAAACTTAGAATTTTTTTTTAAATTTTGTGGGAAATTTTTAAATTTCCCCGCCTCGGCCTGTACCGAACCCGAGGGTGCCATGTGGCACCATGGGGGTGACAAACAGAGGGGGAGACCACGCAACCTTTATTTTTTTGAAATTTTGTTTTGGAAAATTTTCCTTAAATTTCCTGCACCGCACTCCAAATTCTACCTCGGAGAAGTCCCTTATGTGGATGCACGGGCCCGCTGGCGTCAAACTTATCTATTTCCCCCTCCTTGGCAAAATTTCCTCCAAACCTCCGCCACCCCGCCCTTCCCTCATTCCTTCCCCGCTTTGGCTTGTGCCGAGCACCATGTGTCCCCATGGCGGTAGCCAATGAGGTGTGGACGAAAAAGTGAACTTTGCCCCCGCACAAGAAAATTTAACAATATCCCCCACGATCCACCAACCCAAAATATATTTTCTTCCTTGCTCGACACGTGTCCCTTTTGGGCAATTTTTATCCTTGGGCCCGCAGCCCTCCTCGGGGGAAAATTTTCATTCCAAGGCCCGCTTGCCCATAACTCGGAGTTTTACAAGGAGTTAGGAGGACTTCACGTATATCATCGAAAGGTGAGAAAATTTCATATCCAATGAAAATGATTTAGGGAAATTTTGAATGCGTTAAGTTTAAGAAAAATCAAGTTGAATCTCTGAGCCTGTTAGAGAGTGGGTATGGTAATAAATTACCCCCTGAACCTAGTTGAACCTTCTAACCCTTAAATTTGGACCTTGTGACCTCTGATAATTGTTAATAAAGGAAAAGTATGTTCTAGTGAATGTGATTTGTTCCAAATCTATTAGTGGCAGTTGTTGCCTTGTAACTGGTTGTAGACACTCTCAACCGAGTTCTGGGAGTGGGTAGGTAAGACTTTACTCTGATGATTTGAAATATGTATTCCTTTCCCCACTGTAATTAAACCTTGCTCTTGTCTTAGATCTTGTGGAATTAAATACCTTGGGTATTTAATTGTTTTGGGTCCCTTAACCCTAAAATTTTATTCAGGGAATATTTAGCTAAAATGTCAATGTAATCAGTGATTAATTTAATCCCTAAGGAGATTTGAGCTAGGTGTGGACTTATTACACTTGTTGCTTTATAATGTGGAATTAGTAATTATTATAATGGGAAAAGTTATCAGTTGAATTTTAATTGTCCTTAAGACTTTGGTTGTTAACACTTAAAAAAATTTACTCCATAATTTTGTAACTAAGCCTAGGTTGTTCATGGGTCTCAAGTGGGTTGTTTTAGCGGGCATCACACCTTGGGACATGGACAAGAGGGGAAAAAAATATGCCCTCACCGAGATTGCTATGTGTCATAGTGTGATTGCATGATGAGGGGAAGGATGAAAACCACATTTTAGCACCATGGGGGTTGAGTCTGGGCGTATGAGGAACCATGAAAGGGGATAAAGAGAGAGTCATATTTTCTCGTGCCCTCTATCCCCTTGGGTCGAGGATAGGAGGGACAAAAAAATGTGCCCTCATGTGGCGATGACAAGTGGCAGCATGTGATTCGGTGCGGTGATGAGGAGGAGAAGCTTGTCTTAGAACTTAGAAGCTTGAAAATGGTCGTATGAAGAACTAGAGAAAGTGAAAGAGAGGGGAACATTTTATTTTCCCCTCCATCCCCTTGGGATAGGGACAAGAGGGACAGAAAAATTCACCCTACCTTGGTGATGACAAGTGGCACATTATCATTGCATGACGAGAGGGGTTAGGAAAAGGTAAATAGGATTGGGGAGTGCTTGACATGGTATTATGAGGAATCTGGAGACAAAGTTGGGGTGGGGAACATTTTATTGTCCTCTTTGTTCCTGGGATAGGGACAAAGGAACACAAAAATGCATCTCAACCTCGGAGGCGCATGTGTCCTCTCAAGAATTGGCTAATCGCGAGAGCATACGTGCGAGAGAAAAATTGAAGATGAGGTTGATGAATCCTTATATTATTTAGACTCTCAAGATCCTTCCAAGATCAATGGGATGGGTCTCATCCTCCAATTCTTCAAGCAACTCTATGAAATAGCTCTTTTTTTCTCAGGACATCGAGGTGTGTTTGCACAATTTGAGTATCCTTGAGAGATACTTGAGTCTTGTGAAATATTTGAAAAATCCATCATGTAGATAATTATTGTAGATTTCCAATGACTACTTGTTTGAATCCTAACTCCTTACAGAGATCCTAGAATCATCAGCGAAAGATCAGATACCAATTTTGACTACCAACTCCTTACACCTCAGAAATCTGATGTTGCTTAGTCCGTCCCTAAACCTCCAAAACCTTCCCAAAATTTCCTAAATCAGTTCCAACATGTTAATAAATATTCAATATCACATCCATATGATTTTGAGCCTTTCTTTCCATCCCAGAGGATGCACACCAATCTTGAGAAGGTTAAAATTGGCCTTTCTAGGCCTACTAAGAAACTACTGCCGTTAGAAGCATCTCACTTGAATGAAATTGCTGACCCGTATTATAATTTCAAACACATGTAATTGTTTCTTCATCATCTTGGAAGTACATACAAGGTCAAAATGGACATAACACAATTGGAAAAATGATCGGGAGAGGGTTTCAGAATACTTGGGATCAAACTCGATCAATTGTGATGCTTGAAAGTTTGAAATTTTTATTCAACACATTTGCATGAAAAAAATTGGCTCTAGCTTGGAGACTTGTTCTAGATCGAGCACATCGAGTATAGGGAAAAAAAGAACCCAAAAATATCAAGACACTGCGTGGACTAGTGCCTTGTTTATTGGGCTTGTGGATTCACCACAAAGATACACAACATTTCTATTATTGAATACACACACAATAAGAAACAAACCACATGACAATAAAAGGAAACATGAGATGAGAATACACAACATAAGGGAAACATGAAATGATACGGGAAACACATAACGAAACATCTTAAATCACCTATGTACATGCGGGGACAACTTCGCTTTCATTGAAGCACTAATTTAAACTGAGTGCTTACCCATAAATGGGTATCACCAAATGCCTTTCTTCCGTAAACATGTTGACAAGAACGTTGAAATATGAACCTTTTGCAACTTCTTAGCATGATTGCTAGTGCAATTGATGATCCACTCATTCATTTCATTGCCTATGTTGTTTTGACAAAATCTTTCCCTTTTCTTGTTGACGCCCAAATTTTTCCACTTGCTGATTTTCCATTATTGTTGTGAAGATGAGCCTCGATCATACTTGACTTATCATTTTCATACCACGACCTCCATAATTTTATAGAAAATTTCTCTTCAGATGTCATATGCTTCATGACGACTGTCTTCATGAGTTGATTCTTAGCAGATACTTCAAAAACTTTGGCATTATCATCGACCTCTTGATCTTGTCTATTTCTCAATTGTATCAAGAAATCATCTTTCTCATACTTCGGCTCTTTTGCAACATGCTTCCTTACACAGTGTGTCATATGCATTACATCATCCTCTTAGAAAGAGAATGAGATCAAAGTTGAGTATGCACATGAAAACTATCATTTTCTTCATCTTATCCACTTTGGGATTCATCATCCATTATCATGTTAAGAGCATCCTTCTCTAGAGAAAAGTGAACACAACAAGGTTGAAGTCTATTGAGAATATTTCTATTTTGAACAAGATGAGCCATATGATCAAACAAAATTTTATTTCTCCATTTCTCATTGAGAATGTTTCCATCCTCATGAAAAGGGAATGAGCAAAACATTGGAGCTGAAATGTTGTCATTATCATTTTCCCATTCTTGATCACCAAGAACTAAGAAATCCATTTCGTGATGAAATCATTATCTCCTTGAATAGGTTCACATTCAAGAGGCAGAAACATGTTTTCACTCTCGTATTTATCAACTTCTTCCAGTGAGAAAGAGAATTCTTCATATTCAAAAGCATACTCATTGCATGGAACCTCATACCGAGCATCGAGAACATGATTGGAAACATTGAAGTTACATGTCGAGAAGTTGATGAACATCACTCCTTGATCCGCATTGTTCATCACTTCAATATTACCTTATTGCAAGCCAAGATTTTCATGATCATCGTTGACATCCAGTGGAGCAACTTCATTTATAATCTCATCTCATGGGAAGTACATAATCTCAAACTATGATTTCATCAAATCATCATGATGTCCTTTGATCGGCTCCGTGATGTTGGACATTCTTCCACCAACATGGGAAACTCAAGATCATCCTCGAAAGTCATGAAAAATTTGCAAGATTTGGAATTTTGACACAGGATGTATGTCGTTGGGTCATATGGTCTTTAAACAATATACTTCATTTTTTTGATGGGAAGGAGTTTCTTTGTTTTACCATTGATCGGGATGGTGGCATGTGACTAATCCAACTACATATCTCCTCCGACATCTCGACGAAGCTTCGCCCAACAACATACCATATGAGGCAAGCATGTTTGCTACAAGTATTCTCATTGTGATTTTATTTTCAGGGAAGTCCGCCAATGCTACCTCAACATCCTTGATCTGACCCATAAGGGGAACTTATTTCATTTCCATAGAAAGAAAATGACCGAAGGTAGGAGGGAGAGAGACCGAGAGCTTTAAAAATTTTATAGGCATGATGTTTTCTCAAGCACCAATTTCAATTATGCAATAAGTCGGTTTGTACCCATTGACTAGAAAGGATATGTAGAAAGGTTATACCTTCCTAGAGGTGGAGGGTGTGGAAGTGAGACAATTCATAGATGGAGTGGATTGAGATGCACTTGGCATTTCTTTGGTTGTGACATCTTTAAGACATGAAAATGAAGTACTTACTTTGATGTGTTGAATGAGTTTCTCAAGTTTCTTGGGATTAGTTCTCGAGTAATCATATTCAGAAATTTGGATTTTCAATTTTTATAAATGACCAATGATATCAAAAGATGAGGAAGTGGTAGGAACATTAGGGATTGTGGCAGCCTTGACATGAATGTTCTTAGGATCAATAGAAACTGATTTTTCAAGGAAGTTGAAGGAGACTTACTTGAAGAGCCGAATGATTCTTGTTTGAAGTAATCTCACGTGTCTTCTCAACTAACCTTGTGGAAGTGGACTTTGATGATCCTCCTTTCATTGTTTTTCATGTAGTCACCATTTGAGGATTAAATTTCTTGTCTTGGGTAGCAGAAGAAGAGCCTTCTTTCTCCTTTTGTGATCGAGTGAACACCACATAGGAGTTAAATTTTGTGGATTATTCATCATCAAGCGCACATTCAAAAAATACGATCCAGAACATTCTTCTTCTCCTTCATTTAAATCTTTTGATCCAAAAATTTCTTCTTCTTCATCTTCATTGATCTCACATATTGCATTGATCGGTGGAGCCTCCAAGGTAAGCCTTCGGGGTGCTCCTGCAATCTGGTTCCTATTTCGGTTTGGATGAGGTGCTCGTTGAGAAAATTATTTCTTCAACATTTTCAAGTCATTTTATAACCTTTGCAACAATTGACCATCTCTCTCATCTTTGGAACCCTGGGCCTTATCCTTTGTTGAAGGATTCTTGATCTTTCCTGACAAGATGAGGTCATCTTCCACCTCAATAAAAATTTCTTGAGAATTTTCCAAATCTTATGGTTGAACTCTATATAGAAATAAAATCACTTCAGAAAATTGAGCATTCATGAAGAACATCTTCATATTATCTGTAGTAGGAAGGGCAATGACGAGAATCTTGTTGACCAACTTGTTGAATTTTTCCACGAAGTCTCTCATGGACTCTTGCAGATATTTCTTCATCTAAGTAAGTTGAGCGAGGAGGGAATGAACATATTTAGTGGTCTTGAACCTTTCTTCAAACTTATTTTTCATACCACCCCAATTATAGATTGAGCGTGAAGGAAAATAGTAAAACTAGTCCGGTGCGACATCTTGCAATGTTTCCATGAACAACCACACTACAACATCTTCATGTTGCACTCTAAGGATGCCACAAGATGTGATGAATGTTGGAAGCACAATGAATTGAGAGGGGGTGAATCAATTATTTAAACCCTTAAATAATTTATTATTAACTCACATACACCATTAACATTCAACCATTTTATTAATGTGAGCTAAACAATATGCAACAACCATCAACAAGAGAAAAACCATGAAAGAGTACAAAATAACACAAGATATAAGTGGGAAAACCTCAAGGGTAAGAAAACCCACTAAAACTCTACTTATATTACACAAATAAAATATATTTAGTGAAGCACCAACTTCAAAAGGAGCACTAACCCCTAGTTTAGTAGAGCACCAACCCTACAAGGAACACCAATCCCTAGTTTAGTGAATCACCAAATCCACAGGGAGGATACAACCCCATAAGATGATCAAGCACAACAAAACCACCTTTAGATGAATATATATGAAGTATTGTTACTTCCACAACTGATGGCGATAACTAATTCAACTCACACATCTTAAAACCATCTTCAAACACTCCTCCTAAATCGCTCAAACTTGGACATTCATGAATGGATTTGGATGCAAGACATTACACAAAATCTCTCCAAAATTCTCTAGACTTAAAAATATATATCATCTCTGATTTTATTCCTTTTAACCACTTACACTCTCTCACCTAGGTCACACTTTTCCCTCTCTTTTCAACTAGTTCAAATTTGAACCAAAACATGCACTTTATATGCATCTCAACTCAAAAACATAACATAGGTCAGTCATTATCCAATAGATAAACCATTCCAACTTAAATATATAACAATAAATTCATATAAACTCATAACATGGACCCATGTAGGTCGTCCATGCACCAAGACAACCAAACAAGAAAAAATAGACTCAAAACCTCATTAGTTGCATCATCAAAGACCTCGAAACACATCATCATGATTAGTCAAGCCTACAAATGCCTAAAACATGTAAAATAAATTATAAAAACATCATCCATGCTCGAACCATGGATTTCACCAATCATTTTCTTCATAACACTACAAAGTAGGACCATTTCCTACTTAAAATAGTTGTTTCCAAGAACCAGTCTTCACCAAACATGTTTAAGACCAAAACAAAAACCTCAACTATACCATGTAACCACTCATTGGAAATAAAATGACCTATAGAAAATATTCATGCTTATTATACCTCATGAAACATCCAACAAAGAAAATGAATCCAAATTTCATCTTCACCAAATTGAACCGCTTGTAAAGCAAGTTTGGAAACTCAATTGGTTTGCACCCTTGCTATCACTTTCAAGACCTATAAATTCATTAAATAGGAAAAAAATTCATCCCTCTTAAATATCCAATGGATATAAATCCTCATATAATCCAAAACATGGGTCTTCTACATCCATCTTCTAGCCAAAGTAATCATGTCATGAACCAGTCAAACTAGGTCAACTTGTGACCTCAACCATGGAAACTCAGTACACTTTCAGAGCTTAAAAACATGAAACATGTCACATTGGATGTGAAAAAACCCTAAAATCCATTAGAATCCTTCATCATGCTAAAAATTTCCCAAGCACTTCCATTTGCCAACATTACTAAACTGCCCTTTTGGCCAAAAACTAGTCTTCAAAGATAAGGCACACTTTTCCCTTTACGACCTCAACCATGACCCAAAACTATCATGGAAATATATTATAACTCCCAATATTTCATAAATGGTGATTTAGTCAATACCTTCAATGGACAAATTTTCCAAAACTGAATATCTTGAGAAACTTGTCTTTTTGAGTGGGGCCCACATACTATCACAAGCTCTATCATACCTTTAGGAAAATATGGAGGAGTAATATACAAACTCAAATTATCACATTAGAAAAAAAAAAATTATGGGAACCTACCAAGAATATTTCTCCTACCACTCTCAACCTAGGGTTTCAAAGCCATAGAAAGATAATTGCCTTCTTAATGATCATTCATAAATGTTTGGGCCTCATTTGACTTCATTAAAACTCCAAGATATTCTCAAATATATGAGTTAACATCCCTAAAAGGAAATTATTCCCATTCAAACCTTATACGTTTCAACCATGAGCATTTATGTCACTTCGAGTTGGAAAATGCACTCTAAAGAACCCAATTTTGGTCTAAACCTCATAACTTGTAAAATTCTCATCATGAAAACTTGAATTTTTCTCGAGAACATCATGAAACAACCTAATAACATATCAAATCATCATATTATCTCAAATATATTTGCATATTCATGTACCATCTCATTTGCATGACTAGGCCTTAGGGTTTTGCATGTTCTAGGCCATAACAAACTGAACCAACACTAAAACCAAGCATGAAACCTCTACAAACTTCCTATACATGATGAAAACAACATAACATACCTTTATGAGTGATCTCAAGAGCTCACACATATCCGGGAAGTTACTAGCATGCTCCAATAGGCTTCCAAATACTAGGATTAGGCCTAGTTTAGACCTAGACTAAGTAGAAAAACCTCATAAATCTGCTTCCAAGCTCTCCAAAATGATGTAACACAATTTAGACAACATATCTTACACCGCTACATGCATCCACAAGCTCACATGGCTCTCAAACCGAATCTAATGCTTTGTTTGAACTCCAAGCACCTAGACTAGATTTAGTTGAGCACTAGTAGCCGAGTTTATGACGTGTACCTACACTCTAAAGCTCATGTGAGTGCCTCAACACACTCATATCAATATCTTCATGCCTCTACCATACTCCTTAAACCATCATGCAACTCTCTCCATCATACTCTATCACCTAAGTCGACTAGGTCACTGAGTAGGCCTACTAGGCCACACTATTCTCACCTTGTCCACTCTTGCAACCATGAATCATCTTGAATGTATGTCATCATCATGCTAAGTATCCTCTAGCACTTCTCCAACATCCTCTTTGTCATTAATGAGATTTTACATCAATGAAAACACTTAAACTCACTCATGCCAACAATATCCCCCTCTGTCATTGATGGAAAACCACCTGGTTCTTCTCCCCTTTTTACATTAATGACAAAGCATACCTAAGCACATGATCTTCATCTTCCTTCAGATTCTTTGGAGATCCTTCGCATGAAAAAATAACCAAATTCATCATCCAAGCACATAAGTCAATTTTACCTTCCTTAAATTTGTTTTTGACTTCATTAAAACATTTGAGGACTATAAAATTCCTTGGATAGATGCGTATACTCATGCCAAAAACAATAATTATAAAATTTCATTTCAAAACATCATTCCTTACTCTTATTTAAACCATTATTTGGTTGATAACCAAATCAACATACCTAACTCCACCTTTTACGGATCACAAACAACTTTGAGAACATAGTTCCCTAAACAACTCGTTTAGTGCAACTTGGTCCAAATTTTTGATGTAATAGAGGCCCATACACATCATGGTTCAATCCCTTTTAGCTCCCCTAAAATCAAATAACTTTGGCACATTAGGTCCGCAAGCAGATTTTTGCACGCACAAGTGGAATACCAAATCAAAAATATGCTATTTTAGGGATCAAATGGAAGTATTAATATCTCGATACTCCCACCATTGCATTCAAAATGCCATTTCCAATTAGGATCATATAAATTTTGTCAAACAAGTCCATCAGGAGCTCAAGTTATCATCATTTCAAGTTGTCCTCTTGGAGCGAGTTTAGGAGTTAGCTAAGTTTTGGGAGGACACATGTTAGCTCCAAGAGCCTGGTGGGATTTTGTGTCCTTGACGTCCCTCAAGGTCAGGGACATCAAACCTTGAAAAATTCTCTCAATCCGTATATGACCTCTGGATCCTCATGTAACCTCCAGAATCGCTAGTTCAGCCCCTAGGTGTTTATGGGAGCTCAAATTCCCTGCCGTCGGATCTCCGCCATGTGTCAGCTCTAGGAGCACCATGGAATTTGATGTCCCTCATGTCCCTCATAGGTTAGGGACATAAAACCTTGAAAAATGTGCCCATCCCCTAAGGGATACTTCTGGTCACCCATATGACCCATTCAGCCCCTAATTGCTTTAAAGCTGATTTTCTAGCTTTCATTCCCCTATTGTTGGATCCTTGCCATGTGTCTTCACTTTGCTAACCATGGAATTTGATGTACCTCACATCCCTCACATGTCAGGGAAAAAAAAACTTGAAAAATTCACCCATCATCTATCTTAGCTAAATTTAAAATTTTTAAATACTTACCTGCTTCCCGCTTCTAACTTCTAACATTCTCGTGCACATCCATATCTACACTCGCTCTCTGCAACATTTTACCATCAATTTTCCATTTACAAAGCTCAAACCAGCTCAACCAAGGCATAAAAATACCTTTCCCATGGTGATATGTAGGTCTTAGAAGAATTTTTCATCGAACTAAGAAGAAGAAACAAAGAATAGAGAAGAAGAAACAATGAAAATCTCCATTGTCGTGAAACAAAGATTCATAGAAATCTTGCAAAATAGTGCACAATTCAACACACCATTTTTTGCTGTTACTTCCTCTCTCAAACCATCAGAAACAAACCTTCAATCCCTCCTTGTGCTACATAGAACATTCACAGTCAAGAAATCTTCTTTTGACCCGACGAAGAAAAAGCTGGATTTCCTATCAAATCGATTGTCGGATTGAAACAAGATTTCACCAAGCACAAGAAAAAAACCCATATCAAAAATATAATTTTTTTAAATGGAGGAGAAAATCAGACCTGCAATTTATGAGGTCCATTACTGGTTTCTATGTCCAAGCACCGCTAGATCGAAAAATTGAAAGTTTAAAATCTCCTAAACTATTGAGCGGGTAGGTCTAAAATTTCTAGAGGGGCGATATTGGGAAAAAATCCATATCAAAAATTTATTACACATCAATCCAACCTATAGAATCCCACTTTCTAAAAATAGCAGGCCTTCCGTATATGGGACTACTATTTTGGGAAATCCATCAACAAAAAAACTTGCGAAGGAGACAGAGACATTGAAGATGCACCTTTCGCTGAGAAAACTTCTTATACTTCTTATATATTAGAGTTATTTTTTGTGAATTCATGAGAGAGATATACTTGTGAAGAGAGAAAAGAGATAACAAATTTCTTCCATTTTCCCTACTAAAAAAACTATTCTATTTCTATGTTATGTATAATTTCTGCTTGAGCTTGAATAAAGGAAGAAGGAATTTTAGCCTTTTTTGACTAATGAGTTTAGTGGTACTTTGTGCTCATTAGATGTTATTTGGTCTTGTTCTTTATTACGTAAATTTGATTTCTTCTAAATTCAAGTGCATGTAATGAAATTTCTAGCTAATGTATGCAAGTATCGATTTTCTACTTGCAACATTAGTTTCTCTTTTCTAACTTTCTCACTCCCTTTCCCACTTTCCTAGCAAATTACTCTCTTGCAGATATATGCAATTTTTTTCCGCAGGGTTAGTGGAGTGCCCTTGTTAGATCCCCACCAAAAGGCCGCTAGGATAAAACTTATTTTTACTCACACATGCACATTCGGTAATCGCACCGGTTAAGTAGAGGGACTTAGAATCCCAAAGCATTAGCAAGATAACCACCAATTTTTACTTGAAATTTTTCTCAACAACATTTTTGGCACCCACCATGGGGTAGATTTAGTAGCATCTGCACCTGAATATGACAAGAAGGTTAGAAAAATACAAAAAAATTCAAAAAAAAAAGAAAATTTCTAGAATTTGAATAGCTATCCGAGCCTCATGTCTACAAACCATGGCTATTCCAGGAAATCCTCCTATTGAAAGACCTAGATTTCTCTTCCAAATTCAAGAGGATATTACTTTAGATTTGAGAGAAGCTATCTGACATAACATGCAAAGTGTTAACCACTACTTCATTGCCATAAGAATTATTGACCTTAAAGAGGAACACACTGCTGAATTGGAAAGGCAAAGACAAATTCCAGCACCGCAAATAAGAGTATAGATTTCCAAGCTAGCGGATAGAAGATACACACAACAAAAAAAGACAAGGAGGACAAACTGATCCTACTTTTGAAGAACTTCAAAGAAGACAAGATCTACTCGAATTTAGAGGTCTCCTTTTCGTCACACAACTGGTCACATTGGGAGTCCAAGCATTATCAATCCATTGGATGTTGAGTTCCCATACATCAATGAGAATCTTAAATATTTCACTGATGTAGAGACTGCAAAAGAAGCTAGAGAAAGAAAAGAAAGAGCTGAAGCCAAAACAAGAGTTCAAATTGAAGAAATTGAAAGAGCTCAAGCCAAAGCAGATGCACGAGCAGTAGTAGAAGGTGCAACCTTAGAGAGGTTGGAATATAGAATCCGAAACGGAATGGCGGATCGTGATCATGAGGAATGTAGGCCTAATGTACCATGTGGGGAACATCTGACCCACTCACCCTTTCTCAACCACCTCACGCGCTACCAAAAGGCTCAAGAAAAACTTTCCAAAATTCAGAGGGGATGGTTCTCAACTCCCCAAAGAACACGTAGTATCATTTATCACCGCTTACGCTGTATTGGGTGTCGAGCAAAAATATGTGTCACTCCGAATATTTATGGAGTCACTTCAAGAAAATGCTACTAAATGGTTCTACATGCTACCCCAAGGTTTGTCACCTATTGGGAAGATATAAGAAGTGCATTTGAACATAGGTTCAAGACCACAAAAGACTGTCAGGATCTCTTAGTCCAATTGGTACAAATGAAGAAAGAAACCTCTAAATCAATGAGAGACTTCATAGCAAGAAATAAAAAATTAATAAGAAGAATCCTTGAAGATGTGGTGCCTCCTAAAATTAATTTGAAGAGATTCTTCATCAATGCATTGGCATTAGAAGTAGTTTTCTTCCTTAGAAGAACCCAACCAAGAACATTGATGGAAGCACAAGACTACGTGATAGAAACCGATGATGATCTAATCCTGTTCGATAAAGTGAAAGGCCCAAATGGAAAGAAAAAAGGCCAAAATTCAGGCTCGGTTTTTTTTTATTAAGGGCAAATAGTTTTGAAGGGACTATACCCTGTATACAAAAGGGCTCAAAAGCCAGATATCATAGGTGAGAGAAAAAACCCAGAGAAGGGAAAAATAACCATCCTAAGAGGGCTCAACAGCCAGATAAAACCACAATTTAGCAGAAAGGATCTAGATGTACAATGATCCAAAAAGTAGCAGAAAAGATCAAAAAGCAAACAAAATATAACCATCATATAATATCTCCTCCAAAAAATAGCTCCAGAACCGCCAGTTATCAGCAACTTCGCAAATGTAAAACAACATCACAGCACCCCGTTACTTGATAGCCCTGTCAATCTTGGTTTTGATAGCCTGCAGCGACATGAAGAAGGCAATGGCTGTGGCCTGAGAAGAGTCTTTCAGATCCACCTGAGCAATTTCTATATCCCTTTTCTCTTTGGGGCCCCAAATGTCATCATTAATCCCACTTAAACTGCAAACACTATGAACATGTTGTTCAATGAAATTATAAATACTTTTAAGGGAAGATAGTATGCAGTCATTGCGAATTTTTGCATTTCCCATTCTGCCATCCAAAGACTGTAACTTCTTGAATACTTCAGCAATAACCCCCTCCTCATCATCACTTTGCAGTATTCCTTTTCCCTTAGCTTTTTCCATATTTTTGATAACCCCTTTGAGTTCTTGTATTTCCTTTTCCATCCTGTCCACTCTGACCATCAAGTCCTCCTCCTTAGGTTCCTCCATCGGTTGGCTGATATGTAGGAGGTTCTCAGCAAGCTCAAGGTCTTTGTGACTTCTGAGGACCCGTTGAGAAGTAGGGATTTTAGATTTTATGCCCTTTCTTTTCTTGCTAGAAGAATCCATTTCAATCTTCCTTTCACAGCAGGGGGGAATGAAGGAAATGTGAGTAGGGGGAGGTATGGAGGAAGAGGGTGGAGCAGGATTCATTCGGGGCTACTTTGAACAGTGGTGATGGATCAGCAGAATTATTCCTTGATGCAGAGGGACAGCCCTAGAATGGCTTTGAACTTCCCTAACTGATTTCTCCAAATGCCGAGTTTATAAAGAATTCGTGCTCTGGGTTACTACATGAACCCAATGTTCCAAAAAATGACAAATGACTTGATTTCCTTGAAGAAACATCTATCCTAGATCACAATGGAGAACACTCCAAGGAATTAAAATCCTCCTAATAAACCAAGTATTTCTCCACCTTCTCACCGAATCGCTCTCAAAGCACCACCAGTAAATGCCTTTGCTTGTGAAACCGAAGAACTAGAGGAGGAAGTGGAAATTGAAGAACCTGAAGAAGAAAATGTGGGTGATGACAACAACTATCTTGAGGTCAAGGAAGTTGATGGTGATATGCACAATGGCCTAATTGAGTACATTGATGATGAAGATGATGATGATGAAGAAGCTCCAAGCTTCTCATGCACAGTTTTCACTCGCGCACAGTCCAAGAAAGGTGCTCCATCCTCAACGGCTATGGTGAAGGAAAAGAAGAAGAAAGAAGATTCTTTTGTGGAGGTTCCACAAAATAAAATCATCAGTAGAGGATCACCACTACCACCTTTGATGGAGTCGGATAAAGAAAAATTGGACCCATTGGTTAGAAAGGATCATGCTGCCATACCAAGTAAGTCATCCAAATTCTTCTCCCAACTCAAAAATTGCTAAAAATAATTCTCCTTCAAATGTTGTTTCTATAAAAACATCTAAGGTTCCATCAAAACCTACATCCCCACCTCCTTCCAAGCTAGTTACTACACCTGTGAAGGAAAATTTAACCCCCAAAGTAGCAAAACCTTCACCATGTAAATCTTCTATCATTCCTAGAACCTCTACCTTGCCCACCATAACCCCATTTGACTTTGTGGAACATGCAAGCAAAACTAAAGTCCAACTCACATAAATAGAATACCTATAAATGCATCCTACCCAATTTGATAGGTTCATTGATGTAGTCCATGTTGGTAATCATATAACCTCAGGTCCAAATTCCAAAGGCTTACTCCCCACACCATCCACACCACCTCCTTAAAAATGCTAGCCCTTAGTGCCTCAAAACCCAACAAGGTTGAACCTTTCTACCTGTCACTTCTCATTAAAGGCTTCCAACTAAATAATTGCATCATAAATTTCAGAGCCTCAGATAATGTGATGCCCATCAAATTTGCAAATTCCTAGGCCTCACCTTTACCAGAAAAATGGAACCTACTATTCAATGAAATCCAAACAAGTGCCATTGGTAGGAAGAATCAAAGATGCACAAGTAGCATTAGCTGATTTTTCAGATAAGAAGGTGCTTCTAACCATCTTGGTGGTGGACATCCCAACATCCTTTGGCATGCTACTAAGCCGAAGCTTCAGAGACTTGGGTGGAGAAATAAAAATGGATTGGTCATCTGCAACTATTCTAGTGAAAGGCGAGATGAAGAAGTTACTACCAGTAAGAAATATGAAGTACACAATACGAAAATTTGATGATCCAAAGGCAAACATTCTGTTTCAAGACAACAGGCTAGGCAACTACTTCCTTACATCAGAAAGAGATGAGAAATTTCCACTCTTATGGAAGAAGAAGAAGATCAAGTTTGGACAATAGAATTTGATGGTAGTCATTCCAGTGCAGGTTTGGGAGCAGTGTATGGTCTTTGTACTCTCCTTCTAGTGAATTGGACCCATTTACCTACAAGCTGCAATTTGATAATACGAATAACACGATGGAATATGAAGCTCTCATCTTAGGCATTGGTGTGGTAGAAGACATGGGAATCAATAAGTTGAGATGCTAAGGTGATGTGGAGGTGATAGTAAAGCAAGTTTGACAACAATATCAGGTGAAAAATCTAAGACTCGTCATTATAGAAATAGAGTATGGGATTGCATTGAGTCTTTCGATGCATTTTCCATCAAGCTATCCCACAAGAAAAGAATGAAAAATATGATTCTCTTACGGTATCATCTTCCCTAGTGACACCTCATCCTTATTTTGGTAAAGACAAGGTGACCATTGAAATGGTGTTCATACCTAGTGTACCAGATAATGCAAATCATTGGCAGGTCTTCAATTATGATAATCAGATCTTGGTGTTCTTAGAACAAAGGGAAAATTTCAATAACATCTTCTTTGAAGGATGTGAGTATCCACACTGAGAAGTGGTAGCCAAATAAGAGAAAGAAGGAATCGAAGGGATTGATGAAAGAGTGATCAAATTGAAAGGAAACAAGATTCCCAAAGGACTGGTTTCTATGGAGGACCTATTTGAAAAACACGATAGATTCATTCAAGATAAAGTAAAACAATCTTTTCGATGCCCATCTGATTTTGATAAGGATATCATCGCACCCTGGAGGAGCCAAGGATGGTCAATATCAGAAAATGTTGTTCTCTCAAAAAATATTCGGATGTTTTGGCCTACTGTTTTGTTATGATGAACTCAAATCATTCCAATCGAAGGAAATACATCACTCAATTCCTCAAGTAGGATGCCAAGCCATTCGTGAGAAAACAAAGGCCATATAACCCAAATATTGTTGATACCATCAAAGAGGAGGTAATGAAGATGCTTAATGAAAGGATTATATTTCCCATCCATCATTCAACATGGGTGGAAAACATTGTGCCAGTGTGGAAGAATAATGGTGAAATAAGAATATGTGTAGATTTTCACAACTTGAACTAGGCATCGCTGAAAGATAATTATCCTCTCCCTATCATGGACCACATTTTGCAAGTAGTCACTGGGTCTGAAATGCTTTCATTGCTTGATGGATTCTCAGGGTACAATCAAATCAAAGTGGTAGAGGAGGATCACACCAAGACAACCTTCACAACGCCTTGGGGCACTTTTTCGTACAACAAAATGCCTTTCGGCCTAATCAATGCAGGAGCTACATTTCAAAGGGTGATGGATTTGGAATTCAAAGATTTAAAACATTGCATCGTCATATACCTTGATGATCTCACGATATTTTCAAAAAAGAGGGAAGACCATATCCATCACTTGGAACAAGTACTTGTAAGGTGTAGAAAACATGGCATATCATTAAACCCGAAAAGTGCATTTTTCGGAGTCACTAAGGCAAGTTACTAGGGAAAATTGTGAAAAACATGGAACACACATTGATCCTGAGAGAGTACGAGCCATTCAAGAAATATCTGTACCCACAAGCAAGAAAGGAGTTTAATCCTTCTTCAGGAAGGTGAAATTTCTTTGTCGCTTTGTTCCCGAGTTTGCTGAATTGACAAAGCACATCACCACCACGATGAAACCAAATGTAAACTTTAAATGGAACAATTAAGGGAAGGAAATGTTTGAAGAGATAAAAAATCCATTGCTAAAGCTCTGACCCTCGTGTCTTTGGATTTCAAGAAAAAATTCGTCATGTATTATTATGCATCGGAACACACACTCTCTATTGTTTCTAGTCCGAAAGAATGATGAAGGTGTGGAGGCACCCATTGCTTTCATGAGATTCCCATTGAATAAGTATGAAATAAACTACAACCAATTGGAGAAACATGCATATGTTGTATTCAAGGCTATAATAATTTTCAGATTTTACATACTAAAATCTCATACTGTGGTAATGGTACTCAACAGTGCAATCAAGTCCATCTTGACACAACAAGATCCTAGAGATAAAACAGGAAACTGGGTTACAAAAATTCAAGAGTATGATTTGGATATCTGGCCCTCCAATTTGGTACAAGGAAATGGCTTGTGTAGGTTGATCGTTGAAGATGAAGCACTCAAGGCTCAACACGGTGAAGACAATTTGCTTGCCCAATTTGTTCTAAAAATAATCCACATGTTCTCTTTATAACCACTACTAATGAGTGGTATGCTGATATTTCCTATTACCTAACTTATGGAGAATACCCTTCTCATCTTGATTATAAGCAAAGGAGAAAACTCAAGTGAAGGCAAAAATTTTGTAATTTGGAACCACACACTTTACAAGAGGGTTCTTCATGGATGCTTCCTCAAATGTGTAGACAAAGAGCAACAAGAAAAATTTCTTAAAGCATACCATGACTAAGCATGTGGTGGAAATTTCTTGGTGATGGTCACTGCACACAAGATCCTCTCGAGGAAGGTATTATTGGCCCACCCTCTTTGCAAACACTCAAGAATGGGTTTCCAACTGTGAAGCATGTTAACAATTCGTTGGGAGACCACAACTTATAACATTACCACTCAAGCTAGTTGTTATTGAAGAACCATTTCAACAGTGGGGACTAGATTTCATCGGTGTCTGAATCCTCACTCAAGTGTGGGGCACACCTATGTGCTCATAATGATAAAATACTTCACAAAATGGGTGGAATCCATTCGCCAAGCAAGCCAACACCGAAACAATATGTAACTTCATCAAGGAGAATATCATAGTATGTTTTGGAGTGCCACAAAATATTGTAGCAGACAATGCTACCTATTTATCTTCAAGGGAGTTGACTAAATTTTGATATGGCTATAGAATCTCCTTATCTCATTCATCAAACTACTATCCATAAGGAAATGGATAAGCCAAATCAAGCAACAAGAACATCATGACCATTGTCCGCAAGCTCGTGGATGAAAACCAAAGGAATTGGCACAAGAAGTTGTATGATGCATTATGGGTGGATATGATCACCCCAAGAAGGCAATAGGTATGTCACCATTCCAACTGTTGTATGGAGTTGAAGCAAAAATTCCCATCACGGTTGAGATGCTAGCTCTCAAGTTGCTCCAGGAATAGAAGATGGACAATAAAAGGATTCCATTGACAAGAGGATCCTCTTTCTTGAGAAGCTAGAAGAAAATATACTCCAAGTGGTGGACCGTATTAAAGAGCACCAATTGAAAGTAAAGAAGATTTTTGACAAGAAAGCCAAAGTGAGAGAATTCAAAGTTGGAGACTTCATCCTGCTATGGGACAAGAGAAGGGAACCAAAAGGAAGCCATGGAAATTTTGATTCATTATGGTTCATCCCATTCCAGTTCATGAAGCTTGCGGTGAAAATGTTTTTCTACTCTCATATTTGGATGGAACGCCCTGGAATTTCCTTATAGTGGGCAATACCTAAAATTGTACCATTAGTGAAAGTGGGTTGTCCCCACCTTGTACTATAGGTGATTTCTAGGTGTGTTTCCCTTATGTTGCATGTGTTTCCCTTCATTTTGTGTGTTGTGTGTTTCCTTTCCATTGTTTTGTGTGTGTGCATGTTTCCTTCTTCGTTATCTTTCTCTCTTGCGAATTGTACATGACTCCGCAGGCCCAATGGATAAGGCACTGGTCAATGGATCATATGGTCTAAAGTTGAGATTCTAGATTCCCCATGTCATATCTTCACTGCACTCAGTCCATGTCATGTCCCCAAGCTAGATCCAAATGTTTTCATGCAAATGTGCAATAAGGAAATTAACAATTTCGAGCATGACAACTATACCCATGTGTTAATTTTTTCAAGTCCTACCATTCCAAGAAACCCTATGTGACCTCCTGATTAATGTTATCTCATCCCCCTAGGTTATTTAGGAAATTCCATTCAGTCCCCCTAGGTGATTTTAGGAGCTCATTAAAAGTTGTAAGCTTCAGGTAGCTGTGGGAAGGGCTATCACTGGCCTTCCTAGGACTAGAGCAACCCCACGGAGTGGAGAAAAAAATATGAAATGGATGTGGAGGTGATTCAAAGGCCTTGGAATATCATGTAAGTGATTCAAAAAGATTCTGGAAGGACTCGAGAGAAGTTGGGGCAATTTCACCAAAATTAGGGTTCACAGGCCTGGGCAGTGTACAGGCCAAAACAACTGCAAAACCTTTCGAAGGTGATTCTGGGAGCTCGAGATGGAGTTAGGAGAAAAAAAAATATCGTCAAAAAGATAATTCCAATACCTAAAGATGGTAAAATTAATTTTTTCACAACACTTTGGTGCATTAGGTTTCATAAGTAGTTTTTCACATGTATAGTTGGAGTACCAAATCAAAAATTCACTTTTTAAGGGATTAAATGGAAGAATTTACACATGATCCCCACCATTGGATTCAAAAGTCCATTTCCAGTTAGGGTCATATAAAATTTCATCAAACAATTCCATCGAGAGTTCAAGTTATCATCATTTCAAGTTGTCCTCTTGGAGTGAGTTCAGGAGTTAGCCAAATTTTGGGAGGACACATGTCAGCTCCAAGAGCCCGGGGTATTTTGTGTTCTTAAAGTCCTTCAAGGTCAAGGACATCAAACATTGAAAAATGTTCCCATCCCCCATATGACCTCTGGATCCTCATGCAACGTCTAAATCGCTAGTTCAGCCCCTGGGTGCTTATGGGAGCTCAAATTCCCTACCGTCGGATCTTTGCCACATGTCAGCTCTAGGAGCTCTGTGGAATTTGATGTCTCTCATGTCCCTCGTAGGTTAGGGACATAAAAATTGAAAAATGTGCCCATCCCCTAAGGCATACTTCTACGGTTACCCATATGACCCATTTCTAGCCCCTAATAGCTTTAAAGATGATTTTCTAGCTTTCATTCCCCGCCGTCGGATCCTTACCACGTGTCATTGCCTTGATAACCATGGAATTTGATGCCCTCATGTCCCTCACATGTCGGGATATAAAAACTTGACAAATGTGCCCATCTCCTTCTCACTAAATTTAAATTTTTTAAATACTTACCGCTTCCCGCTTCTAACTTCTAACATTCCGTGCAAGAGAACCATATCGCACACTCTCTTTGTAACCTTTTACAATCAATCCGCCATTTCCAAAGCTCAAACCAGCTCAAACAAGGTATAAAAATACCTTTTCCATGGTGATATGTAGGTCTCGAAGGAGTTTTCATCGAGCTAAGAAGAAGAAACAAAGAACGGAGAAGAAGAAACAATGAAAATCTCCATTGTCATGAAATAGAGAGAAATTGGGAGGTTTAACAACTTTTATAGGCGTGATGTTTTCTAAAGCACCGTGAGTCAATGATGCAATTAGTCGGTTTGTACCCATTGACTAGAAAGGATATGTAGAAAGATTCTACCTTCCTAGAGGTGAAGGGTGTGGAACCGAGACAGGTTCATCAAGGAGTGGATTGAGATGCACTTGGTATTTCTTTAGTGGTGACATCTTTAAGACATGAAAATGAAGTACTTACTTTGATGTGATGAATGAGTTTATCAAGTTGCTTGGGATTAGTTTTCAAGTACTCATATTTGGAAATTTGGATTTTCAAATTTTTAAAATGACCAATGATATCAAAAGATGAGGAAGTGGTAGGAACATTAGGGGTTGTGGCAACCTTGACATGAATGTTCTTAGGGTCAATAAAAATTGATTTTTCAAGGGAAGTTGAAGAAGACTTACGTAAAGAGGCAAAATGATTCTTGTTTGATGTAATCTCATGCATCTTCTCAACTGACCTTGTAGAAGTGGACTTTGATGATCCTCCTTTCATTGTTTTTCATGCAGTCTCCATTTGAGGATTCAATTTCTTAGCTTGGGTAGCAGAAGAAGAGCCTTCTTTCTCCTTTTGTGATCAAGTGAACACCACATAGGAGTAAATTTTTGTGGATTATTCATTATCAAGTGTACATTTAAAAATATGATCCATGAACATTCTTCTTCTCCTTCATTTAAATATTCTGATCCAAAAATTTCTTCTTCTTCATTTTCATTGATCTCGCATATTGCATTGATCGGTGGAGCCTCCAAGGTAGGCCTTCTGGGTGCTCATGTAACCTGGTTCCTATTTCAGTTTAGATGAGGTGCTCATTGAGAAACTTCTTTCTTCAACATTGTTAAGTCATTTTATAATTTTTGCAACAATTGACCAACTCTCTCATCTTTGGAACCCTGGGCCTTATCCTTTGTTGAAAGATTCTTGATCTTTCCTGACAAGATGAGGTCATATTCCACCCCAATAAAAAATTCTTGAGCATTTTCCAAATCTCATGGTTGAACTCTCCATAGAAATAAAATCACTTTAGGAAATTTAGATTTCATGACGAACATCTTCATATTATCTCGTAGTCATGTTGGTCATCAAATAGGACTTTACGAAGAGCAATGGTGGGGACAATATGTCCCTCCTCTTTAATGGGAGAGGTTCCCTTATTCAGAAACAAACTTATTTACAAATATACAAAACATGATTTTCTGGTTGAACTTGGATATTACGAAAGTGTTTTCTATAAAGATCATCAATTACAAAAGGACTGAGGAATTAGAAAATGAGAATGAGCAGAAAGGCAACATGCAGAATTATAGATAACAGAGTAATTCTTTATGTATGCGAAGTTACAGTGAATTGAAACAAGATCATTTGTATCATATAAATAAGATGGAATTTAAAGACACAAAGTTCTGTAAATAACATCTGCTAGAACACAAAGTTTCTTAACATAACACAGACAAATGATCTTCACAAAAATTAAATGAAAGCTTGGGGATAAAAGAGATCAGATAGACAAAGAATGGAAAGCCCTTCTGTATTGATTTCTTTATGATCTATTTACACTTTCAGAAAATAAGCCAAGTTCTTCCTTCTTTTCAAAATGGCGTGAAGAGGCCATTATATAGCTTACAAATCAGTTACTCTTTGTAACTACTTCTTTTAACTAAAGATTAGTTAAGGATTTCCAATCACAATACCTCAACTAATTACAATGAATCGAGAAAAGGATTAGAAAAGAAGAGAAGAATAAGGAGAAGAAGACAGGTGGTTATGAATGGGAGGGACCCACTGACTTCAAAATTCGCTGCCTGAATCTCTTCAATGCCTCGGCTATGTCTCTACCACGAGGGATTGACGTGTTGGCTATAGACTGAGCCCAAAATCCAAGGAACTTCTCCATTTCCTTATCAAACTCGACATGAGTATGATAGTCTTTATTTGCTTCTTCAATGGTAGATTGAAGAGAGCAGATCTCCTTCATTTTCTCTTTGGAAATGGAGCTTTCCTTGAATAGATTATCTTTGACAAAAGCTCTGAATTGAGCTTTGATTTCTTACAGGGAAAGAGGCACACCAGAAGTTTCATCCTGAAGATGACAGTGTATGTCTTTGAAAGCAGATACAACCAGTGTCTTGAAAGCCTCACCCTTCTGCCAGTTATTCTTCAGCTCTCCCAAAGCCTCCTCCAAGACTTTGATCTTCATATTGATAGTAATTCGGAGGGCAGAGCCGCAAACTAGACTCGGGAAGGAATTACAGAGGGAAGGGATACACGCGTAGGATTTTAGATTGCAAGGGTTCGAGCAAAGGATAACATGGAAGTAGTGTGAAAAATGCATAGGGGGTTTGCTCGTTATATAGCTGATTAGGAGAGAGAAAGATAATGAATGCGCATTTAATACATACCTACCAATTTGAATAAGCAAGATATTCGGGTAGAGCGGGAAAAATAAGCACGAATGGCACTTGGTTCATTTGGGACATGTGAGACGCGAATGCGTGAAACATGTGGCTCGGCCGATTCGGGTGAAGTGGGGAAAAGATGCACAAATGCCTTTTGGGACATGCGGGACGCGAATGCGCGAAACACGTGACTCGGCCGGATCGGACGAAAATGTGACAACAGTCCGGGTGAACTTGGGACATTTGGGATGTGAAAGCGTGAAGTACGCAGTTCGGGTGATTTGGCCGAAAATGGAACAACTTGCCAAATTGAACTTGGGACATTTGGGACGTGAAAGCGCTGGCACGCGGTTGGGCGATTTGGCGAAAATGGAACAACTTGTCAAATTGAACTTGGGACATTTGGGACGTGAAAGCGCGAAGTACGCGGTTTGGGCGATTCGGCCGAAAATGGAACAACTTGTCAAATTGAACTTGGGACATTTGGGACGTGAAATTATGACGGGCCCAAAAATGGAACAAATTCGAGGAAACCGGCCGATCGGGGAACAGGGGGACCGTTTGATCTTGGGACACGTGGGACAAAAATGTCCGACAGGCCCGAAAAACACACAAAATGACCCAAAAATGCAGATTTTCTCAATTTCTCGACTTTTAACATTGAGTACAACAGAGAAGACACTTAAGAGCATGGGAATTTTGAGTGGACAACAAGTCGAAGGGCAACAACAGGAATCTTGTTGACCAACTTGTTGAATTTTTCCACGAAGTCTCTCATGGGTTCTTGTGGATATTTCTTCATCTATGTAAGTTGAGTGAGGAGGGAATGAACATATTCGGTGGTATTTAACCTTTCTTCAAACATATTTTTCATACCACCCCAACCATAGATTGAGTGTGAAGGAAAATAGTAAAAGCGATCTCTTTGTGACATCTTGCAATGTTACCATGAATAACCACACCGCAATGTATTCATGTTGCACTTTAAGGATGCCACAAGCTATGATGAATGTTGGAAGCACAATGAAAAAGAGGGGGTGAATCAATTCTTTAAAACCTTAAATAATTTATTATTGACTCACATACACCATTAACATTCAACCATTTATTAATGTGATATTAACAATATGCAAAAACCATCCACAAGAGAAAAACCATGAAAGAGTACACAATAATACAAGATATAAGTGGGAAAACCTCAAGGGTAAGAAAACCCACTGAAAATCTAATTATATTAAACATATAAAATAAATTTAGTGAAGCATCAACTTCACAAGGAGCACCAACCCTACAAGGAACACCAACCCCTAGTTTAGTGAATCACAAACTCCACAAGGAGGCTAAAACCCTATAATATGATCAAGAACTGAATAAAATACCTTTAGATGAATATATATGAAGTATTGTTTCTTCCACAACTGATGGAGATCACTAATTCAACTCACACACCTTCAAACCCTCTTCAAACACTCCTCCTAACTCACTCAAACTTGGACGTTCACAAATGGATTTGGATGTAACCCATTACACACAAGATATCCAAACTTATTTATAATTTCAAACAATCTATCAGCTCTAATTTTATTCCTTTGAACCACTTACACTCTCTCACCTAGGTAACACTTTCCCTCTCTTTCAACTAGTTCAAATTTGAACAAAAACATGGATTTTTTATGCATCTCAACTCAAAACCATAACATAAGTCAGTCCTAATCCAATAGATAAACCATTCCAACTTAAAAATATAACAATAAATTCATATAAACTCATAACATGGACCCATGTAGGTCGGTCATGCACCAAGACAACCAAACAAGCAAAAATAGACTCAAAACCCCATCACATGGCTCATCAAATACCTCTAAACACATCATCATGATTAGGAAAGCCTCCAAACACCTAAAACATGTCAAATGCATCATAAAAACATCATCCATGCTCTAACTATGGTTTTCACCAATCATTTTCTTCATAACACTACCAAGTAAGACCATTTCCTACTCAAAATAGTTGTTTCCAAGAACCAATCTTCACCAAACATGCTTAAGACCACACCAAAACACCTCAACTATGCCATGTAACCACTAATTGGAAATAAAATTACCTGTATAACATATTCATGCTTTTTATACCTCATGAAACATCCAACAAAGAAAATGAATCCAAATTTCATCTTCACCAAATGAAACCGCCGTAAAGCAAGTTTGGAAACTCAATTGGTTTGCACCCTTGCTATCACTTTCAAGACCTATAAATTCATTAAATAGGAAAAAAATTCATCCCTTTTCAATATTCAATGGATATAAATCCTCATATAATCCAAAACAGGGTCTTCTACATCCATCTTCTAGCCAAAGTAGTCATGTCCTGAACCAGTCAAACTAGGTCAACTTGTGACCTCAACCATGGAAACTCAGTACACTTTCAGAGCTAAAAAAACATGAAACATGTCATATTGGATGTGAAAAAAACCCTAAAATCCATTAGACTCCTTCATCATGCTTAAAATTTCCCAAGCACTTCCATTTGCCGACATTGCTAAACCGCCCCTTTTGGCCAAAAACTAGTCTTCAAAGATATGGCACACTTTTCCCTTTAAGACCTCAATCATGACCCAAAACTATCATGGAAATATATTATAACTCCCAACATTTCATAAATGGTGTTTTAGTTAATATCTTCAATGGACAAATTTTCCAAAACTGAATATCTTGAGAAACTTGTCTTTTTGAGTGGGGCCCACATACTATCACAAGCTCTATCATACCTTTAGGAAAATATGGAGGAGTAATATACAACCTCAAATTATCACATTAGAAAAACAATAAATTATGGGAACCTACTAAGAATATTTCTCCTACCGCTTTAAATTTAGGGTCTCAAAGCCATAAAAGATAATTACCTTAAGTAACGATCATTCATAAATGTTTGGGCCTCATTTGACCTCATTCCAACTGCAAGATCTTCGCAAATCTATGTGTTAACATCTGTGAAAATAAATTATTCCCATTCAAACCTTATACGTTTCAACCATGAGCATTTATGTCACTTCGAGTTGGAAAATGCACTCTAAAGAACCCAATTTTGGTCTAAACCTCATAATTTACAAAATTCTCATCATGAAAACTTGAAATTTTTCTGAAAACATCATGAAACAACCTACTAACATATCAAATCATCATATTGTCTCAAATATGTTTGTACATTCATGTCCCATCTCATTTGCATGACTAGGCCTTAGGGTTTTCATGTTCTAGGCCATAACAAACTAAGCCAACAGTAAAACCAAGCATGAAACCTTTGCAAACTACCTATACATGATGAAACCAACATAACATACCTTCATGAGCCATCTCAACAACTCACACATATCCGAAAGTTACTATCCCGCTTCAATAGGCTTCCAAATACTAGAATTAGGCCTAGTTTAGACCTAAACTAATTAGACAAACCTCATGAATATGATTATAAGCTCTCCAAAAAGACCTAACATAATTGAGACAACATATCTCACACCTCTACATGCATCCATGAGCTCACATGGATCTCAAACTGAATCTAATACTTTGTTTGGCCTCCAAGCACCTAGACTAGGTTTAGTTGAGCACTAGTAGTTGAGTTCATGACATGTACCTACACTCTAAAGCTCATGTGAGTTCCTAAACACACTCATATCAATCTCTTCATGCCTCTACAATGCTCCTAAAACCATCATGCAACTCTATCCACCATGCTCTATCACCTAGACTAGCTAGGTCACCTGATTAGGCCTACTATGCCAAACTATTCTCACCTTGTCCACTCTTGCAACCATGAATCAACTTGAATGTCCATGTCATCATCATGCTAAGAATCCTCTAGCACTTCTCCAACATCCTCTTTGTCATTAATGAGATTTTACATCAATGAAAACACTTAAACTCACTCATGCCAACAATATCCCCCTTTGTCATTGATGGAAAACCATCTAGTTCTTCTCCCCTTTTTTACATTAATGAAAAATCATACCTAAGCACATGATCTTCATCTTCCTTCAACTTCTTTGGAGATCATTCTTGCATGAAAAAATCACCAAATTCATCATCCAAGCACATAATTCAATTTTACCTTCCTTAAATTTGTTTTTGACTTCATTAAAACATTTCAAGACAATAAATTCCTTGGATAGATGCATATAATCATGCCAACAACCATACTGAGAAAATTTCATCTCAAAACATCATTCCTTACTCTTATTTAGACCATTATTTGGTTGATAAACACATAAACATGCCTAACTCCACCTTTTACCGATCACAAGCAACTTTGAGAACATAATTCCCTAAACAACTCCTTCAATGCAACTTGGTCCAAATTTTGCATGTAATAGAGGCCCATACACATCATGGTTCAATCCCTTTTAACTCCCTTGAAATCATACTATCCTTCTTGTTGTCATGTAAATGTGCAACAAGGAAATAAACAATTTCAAGCATGACAACTAAACACTGTGTTAATTTTTTTCAAGTACTACCATTCCAAGACACCCCGGAGTTAGTCTAATCGGTCCAAGTGACCTCCCGATTAAAGTTATCTCATCCCCTTAGGTGATTTTAGGAGTTCATTAAAATTTGCAAGCTTCAAGAAGTTGTGGGAAGAGCTATCAATGGCCTTCCTAGGACTGAAACAACCCCATGGAGCAGAGAAAAAAATCCAAAATAGAAATGGAGGTGATTCAAAGGCCTTGGGACGTCATGTATGTGATTCAAGAAGATTCTAGAAGGGCTAGGAGAAGTTAGGGTAATTTCACCAAATTTAGGGTTCACAGGCCTAGGTAGTGTACAAGCCAAAACAACTCGCAAAACCTTGTAAAGGTGATCACGAGAGCTTCAGATGGAGATAAGAGAAAAAAATAAAAATACGAAAGATAATTCCAATCCCTATAATATGGTGAAATTATTTTTTTCACGAAACTTTGGCACATTAGGTCTCAGAAGCTTTTTTGCATGCACAGATGGAGTACCTAATAAAAAATATGCTATTTCAGGGATCAAATGGAAGTATTAAGACTTGATACTCCCACCATTGGATTCAAAATGCCATTTATTGTTAGGATCATATACATTTCATGAAACAAGTCCATCAGGAGCTCAAGTTATCCTCATTTCAAGTTGTCCTCTTAGAGAGAGTTCGAGAGTTAGCTAAATTTTGGGCTTAGACACATGTCGGCTCCGGGAACTTGGCGGGATTTTGTGTCCCCGACGTCCCTCAAGGTCGGGGACATCAAACCTTGAAAAATTCTCCAAGCCCTTATATGACCCTCCGGATCCTCAAGTAACGTCCATAATCGCATGTTCAACCCTGTGGGTGCTTGTGGGAGCTCAAATTCCCTACCGTCGGATCTTTGCCACGTGTCAGCTCCGGGAGTATTGTGGAATTTGATGTACCTCATGTCCCTCATAGGTTAGGGACATAAAATCTTGAAAAATGTGCCCAGCCCCCTAAGGGATACTTCTTGTCACCCATATGACCCATTTCCAACCCCTCAGTGCTTTAAAGCTGATTTTCTAGCTTTCATTCCATGTCGTTGGATCATTGCCACGTGTCTTCACTTTGATAACCATGGAATTTGATGTACCTTACGTCCCTCACATGTCAGGGAAAAAAAACCTTGGAAAATGCACCCATCTCCCTTCTCAACTAAATTTAAAATTTTTAAATACTTACCTGCTTCTCGCGTTTAACTTCTAACTTTCTCGTGCACAACCATATCTGCACTCTCTCTGCAACCTTCTACCATCACTCCGCCATTTAAAAATATCAAACCAGTTCAACCAAGGCATAAAATAGCTTTCCCATGGTGATATGCAGGTCTTAGAAGGATTTTTCATTGAGCTAAGAAGAAGAAACAAAGAATAGAGAAGAAACAATGAAAATCTCCATTGCTTTGTGAAACAAAGATTTGTAGAAATCTTGCAAACCAGTGCACGAAACAACACACCATTTTTTGCTGTTACTTCCTCTCTCAAAAACCATCAGAAAAAAACCTTCAATCCCTCCTTGTGTTGCATAGAACATTCACAACAAAGAAATCTTCTTTTTGACCCGACGAAGAAAAAGTTGGATTTCCCATCAAACCGATTGTTGGATTGAAACAAGATTTCACCTAAAGCACAAGAAGAAAAAACCCATATCATTTTTTTTTTTTTGCAAATGGAGGAGAAAACCAGACCTACAATTTTTGAGGTCCATTAATGGCTGCCATGTCTAGAAGCACTACCATGTCGAAAAATTGAAAGTTTAAAATCTCATAAACTATTGAGCGGGTAGGTCTAAAATTTTAGAGGGGTGATATTGGGAAAAAACCCATATAAAAAAACTTCGTTCCGTGTTAATCCGACCTCATGAATCCCAATTTCTTAAAATAACAGGCCTTTTGCATAAGGGACTACTATATTGGGAAAGCCATCAATAAAAGAACTTGCGAAGGAGATGAAGACATTGAAAATGCATTGTTCTTTGAGAAAACTTCTTATATTTCTTAGATATTGGAGCTATTTTTTATGAATTCATGAGAGAGATATCCTTGTGAAGAGATCAAAGAGATAGAAAATTTCTTGCATTTTTCCAACTAAAAAATGTCTTCTATTTCTATATTATGTACAATTTCGCTTGAGCTTCAATAAAAGAAGAAGGAATTTTAGCCTTTTTGACTAAGGAGTTTCTTGGTACTTTGTGCTCATTAGATGCTATTTGGTCTTATTCTTTATTACTGATTTGATTTATTCTAAATTCAAGTGCATGTAATGAAATTTCTAGCTAATGTATGCAAGTCTCTGATTTTCTACTTGTAACATTAGTTTCTCTTTTCTAACTTTCTCACTTTGCCTTTCTCACTTTCCTAGAAAATTATTCTCTTGTAGATATGTGCAAGTTTTTTTCTTAGGGTCGTGGAGTGCCCTGTTGGATCCTCGAATGAAAGGCCACCGAGATAAAAACACATTTTTACTCACGCATGCACATACAAAATCTACACCAATTAAGTAGAGGGACTTAGACTCTAGAGTGTTGGCAAGATAACCACCAATTTGTCCTTGACAAATTTTCTCACCAACACTTCTCTATCTCGAATACAAAAATAAGATCGAGATACCCTACTTTAATGCCATGGAGATGGCTTAACCATTTCATCACGATCGAAGCACTATTTTAATGTAATTTATCTCCTTTGCATGGTGTTACACCTATTTGAGTAAGAAAATTACTTACCATTGAAGTATACCTACAAATCATTATCAACTCTACCATTTTCACCTTTTTTCCCCTCTATAAACTTCCAAGCCCAAATTTCCAAGTACATACCTATAGCTCATGATTTTGGGCAAGACTACTTACAATATTATGATATAGTGTATCAACCAATCATAATATATGAGAATGAATCATATTTTCATCCTGTAAACCTATTTAACTTCACTCCTCAAGGGTAGAAAGAATTTAAGCTCCTCTCAACCTTATGCACCATCATCATGTCATCCTCATTCACAATTAATGTCTTAACATGCCTTACTTTTCTACTGCTATCTCTTAAGGTGATAAGATTTAAACGTCATACCTTGTCTTGAAGTATTGACCTCCATCAAAGTTTTAATTTTTCTCTAGACCCTCATAGTCTTGTAAACCATATGATCTTTCATATACCCTATTTAAAGCACCTTTACAAACCTCATTATGCATATACTAAACTCTTAACACTTGAGTTCACTTGCAAAGATTCCAAAGAATTTTGTCATGTTCTAACTCCCTCATTCTAGGTGTAAATGACCTACTAAATCCTTTTGTAATCCTTCAATACTAGTTGATTCAATACCTTAGACTCTAAATGATCATGAATTAGGCTTAACACAATGTATAGTACTTGATAGATTGACCTATAAACTTGAAAAACTCTAACACTATTTCATACTCCTTTATTTAGACTTCATGATACCTAGGCTTGTTTAATACACCTGAAATCATGGCTCAGTTGATTGAAGCACAACATGAGGTATAAATTATCTCAAGACATACCTTGGGAACACCATTTTAATCTCCTCAATTCTTCACTATGCTCCAACTCTACATTTTAGTTGTGAGAGAACTCTCAAATCTCTTAATCACTTTACATTCTTATGTATGACACATCTACATGTCTTTCACTATAACAATACACCTCCTTCTTCAAAACATGTTGAAGACCAAATCTTGACCTTATGCATACACAACTACAATACCTTTATTTAAAATATGAATCATCATAGACCATAAAATAAGACCATAAAATACACAACAAAGATCCTCATGACTTGAGTTATATTTACGAGTTGAAACTTCTTGTCATGACCCATCATAGACCTAGAACTGACTTCTCATGATGATATCAAAAATCTACACAAAACACATGTTGGCATGTGGATGTTGTGTTTTCATTGATGTGTTATCCAAAATGAGCCCCCGCTATTTTTGCTAACTTGTCTTCATTCTTTCCTTCCTTGTGCTTCAACTTCAATTTTCACACATTTCATACACTCAAAATTTTCTAGGTATGATTTCATCAGATAGAGAATTTTCTTACGTTTCTAGAAAGGTAAAAAACTCCTCCTAACTCCTTATATTTTGCAAGTTATGGCTCGACGGAGTTTGGAGGGGAAATTTTCCCTAGGCAGCCCTGACCAATGAAATGATGCCACGTGTCCCGGATTGGCGGAGCGGAGGAAGAAATTAAGACTTAGTGCCAAAGCAGCTGTGGGCCCGTGGAGGGGAAGGAAGTGCGTCGTGGGGCCGGGGAGAAATTTGGGCACTTAGCCCTTTTACGGAAAAGGGGCGCAAGGACAAATTTTGGCCACAGGTCCACTAAAGGAACAAAGCAGACTCGTGGGGTGGGGAGAAATATTTGGCACTTAGCTTTTGGGGCGAAAGGCTCAAAGTCCAAAATCAGCCCGCAAGCCCGCAAGGAAGAAAATGGAGGAAAATGGTCACACCTCCGCGCCAATAAGAAGCTGACACGTGTCATGCGGGCGGTGGGGACACGAAGATGTTTTGGAATTTTTTCCAAAAGTGCAAAAATTAAAATTTGGGCTTGTGGACCTGTTTTCAAATCTGATTTGCCACGATTTTTGACCTAATTCGTGCCTTGAAATTTGTGCCTGAATTTATGCCCTGATTTTGCCCTAAATCTTTAGATGGGCATATCTTTCGATCCAGAGATCAGATTTGGGAAAAATAAGACTCGTTGGAAAGATCTCGATCTCCTCTATGCATTGGAGGCATAAAAACATCATTTTCTTTTGTAGGTTTCAATGGAGAAAATGTTAAAAATGTCTTTCACGCCTTTAATGCGTATTAGATTGCTTAGAACAAGTCATTTTCTGCTCGATCCACCATGGTTACCTTCTTCCACATGCCAAGGATGGAGAATCAGCTTGATTTGATGGGGAAAACCCTAAAATGTCTTCTCACGCCATAAATGCGAGATCATATTGCTTCGAAGACCACATTTTATTCTATTTACTATTTTTGTTTCTCTAACATGCAAGGTAGAAATAAATCTCGATTTGATGGGTTTGCAGGGTGATTTGAAGGGATTAATGGCGGGTGGTTGAGCCTAGAGATCTGATTTGCTTCCTCCTCTATTTTCTCTTTCTTTGTTTTAGCTATAAATGCAAAGGATTTGATCCTTTGTTTTGTTGGACATTTTCTCCTGCAAGCTCTTCTTTTCTCCTTAGCAGGTGGATTTGAAGGAGTTTCAGACCTTCCATGGAGATTGTGGCATGTTTTTTGCCTCTCTACCATTGTAATGCATTCTATTAAACTTGGGAATGGTAATGCATGTTATGTGAATGATTCTCCAATCCTCTCATGCATTTATCATTGTCTTATGATCTTTCATTATATTCTTGAAATCTGTGCATGCTTTGGTGTTACATCTCTATGATCTGTGTCTACTTGGCAAAGCAAGAAATTCAGCACTCCTTTGGTGTATCACCGCTCTATTTTTGCTTAGTTTGTTTCCCATTTCCATGTTTTCTCTCAACCCCATCTCCTTGGTAGTTTTAGAGTAGGAATTTTTAATCAGAACCTCTAAAAAAATTGCATTTATACACCTAAACAGAGGAGTAAGAACCAACTTCAATTTGGAGAGTTTTCCCAATTTGCAAGGTCCCACACTTAGGGAAAACTACATGCTATGCATTCACACCAAAATGACCCATTTCTAAACAACATATCGAGGGTCGATTTGGGGGTCTTTGTGAATTTGCACTAACATGATGTTAAAGGCATACTAATGAAAAATAACGATGTAGGAGATCTCAGAGTGAGTCAAACAAGGAAGCACATGTCGGTGGATTGAGAACACCTAAGTAAACACTGACTTCTTGAGGATCCGAGTTACTAATAGAGGCTAAGTGATGATGTGAGAACATACCGGGTTGATTTTTAGACCACCGTAACATGAATATAATGTGGAAATAGTGTCGAATGATGAATACATGGGCACATAAGGTGAATTTGTCAAACTAGCTCAGTTTAAGATGCCTAATCCCTAGGCCTAGTTAGCAAAGTGACTGAAAAGGTGGAGTGAAGGCTTGAGGATTATTATTAAGCATGGTAAAGGAATATAACACATAATGGGACATGTTCAAGGGGATACATGATGAAGAAAAATTTAGAGGTGGTGAGTTGCAGTGTAAACTAGCCCAAATTGTCCTATTGTCAAGCACCTAAGTTGAGACTCGTGAAGAAAAAAATCAAGTGTAGGCATGGGAAGTGTGTAGGGAAATTTCCAAGAGTCCTTAGATAAAGTTTCAAGTCATAATTCAATAGTTAAAGGCATGGTTAGGGTCATTGGTGTGACCACCTTTCAAGAAAAACAATTTTAACATGCACAAATGATATTAGATTGGAAGTTTCATAGTGAACCAGAAAAATGTGGCCATTATAGATCATATAGGAGGTGTTCATGAAGGTTTGGTACAAATTTTAGGACATGGGGAGGAATTTTGTGCAAGATATTGCATTTTTACCAAAACCAAGGTTAAGTAAGATATGGTAAACTAGAACCTTGACTTCTTAACATTCAAGAAAAATTGTGGAGCCTTCTTCAGATAAATAATAAGAGAGAAATTTAAAGAGAATTAGGATACAAATATGTTTCAAAAATTATGAGGTCAAATGGATGAGAAATAAGAAAGTTCTATCCACTTTTATGAAGCTATCCGAGACCCTCCACGAGCCTAGTTAAATTCGGTATCGAGAAAATTGTCTATTAGGTATCCAAATGAAGTTGTTTTAATTTATTATGAACATGATCATGTAGAGAATTCATCAGAGCATATTTTCATGTTGGTTTGAGTTCATGACTCATGGTGGACCCCATAAGAAAAAAATCCTTGTTGTGAAAACTTTAGTGTATATACAATGTTTACAAAGTAACCCATGCTAAATTTTATTATGAAGGATGCTGAGGATGTGTTAGTGATGTTTATGAAGTAATATGAGCTATTAATTTGGAGAAATGTTAAGATACAAGTGTGTTTTTAGTCCTAGCATTGAGAAGGCTAAGTAGACAAAAACAAGTCTACGTGTTTGAGAGGTAAATGTGATTTTTCCAATGTAATGCTTGCAAGTGAAGGATTGAAGGTTAAGTACATGTATTTTGGTAAGTGTTTCATGCTTTGGTGGAGCATGAAAGATCAAGTGAAGTTTTGAAGCAATAAAATTCAAAACTAGTCTTTGGGTGTTTTGAAACCAGTCAGAGTTATCTCTAAAAACCATGCATATTCATGATGAAAGCCTTTAACTGAAGATTAATGGTAAGATTAAAAGAAGAAAAAGATCAAGACCTTTCTATAAAGGTATGGTAGGCTCCATGAACTGATGTTTAAGTGAAGTTGTACCTATTTGAGTGAAGACTATTTTTCTGAGTTTGAAGGTCTGTGAGTTGCATGTTTAAATTTGAATGTTCTTGCTTGAATAAGAGTGATGAAGCTTCTACTTGCATCTAAAGTTTTCTATACTTCATATTACATAATATAATTACTTTGTAATGTGTTGAAATTGCATACATCATTGATTTGAATAGGATATCTATAACTGTAATTTTCAGTCCTCCATTGTTGAGAGTGAAGCTCCAATGAACCTTGAAGAAGAAATGGAAAGCATATGAAGAGTTAAGGAGTTATAAACGTGAATAGGGAATATTATAAAATATTTTCATGCTTGAGACACTTTTTCACCTATGTAAGAGAGATAGAATACAAGATTGCATGTTGGATAGGAAGAAGACAAAAATATGACAAGCAATTACAAAAGATAAGTCGGTGATGTTAGTTCGGTTTGTAGGAGGAAATTTTTAGATATGTCAGATTGGGAAAAAAGTTTAGGAGGATTTTATAATTATTTGTAATAATGTGAAGAATATTGGTAGGTTTTACAAGTCATAGGTTTGAAATTGGCACATATTCGAGATACATTTAATGCTAGTGGATAGTTTTGTTTTGTCCTTTTTGTCCTCTTTTATACGCAGTGTAAAGTGTTCAAGTGAAGAGTCATTGGATGTGAAGTGAAAAAGATATTTTTGGATACATATACCTTGGTATGAAAATATCTTTCTTGTACATGAATTTGTCTTTGATGATTGTACATTTGAAGAGGTAGAGAGGGCATGAATGTGATTATGCATGTAGTATGTTAAAGACTCGAATTTTACAACAAAAGAATTGACATGAAAGGTAGATTTTGAGAGGGTATGAAGAGGAAAATTTTAGTGTGAACCTATAAAAAATTAATAAGAGTGAGAAGAGAAGAATGAGTTGAGAAGTGATCACAATTTGTTGTGAAAGACAACACAAACAAGTGATCAAAAATTATTGTGAAGAAGACTGAGTAGATGCTCAACAATAAGGGAGTTGAAGATTCCTTGTAAGTTGAAGCTTACAGAAGGTTAGTATGACTGAATTTGGGAGTTGAAGCTTCCATGCAAGTAGAATATTGCTAAAGACTAAGTTGTAGCTTGGTTAAATTTTGGAGTTGTAGCTCCATGTTGAGTTGTTGCTCAACTATGAAATCATTGTAACTCGATAGGACAATTTGTCTAAGTTAGTTCTATGGTTTATGTGGGGTTTTCTCCCTTGAATGGTTTCCCATGATAAATTTTATGTCTCTTATGTGTGCTCTTTCATTTATAGCTTGTGAATGATTTTGTGACTTAAGTATGTCTAAGTTAATGAAATTAAATTGTGTGTCAAAGTTTTAGTAGAAACCGATTCACCCCTCCTCTCGCTTCCTAATTTACAATAACACCATCTTGATGACCTGATGTGCCAACCAAGGAATCAACCTATAGACTTAAATACACATGATAGAAATATGAAGACTCTTTATACTCATATTTACTTACATAGACAAACATTCTTTAAAAAACCAACATACCACAACATACTTGACTCAGAGAATAATTTGACACACATATCAACTTGAAAAATCTAATTAGAACTATTCAACATGACATTTCATGATCACTACACACCATTTGACCAAGACACCATAGCCTATGACTATCTTATTTTGAACAAGACAAGGACATCTCATAATGAACAAGACAAAACTTCAAACTTATTTATGTATACCAACCATATAAGACTACAATACATACCTTGATACTTTGATAACATACCTTGACATCATGAAAAGACTTCTACAGTAGCCTACTTCAACCTAATCAACCCCCTTCTATTAGTGCTTTATATGGATGAACATGCCTCTAAGATTCCTAGTAGAGATATATGACCTCATAATGCAACTAAAATAATGAATTGAAGAGGTCCCAATCCCTCTTAAACATCTAAATTTCACCTCCTTCTCCTTCCTTCTGATCTAAACTTTGATAACTTCCTTAATATTCATTCATACTAGCCCTTGGTGGAATATTTTTGTTCACTCTTGGCTCCCAAGACTTGATTTTCCTTCTAGCATGCATATTAGGACCTTGAAAACCCCTCTCTTGCCTTTTAGGACCATAACAGTCCCTAGAAACATGCCCAATCTTATTTCAGTTGAAGCACACAACACTTCTCTTACCTTTGTAACCTTCATTACCCCAATTTTGACTTGAAGGTTCATACAAACAGTACCTAGCAGTATGGCCTTTCTCATGACAATTGTAGCAAACCACATTCCTTGTTTTCTCACCCCTACTATCCCTCCATGGATGGTCATCCTTGACAAACCTTCTACACTCCTTAGCCCTATGTACAAAGCCATTACAAGTGAAACAATAACCATTAAATCATCTTTCATAGTTTGAGGCATTACGCTTCCTAATTGAATTTTTATTCACATTTTCTATGAAATCTTTCTCCTTGTATTATTTTTTAATGCTTGGTACTTTAACTTCATTGCTTGGAACACTATCTTCTTGCATCACCTCTTTTCCTTTGAGGTCATCTCTTAAACCTAAACATGTCTTGTCACCTATAGATTTTTTATTGCTCAAGATGTCATCAAGAGTCTTTTTACTCTTTTCAAAATTTTGGAATGACTTATCCTTTCTATCTGCATTAGATAATTATCCTTTAAAAAAATTCACTTTGTCCTCTTTGAATTGCAAACCTAGAGTCATAGAACTCATTTTCATTTCTAGCCTTTTGAATGTCTCATCTAGATTCTCAGTCACAACACAATGTTTCTCTTAAAGCTCATGGATTTTTCCTTCATATTATTTGACCCATGTCTTTAGTTTCTTTACATTCTTCTCATCATGTTGTAGCTCTGCTTGGACACACATTAGTTTAGTTTCAAGGTCATCACCTTATTCTTCACTCTTAGCTTGCATGTTATCACCAAACAATGTTGAAATGTCACTCATAGATCTCATGACATATTTAGTCATGAAAAAAACATCATCAAAGACCTCTTCATACTGATTCTGATTTTAAATAAGAAACTCCATCATCCCTACTATTTGTTTTACATGAACAAACTTCTTCCTTTGTATAAAATATCTTCTTTCCCTTCTTTTTGTAGTCAAACTTATTGAAGTTCTTATTTCCTTTACTATATTTATGATTATTCTTGTCATGATAATCTTCATGGTCTTCATCATCTTATTTTTCATGCCTATGAGGACACTTAGCAACAAAGTGACCTACTTTACCACAATTGAAACATTTAAATGGAAGATTACCTTTGTAATTTCTAGAACCAACATTCAATCTCCTAGCAACCATTGCAAAGAGTTATTCATCATCAATCTCAAGAGTATCATCATCATCATCCTTCACTTTCTTACCCTTGGTATTCATATTAGATTTGAAGGCAATCTCTTTCTTGGTATTCATATTAGATTTGAAGGCAATTCATCCATTGTCAAGAGATTCAAATCCTTGGATTATTCAATGGCAAGACACTTTGGAATCAAATCTAGGAGTAAGAGACCTCAATACCTTTTGTACCACAACTTATTCCTTCACTTCTTCACCTAATCCTTTCATGGTGTTGACAACCTTGTCAACCCTAAGCAAGTATGCACTAATAGACTCATCATCACTCATTTTCAGCCCTTCAAATTGATTTATGAAGGTTTGAAGCTTAGATATTCTTACCTTGGAATATCATTCATAAAGGACATGTATTTTCTCCCACATTGCTTTTGCTGATTTGCAATGCATGAACTTCACAAGTTCAGTTCGATAATCCACACATGATAGCATTCATAGCCCGGAATTATTACTACTAGTCTTCTTATCTGCAAAAATTGTTGGGGAGTTAAGAGTTATATAACCATCCAAAATAGATTGAAAAATATCAAAATGTAACGACATAATGTGAGTCCTCATCCTTAGAATCCAAAAAGCATAGTTCATCGCATTAAACAATGATACCTTACTAGAAGAAGAGCCACTCTATTGATATTGGTCAAAAGAAGATGCTACTTGGATCAGATAGGAAATGTGTAGGAGTGCGTGCACAAGATTTAGGATGGTATGTGTGGATAGGATTAGGGTGGTGCGTGACTATGCATATGGATAGATAAGATGCAAGACTTAGCCGATTTTGCTGATCACATACTAAAAATAGAAAAGTAAGATGGAGTGCCGAACAAGAAAAGAGATAAAACATGAAGACTTGGCAGACAAGTAAAGGCTATTTTTGGAGAATGAACATGTAGATCAAACACACGCACGGAGGCTATTAATAGGATTAAAGCAATTTTTATTTATAGGATAATCTATTATTATTTGTTATGTAAAAGCACGCATGTAGTCTATTTTAGAGAATGCCTATAATTAGGAAAGTGCACGAGAAGCGAAGGGAAAGTCCTTAGCCCTATATATACCTATTATACTATTTGTTGAGGGAAAGCGTGTCATGTTAGTGGAGTTATCTTTGTGATGCCTCAAGTCTAGGGTGTATTCAAATTCTATTATGTAATAATTTTGATATAATGGATTATTGTGGATGGATTATGGTTATTGATATGACTAAATATGGTGATCTAATGGTGCAATTGATCTTAGTTATTGTCTAATCTATCATGATTCATTATTATATGTGTTTCCAAAGTGAGTTTATGAAATGGTTAAGTATACTTGATTGAGTACTTGGTTAATTATCATGGTAATTATGCATGCTAACATCTTGACAAGAAAACACAAAGGAGGGACTGGCGGTAGTTTGCACGTGCTTCGAGTGAGCATTCCGTGTTGATTGAATGAGGTGTCAACATGTATAGCAATTAAGTTAAATAAATAGACTACATTTTGGTTCCATTTCTAGGACCTATTTTCAAGTTGACTTATAGGATGTTACATGCAGATGACATATCTATTATCTCTAGAGAGCATTGAAATTTGGGTGGAAGATGAAAAAGATAAGTTTTCACGTATATAAGTAATGGACCTGATTTCATTACATTGAAGTGGGTGGAAGATAATATTTATCATGATCTATATGAGACATTATTTAGATTTTTCCAAGTAGAATTATACTAATGGTTTGTAGTGTACACATCGAACATGTTAGGAAATAAGGGATAAAATATGCGGAATAATCCCTCATAGAATCGCAAAAGTAGAAAATAATATGTAAAAAATATTATAGATCTCAAATAAAAGTGCGAGAATCAAATAACACAACACAAAGAGACAATATTTAACGTGGTTCACCCAATTTGGGCTGTCCACCAAGAATCACTTGCTCGATTTTTTATTACAAGCCACCGCTCTCTCAATACAATACCCATGTATGTTTGGAGCTATGCTCAACAAACTCTGAAATTCACACTGAATTTAAAACACATCTACAATGTTATATAATCCTACCATATGCATAAAACAATAGAAGTAGACAACTGTTTAAGCAATTTTACAAAACTATGGGTATTAAAACCATGTGCCAAAACCATCCCATAAACATATGGGTCAAAAATCCCACCCATATGAGAAAAGCACGTTTCCCGATATATCGGGCATGTTTTAAGGCCCAATTTTTCTTTTGGGTGTTGCGCCCCGAATCCCTATTATCGGGGCTTCCGCCCTCGGACCCCCGCACGGGGCCCGACTGCCTCGAACCCAAAGTGAGACAAATGTGAAAAGTGTATAGTATTCAACACTTTCTCACATGAAAACAAACTCCACAACCTAACAATCTCCCACTTGGAGACTAGTTTTCCAAATAGCTTGAAATGACCTGCTAAAGGAGTCCCAACCAGGTTTAGCATCCTACATATTAGACCTCTCCAAGACCTTCTTAATGTACTCTTCCTAAGATAATGTCATCTTTCGTTCTTTCCTATCCCGATATATCCTCATACCAAGGATTTGTTTGGCTGCCCCCAAATCCTTCATGGCAAAGGATTCACATAGCTGATTCTTGAGTACTTTTATTTCTTGCATGTTTTTACCTACAACCAACATGTCATCCACATACAGACACATGATAATATAACTGCCATCCTCAAATTTCTTTGTATACAAGTAATGGTTAGAATGACATCCAATATAACCTTGCTCCATCATGAAGCTATCAAATTTCGTATACCATTGACGTGGAGCTTTTTTCAAGCCATACAAGCTCTTCTTCAGTTTGCACACCATATCCTCTTTACCTTTGACCTCATATCCCCTTGGTTGCTAAATATATAGTTCCTCCTCCAACTCACCATGGAGAAATGTAGTCTTTACATCAAACTGTTCTAAGTGCAAGTCTTCTGCAGTAACTATTCCTAGAAGCTGTTCTAATAGAAGTCATTTTTACTACGGGAGAAAAATCTCATCAAAATCTATACCTTTTTTTTGTGTGCAAACCCTTGACCACCAATCGGGCCTTGTATCTTTTCTTGCCTCCTTCCTCTTTGACTCTGAACACCCACTTATTCTATAATGCTCTTTTGCCTTTGGGTAGCTTTACCAAATCTCATTTACGGTTCTCCATGAGAGCTTGATGCTCCTCATCCATGGATTGCTCCCACTTCTTCCCGGCATCTACCGTATTACTTCATCAAAGCTCTCCGGCTCTCCACTATCGGTGAGTAATAAATGATAAAGAGAAGGAGAAAAACTTGAGGTTCTCTTCTTACCCTAGAAGACCTCCTCAATATGGGAATTTAAGGTTCCTATTGAGGAGGTTCTTGAACTGATTCATGTGTCACTTTCCCATCCAGAAGATCCTCTACTACTGCATATTCTTTCTTGGATTATTCCCTATTTTCCTACAACTTCTGCTTATACATGAATTTCTCATTAAAGACCACATCCCTAGATTGAATGATTTTCTTGTCCTTAATACTCTAACATTTTTATCCAAAGGCATCATCGCCATAGCCAATGAAAGTACATTTTTCTAATTTACCCTCTAGCTTGGTCATATCATCCTTGTCTATATGGACAAACACCTCACATCCAAAGACTCTAAGAAATGAATAATCAACTTTCTTACCATACCAAGCCTCCTCAGGTATGCCTCCATCCAAGGAACTTGAGGGTACTCTATTTATCAAGTACATAGTTGTGCTCACCGCTTTCGACCAAAAAGAAAGAGGTAGTCTTGCATGTAACCTCATGCTCCTAGCACGTTCCATTATTGTTCTGTTCATCCTTTCTGACACCCCATTTTGTTGAGGAGTTCCTGGAATTGTCTTTTCCCGTGAATTCCATTCTTAAAACAATAATCATCAAATTCATTGCTGCAATACTTCCCTCCATTATCTCGACTTCGAGACATTTTAGCTTAAGACTGTTTCATTCTCTACCAAGGCTTTCCATTTAAAAAAGTTTCAAATACATCAGATTTGTTTCTAATACAATAAACCCAAACTTTCCTTGTTGCATCATCAATAAAAGTAACATAATAACTTGAACCCATAAGAGATGATACCCGAGCCGCCCCATACATCGAATGTGCTAGCTCTAACTTACTCTCTTTATTTGTAGGTCCAACCTTGAGAAACCTTACTCACTTTTGTTTCCCATATATGTAGTCCTCATAGAACTCCAAACATGTTTTTGTATATCCAGGAAAATCCTTCTTTATGATCTCCATGCCCTTATGGCTCATATGACCGAGCCTATAGTGCCAAAATGTTGTATTTATCAAGCCACAAGATTACAAAAATTAATGCTAGAAGTGGTTAAATACAAGGTTCTAACCTTCTTAACTCTTGCCACCACAAGAGCACCCTTGGTAACTTTCCAAGAGTCCACTGTAAATATCACAGTACAACCATCACTTCCTAACCGCCCCGCCGATATAAAATTTTGACTTAATGTAGGCACATGTTTGACATCCTTCAATAGCCAAGTATTCCATTCTGCATCTTAACTCGAATAGAACCTTTTCCAACTATGCTGCAAGGCTCATCATCACCAAGAAAAACATGCCCAAAATCTCCTTGAACATAATCAACAAAATAATGCCTATGTGGAGTAGCATGGAAAGAAGCCCCGAATCTAAAACCCAAGATTCAATAATATTGTGCAAAGAAAGAATCAAAGCATCCTGACATACATTACCCGTTGCCACATTTGCCTCCTTGTTTTCTTCCTATTGTTTCTTCTTGTCCCGAAGCTCCCAATAGTCCTTCTTTGCATGCCTATACTTTCCACAAGTGCTAGCATACTATCTTGCTTTTGGATTTTGACCTTTCCCAATCCTTTGATTTTCTATGGCTTCCTCTATTCCTCTGTCCCCTCTAGTTTCCACTATTAAATCATTCTCTGAAGTAGAAGATTCACCAGAGATTTTTCTTCACATTTCCTCACTTAGAATCACCCCTACAACATCCTCAAACTTCAACTTTGAGTTAGCTGGAACCAAGTTGCTTACCGCCATTACTAGGCTATTCCAACTCTCAGGTAAAGAGCACAAAACTAATAAAGCCCTAACTTCTTCATCAAATTCTATTGTAACCAAAGCTAGCATATTTACAACCATATTAAAATCATTTAAATGATCTACTACTAAACCATTCTTAGACATCTTCATATTAAACAAATTTTTCATTAAAAATATCTTATTTGAGGCAGAGGGTTTTTCATACAACTTCCCTAATGCATCCATCAGTTCTTTTGTAGTCTTTTCCTTTGAAACATTAAATAATACCAAAGATGTAAGACACAACTAGATTGTCCCAAGTGCCTTCCTATCAAGAAAATCACATTCCACATCTGTTATGCTCAAGGGTTTTTCACCCTCTTAGACAACGGAATATAAAGATCCTTCTGATAAAGGTAATCTTCCATTTGCATCTTCCAAAGACTGAAATTCTACCCGTTGAATTTATCAACCCTAGATCTTCCATCATCTACCATAGCTCCCACTCAAGATAAAAATTTCCCTATGATTCAACACTTTAGCAAACCAAACCAGCTCTGACAACAATGTTAGGAAATAAGGGATAAAATATGTGGAATAATCCCTCATAGAATCACAACAATAGAAACTAATATGAAAAAAATATTACAGATCTCAAATAAAAGTGCAAAATAAAATAACACAACACAAAGAGATAGTATTTAACATGGTTCACCCAATTTGGGCTATGTCCACCAAGAATCACTTGCTCAGATTTTATTACAAGCCACCACTCTCTCAATACAATACCCAAATCTATTTAGAGCTATGCTCAACAAACTCTACAGAATTCACACCGAATTCAAAACACATCTGCAATGTTACATAATCCTACCATATGCATAAAACCATATAAGTAGACAACTACTTAAGCAGTTTTACAAAACCATGGGTATTAAAACCATGGGCCAAAACCGTCCCATAAACCTATGGGTCAAAAATCCCACCCATATGAGAAAAGCACGTTTCGATATATCGGGCATGTTTTAAGGCCCATTTTTTTTTTTGGGGTTGCACCCCTGAACCCCTACTACTAGGGGCTTCTACCCCCGGACCCCCACTCGGGGCCTGGCCCGGCCCCGAACCCTGGCGAGACAATTGTGAAAAGTTTATAGTACTCTTAGTGCACGAGTCTTCAACACTTTCTCACATGAAAACAAGCTCCACAACCTAATAGAATAAAGCTTGGCATCCTCAACCATGTATTTGGACAAATGAATATTATAAGACTATTTTTGATGTAGATGTGGAGTGGACTAGAGTTTTAGATCATTTGGGTGGCTAGAGTGTTGTGAAATTATATGTTGGAGTACACCATTACCTTGTATTATTTCCCTAAGAAAGCTAAGCTTCAGTTCTTGCAAAGCCTGGGGGATCTTATTTGCATGTGTTACCATTAGCAATCAAGATTCATAGAACTATATTTAGAGAGGTTTCCCATGGCTAGATAAATCCCCACCACACGTAAGGGTAGGAACTGTGTGGAGAAGGATGGTGGGGACCCAGGTAGAAGATAGACAGAGAGAGGAAAGATGACTCATGTTTAATGAAGCTTGAGAGAGGGACATAGCATGAGCACGAGACATTGAAGAGTCACTCAAGTTGAGGGGAATGAGCTTGCGAAGGGCTTAAACCTTTCGTAGAAGATGAGGAGCCACAACATCAAGTCCTACCAATTTTTGGTAAGCGTAGTAGAGAGTCCCATTTAACTTCAGATGAGAGCGCGTCAAAGGAAATAATGAGGACCACGGCTACGCATCTCGATCTCGCTTAACCACCTAGCCCTCGCACAAGGTGTTCTAGATTGAGAGGTTGTTATTAAGAGGTAGTCGAGTGAGGGTAAGCAAGTAGACTTAAGTAGATATCATTTTGTGTTGAATCAAGAAGTGCATCATACTATGAATACACCCCGACAACACATAAAGCAGCACAATGTTTTGGGAGTACACTTGGAGGATTGATTTTAGGAGAGTCATTAGGAAAAATTATTCATATATAGACATTTGGAAGCACTCTAATAGATGTTATGACAGTGCAAACCCTAGGTGTCTAGTTAAGTACTACAAATGAGACATAAGGGAGTTCATCGACTAGGCTGTAGCCCACAATAGGGGGTGTGGAAGGCTCAAGAGGATTGGGTTAGCCACCATAAGAGGGAACCCTAGTGGAAGTTCAGGATATGGATCTGGTGGGAAAGGACCACAACCACCACCACATCAACCTCAAAAGATGCCATTGAACCAACCTATACAACCACAACGGTCACCTCAAGTCTACTATTAGATGTATCTTTACTTACCATAAGTACATACATATAGAAGATACAAGAGAATTTGTATAAGTGTGAATTACTATGGTGCACTAAGGGAATTATAACTTCAGATAGAAAGGTAAGTCAATTTTCCACTATGCTTCAAGGGTGCACACATAGTTATTATAGGAAATATGATCCACATTAGACTATGGTGGATTATAATGCTTTCCGTACTACGTTTTTGGCTGAGTTTTAAATTCTAAAGTTTGAGTAGCAGGCATTATAACACTAAAGGATATCAAGTAGGGCTTATCCGATAATGTGAGAGAGTATGATGCGTATTTTAAGACTCTATTATCCAAATTGTCTTATGATATTCATCCTAGTTAGCATGCACTATGGTTCATTGGAGGATTTCGACTCTTTTCTAAAGGTATTTATCTCATAAGACATACACAGATCTGTGTGAGGCCTTGGAAGAATCTCTACACATTGAGACAGGTTGGAAGTGTTGATCTGGAGTAATCCCATTATTGGAGGTGCAAATAAAAACTATAATGAAGAAATTAGAGAAAATCTATGCCAATTAAGCACACGAGACTCATAACGATATATGGTGCACTGATTGTGAGGTTGAGGGACATACTAAAGATAGTTGTCCACACAAGTTAGTGCGTGCATTTTTATTGGATTGTGATATTTTAAAAAGGACCATGATGTTAAAAATTTTCCTCTCTTGAAGTGCATGGCCATAAAGAACATGTTTATGTACTACAATATTTGTAATGCACACACTCATGATATGAAATATTGAAGACAAATTGATCGATTCATGAGGCATGTGTGACTGGATTATAATAGACCAAGATAGAAAACAACTCTTAGGGATATAACACATAGAATTATGAAGAGCACAAAAATAGAGGATGTGGATTGTGTCATATATAGAAGCAAAGGTTGCAGCAGAGCAGAATTATATTTATGCATGAAACTGTTATACTTGTGGGTCCCAGGATCATTACCAACATGATTATCCTCGAGAATATAGTCCTTCATGGTGTGGGAAGCAACATAAGTTAGAGGAGTGTCTTGACTTGTATGAGCATATAAGAATGAACAAGAAAAAGGGTAAGGGCATGGGGATGATTAAGTTAAAGTGTGTGAAATCTGATCGGTGGATGCCAAAGAAGATGCTCGATCCCGAGTTACAAACAATGTTGGTTACTACACGTGGTGAGTCAACATGTGCACTTGAAACTCTTAAGGCCAAGCCAATCATGAGGAGGTAATATGTGATACTTTCCTGTATCTGGATGCTACACATTAGAAGGAATTCTATTAAGAGATCATGGGAATCATTAGAGACCGTGTAGGGTGAAATATAGTGCTTGAAGAAACAAGCACGTGTGAGAGAATGAGCGAAGAATGTTGAGCTCAAGTATAAGGATATAGATGATTTGAAGGAGGTATGTAAGCTACTGCGTCGGGATAATATCATCTCTTTGTTAAGGGAATGAATGCATGAAAAGGTACCACGTGCCGAGGTTGAGCGCGAGTTCCGGATACTACATGTAAAATTCCCACCAAAGAACCATGAATATGATAAGGAAATCACACTTGATGCGGTGATTGATGGGTGGTTGGTAAGTAACATTTTGATAGATACATATGCTAAGGTGAATGTATTAACTCTGGATGCATTGAATCAGATGGGGAGACTAACACTAAAACCATCTTCAAATGTGTTGTATATGGAAAATAAGACTAGGGCCATGCCTATTGAGGGTTTGAAGGATGCATTCATTACCATTTAGGGAGCCAAGTTTACTAGAGACTTTGAGGTATTGGAGCTTGCTAAAGAAGAAGACAAATTTCTGAAATTACTTAGATGACCTTATTCTTTATGTAAATAATGCTGATTTGCACTTCAATAAGGGATACATAATTTTTGAGAATAAATATGAGTGTGTAATTATACCCATGGATTATGGGAAGGATACTTCTTATCTTTGGGCTAATAAGTGAGGAAGAATCGAATAAGATTTATGCGTGCACAATGCATGATCTAGAGAATGTTGAACCATTAAAGAAAGGTGTGATTCGGTGGGAAGACACATAATAAGTTAGCGACACTACAAATATTACCTATGATAATTAGGCCCACGACACATATTAAATGGTTGGGCATGAGATGAAAAGAAGATTCACTAGGATGATCAAACCATGCATGGGAAAAATTCAGTTACCTAGATACACTAGTGAAGAGAAGCCCAAATCCTTCTTGTGTGCTATGGAGGAACACTAGAAAAATGAAGGTGACCGCATGAATATGTTGATTTATACATTGAACTACCTATATCAACACAAATCTCTTGAAATGGTTTATATAGTAGAGTCTCACTCTAATAAAATTTCACATATTCATATGATTCTTTATTAGGGATGGAATAAAATCTTGGCCATACGAGGACTATAGCTTTTAGTTTCAAAATTTCCATTGTTCCTTTTTATGGTTTGGAGAATATGACCATGACTTGGCAACATCCAAATCTTCCATACAAGACAACAACACATTGGTGGGCCACACACAAACATAACTTGTTGGGCTGGTAAGAAGTGAGAATCGCCTTTTTGACAAGGTTCACATGAAGCAATTCTCCGCACATATTTTTGAATATCATGGAAAGACTCCAGCTTTGGCACACATACATAATTTTGAGAGACTATGAACACAAGGCCGAGAGGATTTATCAAAATCTGTGGGTGCAAAAGTTCTATTCCATTTGCATGAGCACGGGCTTTGTATGTACATGCTTGAGCTCGGGCAGAAACAACTATTGGTGGGACATGATCCGCGGGTATTGTTAAATTTTTTGATTACTTTTATACTAAGCCTCCAATCCATGAAGCATTATATATCATGAACCACATCACATTAGGAGATAACGAGAAGGTAGAAGAGATCATGCTAGAGCTACTTGGGGAGCCGAATTCGATGTGCACTGTATACCTTTGAAGAAACATATGAGATATAATTGGGCCGCTCATGAAAAGAGAAGAAAAAAGGTAAAATGGTGTACCTCATTGATGATGAAGAGGTTGAGAATATGGATTTTAGCCATACTGAAGGTTCACTTGAGGTAATGGACGTTGTGGATGAAAAGGCATGCATGTACTATGCAATCGATGAAGACTAAGAAGGTTAACATTAGCACTAAAGACCCGCCTAAGGAAGCAATCATTGGGGATTATTGGTCAGAACAAGAAGTGGCCAAGATAATTGAGATCTTACGTGAGATTTAGGACTTATTTCTATGGGGCTATCATGAATTGAAAGGAGTGCACCCCTCATTAGGAGAAATGAAGATTAATCTAAAAGAGGGTGTGTGTCTAGTTAGGAAGAGGCCTTATAGGATGAATCCTAACCTGCATGTGAAGGTGAAGGAGGAGATTGATAAAATGCTTAAGTCTGGGATTATTGAACCTATAGAGGAATCTAAGTGGGTCATATCCATGGTTATAAGCATCAAGAAGGATGGGAGGATCAAGATTTGTGTGGATTATAGGGAACTCAATGCTGCATGTGTTATAGATCCTTTTCCCACCATGTTCACAAAGGAAATACTTGAAGGATTTACCGGGCATGAGATGTATTCTTTACAGATGGGTTTTTAGGATATCACTAGGTGCAAATTGTGAAAGAGGATCAAGAGAAGACAAATTTCACCATTGAATGGGGAAGCTTTGCATATACAATTATGCCTTTTGACTGAAGAATGTGCCAACAATGTTCTCACGCATCGTTGTGCAGGCCTTTCATGATTTTATTCACAAGTTCTTGTAAGTATATTTGGATGATTGGATTGTCTATGGTTTAGTCAAGGATCATTGTGATAATCTAAGGCTCATGTTTGAGAGGTGTAGGTAGTTAAACATCTCTCTTAACATTAAAAAGTGTATCTTTGCTACACCCTTTGGAACTCTACTTGGGCACATCATTTGCAAGGAAGGATTGTTGGTAGACCTAGCCAAGATAGCTGTGATCTTGGGTTTAGAAGAGCCAACCCAAAAAAAGTGAGGTGCATAGAATCTTGAGGCATACAAACTATTATAGAAAGTTTATCAAGGGATATGCAAAGATTGCCATGCTATGGGAGGAATTTCTCAAGGCTAAAGGAAAGTTTCATTGGGGTAACACATAGCAACATGTGTTTGATATTTTAAAGGAAATATTAACTCGCACCTATTTTTTTATTTCCTTCTTATACAAAACCCTTTCATATTCATGTTGACACCTCTCGGTACAATGATATGTACAGTCTTAGTACAACGTAGGGAAGGAAATGTGGATCATCCTATATGCTTTACAAGAAATAATTTGACACCAACATAAAAAAATTACACCATCAATGAGCATAAAACATTATATATGATCTATGTGCTTCATAATTTTTGACAATATTTATTGTCTATCTCATTTATCTTCTATAAAGATCATATGACATTAAAGTACTTAGACAACATGCCTATTTTGTAAGGTGCATATGTAGGTGGATACTTCTATTATAGGAGTTTTATTTCATAGTTGTTGTCAAGCTTGGTAAGAGTAACACTTGGGTTTGATCATATATCAAGAATAAATTTTGGCGAGGATGCATAGATCATTGAAGACACTATGCCTGATGCACAATTATTTAGATTAAACTCCACACACATATATTTGGAAGAGATAGCTGTATTTTTGCGTACTATATTGGCACCCAAGGAATGAAGACATTGGAGAAGAAGTATCTTGCTATATGCGTAACAACTTATTAGCTGATTGAAGGAGATTTATACAAGATGGGTCATGATGAATTCTTATGCCATTGTGTTCGGAACATGAGTGCAACACTATTATGGAAGAGGCTCATGGAGGTATTGCAAGGGGTCACTATACATCGATGCAAGTGTGCACAAGAGTGTTATGACTAAAATTTGTTGGGACACCTTGTATAAAGATACCAAGGCTTATGTGAAGGCATGTGACCATTGTCAGTGCCTTGGGAAGCCTAGACATAGAGATGAGATATCATTGTGAATGATTACAAGCATAAAACCTTTCAAGAAATGGGTCATTGAATTTGTGGGACCTATTGTACCACCCATGCGTAGGATTGATGCACACTACATTATTACTTGCATAAAATATTTGACAAGGTGGAAAAAAATGATACCTACAAAGGATTATATTGCAGCCATATAGCCGCAAGGTTCCTTTGGGAAAATATCATTAGCAAATATGATTGTCCATTAAGATTGAAAAGTGATAGAGGAACTCATTTCTTGAATGAAACAATTAGAATTTTGATGGTAGATTTTATGGTGGCACACCATAAAACTACCCCTTATCACCCCAAGCTAATGGTATTGTACGCACTGAAATTACATGTGCTACATTGTCAAAAAATGGTTATAAAAGTCCCCAATGATGATTCAAGTCCTTTTAAGAAGGTGTTTAAGCTCCAAAACCCATTCATAGTGTATATTTGTTACCTAGACATCTTTACTTAGCCTTCCCACACTTTTTCCAGCTTTTTGCCTCTTTCTGCACATGTTTTGGCCTTTAGTGCCAGGACCGCTGCACACTACAGGCGGCAGCCACTGACTGATTTTTCCAGATTCCATCATGCGTGTTTTTAACATGTGACGATTCACTTAACTTCACTTTTAGCATGCATCCGTGGGCCAAATTTTCTAAAAATAGTTTTGATTTCTTGGTTCTCCTTCCCTCTTCTATTTTTGCATGTGCTTTAGTTAGTTGGAACTACCTCTTCTTGCCTTGTGCATGAAGGCACATCCCACCCCAATTCTTATATATTCCATGCTTGTATTCAAGCAAAAGGCCTGATAATTTTTGTGTATCTTGCATTGTATTGCTGCCACAATCTTGCTAGGAATTGCATAGCCAAGCTCAAATCTCTTGTGCTATCTCTCTTCTACTTGCATTGCATCCAGATTGCCTTCAAGCTTTGCCATTGCTCAAGTGCCATCATCCTGCTATTGTTATTGCATTCCCAATCCCTTGGACTCATATGAACACTCAGATAAAGAAAGGAACAAAATGAGGGATAGATACAAATAAACCCAAATTTTCCAAAGTTCTTGCTTATCCAAGTTGGAATTGTGTTTTGTTTTCTTTATTTGTTAAATTGTCAAATTCAAATCACTAGTTTCAATTACATATCAAATAGAGTAGTAAAATTGTTCATTTCAATAGGTTAGGAAATCACAAGTAGATTAAATCATTAGAAAGTTTGATTTTTAACATTACCAAGGATATCATGAGGAATAATAGCCCCTTTCAGGGTCATGATTTGTTCTTCACCTCTCAAGTAGGGTTTGGAGGGTTTTGATTGGATTAGGCTATTTGTTTTAGATTAGATTCACATATTCATATAAGCAACCAACTACATATAGATGATTACTTTTCCGTAGTTTATTTATTAGATTAGAATGCATTGCTTAAAAACTAGAAAACATCAAAAAGATTTCCTTTGATAGATTAGTTTGATTTTATTGTTTTGTTATGATATATTGTGAAAACTCCAAAAACATAGATTAGATTTCCTTTAGTAGTTAGTTTTCTTATTAGAATCATTTCATTTAATTCTGTATGACCATCAATAGTCCACAACAAGAAAAGATGTACAATTGTGATCCCTTGGTCCCACAACCCAACAAGCCAGAGTTGATAACTAACATTGATACAAGTTTATGTTTGATAATATTGCGCACACTTGCAAATTTTGATGAGAAAATAGAAAAACTAAATATGATAAACATCATTGCCAATCAAGCCTACGATTATTGGAATACTCCTAGAAATAGGGTTTGATTACACACATGACCATACAAGGGCCATAACCTCCACGAGTCTTTGGTTGTGATCCTCAGGTCCCATAACCCAACGGACCAACTAACCAGTTAGATATTGACACTAGTTTGCATACATTAGTATTTAAGTCTTTTTCACTTTCACCATACATTATTGCACAACTTTACTTATTGAACATAGAAGTCGATCAAGCTAAGACTTTTGGACTAGACTAGAACGTCACTCATAAATCCTCGTAGCTCCACCCAATCTCTCGTCCTTACTTTTATGACCTTGTCTGGGAAATCCATACGAGGCACCCGTAGGTCATTTTCCACGTGTTCAACAACCAAAAAATAAAATCTCGACAGAGCTTGACATTGATTGGAGTCTCTAAGAAGCTATTATATTAGATCGAGCCATCACACCACTTCAAGTTAGGAGAGAATTATTTTCCTTAGATTCACGAGATCTCGATATTGTGCATTGAGAATATAATATTTACCAATTAACTTGATCCTTGTCACTATAGTCACATTCACATTAATTATACATTGGTGTCTCGCACGACCTTGAGAGGTCAGGTGTGACGAAGGTCACATGTTGATTTTCTATCGTACAAATTGTTAAACCCAACGTGAAGAGATAATCTCTAAATGTTTCCACTTTCTTCATCCATCCTTTATTTTTTGGGTATTATTATACCTCCTGAATATGTCAGGACACAATGAGTACTATCGACCCAACTCAGGTTTTGACATGTATAACTACCAAGCAAGTATACCACAACAATCACCTTCAATTTCAACATTAGTGGATAACCAATCAACTGATCAAAAACCTCTTCTTCAGGGAACCAATGTTGGTTCCTCTGTATGTATTGAGGAACCTGACCAAATCACGTAAACCTATCCTCACGAACAATAAAGTTCAAACAACATGACTTTCACTGGGGAAGCAAGTTCATCTCCTTGGGTGTTGTTTTAACAACCCATTAACATGTAATCAGACCAACTCCCGCATCTAGATGAGGAATATTTAGCACGATATGCTAGGAGTGAACAACACTTCCAGAACATGAACCGAGATTTTGATAGGTTGTAAGGACAAGGTGATGTTCTACTCTAAAAAAATAATGCTACCCCTCCACCAACCAAAAATACTGCTAATGAGGGGTGGCAACATAGTGAACAATTCATAGTAGGATACCATACTCCTCAACAACCTCCAGGGTTCAACAAAAAGCACCTAAGAAAAGTACCACCCCATTAATGGGCAATGTCATCTCGATGTTGGTAGAAAAATTCAAGGAGCTAGAGCTTTCCCAAAATGCTCAAAATTCATACGCAGGGCAAGCACAAACTTCTCCCTATCCACAGAATTATGGAAAAATACCTACTACATAGAATCCTCCAATTTATATGGGTACTCAAAACCTTGGATATCTTCTAATGGGGATGGGAACCTTGGGTATGCCACCTCACGCCACGTATAGATATCTGTAATAGGCACTGTTATCACCGAATCACAGCACCCCTGGATGTTGATCAGATTTCTAGTTTGACCACTCTAAGCATCCAGTGTGATTGGATAACATGGGTACTATCTCCAAGTTGTGGGACTTGCTACTTGAGACAGACCTCCAGAGAAAGCTGGTTCTTGCTCCTAAACTACCTGCCACAATCTACTCTAATGCAGGATAAGCTAACTGTTCTAATCTAAACTTCCAAGGGACCAGGGAGAGAGAATACATAAAATGAAAGCCTACACTAAAGCGGTGATACACCAGAAAAGGAGGGTGTGAGAGTAATCTCCAAATGTGTGAAATACAGAGGGAAAGTGCACACTAGAAGAGGTGATGACAGTTCACCATAATCTAGCAAAATGCATTCACAACAATATTCCAAGCATACACAATGTTAGTGAATTCCTGCAAGAACATAATAATAGACACAATATTCTTGTAGAAAGATAAAAGGGGCAAGAAGAATGCAAGAAAACACAGCAGGGGAAGATACATCCACAAACTTTGTATTTTATTGCTTCCTGGTATGCACAGTTCAGTCTATTACAAGATAAGGGCCTAGATCACCATGCAAGGAGTCCACTACAAGGGCTCTGCAACACATTGGCTTCACAAAGCAATTTTGGTAGAGCTTTGCTACCCAAAAACTCTCTCCTTTACAATGAGCCCAACACTTCAATTTATAGAAAAATGAGAAGGAAAAGAGAAGGGAAAATGGAAATCCCGAAATCTGTCCTTCAACCACCTGTAAGAGGCATTAAATTGAGTGAAAAGGTTGTCCATTACTTGCAAAAGGCTCCCCATATTGTCCCATGTGCTGCAGCAGAGAAAGAATGATGACCATGCCTCTTAATTGCACTCCCAGCTACCAAATAGAACACTGTTCTGAACCCGGCCACGTTTTCTTAAAAAACCCAAACAATTTCTGATCAAATCTGGAATTTCTTGATTTTTGTGCATTGGGCTCGGAACCATGATTCCAACGGTACCAATTTTGTGCGATTTCGTTGAGAAATGCAAAAGTTATGGCCTTCTGAGTGTGGGCAGCAATTTTGGGTCTGGCAGGCGTTTTCTGTCATTTGACGGGAATGAGCATTGACTGACTGGAGCCGAATATGTTTCTTTTATTTAAATATATCTACCCTCATTAAAATTAAGAAATCCAGTTTTTGTGGTGTAGAGGACGTCGTGCTCGTTCCAGAAAGTCCAATTTTATGAAAATCGGAGCTCGGAGTCAAAAGTTATGGCCGTTTGAAGTTTCCGGACCAAACGTTGACTTTTCTTCCCTGCCTTCGGCCATTTCGGCTTTTCGCGTCCCACACGTCCCTTTGTCCCATTTGGTTTCGGTGCTGAAATTTCCCATTTCAGCCCGAACCACCGGTTCGCGATTCATTCGCTCGCAGCCCATATGTCCCATTTGGTTTTGGACTGTCTGGGACAAATTCACCGGTTCGGCCGGTTCGCGCCCTTTGTCCCAACTGCATGCGGGAAAAAGTTCTCATTTCAGCCGGTTCGCCCGGTTCACGTACTTTTGGCCCGCGCATTCCAGACAGTTTCGGGCTGCCTTGACTCATTTCACCGGTTCGGCGGTTCGCGTCTTTTGTCCCGCTTGTCCCAAAGGCGACCCTCTCAGCAGTTAGCCAATTTTTTTCTCTCTTTTCGGCCAGTTCGATTTCCGCGTCCCGCGCGTCCTTTTGGCCCGGATGTCCCATTTGCTTTCGGACCGTCTGGCGGCCTTTCGGCCGGTTCACGCCCTTTTGTCCCAACTGTCCCAAATGCTGCGAGGACTAGGACTTAGCCATTTTTCGTGATTTTTCCTGGCCCGAGCTTGTTTTTGCAATTTTTTCACATTTTCTCAGAACTTGCTCTCTTCTACTTGGACAGGGGAGTTAGAAAAATATGAGGGGACCCTAGAAACATGAATTTTTTTCCCTGACTCAATCTATTTGCCTGGGACTAAAGAATTTGATGCATGTTATCAAAATTACCTTGAGGGTGAATTTTGGATAACGAGCACTGATGGAATTACATTCTCAAACACCATAATAGCTAGAAATGTAACATTCCCTGGCTTTGTGCCTTCGATTCCATATCAAGGTAATCAACCCCCTACTTACACGTATATTCTAAAAATCCACAGGGGATATGTAAACCTACCTGTGTCCGAATGGATAACCACATGGGATGTCATACACCCCAAAAATGTTTATGCTATCCCATTTCAGCAACTAATACAACCTCCACATCCCCAACAAGGATCTTCAATGGTGGAAATGTACTTGCAATGCGGATATATTCTAAATATCTTAAAGAGCCTCTAGAATTATCCGTTCGAACATTCACACTCCCAAGACCCTTGCTTGATCTTCCAAAATTCAAAGGAGATGATGATCCTAACACTCACATCAAAGCTTACACAATGGCCATTTGAGAGCTTCTCCCATGGGAAATAATTCTTGTGAAGATTTTCCTTAAGACACTAGAAGGTATTGCTCTTTATTAGTACCATAGGATACCGGAGGCTTCAATACACTCATTCAAACAACTTGTATAAGAATTTATTAAAGATTTTGATATGAACAAAATTTTGAGAACAAGAATTAGGGAATTCCTTCATATCAAGACAGAGCACAGTGATTCTGCAGCCCACTTCATTCAAAGGAGGTGACAAGTTCTCTACTCCTCTATAAGCGCTCCAAATATGGATCGAGACGGAGCTTTGTGATTTGTTCCAAGTGGGTATCTGAACCAATTTCAAAACTAGGGGCAAGGGTTCCAAAATTTTAACCATAACAATCAACATTGAACAATAACCATAATTTTGGACCGCAACAAGGTGTAAACCAAAGACCTCAAGATTATGATCTTAATTTATATTGTGGTTTCCATAGGGTTCATGGGCATGACACAAGAACATGTTGTGATTGTAACAAGTTTTTACAACATTTTCTAGAGGATCAAAGATAGTTATTTGTTGACATGTTTTTGGCAAACCCGACAACACCCACTCAAAACACCTATATGGGACCAATATCTCCACAGAACACACCACTTGGAATATTTAATGATCCTCTCCCACACGTCCAAAGAACAATATAATAGATCCTAATGGTTCAAACAAGGGTATTGTAATAGGGACCCATGATCACGAAGCCTCAACTTTGTCAAACCCACAAGTGGCACCTCCTCTGGATGGTCACCAATAAATGAAAATTGTGGGGTTGGTCAAGTTAGAAACTGAACCTTAAATTAACGTGACCACTAGAACCAAAGATTATTCTTTGCAGCCCATCCCGATCTACTTGACCACATCAAATGACATTCACAATACGCTAAGCAAGCCAGTAGGAGCTTATGATTTGATCAATGAATTAACTAAGACCTTCTCTCACATTTCCTTCTTGGATCTATTAAAGAATTCCCTTGCTCATAGGGCCACTCTACTAGAAGTGCCAGTCTTGGTCATTTAACTAACATCACCCCTCCTCCGGAAGCACAAATAAACCACGTGGAATTTGATGTCTATCCTCTAGGGCAGCCTAAAAGAGATGTTGGATTTGTATTTGACATCAGCAAGATGCCCACAGACACTAAAATAGCTCGTAGAGGTGATCGATGTTGTTTTTACAAGTCTGGATTTACAAAAACTATGTAAAGCGTATGATCATTGATGAAGGGGAAACAATCAACATAGTCCCCTTATATTTTCTTCAAAATATAGTTTACGGAGAGACCAATTTCTCGTTGACACAAAATATGCCGAGAGGTTACGACAACCTCAAATCAACATTAATTGGATCTATAATATTTCTGGTCACCCTTGGACCTAAGATGATGCTTATCGAGTTTTATATTATAGATTGGGACACCAACTATAATATGATCCTTTTTAGGAAGGTATTTGTGGCACATGGTAATCCAAAACCCTTCAACATACACCTAGCTAACTTGAAAAAGAGGCTATGTATCCACTCGGAGCTTGAGATTCCTACAAATCAGTTAAATAAATTTGCAAGCTTAGTACTAGAGGAAAATATAGTTCCCACAATGGAATTAGAAGTCACGGGTTTGATCGAAGGTGTTCCAGCAATCAAAGATGAAACTTTCATCATAGAGACAATATCGTTGGGAACTACGGAAAATATTGTCAAGCTATTGGAGAAATATTTACCCATTCTCCTTCCTTTCAATTATATGGGCATGGGACATACCTTGGGACTCGGTTCTCTTCTAGCAAATGAGGTTTGTATGGTTGAGGTAACTAAAGTGAAGGAGAAAGATTCAAAAGATGATCCAATGTCCATTTTTCCAAGTAACTGTTGGACCCTCCATTTTGATGGAGCCAAATGCTGTTTTGGTCGCTGAGGTAGGTGTGATTCTTACCTCTCCCGAAGGAAGGATTATACCATTTTCCTTCAAAGTAAACTTTGAGTGAACAAATAATGGGGATGAATACGAAGCCCTTCTACTTGGTCTTATTGTGGCTAAAATAATGGGTGCTCTTAATATTAGGGTTCTGGGTGATTCACAACTTGTTGCACATCATCTATCGAAGTATACAAGAATAGAGCTAAGCATTTACAAATTTGCAAAACAAAATGTTAAATTTAACAAAGATATTGACTTCAATATCAATCGAAGCAATTCCATGAGAGTAGAATCTCCTCACAGACTTGATAAGCAACTCTCGCTTCTCACTTTACTCCAAGCAATGAGTTGGAAGAGTCAAACTTCACGAGTCTCGGTTTGTGCAGAACATTTGGTTCAGTAAGACACTTGTAACTCCAATGTCGACATACATAGAGACTGAGAGTGAGTTTGTTATTACGAGATCACGTTGACATTGACAAAGTAACTCTAGAATATCTAAGCACCTTTGTCGTAGAATTACATCTTACACATCATGAGGTTAATATTTCTCTAATTCCACACTCTTCTTCCTATTTTTGAAATCCCATGACAAAGTCTTCCCCGGGAGGGAACTCAATTTTTTTGAGGTAGGAGAAGAGGGGGATTTAGAGTTTCCTCCCACCCCCGCCTAAGTTTGAGGAAGGAAACACCTCCTTGATCGATAGAACAATCGATATAAATATCAGGACTAATGAAGAACCAAATATTTTGAAGCTAGGGTCCTCTTTAACTCCTGAGGAGGTTGAAATACATACTGCGTTCTCAAGGAGGATAAAAGCATTCGTTTTTAACTAAAAAGAAATGACAGGGATTATATCACACATTTTAGTGCAAAATCTCGTTACCAAAGTAGATGCTAATCTAATTAAGCAAAAGTCAAGGCCCATGAAGCCAAAGGTGGCCCTCATGGTGAAGGAAGAAGTGATGAAACTCCTCCAAGTGGGATTCATCAAGCTAGTTGACTACTCACAATGGGTGTCTAACATAGTCCCCGTTCTCAAGAAAAATGGAAAGATCTCGCATTTGCATAGATTTTTGGGATATAAATAAGGCTTGTCCCAAAGATGATTTCCCATTACCATCCATCGATGTTATCATTGATGCGATGACTAGTTTCAAGTTTTTGTCTCTCATGGATGAATAATCTGGGTACAATCAGATCAAAATATTTGAAGAAGATCAAGCCAAAACTATGTTTATAACTCCTTGGGGAACCTACTGTTATGTTGTCATGTTGTTCGGGCTTAAGAACACTGGTGCTACGTACCAACGAGTGATGAATTATATATTCCATGATATTATACATAAGATTTTGGAATCCTACATGGATGACCTGTTGGCTAAGGCCAAAAGTGTTGTGATCACCTAGAGGTGCTTCGTATCATCCTTTCTCGCTTAATCGAATACAACGTCACATTGAATCCAAAAAAATGTGTGTTCGGTGTAACAGGAGGCAAGATTTTGGGGTACATCATATCTTCACGAGGAATTGATGTGGACCCAACAAAAATACGAGTTATATTGGAAATTATTCCACCAATGGAAGAGTTTGGCATCAAATCTTTTATTTGAAAACTCGGGGCAATCTGAATATTTATCCATGACTTGACCTTTGTTATTCACCCAATCAACAATTTTTTGAAAAAGGATTGCTGCATTGATTGGACAGATGAATGTGATGAGGCATTTGAGTTGGTTAAACAATTCTTATTGTCCCCTCCCATGCTCATGCCACCTAGGTCAGATTTCCCTTTGATCTTGTATTCGTGAGCTATGGATGTTTCGCTAGCCTACATGTTGGCTCAAGAAGATGATGATAAACAAGAACGTGTAGTCTATTTTATTATTCAAACATTGCTTTATTATGAGATGCATTACACCTAGGAAGAAAAGAAGTGCCTTGCCATAGTCTTTGCATGACAAAGTGGTTGAGACATTATATGCTAAATCAAGAAACAAGGGTTATTGTTAAGACATATCACTTTTGGGCATTCCTCACACAAGGATCCTTATCTAAGAAGGTCGGGTGCTTCATAACTCTGATGGGAGAATTTGAGCTAACATTTGTTAATTAGAAATATGTCAAAGGAAAAATCATTGCATGGACTGGTTGGTTGATAATCCATTAGATGGAGGTGATCTGGTAGATCTAAACTTCCCCAATGAGTGTGTATACTTTGTCGAGACTAGGCCCCCCATTTCTATGTGTCCATGGTATACCGACATCATTAATTTTATAGTGGACCATATGTATCTAGAAGGGGTAACATGGGGAATGCGTGCAATCCTCCGTAAGCCTACCCTCACAGAGGATGTCCCTCTTGGCATGAGTCAACTTGTCCAAAATCCCGGGGAGCCAATCACAATCCCTCTCTCGGCTCCAGTGGATGTACTCTTGCATTCACCAAAACATGAAAAAATCCAAAAATTCAAGTTAATGTAGGTTTTTGTCATTCTTTAGAGTTTCCGCCCAATATAGGGCAGCAGTTCGAGGATCGCCGCCTGCTTTGGGCAGCGGTCCTAAGCCAATTTTCCAAATGTTCCCTTAACCCTAAAAATGCTCAAAAATGCAAAAAAAGACCCATTCGATGAAATAAAAGAATGCCCTGTGGGTGCCCCCTTAGAGATTCATTTAATTTTTTTTTTTTTGAAAATAATCCCCCTTAGGTGAACTTTTCAACATTTTTACATTTTAGGTATGAAAAGACAAAAGTGAAAATAACCAACCTTAGACCACGCTGGTCGATCTTTTGCACATGGAGGTATGATCACTATCTTGCAACGGTTGTTTTAGATGTACTCTCGTCGAAAGCGGTCACTGTGGATCTAGAGCTCCAATTTCACCAAATTGAGAATGCACAAATGAATTAAAAAATGGGTTTGTTTTGATATATATATCATTTTAATCTCATTTTGAGTGAATGTGTTCTCAAGGCCGGAGTTACCTTGTGCAGAGATATATCTCTATATCCCCACACAAATGGTAAGTCCTTTTTCATTTTGGTTTAGTGTTTATTTTTGATATTTTTCTATTTGCACTTGAGTCTTCTTTCTCTTGCAGTAGCGGGAGTTTGGATGGTGACGTTTCGACACATGAGCATGTTATGTATAGCTTCTAACTCCCCATTTTGGGAACACCATACTCAGACTCTACATTTTATGCATTTTCATGGATAAGATGCTTCTCCGAGGGGGAGATATGTATGCACCCAAAATTACATGTGCTACATTGTCGAAAATGGTTACAAAAGTCCCCAATGATGATTCAAGTCCTTTTAAGAAGGCGTTTGAGCTCTAAAACCCATTTGCAGTGTATATTTATTTCCTAGACATACTTACTTATCTTTCCCACACTTTTTCTAGATTTCTCCCTCTTTCTATGCATGTTTGTGGCCTTTAGTGCGGGACCAATGCCTTTCCAGGCGGCGGTTATAAACCGCATTGCTGAAAGCAAGGCAACGGTCTTGACCAATTTTTCTAGATTCTATCATGCGTGTTTTTAACATGCGACGATTCACTTAACTTCACTTTTAGCATGCATTCGTGGGCCAAATTGTCTAAAAATAGTTTTGATTGCTTGGTTCTCCTTCCCTCTTCTATTTTTACATGTGCTTTAGTTAGTTGGAACTGCCTCTTCTTTCCTTGTGCATGAAGGCACATCCTAGCCCCAATTCTTATATATTCCATGCTTGTATTCAAGAAAAAGGCTTGAGAATTTTTGTGTATCTTACATTGTATTACTACCACAATCTTGCTAGGAATTGCATAGCCAAGCTCAGATCTCTTGTGCTATCTCTCTTCTACTTGCATTACATCCAGATTGCTTTCATACCGCCATTGCTCAAGCGCCATCCTCCTTCTCATTGTTATTGCATTCCCAATCCCTTGGAATCATATGAACACTCAGAGAAAGAAAGGAACCAAAATTAAGGGATAGATACAAATACAACTAGATTTTCCAAAGCTCTTGCTTATCCAAGTTAGAATTGTGTTTTGTTTTCTTTATTTGTTAAATTGTTAAATTCAAATCACTAGTTTCAATTACATATCAAATAGAGTAGTAAAATTGTTCATTTAAATAGGTTAGGCAATCACACGTAGATCAAATCATTAGAAAGTTTGATCTTTAACATTACTAGGGATATTGTGAGGAACAATAGCCCCTTTCAGGGTCATGATTTGTTCTTCACCTCTGAGGTAGGGTTTGGAGGGTTTTGATTGGATTAGGCTATTTGTTTTAGATTAGATTCAAATATTCGTACAAGTAACCAACTACATCTGGATGATTATTTGTCTTTAGTTTATTTATTAGATTAGAATGCATTGCTTAAAAAATAGAAAAGATCAAAAATATTTCCTTTGATAGATTAGTTTGATTTTATTATTTTGTTCTGATATATTGTGAAAAATCCAAAAACATAGATTAGATTTCATTTAGTAGTTATTTTTCTTATTAAAATAATTTCATTTCATTCTGTATGACCATCAACGGTCCACAACAAGAAAAGACATACAATTGTGATCCCTTGGTCCCACAACCCAACAGGCGAGTTGATAACTAACATTGATACAAGTTTATGTTTGTGATCTTACACACATATACAAGTTTTGTTGAGAAAATAGAATAAATAATTACGCTAAACATCACTACTAATCAAGGCTATGATTATTGAACTAATCACTGGTAACAAGGTATGATTATGCACATGACCATACAAGGGTCACAGTCTCTACAAGTTTTTGGTTGTGATCCTCAGGTCCCACAACCCAATGAGCCTACTAACTAGTTAGACATTGACACTAGTTTGCATACATTAGTATTCAGGTCTTCACCACTTGCACCAGACATTATTGCATAACTTTCCTTACTAAACATAGCAGCCGATCATGCTAATACTTTTTGGACTAGACCAAAAATCACCCATAAATCCTTGTGGCTCCACCACATCTCTCGTTCTTACTTCCATGACCTTGTCTGGAAATCCATATGAGGCACCTGCAGGCCATTTTCTGTGTGTTCAACAACAAGCAAAAATAATATTAGTAGAGCTCAAAATTTATTAGATTCTATGAGAAGCTATTATATCAGACCGAGCCATCACACCACTTCAAGTTAGGAGAGCATTATTTTCCTTAGACTTGCAGATCCCGATATTACGTGTTGAAGATATAATATTTCCCAATTAGCTTGATCCTGTGCACTACACTCACATTTACATTCATTCTACATTGGCTGTCTCGGCACGATCTTGAGAGGTCGGGTGTGAAGAAGGTCACGTGTTGATTTTCTATCATATAGGTATCGTAGAAGATTTCAACAAGACCTTGAGCCAAATTGAATGATTATTTGTGTTGTTGGAAGAAATTACTGGGATGATAAAGTGTCAGCCTATACTTTGGGATTATAGGACCACATATAAAAAGGTTGAACAAGGCCATACCTTTTTTGTCAGTGTTTGGCACATAATTAGTAATTTCTATATATTTTTACTACCATCCTTGCGTATTATGTGTGCAGGAGGATTAATAGATTAACAGGCCATAGAAGATCACATTGAGAAACTTCTGCAATTAGATGAGATGTAAATCATTATACGTTGGATCAAAATATACTAAGAAGGTAAGATAGAAGGCCTGACATGATAGGAACATAAAGAACAAGGAATTTTCAGTTGGCAAGATGGTCCTTCTCTATGACTCCAAGTTTGTGCACCACCCAAGGAAACTGAAGGTGCATTGTTTGGGACCTTTTATAGTAATCAAGATACTTGAATCATGCATATGTCAAGTATAGGTGCTGGATGACACCATGTTTCTGGTTACTTTAATGGGAGTAGGCTGAATCCCTACTATAAATAAATATTTTTGGTGTTTGTAATAAGGCAATATTTCCACTTAGATTAGATTTCCCTTTAATGTATTGCTTTCAAGTTTATGTTTGTTTTGTTTCTTTTTCTTATTGTAATAAGCATGCTTGCATGTATGAATATGATTACTATCTATTGATTTCATGCAAAGTGGACCACACATAATTTTAGTGTGGTGTGAACCAGGTGCATATGCATAGAAAGGAGACCTATTGGCATTGAAATTTATAAGAAAACATGTGCGCTAGGAAAGTGTTGTCATTTTTCATGTACCATTAGTACAAATTTCTAACCCCATACACACCGGCCTATCACCCGGTGGGCACTAGGTTCTCACCCGAGGCACGTGTGGGTGTCGAGCCCCTCCTTTATGTGAGCATTGTGAGATGATATTGCCATTGTTAGAGGATTAAATGTAAAAAAGTGGATATTCATGTAAAAGCACAATATGAGTTACCATATCCTTATACTCATCCATGAAAAAATTGAAAAAACATAACATGGATTATGAAGAACGAATCTTATTTATAATATGAAGAAATGACACTAGGGTTTACACCCATGAACAAGATATTTAGAATATATATATATATATATATATATATATATATATATATATATTGATTAAGAGTGCTAAGTAACCACATTACATTCAAAATACCATGTCAGGTCAAACATAGTGAATGCCAAGGATCCATCCCATACAATGTATGTAAAAACAAATATCTAACTCATATATTACATGATTTTTACTGGACCCATCCCTTAGACATGATGACCTTCTTGCAACTCCCTAATGGAAAAACCCTAACCCTAGGGCCTCTTAATACTTTCTGTAGAGCTTCTCCTTCCCCATGCTATATGTCTTCCTCCTCTTTCTTCTACCCGAGCATCTCTTCTTATAGGTCCAATACCCACTGCCATGCCTTCCTTCAAGAGTAGATTGCATGTCAAGTGTCCATGTGGTCCTTCATTGGTGAATGTTTATCCTGTTCCGAGCTCTCCACCTTCTATAATGATTTCTTCCTAGGAATATTCCCTATGTGGAATATCATTTTCTTGACCACCAAGTCTCCAAGTTGGTAGCTTATCAACTCACCATGCCTAGTCGGGTCACATTTTTCCTTAAGTGCCTCCAGAATGCCAAATATGGCTAAGTCCTTAGATCTTGTGTACTATCTTGTGTGTGCACCATGGTTTCTCCTAAACCCTTCTTAAACCCTTGCTTTGTGCACTTCTCCCTACATTCCCTTCTTCTTACTAGTCCCACATGCTCACACGCCTTCTAGTACTTAGCCAATATTTCAAGGCCCAACATCACCCCACACTAAGCTTGTTCTTTGTCCTTGGAAACATCCTACTTTTTAAAAGAATAAAGAATGGTGAGATCCAAACAAATTGTATGGAGGATGAAAGAATGGAAGAAATGAAAGAATTAAGAATGTAAGAGTGGAGAAAAATCTGAAATTTTTGTAAGAGAAGTGGAAAATCCTTCCTCATTGTTTCCTCAATCTTCTTCCAGGAATCCACTTCACCCTGTGCCTGTTGGAGTAGGTCACCCACTAGAGCCCTCACCTCATGTTGTCACCAAATCACCGCACCCTCTGAATGGCAAAGATGTGAGTAGGATGTTCGCTGTGATTGGGACACATGGCATCACTTCTCAAGTTGTGGGACTTGGGCTCAAGTGAACCTCCGGAGAAGGCCGGCTTCCTCTTCCTAAATTAAGTGCTTTGTACTACTCCTAGTGTAACAAAAATGATTATCTAGTCCTATGCTAACATCCTCATGGGATTTTAGGGAAAGATATTTACAGAAATGAAACTATACTAGGGATGGTGATGCACCAAATAAAGGGTGTTTCTAGACTCAGGAAGGGTTAATTTGAAGAGGGTGTTTGCACCATAGGTCAACCTCACCTACTGCAACTTAGAGAGGGTACAGGATACCACAAACTAAGATAAGTGCATTCCCTTTGTTAAACCTTATCAGATCGAGAAATATACTAGTTTCCCAGTGAAGAAGGATGAACTCAAGAAGGGTGAACAGACATGACAAATCAAATGCATGCAATACTCCACCACTTGATAAGCATAGAACTCCAAGAACTTGCAATAGAAACTTAAACTTGCACAATGTACCTGCAAGTACGAGAAAGGCACAAAGAAGCACAGAAGGATGAAAGGACTAAGATTAGTCACAAAACACACACTTTTATTTCTTCAATAACATGCACAATGCATCATACATTTAGAAGAGGCAATAGTTGTCATTACAGTCTTGAAGAGGAGGCTTGAAAGTTCTCTCAACACACAAGGACAACTTGTAGAAGAGAGAGGAATCTTGAAAAGCATACACTTGCCTAAGATATCTAATTGTCCAACTTGTCTGAACTATTGGAACCCTTTGAAATGAGCTTCTAACTTACATTTATAGAAGAATATGTGAGAAAGAAGAGGAAATGTCATAATTACATTCCTAAATTGAAGGTCCATGATGTATTTATTACAGTTAGTTGAACCACCTGAGAAGGTTCCATCATGGGTCATTAATTGCCTGATGACCTAGTCTTCTCAATTAATTAAAAGAATATTTAAATAATAATAATAAATATTATTACTAAAATATTTAAATAAAAATATTAATTTAATTAACATAATGTTAGGACCCCCCGTTGACCCGTTTGACTTGAAGAGGAGGGGGGTCCATGTGGATAGGGTCTGCACATAGCCCAACTCGGTGAGTTTCGAATCCTCTAACTCGGTGTTGCACTCGATTTTGAACCCCACACCAATTCTTTCCTTACCTTGGCAATCAAACTCTTTTGCATTGAGTCCTTCGAATGGTGAGCTATCAAAATCAATCCTTATCATTTCCCTTGGTTAACTTGAGGCCATTTACGCATTCCAGATCTCCTTTCGTGAAACATATGTGAGCTTCCCCACGAAGTCACCGAGCTTTGTTGGTGAGTTTTATCCTTTTCGAGTTCCATTTTTTCCACGAGTTTGGTTCATTCTCTACATGTTCATCCTCTATAAGCTCGACCGAACCAATTTACCCCATCGTCATGGCTTTTTGAACACCTTGTGAGCTAATCAAAATGAACTCAATTCTCCACAACTCATCTTCCACCAGCTCTTCAACTGACTCAGCCTGGCTTCATTTTGCATGTCGACCTGAGCACCCGGTTGGCTCAACTCAGACTCTCACATGTCTATGTACCAAGCTCATATTTACCATCTTACACATTTGAGTTCCTTACTCCCTCGACAACAATGGGTCTATGCTCATTGGTTATAAACTCAAGCACTAGATTGCTTCAATGCAACTGTGTTGCCCATAACCCAAAGCGTTCTGCGAGCTCGTGTTAATGTCACATTCATGCGGCGAACATCAGCTACAAAGCCAACCCCATGATTTGAAGCTTGGACACAAGACATAATGATTATATCATGCTCCTGGCCCTGAAAGGCATCTACCGTATTGATATATAAACCTTTTCCTTCATCACATTTGAGGACAACATCAAAATCTTGGTGCAAACAGTTCAGTTGTAGCTTGTAAGGTGTGATAATTTCAACATAAACCTTTATGCTTGCCAACTTAGTGACTCGTTGAAGATGCTCATATAATTGCAAAGCAAATTGTGCTTCATGAATATTCTGATATGAAATAGTTCCACCTCTATGAGATTCACTTCCATGAGTTACATCGTAAAAAAAGTAAGGTCTCAATAGAGAATCTTTGTAATAAATTTCATCAGGTCTCCTGGTAACACTCTCACTGTCACTTAATCAATTTTGATAAAAATATCTTGAAGGAGAATCCCGAATTTGAGGATGCATTCGATATTGAATAGATAACAACGTAGTTGGACAACCTGCTCATTGGAAGCATTCAAAAAGGCTTCTACTATACTGCAACATGTCTACTGCCTGGTGCGTGGGAGCTTGTCACCTATCCCTTCCATCTGGATGAGTTTTCAGCATCACCTTTTTGTCAAACTCTTCACACATGAGCCACGACTGAGCCATTAACGCATCAACTTGGTTGGGTCTGCGACGAGATATGAAGCCACTTTCATTCCTCATAGTGGTGAACCGAGTGATTCTTCAGGCTAAATTCCAAAATGTTCTCCTTTTCCCATGCATTCAAACTGCAAGCGCTGACCCCCACTCACCATGTTACTTGGTATCATTTAACAAACATCTGCATAATGCGGTGAGTAAAACTCTATCTCAGCCTGTAGCCTCCGCTGAAATTGGTATCACGTCGCGTTGTTTTCCCCATGACCCACTCCAATTCAAAACTATCTTATTAATCCTCCTGGTGACTCGCACAATGACTCGAGACCACTCCAAGCTGCATGGAATTCTCATGATGGATCGCCATCGTATGATCTCCACTTGGCAATTTGATCTGATTTCTCCCATGCTCGGAAGTATCACCATGGTTTACCAACCCAATATTTCCACTTGGGAATGTATTCCCTAAGTTCCCCTATTCATGCCTTAGCGTGGGATTTATATATCTCGGGATTTTCATAGCTCATCAACCCCAAAAGTCTCACTTGGCAATGTGGCCTTGGGAAACCGCAGAGTATCTTGCCATCGCAGCATACCATGTTAACATCCCCACTTGGCAAGAGGGGAAAATTTTCTCCACCGTTCCCACCAGCACGTGGGATCACCATGATTTTTCCCTCCTGCCGAGTCGAGCCAGATGGGCTCTTCTTTCATCCCATGAAGTAAAATTACCTCAGAAAATCAGTGGCCTCTAGAGAGAGTTAATTGCGGATATTCGCCTGACAGTGGTGATCCCAAGGAACCGTTGGTGTTGATCTTGATGTTTTGGTTGCATGCAACCATAGTCGTGATCAGTTGTTGTAAAATCTTGTAGCTGTAGTAGAAGAATGAGATAAAGTTTTATTTGAGTTGTCTCACCTTTTCATTTTGGAAAGTCGCTTCCATGGAAGAAGCTTGATCAAATTTTAAGGCAAGTTTTACAAATGAGGCTGAGATTGTGTTCACTACTATTTCTAGTAGTGGCCGGAAGTTATTCCAGTGCCTAGCCCATGGGTTTGATATGGTGGTTATAGATGAAGCTACAAGCTAGTGAAGTAGGTGTGTTACCTCCACTTTCATCTCGTTTCTCACATTTTATCCAACTCTATGCATGGTGGTTTATTAGTCCAAGCCTGAGCTCCATTAGTCTCATTGCGAGCAACATCATATCGACCTCTTTAGATTTGACACCGAGCTCCCTATCAACTCGACCCCGAACTCTTCACTGAGTTGAGATCAACTGGGTGCCTTTCGATGCTAGGTGATCTCTCATATGTAATTTAAGAATTATTTTTAATTATTGTATCTCGATAATGACCGGAGGTGGGTTCCTGGGACTATTATTTCATTTTGAACGTGATAGGACCCCATTGTCCAATCTTGCCACGTGTGTAAAATTGGATAACACCTCCTCAAAGATCAATTCATTTCCCTCAAGACTCAACGTATCTATGTTCCCTTCCGGATGCTTGCTAAGGTCATCCACCGCATCCATCCTGCGAGTGACACGGGGGTAAATTTACGTAAGCTGATTTTTAATTGAACCTCACAAGGTTTCGATTGCTTCCATTTTATTCTCAACTTTGGATAGGATTTTATCCCACTCCACCCTGTTTCCTTTATTCTTCTCTTGGAATTATTTCAGATCCGACTCATGTGTAGCAACTAGTATACTTGCTACCCTATCCTGTCACCAAGACAGCTTATTGTATACGGCCTCAACCATTCATGTGACAGTCTTCATAGTGATAAGGAGCTTGAAATAACAAGTGACTCTTCCCAATATTTTACTTCTCTTCCTCCTTCTGGCGTGCCAATGCCTCTTCTGCTGATTCCAAAATGAGTGGATGCCTTTCCATGGTAAGGATGCGGGTTAAGTCTTCCAAGCATTGTAAGGTTGAATCATATTTCTGCTTAGGTGGGGCTAGGTATAGATGCTTGAAGATAATGACATCTGTAATCATCTCTATGTATTATAGACCTCGCGAACCTTCACCTTTTATTCCCTTAGATCATGCCTTAGCTGTGTGTTGATCAACTCCTCCTGCTTTAGATCCTTGCTCTTCTCAATGATTTCTTCATTCTTCTTCCCCAGGTCTACCTCTAAGAACCATCATTCCTTCTAAAGAGTCTCGCCTCAACCTCCACCGATACCTTGTTGAGTGCATTGCAAACTTGCTTGTTGGATAAATGACAAGATTTTATGAGGGGGTTCACTCCTTTGGTCTCTGGTATCTTCATCAATGCCCCTTTGTTGACCTCAAATTCCGGCTCATCATCATGGGACTTAAAATCCCAAGATAGCATTTTTCTTGTATGAGGGTATGTGTCTTATTCTTGAATGAAGACCATGCAAGGAGTTGGTCTATAGGCATGGTACTTTGGGAGTGCATGCGTAGTACCTTACTTGGATAATTGATGTAACCCATTCCTTGATCTTGTGCTACTACTACACTTTTCCCTGTTGTATGTGCTGATTTTATAAAGCTTATCACTAAACGGGATCTCTACCCATGCTCACATAATCCTTTCCTACACTCTCCTCCTCTATCTCATTGAGTATTTCATTAGCGCTATACTCTACCTCCGCCCCACCAAGTCTTTTATTATGCCTGCTACATCCCTTTCCGCAGCCTCTTCTATTTGATCCTTGGTGAGGCTTGGGGTCCTTTGATCCTTATTGTTTACCTCCTCACTTACCCCCTTTCCATGAGCATATCCTTCCTCCTAATCCTTTTCCTCATTCCCTTCCTCCTCTGAGTTGTGTACATCATACATAGGATAGTTTTAAGACTCTTCATGCTCGTCATCATCCTATTTGCCTCTATAGGTTTCGGGATCTCCATTTATTTTGAGTCCATTTCCTCCACTACCTTCCGCTTCTTCCTAACTGGTGACTCCAGTATAGGGATTATTCCTCCTCATCTTCTTGAAGCAGGTGACTCCTTCCTTAACAACTCTTCTTTTATAGGGGATCTTCTTGCTCTGGCACCTCTTCCTTAGGTGTCTTTTCTTTTTCCTTAACGTGGGCCTTATTCCTTCAAGCATATGTTCTTAGCTTCACGCCTGACTCCGTACACCAACAGATTACGATGTTTGTACACTTGGTGCCTTCCTCTCTGGTTCCTCCTCTCTCTCCCTCTTCCTCGGTGTAGCCTTCTTCCTCATGGTGGGGTCTTCTGGGATGGAGACATCATTCTCCATGTAGGTACCTTTCTCATACTTGGGCCTAATGCACATGTATACCCTTGCTAAGTCCTTCCAACAATTGGTAGCATCACATGTTTTATCATATGCACCTCATGGGAGACATACTTCTCCACATAAGTGTACTTCTTGGGGTATACTAGCTTTTTGTGTAGCTCATGGTGGTCTTGGTCCACCTCGTTGAGGTCAAACCTTAGTCTTTTGGCCTCCTTGAAGTGATTGACCCCATCTTGGAAATATTTGTGGTGAAGGAGAATGGAATTTTACAGCATGGGCTCTTTGTCCCTTTTAACAGAGTGAAGCTGCCAATGCAAAAGTGCTTTGGTATACAACAAAATCAACTTCTCGTTATACTAGCACTGGAAATTATTTGGGTATTCTTCTCTCGGCCCCAAATAGATTGCGTATTCTCTTGTACCATTTCTCCGAGGCACACCTTATGGGTGGTTGTCATGGTGTCACAAGCATATTTCTCAAATCTCTTTTTCGGGGAGGGGTTCTCATCCGGGGACTCCCATATAAATTTTTTTGGCCCATCGTGCACTCTAATTTATGAAAACATGATGATAAGAAGGACATTACCAAACATTATCTTCTCCCCATCATGCATGACATTGATGATCTTCTCTGCTATGAATGCAGATAGGTTATAGAAAGTTCCCTTTGAATTTTTTTGGTACACATTCAACCAGGCATTATTGATCTGTGTCCACCTCTCCTATCCATTTAGTGTGGATACTAAGTGCACGACCATCATCATCATAAGGTAAAAATTGCTGATATGTCAAAGTATAGTGACCCTTATTATAGTCATAAGCCTCCATAATTTTCTTTATGGCCTCGTTTTCCACCAAGTCATCATCAAATGAATCTCATTTACAGGTAAGACTAGTAAATTTGGAGATCAGCTGTAACATTCCCATTTTAAGACTTTAGAAACAAGGGAATCTTTTTTATAGTGTTCACTGTTCTAAATATATCATTATTTAGAACAAACATTCCATGCCAATCAAATTTAATGGATAAACATATGCAGCTGTAATTACTCGGTGATTCACCAATCTATTCATTCCATAACTTGGTAAGCTACCGATCTATTTATGTTATCTTATGTATCAAATACATATCGTATACTTTGTCATCCTACCCTACACTGGGTATTGAGTGATTTGTTTAAAGAACATATCTGAATATCTGCTACCAATATTCATCTGATATCACATTGTTTTAAACTTGGTGACATAGGACAACGCAACCAACAATTTGTGATACTTTGGCCAAATATTTATAACATACTGTGTATGTCACTATTCCTAGATGACATACTTGTCATATTGGAATATGTCCTTCACCTCACTCCTCAATTATCATGATTGGTCTTTATTGACTACCATCAGTCCACTTGTTCTAGGTTTAACCCTAGCCCTAGATAGGAACATAACCTATTATAGGAAGATGCTCATAATGGCTTAGGGTAAATGGGCATACTCGGTTGACCTAAATTGTCTAGATGTGCCAATGTACCTTGAGCCATTGGAATCTAATTCATATCCTAAATATGCTCCTATCCGTACTTAGGGAGAAACTAAGTTCAAGTCTGAGTTCTTATTGTGGGTAGATCTAGATGATCAATGTGGTAGGGTGATGCCACATGTCAACTACAATGCTGTATTCTCAGGAAAACCCAAGCATTCTCGAAAGTGCAGCTCTGCAATTAGCGTGTGCCAAAATCCTATAGAAACTACCTCATCAAGATGTACATACCCCGAGGGGATTGTTAATACATTATTAGTCTGAATTATTTCTTGATTACAACAACCCTACCAACCCCTAATCCAACGCTCAATAAGTTCTTTCCTAAATTTGCTTTATTTAGTCCATGAAGAACTTTGTTATACTTACGGTTGTTTTTAATGTTTGATCACACAGTTAAACTGCCAATTAACCGTAACCGAACAACGTTATCAAGTTTCATTTAAGAAGTACAATAACTTTTAGACAGGTTCAACGTTTGAGTATATATCCATTAAAGTAGACTTCATACAAAATGAAGTCTAATAAATTGTAATCACATTAACATACCTTTTTGGTTTATATTCAATTAAGAAAGATAAAGAGTCTTTATCTACATGTTAAGTGTTAGGGTATATCCTACCCAATATCCACATTTCTTAATGTATGTTCAACACACATTACATTACCATATAATATAGTTTAGATAAGAACATCATATTCTGCAACATAGCAAGCTGCATTTTGATTAGGGAAATTGAACTAAATCCCTTTATCCAACTTATCAAGGATAACCAATTAAGCATATAAATAATATGAAGAATATCAACAAGATAGAAATCCATCTTTTTCATACAAGTACAAGATAATTTACACAACCAATACAAGTAAATTCTCAGCTTTCAATTCATCTTTATAACTTATACATTTACAAGCCTTATGCACTTTAGGCGTACTACATAACAACCGCCTTCATCCTAAAAGAATACTACTTTTATTTTTCAATACAATCTCAAGAACGAATCAGAATTCTTCACAAGGAATCAAATTTAAATCAGCCAATGCATCTCATAAGTTTAGCCTTCTTTTATCACTTACGAAGTCCATCTACAAAAATTGTTAGCACGGGTCAGTTCAATGAACTGAGCATGATAAGCACTAAGCCTTAAAACATATTGCATTCCACTAATTGTTCCATTAAAACAACTCTGCTTTAATGGGACAATTAATATATCATACAAACCAATATAAGTAATAACAATTGGAAAAGAAGTACATTAACCAATCTGAATTCCCTTCTAAGAGGAGAACATAATATAATCCACAACATCTACCTTACAGAATTAAAGTTTAATTGATCCTATCAATTATCCTTAAGCAAACAACAAATCATATCATCTCATTGTTCCCAATTCTATCATAATAGAATACAACATTTATCTTTGCTTTAAGCCAAAATAAGGGTTTACAACATGGTTCTCATTAGGATGATTCATCTAACTCCTAAGAAAAAGAAGAAGAATACCCATTACAAACTATGCCCAAACACAAAACATCCAAAAAACAAAAACAGGTTCATAACATGAATATGACTACCTCATTTAAAGGACAACTACCTTAACTTCAGCATTTAAGATATTCATCAGAATAGAATCCCATTTCAATCCAAGAGTGAATATAGAATCAAATAGTCAACCAACTAGTTTACATTTTCTATTCAACAAACCTAATCATCTAATCTCCTTCTACATCAGTTCAGTCAAATGATATGTACAAGAAGACTAATCAACATAATAAATCTCCATTTCCTAAGAGAATAATTAACATAAGGTTTCAATCAAATGAACTTAACCAAACAACCTAGAAAAGGAAATTTTTAGAATATGATTCAATCCTTAAATCATCTCATTACACTTAACAACAAATTCCCCTTTCTAATCCAAATAATAAGCTCATACACTAGCTCCCAGAAGAGAGAACAAAGCCAACTCAATGTAAGAAGAAAACGTACTGCAATCTCCCTGACATTCTTTACCATAATAAAGCATGAGTTCATTTTTCAGTTTAGAACAACATAGCAGTAAAGTTTAGAAACAACACACTATCCCTAAGGAATCACAATTTCCTTAACCTTTTAAAAGACTCAGGTATTCACTTAATGGACCCAACAAGAGGTGTAAAAACCTGAATAGAGAACTAAATATGAATTACCCACGAGCTCAGCCAAGACAGAAACTATATTACAATAAATTTCAACATCTTATTATAAGAGAAAACATATCGGGGTTCCAAGAAGAACAATAAACCAACAAGATATTTCAGTCAAGATCTTGAAGAGATTACCCAACAACCCAATTAAACCACTCTTCTAGTTTTTCTTTGAGAAAGTAGTTCGATTCAAAAGAGTTATGAGCTTAAACCATAAAAGCAAGTAAAAACCCAATTCAATACCAAAACCAAATTGAACATGTCTATAATACGACCAATTCAAAACTTGAAAATACAAAATCCGAGCACAATGTTGAACACAAACTTCTCACAAAGGTTCAAGACCACTCAAGAGAATATTTACAAGTTTAGGGAAATAACATGTTCCCATTCTAGTTTATATCTTAAACAAATAAAACCCCAAAAAAGATACCAAAACAGAACCAATACCTCATTGCGATAGTTACAAATTCCACACACTAAGTAACAAATTAAATGTACAGTGTCGAATCACAAAATCTCTAGCATGAGTTCAGTTATACACTAGTATCTTAATACGATGTAGTATATAATACAAATACCTATTAATAGTTGAGAATAGTATAGGGCTTCCATTATCTACTTACATCTTATCAAAATCCCTATTTCAACTCCAACGAAACACAAGTTTCTCACCAAAGTTTGAAACCATACAAGTAATAAAATATGAGTGTTGCATACGTTATGAGATCCCATTAACAATCCTGAATAATATAGGAATAAACATGAGTACGAGCTACATACGAATTCAAACAATGGTCTAGGATTAACTAAGCTTCTAAACATGGTTGATTAACAAGAAACCGCAACAAAAACTCATATCAAATACTAACACCGAATCAAGCTCAATTAAACACGAACTCGAAGACAAGCTTAAAAGAACACGAGATCAAACACAAGTTTAAGTATGAGCTAAAATATAAGCTCAAGCTCAACAAACACGAGCTCCTAAAGAAAGATCAGATGGAACTCAAGGTTCCCAAAAACTCAAAACCAAGTAACCAGTGACGAAGGTCAGTCATAGCCTCAACCTTTCCAATACCGGTTCAAGAAATGACATGCAGAGCCATAGAAACAAGTTTCTCATACATTCTTAGCTATTTAACCCTTACAAAGAAAGTTTCCAGGACATACACTAATTTTTCCAAGGATTCAAACCCAAATTTACCAGAGATTAAAAAACCCAACAAGTAAATAACCAAATAAAACATGCAAGCCAAGAATCTCAAAAAGAGCATAGTCATTTTAATTAAATGTTTAGAAGAAACCAAGAGATCTTAATGGTTAGAGCCTATCATGCCTGATAGTGCTTCTACCAAATCAAAGGATACTTCCAGATGAGCTTCCAACTCCTTTTCTCCTCCACGAAAGATCAACCAACCAACAACTTTCCTCAGAATTCCTCATATACCTTCCCATGATCAAAAATAAACCAGGTGAGTTAAAAATAGGAAAGAAGTGCAAGTCAAACTACTGGTTCGAAGAACCAGTTTGCTCCATGCAGAGAAAAATGCAAAAAGCATGCAAAAACCAACAACCTCCCACAAATCTGCCTTCCAAGTTTCCTAGACGGTTTGTGAACAAAATCGAGACCAATAAATTTCATTAATTCCAATTTTCCCACTTATCTTTCCTTGCCACTGCCTCCCAAGTCTGGCAAATACCAATTCACATTTAACATGAAATTCCATCTTTAGTGAAACTTCCACATAAGCCTTTACCAAGTCAACTAGCCCCTGCCAAAACTAGCAGTATGTATGCCTTTAAGAACCTTATCAACAATTAAATGCCATTGGAACCATTGCCTTTAATGCATGTGACCCCATTTAGGTTCCATTTTAAATAGCTTAGGATAGATCCCTTATAACTTAGGTTAGTTTAGAATTAACCACCTTAGGCCTTAACACATTACCTTAGGTAATTCCAAAGCATCGAGGTTAGATCATATCATAACCATATAACATTAGGTTTTAGTTTAATTTAGATAGCCTAGAAACCTTTCCATACTCCCTTAGCACAAGGATTAGATTATAAATAAAATCAATTAAGTAACATAGCTAGGTAGTATATATATATATATATATATATATATATTGTTACCCATCTTAGGATTCCGTAGGATAATCCTATACGTTTAGGATTATGAATCCTTCCAATGTCATGAACAGGTTGCATTTCATTTACGTCAGTAATGGACTGCCAAGATCAATCTTCAAGGACCTAAGCACAACATACAACTGAATAGAAACATGTTCACACAAGATTAAAGAACTTGTAATAACAAATTTCAGTCCATCATGTCCCTCAATTATGGAATGTCAATTTACCATTCATTTAGTTGAGGAGGTTTAAAACATTCCTTGGATCACTGAAATTAATCCAAGGATGAGTCAAAAAAAAGATAAGTTTGCAACTTTTACACTAGATTGCAACTCACCTACAAGAAGTGAAAAATGGATTTAAGGAAGCCATTCCATTCCAATCTAATGATCTTAAGAATAGAAAAGATTTATCCATATCAAGCATGATCTCCAACAACCAAAAGAACACATCTTTAGAAGAAGATCACATGTCAACACTTGAAATGCAAAAGAGGAATATAACAATTGTCGAGGGTGTTACATCGGTTGGGGAGTTATCCACATCTATTACCCCACGAAGTAGAAATGGTCTTCATGCATGCATGACACCAACCATTGGTACAACCACTTGGGTTTACATAAATAAGGAAACTCATACAACTAAAATAATATGACCTTCTCCATTTTCACCTTGACTTCATCATCATAGATGGGCATTCCATCTGGTGTCCGCTTGTCTGTAGGTCTCACCATCTCCAACACCATTTATTTTTCGTGGTGCTTGTTAGATGGTTGTAGTTGCTTATAAATTTTTTCCTTAAGTGAGACACCCACTCTTTTTTGAGCAACACGCCATCTAGGTATTACATCTTTGCATACCACTCCTCATTAAAACCGGTGGAAACAACTGTTTCCCTTTTCCCTGCCCTTCTTTGGTGAAATTGTTGACTTATTTGGTGCCATCTTCTTATCGGGTTAATATAATTTTTTTCCTTGCTCTTCTTCCTCTCTCTTCTCAAATCTATGGATTACCTTCACGAAATATCCCTTTACTCATGCTCCCTAGTTGTAGAACCCTAACTTGGACAATCCTTCCACAAGACAATGTACTCTCCTGAAATATTCTTCCCTACGCCCGTGTAGTCCTTCCACTTTAGTTCACAAATCACACTAGTCACGCACTCATATTTTCACAATTTTCCTTTGCACAAATATTCTTCGTAGATGCCCTAGTTTGCAAGAGCTCTTCGATATTGTAATTGCAAGGTAAACAATAATGTGCCTGACCTTCTACTTATAGCTTTCTCTCATCTCCCATAGTAAATTCTATGCCACCTACCAACATACTTTTGCAATAAAGGAGGGATTTTTCCACTAAAGCCAACCTTAAGCGCTCTTACCCCCATGCCCTATCCTACGTGAAAATCTCTACAACCTTTTGGCATGCAAAAATCCTTACTGACCAAAGATCCTCATGTGTGTGCTTGTAGCACCAAAGGCACTTCTTCTGTCCTTAACCTGATTTTTTCCCTCACCTACCTCATGTTGTTCTTGTGCTTCTCATCCTTTATATGTGGTCTTTGTAAAGTTATCCTGACACCAAACTCCTTATGTCCACCTTTTCTATGTGCACTCTTCCACACTACATGCCTTCAATCCGGGCCATCGAAACACAACTTCCACTACCAGCTTCCATTTTACTTTGCATTACTCCACGCCACAAAAAAAAATGCGTAGTCCTCTACACATAAAAACCTTTTGAAAATAATAAGTGGCTACGGCGCACAAGGCGTGCGAAAAAAACACAAAAGAAGGGAAGAAGCAAAGAGAAAAGGAAACAAAAGGAAAATAAATGCATTAAGGGGAATCCTAAGATAAATGGAAATACTACCTTATTTATAAACACAAGGAAGACTTATTTATAGTAGGGCTTCAGCCTACTCCCATTGAAATGGCCTAGTAACCATGTTCGATCCAGCACCTATAACTGGCATGGGCCTGAATTAAGGATGCACAAGATGATGTATGGCCCTAACTAATGGAATTTCAGTTTCCCAGGATGGCGCATAAATTTGGTGTCATAAAGCAAGACTATCTGCCCAACCTAGAATTGTTTGTTTTTAATATGGCGATCAAGCCATATTTTTTTTCGCACCTTTTCAGCCTTTTGAATCCACCTAGAAAGTGATCACCTTTCATCCAACTGTATTAACTTCTCCATGTGCTCTTGTAGTGCTTATTCATCAGCTAATCCTCATGTGTGTGAAATACGCAATGATTATAGCATAAATTCAACCGATAAAATAGCCTTTGTGCCAAACACCAATTGAAACGGTGTGGCATTGTTCAATCTCTTGTAGGTTGTCCTATATGCCCATATAATGATCGATACCTTGTCATCTTTGTGTGCATGATTTGCTAAACTAAGTTAATGAAAATAAAGACTAACACCTAGTAGTCTTAATTAACAAAATTAAAGCAAAATACAAAGCACCATCAAGATAAGAATTAAACAAGGATAAGCACTAACATTTATCATATTAAAACTTTGCTAATTGTCTAAATCCTCTATTCTTTTGATTAACAACAAATAAGTGATTGAACCTATGTAGGATTCATGGCAAATCAAAGTGGTTGTTCTTGATCTTTTCAAGAACCTAGGAATGGGGGCTTATCAAAGTTGGGCTACAAGACCCTTTTGACACCTCCCATATGACCTAAGCACTTTAGGCTAGAAAAGAGGCTTAACTCTCCAAGTGGTGAATTCTCAAGAAAACAAAGGAAAGCTTTTAGTCTATTTTGCTATATGCTTTGCTTTTTTCTTCTCAAGAAGTTTAGGTGTAAGTGTAAAAGTAGGAGGACTCTTTATATAGCCCAATGGTTAAAGGAACCACTTCATCCCTTTGCATGTGGGATAAAAGGTAAAACAAGATTAAGAATGGATAAGGTTTCTTTATAGAAGGTAACCTTACTTTAGAAGGGTTTAATTTATACTTAGCAAGTCATGGGAGTTGGGGGTGTTTTTAATTAATCAAAGGTGATTAACTAATAGGTAGATGTAAGCTTATAGAAGCTAATTAGAGGAATATTAGTATGATTTAGGCTATAGAAGGGGATTAAATCAATTAAATATTGATTTATTGGTTAAATGAAAGGGAAAGCTAATTAATTAATAATAATTAATTAGTCCAGATAGAAGGGGTGATTAATTAACGGAAGGTCGTTAATTAGGGTGTTTGTTGGATATGCGGCTTAATTAATTAGCGTATTGTAATTAATTAACGACGATAAGAGAGAATATGAGCGCCCTTTGATGATATGTCACCAACTTGCAAGAAGGGAGATAATTAGTGCAATTTAAGTATTTAAATTGCTCGGGCGTAATTATGGGTGTCTACATTTGCCCCTCTTTGGGGTGGCGTAAGTGACGCCACTTCAAAGATAGTAGACGGATGGAATTTTAAAGGGATAGAAGAAAAATTAGTAGGAGGGAGAGATGCCCCCTCGAGTGTTGATAGGGTGATGAAGGAAGACGATCGACGATAAAAAAAGATGAGAAATAGATAGAAGAATGGGCAGGGGTAGAATGCCCTGGGGAGACGGAAGATTAGGGGTGAGAGGAAAGTGATGCGAAGAAATATGGAGAATGGAGAGAAGAGCTTAGCCTCTAGCCTTTGTATTGGAACAATTTCAGTATCATCATATTGCCAAGAGATCTACGTCATTGGTCCTTATTAAAAATATAAGCATACGAAAAAAGTAGAATGACATGAAAATAATAATTGTCCATTGCTGAAAACACCAATTCCATGCAACATACAAAATGCAATGCACTACGAGAAGGAAGCAAACTCATTTAACATGGAAAACAAGTACGAATACACATATCCAACCCAACAATGGTCAAGACAGTTGTAAAAATGTTTTGTTATCAAGCTGAAGAGATCCACATGTTCATGATTGATGAAAAGGGTTAAAAATGATGCCCCTAGCAAGGATACATGCAAGAGGAAATGATCATGGAAACGAGGTCCAAGTAGAAATCTTTGTGCCTAACGAAACAACACCGCAGACAACAAGACGTTCCCTAGAGTACAGAGACAAAGAAAGTAACTAGCTTTGTGAATGGTTGTGAATCGACGATCCGCAAGTCATATTAATCAGGGAAGATGTGAAACAAACTAGTAGGATATGGAGAGGATACCATGCGCAAGACACAAGTTTTGTAATAACACGTTACCTATTTTTGTAGATTTTTTACTTTTTAGGATTTTGT